>JAWNPU010000073.1:24888502-26242170 GCA_035047325.1 Drosophila vallismaia
CCACTGGTTCCTAAACTGTATTTCCTTTCCTAATCCGATGAAAATTGGCTACAATATTGGCTAAAAAGTTTGTGATTTTGGAATATTCCTTCAGACTCAGTTTAAACTTGGTCAGCGATGCTTTATAACTCTTTTTATTACATAATATAACCATAACTTGGCTAATACTTGTCAGATCTTAAAATGTTACCCCTTCCCGATCTTGTATTTTCAAGTACTATTATTCCTAATCAAAATCTAGCAAACTAAAATCTGACCCAATTTTCGCAAATTTTGAAAGGGGTTACATCATGATTTTTTCAAAAAACGCTAAAAAATTTTTTGGTTAATTTTTAGAATATTTTAATGCAGATAAACAAAGATTGGAGCACTGGTTCGTAAAGGGTATTCCGTTTCCTAATGGGATGATAAATGGCTATAATATCGGCTAAAAAGCTTGGAATTTTGGAATATTATAGCAGCCACTTCGAGTACTATTATTTGCAATCAAACTCTTGCAAATGTAAGCCTTTTTTTAATCGAATTTTAGAATATTTTAATGCACATAAACGAAGATTGAACCACTGGTTCCTAAACTGTATTTCCTTTCCTAATCCGATTAAAAATGGCTACAATATCGGCTAAAAAGTTTGTAATTTTGGAATATTCCTTCAAACACAGTTTTAACTTGGTCAACGATGCTTTATAACTCTTTTTATTACATAATATAACCATAACTTGGCTAATACTTGTCAGATCTTAAAATGTTACCCCTTCCCGATCTTGTATTTTCAAGTACTATTATTCCTAATCAAAATCTAGCAAACTAAAATCTGGCCCAATTTTCGCAAATTTTGAAAGGGGTTACATCATGATTTTTTCAAAAATCGCTAAAAAATTTTTTGGTTAATTTTTAGAATATTTTAATGCAGATAAACAAAGATTGGAGCACTGGTTCGTAAAGGGTTTTCCGTTTCCTAATGGGATGATAAATGGCTATAATATCGGCTAAAAAGCTTGGAATTTTGGAATATTATAGCAGCCACTTCGAGTAATATTATTTGCAATCAAACTCTTGCAAATGCCTTTTTTTATTCGAATTTTAGAATATTTGAAAGCACATAAATGAAGATTGAACCACTGGTTCCTAAACTGTATTTCCTTTCCTAATCCGATTAAAAATGGCTACAATATCGGCTAAAAAGTTTGTGATTTTGCAAACACAGTTTTAACTTGGTCAACTATGCTTTTTAAATGTTTTTATTAACGAATATTATCCATAACTTGACTAATACTTGTCAGATCTCAAAATGTTACCCCTTCCCGATCTTGTATTTTCGAGTACTATTATTCCTAATCAAAATCTAGCAAACTAAAATCTGACCCAATTTTCGCAAATTTTGAAAGGGGTTACATCATGATTTTTTCAAAAATCGCTAAAATTTTGGTTAATTTTTAGAATATTTTAATGCAGATAAACAAAGATTGAACCACTGGTTCTAAAACGATATTCCCTCTTCTAATGCGATGAAAAATGGGTATAATATCGGCTAAAAAGCTTGGAATTTTTGAGTGTTATAGTAACCACTTCGAGTACTATTATTTGCAATCGAGATCTAGCAAACTAAAACCTATCCTTGATCGTTTTTTAGAATCTTATTATGCAGATAAACAAAGACTGAAGCACTGGTTCCAAAATCATAATCCCTCTTCTAATGCGATGAAAATTGGCTATAATATCGGCTTAAAAGCTTGGAATTTTGAAATATTATAGCAGCCACTTCGAGTACTATTATTTACAATCAAAATATAGCAGCCTAACAAACATTTTCTTTATTAAAATGTTTAGTAAACCCCATGGCTTGAATAATATTAAGTAAACGCATCGATTAATATTATAGAATTATGTATAACTTGGTTATTTTTAGGCAGATAGACACATACCCTCCCAATTTCGAATCTCCTTCCCTTTCCTCCCCTTATTAGCTAATTAAAACCACAATTTTTATATTTTTATTCCAAGTTTATTGTTAATAAAAGAATTCCAAATTTATACAGTAAATGTCCTTAAACTATCTATATTAATATCCAAAACAACTATTGTATGCTAAATTTAACCTACTCCAAAGTTTTAATATTATATCTACAGTTATTATATTACCATAAGATATTATATCCATAATTATATATTTAACTCATTAAATACATTATATGTATAACTAATCCTAAACCTTTATTTCTCCATTTCAGGCCACAACTGCACCGCGGAATTTCTTTTCATCGTGCCCTGTGTTGCCGGACACTTTATCATCCAGTAACTTCCTCAAGCATCTGGTACATCGCCTGGTGTAAACCTTCGAACCGCTGGATGACATCCCCGCCTAACATCCGCATGTTTTTCTGGAGAGTGCAACATTGCGTCGACCTTTTCGCAGCAACACATCACTACATCTGCAACTCCAGCCCAAGGACATCAATCAATGCAGCCCCTTCTTTTCCTGTAAACAGATCAAATAAATAATGTTTATTGTTTATAAATAAATATGATTTAAAAATTATATACTACGTGTTTTATTTAGGGGGTATTTTAGGGTACTGGTAAGAAGGTCCTGCAATAGGAACTATTAAATTAAAGTCTTAGTTTGATCGATTTTTAGAATATTTGAATGCACATAAACGAAGTTTGAACCATTGGTTCCTAAAATGTATTTCCTTTTCTAATGCGATGAAAAATGGCTATAATATCGGCTAAAAAGCTTGGAATTTTGGAATATTATAGCAGCCATTTCGAGTACTATTATTTGCAATCAAACTCTTGCAAATGTAAGCGTTTTTTAATCGAATTTTAGAATATTTGAATGCACATAAACGAAGATTGAACCACTGGTTCCTAAACTGTATTTCCTTTCCTAATCCGATGAAAAATGGCTACAATATTGGCTAAAAAGTTTGTGATTTTGGAATATTCCTTCAGACACAGTTTTAACTTGGTCAACGATGATTTTTAACAGTTTTTATTAACGAATATTATCCATAACTTGACTAATACTTGTCAGATCTTAAAATGTTACCCCTTCCCGATCTTGTATTTTCGAGTACTATTATTCCTAATCAAAATCTAGCAAACTAAAATCTGACCCAATTTTCGCAAATTTTGAAAGGGGTTACATCATGATTTTTTCAAAAATCGCTAAAAAATTTTTTGGTTAATTTTTAGAATATTTTAATGCAGATAAACAAAGAGTGGAGCACTGGTTCGTAAACGATTTTCCGTTTCCTAATGGGACGATAAATGGCTATAATATCGGCTAAAAAGCTTGGAATTTTGGAATCTTATAGCAGCCACTTCGAGTACTATTATTTGCAATCAAACTCTTGCAAATGTAAGCCTTTTTTTAATCGAATTTTAGAATATTTGAATGCACATAAACGAAGATTGAACCACTGGTTCCTAAACTGTATTTCCTTTCCTAATCCGATGAAAATTGGCTACAATATTGGCTAAAAAGTTTGTGATTTTGGAATATTCCTTCAGACTCAGTTTAAACTTGGTCAGCGATGCTTTATAACTCTTTTTATTACATAATATAACCATAACTTGGCTAATACTTGTCAGATCTTAAAATGTTACCCCTTCCCGATCTTGTATTTTCAAGTACTATTATTCCTAATCAAAATCTAGCAAACTAAAATCTGACCCAATTTTCGCAAATTTTGAAAGGGGTTACATCATGATTTTTTCAAAAATCGCTAAAAAATTTTTTGGTTAATTTTTAGAATATTTTAATGCAGATAAACAAAGAGTGGAGCACTGGTTCGTAAACGATATTCCGTTTCCTAATGGGACGATAAATGGCTATAATATCGGCTAAAAAGCTTGGAATTTTGGAATTTTATAGCAGCCACTTCGAGTACTATTATTTGCAATCAAACTCTTGCAAATGTAAGCCTTTTTTTAATCGAATTTTAGAATATTTGAATGCACATAAACGAAGATTGAACCACTGGTTCCTAAACTGTATTTCCTTTCCTAATCCGATGAAAATTGGCTACAATATTGGCTAAAAAGTTTGTGATTTTGGAATATTCCTTCAGACTCAGTTTAAACTTGGTCAGCGATGCTTTATAACTCTTTTTATTACATAATATAACCATAACTTGGCTAATACTTGTCAGATCTTAAAATGTTACCCCTTCCCGATCTTGTATTTTCAAGTACTATTATTCCTAATCAAAATCTAGCAAACTAAAATCTGACCCAATTTTCGCAAATTTTGAAAGGGGTTACATCATGATTTTTTCAAAAATCGCTAAAAAATTTTTTGGTTAATTTTTAGAATATTTTAATGCAGATAAACAAAGATTGGAGCACTGGTTCGTAAAGGGTATTCCGTTTCCTAATGGGATGATAAATGGCTATAATATCGGCTAAAAAGCTTGGAATTTTGGAATATTATAGCAGCCACTTCGAGTACTATTATTTGCAATCAAACTCTTGCAAATGTAAGCCTTTTTTTAATCGAATTTTAGAATATTTTAATGCACATAAACGAAGATTGAACCACTGGTTCCTAAACTGTATTTCCTTTCCTAATCCGATTAAAAATGGCTACAATATCGGCTAAAAAGTTTGTAATTTTGGAATATTCCTTCAAACACAGTTTTAACTTGGTCAACGATGCTTTATAACTCTTTTTATTACATAATATAACCATAACTTGGCTAATACTTGTCAGATCTTAAAATGTTACCCCTTCCCGATCTTGTATTTTCAAGTACTATTATTCCTAATCAAAATCTAGCAAACTAAAATCTGGCCCAATTTTCGCAAATTTTGAAAGGGGTTACATCATGATTTTTTCAAAAATCGCTAAAAAATTTTTTGGTTAATTTTTAGAATATTTTAATGCAGATAAACAAAGATTGGAGCACTGGTTCGTAAAGGGTTTTCCGTTTCCTAATGGGATGATAAATGGCTATAATATCGGCTAAAAAGCTTGGAATTTTGGAATATTATAGCAGCCACTTCGAGTAATATTATTTGCAATCAAACTCTTGCAAATGCCTTTTTTTATTCGAATTTTAGAATATTTGAAAGCACATAAATGAAGATTGAACCACTGGTTCCTAAACTGTATTTCCTTTCCTAATCCGATTAAAAATGGCTACAATATCGGCTAAAAAGTTTGTGATTTTGCAAACACAGTTTTAACTTGGTCAACTATGCTTTTTAAATGTTTTTATTAACGAATATTATCCATAACTTGACTAATACTTGTCAGATCTCAAAATGTTACCCCTTCCCGATCTTGTATTTTCAAGTACTATTATTCCTAATCAAAATCTAGCAAACTAAAATCTGACCCAATTTTCGCAAATTTTGAAAGGGGTTACATCATGATTTTTTCAAAAATCGCTAAAATTTTGGTTAATTTTTAGAATATTTTAATGCAGATAAACAAAGATTGAACCACTGGTTCTAAAACGATATTCCCTCTTCTAATGCGATGAAAAATGGGTATAATATCGGCTAAAAAGCTTGGAATTTTTGAGTGTTATAGTAACCACTTCGAGTACTATTATTTGCAATCGAGATCTAGCAAACTAAAACCTATCCTTGATCGTTTTTTAGAATCTTATTATGCAGATAAACAAAGACTGAAGCACTGGTTCCAAAATCATAATCCCTCTTCTAATGCGATGAAAATTGGCTATAATATCGGCTTAAAAGCTTGGAATTTTGAAATATTATAGCAGCCACTTCGAGTACTATTATTTACAATCAAAATATAGCAGCCTAACAAACATTTTCTTTATTAAAATGTTTAGTAAACCCCATGGCTTGAATAATATTAAGTAAACGCATCGATTAATATTATAGAATTATGTATAACTTGGTTATTTTTAGGCAGATAGACACATACCCTCCCAATTTCGAATCTCCTTCCCTTTCCTCCCCTTATTAGCTAATTAAAACCACAATTTTTATATTTTTATTCCAAGTTTATTGTTAATAAAAGAATTCCAAATTTATACAGTAAATGTCCTTAAACTATCTATATTAATATCCAAAACAACTATTGTATGCTAAATTTAACCTACTCCAAAGTTTTAATATTATATCTACAGTTATTATATTACCATAAGATATTATATCCATAATTATATATTTAACTCATTAAATACATTATATGTATAACTAATCCTAAACCTTTATTTCTCCATTTCAGGCCACAACTGCACCGCGGAATTTCTTTTCATCGTGCCCTGTGTTGCCGGACACTTTATCATCCAGTAACTTCCTCAAGCATCTGGTACATCGCCTGGTGTAAACCTTCGAACCGCTGGATGACATCCCCGCCTAACATCCGCATGTTTTTCTGGAGAGTGCAACATTGCGTCGACCTTTTCGCAGCAACACATCACTACATCTGCAACTCCAGCCCAAGGACATCAATCAATGCAGCCCCTTCTTTTCCTGTAAACAGATCAAATAAATAATGTTTATTGTTTATAAATAAATATGATTTAAAAATTATATACTACGTGTTTTATTTAGGGGGTATTTTAGGGTACTGGTAAGAAGGTCCTGCAATAGGAACTATTAAATTAAAGTCTTAGTTTGATCGATTTTTAGAATATTTGAATGCACATAAACGAAGTTTGAACCATTGGTTCCTAAAATGTATTTCCTTTTCTAATGCGATGAAAAATGGCTATAATATCGGCTAAAAAGCTTGGAATTTTGGAATATTATAGCAGCCATTTCGAGTACTATTATTTGCAATCAAACTCTTGCAAATGTAAGCCTTTTTTAATCGAATTTTAGAATATTTTAATGCACATAAATGAAGATTGAACCACTGGTTCCTAAACTGTATTTCCTTTCCTAATCCGATTAAAAATGGCTACAATATCGGCTAAAAGGTTTGTGATTTTGGAATATTCCTTCAAACACAGTTTTAACTTGGTCAACGATGCTTTTTAACTGTTTTTATTAACGAATATTATCCATAACTTGGCTAATACTTGTCATATCTCAAAATGTTACCCCTTCCCGATCTTGTATTTTCGAGTACTATTATTCCTAATCAAAATCTAGCAAACTAAAATCTGACCCAATTTCCGCAAATTTTGAAAGGGGTTACATCATGATTTTTTCAAAAATCGCTAAAAAATTTTTTGGTTAATTTTTAGAATATTTTAATGCAGATAAACAAAGAGTGGAGCACTGGTTCGTAAACGATATTCCGTTTCCTAATGGGACGATAAATGGCTATAATATCGGCTAAAAAGCTTGGAATTTTGGAATCTTATAGCAGCCACTTCGAGTACTATTATTTGCAATCAAACTCTTGCAAATGTAAGCCTTTTTTTTAATCGAATTTTAGAATATTTGAATGCACATAAACGAAGATTGAAACACTGGTTCCTAAACTGTATTTCCTTTCCTAATCCGATGAAAAATGGCTACAATATCGGCTAAAAAGTTTGTGATTTTGGAATATTCCTTCAGACACAGTTTTAACTTGGTCAACGATGCTTTTTAACTGTTTTTATTAACGAATATTATCCATAACTTGACTAATACTTGTCAGATCTCAAAATGTTATCCCTTCCCGATCTTGTATTTTCGAGTACTATTATTCCTAATCAAAATCTAGCAAACTAAAATCTGACCCAATTTTCGCAAATTTTGATTTTTTCAAAAATCGCTAAAAAATTTTTTGGTTAATTTTTAGAATATTTTAATGCAGATAAACAAAGATTGGAGCACTGGTTCTTAAACGGTTTTCCGTTTCCTAATGGGATGATAAATGACTATAATATCGGCTAAAAAGTTTGGAATTTTGGAATATTATAGCAGCCACTTCGAGTACTATTATTTGCAAAAAAACTCTTGCAAAAGTAAGCCTTTTTTTAATCGAATTTAAGAATATTTGAATGCACATAAACGAAGATTGAACCACTGGTTCCTAAACTGTATTTCCTTTCCTAATCCGATGAAAAATGGCTACAATATCGGCTAAAAAGTTTGTGATTTTGGAATATTCCATCAAACACAGTTTTAACTTGGTCAACGATGCTTTTTAACTGTTTTTATTAACGAATATTATCTATAACTTGACTAATACTTGTCAGATCTCAAAATGTTACCCCTTCCCGATCTTGTATTTTCGAGTACTATTATTCCTAAATAAAATCTAGCAAACTAAAATCTGACCCAATTTTCGCAAATTTTGAAAGGGGTTACATCATGATTTTTTCAAAAATCGCTAAAAAATTTTTTGGTTAATTTTTAGAATATTTTAATGCAGATAAACAAAGATTGGAGCACTGGTTCGTAAACGGTTTTCCGTTTCCTAATGGGATGATAAATGGCTATAATATCGGCTAAAAAGCTTGGAATTTTGGAATCTTATAGCAGCCACTTCGAGTACTATTATTTGCAATCAAACTCTTGCAAATGTAAGCCTTTTTTTAATCGAATTTTAGAATATTTTAATGCACATAAATGAAGATTGAACCACTGTTTCCTAAACTGTATTTCCTTTCCTAATCCGATTAAAAATGGCTACAATATCGGTTAAAAGGTTTGTGATTTTGGAATATTCCTTCAAACACAGTTTTAACTTGGTCAACGATGCTTTTTAACTGTTTTTATTAACGAAAATTATCTATAACTTGACTAATACTTGTCAGATCTCAAAATGTTACCCCTTCCCGATCTTGTATTTTCGAGTACTATTATTCCTAAACAAAATCTAGCAAACTAAAATCTGACCCAATTTTCGCAAATTTTGAAAGGGGTTACATCATGATTTTTTCAAAAATCGCTAAAAAATTTTTTGGTTAATTTTTAGAATATTTTAATGCAGATAAACAAAGATTGGAGCACTGGTTCGTAAACGGTTTTCCGTTTCCTAATGGGATGATAAATGGCTATAATATCGGCTAAAAAGCTTGGAATTTTGGAATCTTATAGCAGCCACTTCGAGTACTATTATTTGCAATCAAACTCTTGCAAATGTAAGCCTTTTTTTAATCGAATTTTAGAATATTTGAATGCACATAAACGAAGATTGAAACACTGGTTCCTAAACTGTATTTCCTTTCCTAATCCGATGAAAAATGGCTACAATATCGGCTAAAAAGTTTGTGATTTTGGAATATTCCTTCAGACACAGTTTTAACTTGGTCAACGATGCTTTTTAACTGTTTTTATTAACGAATATTATCCATAACTTGACTAATACTTCTCAGATCTCAAAATGTTACCCCTTCCCGATCTTGTATTTTCGAGTACTATTATTCCTAATCAAAATCTAGCAAACTAAAATCTGACCCAATTTTCGCAAATTTTGAAAGGGGTTACATCATGATTTTTTCAAAAATCACTAAAAAATTTTTTGGTTAATTTTTAGAATATTTTAATGCAGATAAACAAAGAGTGGAGCATTGGTTCATAAACGATATTCCGTTTCCTAATGGGTTGATAAATGGCTATAATATCGGCTAAAATGCTTGGAATTTTGGAATCTTATAGCAGCCACTTCGAGTACTATTATTTGCAATCAAACTCTTGCAAATGTAAGCCTTTTTTTTAATCGAATTTTAGAATATTTGAATGCACATAAACGAAGATTGAAACACTGGTTCCTAAACTGTATTTCCTTTCCTAATCCGATGAAAAATGGCTACAATATCGGCTAAAAAGTTTGTGATTTTGGAATATTCCTTCAGACACAGTTTTAACTTGGTCAACGATGCTTTTTAACTGTTTTTATTAACGAATATTATCCATAACTTGACTAATACTTCTCAGATCTCAAAATGTTACCCCTTCCCGATCTTGTATTTTCGAGTACTATTATTCCTAATCAAAATCTAGCAAACTAAAATCTGACCCAATTTTCGCAAATTTTGAAAGGGGTTACATCATGATTTTTTCAAAAATCACTAAAACATTTTTTGGTTAATTTTTAGAATATTTTAATGCAGATAAACAAAGAGTGGAGCATTGGTTCATAAACGATATTCCGTTTCCTAATGGGTTGATAAATGGCTATAATATCGGCTAAAATGCTTGGAATTTTGGAATCTTATAGCAGCCACTTCGAGTACTATTATTTGCAATCAAACTCTTGCAAATGTAAGCCTTTTTTTTAATCGAATTTTAGAATATTTGAATGCACATAAACGAAGATTGAACCATTGGTTCCTAAAATGTATTTCCTTTTCTAATGCGATGAAAAATGGCTATAATATCGGCTAAAAAGCTTGGAATTTTGGAATATTATAGCAGCCACTTCGAGTACTATTATTTGCAATCAAACTCTTGCAAATGTAAGCCTTTTTTAATCGAATTTTAGAATATTTTAATGCACATAAATGAAGATTGAACCACTGGTTCCTAAACTGTATTTCCTTTCCTAATCCGATTAAAAATGGCTACAATATCGGCTAAAAGGTTTGTGATTTTGGAATATTCCTTCAAACACAGTTTTAACTTGGTCAACGATGCTTTTTAACTGTTTTTATTAACGAATATTATCCATAACTTGACTAATACTTGTCATATCTCAAAATGTTACCCCTTCCCGATCTTGTATTTTCGAGTACTATTATTCCTAATCAAAATCTAGCAAACTAAAATCTGACCCAATTTCCGCAAATTTTGAAAGGGGTTACATCATGATTTTTTCAAAAATCGCTAAAAAATTTTTTGGTTAATTTTTAGAATATTTTAATGCAGATAAACAAAGAGTGGAGCACTGGTTCGTAAACGATATTCCGTTTCCTAATGGGACGATAAATGGCTATAATATCGGCTAAAAAGCTTGGAATTTTGGAATCTTATAGCAGCCACTTCGAGTACTATTATTTGCAATCAAACTCTTGCAAATGTAAGCCTTTTTTTTAATCGAATTTTAGAATAACTGTATTTCCTTTCCTAATCCGATGAAAAATGGCTACAATATCGGCTAAAAAGTTTGTGATTTTGGAATCAGACACAGTTTTAACTTGGTCAACGATGCTTTTTAACTGTTTTTATTAACGAATATTATCCATAACTTGACTAATACTTGTCAGATCTCAAAATGTTATCCCTTCCCGATCTTGTATTTTCGAGTACTATTATTCCTAATCAAAATCTAGCAAACTAAAATCTGACCCAATTTTCGCAAATTTTGATTTTTTCAAAAATCGCTAAAAAATTTTTTGGTTAATTTTTAGAATATTTTAATGCAGATAAACATAGATTGGAGCACTGGTTCGTAAACGGTTTTCCGTTTCCTAATGGGATGATAAATGACTATAATATCGGCTAAAAAGTTTGGAATTTTGGAATATTATAGCAGCCACTTCGAGTACTATTATTTGCAAAAAAACTCTTGCAAATGTAAGCCTTTTTTTAATCGAATTTAAGAATATTTGAATGCACATAAACGAAGATTGAACCACTGGTTCCTAAACTGTATTTCCTTTCCTAATCCGATGAAAAATGGCTACAATATCGGCTAAAAAGTTTGTGATTTTGGAATATTCCATCAAACACAGTTTTAACTTGGTCAACGATGCTTTTTAACTGTTTTTATTAACGAATATTATCTATAACTTGACTAATACTTGTCAGATCTCAAAATGTGACCCCTTCCCGATCTTGTATTTTCGAGTACTATTATTCCTAAATAAAATCTAGCAAACTAAAATCTGACCCAATTTTCGCAAATTTTGAAAGGGGTTACATCATGAGTTTTTCAAAAATCGCTAAAAAATTTTTTGGTTAATTTTTAGAATATTTTAATGCAGATAAACAAAGATTGGAGCACTGGTTCGTAAACGGTTTTCCGTTTCCTAACGGGATGATAAATGGCTATAATATCGGCTAAAAGCTTGGAATTTTGGAATCTTATAGCAGCCACTTCGAGTAATATTATTTGCAATCAAACTCTTGCAAATGCCTTTTTTTATTCGAATTTTAGAATATTTGAAAGCACATAAATGAAGATTGAACCACTGGTTCCTAAACTGTATTTCCTTTCCTAATCCGATTAAAAATGGCTACAATATCGGCTAAAAAGTTTGTGATTTTGCAAACACAGTTTTAACTTGGTCAACTATGCTTTTTAAATGTTTTTATTAACGAATATTATCCATAACTTGACTAATACTTGTCAGATCTCAAAATGTTACCCCTTCCCGATCTTGTATTTTCGAGTACTATTATTCCTAATCAAAATCTAGCAAACTAAAATCTGACCCAATTTTCGCAAATTTTGAAAGGGGTTACATCATGATTTTTTCAAAAATCGCTAAAAAATTTTTTGGTTAATTTTTAGAATATTTTAATGCAGATAAACAAAGATTGGAGCACTGGTTCGTAAACGGTTTTCCGTTTCCTAATGGGATGATAAATGGCTATAATATCGGCTAAAAAGCTTGGAATTTTGGAATCTTATAGCAGCCACTTCGAGTACTATTATTTGCAATCAAACTCTTGCAAATGTAAGCCTTTTTTTAATCGAATTTTAGAATATTTTAATGCACATAAATGAAGATTGAACCACTGGTTCCTAAACTGTATTTCCTTTCCTAATCCGATTAAAAATGGCTACAATATCGGCTAAAAGGTTTGTGATTTTGGAATATTCCTTCAAACACAGTTTTAACTTGGTCAACGATGCTTTTTAACTGTTTTTATTAACGAAAATTATCTATAACTTGACTAATACTTGTCAGATCTCAAAATGTTACCCCTTCCCGATCTTGTATTTTCGAGTACTATTATTCCTAAACAAAATCTAGCAAACTAAAATCTGACCCAATTTTCGCAAATTTTGAAAGGGGTTACATCATGATTTTTTCAAAAATCGCTAAAAAATTTTTTGGTTAATTTTTAGAATATTTTAATGCAGATAAACAAAGATTGGAGCACTGGTTCGTAAACGGTTTTCCGTTTCCTAATGGGATGATAAATGGCTATAATATCGGCTAAAAAGCTTGGAATTTTGGAATCTTATAGCAGCCACTTCGAGTACTATTATTTGCAATCAAACTCTTGCAAATGTAAGCCTTTTTTTTAATCGAATTTTAGAATATTTGAATGCACATAAACGAAGATTGAACCACTGGTTCCTAAACTGTATTTCCTTTCCTAATCCGATTAAAAATGGCTACAATATCGGCTAAAAGGTTTGTGATTTTGGAATATTCCTTCAAACACAGTTTTAACTTGGTCAACTATGCTTTTTAAATGTTTTTATTAACGAATATTATCCATAACTTGACTAATACTTGTCAGATCTCAAAATTTTACCCCTTCCCGATCTTGTATTTTCGAGTACTATTATTCCTAATCAAAATCTAGCAAACTAAAATCTGACCCAATTTTCGCAAATTTTGAAAGGGGTTACATCATGATTTTTTCAAAAATCACTAAAAAATTTTTTGGTTAATTTTTAGAATATTTTAATGCAGATAAACAAAGAGTGGAGCATTGGTTCATAAACGATATTCCGTTTCCTAATGGGTTGATAAATGGCTATAATATCGGCTAAAATGCTTGGAATTTTGGAATCTTATAGCAGCCACTTCGAGTACTATTATTTGCAATCAAACTCTTGCAAATGTAAACCTTTTTTTTAATCGAATTTTAGAATATTTGAATGCACATAAACGAAGATTGAAACACTGGTTCCTAAACTGTATTTCCTTTCCTAATCCGATGAAAAATGGCTACAATATCGGCTAAAAGGTTTGTGATTTTTGAATATTCCTTCAGACACAGTTTTAACTTGGTCAACGATGCTTTTTAACTGTTTTTATTAACGAATATTATCCATAACTTGACTAATACTTGTCAGATCTCAAAATGTTACCCCTTCCCGATCTTGTATTTTCGAGTACTATTATTCCTAAACAAAATCTAGCAAACTAAAATCTGACCCAATTTTCGCAAATTTTGAAAGGGGTTACATCATGATTTTTTCAAAAATCGCTAAAAAATTTTTTGGTTAATTTTTAGAATATTTTAATGCAGATAAACAAAGAGTGATAAACAAAATGGCTACAATATCGGCTAAAAGGTTTGTGATTTTGGAATATTCCTTCAAACACAGTTTTAACTTGGTCAACGATGCTTTTTAACTGTTTTTATTAACGAAAACTATGACTTTTTAACTGTTTTTATTAACGAATATTATCCATAACTTGACTAATACTTGTCAGATCTCAAAATGTTACCCCTTCCCGATCTTGTATATTCGAGTACTATTATTCCTAATCAAAATCTAGCAAACTAAAATCTGACCCAATTTTCGCAAATTTTGAAAGGGGTTACATCATGATTTTTTCAAAAATCGCTAAAAATTTTTTGGTTAATTTTTAGAATATTTTAATGCAGATAAACAAAGATTGGAGCACTGGTTCGTAAACGGTTTTCCGTTTCCTAATGGGTTGATAAATGGCTATAATATCGGCTAAAATGCTTGGAATTTTGGAATCTTATAGCAGCCACTTCGAGTACTATTATTTGCAATCAAACTCTTGCAAATGTAAGCCTTTTTTTTAATCGAATTTTAGAATATTTGAATGCACATAAACGAAGATTGAAACACTGGTTCCTAAACTGTATTTCCTTTCCTAATCCAATGAAAAATGGCTACAATATCGGCTAAAAAGTTTGTGATTTTGGAATATTCCTTCAGACACAGTTTTAACTTGGTCAACGATGCTTTTTAACTGTTTTTATTAACGACTATTATCTATAACTTGACTAATACTTGTCAGATCTCAAAATGTTACCCCTTCCCGATCTTGTATTTTCGAGTACTATTATTTCTAATCAAAATCTAGCAAACTAAAATCTGACCCAATTTTCGCAAATTTTGAAAGGGGTTACATCATGAATTTTTCAAAAATCGCTAAAAAAAATTTTTGGTTAATTTTTAGAATATTTTAATGCAGATAAACAAAGATTGGAGCACTGGTTCGTAAACGGTATTCCGTTTCCTAATGGGATGATAAATGGCTATAATATCGGCTAAAATGCTTGGAATTTTGGAATATTATAGCAGCCACTTCGAGTACTATTATTGCAATCAAACTCTTGCAAATGTAAGCCTTTTTTTTAATCGAATTTTAGAATATTTTAATGCACATGAACGAAGATTGAACCACTGGTTCCTAAACTGTATTTCCTTTCCTAATCCGATTAAAAATGGCTACAATATCGGCTAAAAGGTTTGTGATTTTGGAATATTCCTTCAAACACAGTTTTAACTTGGTCAACGATGCTTTTTAACTGTTTTTGTTAACGAAAATTATCTATAACTTGACTAATACTTGTCAGATCTCAAAATGTTACCCCTTCCCGATCTTGTATTTTCGAGTACTATTATTCCTAAACAAAATCTAGCAAACTAAAATCTGACCCAATTTTCGCAAATTTTGAAAGGGGTTACATCATGATTTTTTCAAAAATCGCTAAAAATTTTTTGGTTAATTTTTAGAATATTTTAATGCAGATAAACAAAGATTGGAGCACTGGTTCGTAAACGGTTTTCCGTTTCCTAATGGGATGATAAATGGCTATAATATCGGCTAAAAAGCTTGGAATTTTGGAATCTTATAGCAGCCACTTCGAGTACTATTATTTGCAATCAAACTCTTGCAAATGTAAGCCTTTTTTTAATCGAATTTTAGAATATTTTAATGCACATAAATGAAGATTGAACCACTGGTTCCTAAACTGTATTTCCTTTCCTAATCCGATTAAAAATGGCTACAATATCGGCTAAAAGGTTTGTGATTTTGGAATATTCCTTCAAACACAGTTTTAACTTGGTCAACTATGCTTTTTAAATGTTTTTATTAACGAATATTATACATAACTTGACTAATACTTGTCAGATCTCAAAATGTTACCCCTTCCCGATCTTGTATTTTCGAGTACTATTATTCCTAATCAAAATCTAGCAAACTAAAATCTGACCCAATTTTCGCAAATTTTGAAAGGGGTTACATCATGATTTTTTCAAAAATCGCTAAAAAATTTTTTGGTTAATTTTTAGAATATTTTAATGCAGATAAACAAAGAGTGGAGCACTGGTTCGTAAACGATATTCCGTTTCCTAATGGGACGATAAATGGCTATAATATCGGCTAAAAAGCTTGGAATTTTGGAATCTTATAGCAGCCACTTCGAGTACTATTATTTGCAATCAAACTCTTGCAAATGTAAGCCTTTTTTTTAATCGAATTTTAGAATATTTGAATGCACATAAACGAAGATTAAAACACTGGTTCCTAAACTGTATTTCCTTTCCTAATCCGATGAAAAATGGCTACAATATCGGCTACAAAGTTTGTGATTTTGGAATATTCCTTCAGACACAGTTTTAACTTGGTCAACGATGCTTTTTAACTGTTTTTATTAACGAATATTATCCATAACTTGACTAATACTTCTCAGATCTCAAAATGTTACCCCTTCCCGATCTTGTATTTTCGAGTACTATTATTCCTAATCAAAATCTAGCAAACTAAAATCTGACCCAATTTTCGCAAATTTTGAAAGGGGTTACATCATGATTTTTTCAAAAATCGCTAAAAAATTTTTTGGTTAATTTTTAGAATATTTTAATGCAGATAAACAAAGAGTGGAGCACTGGTTCGTAAACGATATTCCGTTTCCTAATGGGTTGATAAATGGCTATAATATCGGCTAAAATGCTTGGAATTTTGGAATCTTATAGCAGCCACTTCGAGTACTATTATTTGCAATCAAACTCTTGCAAATGTAAGCCATTTTTTTAATCGAATTTTAGAATATTTGAATGCACATACACGAAGATTGAAACACTGGTTCCTAAACTGTATTTCCTTTCCTAATCCAATGAAAAATGGCTACAATATCGGCTAAAAAGTTTGTGATTTTGGAATATTCCTTCAGACACAGTTTTAACTTGGTCAACGATGCTTTTTAACTGTTTTTATTAACGAATATTATCCATAACTTGACTAATACTTGTCAGATCTCAAAATGTTACCCCTTCCCGATCTTGTATTTTCGAGTACTATTATTTCTAATCAAAATCTAGCAAACTAAAATCTGACCCAATTTTCGCAAATTTTGAAAGGGATTACATCATGAATTTTTCAAAAATCGCTAAAAAAAATTTTGGGTTAATTTTTAGAATATTTTAATGCAGATAAACAAAGATTGGAGCACTGGTTCGTAAACGGTATTCCGTTTCCTAATGGGATGATAAATGGCTATAATATCGGCTAAAATGCTTGGAATTTTGGAATATTATAGCAGCCACTTCGAGTACTATTATTGCAATCAAACTCTTGCAAATGTAAGCCTTTTTTTAATCGAATTTTAGAATATTTTAATGCACATGAACGAAGATTGAACCACTGGTTCCTAAACTGTATTTCCTTTCCTAATCCGATGAAAAATGGATACAATATCGGCTAAAAAGTATGTGATTGTGGAATATTCCTTCAGACACAGTTTTAACTTGGTCAACGATGCTTTTTAACTGTTTTTATTAACGAATATTATCTATAACTTGACTAATACTTGTCAGATCTCAAAATGTTACCCCTTCCCGATCTTGTATTTTCGAGTACTATTATTCCTAATCAAAATCTAGCAAACTAAAATCTGACCCAATTTTCGCAAATTTTGAAAGGGGTTACATCATGAATTTTTCAAAAATCACTAAAAAAATTTTGGGTTAATTTTTAGAATATTTTAATGCAGATAAACAAAGATTGGAGCACTGGTTCGTAAACGGTATTCCGTTTCCTAATGGGATGATAAATGGCTATAATATCGGCTAAAATGCTTGGAATTTTGGAATATTATAGCAGCCACTTCGAGTACTATTATTTGCAATCAAACTCTTGCAAATGTTTGATCGAATTGTAGAATATTTTAATGCACATAAACGAAGATTGAACCACTGGTTCCTAAACTGTATTTCCGACGATCAGCGAAAATTATACCTTTCCGAAATCGTATTTTCGACTGCTATTTGATTATCGTATATCTATTAAGCATATTCAATTAAAAAAGGTGGCGACAAAAGGACATTCGGGACTATAGGCGATGTTTGAAACGATTTTATGAAGCTTACACTGCGATAAATAACAAATCTTTGATAACGATGGACAGCAAATGAAGTCCCGATTGTTAAATGGTATATTGGTGCCAAATTGGATATTTATTTTAAAACTTAAGCAAATCTGCTTTTATAACAGAATGCTATCCATAATTTGAATATTGCTTATCAGACATCAAAATGCAAAAAGTTCTGTTCTTATTACAAAATACTATCCATAATTTGGCTAATACTTATCAGACTTTAAAATGTTAACCTTTCTCGATCTTTTCGAGTACTATTATTTCCAATCATAATCTATCAAACTAAAATATTTTCAAGAAAACAAAATAAAGTTAACGTTCAGATTTAAATATTTTTATCGGCCAATTTCCCACTGATGGCGCTGAAAAGTGGTGGACTTTTATCGATGCTCTGATGTTTCAATCGACGATTCTCCATCTCTAATGCTAACAAGATTTCTTTTGCCGCGTTTTCGTTAGTATTTCCTTATAATCCAGTTAAATTAAATAAATAACACGTTTTTAACAGGACAACTGACTAGAATGAGTGGAAGCACACACCCTAAACGCTCATCTTTGTGGATCGGCACTCACAACGGCACCTTTCACTGCGACGAGGTTGTCGCCTGTTTTATGCTGAAGCAGCTTCCCGAGTACGAAAATGCACAGGTTTTCCGGAGCAGGGACAACGAACAACTGAGGGAAAAATGTGATATAATTGTGGATGTGGGTGGCGAATATGATCACGAAAAGAAGTGGTACGATCATCACCAAAAGACTTTTGGGGAAACCCTTAAGACTGTTCGACCAGAAGTTAGCGAGGAGTTTAACTTGATCAGGTAAGGTTATAATTTGTATTTAATTCTTGTAACTTGTCTAAGAAGCAAAATACTCAATAGACTTAGCAGTGCTGGCTTGGTCTATAGTCATTACGGTGAGAGGGTCATACAAAGCATATTGCAAAAGGAAAGAGGCATCCAACTGTCTCCGCAGAACCTTCAGCTGGCCTATATACAAATTTACAGGAACTTTATAAGTGAACTGGACGCAATCGACAATGGTGTGCCAATGTTCGAGGGCGGAGAACCATTGTACAAGATTTCTACACATCTTTCCGCCCGGATCGGGAAACTGAATCCCTCCTGGTATGAGACAGACGTTGATGTCGAGCAGCGCTTCAGCCAGGCTATTGATGTTGCAGGTCGGGAATTCGTAGAGAACGTAGTAGAAGTGGCTTGCTCCTGGATTGCCGCCAAGGAGCATGTTCGAGTAGCTTTGGAACAAGCCAAGAGTGTCTATCCTTCGGGCGAGATTCTAGTGTTAAAGACGTTTTGTCCCTGGAAATCACATTTGGCCGATCTGGAGAAAGAATACAAGGTGGAAGGTGTGCCCAAGCTGGTCGTATTTAATGATGGCACTAGTTGGAGAGTAGCCGGTGTCTCCGTGACTCCCAGCAGTTTCGTTGGACGCAAGTTCCTTCCTTCGTCGTGGCGAGGATTGCGAGATGAAGAGCTGAGTAAGAAGGCCGGAGTAGAAGATCTCATCTTTGTTCACCATACTGGATTTATTGGTGGTGCGAAAACCGAGGAAGCTGCCCTTTCAATGGCTAAAAAGTCTATTGAATGGTCCGAGGAAGAATGAAATGAAAAAAAAGCAATGTTACTAGAGCTGCATTCAAGTGATTCTTTGTTATAATACATATAAATTTTATTGGCATGACCGAATAAAAAGAAAAGTCTTAGCAAGGCCATTTTGTACCTAAACAAATTTTATTTGTATTGTATGTATATTTCAATTAAAATTGTTCACAAAATCACCAAGAGAACTCTTAAAATCATCTAGTCCATACGAGTCTTCAGTGAGCGCTCCGTAATCTTGTCCTTCTCAATGATGTACACCGTGGCGCCCCAACCGCTCATAGCGTCGCGGTCAAAAGCATTCATCATGGATTGGGCGATGACCTCGAACAGCTGATCCGGCTCCAGCTCTGGTCGCCACAGGGTCTCGCACATTCCGTACAACTGCTCCGCACATGTGCCGGCCACCACGAAGTCATCCGGTTCGTTGGGGCATCCAATCAGATCCATGTTGCATATGAAGGGCTGCAGAGTCTTAGGGTCCAGACCTGCCACCACCGGCTCAATGAAGTAGGGCCCGAAACGGTGCTCGTAGAGAAAACTGGACAACATGGCTGAGAAGGGCTTGGGAGCCATCTCGCGATTCTCGCGTGTCTCGTAAAGATTTTTACGGAACATCAGACGGTCGCGAACAGTGAGGATATCTGTCTGGAGGCCGGTTAGGCCCAGGAACATGCGGGGGGCGATGTGGAACACCTTCTTGAAGTCCGTCGAAATGGTCTGGGCCTGCACTCCGAACCGGTGGTCCGTGGCGATGGCCACACAATCCTTGCCGCGCATCGCCACGACACATCCTCCGTTGTAGGCTAGAATCGACATGGTCTCTTCGATGCTCGCTTAATTTAATTACTTTAGCAGGGAATGAAAATTTTGCAAAATGCTAAACGCCGCCAGAGAAGATGACTTTTTGTTTCTGCTCTTTGGTTGCCAGACTTCAAGTGTGAAAGGTGCCAAATATGACAGACGAAGTTCAACTGTCTGGCAATAGACAGCTTTTGCAAGGCAGTGGTGACAGACTGGCTTGTTTTAAGCAAAATCTGGCCCCATTTAATACTTTTACGTAACTTCTTAATTTAATGGTTAATGGTAAATTTGTTATAGAAAAACATTACTCCAGAAAGTTGTACAATTCCAAATATACATGAATTTAAAATCATACAAATTCATTAGTTGGCAGCACAATATCGATCAGTGTGGCCGACGACTTTAAGATTTCGGCTCTTTTGCGCTGACGGCCACTTTAAAAGGGCCTTATTTTTAGAAAAATATAATTCATTAAATTCCCCAAAGTTCGTCGCTTACCCGATGTCCTACGTGGAGTTCGGTGTGCGTACATTATCCCCGCCCGTGCCACGCAAAGTCTAGAAGCCGTTGACAAACATCAACCAACCAATAGTCAAGTCTACGCAGCTTGCACAACCAGCGATCCGCAGGATAGAGCAAAAGGACTGCTTTCAGGATGGCCGAGGCAATGGTAGAGGACAGGGCTGCAGAGCCGAAGCGTTTCTTCTGCCACATGTGCAACGTGGAAATCAACATTCCCAACGCGGATTTCACCTGCCCGCTGTGTGCCAACGGCTTCGTGGAGGAGCTACCGGCGAATGCGCCGGAATCGATTTCACCGGCGGCGGCAACCACAAGTGGTGGCCGATCAGGCAGCAGTGGATCTTCGGGCTCGCAAGATGGCCAAAGCAGAAGCAGCTCATCCGGAGGCTCACAGGTTAACGTTGAGTCGCTGCGCAATGACATTGTCTCGCTACTAAATATGCGGAATGTGCCGAATCTGGAGATTACCATAGAGCCAAACAGGCGTCATGCCAATGTGGTGCACCTGGGTGGATTCGGGGGACCTTCAGCTAGTGGTTCCTCTGCAGGATTGACCGCCGGCGGACGCGTGCGCCCGGCTAATCTTGATCGTCTTGACAATGTACTCTTTGACTTTCTGCAGAGTCTGCCATTAGCCGGCGCCACAGCTGAGATTGTTACAGGACCGGGTGGGGGCGTCGGCGGCGGTAGTAATTCACACATGTTTTTTATGGGAAACCCCGGAGACTACGCATGGGGCCGGGAGGGCCTGGACACCATTGTCACACAGATGCTCAACCAGATGGAGACCTCGGGGCCGCCACCACTGTCATCGCAACGGATCAACGAGATACCCAATGTGCAGATCACTGCCGAGGAAGTGGAACGCAAAATTCAGTGCTCTATCTGCTGGGACGATTTTAAACTTGACGAAACTGTACGAAAGTTGCCCTGCTCGCATCTGTACCATGAGAATTGCATTGTACCATGGCTAAATCTTCACAGCACCTGTCCCATCTGTCGTAAATCACTTGCGGACGACGGCAGCGATGCCGACGAGGAGTTCGTCCTACTGGACGGATTTTCAGCCGACAATGGATCAGATGCTGCCAGGAACTCTACCAGCAACAGCAATGCTACAGCAACAGAGAACCCAGTCCCTACCAATAGCAGCAACAGTGCGACCCAGACTCCAAGAGACAGAAACAGAGCCCGTACGGAGGCTCCCGCAAATCCCTCCCAACCTCGCAACAACGTCTTTACCTTTGACGACGACAACATGTTTCTGGACTAACTGGGTCATCGTTCGACGATCGACGGATTGATATTCAAAATTAAGCCAATTATTGGCTGCGGCTTTAGCAGTTTAGCCCTAAAATACAATTAATCATATATATATATAAATAATAGTTTCTTCTCACGCTTAATTTTGTTGTTGTTCAAAATAACGATTTGTAATAAATAAAGCGGAATATTACGCGATTCCGTTGGCTCTGCAAAACCTAGACTTTCGTTAATGTTCTATCATGTTTCTTTTATCTTGTAATGGAACTTCCGCGACTACTAGAATAGGTTTATAACGTATATATATACCATATAATGTATATAGGCACTACCATTTTAATCCAAAAAATGCAATTGAATTACAACAAATTATTTGTCAAATTTATTTACCAATTTAATCAAATACGCCTGTGAATTTAACAAATCTTAAATAAAAATGTCATTGTAGTCTTGTAGGTTCTCCAAAATTATATCTAAACCAATATAAAAATATAAAGATAGAATATTTATATAAAAAAAGGAAGGAACGCCACTTTTAGAGCACATTATGTCGACTTGAAACGTTTCCAGTTAGGATTTGCTTTTTTGGTTCCAAGTGTTGCCGGAAAATTGGTTGCTCCTCACATAAGCTTAAGGATCGATCCACCAACATTTTAGCCTCCTTCTTTTCCTATTTAATGGGTATTCTTAAGTGTATTGATTGATCTATTTTCTGCCTCTTGATGGACTTCATTTCAGCTTTATCCCAGACAAGTTTTCCCGAGGTCCTGTAACTTCTAGACATCTGTCTCCTTTTTTTAATTACATTTTCCAAGCATGCTTATTCTATTGTTTTTTCAGATTTATATTCAAATAAACCTAACTGCGGTAAACGAAATGACATTTTTTAAATAAATATGAACGTGGCCAGGTATTCTAAAGCGCAAACAGTCGAGCATCAAAAGCTAATGGAACCTCTTCAGCAAAAGCATCTGATTCTTACAATGTGGCAACGCTGTGACATTGTTTAAAAAGTTTTCGAATAGAAGCACTTTAGGCCGAATAAACCGTTCAAAAACAACGTAAAGATGAATAAAGTCAATTAAACATAAAAATACAAAGCCCAAATTACGGTGTAATCATGCTAAATGAGGCCAATAATGAGTTTGTAGCACTTTCGGATGTGGTAGTACAAAAGTCCTTCTTGGAAAAGAAATAAATCTAACTAATTTGATTATATATTGCTGTTGCCTAGGTACGGAACCAATATGTCCTTTATTTGGAGCGACAGTTACAGGACAACGTGACAGCCTGGGCGGGGAAGTCCCGCAACCATCACAAGCCCACTGCCTTGGCATGCATCCCGCAGAGCGTAAGCCAACTGGAGGACCGGGCAATAAAGGCGTGCATGGCAGCACAAGTTTACCAAAGAGCAATGGTCCAAATGGTATGTGTTTTAGGAAACCTTGAGCATCCTAAATAAGAAAATTCCATCCCACAGATTGCCGCTGTAAGGAAAAACACACAAGAATGCCGGCTAGCCAATATTATTTTCGACCAAATGCAATCTCAAACGATCTCAATTCCAGTTAATTGCGTGGAAGCGCCTGTTAAGTTTAGCCAATTTCTAGTTAACAAGGCCACTCAAACGGCCAGGAATGAATCTAGTAACGGTATTCGGTTGCAAACAGAGAGGGATGAATGTGGTAGCTACGAACTGCAGCGAAAAATCGATTTATTCAAAGAAAGTTTAGAGGAATCTGAGGCTAAGAAGGAGTCCTTTTGTGAACGATGTCGTTGCGAGACTCTATTCAATGAAACCAATTCCATGAATGTTGAGGGCACGCCGTTTTGTGATACTGAGGACGAGGTAGCCCAAGAGCTGGCCACGCTCTTTGGTGATGATCACATTGATCTAAATAATATTTTTGGCATAAAACCGAACGCAGTGACCGATGACCCGCAGATTTCAGCCATACTGGAGGAGATTGAACACTCTGATCTGCCCCGCCCAAAGAAAACTGAAGAACCACCCTCACCTACGATTCCATCTCCTATAGCCGCGCAGGAAAGGCAACAAGATCTCCGGATGAGTCTTTGGCCCTGCGAACTTTATGCCCAAAGAAGGAGGCTTAATTCATGTGTGATCCGCTTATTAGACGATGACTGGCGCTGTGAAGATAGATTGAGGTACAAGTTTCACCTGCTCTTCGGCGAGGACAGCGATGACGAGTTCGCCACTGAGATCACGAGCCCCTCCATCGATTTGGTTGACGAAGTGTTGCTGGCCAGCTGCGTGCTTCGCATTCGCCCCTGGATCGTCCGTCAGTTGATGGGACCTCTGGAGGATGGTCTAATTGCCAATCGATTCCTGTTCAAGAAGCTAGCAAAGCTGCTGGCTCACTCTGTGGTTATGGTGAATCCTTACTGCTCGGAGCAGCAAATCAAACAGGTAGTGGAACATTTGTTCTGCCTAAGACCTGGAGGAATTCAAAGCGCCTATGACCTAAGCAATCTACCGCCCTTAGATGTGGAGAAATTCGATATTTAAATAGTATTAAGACCCGTATCTTATCTTGCGATAGATAAGTTTGAGTAATTAGTTTTATCGTATCAGTATTCATTTTTGAATACATTTTCCTTTCGACTATTAAGTTTCTAAATTTACCGATTTAAGGATACAAAAAAAATTTACCATTAATGTTCCAACGCCCAGTATTTGTTAGATTTGATAAGATTCTTCATTAAAAACATTGAAAAATAATTTGAAACACAATCCTTTTTCTGTTTTTGTGGTTTCTTTAAATTATAATTAATTCAATGATTACAATATTTTTTCTTGCTGCACATCTCTCTCTTCTCATTTTTTATAATTATATAAATTTTAATATATTTAATAAACGATACATAATATAGTTTTCCTTTTTTGACGAAATTGCTGCGGCGGATGCGCCAGCAAACTGCTTAAGACGAATCGGATTCCTCCAGAGCAGCAGCTATCCTCCACTACGGTTTACTTGTTACTTAAACGGCTGTGTTTCTTTTCTTGTAGTTCCACTGTGGCTGCTGATTTTTATGTTTCTGTTTGCTATGTTGCCCTATGTTTGTGTGGTGGTGATAAGTTTGTTGTGGATACTGCAGCTCTACATGGGGTGTGTGGTTTCTATTGTTGTAGTTGTGGTTGTTGTTGATGCAACTCTTGGTGGACATCATCAGAGGCACTACCTAGTATCGGGAATTTGATTTGTGTTAGCTGTCGCCGCCGCAGCATTAGCGTTTTGTTTGTATTTCTGCTGGGACGCTGCAGTATTGGCCGTGGACTGTTGCTGCTGAGGCTGCTGCGATCCCGTGGCCATTTCTGCTGGCGGTGGCCGTCCGCCGCCGCGCCTTTCGATGCCTCTGTCAGCTCTGTCAGTTGGCTTGCTGCCAGCTCCGCCGGTATTCCCTCCACCCGGGGTTGCAGTGGCTCCTGCTCCCACTACCGAGCCCCCCACTACCCCACCGCCGCCGCCACTTGCCGCGCCGCTTTGTGTTGTATTGGCCTTTTTGTTTTTATAGCGATACTCGTCGCACACAAAGTCCTCGGGAGAGGTTTGTTGCATTTGATTCACCTGTCGCACCATCGCCGGTTGTGGTTGCTGCTCCACGTCGGCGTTGTTATTCAGCAGCGTCTCCGCCTCGGCATCATCCTGCTGCTGCTGTTGCTGTTGCTGCCCCTTATTTACATTATCACTCTTGGCCAAGCTCTCGTCGGAGTCATTCAAGTCCAGTGCCTCAGTGCAGAGCATCGATAGCATAAGCGACTGCACAAACATGGAGCTAAAAAACATGGAGAAACCAAAACTATTAGCAAAAGTTGATCAAGATTTTCGATGAAATACTTACCGTTCTCCCCGCTTGCGTTCTACGTTCGCCCACTCAGCCTCGGTGAGCGTGGGCTGCATGAACTGGGACAGCAAAAGAGTCTCGCCTACGGGCGCTCCCAGCTGCCCAACAGCCTGACCATTGGCTCCGGGAGCGACTCCTATTCCGCCCGATCCTGATCCATTGCCGTTGGCCGATCCGCCAACGCCAACACTGATGCCAAGGGTGTTGCTGCCACTGTTGCTGGTGCCGACCGCCTGTATAACAAGATATTGGGAATTAGTAGACATCAGATTCATGGGAATGAACTACTGCGGGATGAACTACTTCTCTGGCGTTCAGGCTGTTGGGGGCCAGACTCGACTGAGTCTGCGAGTGATTGCTGGCTGATGTCGAGAAGCTCGCTGTCACTGGCCACTCGGTGGTGCGCAGGTTGGGCGTAGCATTGCTCCCGCTGCCGCCACCACTGCCGCTTCCAACTGCGCCACTTCCTCCGCCACCGCTTCCTGTTCCTCCGCTGATCACTTCGGCCATGGCTGCATTCAAGTTCGATGTTGAGACTATTGGATGCGCACGCCTTGGCAGCCGATCGATTTGGCGCGATGCCTAAAATAATGCAAGCGCAAAAGCAAGACAACAAAAGTCGCAGTTTCCTTATACACACAAATATAATAGATTCTCCTAGCTAGCTCTCCCTTACCGTCACCTGCTGACGATCCAACTGCATCTGCATCTGTAGCTGTTGCAGCTGCGATGTGGGCGGGCCACCCCGCCGCACTCCCGAAAGCTGCGACAACAGTTCTGCAATGGGATCAACCGATTCTCGACCCGAAGGCGACAAGGCCGACAATCCACTTGAAGAGCTAAAGTGCATATTGGAGCGCCTAGTCCGAGGTCCTCCCAGCGTGCGTCCGGGAATACGACGCACTCCGCCACCATGACGGATGGCCGAAGGCTCGTCGTATTGGCTATAGGTTAAGGATAGCCAATTGTTAAGTTGAAAGAAAGTTTGTATCTAAATCTGGAAACTACGCTAAATATTTTCAACACTATTCTTATAAATCTCAATATTAAATATTAAATAATAATACCAATCTGCATCGGTTTTTTATCGAAAAAGATATACACAATGTGTATGAGTCATAATTTTCGCTTAACAAAGACTTTTTAGATGATTTTGAATCTCTTACTCTAATAAACGCATAATTTTATATCTTTAATTATATCTTTTTTGAGCAAATAAGATATTTTTTGACCCTACTAAGCCCTTACGATGCAGCATCGATATTATTATCTAAATTATGATTGTTTTTGAAAAGGATATCAGAAAGGAAATGAGCTCGCGCGGTCCCTGCCTGTGCTCCAGTGTTAGGTGACCGGCGAAGTCGTCTGTGACTAGATTCGGCTCCCCGCCTGGCAGGCCGGCACAAACCGGACAGACCACCTCCAGACTGGTCTCGGTGTGCTCGGCGGAGACGTGCTCCAGCAAGGTGGCGTCGCTAAAGCCCATCTTCTTGCAGTAGGGGCACGTGAAGCTCTGCGGCTGGTCAGAGGTTAGCATTTCGCCGCCAAAGTACAGCTCGATATCGGAGCGGGTAAGGATGCACTGCATGGGGTGCTCGACCAAATGGCGTGTGGAAGTGACCCCATCCTCGTAGCAGTCGGCGCACAGATCGTAATCATAGCAGATCAAGCACTTGTATCGCCTTCCATTAAAGTTGCTCTTGAGACATGAATCGCAGCTGACGCCTGAAAAGCAGAGCATCGATAGGAGGGTTATCGGGATTATCTTCCAAAGGACTCACTCACCTTCATGTCGACTCATTATATGGCAGCGGCAGTAAGCTTCGCTTCCACTTCCACGCGTTCAGGAGAGTCTCTCCCGCTGAAGATTCCGCTTTTCGAGTTTCTTTCAATGCGTTGGGGATCGGGTCTGGGCCACCAAGATTCAGGTAGAGATGAGCTGCAATGATGCAGGGAATTAATTGCTGAAAAACAGGCGACAAAGAGACCTGGGCCTTATTTTCTTTTGTTTTCCTTGTGCTTCACATTTCTCTTTAGATTTCCTTTCTTCTCTTTTCTATTTATTTCGCACCGCGCTTTCACGATTACGGTTCTTTCGCTTCCCCCTGCGTTTTTTTTTTTTCGAAAGGCCAAGAGAAGCACACACAAAAAATGAGACACCCCCGCACCAGCGCACTCCCGCTGCTGCCGTGCACCCACTTTGGGCCAGCGAATTATTCAATACAATCGAGCGCCAGCCATCGAAAAATTACATTACACTTGGTGAGGTGAGAGGAGAGAGTGCCGGGTTGTGGGATGGTGGGGTGGAGGGTTAATTACGATTTTCCCTGCTACCCTGCTACGTTGGATGCCTTAGCTCTTGCAGCACAGTAAACATTTATTTTTATCTTTTTGATTTCGCGAAAATTTTCGACTCGACGATGTCGTGGGCTTTTTGCATCCCTCTTCTTCGCCTAACCCCTCGCCTCCTTCCCTAGTCGCCTGCCTCGGAAAAGCAAAGCGCAGATATGCGCAAGTGTTACCGTACGACTGTAAGAACCTCGCGATGCAAATTCGCTAATTCATCCTTGGACTATTATTAATGATTGTTTATAAACATTCGGAGCTACACGGAGATTTTGCAGACTTTTAATAATCATGTCATGAGCACTCTTCTTATTTGGCGAATTACGCTTTTTCGCGTTTCCATCTGGCAACGCCGCATGCAATTTTTTTTGTCAGACCACAGTGGCGGTAATCCGAATAGTTACAGGCTGCTAGTTGTGCTAGAGCTTTTGCGAGAACTTTAGGCAGACAGGCTGATTGGGCAGCTGGGAAATAACAGTAGGCCTGCTTAAGGTTGTGATTTGTTACTATTTATAAGTTTATGCGTCGCCTGGTCTGTGCATTTATTTTTCATTTTCATTATTCATCGGCGCGCAATTTTCGTACACTAATACCGCAAAACACAGACACAATTTAATATACTGGTGTGTGGCTGTGTGCACACATGGACTTTCATTCTACGCAATTGCGAATTTGGCTGGGATCTTTTGTTCAGCGCGAATTTTTGACCAGCCTATAAGCATCCCGTTCGATGTGATATTGTTGTTGTGGCTGCTGCTGTGTATTGCATTGCAGTTTTTAGTCACCATTTTTGGGGTTGCGGGGAAAGACCCTTTTTAATTTGAAATACTCGTAACGTACTTTGCTTTAATTCGGCATGGATTATTATATGATTCTTTTAGAACACCAGAACTCGAAAATTAATAATTGGAACGAAAATAAGTTATATCGAGTGAAAAGCTTTTCCTGACCTTCAGTAAGACTACGCTCGGATTGAGGCAAAATACCAATTTTCAATATACAAGCAACCATCCCTGGTATGTTGATAAAACATCGATAGTTTTTCCACCACCAAAAATGCTTGTCTATTCTAATTTTTTATTTTAAAATTGTAGCTACAAATGGTTAATCTTCTAGCTTTTCTGGCGGCGGTCCACAAGGTTGCAACATTCTCTCCATGAGGTTGAAACGCACCCGGGCTTTCGATTCATTCTCGGCAATGGCGAAATAGTTGAGAATATCGTAGTGTCCCATGTAGCTGGCGAGGGAATCGCGATGTTGATTAGTTAGCCACTCGAATTTTGTTGTATCTGCGTGTCCTGTGCCTATGTACTTGCTTTGAAGATGCTCCAGCTGGCTGTGGATGTTGTATCGTTCTCCCATGACGTATAAATTTCTTTAAAATTGATTGACAATCAAGAACGCAGCTATTTGTTTGACTTTTGATGAAGTGTGGCCAGTTTTGGACCCGAGTATTGCTTTGGACCGGATCCAAAATAATAATGTTTTAGTATTATACAAAATCTGGTATTTTTTTAAACCACCTTAAATCATATTTTGTTTACTTCTTTTCGTTATAATAATAATTAAATATTTATATTAAAAACCACTACACTAATGTGTGGCCGCACTTGCTTGTAAGTAGTAGGATTTATTTTATTTACACTCCATTAATTTTATTTTTAGGACTCTAGATCCAGACGAGGTTCTTTGCGCCTGCAAGTATCCAAAACAAAAAGTCAAAAAAGAAAAAAACAATGAAGATAATGATGCCGGCAAACATGAGGATAGTTCCAGCATGGAAACCCCCGAGTGGCGGGCAGAATTTAACTTGGGTCGTCGCTACCAAGCCTCCTATAACATTGCTCCAACCGACATCACTCCAGTAATAGTATCTGCTGCTCATTTTTCGGACGGAGATGACCAGAAATGTGCTCGGGTAGTAATGCCAATGATGTGGGGAATGATACCCTTTTGGCACAAGGGCGATTATAAGCGCCACGGCCTCACCACCAACAACTGTCGATTGGAGCATCTAATGGACTCCAAATTGTACCGCGGGCCCTTTAAACGTGGCCAGCGTTGTGTCGTGGTTTGCGAGGGTTTCTACGAGTGGCAAACGGCTGGTCCGGCCAAGAAACCATCCGAGAGGGAGGCCTATCTGGTATATGTGCCTCAAGACGCCGGTGCCAAGATCTACGATAGGAGTACCTGGTCCCCAGCGGATGTAAAACTCCTCCGCATGGCTGGACTCTTTGACGTTTGGGAGGATGAGAGTGGGGACAAAATGTACAGCTACAGTATTATTACCTTTCAGTCCAGCAAGATCATGTCCTGGATGCACTACCGCATGCCAGCCATTCTTGAAACCGATCAGCAAATGAGTGTGGGTCAGGGATTTAGCGATGATAGCGTTAAATTACATTAGTTTTTATTTCAGGACTGGCTAGACTTCAAGCGGGTAAGCGACTCTGAAGCCTTGGCCACCTTGTGTCCAGCCAAAGCGCTGCAATGGCATCGAGTGGCAAAGCTGGTAAACAATTCCCGCAACAAGAGCGACGAATGCAATAAGCCCATGGACCCAACTGCCAAACCACCAAAGCCGCCGATGAACAAGACAATGATGGCGTGGCTGAATGTCCGAAAAAAGCGGGAGGATCAGATAAAGGCAGAGCAAAGCGATCCTAGTGACGATGAGAAGCCGGAGGTACAGATAAAGGCAGAACAATGCGATCCTAGAGACGATGAGAAACCGGAGGTACAGATAAAGGCAGAGCAAAGCGATCCTAGCGACGATGAGAAGCCGAAGGAACAAAACGAAGTGAAGCGAAAGTGTTCCGACAGCTCTCCTAATGATGGTCCAGCCAAAAAGGCCCGAATTAAGGACCCACCAGAGTACACGTTGCAGTAGATTTAAAAAATTCAAAACCTTCATAAATAGTTCGTAGGACATCAAGTTTATTTCCATTAAAAACCGAAATGTTTGTTCTCAATACCCAAAAATTGTAAGCATTTGAATCGATGTTGCGGCTTAATTACTATAAGTAAGGACTTAGCGACTAAAGATTTCTTTAAAATTTTGTTCATGGAGTAAAGCTTAATTAACTAGTTTTATGTTTGAATTTGTGATCTAATGAAATGGGAGGTTTCTCCCATTATTTGCTTTCAGGCGGCGATTTAATTTTGAGCGCCACTGTATTGAGCTTGAAAGTTTTCGTTTTTCATTTTTCGTTTTCTCTGCATAAAATGCAATTAAAACAAAAAGAAAAGCTGCACATGAAGCAAAACGATGTGTATATGTATATTATTCATATTCTCCATACTTCAGTTGCACAAAATGAGCAAAATTAATAGGAAATGATGTCAATGTTAAAGATTGTACGGAAGTGGTGCAGTTGCACCACAATTGTGTCTGTGCTTACAATTATCAATTTGTTTTATGGATATTATACTACCAATTGTATATTTATATATGTATAAGTTACATGAACTTTGAAATTAGCTCGATGCAAAACATTGTGAGAATAAAATGAACTTAACTCTATAGAATCGATGAGAAAGTTTAGAATTCATAGGCTACATAGCAATCTATATATTCCCTTTTGTTGCGTCAAACAATCGTAAAATTAATTTGTAAATACTTTGCACGAGTTAGCTTTAACTTAATGGGAGGAATGGGAGGTGGTGGCGGATAGGTGAGGCCAAGATTTAGGTCTCAAAAATAAAGATATCAGAGCTCTGTACGTGACTGCCGGTTATGTACTTAAAATGCTATTTACGAGATTACAATTTGCATGCGTTTTGTCTGAATTATTTCAGCAATTTTCTGATGGATTGCACTTGCGAAGTGATTAAGAGCGATAGTGAGGGAGAAAAGTAGGAAGGGATGAAAAAGTAATTCAGGATTCGGGATTATTCAAAGGGGGTACTGAACATATTTATGTTTAGATCCTCAAACGTTGTTGGGGCACTGTGATCCAGCATCTGCAGCATGTCGGAAAACTCTTGGCCCTGTGGCTGCCCTGCCCCGGCCGGTCCTCCGGGATGGGCGTGTGGATGGTGCGGATGGGCCGTAGGATGCGCAGGGTGTGGGTGTCCGCCGGCCTGCTGCCAGTCCCACATACCGGGCGCATTGGGTGGTGGGGGCGGAGGAGCCGCCTGATATGCTCCTGGCTGTGGTTGCTGTCGGTTTCCGTTTCCAGCACTCAGTTGGGTGTACGTGGGTCCACTCGGTGACCTGGCCGGGCTTGTCTGCTGGTACTGATAGCCCTCAGTCACCGGCTGTTGTTGCTGTTGCTGCTGTGGACGCAGTGCTGCCCAGGAATTGGGCGCCACCGGTGTGGGTGAGGTACCCGACTTGGGTATTTTAGCCAACGGCGAGGGTCCTCCCCCGCCAGCACTGTACGGGGAATGCGTGGTGTCATAGGTGTAACCCACGGGCGTGGTCTGGGCTGATCCCGGCCTTTGTTGTTGTTGTTGTTGCTGCTGCTGTTGTTGGGGCGTGGGGGCTTGCATGGCGAGCATGTGGGTCTGGTACATGCCATCATTGGTGGCGGTACCTGCCGGAGTCAGCTCTCTCCTTGCGTAATCCACTCCGGGTGCAGCCTGGACATAGACATGCTGCTCCTGCTGTTGTTGCTGCACTTGCTCCGGCGTATGAGCAGCCGCTGCATCCAAGGGAGCACCGTGCATCGTCTTTCCCGAGCTATTCGTGCACACAATATACTCCACTTCATCTGTGTAGGGATTCAAGAAGGCGTACGCCTGCGTGCGTAGCCACACATATTCGGAATTCTTAGCCCGAGCTCTGTACAAAAGCGAGAACATCTGGCCCTTCTGCTTGAGGACCTGATCAAAGCTCTCCTTCATGTGACTCTGGTCTTCGGGATGGAAGAAATCATAGCAAATCTTCCCCAGCAACTCCGTTGGTGTATAACCCAAAATATTCAGTACTCTCTGATCCACAAATGTGAACTTCCCATCCATGGCGTGACGTGTAATGAACTCGCTCTGATTATTGGATCCACTCATGTCGTTGGCAGCCGTGGAGGTAACCTGCAGGCGACCAATAGCCACCAGGCAACAGTGCGAGCTCATGTCGTCCACATCCCGCTCCATGTGCATGTTGGGAAACATGTCAGTGGGTGGCCAGTTCTTGATATAGCCCGTGCAATGGACAACAGCATAGTTGGATCCATCCCTGGATGGTCCCAGCGAGTTTCGCTGCTTCAGACGATTCAGATGCCCGGAAACCATGGAGTCAGAGTTGACATTTCCCACCCGCATGCGACAGATGAAGCCCCGCCGAGCACCCATGCTCAGTCTCATGCTGGACTGGTGGCCTTCTTTCTTAACAGTCCCCGACTTGAGGTCCAAAATGCGTCCAGCGTTCTGCGATTCCTGGGTGGACAACTGTTCGCGGATCTTCTCGCGATCGTCGGGATGAATGTGCTCGTACAGGCTGGTGCCATACCAATCGCTCTGCGTGTAGTTAAGCACCGGGGTGACGGAGTCCGACACGTAGATGACACGGCCCGAATCGCAGGAAACGACAAACAGGAATCCATCCGCCGCCTCCAGGATAAGATGCTTCAGTTCCTGGTCGGTTAGAAACGATGGTTTATAGGTTCCATCGCTACTAGTGTTCCCTGTGCCCCGGAGAGCCTTCATGTGAGCCACTGCCATGCGGAGGATGGTCAATTTGTCCGGTTTACGGGCCAAGGCACTGCAGGTGGGCACCATATCCGAGAGTTCCGTGATATAGGCCGTCATTTTGTTGCGACGCCGTCGCTCGATCTCACAGTGATTCTCGCGGCTGGCGAACCGCTCCTTGTCCTGTATGTTCGCCTCGTCCATGATCGGAATGCGTAATTAGAAAATGTTTCAATAATTTAGGTCGCCTCTGGTCTGGAAAAAGGTTCGTGGAAAAGAGAACAAGGGGCGGGGTAGGGGTTAGTATTTTGTCGACGTTGTGTGTGTGTGTGTACTTGAAAATAGCGAGAAAGCTGTTTTGTGTAGATTGTCCTTATTGCACTTACACTTCCAACAGTCACTACAGTTCTGTTGACATATAATCACTATTAATTGTTTATTTTCTGCGCGTTGAGCGTTGTATCCGTACTTTTCTACTACACGATAAAATCTCTGTTTACTGCTTCCACAGTATATTTAGTATTTTTATTTTCATCGTAATCTTTTTTTGTGTAAGTTATCGTATATCGATATCGTTTGGTCATACTTAGTACGTGCATCAGTGTTTTTTACCTTTCCAACACTAAAACTTATTTAAAAACAAAATCGTTAATTTAAACTTAAACCACTGTAATTAGTTTATTTTATTAAGAGTTTTCCTTAAAACTTTCCCCTATACTTTAAAAAAACTTTAATCAAAAAGCCAAAAACTGGCAAGCTTTTAAAAGACCTATATTAAGATATTCTTTCCCAGCTAGGTACACTTTAATGACATTATCCTGTTTTTCCTCGATGTTTTCAAAAGATCAATTGATGATAATGATTTTTCCCATTTTACACAAATAATAATTAAATAAAATAATAAGCAATATTGTTTTCAGTGTTTAATGGTATTACAGCATTGCATTTTCTTACATATATCAAATATAATTTCATAAATACATTTAAATGTTTATTATAACTAGGCGCTGTGTCGTATTGAAACGAACTATTTGTTAATACATTTTTAAAAAAATTAAAAGTTAATTATTAATAGTGGCAATAACATCTCCATTTTTCCCTAATCGGATTCATACTTATAACAAAAATAGTAAGCTTGCGCTTCATTTCGCATAATTCTTTGTCTGATTTACTTATTTTCTTTATATTTTTATATTTTTTTGTTTGTTTTAATACAATCTTAGGTAAAGTTATTCTTCTGCATTTTTGTCCTTCATTTTTGTTCTGCTTGGTATTGTTAATTAATTATTGGCAATTTTCTAACTGCATGGTTGATTTAGATAGGCATTCGTTATCCATATTACATTCAAGCTGTTGGTACAACATACAAGTCTTTTGTTCTATGTTTTTTTTTTTGTTTATTATTTAAATATATCTATATAGTTAAATCTGCTTTAAAATACGTGCACTACTTAAGTGTAATTTAAAATGCGGCATTATTAAAAATTGCTTGGCGTGCTTAATACATCGTTTTGTGTGGTGTTTAATGTTTTGTTCGTAGTTCGCAAGGACTCTTAGATGAAGTCCCCGTCTAGATTTAAACTTCAGCATAATTCGTTGACTAGAAATTAACTTAAGTACTTAGGACTAAACTAACATTAGGTTTTAACACGCTCTTGACATTTGTTTTTCTTTTGGTTTTCGTGCATAAGTATTCTTCTGATCTAAACTCTCTTCAACATTTATTATTTGTGCTTCTATTTGAGTGTTAAAGAGTTTTGGGGACGTTGTGGATGCATTTCCATAGTGCGAGGGAAAATCTTAAGCGTTTCCTTGCGGGAAAGTGTAGTCAATAACTTGTTTTATCTAATATTTCCGACATATACAAGATTTTAGTCATATTTGGGGCAATTTAGTTGCTGCAAGCTTAAACATAATTTCATCAATTCCGTTAACAATTTTAATTTGCAATTCATAACATTTAGCACCAAAATGATTATTTGCCAAATCAAAATCTGTTTCATAATTTTGCACATAATTTCAAAAATTTTGACATAAAAAAAGCAAGTAAATTTGCAACAACTCTCAATTCAAATTCAACTCTCAAAAATACATTCAGTTCCTATTCAATACTTTGGTAATATAGTATAGCTCACGTATCAGGGCGCGGTTTGAGTTTGAAAAAAATTAAAAAAACGAAAAATCTCGATTGGATTGAACATACATATAGCGTAGTATCGTTGGCTTTCGGGCGCACTTACTCGTAAGATCACAAAAAAATTAAACATATAGATGGTAGAGGATAAATAGGTCATAGGTGATAATTTTGTATACTAAATCAAGTTTTAAAACTATCCCGTTCAGTTTAGTCTTCAAAAATAACGCATCGCTCTCTCCAATTTGAATATTCTTTCTGTTTGCGCTTCAATTTTCGTTCAAAAAATGCAATAACTTGTGTTGTCGTAGACGATTCGATTGCGAGTAAAGTTGCGAGTTGCTTGCTTGGCTAGGAAACAATTTGCTCATCCGCGGATTCTACGTGGTGTAGGTGCGGATTACGTCGCGGATGACCGCCCGGCACAGCGGGCATTGACCGCCGCCCACTCCACGCCACTGCTCGATGGCGCAGTCGTAGCACATGCACATGTGTCCGCACATGTAGAGCACCGAGTCAATGGGGTTCTCGTAGCAGATGGTGCACTCGGCGCCCGAATCCGTGCTGTGCTGGTCGCTCAGGCTGTCCTTCCACTTGTTGGCCGCATTATTTGTGCTATTGGCAACGGGCTGCAAAAGAAGAAAGGAACCATTAGGAAACCTTCTTTGAATTACAAAACTGATTAGAGACTCACCTCAATGTACTGACTGCTGGTGGTGCTGATGAGGGTGCCACTGGAGCAGGCTCCGGCCAAGATTCCGCTTGAGCTGACCGTGGCCGTTGGCCGGGCATTGACCTGCCCGTTGATGTCATGGGAACTGCTGGCTGGGGGCAGGTTGACCACCAAAACGGTGCCACCTCCGTTCGGTTGGATCTGAAGGATGTCTCCGTTGGACGGCATGCTGATCATCCGGCTGCCATTGGCACCACCGGCAGAAGCCAAGGTGCCAGAGCTTTGGGCGATACTCAGCTGGGAGGGATGGTGCAACAGCTTGGCGGTGGCACCGGCATTCAGGCTGCTCATTGACTCTGTCATGGGAAGAATGCGAGAGCTGGAGGCAGGGGCAGTGCAGGACGAGGAGCTGCTTGCGTTGACCTGCGGCTGCGAGGGATACGCCACCATGTTGGGGAGCTGCTGGCGGAACATGCGCAGGGACTGAGTGGAGCCGTAGACGTCCAGGAAGGCCCACAGCTGGAGAGATTGATCTACGTGCATGACGACCACCGCCGGGCCGTTGTTCTTGCTGATGCTGACCTCCCCGTTGGGAGCCACAAAGAAGGCGATCTCATCGCCGCGCTGTGGAGCAGCCGCAATGTCCTTGCTCACCACCCAGTACTCCGGGCGGTCCAGCAGGAAGTCTGAGTCATTGGGCAGATCGTTTGGCTGCAGCATTGCCGGGTTGCAGGAGGTCAGGCCCAGGGCCAGGGCACCCACATACATCTGTTCCGTCTTCAGGACCTGCACGATGAGTTTCTCTCCGATGCGGATGGGTCGGGCAGTGAAGACGTAACCCTGGCAGAAATCGGATTCCGTGCGCGAGGCCACAAAGCGATCGTGCGAGAGACGCACATTCCGGCCCTTGGTGATGTGGAACGGGACCGGAATCAGGCGCCCGTTGGCATTGTAGCGCAGCGGAGGCAACCCATTGGCCAGGTCATGGGCGATGGCAGCCTGTTCTACGCTGGAAACCGTGCCATTGACATTGCCAGCCAGGTGAAGGGATTGCAGGGAAGGCATCACGTGGCGCTCCAGTTCGTGTTCGATGGCGCCGCTGTGTCCGGGCAGGGATCTGCGGGATTGCTGGTGTGGGTGATGCGGATTCAGGTTGGATCCAGCATTGACAGCCGGCTGGGCGAGCTGCTGCAGCTGGGCGGGCACAGGTTGAGTGGCCATTGTCATCGTGGCCGGCTGCTGCTGATACATGTAAATGCGAGCGTCCAGAAACTCGATGCCCGTGCAATTCCCGTAGATATCGATCACAGTCCACAGGAGAGCCCTAGTATCTATCCCGGATAATATCACACCCTTCTCCTCGTTATTTATTCCGTAAATCACATCCCCCGCCCCGTTCACATAGTAATACAGGATGTTATCCTTTTCGCAATACTGCTCGTGCAATGCCTTGGCCCAGAATCCAGGACGATTCGTCAGATCCGGACAGGCATACTTGGGCAGGGATCCTTCGAGCGTGGCCGGATCGTTGCTGGTGAACCCGAAGCGGATCCCTCCATTCCAGTTATTGGAGATCTCTGCAAACTTCACGCAGATCCTCTCGTTGATCCGCACTGGCCTGGCCGAGAAGGTGATGGCCCGGCAGAAGCTCTCGTAGCGTCGGGCCAGGGTTCCGTCCCGCGATATCCGGATGTTGTCGCCATGGACGCTGTGGAACTGCAGCGGGGGCAGGTTGTTCGGACCAGGGCAGGATGACGGCGAGCGGCGAACTGAAATTTATATAAAAAAATGGGATTATTTAGTATTTCAGTCACAAATCTTTCTTCATCTACATTGTTGAAAAATCTTTGTCTTAATTCCAGCTTCTTGTCTCGAATTACGCAGAAGATTACAAAGAAGTTTCTTATTTCATGGTTCAGGTAGCCGGAGATTCCATAGTTTAGGGATAAACCATGTGCTGGAGATCGAATTACGCAGAAGTCTAAGACAGAGTCAATAACCCAAAAATTTAAATACTTTTCAAGCCCCAGGCACGTGACTTGATTGGAAAATGAATCTATATTTTTGGGGACATTTGGTTTTAGGAAATAGAAAATACGCGTTCAAAGGATTTCCATGGCTATGGACAGTGGCATCTGTTTCCTATTGTTTGAATGCAGTTTGTTCCTAGAAAGCATTTCTTTGGGGAATTTTTAAGGATGAAGTCTGGTCAAGTGAGGAATCCTTACATCCAATATGTTCCCAAAACTTGGATAATTATTGCACCTTGCCAATCCACAGCTGCTGTTGGTCATTACCTGAGAAAAAAGCCTATAACCGATCCATATGGCCCTATAAATAATTAGCCCAGGAGGAGTCTTCGGATAGCGACAGGTTTCTCTTTAAACTGGCTGGAATGCTCGACATCAGACGATTCCGGCGGCATGCCAGCAGTTGCAGGACCTAAGAAAAAGGACCTGCCAGCAGGACAACAACAAAGGAGCGAGGTTGATGGTGATTACCATGTTGATATGCGGCGCGTGGCACTGGAGATCAATGTGTTTGCTTTAAAGCGGCATGTGGCAGCTGCCTTTTTTTTCTGCTTTTCTGCTTTTCTTCTTTTCGATTTGGTTCCAAGGAAGCGTGGAGAAATAAAGGAAGGTCAGAAGAAAGCAGCTGTAGCTGTAGCTGTAGCTGTAGCTGTAGCTGTAGCTGAACGAAGGGAGAAACAGGTAAAGCAACCCCTAAACCACGTCTGGTCTTTGTCCCCGGTTTTTAGGGTAGTTTTTGATGCCTTTCGATCGCGGCTCAGCTCAGGGGTTGTTGCTTTTCCCCCTGCCTGGGGACTCTGCAGCTGTTCAAATTTCAGATACAAGATACAAGATACAAGATAGAGTATCTTTGGACTCTGCAAGATTCTCTCGCCGTATCTTGAGGGTTGGAAATTTAATCCTAAGCCAGGGCCAATGACTTGCACACAAAATCTCAACTGTCTAAGGGTTCGTTTTGGTTTCTCGTCTGCCTGATGCCTGAGCCTGATGTTGAAAAATCCAATCGAATCCTCAAGTGCTGCTCCGCCGCTTCCGCAGGAAGAACAGGAAGTGGAAAGGGAGCACCACATCAGCTTCCGGTGGCTCCCATTCTGTCGTGCAGAAGAGCGGTTCTAAAAACAGGAGGTGGAGAAAGCAGAGACCTGGTCTTGGTGGATCTCCCATCCATATTTATGAACTGACCGCGACGAGGAAGTAGGAAATCACGTCTTGGGACGTGTATTGGATTGGGCCTATTAGCTGCAGGATGTACTGGCTAGCTTGGCCAACTGGCGACGCCTACTTTTTGCGGCCCAGACGCGACGCTCCACTCCAGACAGTCGTCAGTCAATGGCTCGGCTCTCGGCGATCCATGAATGAATGAAATAACGCGACTTGCTTTTTTCCATGAAGTCTGGACGGACTCTTTGAAACGGTGCTGCAAGACGCACAGATACTTTCAATTAGCCACTGACCACAGTGGCCACAATTAATTAAGTGCAACGATTGTCTCCGATCGATCGCGGGCATTAATGATCTCTAGCTAGTCCATGCTTTAAAGGTACCATAATTGTTGTGGAAAAGCCACTTCCTTTTTATATCTTTATTTGTCCATTTCCCATGATCCCCGATGATCATCTGCGAATTTCAACATAATTTCCCGATCGTTGAGATGAAAAGTTCAAACTTTCAGCCGAGCTGCGTTTGGAGTTGCCGCTTTCTTGTGGATCCCAAAACGTGGCCCTGGACCGAAGCATCTCCTCTTCTGCAGTTGCAGGCAAATTTTCGTAGTTTTTTGGCCAAAAAGGAAAAACCTGATTTACCGTTTGCCAAATGGCGAATCGCGGAGAGTCGAGAGCGGGAAAAAAAAAACATTTCCCACGCTGAGTGCTGGGCAAAAATCAAACTCAAACTTGGCTACAACAGCGCTGGCGGTGGCAACAATTCCCACGACTCCAAATTTGTATATATAGGCGACTATATAGTACTAGCGACTGCCGAACATTGAAAACCTGTAACAAGCCTCGATGGTAATTGCAAGAGAAGAGAGATGAGATGAGATGATTCGCCAGAAGAATTGGAGAAGCTGCAGCTGAAGATCGAGCTGAAGTCGAGATGGAGCGGGTGGGAAATGTGAAAATCATGCAGGTGTCATAAAACAAAAAACCAAACAAAATAAACCAAGATATAAACGGAGATATAAACCAAGAAATAAACCAAAGCTAGTGAGGCAATCGAATCGTTAGACGATTGTTGGACGATCATTTTAACGATCCGATGAAGATCTCTGCTGAATACTCGAAATCCCCATTGAGTCGACATCATTAGATTTCGATTGGCACTTTGTTTGAGATTCAATTAGATGGAGTCGAGTCGAGTCGAGTCGAGTCATTACAGAGAGATTATTATTGAAGCCTAAATGGTGGCTAACGAGGGGGTCGTGATGGGGAATCATTTTCAGAATTTGTTTGGATTATTTAGCAGAGTTAGCCAAGCCATTCCCTGCCCTGATTGAGGTCACAGGTCACGTGCTGCTGGTACTTCTTGTTGTCAACCCACGTGTTTGAGTCAGGGAACGTGTGCGGACAATTAACACCAAAGAAGGCCTTTTAATTGCACCGGAAATGTCCCACAAAGACCGGCTCGGGGCTTTCTCAAGAAGAGAGGAAAAGTGCGTCGAGGGTCGGGGTTCATTTACAAAATTATATCAATTGGTCAACCACTCAGGTCTCAACTTTTGGCATAAATTATCGGCGTTTGCATCAGTCAGAGCGACAATCAGTCAGAACGAGTGGGTCGGACTAAGCTTTGTGACTTCCATGGGCTTGTCAATGGATCGATTCCACCCACGCCACGCCAACTATAACTAAAGCCGCAAGACTCTATATCTATAAGCTATAGTGTGTTTTTATTTTCCACATTTGAGTGAAATTAGTAGAAAAAATACAAGTGTGTGGGTCGGGTTAGTCGGTTCATTTAGGCCTCTGTGGGTGTCAGAGAGCTCTCGACAAGTGTCTGCCCAGCCAGCCAGCCGGATAGACTTGTCCAACAATTCTCACAGCAATAAATAGCAATAAAAGCAATGCTAAATTCTTGTCTTAAATATACGCAAATTAAGCTAATTAATGTTAATTAATCTCTCACAAACAATCCAAGGAAATATGAAAGTTTTTTCTTATAGAAACTTTTCGAATGACTTTTCATATTTCCAAATAATGTAAATATTTTCTTGTTTATTATTTTGTTTGGAAGGAATTTCCATAATTTGACTTTATTGGCGATCTCTCTCGAGTGAATGCAAAAACCACTTCCGTTCTGGTTGGACCTCCACTGTCCAGTGCAGCGGAAATTGCTCTGCGAGCCACTCTCTCTCTGTCGCGGATTGGATTCCAGCCTAGCCTAGCCTGCCACTGCCACTGCAACTGCCACTGCAACTGCAAATATAATAAAAATAATTACACAACAGAAACACAACAGAGGGCCGGCTGATGATGACGACAACGATTGAAACCAGAGAGGTCAAACTATGGCAAGTCTGTAACTGACAAGTTGTTATTGTTCATGTTCTGACGGTTGTTCTGTCGGTTGTTCTGTCAGTTGTTCTGTCGGTTGTTCTGTCGGTTGTTTAGTCGCTTTTTTGTGTCTTCATCGAGGCAAGTACATTGCACTTTTCATGCGATTAAGCGAAATCCGACACCGCCACGGAAGAGTAGAGATGTGGCCATCGCCAAGAAATCAAAGCAATAGTTCGTAAAGTTTCCAACTTCTAATCGAATAAAGATAAGAATGCTTGGCGAAATGATGGAAAAATCCAAACCAAAGGAATTTATTAATCACTTTTCTGTACAAAAACGAAGCCTTTTAAGATGTGCTAATCCTAAGAATGGCTCACACCTCGCCAAGAGTTCAATGACTTGGCTTTCCCCCATCACTTTGTAGCCTTTCCACACCCGTCTGAGGGGCACTGCTCCCCTTCTCTAATGTAATTAGCCACCGAAAAGGGGTAGCTTGCTGGCCAAATCGAAATTTAAATATTTATTTTTACAAGCCTACAACAGAGTCGTTGGAGTGGGTGTACCTCTCTATCACTGCGCTTGATATATATATAAAAGATATATATACTCCTACTATATATATCCACGGTTGGGCGCTGAAGCGTAGCACCGACCAGAAGAGGCCCCAGCCAAGAAGAACCGAACTTGTTTAGCTCTAAATAGACATAAAACCCATCTAAAATTATACAGAGATGGGTAGCTATAAGGAAGCAACATTGTGTAAGCAAAAAAAATGTGTACTCTAATTTTGTTTGTTTTCTTTAAACAGGAAATTATGAATTGAATACTTTATATCATAATTTGTAATTTATTTTTGAAAAGAAAACCTTGTTATATTCCCTCCAGGAAAAGCTGTTTATATAACTAAAATATTCAATATTGTTTTAAAAATATTGTTTTTTATATAGACTAGCTTTTCCTTGAACAGGAAATTATGAATTTGAAATAAATTGAAAGAAAACCTTGCTAAAAGTACACATTTTTCCCCTGAAAAGCTATTGAATATTGTTTCAAAATATTGTTTTTTATATAGAGTAGCGTCTCTCCTCTGTTGTACAGTTTTTTTTACTGGCATTTCGAAAGACTCTTTCGAGACTCGCAACCGATAAGGTTGGCTTTCTTCCGCTTTTTTAGACTGACTGCTGTTTATCGAAGCGTTGCAATTACTGGAAAGGGCCAGTGGAGAGAAATGCTATATGCTGGTATTATATACTATACAGTATATATATTTTATATAGTTGATAGTTACTCCTAGAGGAGACTGGCATTTCCTCGCACTTGACTGCACAAGACACCACTCCCCAAGCCAAGTTTTTTTTTTTTGTAATTAAATCACTCGAGCGTTGAGGGGGAGAGCCTACATGGAGTGGCAACGAGTTGAAGAGGTTTCTTCCTTTGGATAGAAACACATAATTATAGCATTATTATTACATTATAAATAACATTTTTGGGTGCCTCTGTTCGATTGCATTATTATCCCTCCTATTGTTCCATTTTTATGTTTAAATCATTCAAAAATCCTAAAACTTTAGCATATTAACTGCTTTGAACAGCTGCAAAAAGAAGTCAAAATCTAGTTCTAGCTCGTAGTTCCCTCCCAAAATAGGTGTACATATTAATTACATAAAAAGTTCTGCTGGAAACAGAGCCAAAAAAAAAACAGAATTTTTAAAAACCCGAAACTGGTCAAGCGATGGATCGCCGAACAGCTGCTGGTGGACACCAAAACATAGATAGACATAGATTAGAGCCAGAGACCCGTAGGTGTTTGTTCGATCTACCAAGGTGATTTATGCATAGCATAGCTCCGCCTGGCATAACCCGTCTGAGAATCACGAGAACGCCCTCCCAAAGGCGTTTAAAATTGACCCAGAGATGCCTTTCGACCATCTCAGTCTTTTCTAGAGTTAATTGCAGCTGCTCTTGGCCAGGTTAGGTAAGGCTTGGTTGGTAAGACCTTACCTGTACTGCTACCTGGATTCCGCTTTGCCTTTGCTTTTGTCTTGCGCCAGTTGCAACACCCTGCGGCTATCTAATTTATCTGTATCTGTTGGGGTGCGTTTTGTTATCTCTCGGCCTAGACAAAATGTTAACAATTTTGTACTACAAACGGGTATGGGTTTGGTAAGGAAAGTTACCAACAGATACCGTCTTTTCTGTATTAACTTTCAGGTATCCCCAAATATAGGTCGCCAGATAAAGAAGAACTCCTCTACTCCACATCTTTGTACATCCCCCCAGGCTACAAAATAACTAAAGTTTATTATTAGTTACTGATTTTCTAATCAATTTCTAACTACACTTTTAAAGATAACTATTTTTGCACTGACTGTTATCACTTGGAAATGGCATTGCTTCGTATCAGCTTATACAACAATTATGGGCATAATTTCAAGTGAAAAAAAAAGAAAGAAAAAAAATCACCCAGAGAGTGGGATGACACATCCAGATGAGATCATAACAAGGAAAGCCAAGAGAGGGCTGGACTATGGCAACAGATGTGCGAGTCTAACTCCCTGCGGGGGAGGTTTGCTTTGTTTGTTCAGCGATAGCGAAGGTCATCGTCGGCTCAAAACTCAAACTCAAATTGAAACTCAAACTTGGCTTCCCATTACCGACCGACCGACGCACATAAACATTTTTTGAAAAGTAAACCGTGAGAAGCCAAGTAAAAGCCAAGAGGAGATAAACTTTTTAGCCAAAAGCAAACGACGCGGCATGCCAGCACACACCTTGCGTACACACCGCGAAGAGTAATAGAAGAAAATGCAGGTAAAAAAGCAAAAGCAGCTGATTCCAGACAACAAACAACAACAAAGCTACTTCATTGATTACCGATAGGCAACGCACGTTCAAACGGCTTGCAAGCCTCCGCCACATAAAGCTTAGGCTATATCAAGCTTTAAAAAAAAGACTGAAGACTTTGAAGCCACACCCCCTGGCTCTTCTTCTCCTGGCCAGCAGCTCCTGCTTCTTCACGCTCGTCTTTCTTCTGCGGCTCTTCTGTGTTTCTTCGGCTCTTTACCTTTGTTTTTGCTTCAGGCCCCTGGCGGCAACGGCGCTTCGCGTACGATTCCCAGTAAAAGCAACAAAAACCCAACAAATGCTGAATGAGGCAGATGTGAGGGACAGTGGTGGTCATAAATATAGGATCATATACTTTTAGTATAGCTTCGATTATAAACAATAAATTCTCAAGTAAAAGCAACAAATACTGAATGAGGCAGTAACAGTGGTGGCCTGTAACAGTGATGTCCAGCACAATAGGATTAAACTCATGCTATACCTGATCTATTAGTAATAATTTCTTATAACTCTACAAATTCCATTTTTAAGATACAATTTCCAGGATTAATAAAAAAAGAATTCATATTTTAAAGCTTATATAAATAAGGCATATCTATTTTTATTTCCCGATCTGTATTTATGAGGCAAATAAAGCAAAAGAAGTGGCAGAAGCTTGGCCTATGCGTCATTGGCTTTGCTTTGGGCCACAAACAGACGCCTGAGAATGCATTTGGAGTCGGAGCCAAAGTTTTGTTTGTTATTTTTTTGATTTTTGCTCAGCTGGTTGCGCTGCCTGCAACCAAAACAAAAACAAAAACAAAAACAATGAGAAACAACGAAATTCCCGAGACCAGATAATCGTTATGATAAAACATAATCGCTTCTTTGGGAAAATTGCTTTCGGAGGTAGATATTTTCTTCATCTTCTTTCCAGATCAATTTGTGGTTAAAACTTTGGAAGTTTTTCGTTCTTTTTTTTGAGGTGTGATTGAAAAATGCACTTTTTTGGGGAACTGACATTTCCGGCAAAGTACGAGGTTAACTTCTGCAGAAGAGACCTTGCTGTGCCATTTCTATATTCATTCAGCAAAAAACTATTATTTCAGAGATTCATTAGCTTTTTGCCTAAAACAATCGCTGAGTAAATCGCGTCTGGCTTTAGCTTTATTTGTTATTGTTTCTCGAGACGCAAAACGCTAATGTAGGCACAAATGTTTGCCGCTCAGCTTATTTATCTTTGCCGCATTAATTAGCCAACTGAATGGGTCGGACCACGGACCACATGCTAATATTATGTGGGAATCGGTGGCTATAAAGGCTCAGAACCAGATCGATGAATAATGTATCTGAGACATTTTCGCACGCGATAATTGTGGGAAATTCTAATTAATATTTTTTAATAGAACCAAGTACTAACCCAGTCCAAAGCGCTTCTTGATCTTCTTGAGCAAGTGCATCTTCTTTTTGCTCGACAGCTTGTCCTTGGTGGACATGAGGAGCTCGTTGCTTTCCATGGCCAGGACCTGGGCAGCCTGCTGGGCGGGCGTGGGTCCGGCATTCTGGAGCTGTTGCTGGTGAAGATTCTGTTGGTGGTGCAGGTGGTGTTGCTGGGATCCATGATGGCTCAAATGGGGATGGCTGCCCTGCATATAGTTGGCTGGTATATCCGATAGACCCATGTTTGAATATATTTCTTTTTTACAGAATTACAGAACAGAACTAAACGCGATCGAAACACACGCGAAATGCTTTGCTATTTCTCACTAAATTCCCTTCGAGAGTTCTTTGAATTTTTGAGTTTTCTATTAAAACATTTTGAATTTTGGCTTTTTTGCGCGTAACGGAAATACGAAACGAAACGAAACGGAGACGGAGACGGAGACCGACGAGGAGAGCGAACCTTTCGCTGCAACGTTCAAATTATGTATTAAATCGAAACAGATTTCAACGACGCATCGTTAGCTTGATTCGATCCGTCAGATCCACAAATGACGGTATCGAAACTATCTCAGAAGACTTATCCTCGAGAAGAGTGGGCACGTCCGCACAGTCGGGTATATATTTCTACTTTGACGGTTATATTTTGGTTTACGCTAGTCTTAAGCATTGCTGCAAGCGATACCACCCTGTGTACATTGGCTCTCTCAAAGTAATCACCCTGTGGCATGCCTCTCTCGAACGATGGCCGTTAGATATGGAGGTTTTTTTCGAATATATTTTAAGGTTTATATATTTTTTAATATATTTTATATATTATAAATATTAAATTGCTTTTTAACATTTTTTTGGAGACCCTAGTGTACAGATTTAATTTTTAATACGTCTTTTTTAAAACAGTATTTTACAGTATTATTAATTAATATTTTATTAAGCTCAGCTTAAGAAAAACAGCTGAATATTTTATTGGATAATACAAACAATGAACTAAATAGACTCTATTATGAAAGAAATTATAATAAAAAATTTAAAAATTGTTCCACTTACGATTTTGGTAAATTTCTTTAAAGTATGTAAAATGTTTGTTTTAATTTAAAACTATATTTTACTTTAGCTGTTTTTATATAGCCATATTTTTTGGCTATAAACTATTACCCAGCACTGAGAAGAGCTCAAAGCCATTAAGAGAGTCGCACTTTGAGTCTGCTCTCCTCTTGCAGCTGTTTTACTAAGGTTTCCCTTTGTCCTGCCTTTCGCGTGCATTGAGCCTCCCTTATAATTTACCTTTCTGCCTGTGCACCTTGATCAGCGATTCCTCCACTTCCTTCATGCTGTTGCTTCTCCTCCTTTGTTGTTGTTGTTCTAGGCCAGGTCGACAGCATTTTTGTTTGTTGCCTTTTTTCTCTGTTTTTGGCCAAGCTGCTGCTGATCTCTGTTAACCGTTGTTCCCCTCGCCCGAGTTTCGTCTTCAGTTCAGGCCAAAGCAAAGGTTCAAAGCAATTCTTTCTTTTTTCTACAGAGGTTACGGGGTACGGCTCATATAACTGAGAAACTATGTAAATTGCTCTAATGCTTTTGATCGTGAACTTTGTCGGCCAAAATAATTAAGCTATATATCTATATAGAAACCGAAAAAAGCACTCCCCAATGCCTAGACTTTTAGTTTTAGATCAAAATAATAGACTCCACTGCGGCTATAAAAAAGCAATTTAATGCGAAACAATCTCTAAATATTTGATAAACTTTGTTAATTTCAAAGAATTCTTGATGCCTATTTGAGTATTCGAATAATTACCAGGACATATGCTCTTATTACATTTATTTTTGGCTTGTTTGTATGGCAAGGACTTCACCCCTGAGGATAGACACACGCTTTTGTGGTCACATTTTCTAAACTTTGAATCGAACAGAACAACTGCCGTCTGGCGTCTGGTTATCCTTTATCCTTTATGGATGCCAGGCAGTCATTGATGAAGGATGAAGGATAATTGCTGCGAGTGCTTCGTCTTGGCTCCTTTTTGTGTCCTGCATCAACAAAGTCCACGCAGCAGATGCAATTTTCAAGATCGGAAGGGATCAGGATCACGACGACGGAGCAAGAAAGCATTTAAATTTTGATATTAAAGTGGAAATGCATATTCAGCATCCTGGCAGCAGGCGTGCGTCCTGGAAATACAGCTGCTGCTGCATGCCCCTGCCCCTGTCCTTATTCCGCTTTGCAAAAATGCAAAAAAGGACGAAAAAGGTTGGCCAAACAGGAACTGTCGAAACACCAGCGAACAACCCCAATATTGTCAAAGAGAATACAGGCAATATCGGGTTGAAAGGACATTTAAGTCGGGAGGGAATTATTTTTTAGGAATATTTTTAGATTTATTTTTGGAAAAAAATTTAAAAATTATCACAAAGCTGAAGAAGTATGGAATTATTTACAGATTTAAGAGTTATTCTGTTCGAATACCCACTGTATCCGTCAGCGAAAGGTGTCCATCTGTGGTTGCACTCGCAAAAGGACTTGAAAAGGGTTTGCTTTGTATCCCCCCCGTCCCTGGCCGATCTGTTTGTTTGCCAATTCCAGGTGTAAATTCATAGCAAAAGGGATTTTAGGAAAGGAAACGGGTACCAGGACGGGGACGGGGACAGGGACGGGGAAGCCGCGTCGACCACGTGCCAGGTTACCCAAAAACACAGAAGACGTGCGCCAGTTGTCTTGACTGATAAGGTTGCTCTACTTCTCCAGATCGGTTCGATCACCATTTATTTTCATAAAACTACAAACTCGTATTCATATTTTTTGTCATTTTGTCAGCCCCCTTGGAAGGCAGGCCAGGCAGCTGCTCTTTCATTTGCATTTGTCGCCTTGACGGGGGAGATATCTGAAGTCTGTTTTTATTTATTTGCACCGCTGCGAGTTGTCTGCGAGTTTAAATTTAGAATTTGGCACATGTGCTCCCCACAAAAAGTCCCTCCTTAGTGCAATTTTTTGGTCTCCCACGAACATCTGGAGGCTCTTCTTCATTTTCGGAATCGTTTTTGCACAAAACTAAGACCCGCATTGCCTTGGCCTTTACTATTGTTTAGGAATTGAGAATGTCACAGCGATTTACCTTGCGGACAGTCCTTTAACCCAAGATCCCTTTTTCTTTATAAAATCCTTCGTCTATGGAGAATTGAGCCAGGCAGGCGAGTAATGAAAATGCCAAACGATGCAAGTTCTGGTTTAGAAAAAAAGTAAACCCATTTATCATTTCTAACATAGATATAATATCGAATATAATCTATGCATTTAAAGGTAATTCTTTGTTAATAAGTAGACTAAAAGATAGCTTGAGATATCAGTTAAGGGAACCTTTAATTAATCTTTCCAGAAGGTGATCAATTATCGCCCTCGAGTCTCTTTCAAAGTGGAAGTTTTCCAGCCTAATGATATTTTTGGAAAGGTTGAAACCTTATAACCCCATAAGATAAGAAATATCACAGCCTGGGAATACAAACAATTATAACTAAACTATTATTAAGTTAGATATTTATATCCATAAGTTTCTTATCAAAAAACCAGAAACCTTTTGAAGCATTTGTAATGTTTCTGGAACCACCTTCACCTTGGATATCCGATAAAAAGGCAACCGGATTTCTTAGGACTTCTTTTTTAAGTTTATTTAAATCAATTAATTAAATGCTAAATATAAAATCAATCAATAAAAAGGCGGTCATAGATATAGAGCGTTATAGATAAGAGTATGAAAATAGTTCGATGATTGCCAGAAATTCTTTATTTTTCTGAAACCAAACTCTGACCAGGCAAAGATATAGAAAATTTGGCAGCTGTCGCCACTGAGACAGCTGAGAATACTTCGACTTCGACATATAGATTCCCGATAGCCGATCAATATACACATAATTAAGTAAAAACTGTAGCAAATGCCGATGTTTAATTAGAAAACGACATATGCAAACGGGACACCGGCAGAAGGAGCAGGAATCGGAATCGGAAAGAAAAATACAAAAAGGGAAAGGACTCCAGCCAGCCAGCCAGCCAGCGAGGGGAAACGGAGCAGTTGTGGTGTTTCATACAAAGAAACCCGAACTAATCCCCAGCCAGGATACAAAGGAGAATCGAGGAGAACCCAAAATCGAATTGCGCAAGCACTTGAGAAACCGAACCGTGGAGGAGTTGGCATACAAAACGAGTACAGATCCGAGTACATTTCTTCGAGGACTCGAGGGTATCGAATTAGTCCTGGTATTGGGTACAGCCTGGAGGCGAAGCCTGAAGGGACTCAACAAATACAGTAAATCATATCCTTTGGGAGCTACATTGCAGATGATAGAATTCACTTTTTATTAAAAATAACATCAAAATGATGTATAAATTAAAATGAAATCCTTTCAAGAATATCCTGACTTTAACTTCGAATACAATCCTGTCTTCAAGATGACTTCCTCCTCAGGATTTCAGGATACCTGCGAAGCAGTTGCTTTTCCCGCTGCATCGATCAAGATCTAACCTAAGAAAGGAACTTATTTGGCAACTTCCACATCCTCTTCCGCATCCTTGAACGCAGGGTACGCTAATCAAATATCAGAATCGTTAAGGATGCTGTATCCTCGCAGGAATACCCCCGCCAATGCACATAATGCAACACATGCGCGGGAAGCTGCGATCCGTTAGAGGAATAGCTGGCCAAATGTTTGCCTTTTCGGGGGGTTTCGCCTTTCACAGTTTTTTCCACATTGCAGTTTTTTCCCGCCTGGAAAAATGGAAAAACTCCCTCGCAGCTACCTTGCCAGATACAGACGGGACAGGACATTTGGCAAGTCATACAGAGAGCGAGCGAGGGTCCTGGTCCAGGTCGTGGTGGGTTTTCGTCCTTCCACAGCATGTGGCTTTGTCTCAGGGTCAGGGATCGTTCACTTATGATTTGGTTATCCTACCTGACCTGACCCGAGCGCCTATTGGGGTTTACTTATTCTCTCTCCTTTGTCTTTGCCCTATCCTTCGTCCTTTCTTGGACTTATTTCGAGAAATCATTGCCATAAACTCTATAATTTATTATCTACAGCTGCAGAAGGGCCACTTCGGTCTAATCGAAGTTGATTCGATTCGATGAAGGTGCTCTCCCTAGTCCTGAATCCCCGTTTAATACACCTGTAAGTTAGATTTTCCATTAAGGACAATTTATTTCCCTGCAAATAGAGTAAAGGATCATGATGCTTCTTTAAGAATGGCCCAGTATCTTCCCTTGATTTTTTAAATGTGACTTTTTTATATTAAAGCTGCTTAAAGGATTTACTGACCTCCTTCTGGATACTTTATCTTTGCAAATAAAGTCCTTATTATTAAAGGAAAGACATTAAACGATCTTTTATCAATCTTGGAATATATTTTTAACACTTTTTCTTATATTTAGTATTGTTTCCTCTTCAAAAATGCAAAAAAAGGAAGATATTTCTCCCTCCAAAGCCTATATTATGTGGTTTTACCCGATTTTTTAAAAGAATATTAACAATTTAAATCTTAGAAAGAAGTTTTGTGTGTTGAAAATTAATGTAGATTAATTTGAAATTCGTTTTCTTAGAAATTCTTCACTTAATATATTTGAATATCAAATAAGAGCCCGCCAAACATAGTTAAACAAGTGTTGGAAAACACTTATCAGAGCAGTCATATGTTTCCACACTGGAAATGCCAACTTGCTCTTAGATTGGTTTTTGATTCATGGACCAATTGGATTTACAACTTCTTTCTACAACTTAAACAGTAGATTCTTGCCTTGCACTTACCTATTTTACCAGCCGACTGACCCATTGCACATAAGAATCATTAACTTGTCGTCTTTATTGCATTAAGGCACAGCAAATGACAGCAACAAAAACAAGGACACATTTACAACTTCTTTGGCATTGAATTTTCACGTGGGCGCAGCCCTCAGGAGCTTTCGACCTTGCGTTTCACGAACACGGATCATGTGCGACAGCTTCCGCGTTAACTGACGAAATTGTACGCGTTAATCACAATGCATTTTTTAAATTTATATTTAGATTTTAATTGTTATTAGGAGCTGCCGGTTGCAAGGCTTTTTTAGTTCAATATTTTCCCTTTAGTAGGCGCTAATGCGTTTTAAAAAATATACCATTTTTACCCACTATTTTGGCAAGTGGTAATTATCGTTTTGAAAACAAAAGCCCACAACACAGTTGGCCGAGTCTTGTTAAAATATTTTTAATTGTCAAAAAAATTATGAGATGCCATCAAAATATACGAAAAGTAATTGCAAAGCCGAGCTTGACATACAACCGATATATACTGCAATGTTTATCCCGGCAAACTGTGGTATTTTTTAGTTTTCCGCCTGCGGTCACTCTCAACGCAGACCCTGCCAAAAAATCAACGCGAAAAATATGCCATAAAAGTTGTATTTAAGTGGGTTTAAAGTGGTTATATCAATAATATAAGAGCCGAAAAGCTGCCGAATATCAGCAAGCGATTCCCCCGGGAATCCTAGTAAGCCAACGTACCCAAGCACGGCGGGAAAATGGCGGATCCGCTGAGTCTGCTTCGGCAGTACAACATAAACAAAAAGGAGATTGTCGAACGCGACAGCCAGATAATATTTGGCGAGTTCTCCTGGCCGAAGAGTGTAAAGACCAACTATCTCAAATATGGGTAAGTACTTTCAAGAGTATGTAGATTACTGAGGTACAACTCACATTTTAACTTTTTCAACCAGATCCGGAAAGAAGGGTGCTCCACGTGAATACTACACGTTGGAGTGCCTGCTGTACCTGCTCAAGAATGTCATGCTTCAGCACTCCGTGTATGTGCGTCAGTGTGCCGCCGAGGATATTCCCGCCGTGAACCGACCCGATCGAAAAGAGCTCTTGGCCTATCTCAATGGCGAGACCACGACCTGCGCCAGCATCGACAAGAGTGCTCCGCTGGAGATACCCACCCAAGTCAAAAGGGCAGCCGAAGGAGATGCGGCCAGCGGCGAAGTGGCCGCCAAGAAGGCGCGTTTCGAGGAGACGCAGGTGCAAAAAGTTCGCGAGCAACTGGCGGCTCGTTGGGATGTCAACCAGAAGGAGACCGCCGTGAACATGGACAATATCAAGTCGCTCTCGGAGACCATGTCTGTGGAGAAGATTGCCGCTATCAAGGCCAAGCGTCTGGCCAACAAACGTACTACAATCAAACGGACCGACAACGACGAGACGATGGGCACGGATCTGAGAGCCATCCTCGATTATGATGTGGATTCCACGAAGGATATCATAAGCAGGGAGAGGCAGTGGCGCACGCGCACCTCTATCTTGCAGAGTACCGGGAAAATCTTTGCTAAAAACATTTTCGCCATGCTGCAGGGCATTAAGGCGCGCGAGGAAGGACGCAACCGGCCGCAAGCCCCCAATCCTATCAAGATGCCTGAGCCGGCGAGGATTGCCAAGCCCCAGCCCCAGTTGTCCCAGTACAATCGTTACGATCAGGAGCGCTTCAACAGGCAGAAGGAGGAAACTGAGGGCTTCAAGATCGATACCTTGGGTACCTACCATGGTATGTCCCTTAAATCTGTGACCGAGGGATCACTGGCGCAGCGCAAGGCGCAAGCTAACAATCTGCCCGGAGCCCCTGGAATACCGGCAGCTGCCACCGGGCGGCCCAAGGAACTCGTACCTACGGCTCAGGCCAGGCAACTACCGGCGGCCGGGCCACAGAAGCGACCTTCTCGCACCCCCATTATCATTATACCGTCTGCCAATACAAGTCTCATCACCATGCTAAATGTGAAGGACATTCTGCAGGAGCTGCGTTTCTTGTCCACGGCCGAAAAGAAAATGCAAGGCTGCCAACGCGACAGCGAGGTGTTGTTACAGGTGCGCTTCATACCATTTATTGATATTTTTTCAACAGAGTTTAGCAACACAAAGAACTCAAAACTCTAGCTTAAAAGTTGTTATTTTGACGTCTGTTTCAATCATTGCTTGCACTGTGATTGCCATTGCATGACTATTGTAATGAGAATGTAATCCCTTTTATATAATTGTGTTTTTATTCTTCCCTTTGACAGCGTAAACGAAATAATCAGACTGTGTCTTACCGCGTGATAGACAATCCCATCAAGCTTTCACAACAGGACTGGCAGCGCGTGGTGGCCGTGTTTGTTATGGGACCACAATGGCAGTTCAAGGGCTGGCCCTGGGATGGAAATCCCGTCGAAATATTCTCAAAAAGTAATCCCTGTGTAATCCCCCCTATAGAGTATATTATTAAAATCTGTTTTATATTCTTGGTAGTTTGCGCTTTTCATTTATGCTTCAGTGAGCTGAAATTGGACTCTAATGTGGAGCGTTGGTCGGTGACGCTGCTACGTCTCTCCCAAAACAAACGCCATCTGGATCGGGCTGTGCTCAGTAAATTCTGGGAAACTTTGGACAAGTTAGTACAAATTTATTTTATATTTTTGTATTATTAATAATAATATTTTTATTAATAATCAAATATTTTCAGATATATGGCCAAATACAAGCCGGACTTGAGGTTTTAACACACGTATCTTCGTATCGTTTCTACATGCTGGTGAAAAAACTATTGCAATAGTAAACCCCTGATCCTGTGAAGACCCTCCTGAACCTTGGCCTGCATACTTCCAATTATTCTTTATGATGTGTAACTTTTGTAATAAATCGCGAACACAGTTAGATTTTACAAACGGCTATATAAATGTATCTTAAAATTAGGCTGTCGGTACTTCGGTCGTTTCAATCAAGCAACAATCAGCTCTCTTCTCTTTTGGCAGTTTTAAGGTTAAGCCATAAAGTTTGTTGTAATAAAAAAAACAGATGCGAAACTAAGTAGTTCGCATTTCTAGTGATAATAAAAAGATTGTTTCAATACAAAAAAGCGAAAGTTGTCACCTATTCCCAGAATTCGCAGAAGAATTATTGTATTAATGCTATCGCAGTGTAAGATAATATTTGTTTATATTGTGAAATCGGTTTCTGTTTGTGGTACAATCGTCAAATTAGTAGTTGGTCAGTAATTCTAAACTTTACTATAGGTTAGAGGATTAAATAAAAAATACTAGGTTTCGCCCAGCGAAGCGCAAACCCCGGAGATGATTAATAAGTGAAGTTACTAAATCTTCATTGAAACTTGTTTCTTTGCCGCCTGAATGGTGTTTTGCATCAGCATGGCTACTGTCATGGGTCCAACTCCGCCAGGAACTGGAGTAATGTGGCCGGCGACCTGACGGACTTCTGTGAAAAGTGTGAAAAATCTGTTTAATCCAAGATCCAGGAATTCGAACGAATGAACTTACCGTCAAAGTCCACATCACCGACAAGCTTAAACTTTCCAGTCTTCTCGTCCTTAATTCGACTCATGCCCACATCAATGACGCAGGCTCCAGGCTTCACCATGTCCTTGGTGATTAGACCTGGCTTACCAACTGCAACCACAATAATGTCCGCCTGACGACAGTGACGGGCCAGTTCCTTTGGCGGCGTGTATCTGTGACAAATGGTCACTGTGGCATCGAGGGCTTTGGTGGCGTATTTCCCATCCGAATGGAGAAGAATGGCCATCGGCAGACTGACGTTCTTTGAGCGCCCTACTACGACAGCATTTTTTCCAAAGGTTTCAATATTTGAGTCCTCCAGCATGCGCTTCACGCCCAGCGGTGTAGCGGGAACAATTCCCTCCATATCCAGAGCCAGACGTCCTATGTTGAGCTCGTTGAAGCCATCCACATCCTTGTCAACGTGAACAGCGTTGCAGATTGTGCGCTCATTGATGTGCTGCGGCACTGGCAGTTGCACCAGCACTCCGGTTACGCGATTATCCTTGTTCAGTTGATCGATCAACGCAAGCAGCTCCTCCTGCGAGGTGGAGGCTGGCAGCCTCTTGGTCTCGCTGGAGATTCCCACCTCGCGACAGGCCGTCATCTTGTTCGCCACGTACTTCTCACTGGCCGGATCCTCGCCCACAATCACAGCCGTGAGGTGAGGCGTTGGATTACCGGCGGCCACAAACTCCTTCAGTTCCTTGGCCAACTGACAGCGAATATCCTGAGCAATGCCTTTGCCGTCGATGATTTGAGCCATGTTGCTGGAAATTCAAAGAAACCGGATCGTAAAATATATATTCTATACAAACATTTGCAGATTTATAAAGAATCTATCTATCCATTTTAGTATCGGATATATGGTTTGGTATCTAAACATTGTTTAAGGTATTCCGATTCATCATTGGATCGATGGTCCCCATTTCGGGTTCTAAAGGAGTAAGGCAAGGCAGAACAGAAGGTATTCCTTTAAAGCAAAAGCTTTCAAAATGAGACACTAGTTCTAGAATAGAATAGGAATAGAGATATATACTCATACCATATATATCCAGTCATTCTCCATGGGTATATTTTATTATTGATAAAGGAAATGTATATTTTGGTGGGAAGGGAGCATTTTCGAAAGTATTAGTAGGCAAGGTCATAAACCAGGAATGTCGTTAAGTGATAAGATGCAGCGGGAACTCCCCTGGTGGCGCTGCAGTAATTCCCCTAAAACACAAAGTTGGGCAAATATATATATCGGATCGGTGATTCACCCGTTTATTTTTGCCAGAGGAGTGTGAAACCGAGTGAGTCCCCTTTCTGAGGGTGTACTTTTTGATAGCTGCGATATTCTATGGAAATCGTTGGAAAAAAGCTTTCAATGTATGACCTAACTATCCCCAATTGCAATAATACATAAAAATCTATTTAATATTCATAGTTCATGGAAGTCAGCACGTGCTAGCCTATTATTATAATACAAAATTGTATTTTAATTATCTTTTATTTAAGAGAAACAGTTTTTTGTTTACGGTGTGCAGTAAACAGTGAAAGAAATAAGTAGAATATTTTTTCAAGCTCATGATCTAATTTCCCCGAATTTTTCGCAAACAAAAATACCTTAAAAGGCGCATATTAAGGTGTTAATTAATTACAAACTAAGGTATTTTATTGATCAAAATATTCAATACAAAAACAAACCCCGCATCCCCTGAGGGGAGACATGGTCTACGTATTAGGGTCTAGCCTAAATCCTGCTCCAGCAGGGCATAGGCCTTGGAATCGATTAGTTGCAGGGCGTTGGCAAAGGCTCCGAAGTCGACGGTAGCAGCATTGTCCAGGATGTGATCCAACAGAGCTTTGGCACTGGCCCACAAAAAGGCGAACTGCTCCAGATGGGATTTGCGGGCGATCAGTTTCCATTTGGGAATCTGAGCCTCAGCACCTCGACCAACAGGCTCGTCGAGCATAGCACTCAGCTGGTCGTACACAGATTGGTTCTTAAGCAGGTTCTGAAGCTTATGCCGTTGGCTCAGCCCCATTTCAACATCTTGACAAGAGTCCGGTTTCCGCCTTCGACTACTTAAATCTAGTTCGAGGGAATCCTCGTCTTCTGTTTTAATGTACATCTCCTCCGCCTTGATCTCCAACTGACCAGCATCGCTGCTCTCATCGGAGGAAGAGTCGATTTCTTCCTTTACCTTGCGGGGAATCCAGGTCATCGCCACATCACTCTTTTCGGGATAAACCTTCTCAAGAAGCTGCACCACTCGCTCGTTGGCCTTGCATCTGGCCAGCTCTAAAGGTGTATATCCTGCAGCATTTCGCGCCTGCAGGATGTCAGTGAGGGACTGGCTCTGGGCATCCAAAATAAGCACCAGCAACTCTATACTCTGCTCAAGGACTGCCATGTGCAGAGCGTTGTTACCGTCCTTTGTGTTCGCCACGCTGATCGAACTCCTGTCGTGGCTTATCAGCTTCTTGGCCACATCGTACCTATTCTGCCGGATGGCCATGTGCAAGGGGGTTAAACCATCGTCGTTCTTCAACGTTAGATCCAACTCTTTAGCTCTGGTGGGAGCTCCGTTCAGAAAGCTTTCCACGCAGTTGAGGTGCTCCTCTTTGACGGCCAAATGCAGGGGGGTATTCCCGGCATGGTTTTGCTGATTGGGACTGCAACCCAGGCCAATAAGGGGTCGAATGTAATGCGCCCGGTCCTGTTGACAGGCTGCATGCAAAGGACTATCGCCATCGGCGTTCAAAGCATTGTCGGCCAGCTCCTTGAGCTTGAAATAGTTCATCACCTGTATTGTCTTAATGGCCAGTTTCAGGTTGTCCTTCTTGTAGCTTATCACCTCGTGCAGCAGCGTGTCATTGTTCTCGTTCTTGATAGCGTGATCTGTGAACAGATCCTCCACAAGCCGACGCGAGGATACCGAAGCCGCACGGCGATCATGGTCGAAGATCTTGAAAATTTCATTCAGGTAATAGCTGGTCAAGTTTCTACCCAAAGGCACGTCTGACATGGAACGCCCATGACCGTCCGGCTCAAGTACGCCTCCCTGCAGCTCACCCAATACCCCGATATGGCATATCTCTTCCAGCTCGGCTGAATTCGTATTGATGATTTTTTGCAGAAATTCAGGAGAATTCAACAGCTCCTCCACATGTCTGTCGCGTCCAAACTCCTGGCTGATGGTTTTATCGTGCTGCGAAAAATTCGGCAAAGCATTTGGCTGACCTTGCGGTTGGGCCAAGCCAAGGGTCCTTGGAAGATCTATGGAATTGTTGGAGCTGGAATTGCCCGAACTACTGGTGGCCGAGCTGCAAGTGCGTCGCCGTTTCCTCGACACAATCGCATCGCGTGGCTTGTAGCGGAAGGGCAGCGGCGGATAGGAGCGCTCATCATCGGAGGGGCGTATCAGTTCAATAGAAACGCCCACCTCCCGATCCACATCCTTGTCCTTGTAGGCGGGCGTCTGGCAAACAATCGCATATTGGTGATGGACATCCGACTCCCTGAACTTGGCGTATGCTTCCCAAACAGTTTCTCCGTCCTCGTCCTCCTCAAAAAAGCGCACCTTTATGTTCTTTTTGCTAACCTTCTCCACCAGCAGGATCAACTCATCGTTGCCCATGACTCCGCCGGTGGGTTTGCTCAAACGGACGATGCGCAGCTCTCCGGTTTGAGCCGACTTACGGTTATTGATGGCGTTGCTGTATACCGGAGCAGCCAGTGGCACCCAGTTCCCATTGCCCTCAATCTTGAATGCCTCAAAACAAAGGCGAACCTGCAAACATGAGAGAACCAGAGTCAGCCAAGAATCCCTTTAAAAGTAGAACAAAATAACCTACCTGATTCAGATTCATGTCCTTGGCCTCCCGCTCGGTCTCGTGATGCAGCTCTTGCACCTGCTTGGTGGACAACTCCCGCCGGTTCATCTGAAAGACCAGCCGATCCTGCTTCTTTTTGTACAATTCATCAAAGATGTACTTCTTGGCCGTGTGAATAATTCCCATATTGATGAACTGTGCCACATAGCCGCGGTCCTTGGACACGTGCAGGTCGTGCGGATCGCACACATCCCGTTCGTCCTTGCGCACCACCAACTGATGCGAGTGCGGGCTGTCCAGGTTGGTCTGGAATAAGCTGCATCGGATCACCGCCGGGCCATCATAGTTACACAAAGTGACTTCGGGAAAGGTTTTCGGTGTCCTTTTCGAATTGGCGCCGTTCAAGGAGCCATGGGTGCCGTGCATTTCGCTCTTGTACCGGAAGCGGAACTTCTCCACCGGCTGCTCGACAATCCTCAGATGTGGCACGTGTTTCAAATCACCAGGTGGCAGCATGCCAAGCCCAGGTGGCAGCATGCCAAGCCCCGGCTGGTAGCCAAAGTTCTGTTGTCCGTGTGCCGCCGCCGCCGCCGTTCCTACCGTCGATATATGGTATCGGTGGTCCATGTTGTTCATGTTGCCGAAACTCATGGCGGTGGGAACGCCAGAGGAATTTACGAAATTACCCGTGTTCAGCAGCACTCCGCCATTCAACAGCTGATATGGTGAACTTTGCATCGGGGGATGTGGTGAGTTCCCGTCTGGCAAGTTGAGATTGGCGAAATCCGTTTGCAAGGCCATCGTCACCGGGGAGTGGGCAGGCGACAAGGATTGGGTGGTCGAGGTCGGTGAATTGCCACTGCTGTATCCACTTGTGCTGGAGGCATCGTTCGCGAACAGCACATTCTTCCCATTGTCCATATCGTAGTATTGACTCATTTTTATTTTGTTTTTAATTGTTTTTAGCGATTTCCAATTGCGTCGCAGAAACTCGACCGCATCATTCGGAGAGCGAAGCGCTAATGATCACCTCCGATCCGTGTTGCCTCGCTGCTGCTGCTTATTTGTTTCAGGTACTTCCCCGTTGTCGACTCGACTGGTACTCGACGGGGAAATTATCTTAGGCCACGTCGCAGTGACTCACGGGTTTTTCAGACGCGCCACTCCGTGTGATTTTTTCCCTTCGTTTTGGCAGATAATGTAGCCGATCGTTACTCTGGTTCGGGGAATTCTGGATTCGCGGGACGCGGTGCAAATTGTTTACACAACCAAATCGCGTAATATATATATAGTTGTTTGTTCTGAGGGCAAATATATATATGCGCAATCGGAATGCTGCGAATCGGAGAACTTGAACGCGACACCGCTGGATCAAAAATGAGCGATGGAGCGGCACTGGACGAAAACAAGTAATCACGCTCCCCAACCTGTTGATAACAGGTTTAAGTTGTGCGCGCGTCGAGCTTTGAAAGCTGCTTTTCAATAACAAGTGCGATTCAGATAATTAATTTGAATACTCCAATTCAACACACCACCCACCCATACAGTTAAAAAGGGCCATGTGCAATAGGCGGTGGGGTTGCCAGTACAAGAAACTCAATGCCTGTGGCAACTCTACCAAACAGCTGTTTTCCCAAAACTTGACCAGAGTTCGTGATAAGCTTAATAAATATTCTTAATGTGTATAAAATAGTGACTTTTGTATTACAGATAAATTTTATAAGATATATCATGGCTTTCGTTTTGTTCCCCAATAACGTAGATTTTTTTATTTGCATGCCCCACCCAAATGCTTCTCTTAGATGCGGCAAATTTCACAGTTCATTTAACGCAAAATAAATCTTTTTGGGAAATTGGGATCAAGGGTATTATATCGGGAGCGCCACTTAAAGATATTAAAGATTTTCTAACCAACAATTGTCTTCAATAAGATAGTTCAAAGTTTGATTAGAAGATTTCTAATAAAATAAACTTAAATAATAAAATAAATTCAAACTTTCGATAAAATAACGGAAATAAGATAAAGTTTTAGGGAAGTCACGCACGCTGCCATCGCCAACAGACCTTTGTTTTCTTTTTTAAACCCTTTTGGATATCAGCTTACACGGCTAAATGCCTTTTAAATGCTACGCACCTGGAGCATGTTTTGCTGATATATCTGCGGTTTGCGATTATCACTATAGAGTTGAGAGAACGCCGCCACATAATCGGAAAATCTATTGAAAACTCGATGGTGCTTAAGAATTTGCAATTGGCTAAGAAACTTTTAAATAAGTTTCCATTTACACGAACTGTTTGCGATGAATCACCACGAAAACCCGTTGCTAGGCTGTGTTTTTTTAGCTATTTTTTAAATCGATGCACTTTTTTGATACCGTCCTGATCAGCGGAAAATGAAACACCACACCTTGACCCCTTCACGTTGTTCTCTTCCTCTTGTTGCCAGCCCCATGTGTATGTTTATCACTTTTGCAAGTGTGTGTGAATGCTTTTTTTCACCTTATCAGCCGGGAATGAGTTTTGTTTATTTTGATAATAAATTAGCAGGAAAAACATAAACAAATCTCGGGTCCTGACTTCTAAGCTTTCGTAGCCTGGGGATAGGGTTAAAAATAGATTCCAATAAATGTATAGACAAAGGGAGGAAAACCTTTGAAGATTTCAAATAAAAACGTGTCTACAAAGGTCGAATCGAAAATTAAATAAATATATTCATTAGTTTAAGTATCAAAAACAATGTTTTATTGTGTATATTTCACTTGCCGTGGGCTGATAAGAAGTAAACGAGTTTATAAAGCACCAACTAGAAAGTTCGGCTTGTTGAAACAATTTTGGAAAAACTTTTAAATTGATTGGTTTATCTTTTTACTTGCTCTGTACCTTTTGTGGCGACTTCCTTTGTATGAAACTATAAAAGTATCCCTGGAGGAAAACCGAAAACCGTAAACCGAACTGACTGCTGGATGCCGAAACACTGGAAATATATATTTCAGCGATCTGGATTTGCCCCCGCACGTGTTGCCAAGACCAAAGATTTGATGTTTTATTTCTTTTTTTGGATAAAAGCTTTTACTCAAGCTCACCAATATTGGCCAGCGAGAGAGTGCGACTTAGAAGTTTTCCAGATTCTCCGTGCAAAAGCTCACGGCACACGTGCCATTAAAAGTTTTCCAACTAGCAACAGGCGATCGTACAATTATTTTGTTTTTTGTTATTTTGCACTTGTCAGAAGATCCAGACACCCAGGTTATTTTCCAGACGATTGTTTTTCTTGGACGCGACGAATGACGAAATACAAATAGCTGATTTCTAATTCCTGATTGCTGCTGCACTCGGAGATGGGGATGTGGCTCCTGGCGTGACGTAAATTTGCTCCCCAGGGGGCCTCCCAACGTCTCAAACTGATAAGAAAAATGATGCAACCCCCTCTGGATCATCATGTGTAGTAAAAATAAAATGATTTTAATTATCGATGCTCAATCGCGTGGTAACTGGCGAGCAGAGTGTTAAGCCTAGGAAAAACAATGCAAGCGTCATTAGCAAAACGGCGATTGCGCCCGTTTTGGGTTGAAAAACATGTTATTTTCGAAAAGTATTCCCAGATAAGCCAAGAAAAGTGCGAGTGACGGACGATTCCCCCAATACCCAATGGAAGCTGTAATTCAAAGTTAATCGTTGCCATGAGCAGCCTTGATTTTATAGGAAATTTTTTATATATTTTCTAAAATTTTAAATTTAAGGATAGATTACGGCAATAATAGCTCTTATTTGATGGATTTTAAGTTTAAAATCAAAAAAGGAAACAATATTTCAGTTGAAAAGTTGGAAGTTTTTCGAACAAGTTTTTTTGTTTTGAAAATCTTTTTTCCAAAATTATCTTTCTATATAAAAGATATTATTTTAACAGATTGATATTCAAGAATATATAATATATATTATAATATCGTTTGTAATTTTATTTTCGACTTGTAATTTTATTTTATATTTGTCCTCCACCGAATCAAGACATTTAAATTAACACGTTTAATCCGGATAAGAAACGTCCTGTTTCTTAAGTAGGTCAATGTATTCTTAAATTTATACGGGTTATACTAATATTTAAAAAAGTACATAAATAAATAGTTTAAAAAATATATTTTTGTTTAAAAAAAAATGCATAAACTCACCTTGTGAACCGCATTTTGAAGCTATTTTCTTTAGATCTTTCAACGAAACTTTAACCTTTTAAACTATTACACTCAATTTCACAGTTTGCACTTTATAAATACAAATTTGTTTAAGATAGAGATCTTAAATGGAACACTTTCTCGTAGACTTTTAGCTTTTAAATATTCAAAAGCAACGGGCGCGGGGCTTTATATGCCCATGGCTCTCTGGTCATTTTTAGTACATTTGCAAGCATTTGTGATGGCAACTCTGGAGAAGAAGAAAACAAGTCGTAGAAAGAATCAGCAATTCATATTTTGTACACAATTCTTTGCATAACTGTTGCACACGCCCACTCGCATCTGGTCCTGTGATGCATATGCGTTGAGATGAAGCCCCAGTCCAAGAGGAAGTCGTTTCCCTTCAATGCCCCTCAGCCCGGCGGAATAATGGAGTTTGGCTTTGGCAACTGCAGCGGCAGCTTCAATGCGAATCCGTTTGGCCATCCGGTGGACTCGGTTGACTGCAGCAAGTGGCAGCACAAACGGAAGTCGGAGCAGCAGGCATCAGTTCTGTAAGTGAACCTACTATGCACCTAGTAAGAGCTCTTTTTCAATTGTAAAATTTCCTGATATGTAGACCTCCCAAAATGCTAATAACTGAGGAGCGCATCACCCAGCACTTCAGCGGCCTGCAGATATCTGGAGACTCCAAGATCAGTGTGGGCACGGCATCGGTGAATGGGAACAATAACAGCGTGGCTAACGTCACCGGAGGCTTGGCCACTGATGATATTCCATCCACGAGCACAGGCAAGACCCATCACCCCAATCCCGCCTACCAAATGGCGGCCATGGAATTGGAGCAGAAGCTGCGCAACGCCAATCGCATTGTGATTTGCGACGAACTGAAGCAAGAAACAGGTCCTGGCAATGTTGGTGCTCCAATAATCCCACCGGAATGGTTGCTGAAGACCATTCCTCGTCCCTGCACGGCTCTGGTGCCTTGGCATCCATCTCCCTTACAGATGGCCCTGCCATTGAGCAAGATTCCGGCGCCGCTAAATCCGCAGCATCAGCTCGTAGGACAACCTAGCAACCAGGAACTCGATGACTACGATGATGATCTGGAATTTTTCGAAAATAACAATACATGTAATGTGAACCTTAACAAGTCTGATGAGCACATGGATGAGGACCTGTAGCTTTAGCCATAATACGAACCTAAACAATAAGAATGAACAGTGTAGATTTGTATGTTGTTGTTTCTGTAAGAACACAGTTGGTAGCATGCAAAGAATACTCATCTTTATTTACCTTATTTTGTATTATTAAAAATAGGTAGATATATGTGAATGAATGAATCCCAGCGGCGTCGGGGGAATGCAAGTTTTTCCAATCTCTGAGTTAAAGAAGTTTCGTGGAACATTCAAAAAAGATCGCTAGTTATGTCATTTTGACAGAATTCAAAAGTTTCGAATAAAAAAATAATTTTAAGTCAAAATAAAATTCTTAAAATTATAAATTTATATTATTAATGATCAGCTTTACTTTCATAGTATGACCACTTTTCCTTCTATGCATAATAAACATATCGTTTGTGAAATACATTTGTTTATTAAAGGAAAATAAGAGTTTTTTAAATTAAAAAGCTCGCCAGTAAAATTTAAGAGGTGCGTTTCTGAAAAAAATGTTAAGTTTATAATGGTTTAAAAGGTTATAAATTAAATTCAAAATTGAGCTGGAAATCTTCGATGTATTAATTATGTTAAAATTAATATAAATAAATAAGCTCTTAATTTAAATTTTAAAATTGCTATTTTTAGTGTTGAAAAACGTAGTTCCGCTGCAGCGAAGACACGAACCATGAAACAATTTGCAAAATAAACTAAATGTACAAAATATATATAGTATTTTTGATATATAGTCAAGATTCATATAACGATTGAAATATATCATATATGATATTTATTCCGACCATAATTTGACGCCCTTATATATTTATTTATATACTAATACTTTTGGTATATGAAAAGCAACCCTAGGTATCTTAGCCTCTCCATGCATCTGGCCACATTGAACGCGTTTTCCGAGGGTGCGGGTGCTGCTAAATCCGTTACGGAAAAGTCGTGATTTCCTGACGTAAATAAACGGTAATGTTCTGTTTTTGTTTTAAACTGAAAGCACACACCCCAGAGCGAAAGATACGTGTGCGTCCGAAACGATTGTGTTCGTGCGGCTGTGTGTGCGTTTGTGTTGGTCCATAGACGTGCCTATGTATGTGTGTACATACGTATTAATTATAGTTAAAATTTACTTCATGGCGCAAGCGATAAAAGATTGTAATTTAGAGAACGGCCGACCAGCGGCGACGCTGCCAGAACAAAAGCAAAAGCAAAGCCACCACCAACACAACCGCATCCGCAGTAGCGACCGTAGCGGCAGCGACAACGGCAGAGCCAGCGCAGCGTTAGCGGCCGAGCGAACAAAAAATCTGACAAAAACTAGATACGAGGCGGCGAAGTGCAAATTTAGAATTCTTATTACAAGTTCATGGGAAAGTAGCCGCCGTGACGAATTTTTCGTGGAGCCAAGTGAGCGGTGCGAGTAGTGCTCATCCTCGGCCGGTCCTCGGTCGCAGTCCTCGGTCCTCGCTCCTCAACGTTTTTAAGTTTTGAATGTTGAGTTGCCGAATTGTTGAATGGCTCAACGTCGCGAGCTATATAGTGTACCACGCATCCAAAAATCCACCTCGCTCGTTTGTTGTTCGGCCCGCTTTCGGGCGGTCTCTCACGGGGACTCTCTTCTCGGTTGGCGGCACTGGCGTAGCCCTGGGCAGCCCCACACGTGGTGGGGGTTGCCCGGCCGTAGCGAGCCCCATGCCGGGGAGCCACTGTTCTTGCCCCGTGGTGAGTTTAGCGGCTGGGGCCCAACTCGTGGTGGGTCTCTTTGCGCCTGACTTGGCTCCCCGTACAATCCATGCGATTCGTAAAAAGTATCTCAATCGACGTTGAACCGTGTAGGTGAGCTCTGCTCTGGTCTGCTGTGTCGCGTGTCGCATGTCTCGTGGCTGTGCGAATGTGTGCGGGTGTGTGCTGGCGTTCAATTTGTGTGTGAAGTAATAAGCGTAATTATTTGCGGACGACGGACGGCGGACGGATTGCAATCTGCATGAAAACGACTCTAAACGGCTGACGCATCTCCGATTTTGCAGTTTGGCTTTTGGCTCGTCAAGTGGAACCGAAACTATATACGAGAAGGAAACTAATCGCAAGTCGCAGGCATATTAAAAAAGGCAGCGATGTCCACCGCCGTTGAAACGGGGTCGTCGCCTGCCAAGAGCAACAGCAACAACAACAACAGCAATAGCAACAACAATGGCAATAGCGGCAACGGCAACGGCAACGGTAATCCCAGCCCAAATGCAAAAGGCGTGCAGCGGCGTCAACTGGTGAGTACTCCTTGCACCGTGTACCGTGCACCGTGCACCCACCCTCTCTTTCGCCCACTATCAATAACCGATAAAGCAACAAAGCTCCAACACAGTGAGCACTCAATAAACTGGATAAACTCAGAGTCATTGTCAAAGGTTAAACAGAAATTATAATCTTTTTTCATTAAATATTAATACAAGTAGTATTTCTAAAATTAAAAAAAGATACCACGTATCTAACAGATGGTCAGGGCTTTTATTTAATGTCCATTGTAACGGAGCTTGATAAGCCCGCCGAGCCCTATTAACGGGCTGATCAACAAACGGTACGGGGTGCGGGATGCGGGGTGCGGAATTGGGGAGATAGCAAATTAGTTGTGGAAACGAACGTAAAACTCATCATTAATCGGTGGAAATACTCGTACATAAATGCATGCTCACGCGGCAACCCCGCCCCCAATCGTTTTCCTTTTACTCTCTCCCCACCCCAACTTCCCCCCATTTAGTTCTCCATTCTGCGCCCGTTGAGCATTGGAGCTCAACTGATGCCGCATGACCGAAAGCACTGAGCTTTATTTGCCGTTTTTGCACTCGCTTATTCTCTTCTCCCCATTATTGTTGTTGTTGGATCGCATTTCGTTTTCAATTTGCCTTGGGGAGTGTAGGTGTGTTTGTGTGTGTGTGGTGTATTCTGCTTTGGTTTCTATTCCGTATCGTAGATAACAAGGCATTATTTCTTTTGTTGTTGCTCAACATATTTACATACCGAGCAAGAGAAAGAGAGAGGACGAGAGAGCGAGTAATGCTGACGTTGACACTGCTCCAGCACAGTGATTCGTCGTGGGTGGAAGTCAGCTAAGGGGGGGCTCTAGGGTTTTGAGGCTCATATCTTTGGCCAACTCACAAAGTTCACGTTTGTCAGCCAGCACTAGCGCGCTTTTGATTAGCACCAAAAATTGGATCACCAGCTGTTGGCGCTCGTCGTTGCCTCTCGCGATTCTTGATGACAAAGAATTCCCATGTCCCCTAACCGGCACTCGAGGTGGCATCCTTCTACCCCCCGACTGTCTATATACGCTATATATTTATGAGGTAAACAAAAAACAAACAGATGTGTGTGCTTCTGCGATAGAAAAGGCCTATCGGAAAATAAAATATCTTTCAGAATCTCTATTTAGTAACCAATAAATTGACGTCAGAAGTAGTACAGGGTATCTGATAGTTAACTAAAACCTTCCAGTGACTTGTTATTTATGCTTATTGAAGTGGCAGTGGCACGCAGGAGGAGCGACTATTAAAAATGTATGAAATGTTTGAGGAGAGCGGAAAGTGAAGAAGAACTCTCATTGCGCTGACTAACCTAGAGCTGGTTAGGAGGCGACACCGAGAGCACATGGCAGATAAGGGTACGCAATTAGCACCTTAAATAGAATACATTAGGGCTGCCCAGGTGGCCGGGTGGCCAGGTGGGGCTCTGGTGGGGCTCTGGTGGAGGTGACGCCACCACCACATCACGTCCATACGAAACCACTTGACTGGATTTGGATTCGGATTTTGGTTGTCGGTTTGGGTTTTCTGTCTTACACACTGGCACGCATAAGTTGTTATTGTTTCCTCTTCTACCTGTCGATGGCCAGACACCAAAACAAGCTTTTCAGCCACCAACCACAACAATAACAAACACGCAGAGAAATATCTTCCAAAATATTCAAAATTATGATTATAAATAAAGATTGCCAACTGAAAACCCCCCAAAATCTGGTGATTCTACACTGTAAGATATTGATACCCTTGATGGGGAATGTACTTCAAATGTTGATACATGAATGATTTTTTTTACGGTGCACTGCTGCGGCCACAATGAAAACTCACTAAAAATCGTTTAGAACATGCCAAACAAGTTTCAGCATTTCTGTGGGGCAAGCCGCTTAAAAAGGATATACCACAAGTATACACGTATATATATGCGGAGACAAAAACGCATACAGGCAAACGGGGGCAGGCGCATCCGAGTTTATAGATTTTTCGTTGCAAGCACAAACACTCCCTGCCTCCTTGTCTCCTTGCTGCAAGTGCCAAGCGGCCAAAATAAACCCAAAGCAGGCGGTGCATTTGTGGCTGCATTCTCTCCGTTCCTCGTTCCTTGGAGCAACAGTCTCTCATCTGGGCCGTCTACGAGATGATGTGCTCCTCTGCCTTTGCCGGTTCGCGGTGCGGTGCATCACCACCAGTGCAGGGCAGCTTATATGCAAAGTGCATGCGCACTAAGGGGAGACGGTTGCTGTCCGTGCAACAGGAGAATGGGCAGAGGTTGTCAAGATGTTGAGGTGAAAAGGGGAGGTTTCCAGCCGCGGACAACTTGTTTCCCGTTGCCCTTTGACAATTTTAAGGGAGTTGCTCCTCTTAACTCTGGCAGGCATCACCCAGAGTCATGACCTTAAAGCACTTGCAAATTAAATTCATTTCAATAAATGGCTTATCTACTTGGTGAAGGCTTTTGGGTAACCCATTTACACATGACAACATTCCGAGTATGAAATCCAAAGCCCAGTTTGAAGGGGAAATAGCCAAGTAGGTAAGACAAGTGACAAATGCCGCGGAAACTGCCAGAAAACACGAAATCCATACCCAACGGATGCGCAATCCGGCAGCGAACCCATCGCCCCAACGCTCAGCGAGCAAATGAAAACGAAATGACTAAAGCGTCGAGAGGGAGTGGGTCGTGAGGTGGGAGAAACGAATGGGTGGCTCGGTCGTGAGGTGGGAGAGCCGAATGGGTGGCTAGGTCGTGAGGTGGGAGAGCGGAATGGGTGGGCTCGGTCGGTTGCCCTCTCTCCCACCGTTCGTTCCCCCGTTCGGATGGTGTATTTATAGGAATCCATTACACTCTCCTCTCCTCTGCTCTGCTCTCCGCATCGTTTTGGCATCGGCTTGACTTTTCCGGCTCTTTCTGACGTGTTCTCATTCTCATTTTTGACTTGCAGAGGGAGAGGAAGCAGCGAAAGCTCTATCTAGACGAGTGGTCACTGGGCGATGACGATGGCGAGGGGACGCGCGGCTTTAGCGTGGCCGAGAAGCTTGAATCTTCCAAGTTCGCGCAGGCGGGAATGGTGCGAGAGATGCGCGGCAGCGATCTAACCGTCGCGTAAGTATCTCAAATCTACCCATTAATCGGTTCTATTATTAATCGTCCTTCTTCCGTTAGTTTCCTGCAGCAGCACGGCTTCAACATCCCTTTGCTGTTCCGGGACAAGGCGGGCTTAGGCCTTAAGATGCCCGATCCCCAAGAGTTCACCGTGAACGATGTCCGTTTGTGCGTGGGATCTCGCCGACTGCTCGATGTGATGGACGTGAATACGCAAAAGAATCTTCAGATGACCATGAAGGAGTGGCAGCAGTACTACGACAGTCCTCAGAAGGATCGCCTGCTGAATGTGATCTCACTGGAGTTCTCGCACACGCGGCTGGACAGGTTCATCCAGAGCCCGGAGATTGTGCGCCAAATCGACTGGGTGGACGTGGTGTGGCCCAAGCAGCTGAAGGACGCCCAGCGGGAGGGCACCAATCTACTGGGTGGCATGATGTACCCCAAGGTGCAGAAATATTGTCTCATGTCCGTGAAGAACTGCTACACGGACTTTCACATCGATTTCGGTGGCACCTCCGTCTGGTATCACATTCTGCGGGGCAGCAAGGTCTTCTGGTTGATCCCACCCACGGATCGTAACCTCCAGCTGTACGAGAAATGGGTTTTGTCCGGCAAGCAAGCCGACGTTTTCTTTGGGGATACGGTTGAAAAGTGCGCTAGGGTTTACCTGACTGCCGGCAATACCTTCTTCATTCCCACTGGCTGGATCCATGCGGTGTACACTCCGACTCAGTCGCTTGTGTTTGGTGGAAACTTCCTGCACTCCTTTGGGATTGTCAAGCAACTGAAAACCGCCAGCGTGGAGGATAGCACTAAGGTGCCACAGAAGTTCCGCTATCCATTTTTCACGGAGATGTTGTGGTATGTCCTGGCTCGGTACGTTCACACTCTGTTGGGGCACTCCCACCTGGATGGTGAGCCTTCGTTGAGCGAGGCGGAGATGGCTGCCAGACCCCATACCCATCTTACCCATCACGAGCTCTTCGGTCTGAAAGAGATTGTGATGTATCTGTATGATTTGCCGCCGCAAAAGAAAAACGTACCCAGTTTGGTGCTGGATCCGGTTGCCCTGATCAAGGATGTGCGCTCGCTGGTAGAGCGACACTGCAAGGACCAGCAGGATCTGGCCATTACGGGTATATCTGTTCTGAAGACTCCCTCGGACGCCCACCCCTCGTTCCTGCTGTACGATCGCACCCGGGTGAAGCAGGAGATCAAGCAGGAAATAGCGCGGAAGAATGCAGAAGTGATTCGGGAGCAGCAACAGCTAGAGGCAGGGCGGGCACGCGATGCCGAATCGGATGCCTCTCAGTCCACGGGAACAGGATCGGGTTTGGGAATCGGACCCGGCATCGAGTACAGCAATGGCGTGCTGAAGAAAGAGCAGCTGGAGAATGGGAGTGGAGCATCGCCTGCCGGACATATATCCCAGCCAGGTTAATTTTGTTTTTTCTATATCTGCAAAATAAATAGAAATAATATTGTTATATCCTTTTCAGAAGCCACATTTGTGCTGCCGACGGATACGATGAAATATCGCCCACCTAAGAAAATGCATCTGGCCCAAGCTGTGGCTGCAGCGTCCAGTAGTAGTGGCGCATCAGGAGGATTGACCGGAGGAAGTTCTTCAGTCGTTGCCAGTAATCCGAGTCCTATTGCTGGATCCGCAGCTGCTGCAGGTGCAGGGCAACCCATCAGCGTTATTGCCACCTGTTCGAGCTATAGCGACGGAGGCACGGTCTCAGGAATCTCTGGTCTAGACAACTGTCCATCGCCAGGTGATGGAGGTCCCAAATTGTCCCCAAATCTGACAGGAGCTGGGCAACCGCGTAGGCGCAGAACCCGATGCAAAAACTGCGCTGCCTGCCAGCGTTCAGATTGCGGCACCTGTCCTTTCTGCATGGACATGGTCAAGTTCGGAGGACCCGGCAGGGCCAAGCAGACGTGCATGATGCGCCAGTGCTTGTCGCCAATGTTGCCTGTCACGGCGCAATGTGTGTATTGCCACCTGGACGGTTGGCGGCAGACTCCGGTTTCGCCCCAGACGAAGCAACTTGCATCAATCGATGGACCCTCTGCGCTGATGGAGTGTTCTGTTTGCTACGAGATTGCCCACCCGGATTGTGCGTTATCCCAATTGGACGGAACTGAAGATGCCGCCGATGCCAAGGGCATTGTGAACGAGGATTTGCCCAATAGCTGGGAGTGTCCTAGCTGTTGTCGCTCCGGAAAGAATTACGACTACAAGGTTAGTTATTTTTTTTGCTTTACTTCGAAGGATTTTGAATAAAATTGTTTACAAATTTCAGCCCCGACACTTTCGTGCTCGCCAGAAATCCTCAGAGGTTCGACGCGTATCTGTTTCCCATGGTCCTGGGGCTGGCGATGGCCACCAGGAAGGGAGTAGCCTGTCTCATCCTGTCGGCCAATACAATGATTTCGTTTTTACTAGCGAATCGGAAATGGAGTCGGGCACTGCAAGCGGCAATATGACGCACTGGAAGCACGGAATGAAGCGCCATCATCAGTTGGAGGTCAAGACAGAACGCAACAACAGCTGCGACACGCCATCTCCTGGTATTTCGCCCAACGCCGTGGGAGGAGATTCTAAGGCGGGCAAACGGAGGAAGAGCGATGATGGAACTAGTGTCAGCAGCATGCAAGAGAGTAACGATGCACCTTGCAGCTCCTCCGTGGACGGAGCAGCAGGAACCGGCAACGCCAATGTGTCGACTAGCCATTGGAGCAGCGGAGGAGGCGGAGGCTCTCGAAAGAAGAATTCTATCCGATCACAGCTGGCCCAGCAGATGTTGAACTCTTCGACGCGAGTGCTCAAAAAGCCCCAATATGTGGTGCGTCCAGCTGGCATATCCGGTTCCTCTTCCTCCGGCGGAAACGGGTCGGGCGCATCTGGCACTAATGGCATCAGCAACGGAAATAATCAAAGTGGCGCCCACTCGGGTGGAAATGGCGAGAGAGGTGCTAATAATGGAGGATTAAGTGGCTCGAATGGGCTGAGTAACCACAGTTCGGCGCAGAACCTGGCTCTGGATCCCACGGTTCTTAAGATTATCTTCCGCTATCTGCCGCAGGACACGCTAGTCACCTGTTGTTCGGTGTGCAAGGTGTGGTCCAACGCAGCAGTGGACCCTGATCTTTGGAAGACCATGAACTGCTCCGAGCACAAGATGTCCGCTTCATTGCTGACGGCAATTGTGCGCCGGCAGCCTGAGCACCTTATCCTGGATTGGACGCAAATAGCCAAGCGTCAGTTGGCATGGCTGGTAGCCCGTCTACCCGCTCTTAAGAATCTCTCGCTGCAGAACTGCCCCATCCAGGCGGTGCTGGCGCTCCACACCTGCCTTTGTCCGCCACTTCAGACTCTGGACTTGAGTTTTGTCCGTGGATTAAATGACGCCGCAGTCCGGGATATACTGTCGCCTCCAAAAGATTCGCGGCCTGGCTTAAGTGATTCAAAGACACGACTACGGGATCTCAAAGTACTAAAGCTAGCTGGAACGGATATCTCCGATGTAGCCGTGCGATATATAACCCAATCACTGCCGCATTTGCGCCACCTGGATCTCTCATCATGCCAGCGCATCACGGATGCTGGCGTAGCCCAAATAGGCACTTCCACCACGGCCATTGCCCGCCTGGCCGAACTGAATCTGAGTGCATGCCGCCTGGTATCCGAAAATGCTCTGGAACACCTGGCCAAATGCGAGATGCTGGTGTGGCTGGATTTGCGCCATGTTCCACAAGTGAGCACCCAGTCGGTGATTCGCTTTGCCAGCAACTCCAAGCACGACTTGTGTGTCAGGGACATCAAGCTGGTGGAACGCCGGCGTAGGAACTCGACAACAGCGGCCAGGAGCTGGCACCACGATTAGATTTATGTTAATCTAAGCACTGTTTCTAAGCCGTATTCATACAAATCCCCAAATTTATTTCCGGAAAGCCAGCAAATGCGACGCATTAGGGGGGCCCTTGGCATAGATTATTTTCGGTTTTGAGCGCCAAGCTAGTCAGGAATGAGGTATTTTTAGTTTCGGTCCGGTCTGTGTGTCCGTGTTTCCGTGTTCAACGAATTATTTGGCCGTTGGGGGTACAGGTTCTTCGAAGGTCACTGATGAGGATGTGTGGCGGCATCCGAAATCGCACCAGCTATCTGACCAGCCACAAAAGAATGTCTGTTTATAGATCTTTATTGTCGGCTTGTGTTGTTTTATACAAAATCCGTTTTCATTCCGTCCGTTTTATAGACATTTAGCTTCCGATTCGGCGGTAGAAAGGGCCCTGCTCCGGATAGCCCGGAGATTCTCCATTTTTCGGCTGGCACTACCACCACCTCTCACTCGGACTTAGCCTAGTGATTAAGATTAGCATTCCCATGATGGTAATTACCCTTATTCAGTGTCATAAGTTTAAGGTACGCAGAGAAAGAGAGTAGGACTAGGTGCACCACCCATCCAGCTTGATAAAACCCAGCTAGCACAGAATTATGAAGCTCAGGCTTAAGCGATGCGTTTCGGGACTGAAAAACTGTGCAACAAAATGATAATTTTATTTGATTATCATCTGACTAAACAATTTTTATAATAAATTTTAATTCTACAAATTTGGCCTTACTCGATGCAATGGAAACTCACACGTTTCATAGACACGGTTTCGCAGTTCCGGGCCACATTGTACCGCACATATTGGTTTAGCCTGCCTGCCAAGCTCCACACTGAACGTAGACCCAAATGTCCTACCACATCCTACCTCCCTCAAAACTCCCGCTCCAGTAGCAGTTAAAGATAGTGATAACATGGCTAAAATTTACACTTGAGAGCATGTAAGAATTACACGCATACTTATATTTAATGTTTTACAAAATTACATTACAAATATAGATTAATGTTTCAAGACTTCTAGTACTTGGCAGATTTGTATTCGGGTTCATCGCCACCACCACCACCTCCGCCATCCTTGGGCATCTTTCGCTTCTGGATGATGGTCTAAAATGATTGAAAAATGTTTAATAATCAAGATCAAATCCATTTTTATATTCCAAATACCAACCTGAATCTTCTGCCACTCCCTGTCCAGCTCGGCTTTCTCGTTCTTTTCGGTCTTGTTCTTGCGAGTCTTCCGCCCATCTTGCATCTTTACTCCGTACTGGAAGGCGGCTTTCGGCAGGGCCTCCTTGGTGCTCATGTAGTCGGAGTATTCCTCCTGCGTGTCAAAGTCCCAGCGACCAATGGGTCCCTTTTTATTGCCCAGGTCCATTTTGGTGTAGTCCACTTCGTCATCAGAGTCGTCGATGGCGTCGTTCATCTCCTCCAGTCCAGGATAACACTCGGCATAGCCCTCGGGTTCGTTGGCGAAACGGGAGGCCATTGCCTTTGATATCTTGGGAGGGGGAGGTATGTTGGTAAGGATGGGTTCCTCAGCTGCTTCCGGCGCAGCATCCCCAAAGTAGGAGACTGCTGGTTTGTTGGCCTCCTGACCGCGACGATCTCCCCGCGTGGTGGTGGGTTGGTAGTCGCCAACATCGTCATAAATGTTGTCACCTAATGGGGCAGGTTTTGCTCCCTTGTTGGAGGATAAGTTGATGGCACTGCTGGCCCCATTGCTAGGATGGCTACGTGCCGTATCGACTTCCTTTTCGTAGAAAAGTGGCTTATCCTTGTCACGCTTCTTGTTTTTCTTGTTGCGACCGCCAGCACGGAGGTAGCTAAGGATTTGAGACAATTTGTTGATCACAATATCATTGGTGGTCAGGGTGGCCACATCCTCGCGAGCAACTGGCACCTCAAACTTGGATCGCTTCAGTGTGGTTGGGATGTCCGATTCGCCCAGCTCGTCATCCAAATCAATTACATAGGCCATGCGTCCTGGAGCAAAGAGATCGTTACGTGGCACTTCTTTGGATCTTCTCGCCTGAATTAGGTTGTAAATATTCCTGGCCAACGGCCCATTGATGGCATTGATGTCCTCCGACTCACGTCGTTCGGCTTCCAGTTGCTCGGCTGCAGCAGCGGCTTCTGCAAGCTTTTCCCGGGCTGCAGCAGCGGCCAGCTCCTCCTCTTCGGCCTCCTTGGAGTGGAGTTCGGAGCGTACTTTCTGCAGCAGCGCATAATCCAGACCCTTCACCAAATGGGTGTGCTGAATATCACCACCCAAGAACTTGGATTCCTGAATTATTCTGCGTCTCCTCTCTGCGGCATCAATTCCCGATTTCATATCTGGAGCCACAGCTCGGTAGGCTTGAGTGCTGTTTCCATGCCCGGGCGTGCTGACATTCACGTAGTCCGGATTGGCGCCATCACGTCGCTCCCGAGCTCTGTCTCGGTATTTCTCCGACAACTCCTGCAGCTTCACATCCTCCTGTTTCTTGAGCGCTGCATAGAAGTTCTTCTTTTTGCGACGCAGGTCATTCCGTTCGCTGCTGCTCTGGCCCTTTTTCTTCTCACTCGAGGATCCTGAGGAGGCGGGGCCAGAAGGCGTAGCAAACGTTGCTGTAGCCAGGGAGCCTCCTCCAGAGGTGGCGCTGGTTCCAGAGCCCGGTGGAGGACCACGCGGCGTGGCCAGCAATTTGCGGAAGTCATCGTTTGTCAGACGCACCGACGGAGGAGCTTCCAAGTGCGCCTCCGACATTGTAGGCTACTTTTTTAATAGACTTTTACGGAAAAATCTATATTTACAAACTCTGCTTCTTCTTCTTTATGTTTTTCACAGCAGGGTTACCAAGCGTGTGGCAGTACATGTTATCGGGCTTCTAGCATCTCTAAGAAATATCGGTGTCACTAAGCTTCTCTTTTATTTTAAATATTTCTATTTGTTGCAGTTACATTTGACTAAAAAAATGCAATCGCTTATATTATATATTTATGATAAATGTATTCAAAAATAGCAGTGGAATCGATAACTTTCATAAAAATAAACACTCTTTGTTATATCGAGACACCCTTTATTAAGCTTAACTTTGGCGCTTGAATTTATTTCAATTCATATGCAGTTAAGCTTATTCCCTATATATGTAAAGATCTGCGTAAAGCTTGCACCAATTCGCATGATCTAAGAGCTTATCATTATAGGATTACGGTACTTATAATCACGTCATTTGAGCTTTATCTTTTCTAAGCTGAAGCTTTTGCTGAGCCGCGCATGCGCGACACGGAAGAATAAACATTATTTATAATATATTTTACCTTTTTTTATATTGTTAAAATTATTATTGCGTTTATATTATATGGTAAATAAAAATATTCAACCTATAAAAAAAGGCTCAAGAAATAGTAATGGTATAAAAGGCAGTATCAGGCGATGCTTACGCTTCTTTTTAACGGAAGGAAAGTATGTTCTATATTGCCCATCCACTCGATTTATCGATATCGATAACTACCGAGAGATAGGCTGTAATTTTTATAGGAAGTGTGATTGATAATACTATTAGTAGTGCTGAAATGAAGGAATTTTTGAAAAACCTACCGAAAGTGGAGCTGCACGCGCACCTTAATGGGTCCTTGGGAATCGAAAGCCTTCGCGATCTGGCCGAGCGCCTCTATGGATCCACCTCGGAGGAATTCTCACAGTTGTGCCAGCGATTCATTCACTTTGATGGGAAATCGGATTTGGATGCGTGCTTCGAGAAGTTTGCTTTCGTTCATGAGTTGACTTCAACGGTGGAGGGCTTACGGTATGCCACCGAATTAGCCATACGAGACTTTGACAAGGACAATGTCCAGTATGTGGAGTTAAGGACAACACCGAAGGCGAATGGAAACTATTCCCGGAGGGAATACCTTCAGCACGTAATCGATGCGATCAGATCGGCCAGGAAAAAGTATCCTCGAATACTGGTTAAACTTCTGCCATCTATAAATCGAGCGGAACCAGTGGCAGTGGCTGAGGAAACAGTGTCCTTAAGCATAGAATTTGCCGAATCTCACCCAGATCTGGTGCTTGGAATCGATCTTAGTGGTAATCCTGGCCGGGGAACGTTTGCAGACTTTATTCCAATACTTTCGAAGGCCCGTGAAAAGGGCCTCAAACTGGTCATACATTGTGCCGAGATTGAAAACCCGCCAGAGATCAAGGAAATGCTGGAGTTTGGAATGTCACGTTGTGGTCATGGAACTTTTCTGAATCCCGACGACATTGAATATTTGAAGGAGAGAAATGTTGCCATTGAATGTTGTCTTACGAGCAATCTGAAATCGGGCACGGTGCCTACATTGGAGGAACATCACCTCAAGAGACTTATGGCTGCAGATGCTCACAAGGTACTCTGCACGGATGACAGTGGAGTTTTTGACACAACGCTCACACAAGAATTCCTTCTGGCATCGGAGGTATTCGGACTGAGCAAAGACCAGTGCATTACCTTGACTTTGGAGGCAGTGCATCATTCCTTTGCCAGCAACGAGGAGCGAAAGGAGATGACAGCCAAGGTGGAAGACTACGCGGCTAGCTTCATTTCAGGCTAACATATTTTGGAATAAATTAAACAAAAAAAACACAATAAAATGTCCGATTTTTAATATCATTCTTTTTATTCAATATGTAGAAGTATTTAGTTACAAGTTTGTTCATTAGTTATGTTCATCCTTCGTACGTACATATGTGGCTATTAAATTTTTATAATTTTCTCTTTTAATGTCGCTCTTAATTGAAATTAAGGTCTTTTATATTTTCTGTGTTTACTGTTCGGCTTTTCCGTGTGGCAAAGATGGATTGTAGGCTTTCAATCAAAATGGGGTTTAAGCATTGGTCAAGAGCAGGCTCCCTTAACTTCGATCAAAATCTACAAAAATGTTGAGCCTCCCATTCTTTAGATCGAATGTATCCAAGAAATTTGACAAATAGGTCAATTGGAGGCAAGTCCAGTTTAAAAAAGTATCCTCTTTGTAATGGCTTACAAAAAATGTCAATATATGTAAGTCAAAGAAGTTTGCCTGCCAGGAGTACACTCTATATACAGTTTAACTATATAATCGTATTATTAGGTTTCAGTATGAATTGTATTTTTCCTGCTCTACAAGACTTTTTGACTCTATCCAGTTTAAATTCGTCGCTCTATTAGAAACGACCAACTTAGGAGGAGGTTATGGAGTTTTTTCCGGTGTTTTTATTAGAGAATATTATACATAACTTGGCTAATACTTTTCTGATCAGCGAATGGTGTACCTTCCCGATCTTGTATCCCGAATCCGATGAAAAATATCTATAATATTGGCTAAAAAGTGTATAAAAAGTATACATTTCTGGGATACCCTATCACCCACTGTTTTAACTTGGACAACCAGTCTTTTTAGGTGTTTTTATTAGAGAAAAATATCCATAACTTTGCTAATACTTCTCTGATCAGCGAATGGTATACCTTCCCGATCTTGTATCTTCGAGTACTATCATTTCAAATCAAAATCTGGAAAACTAAAATCTGACCGATTTTCGCAAATTTTGAAAGGGGTAACATCACGTTTTTTGCCAAAATCCATTAAAAATTTTTTGTTCGAATTTTAGAATATTTTGATGCAGATAAACGAAGATTGAAGCTCTGATTTGTTAAGAGTATTTCTTTCCCGAATCCGATGAAAAATATCTATAATATTGGCTAAAAAGTCTATAACAAGTATACATTTTTGGGATACCCTATCACCTACTGTTTTAACTTGGACAACCAGTCTTTTTAGGTGTTTTTATTAGAGAATATTATCCATAACTTGGCTAATACTTCTCTGATCAGCGAATGGTATACCTTCCCGATCTTGTATCTTCGATTACTATCATTTCCAATCAAAATCTGGAAAACTAAAATCTGACCGATTTTCGCAGATTTTGAAAGGGGTAACATCACGATTTTTGCAAAAAATCGTCAAAATTTTTATTTTCCTAATTTGCCGATATTTTGATGCAGATCGAAGCAGAATGAAGCTCTGATTCATAAATAGTATTTTGTTTTTAAATCGAATGAGAAGTGACCAAAATAGTTTAAAAAAATATATAAAAAGGACAAATATGTACAATCGGTTTTGTTTTTGGTGGTTTTTACTTGGTTAACAGTGCTTTTTAATTATTTTAAAACAGAAAATTTTTCTTATTCATCGCTGTGGCTTTTCAGAACCCAAAAACCTCTTTCTGATCTAATATTTTCAATTATAATTATTTTTAAACAAACCCAGACCAAGCCCTCCTTCTAATAGCTAAGTGAAAACTCCAATAAATGTTTTAAATCCACGTTTTATTTCAAATTTCAATATTTTACAGTGCATTTCCATAGGGAATCTTATATTAATGTCTAAACCTAACTAATTCTTAAATTCTTAACCGAAGCATCTCCAGGCCAAGGATGTCAATTGCGCCTCGAGGTGTTCTGTTTAATTGTGTCCCCTCTCGCCGGAAACTGCTACATCCTGGACACTATGTGGTCTGCACCTTCAAGCCGCTGGACGACGTCTGCTCCTACGCGATTCCACGAGGATCTTCAGCTGCACACCGACGCCATTGTCTTCGTCGCAGGACACCGCTGGGATGGCAACTCCAGTCCAAGGACTTACACCATGATCAATGCTGTATACAATGATTTAATAAAAGAGAATGTTAAAAACAAAATGTGTGTTTTATTGGGGGTTTTTAATCTTTTTCAGCTATTAAAATCAAAAATTTATATTTAACGACCTAATTTCCTTATCCTTTTCCGAATCGGATGAAAAAAAGTCAAAATGTTAACCAAGAAGTGTCTCAAAACTTACCATTGTTTTAACTTTGCCAACGTGATCTTAGATGAAGATCTAAATCGAAGATCTACTCGAAGGAGTACTATCGTTTTCAATAAAAATCTGCCATTCTTAAATCTGAAGATTCAAGCTTTGATTTGTTAAGAGTATTTCTTTCCCGAATCCGATGAAAAATAGCTATAATATTGGCTAAAAAGTGTATAAAAAGTATACATTTTTGGGATACCCTATCACCCACTGTTTTAACTTGGACAACCAGTCTTTTTAGGTGTTTTTATTAGAGAATATTATCCATAACTTGGCTAATACTTCTCTGATCAGCGAATGGTATACCTTCCCGATCTTGTATCTTCGAGTACTATCATTTTCAATCAAAATCTGGAAAACTAAAATCTGACCGATTTTCGCAAATTTTGAAAGGGGTAACATCACGTTTTTTGCCAAAATCGATAAAAAATTTTTTGTTCGAATTTTAGAATATTTTGATGCAGATAAACGAAGATTGAAGCTCTGATTTGTTAAGAGTATTTCTTTCCCGAATCCGATGAAAAATATCTATAATATTGGCTAAAAAGTCTATAACAAGTATACATTTTTGGGATACCCTATCACCTACTGTTTTAACTTGGACAACCAGTCTTTTTAGGTGTTTTTATTAGAGAATATTATCCATAACTTGGCTAATACTTCTCTGATCAGCGAATGGTATACCTTCCCGATCTTGTATCTTCAAGTACTATCATTTCCAATCAAAATCTGGAAAACTAAAATCTGACCGATTTTCGCAAATTTTGAAAGGGGTAACATCACGTTTTTTGCTAAAATCGATAAAAAATTTTTTGTTCGAATTTTAGAATATTTTGATGCAGATAAACGAAGATTGAAGCTCTGATTTGTTAAGAGTATTTCTTTCCCGAATCCGATGAAAAATATCTATAATATTGGCTAAAAAGTCTATAACAAGTATACATTTTTGGGATACCCTATCACCTACTGTTTTAACTTGGACAATCAGTCTTTTTAGGTGTTTTTATTAGAGAATATTATCCATAACTTGGCTAATACTTCTCTGATCAGCGAATGGTATACCTTCCCGATCTTGTATCTTCGATTACTATCATTTCCAATCAAAATCTGGAAAACTAAAATCTGACCGATTTTCGCAGATTTTGAAAGGGGTAACATCACGATTTTTGCAAAAAATCGTCAAAATTTTTATTTTCCTAATTTGCCGATATTTTGATGCAGATCGAAGCAGAATGAAGCTCTGATTCATAAATAGTATTTTGTTTTTAAATCGAATGAGAAGTGACCAAAATAGTTTAAAAAAATATATAAAAAGGACAAATATGTACAATCGGTTTTGTTTTTGGTGGTTTTTACTTGGTTAACAGTGCTTTTTAATTATTTTAAAACAGAAAATTTTTCTTATTCATCGCTGTGGCTTTTCAGAACCCAAAAACCTCTTTCTGATCTAATATTTTCAATTATAATTATTTTTAAACAAACCCAGACCAAGCCCTCCTTCTAATAGCTAAGTGAAAACTCCAATAAATGTTTTAAATCCACGTTTTATTTCAAATTTCAATATTTTACAGTGCATTTCCATAGGGAATCTTATATTAATGTCTAAACCTAACTAATTCTTAAATTCTTAACCGAAGCATCTCCAGGCCAAGGATGTCAATTGCGCCTCGAGGTGTTCTGTTTAATTGTGTCCCCTCTCGCCGGAAACTGCTACATCCTGGACACTATGTGGTCTGCACCTTCAAGCCGCTGGACGACGTCTGCTCCTACGCGATTCCACGAGGATCTTCAGCTGCACACCGACGCCATTGTCTTCGTCGCAGGACACCGCTGGGATGGCAACTCCAGTCCAAGGACTTACACCATGATCAATGCTGTATACAATGATATAATAAAAGAGAATGTTAAAAACAAAATGTGTGTTTTATTGGGGGTTTTTAATCTTTTTCAGCTATTAAAATCAAAAATTTATATTTAACGACCTAATTTCCTTATCCTTTTCCGAATCGGATGAAAAAAAGTCAAAATGTTAACCAAGAAGTGTCTCAAAACTTACCATTGTTTTAACTTTGCCAACGTGATCTTAGATGAAGATCTAATTCGAAGATCTACTCGAAGGAGTACTATCGTTTTCAATAAAAATCTGCCATTCTTAAATCTGAAGATTCAAGCTTTGATTTGTTAAGAGTATTTCTTTCCCGAATCCGATGAAAAATAGCTATAATATTGGCTAAAAAGTGTATAAAAAGTATACATTTTTGGGATACCCTATCACCCACTGTTTTAACTTGGACAACCAGTCTTTTTAGGTGTTTTTATTAGAGAATATTATCCATAACTTGGCTAATACTTCTCTGATCAGCGAATGGTATACCTTCCCGATCTTGTATCTTCGAGTACTATCATTTCCAATCAAAATCTGAAAACTAAAATCTGACCGATTTTCGCAAATTTTGAAAGGGGTAACATCACGTTTTTTGCTAAAATCGATAAAAAATTTTTTGTTCGAATTTTAGAATATTTTGATGCAGATAAACGAAGATTGAAGCTCTGATTTGTTAAGAGTATTTCTTTCCCGAATCCGATGAAAAATATCTATAATATTGGCTAAAAAGTCTATAACAAGTATACATTTTTGGGATACCCTATCACCTACTGTTTTAACTTGGACAACCAGTCTTTTTAGGTGTTTTTATTAGAGAATATTATCCATAACTTGGCTAATACTTCTCTGATCAGCGAATGGTATACCTTCCCGATCTTGTATCTTCGAGTACTATCATTTCCAATCAAAATCTGGAAAACTAAAATCTGACCGATTTTCGCAAATTTTGAAAGGGGTAACATCACGTTTTTTGCTAAAATCGATAAAAAATTTTTTGTTCATATTTTAGAATATTTTGATGCAGATAAACGAAGATTGAAGCTCTGATTTGTTAAGAGTATTTCTTTTCCGAATCCGATGAAAAATAGCTATAATATTGGCTAAAAAGTGTATAAAAGGTATACATTTTTGGGATACCCTATCACCCACTGTTTTAACTTGGACAACCAGTCTTTTTAGGTGTTTTTATTAGAGAATATTATCCATAACTTGGCTAATACTTCTCTGATCAGCGAATGGTATACCTTCCCGATCTTGTATCTTCGAGTACTATCATTTCCAATCAAAATCTGGAAAACTAAAATCTGACCGATTTTCGCAAATTTTGAAAGGGGTAACATCACGTTTTTTGCTAAAATCGAGAAAAAATTTTTTGTTCGAATTTTAGAATATTTTGATGCAGATAAACAAAGATTGAAGCTCTGATTTGTTAAGAGTATTTCTTTCCCGAATCCGATGAAAAATATCTATAATATTGGCTAAAAAGTCTATAACAAGTATACATTTTTGGGATACCCTATCACCTACTGTTTTAACTTGGACAACCAGTCTTTTTAGGTGTTTTTATTAGAGAATATTATACATAACTTGGCTAATACTTTTCTGATCAGCGAATGGTATACCTTCCCGATCTTGTATCTTCGAGTACTATCATTTCCAATCAAAATCTGGAAAACTAAAATCTGACCGATTTTCGCAAATTTTGAAAGGGGTCACGTTTTTTGCTAAAATCGATAAAAAATTTTTTGTTCGAATTTTAGAATATTTTGATGCAGATAAACAAAGATTGAAGCTCTGATTTGTTAAGAGTATTTCTTTCCCGAATCCGATGAAAAATAGCTATAATATTGGCTAAAAAGTGTATAAAAGGTATACATTTTTGGGATACCCTATCACCCACTGTTTTAACTTGGACAACCAGTCTTTTTAGGTGTTTTTATTAGAGAATATTATCCATAACTTGGCTAATACTTCTCTGATCAGCGAATGGTATACCTTCCCGATCTTGTATCTTCGAGTACTATCATTTCCAATCAAAATCTGGAAAACTAAAATCTGACCGATTTTCGCAAATTTTGAAAGGGGTAACATCACGTTTTTTGCCAAAATCGATAAAAAATTTTTTGTTCGAATTTTAGAATATTTTGATGCAGATAAACGAAGATTGAAGCTCTGATTTGTTAAGAGTATTTCTTTCCCGAATCCGATGAAAAATATCTATAATATTGGCTAAAAAGTCTATAACAAGTATACATTTTTGGGATACCCTATCACCTACTGTTTTAACTTGGACAACCAGTCTTTTTAGGTGTTTTTATTAGAGAATATTATCCATAACTTGGCTAATACTTTTCTGATCAGCGAATGGTATACCTTCCCGATCTTGTATCTTCGAGTACTATCATTTCCAATCAAAATCTGGAAAACTAAAATCTGACCGATTTTCGCAAATTTTGAAAGGGGTAACATCACGTTTTTTGCTAAAATCGATAAAAAATTTTTTGTTCGAATTTTAGAATATTTTGATGCAGATAAACAAAGATTGAAGCTCTGATTTGTTAAGAGTATTTCTTTCCCGAATCCGATGAAAAATAGCTATAATATTGGCTAAAAAGTGTATAAAAGGTATACATTTTTGGGATACCCTATCACCCACTGTTTTAACTTGGACAACCAGTCTTTTTAGGTGTTTTTATTAGAGAATATTATCCATAACTTGGCTAATACTTCTCTGATCAGCGAATGGTATACCTTCCCGATCTTGTATCTTCGAGTACTATCATTTCCAATCAAAATCTGGAAAACTAAAATCTGACCGATTTTCGCAAATTTTGAAAGGGGTAACATCACGTTTTTTGCTAAAATCGATAAAAAATTTTTTGTTCGAATTTTAGAATATTTTGATGCAGATAAACGAAGATTGAAGCTCTGATTTGTTAAGAGTATTTCTTTTCCGAATCCGATGAAAAATATCTATAATATTGGCTAAAAAGTGTATAAAAAGTATACATTTTTGGGATACTCTATCAACCACTGTTCTAACTTGGACAACCAGTCTTTTTAGGTGTTTTTATTAGAGAATATTATCCATAACTTGGCTAATACTTTTCTGATCAGCGAATGGTATACCTTCCCGATCTTGTATCTTCGAGTACTATCATTTCCAATCAAAATCTGGAAAACTAAAATCTGACCGATTTTCGCAAATTTTGAAAGGGGTAACATCACGTTTTTTGCTAAAATCGATAAAAAATTGTTGGTTCATATTTTAGAATAAATAAGATAAACGAAGATTGAAGCTCTGATTTGTTAAGAGTATTTCTTTTCCGAATCCGATGAAAAATAGCTATAATATTGGCTAAAAAGTATATAAAAAGTATACATTTTTGGGATACCCTATCACCCACTGTTTTAACTTGGACAACCAGTCTTTTTAGGTGTTTTTATTAGAGAATATTATCCATAACTTGGCTAATACTTCTCTGATCAGCGAATGGTATACCTTCCCGATCTTGTATCTTCGAGTACTATCATTTCCAATCAAAATCTGGAAAACTAAAATCTGACCGATTTTCGCAAATTTTGAAAGGGGTAACATCACGTTTTTTGCTAAAATCGATAAAAAATTTTTTGTTCGAATTTTAGAATATTTTGATGCAGATAAACGAAGATTGAAGCTCTGATTTGTTAAGAGTATTTCTTTCCCGAATCCGATGAAAAATATCTATAATATTGGCTAAAAAGTCTATAACAAGTATACATTTTTGGGATACCCTATCACCTACTGTTTTAACTTGGACAACCAGTCTTTTTAGGTGTTTTTATTAGAGAATATTATCCATAACTTGGCTAATACTTCTCTGATCAGCGAATGGTATACCTTCCCGATCTTGTATCTTCGAGTACTATCATTTCCAATCAAAATCTGGAAAACTAAAATCTGACCGATTTTCGCAAATTTTGAAAGGGGTCCCATCACGTTTTTTGCTAAAATCGATAAAAAATTTTTTGTTCGAATTTTAGAATATTTTGATGCAGATAAACGAAGATTGAAGCTCTGATTTGTTAAGAGTATTTCTTTCCCGAATCCGATGAAAAATAGCTATAATATTGGCTAAAAAGTGTATAAAAGGTATACATTTTTGGGATACCCTATCACCCACTGTTTTAACTTGGACAACCAGTCTTTTTAGGTGTTTTTATTAGAGAATATTATCCATAACTTGGCTAATACTTCTCTGATCAGCGAATGGTATACCTTCCCGATCTTGTATCTTCGAGTACTATCATTTCCAATCAAAATCTGGAAAACTAAAATCTGACCGATTTTCGCAAATTTTGAAAGGGGTAACATCACGTTTTTTGCTAAAATCGATAAAAAATTTTTTGTTCGAATTTTAGAATATTTTGATGCAGATAAACGAAGATTGAAGCTCTGATTTGTTAAGAGTATTTCTTTTCCGAATCCGATGAAAAATATCTATAATATTGGCTAAAAAGTGTATAAAAAGTATACATTTTTGGGATACTCTATCAACCACTGTTCTAACTTGGACAACCAGTCTTTTTAGGTGTTTTTATTAGAGAATATTATCCATAACTTGGCTAATACTTTTCTGATCAGCGAATGGTATACCTTCCCGATCTTGTATCTTCGAGTACTATCATTTCCAATCAAAATCTGGAAAACTAAAATCTGACCGATTTTCGCAAATTTTGAAAGGGGTAACATCACGTTTTTTGCTAAAATCGATAAAAAATTGTTGGTTCATATTTTAGAATAAATAAGATAAACGAAGATTGAAGCTCTGATTTGTTAAGAGTATTTCTTTTCCGAATCCGATGAAAAATAGCTATAATATTGGCTAAAAAGTATATAAAAAGTATACATTTTTGGGATACCCTATCACCCACTGTTTTAACTTGGACAACCAGTCTTTTTAGGTGTTTTTATTAGAGAATATTATCCATAACTTGGCTAATACTTCTCTGATCAGCGAATGGTATACCTTCCCGATCTTGTATCTTCGAGTACTATCATTTCCAATCAAAATCTGGAAAACTAAAATCTGACCGATTTTCGCAAATTTTGAAAGGGGTAACATCACGTTTTTTGCTAAAATCGATAAAAAATTTTTTGTTCGAATTTTAGAATATTTTGATGCAGATAAACGAAGATTGAAGCTCTGATTTGTTAAGAGTATTTCTTTCCCGAATCCGATGAAAAATATCTATAATATTGGCTAAAAAGTCTATAACAAGTATACATTTTTGGGATACCCTATCACCTACTGTTTTAACTTGGACAACCAGTCTTTTTAGGTGTTTTTATTAGAGAATATTATCCATAACTTGGCTAATACTTCTCTGATCAGCGAATGGTATACCTTCCCGATCTTGTATCTTCGAGTACTATCATTTCCAATCAAAATCTGGAAAACTAAAATCTGACCGTTTTTTGCTAAAATCGATAAAAAATTTTTTGTTCGAATTTTAGAATATTTTGATGCAGATAAACGAAGATTGAAGCTCTGATTTGTTAAGAGTATTTCTTTTCCGAATCCGATGAAAAATATCTATAATATTGGCTAAAAAGTGTATAAAAAGTATACATTTTTGGGATACTCTATCAACCACTGTTCTAACTTGGACAACCAGTCTTTTTAGGTGTTTTTATTAGAGAATATTATCCATAACTTGGCTAATACTTTTCTGATCAGCGAATGGTATACCTTCCCGATCTTGTATCTTCGAGTACTATCATTTCCAATCAAAATCTGGAAAACTAAAATCTGACCGATTTTCGCAAATTTTGAAAGGGGTAACATCACGTTTTTTGCTAAAATCGATAAAAAATTTTTTGTTCGAATTTTAGAATATTTTGATGCAGATAAACGAAGATTGAAGCTCTGATTTGTTAAGAGTATTTCTTTTCCGAATCCGATGAAAAATATCTATAATATTGGCTAAAAAGTGTATAAAAAGTATACATTTTTGGGATACTCTATCAACCACTGTTCTAACTTGGACAACCAGTCTTTTTAGGTGTTTTTATTAGAGAATATTATCCATAACTTGGCTAATACTTCTCTGATCAGCGAATGGTATACCTTCCCGATCTTGTATCTTCGAGTACTATCATTTCCAATCAAAATCTGGAAAACTAAAATCTGACCGATTTTCGCAGATTTTGAAAGGGGTAACATCACGATTTTTGCAAAAAATCGTCAAAATTTTTATTTTCCTAATTTGCCGATATTTTGATGCAGATCGAAGCAGAATGAAGCTCTGATTCATAAATAGTATTTTGTTTTTAAATCGAATGAGAAGTGACCAAAATAGTTTAAAAAAATATATAAAAAGGACAAATATGTACAATCGGTTTTGTTTTTGGTGGTTTTTACTTGGTTAACAGTGCTTTTTAATTATTTTAAAACAGAAAATTTTTCTTATTCATCGCTGTGGCTTTTCAGAACCCAAAAACCTCTTTCTGATCTAATATTTTCAATTATAATTATTTTTAAACAAACCCAGACCAAGCCCTCCTTCTAATAGCTAAGTGAAAACTCCAATAAATGTTTTAAATCCACGTTTTATTTCAAATTTCAATATTTTACAGTGCATTTCCATAGGGAATCTTATATTAATGTCTAAACCTAACTAATTCTTAAATTCTTAACCGAAGCATCTCCAGGCCAAGGATGTCAATTGCGCCTCGAGGTGTTCTGTTTAATTGTGTCCCCTCTCGCCGGAAACTGCTACATCCTGGACACTATGTGGTCTGCACCTTCAAGCCGCTGGACGACGTCTGCTCCTACGCGATTCCACGAGGATCTTCAGCTGCACACCGACGCCATTGTCTTCGTCGCAGGACACCGCTGGGATGGCAACTCCAGTCCAAGGACTTACACCATGATCAATGCTGTATACAATGATATAATAAAAGAGAATGTTTAAAACAAAATGTGTGTTTTATTGGGGGTTTTTAATCTTTTTCAGCTATTAAAATCAAAAATTTATATTTAACGACCTAATTTCCTTATCCTTTTCCGAATCGGATGAAAAAAAGTCAAAATGTTGACCAAGAAGTGTCTCAAAACTTACCATTGTTTTAACTTTGCCAACGTGATCTTAGATGAAGATCTAATTCGAAGATCTACTCGAAGGAGTACTATCGTTTTCAATAAAAATCTGCCATTCTTAAATCTGAAGATTCAAGCTTTGATTTGTTAAGAGTATTTCTTTCCCGAATCCGATGAAAAATAGCTATAATATTGGCTAAAAAGTGTATAAAAAGTATACATTTTTGGGATACCCTATCACCCACTGTTTTAACTTGGACAACCAGTCTTTTTAGGTGTTTTTATTAGAGAATATTATCCATAACTTGGCTAATACTTCTCTGATCAGCGAATGGTATACCTTCCCGATCTTGTATCTTCGAGTACTATCATTTCCAATCAAAATCTGGAAAACTAAAATCTGACCGATTTTCGCAAATTTTGAAAGGGGTAACATCACGTTTTTTGCTAAAATCGAAAAAAAATTTTTTGTTAGAATTTTAGAATATTTTGATGCAGATAAACGAAGATTGAAGCTCTGATTTGTTAAGAGTATTTCTTTCCCGAATCCGATGAAAAATATCTATAATATTGGCTAAAAAGTCTATAACAAGTATACATTTTTGGGATACCCTATCACCTACTGTTTTAACTTGGACAACCAGTCTTTTTAGGTGTTTTTATTAGAGAATATTATCCATAACTTGGCTAATACTTCTCTGATCAGCGAATGGTATACCTTCCCGATCTTGTATCTTCGAGTACTATCATTTCCAATCAAAATCTGGAAAACTAAAATCTGACCGATTTTCGCAGATTTTGAAAGGGGTAACATCACGATTTTTGCAAAAAATCGTCAAAATTTTTATTTTCCTAATTTGCCGATATTTTGATGCAGATCGAAGCAGAATGAAGCTCTGATTCATAAATAGTATTTTGTTTTTAAATCGAATGAGAAGTGACCAAAATAGTTTAAAAAAATATATAAAAAGGACAAATATGTACAATCGGTTTTGTTTTTGGTGGTTTTTACTTGGTTAACAGTGCTTTTTAATTATTTTAAAACAGAAAATTTTTCTTATTCATCGCTGTGGCTTTTCAGAACCCAAAAACCTCTTTCTGATCTAATATTTTCAATTATAATTATTTTTAAACAAACCCAGACCAAGCCCTCCTTCTAATAGCTAAGTGAAAACTCCAATAAATGTTTTAAATCCACGTTTTATTTCAAATTTCAATATTTTACAGTGCATTTCCATAGGGAATCTTATATTAATGTCTAAACCTAACTAATTCTTAAATTCTTAACCGAAGCATCTCCAGGCCAAGGATGTCAATTGCGCCTCGAGGTGTTCTGTTTAATTGTGTCCCCTCTCGCCGGAAACTGCTACATCCTGGACACTATGTGGTCTGCACCTTCAAGCCGCTGGACGACGTCTGCTCCTACGCGATTCCACGAGGATCTTCAGCTGCACACCGACGCCATTGTCTTCGTCGCAGGACACCGCTGGGATGGCAACTCCAGTCCAAGGACTTACACCATGATCAATGCTGTATACAATGATATAATAAAAGAGAATGTTTAAAACAAAATGTGTGTTTTATTGGGGGTTTTTAATCTTTTTCAGCTATTAAAATCAAAAATTTATATTTAACGACCTAATTTCCTTATCCTTTTCCGAATCGGATGAAAAAAAGTCAAAATGTTGACCAAGAAGTGTCTCAAAACTTACCATTGTTTTAACTTTGCCAACGTGATCTTAGATGAAGATCTAATTCGAAGATCTACTCGAAGGAGTACTATCGTTTTCAATAAAAATCTGCCATTCTTAAATCTGAAGATTCAAGCTTTGATTTGTTAAGAGTATTTCTTTCCCGAATCCGATGAAAAATAGCTATAATATTGGCTAAAAAGTGTATAAAAAGTATACATTTTTGGGATACCCTATCACCCACTGTTTTAACTTGGACAACCAGTCTTTTTAGGTGTTTTTATTAGAGAATATTATCCATAACTTGGCTAATACTTCTCTGATCAGCGAATGGTATACCTTCCCGATCTTGTATCTTCGAGTACTATCATTTCCAATCAAAATCTGGAAAACTAAAATCTGACCGATTTTCGCAAATTTTGAAAGGGGTAACATCACGTTTTTTGCTAAAATCGAAAAAAAATTTTTTGTTAGAATTTTAGAATATTTTGATGCAGATAAACGAAGATTGAAGCTCTGATTTGTTAAGAGTATTTCTTTCCCGAATCCGATGAAAAATATCTATAATATTGGCTAAAAAGTCTATAACAAGTATACATTTTTGGGATACCCTATCACCTACTGTTTTAACTTGGACAACCAGTCTTTTTAGGTGTTTTTATTAGAGAATATTATCCATAACTTGGCTAATACTTCTCTGATCAGCGAATGGTATACCTTCCCGATCTTGTATCTTCGAGTACTATCATTTCCAATCAAAATCTGGAAAACTAAAATCTGACCGATTTTCGCAGATTTTGAAAGGGGTAACATCACGATTTTTGCAAAAAATCGTCAAAATTTTTATTTTCCTAATTTGCCGATATTTTGATGCAGATCGAAGCAGAATGAAGCTCTGATTCATAAATAGTACTTTGTTTTTAAATCGAATGAGAAGTGACCAAAATAGTTTAAAAAAATATATAAAAAGGACAAATATGTACAATCGGTTTTGTTTTTGGTGGTTTTTACTTGGTTAACAGTGCTTTTTAATTATTTTAAAACAGAAAATTTTTCTTATTCATCGCTGTGGCTTTTCAGAACCCAAAAACCTCTTTCTTATCTAATATTTTCAATTATAATTATTTTTAAACAAACCCAGACCAAGCCCTCCTTCTAATAGCTAAGTGAAAACTCCAATAAATGTTTTAAATCCACGTTTTATTTCAAATTTCAATATTTTACAGTGCATTTCCATAGGGAATCTTATATTAATGTCTAAACCTAACTAATTCTTAAATTCTTAACCGAAGCATCTCCAGGCCAAGGATGTCAATTGCGCCTCGAGGTGTTCTGTTTAATTGTGTCCCCTCTCGCCGGAAACTGCTACATCCTGGACACTATGTGGTCTGCACCTTCAAGCCGCTGGACGACGTCTGCTCCTACGCGATTCCACGAGGATCTTCAGCTGCACACCGACGCCATTGTCTTCGTCGCAGGACACCGCTGGGATGGCAACTCCAGTCCAAGGACTTACACCATGATCAATGCTGTATACAATGATATAATAAAAGAGAATGTTTAAAACAAAATGTGTGTTTTATTGGGGGTTTTTAATCTTTTTCAGCTATTAAAATCAAAAATTTATATTTAACGACCTAATTTCCTTATCCTTTTCCGAATCGGATGAAAAAAAGTCAAAATGTTAACCAAGAAGTGTCTCAAAACTTGCCATTGTTTTAACTTTGCCAACGTGATCTTAGATGAAGATCTAACTCGAAGATCTTCTCGAAGGAGTACTATCGTTTTCAATAAAAATCTGCCATTCTTAAATCTGAAGATTCAAGCTTTGATTTGTTAAGAGTATTTCTTTCCCGAATCCGATGAAAAATAGCTATAATATTGGCTAAAAAGTATATAAAAAGTATACATTTTTGGGATACCCTATCACCCACTGTTTTAACTTGGACAACCAGTCTTTTTAGGTGTTTTTATTAGAGAATATTATCCATAACTTGGCTAATACTTCTCTGATCAGCGAATGGTATACCTTCCCGATCTTGTATCTTCGAGTACTATCATTTCCAATCAAAATCTGGAAAACTAAAATCTGACCGATTTTCGCAAATTTTGAAAGGGGTAACATCACGTTTTTTGCTAAAATCGATAAAAAATTTTTTGTTAGAATTTTAGAATATTTTGATGCAGATAAACGAAGATTGAAGCTCTGATTTGTTAAGAGTATTTCTTTCCCGAATCCGATGAAAAATATCTATAATATTGGCTAAAAAGTCTATAACAAGTATACATTTTTGGGATACCCTATCACCTACTGTTTTAACTTGGACAACCAGTCTTTTTAGGTGTTTTTATTAGAGAATATTATCCATAACTTGGCTAATACTTCTCTGATCAGCGAATGGTATACCTTCCCGATCTTGTATCTTCGAGTACTATCATTTCCAATCAAAATCTGGAAAACTAAAATCTGACCGATTTTCGCAAATTTTGAAAGGGGTAACATCACGTTTTTTGCTAAAATCGATAAAAAATTTTTTGTTCGAATTTTAGAATATTTTGATGCAGATAAACAAAGATTGAAGCTCTGATTTGTTAAGAGTATTTCTTTTCCGAATCCGATGAAAAATATCTATAATATTGGCTAAAAAGTGTATAAAAAGTATACATTTTTGGGATACTCTATCAACCACTGTTCTAACTTGGACAACCAGTCTTTTTAGGTGTTTTTATTAGAGAATATTATCCATAACTTGGCTAATACTTTTCTGATCAGCGAATGGTATACCTTCCCGATCTTGTATCTTCGAGTACTATCATTTCCAATCAAAATCTGGAAAACTAAAATCTGACCGATTTTCGCAAATTTTGAAAGGGGTAACATCACGTTTTTTGCTAAAATCGATAAAAAATTTTTTGTTCATATTTTAGAATATTTTGATGCAGATAAACGAAGATTGAAGCTCTGATTTGTTAAGAGTATTTCTTTTCCGAATCCGATGAAAAATAGCTATAATATTGGCTAAAAAGTGTATAAAAGGTATACATTTTTGGGATACCCTATCACCCACTGTTTTAACTTGGACAACCAGTCTTTTTAGGTGTTTTTATTAGAGAATATTATCCATAACTTGGCTAATACTTCTCTGATCAGCGAATGGTATACCTTCCCGATCTTGTATCTTCGAGTACTATCATTTCCAATCAAAATCTGGAAAACTAAAATCTGACCGATTTTCGCAAATTTTGAAAGGGGTAACATCACGTTTTTTGCTAAAATCGATAAAAAATTATTTGTTCATATTTTAGAATATTTTGATGCAGATAAACGAAGATTGAAGCTCTGATTTGTTAAGAGTATTTCTTTTCCGAATCCGATGAAAAATAGCTATAATATTGGCTAAAAAGTGTATAAAAGGTATACATTTTTGGGATACCCTATCACCCACTGTTTTAACTTGGACAACCAGTCTTTTTAGGTGTTTTTATTAGAGAATATTATCCATAACTTGGCTAATACTTCTCTGATCAGAGAATGGTATACCTTCCCGATCTTGTATCTTCGAGTACTATCATTTCCAATCAAAATCTGGAAAACTAAAATCTGACCGATTTTCGCAAATTTTGAAAGGGGTAACATCACGTTTTTTGCTAAAATCGATAAAAAATTTTTTGTTCGAATTTTAGAATATTTTGATGCAGATAAACGAAGATTGAAGCTCTGATTTGTTAAGAGTATTTCTTTCCCGAATCACTTGAAAAGTATCTATAATATCGGCTAAAAAGTGTATAAAAAGTATACATTTTTGGGATACCCTATCACCTACTGTTTTAACTTGGACAACCAGTCTTTTTAGGTGTTTTTATTAGAGAATATTATCCATAACTTGGCTAATACTTCTCTGATCAGCGAATGGTATACCTTCCCGATCTTGTATCTTCGAGTACTATCATTTCCAATCAAAATCTGGAAAACTAAAATCTGACCGATTTTCGCAAATTTTGAAAGGGGTAACATCACGTTTTTTGCTAAAATCGATAAAAAATTTTTTGTTCAAATTTTAAAATATTTTGATGCAGATAAACTAAGATTGAAGCTCTGATTTGTTAAGAGTATTTTTTTCCTCAATCCGATGAAAAATAGCTATAATATCGGCTAAAAAGTGTATAAAAGGTATACATTTTTGGGATACCCTATCACCCACTGTTTTAACTTGGACAACCAGTCTTTTTAGGTGTTTTTATTAGAGAATATTATCCATAACTTGGCTAATACTTCTCTGATCAGAGAATGGTATACCTTCCCGATCTTGTATCTTCGAGTACTATCATTTCCAATCAAAATCTGGAAAACTAAAATCTGACCGATTTTCGCAAATTTTGAAAGGGGTAACATCACGTTTTTTGCTAAAATCGATAAAAAATTTTTTGTTCGAATTTTAGAATATTTTGATGCAGATAAACGAAGATTGAAGCTCTGATTTGTTAAGAGTATTTCTTTCCCGAATCACTTGAAAAGTATCTATAATATCGGCTAAAAAGTGTATAAAAAGTATACATTTTTGGGATACCCTATCACCTACTGTTTTAACTTGGACAACCAGTCTTTTTAGGTGTTTTTATTAGAGAATATTATCCATAACTTGGCTAATACTTCTCTGATCAGCGAATGGTATACCTTCCCGATCTTGTATCTTCGAGTACTATCATTTCCAATCAAAATCTGGAAAACTAAAATCTGACCGATTTTCGCAAATTTTGAAAGGGGTAACATCACGTTTTTTGCTAAAATCGATAAAAAATTTTTTGTTCAAATTTTAAAATATTTTGATGCAGATAAACTAAGATTGAAGCTCTGATTTGTTAAGAGTATTTTTTTCCTCAATCCGATGAAAAATAGCTATAATATCGGCTAAAATGTGTATAAAAAGTATGAATTTTTGGAATAGGCTAAAAGATTTTGAAACTATTAAAAAAAAACTCAATAAAATGTCCGAGTTTTAATATCATTCTTTTTATTCAATATGTAGAAGTATTTAGTTACAAGTTTGTTCATTAGTTATGTTCATCCTTCGTACGTACATATGTGGCTATTAAATTTTTATAATTTTCTCTTTTAATGTCGCTCTTAATTGAAATTAAGGTCTTTTATATTTTCTGTGTTTACTGTTCGGCTTTTCCGTGTGGCAAAGATGGATTGTAGGCTTTCAATCAAAATGGGGTTTAAGCATTGGTCAAGAGCAGGCTCCCTTAACTTCGATCAAAATCTACAAAAATGTTGAGCCTCCCATTCTTTAGATCGAATGTATCCAAGAAATTTGACAAATAGGTCAATTGGAGGCAAGTCCAGTTTAAAAAAGTATCCTCTTTGTAATGGCTTACAAAAAATGTCAATATATGTAAGTCAAAGAAGTTTGCCTGCCAGGAGTACACTCTATATACAGTTTAACTATATACTCGTATTATTAGGACTTCAGTATGAATTGTATTTTTCCTGCTCTACAAGACTTTTTGACTCTATCCAGTTTTAATTCGTCGCGCTATTAGAAACGACCAACTTAGGAGGAGGTTATGGAGTCAATTTATATATCATATGTAAATATTACTACCCAAGCTTGGGAGCGCAAATACAAATCTAGATTTATTATATAAAGGTATACTTTTCTACAATTTGGAAAAATTCTACTAGTTGAAAATGGTATGGTATGGATTTTGCTGTTTTTCATTTAGGATTTTCGGTTTGAAATTGGGCGCTTTCTAGGTTTTTGGTAAACTTGTTTTGTTAGTATGTATAATTTTTTTAAAATTTACGGCCTGGTAAAAGTTTAGCTCGCCAAGGCTGATAAAAAAATATGTCTTGTTTACTTACTGGCTCATCATTATAAAAGTTGATCATTTCTTGGGTATACATATCATATAGACAGCTAGCCTGTTTATATATAAAAAATGCGCCATATAAAATGCCTCGAACATTGCGCTCACTTTTTTGTGCCATTTTTTTTTTGTTGTTTTGGAAGGGATATTGGTTAGTGGTAAGTGTATATTATTTTTGTATATAATTATTTTCAATGCAATACTAGGCCTTTTCATTAATCGAAAGCCGTATTAATATCAATTTTGATTTTAGATTTTTAGTCATCGCAGCCTTCCATTGAAGCCAATTTGTTGAATCTTGATGTTAGAACTTGATTTTCGTCTACGGGCTTGAAACTGAAAGGCAAACGGAAACGGAAATGTAGAGAACAGAAAAACAAAATGGTGGTGTAGAGATTTAGAGATCCAATTGTGAAATGAAACTTTGCTTTTTGCTACATAATAAACTTGTTTTATTTTTTTCACAAAGAAATTAGCATTAATCATATTCCGTATAATAATAATAAACATAAGAGTCTAATGTATAGTTAAATCAAATGCTCGAATGCTGACCAAAATTTTCTTCAAACGAGTATAACTTGTGCCAATTGCTCGCCGTTTACAAAACCAAGGGTTCGGGTTCGCTAGTTTCTTGTATACTTGAATTTTTAAATGTGTTCGAGTGTGTTTTTTTAACTACAAAATATTTCCGTAATTAATTATTTACTGTTTACTGTTTATATTTATATTTATATGTATGTATATGCTTTAATGTATATTTATATATATTTTATAGTTTTACTTGACGTCTGCTCTAGCACTTGCCTGTCCTTTCAAATTTCTCCACATCTTTGTTCGTCCTTTTTACAACAAATTACAAATGTTTATTTAGTGTATGGTTTTTAGCTATATCCTTAGCTTAGTTTACAAGGTTCTGCTTTCGAAAAATTTTACAAATTTCTGTTTTGTTTTTGTGTTTGTGGTACGCATAATATATGTATGTATATATTTACTTTAATATGTGGTTATTTTCCTGCCCTCTCGAATAGGGGCTTTATTTAGTTTTCATTCATTTTGTTTATACAAATTTTACTTAGCGAATAAAATCAAACACTTCGCTGTCGGGTTGTTTCATATTGAATTTTTTCCTTCTAATTTAAATGCCCGACTGCATCGGTCGAAAGGCAACAAAAAATGCTTGCCCATTTTGCTACGTTTCGCTTGGCTTTACGTTACAAGTTTACAATGGGGGATGGGGGATGGGGGAGTTGTTCATAAAAGTTAAGTTACATTGTTTACAATTGCGTATGTTTAAAGGTTGCGTTTTATTTTTAAACTGGGATTCGATTTATTTCTTATATTCCGACTTGGTTGCTTTTAAGTGTTTCACATGCGTGCAAAAAATTGTTACTGTAAAAACTGGGCGTGTGTAGAATACGCGCCAGTTTCCGTGTAAATTTCACTGTGCCGCGGCACTTCCGCTACTCTACACATGTATTTTACATATACATATTAAAAACGTTGCCTCACGTCAAGTTCAAAACTAAGTGTAGTACAATCATATCTCCTATATGTGTTTATATAAGTTAAAATATTTATAGGGATCGCTGGCTTAAACTACAACTACAGCTAAGCAGCTCGATGTGTGTGTGTTTGTTTTTTTGTTGTTTTTTTTTTTGTTTCTTTTGTGTCTATATGGTTTTGTGTGAGTGTGGGTGTATCTGTGTGTATTTTTTGTTTTTACACGTCAAATATACACGGCGTGTAGCATTGTGTTTAGTCTACCGAAAGCATCTCTACTTGCATTGTTCACTCCGAACCGATCTCGAGAATCTTAAATACAGTTTTCAACTATGGTTTAATTAAATTAAAATTATCAGTGCATTGCGCTCTAAAGACAGGCAGTTGACAAGTTAATAACTAAAAATACCAAACAAATAATACCGCTTGAAATGCTCACTTGTACAGAGACCGGATACTGTGTGGGGGGAGATAAAGACTGTGATTAGGGGATGAGTGGATGGGGTGTGGGTTGTGGGTGTTGTGGCTGTTGTGGGGTTGGGAAATTTACAGAAAATTACAAATGTTCAGTGACTGGTATCCTTTGCTTGCTTTATATACAAAACACGACAACAACAACGACACGACAACGAAATTGTGTGTACAATAATATGCATAATACACTTTACATTGATCTCCAAATATGCTTTTACATTGTTTGTTTGGATTTGGATTTGGATTTGGATTTTTGTGTGTTTCGACGAAACCGACAAAAAAGTCTAAATTCGTTTTTCTTACCATCTCTCGTTTTCAGTATTTTCAATATTTCAATATTTTAATATTTGGAATAAGGCGTCGCGAAATAGTCTAAATGTATATCAAAAAATGTACTTTACAACATATACAATTTTTGTTTGTATTTTACAAGTGTTTTTCGATGGCGTGTTTAAAACATTTTTATACACTTATGTGAAGGAGAATGGGTTAATCTTAACTGTTTGATGCACAGCGAATGCATTTCAAGCTTCGCAGGAGCAATAAGCGCTTTCTAAATAACATAGATAATAATTCTCCAAGTGTTTTTGTCTCTCAACGTTCAGTTTCGAAAAGCAGAAAATCGTTTTAAATCATATTTATACATACATTATCATACAGTAAGGTGGGCTAGCAATGACTGACAAACGTAAAAAAAATATATATATAGCCGATTAATTTGGAAAAATACAAAGAATTTTCAATTGGGTATTTACGTGGTTTATTAATTTTACTTGATGCTATAATAAAATATTGAGAAATCATCATGCATTAAAAATGAAATCGAAGTTGTTATACATATGGGGCAGTCCCTTTCGTACATTTTTTGGAACAACGTGTTTTTGAAAAAAAATCGATAACTCTTTGGCGAACGGATCAAACGTGCGTAACAATTTAACATAAGACCTTCTAAAATTTGAAGCTAGTTTATCCTTTTGATTACAAAACATTTTTCGAGACAAAAAAATTGAATAACGATATGGAACTTTTTCTCTTGAGATAGATATCCTAGAGGACTGCCCCCTAAATCAGTTGGGCTTACAAGTCTAACAAAAGTTCATTAACTGGCGCCCAAAAACATAAACTTCTTAGATCGTTGATGGAGCTGGCCGTCAGATTATGTTTATAAAATTATAAATACATGTGTGCAGTTAGAATAGAATATATATGAGTTATTTGGCGACTTAAAACAACAAAAATTTACAAATATATAAATATGTTATAAATTTTACATGTGAACAATTTTAAAATTACATGGTTTACATGGTGTTTGAGTTTGGTTTTTTATTTTACAAAATTTTACATAGTGCGAAAGCGTTGTGAATGGGCTGAAGAGTCGTTCATTGTGTGGGTGTTGAATGCATTGAAGTGTGTGTGTGTGTGTGTGGGTGTGTATGTGTGTGTTTAAAGGATTTTGTGGTTTGTGGTTTCTGTGTTTGTTTCTCTTTTGTTTAAATTATTTTTTTTTGTTAATTTCCTTATGTTTTGGTAGCTGCTGGCTCCATAAACTTTTTATTCTACATTCTATACTAAGTGTGGTTTCTGCTGTTTGCTACTATCCTTCGTATATAAGTATATTTTCTTTTTGAAATGGTTCCTCTGTCTGCACTTATAAATTTTAGGCATTTTCAATCTGCCCTTTCTTCTTAAATTTTCTTTATCTTTTTTCAGCTCGGCCACCTGGCTCTTCAGTTGTCCTCTTATTTTACAGTCCAAACATTATTAATTTACAGATAGGCTTGCTAAATAATTAATAATTTATACAAAATACAACGAAAATTTACGCAGACCGAATTGTGTGTTTTTTTTCGACATTTTAATTTACATTCATGTTTGCATTTTCGACAGCGTTTGGTACGCTCTTTGCTTCTTTTTAATCTTTCTGTTTCTGTTTTTACAAATTAAACATGACAGCACATCGTACAAAGTTCTTGAAATCCTCTTTCATGGCTGAGTGTGAATATTTTTCACATATTATTTTGTTTCTTTAGCTTGGCAGAGTTCTTTTAGCAGCTACGATTACTGCTTCTTCAATAAATTAGTTTACATTTATGTGTATTTTTTGTTTGTTTATGCTTCAGCTTTCCAGCTCCTGAAAACTTGTTTGCGATTCGAGAAGTATTCTTTCCGATGGCTAAATATAATTAATAATTTCTCTTTGATATTCTTACAGCACCCCATTTGCGGTAGTGGGCGGTCCAATGGGACCCAAGCCACTGTTCATCGCTGCTGAGACTACCGACGATGAGGATTCGGAAACGGATGGGGAGGTGGGCTCCACAATCATGCCGTTTCCGTTCTCCTGCACCGAGCAAATCGAGGGCGATCCCAAGCTATTGGTGGTGCTGCTGCTGGTGGCGTTTGTGGTGGCACAGCTAAGGCTGGTGTTGCTGCTGGATCCACTGGTGGAGGCGATCGGTGTTGCCACCAAAGGGCCAGCACTGCTGACTGCTACCGCCGACGAGGATGTCGGAGCTGCGACTGCAGCCCCTCCCGCTCCGGATCCAGTGGTCGATCCCCCTCCTGTGGTGGATCCCACTGCAATCGGGTTGGTGATCTTCATGTAGTATTTCTCCAGCTTGGCGTTGATATGCTTGCCGTAAGTGTACTTGCGCAAGGCGGTCATGTGAGGCCGGATCTTGGTCATCAGCTTCTTGAGCTGCGTGGGCTCCGAGACATCGATCATCTTCTGGACCACATAGTTGGCATATTGGTCCTTCATCATAACGTGCAAGGCGCTGTTGTTGGTGGAAATCGAGGGATTAGTTTTCAAAAAGGATTTCTTGGTTTTATTCGGACTTACTTGTCGTTGAAGGTGCAAACCTCGTCGATAAGTCCGGTACGCTCTCCGCGAGTGGCATGGGTCACGCACTTCTCCACCACATTGGAGGCGAACTTGTGCTGTGACAGTACCAATACCTTTCCTCGTACGCTGTTGATCAGAATGGACTTGTCCTCCTGCTTGCCGTGTTCTGTAAAAGAAAGTTATTTAACATATTCTTCGCAAAACTTTACAATAGGAGTATAAAAGTGTATTCTACGCACCAAGTACATGTTGAATTACATAGTTTCCGTATTGGTCCTGGATCAACTGCTCAGTGTGCTCGTGCAACTCATCCAGTATGGGTGTGGTCTGCTCGGCGGTGCAGTGCTCTAGAATGCGCTGGATCACCCGGCATCCATACGGATGGGTGCTCAGCGAGTACACCTGACCCTTGAAAGCATTGATGATGAACTGCAGAGCCACCGGGTCCACGCACTCAATGCACTTCTGAACCACATGGTTGCCGTTCTGATCCTTGACACATTTCAGGACATGACCGTCCAGCTCGTGCACAATCTCTTGCTGCTGCTCCGGCGAGATGCTCTCCAGGGCCTTCTGGATCACCCGGCAGCCGTACATCTGAAGGGCCAGCTGAAGCACATGACCCTTGACCTGCATGCCCAGCGTGTTCTTCTGCTCAGGCGTTCCAAATTCGAAGAACTTCTGGATCACATAGTTGCCGAACACATCGGTCATCAGACTGTAAGCAGCTCCAAGGATCTCGCTGAACACCATCTGCTTCTCGGCGGCTGTGGCCCGCTCCAGCTTCTGTTGGATGAACCGTGAGCCGTGCTGATCCTGCGAGAACTCCACAATATGGTTGACGAGATCGCGCAGCTGGAGATTCGGGTAGCGCTGGTTGCGGAAATCCTCGAGCAGTCGGGATCGGCCAGCCGGGGGGGCACCGCCCACCCCGCCGGCAGCTGCCACTGCAGCCGCTGCTGCCGCTGTGGCGGCCACTTGACGCGAATTCGCAGCCGCTGCTGCTGCCGCTGCCGCAGCCACTGCTGCTGTTCCCGGGATGGCCAGGTGATTCGAAAATAGTGAACTATTCGAGCCGAACATGTTGTTGGCGGCGGCTGCCACCGCTGCCTGGGCAGCTGCTGTAGCCGGCAAACCCACGGCAGCGAGTTGCTGTTGCTGTTGTTGCTGCTGCTGTCTTTGACGAGATTCGGCGCCCGGGGCTCGGCTGCCCAGCAGACACGACTGTGCCGAGGGTGGAGGAGTTAGAGGAGCGCCCAGTGGGCTGGCCGATGTGTTGGCCCCCGCTGTTCCGAGTGCTCCATATGCACTGCTTGCTGCTCCCGGCCACTTGCCACGTGCGGCAGCGGCGGCAGCTGCAGCGGCTGCGGCTGCTGCCTGGGCCACGGTGCTATTCACAGCATTGGCTGCTGCTGCCACTCCACTGCTGGTGTAGTCCATGGCGGAGGGACTGAAGGCCGAGGTGCTGCGGTCAAAGGAATCGCGGCGACCTGTCAGCGAGTTTGTATTCAGGTTCAGTCCTGCAATAGATAGAGGAAATCGTGGGTTATGAAAGGGAAATCATATAATTGCTCAACTTAAATATATTTCTTTCCACATAGTATATACAATCATTTCATTATACATTGGTTTTTGAGCTCGAAGAACTATCTTTTTTATATGTTGTTTTAAAATTGTGTAGTCTACATATCTACATATAGAAAACAACAGCTACTCTTATATGGCTCAATCCTGGCAAGGACAATCAATCTGCAAATGGAAAATCGAAAGCCATAAAGCTCGCCTCACTTTCAATTCAGTTTACAGCCTTCTGCGGGGCGTCAATTTGATGCTGGCCGAGATATAAAATCCTGACTCAAGTCGGAATCATTATTCCTCGCTGGTCGCATTTCTGTAATTAATCGCGGCGATGGGGGGGAGCTGTCTTTGATGCGCCTGTAAAACTTAATTGCCCGCTTTAAGGCGCAGCTGCTGGCTTAGTTTTAGTCACTTGGCCATTTGGCATTTGCAATGGCAGAAGTACGGCTGTGAGCTGTACTTTATCCTTTCGCCTCTCTACTATTCCCTTGGCCACATCTATCTCTCTAAGCCATAATGTACAGCATTAATGGGGCGCACACACACACATGAGGCGCTGCTGCCATCTCCACCCAGGATACGAGTATGTAAAAGGACACCAGTCCGAAGTCTGTTTTGTGGGCGAGCGGAAACAATAAGTGGGTGTAGGAGTATGTAAAGGAAAGAAAGACGGTGCCAGCTTGATTGATGTTGTAATCTGTCACTGGCATTTGATTTTCCAGCCAACTGGAAGGAGAGAACCAGAGGAGGACGAAGACATTGAGAGATTTACAACTGCCAGGGAATCGCATCCCTGCGAGCAATGAGCCGGAAATGTGTGATTTGGCAAAAAGCGAAAGTCCCACACCATATATATATATAGTATATTCTCAACCTCGATCGTTCCGATTTCGTTGCAACTGGAAAATTAATTGCTCGCATTTATATCCAGGAGGCGGTGCATGGCCGGCCATAATTGTGGTGGCCTGGACACATTAAGTTATTTAACAACTAATGCAACAGCAAAAGCAGTAACAGCTGCTCCGAAAGGGTTGCAAGATTCGCAGCTGCGAACTTAGTTCAGGTAACTGAGTGGGTGGTGGCAGCAACTTGAAAGGGGGAAATTGCTGTAAATGTCAACACAGTGTGCGCAATTTGTTGACCGAGTTATTAAGCAATTTGTACAAAGTTACGTTGAATGGTGGGTGGTGGCTGGTGTTGGTAAACCATTTACGATGATGTTGGTGTGCTGGCCGGGCTGTAACCGAAAGTGGAGCAAAGTTACCAGGTGCAGAATGAAGTAAGGAATAGTGGCAGCACGAATGCCAAGGAAATATTAAATCTCCCAAGAGTTCTTCATAGTTCAAGAACGAATTCTAGTCGGTCTTTAAAAGCTCACTCAAAGCCAGCTATCATTTGAAGCTACAGTTTTAAAGTTTCGCAACGTTTCCGTTACTTTGGAGCCGCGCTTTAGCACTAATTACATTTCCCGTAATGCCTCCTTAAACTGTTTTTTTCATAGCCTACTTAACAGCGCTTACAAAGTTGCCAGCGCCGAGAATAGTTTCCCTGCAGCAGCTCGGCGACCTGCAGCTCGACGACCTTTCTCTCGACATTTAAATGACTCGCAGTTTTAATGCGTTTTCACTTTTTTTCTTCCCCATTGTTATTGCAAAGGTGAGAGACCAAGACTGGAGGGCGAAAAAGGACTCACGCCAAAGAGACGTGTGCATAATGTGCACGTGTGTGCATTTATAATTCATAAAATCATTACATTAAGCTCAGCAGGGGTCCTCTGTCCCTGCTTCCGTCTCCTGTCTCTCTCCCTGTCTCTGTCCCTGTCCCTTTCTATTTGCGGAACGTGTGCATTAACCACAAAATGTCGCCTGCAATAAACTCGGCGTCTTTTTAATGCCACCCACAGCCCCACCCACGCATCCTCACACAGGAAATAATATTTCGGCAAAAATAAACTAAAATAAGGTAAATTCTTTTGCTTTTTTCAAATATTGAATATCTAATTGGTATCTAAATTTAGATTCTTAAGACAGTCCTTCGCGTTTATGCATAAAGTCCTTGGAATTATTTTCTCAGTGCCGGCACATGGCTGCAGTTTCATTTGGCAAAGTGTCTCCCCAAAGTGGGTCTGAGTTGAGACAGACGGTCGTGGCAGCAGCTTCTGGTGAATCTGAAGCAGCAGGGTGGGAGTGCCTCACCCACCCAAAATGTGTTGTAACCGTCGACGTCGACGTTGCCGCCACAGGGATTGCCGCCTCGAACCCCTGCCATTTCGTCCCGCACAAATTGCATGAATAATTCCCTTTTAAATTGTGCAACTACACGCACCAAACTGAAAACCGAGGCCCGCCTCCTAACCAAAACGCATTGAGTTGTTTGCCAGGCCGGGAAAATAAAATAAACAGCCGGAGAGCACAGAACTGTCTGTACTCGGATACAGTGTATATCGTCTATATAGAACTCCCCCCAAACACTTTCATTGATGCAAATTGTTTGTGTTTTCTGCTCATTCCTCTCCCTTTGGGTCGTGTTCTGTATTTGAAATTTAGCCAGCTCCTCCAGCTCCTCTTAGCCAGCTTTTTCGGCACTTTCTCTTTTGTCCTTTTCCAAAATTAGTTGCAATTTAAATGCAAGACTTAATAACTTTCATTGCCATTCCCGCTGGCTGTCATTAGACTTAGCATTGCATTTGCGATTCCCCCACAGCATGTCCTTCGCTAACTGCCAAAACTCATTCAGCCTCTCTTGTTGGTAATTAAATTCCAGCGATTGTTTTAGACAGTTACAAATTACAACTTTAGTTAACTTTAAATGGATGAAAACTATTAGATAATTGTTTGGAAGTTGTCCATCATCATTAGTTTTGCTAATTCGCACCTAGAAATGCTATTTTAAAACATCAGCTTTGGGGATATCAACTGAGAGCTGACTTTTTTTAATCCTATTTTTATTATGTCACGCATACGCCGTGTCGCCATCGAAACTTTCATTAAGCGTTAAGTAAACACACGACCATCGACCATCGACCATCGACCATCGACCACCAACGGCTACCGACAACCCAGCAAGTGTCAGCCGTGGGCTGCCCGTGATCATCGTCACCTATCGACGACGACACCACCACCCCTATCTCCAGCACCTGCATCCTTTGGTGGGGTCCTGGCATCTGTAAGCCAACATAGCAATTGACATTTTACAAAATAAACGAATTCATTTGCACAAAAGACTGCAGGAGAATCGTCAGCGGGTGAGCAAAAAAGCAGCTGCCTGCCAGGACGAACAATGTGGTGCATTGTATGCAGAGTAGGTGGATGGTGGTGGGGCTTGGGCGGTAGCAGGAGCTTTCACTTTTTCAGTGAACCCCTCTTCAGATGCAATCACATGTTGCCAACATGCGAAAGGTGTACATTATAATTTAGCAGGCAAAAGAGGATGTTCCTGTTGCTGCTCCCGCTCCTGCTGCTCCTGTTCTTGGTCCTGTTGCTGTTCTACCCTCATTGTTTTCAAGGCAATGGCCAAAATGGGTTTGGCGGTTGCAAAGTCAAGCAGCTTTTCTCCCCCATCAGTCTCTTCTCTTGGTTTCCAATCCACCGAGCAGGCAACCTCCTGCTGAACCATGTGCCATCCTTTTCAGTTCAGGCCAAGGCGCATTAACGTTTGTAATTGCAGCTTGTCTCTGGCGCAGAAAGGGATTCATTCGCAGGATGTACCCCCACCTCTCTGCTGCTGTTCTCCTTTAGTCGGGCCACTTAAAACAATATAATCTCCATTAAAAAGCCTTTTTGACATTGCACACAGCCACAGCCGCACAGGCAGAGACACCCCCAGACAGGACGACTGGGGGACAGACAGAGACACAGACCCAGGACTGGCACAGACACATTTACGGAGATGCAAAGTGGTGGTATTCACTGTACCACATCGATTGCACAACATAATGAGTGGGCTCTGTTGATGAGGCTTCTCCTGCCAGCTGCAGTTGCAGTTTGTTGCCTCCTCTATAGGTTGTTAGTGGGGATTTGTGCCATCGGAGGAAAACTGTGGGCGCCATGTGCTAATTGTAATTGAGAGGCGAATGTGCCAATGAAATTTCTACACTGCAGGTTCAAATCTTTCTGATGAATTAAGTTATGAGTTTCTTAGTAAGGAAAACGTGATACCAAAGGGATGCTGACCATGAATTTTAATGAATTAGAAAAGTTAAATCGAATGAAAACTTGAAATGCCTTAAAGTACATCAATTTCTTCAAGTGCAACCAATCTAAATCGCAGGTACGATTGCCACTGCCACTGGTGGATGTGGAACACTCCTCTAGAGACCCTTAGCCTAATCACCTGGATCATTGTACTTTTCCATGCAAAATCATGTCAGAAGCTTGACTTGCGTCTCAGAAGCGCTTTTGATAATTTGAAATTCAATTTTCAAACTGAATTGTTCAACTCAAGGACTCGACTATTTAAGGCCGCCGCCGGTTGTGGCATGCATTTAAAAAATGCAACGTGAAAAACAATTCCAGCGATTTCAGTTATCGGCTTGGAAAAAGTGAAAAATGCAAAAAATTGAAATACGTAATCACTCATACGTCATGTGGGCCGCCGCCCAGTTGCAGTTGCACGTCACAGTAGAGGCAGAAAACTTCATTAAACTGCCATATGAGGCAAAATGAATTAACGACATAATAATGCCAGCTACCAACTCAACTTCCAACGTTATCCTGCAGATACGTTAATGGAATGAGTGTTTTTCCATGCAGTCGGCAAATGGGGAGACGCGAGGTGAAGAGCGTAATAATTGATTTCGCCTGATTGTTAATGGAGTTAATGGAGCTGTCCGCTCCCAGTGTCCATAACTCTAGAGCCCGTCTGTGGTTAAAGGAACTTTAACGTTTTCCACAAGCCGCGATTTAACAAAGAAATCTTTTTCATATGCTCGCTCGTATATAATATTTCATATTATTTTGTATGCGCCATTAATAAAGGTTCTGTTGAAGACAAAGGATAATGGTTGAATGCTTTCATTGTTCGCCGACTGCTGCTGTCTGTGGCTCTTAATTATAATTTGAAATTCTATAAATTTACATCAATTGAAGTGTTGTCGAAAACGCAAGATATTGTAGACATTTTGCTTTTTGTCCCGAACTAAATAGCATTTGCTGATTGTTAGTTTTGAGGGAAACATAAGCAATTTACATAAATCAAATTATGGCCTTCAGCCTTGACATTGTTTAGAAATGAGACTATTAATAAAAGCATTGAAGACCAAAAAGTATTCCTTTATATTTGGATGCCGTGTAAGTTACACATGTTTGGGACATTCTGCCTTAACTAAAGGATTTTCACGTGGATATGTTAAAGGATTAAATAGCCCTTTTCTATCTCGAATTTCCTGCCAAACACAACTGATGTTTCTGTAGTTTAATTTGAAGTTGCAACTAGAAGTGGCAGAAGGAGAAGCATTGGCTATAATAACATTTGTTTTTAGTTTCGTTTTCTTCTCAATGGCTCTTCTGTGCATTAGAAATGTATGGAAAAACATGGAAATCTACTGACAAAACCAGTTGCCATTCATGGCTTTCCCTGGCAAATGGTGCATCCTGCAGATCCAGCGGTAATGCCAAATTCAAGTAAATCCCAGTAATTGAAATTTTGGGAGCTTTAAATGGTTTATACTTGGAATGAGCAGAAAACTGGTTATGAAATAAATAATAATTAATTTATAATTATGTCTAGATCAAGTATATGTCGTCCTGATTATTATTTCAGCCTTTTGTATTTTGAGACAGTTTGGTGAGATTTACAATTTCTGTTTCCAAGCTCGTATCCTTCATGTACAAAGCCTTTTGTTAGATGAACAGAGATTAATGACTATACAGATATACAAGGTACAAGGTGTACAAGGCGGTGGAGGGACTGACTATTGAAGAGTCGCCACATTTTACACTAATTACACAAATTTTGTATCATTGCACAAGAATTGAAAAGTACACTTACCTCCGACACTGGAGCCGTTCTGTTGCGAGTAGAGATTCTGTTGGGCCGTTTGTGGCTGCGGCTGGTACATCTGGGGAGCCTGCGGGGGCGGGGGACCGGCGCGTGCGGCGCCCGGGGGCACTAAAACTGGGGCGGGGCTCACCAGGCGCATGGGTGTGCCGGTGCGGGGTCCTCCCATCAGCAAGGAGCCAGTGTGATCGAGGAAGGCCGGTATGACCTGCAGCACACGTATTTTACATTCGATGCGATTTTCGTTTTTCGATTCGATTTGTACAGGGTTAGGATTCAATTGATTTTGGTTGTTGGTTATGGAAGCGTTTTTTATCGATGATGTGTGAAGGTATAAAAAAAAAGAGAAGAACATAGACAGAGCATAAATATACAGAGATTTGGCAGAAGCTAAAATTTATACACTTTTCAAAGTCTTGCAAACCAAAAAGGCATTCTATTTTCAATGTACACTGTTATTGATTCTCAAGGATCAAGGATATTAAATAAATCATTGTATAGATTAGACTTATGTGACATCTATTTCTTGTGAAGAATACTTTAATCTTATTATATTTTTGATTTCCATTAAATCGAACATTCTAATTGATTTAAACTTGCAAGTAAGTCCAGGAAGCTTCACAAATATTGCCCATATCGGACAACCAACTTTAATCAACAATTTTAATTGACAGATTTGTTAACGGGGAGAGTGTAAAGCCTTTTGTACAACCTGCTAATCAATGCCTGTCAGATAGTATGTACATTGTGCATTTATGTACATCGTATGCTACATTGTACGAGGCACCTTTTGGTGGCAAAGACAAAGCAATGGGGCATGGGGTATTCGGGTGTGTATGTGGAACAGGGAGGAAGTGGCCGGGGGTCTTACCTGGTAGGGCTGGTTCTCAGCCCCCTGCTGCGAGGGGGTGAGAGGACGACGCGGCTGCGTGCCCTGCTGGGGAATCAGATTGCCCGGATACATGCCCCATGGGGCAACGCCGTAGTATTGCGGCATCTGGGCGGCGGCTATCATGCCCATGTATGGAGCGGCCTCCTGGCCCGGATTAATGACGTAGGGCGTGGCCTGTTGGGCGGCATAGGCCGCGTTCTGCTGCGCCTGCTGGGCGGCCAGAAACTGTTGGGAGGCAGCTGCCATCTGCATCTGTTGTTGTTGCTGTTGCTGCTGCTGCGATTGTTGCAGCGTTCCATTGGGGGCGCCGGGCACTGGCGGGGCGCCCACAGCAGCGGCTGCACTGGCCGCCGAGGTGGCCGCTGCTGCGGCTGCTGCGGCGGCCGCTGCATTTGTGGCAACTGCTGCAAGGCCCGGATTCTGTGATCGGAACAGTTGCTGCAAAGGGAAAGCAAATTGATTGGTTAGACATCGAATTGGTTTAAAATGCAATCAGTTTATAGGGGTTGTCCTCACGTGTTGCAAGTACTTTAAGTTGCTCGAATATAGAAATGAATCCTAGAACTCTAAATCTCTTTGGAATTAATTCAAATTCTTTCCTGAAGTTCCTTATAAAGTCTTGTAGAATGTAGAAACTTTAAAATGCTCGAGTTTTCACTGAAAGTTTGAAACTTTTTCTTTGACGTTTAGAGATTCTTGTTTTAAATTTGAGCATGGCTCGAGTGTCTGTTGCTCCAGGTGATGATACAGCCACATACTGCAGCATACAAAGCATAAAAAGGACGAAAAGAAAAAAATCTCGTCTGTATCCAGGCAAGGTAAAGGAGCAAAGTGGAAAACACAACATTCAGTCATGCGTTTTCCCGTTTGGCGTGCTCCTGCTGCTGCTCCTTGTTATTTTACTCACTTTTCTGTGTGAGAAAGTATGGTATGCTGATTTGATTGGATTTGATTTAATTTTCCAATTGAAAACACTTTATCATGTTACATCAGGGTGCGGTGCGGGTGGCTTAGGAAAACAGAAGCGAGAACACAAAAATCGCAGATCCTACACGGATACGGGGCGGATACTTGATATTACGTATAGTCGCGGAGGTTGCGGTATGTTGTGGTCTATTAAATGAGAAATTGCCAGCGGCTTACGGTGTATAATAAAATATATCTTTATGGATATCCTAACAAATGATTTTAGTAACACAACCGATTAAAATACATAAAACTTGGATTTTATTAACAGGCAAAACAAATGGGTTGAGGAAATTGCCTTTTTGCAATGCACTTTATCCTGTGGAATATCTTAGTGATATCACACACCCCTCCAAAATTCATCCCCTTTGATGTCTCTGGAATTCAGCGAATTTGGAATATTCCCCAGGAAAGTCAGCTGGAAACTCTGTGCTGTACTGTCTGTGCTTTGACATAAATTCGCATTCCCCTCGGACGCACCTGTACTTGTCCATAACGGGCTTCAGTGACTCTCGTAGTACGCTACACCCCCAGCCATGCTGCAAGGATACAGTACTCCCCCGGTAGAGTCTCCTGCCAATTGTTTACATGGCGCATTGAAGGGAAAACAAAGCGATGCCGGGAAGCCAACTGGGATAACATTAACATTAAAGGGAAGGCAAGAGGCAAACGCCAGAGTGAAAGAAATCAATGTGAATTATTGATGAATGGCGCAGGAATCCAAGGAGTGAGAGAGCCAAAAGTAGTAACTGAAACAAAAAGGGCAAATAAACCCGAAACGTGGCAGCAAAGTAAAATAATAATAACACGCAAAACTTCTGGAAAACAACAGAGGAAAAGTTACACCAACAGCGACAGCGAGTGGCAAGGTTGTGAAAATGTGGAAATGGGAATGGAAATGGAAATGTGAAAATGGGCCAATGTGGCGAAGGCGATAAAAGCCAAATATCATGGCCGGCCTGCATGCCTTTGAGGCGCGTGATGCGTGTGAACAGGACTCGGCTGGGTAGTCACTTTTTGGCCCACAGGATATTCAGGACGATGCTGCCTTGCCGCCTCGAGCATGAAATAATAATCAGAAGCCAAATAAGCGTTGAAATCTGAGCCAGCGGTTGCCATGTTGCCAGTTGCCAGTTGCTCCACCCGAAAACTCCTTATTCTTTCTTTGCGATTATTAAAATAAAATTGGAAACAAAGGGAATGTGTTTGAAACAGGAGAAGTACAGAAAACCAGTATAGCTCAAAGTTCAGAGGGAAATTATGTAATTTCACGCCCCTAAAGTTGCAATGCTTTGATTTAGTTGCCGAGTGACGAAACAATCGGCTCTAGTTTCTACACTAAGAAAGATTTTGAATGCCAAAAAAACAAATCCACTTCCAGAGACATTATTGTGGATTTTGGAATTGCTATTCAGCTTTCCCGGATATGACTTTAATGACCCTATAAGTTTACGTTCGCAATCCCCAACAGCAATACCCTCTGATTTATGCAAATGTCCCGGTCAGTGGCAAATTTACGATCCGCACATGACACACTCGACTTATCGTCCGAGGGCTGACATTACTCAGGACAAGGGAATTATGGGAATTATAGGGCACGGATTGGTAGTTCAAGAGCATGGAATGGAAAGTGGCAACAAGTGGACCAGAGGGGCAAAACGAGTAAAAATTATGAAAAATTCTGACCAAGTTTTTCGCTGGCGTATGCCTCAAGTTGGCTTTCTTTGATATTTCACCCCTCACCAGGTCTTTATAATTTTTTGTTTGCCAGCAAATTCCGAATCCCGTGCGCTCTGACATTTTTATTTCATTTCATTTGCACATTACCCTGCCAAAGGCGGTGGCGGGGTCAGAGTGGAAAGGGAACAGCGTGCTTAATAAGCTCCCTGGCGTACAATTTTCAGTGCTCGACTCGTAATGGAAATTATAGCTGATGTCATACACAGGGGAAATGCCCTGACTCGGGTCGCTTTTCCATTACACGATCCCTTCTTACTCTCTCTCTCTCTCGTCCACTGAGCGAAAAACTTGTATTTCATTCAATAAAAAAGGTTCCAAATGGCGAGTCCTTAATGAGTTGGTGTTTTCTCAGTGTAGCAGCCCTGCTTTTGTTTCAGTTTCTGTGTTCTGTGACGCCCTTCGAGTGAAAGTGAGTCAACTAACTTCAGCAATATGCCACCCCTACCCACCCAACTTGTTGCAAGTGGGTCGCCGCTGGCGGGGGTAGTTATGTGTGGCAAGTAGGGTGACTGGATGGTAGTCCTGGTAGCGGGCTTTTAATGCGCTGCCTTTGGCTTTGGCTCGGAGCTGAGTGGATTAGTTAGTTGGAAGTAAGCAGCAGCAGGCGGGGCGTACTCGGCTAGTTGATTTATAATTATGGCCAGAAAAAGTAACAGAAAAACAAAACAAAAAAGTAGCAGTCCCACCACTGGCTGAAAGGCAAACAAACAGGAGACGAACTCGACGGTCCTGGAAGGACTAAAACTAACTGCCTACCTTACCTTGCAGCAAACTTTCAAGTGCCTTACATACTTGGATATAGACAAAGTAGTTTGGCTTGATTTGCTGCAATTCAAGTGTTTTTTTGTTGGCTTCTGTTTCTATTTTGTTTCTACCATTTCTAGTTTTATTTTTACTTTCGTTTCAGGGAGATATTTTTGTTTTAGTCGGAAGGCTTGGAGCAGGACATTCTTAAGGAGAATTTTATTAACATTCTATTGAAGTGTTTGGGGTTCTCTTACGATTAAGTCACAAATACGGACTATTTAAATTCTACTTGTAACTTCATTATTTTCGACAAGAATTGATTGCCTTTTGGCCCTTGAAATTCAAGAACTTTACTGGACAAGAGTCCAGTAGTAAAATCTAGTCATTTCATTCACTGGCCACTTGATTTAATTTCGAATTTTTTTTTTAGCAATTTCCTGGGTTTCAACTTTCAGACTTCTTGCAAGGAGTCCGGTTCATCATGAACCCTCCAAGAAGCTGCTCCCAGATGATGACTGCCATTACTCACGCTCAATGTCTCCGGATGGGTATTTCCTCATTCCCCACTAAAGTCCTTTGGCAGGACACTCATGAGTCGGCAAGTACTTGAACGAAGCTGCGCTTTAATTAAATATCAATTACGGAGCCAACCCTGTGCACTAGCTCAAGCTGAAAAGCAATCAATTAAGTGTTCTACTCGAGGAAGTGTCCATTTCCATTTGCCAGTAACCCAGGCAATCGCCTCGCCTCTCCGCTCCTTTACAGCCAACAAACCACTCCTCCTATCAACATTCCCGAGCGGAATAAGTGCAACTCAAATATTTGTAGTCTGAGCTATGGCGTAATAAAAACAGAACGCAAATTGAATATGAATGATGGAGGATTTAGCTTGGCTGGGAAGGATATAAAAGAGTAGGGGGAACGCACTCGCTAATGAATGTCCTTTCGGGCAGTGACAGTTTGCTGCCCATACATAAGGATATGCTATGCACTGGACAAAAATAGGAGACGCTTTGCACTGGAATCTTGGACTGCTTGTTAGTTTTTCTCCCAAAAAATGTCATTTTTCTCAGTGTGTGAAAAAAGGGGCTCAGTGGAGCTTTGCCTCGTGGGGTCTTCTGCACAAACGACTTGTAAACAAAATTAATGCCACGAACAAACATTAGCGCACTTTCGGCGTGTTCTGTTCGCGTTGTGTGGCTCATTAGGCAACCACCCACTAAACGCCCAACCACCCACTTACCACCCACAAGTGGTCTCGAGTGGTTCGGAAAAAGTGATGGGAAAATAAGGAGTAAGGGGAACCAAAGAATGGCCAGCTCGCTGACCATTAAACCGAATTACTTAATGACTGCGCGCGTGTGCTTTTGATGCCTACTTTTAGGCTCGGGACACACCCACAATCACAATCACAATCACACACAAAACCCACACACACACACACACAGCTAAAGCTTTGACTTTCTTTAATTTGAGTTTCAGCTTTCTTTTTCCCGTTGCTCCTGCTGCTACTGTGTGCGTGATTGCTGTTTGTGTATTGCTTTTTAATTTTCCTCGTTACTCGCAATTTCCAACTGAAACGTGAGCCACAAAAGGAAAAGCCCCGGTAGAAAGGGAGAGAGAATGCATAGAGGGAAAGAGAGAGGGGGTATTAGGAAAAACTCGGACGAGGTGGAACCGACATTGTAGTTTCTATTTACGCCTCAACTTTGCCATATATTTCATAAGTTGCTGAAACTTTATTCCTACGCCTTTTTGTCCCATGCAACCTTGCAGGAAGTTTTCCTTCCATTTTCTATCCCCAGGTTTTCAATGGTCCCTATAAATTCCAGACACTCAAGGCTTTCGGGGCGGAAAAGGAGTAATGATAAATAGGTTAAGCCGGCTTATGTTACTTTTACTCAATAATGAAAAGTTCACAAATCGACGACAAACTTCTGAAGTAGCAGAAAATATGGAGAAAGAATTAGTAGCAAAAAGTCAGTTTCAGTTTATGAGCCTTCAGTTTGGCTGAGAAATTGTTTACCTTCGAGGAAATAAAGCCCAAGATTTTTCAATAACTTGAATGGATACTCAAGCCCACTAAAAATCAATTTGGAACTGAAATATCCTTTATCTTGGTTAAATGGCTCTCCTGGCAACATTAACTATGCATAAGTGGGATTTCAGGGCTCATTCCCCCCCAGTGATTGTGTAAAATCAAAAAACCACTAAAGAAGCCACCACTGCGAGAAATGCGCTCCATTTCCTTGGCAATGTTATTTTATTAATGAAATTACGCCATTTCCTTATACTTTGAGCCGCCTTTGGTTTTTCCTTTATTTTCTTTATTTAATGATGAGTCAGTGAGGTGAGGGGGATGTTTGGAGGCGGTAAATGTGACCTTAATTTGTGCAACGGTAAATACAATGTTGATATATGGCTGGCAGAGCTAACGGGAAATAAAAGGCCGGATCTGGGATTGGTAGAAGCATCTCCCAGCCCATACCAGGCCACAGCATTTACATGAAGAGCACATTTAATGTAAAATATTGCCAAATGCCGCAGGACAAATGTTCGATAAGCGGGTCGGGGTTCAAAGGACGCTGCAAATTACCACAAAAGGAAGCCTCAGCTCTGCTTCTCGCCGACTTCCTTTCCCCAACTCTCCAACAACCATCCAGTCAGTCGATTCTCGTTCTGTCCAACAAATTGGACATAAAAATGTTTGAGGCAAATGAAGCCATAAATGCGCAATCACGGAATTACACGAAGAGTGAAATGGAGTGACTGGGATACGATGGTCCTTTTCGTCCTGCCAAAGTGTTTATTTATGCAGTTTTTATTCCAGCAAGTCTCGCTTCAAATATTGCGCATACGCAACGTGGTGCTAAGGGAATTCACTGAAGGAATGGGTATTTTCTCGACGAACTTTCGCCACTGCCGCCGTCTTGTTTAATTGCCTTGCAAATTGCGAAGGAAGTAAAAGCATGCAGATCCCCCCTTTGAATTTCATAACAAATTGCTGTAAATTGAAGTGAGTCCCCCCCCGTTCTTTCTATCTCTCTCTCCTCTTTAGTTATTGTCTCTTTCTGGCTCAGTGTGGGCGTGGGTGGGGGCGAAAAAGTTTGACTGTTCGCCGGAAAACCGCCGCCCATTAAAACTATTTGCCGTAACAAACAAGACAGCTCTTGGGGGGGAAAAAAACCAAACGAGAAGAAAATTCCTGTGTGTGGCAAAGATTTTTCGGGTGCTTCGCAGTGGGCGAAAGATTTTTGGGGGTGTGGTTTCGGCACCCAACTTTGATTGTCTGGCCAGCTTTGTTACATTCTTCTGGGAGGCAAACAACTATTTGCTGAACTATTAGAAAGTCAATTAGGTTTTTTCTCGCCCTTACAAATTCAAGGGTTTTGGGTTTTGCGTGATTTTCTGCAAAGGCTACCCGCTCGGGCTGTTTCCCTTTTTTGGCCACGATTGGTTTGGCGTTGATTGAATTAAGTTGCTGCCCGGGGACATGAATGCACGTAATTTCAATTAAAATCTGGCATTCATCCCCCCACCAGAACAGCCGACACCTGCAGAGATACCCGTTTTTCCGGGCTATTCAACTCGACTTTCCACCTGTTTGACAATTGCTTTCTGATGGCGATGGCCTGCAACAGTATTTCAAGCGAAAAATAGAGTTTTTTTTGAGGCAATGTGCGAAATAATTGAGAAGGGAAAAACATGGTTTGTAAATTGGCCTTTTCCCGAAATAACAGGGCTCAAAGGAATACCAATGACCTGGTTTCGGTTTAAATTCATTACAAATTAACTGAACCCGGTTTAAAGTTTTTTACGAAGTAGTTAATCTGAAAAAAAAGCCTCACAAATTGACCTTCTCTGGTCGATTCATTTGCTCACTTTCCGAATACGTGACTATTTCTATATCGGAGCACTTCATCTCTTTTGTCCAACATTCCTCCTTAGACTCTATAAGCTTGCCATTAATTGACAGGAACATCTCCTCCATCTACCTCCTGTATCCTGCTCCTGCGTCTGCTCCTCCTCTAGCATAAAAACAACTCAGTTTTTGTGCTTCGGCAACATTGACGCTATATTTTTTGGTTATGATTGCTACGTGCTTCGGGTCTTAAATTCAATTTCATGCTTGACTTGCTTCTCAAATTAACTGAAAATCGTTAATTGCTAAGCAAACCAAGAATGGATGGATATTCACGGGCATGACTGGGGTCCTGGAGTTGAAGTGTCAGTGCCTGTCTTTTCGTCCTTGTTTGCTTTAGCCTTCGGTGGTGCTGTTGCTAATTGCCGGCAAATTAGTTTCCATTTGCAAATTAAATAACCCAAACCCACACACACAGTACATCCAGGCAAGTATTCAAACTGTCAAACCCGTTGATTGACCGCCCGTCTGTAGCATTTTCCAATTGAATTTCCATTTCGTTGGAAACTTCTACCCCGATCCAATATTATCATCAGTTGAAAATCTCCTTAAAGTTCCGCATTAGGTCTGGTTGTAAGCGGTGGCAAAAGTAAATAGTCGGAACATGCGGAAAAAGCGCAAGTAACCAGCCACGCCTCCATGCTCCTACGCCGTCCTGCCTAGTTTTGCTTCTTACTTGTCCCCCACCCATGACCCACGGCTCCTCCTTGTGGAAAAAAAATCGATAGCCTGATTTTCAACGGCAAAAGCAAACAAAAGACAAACACACATCCAGGCAAGGCTGTGGGTGGGCGGAAAGGAGCAACATCAGCCTTGCCTGTCCGCTCTCATTACCCGTGTGTTTGAACTAGACGCCACCCATAAAAGTAGGCAACGTTTTGCTTGCATTCGCATCTCAAGATCAGAGGGAAAAAATCGAGGGAAGGATATCGAGTGAAAAGAATATTATTCTCTAGCTAAAAATGATATTCAAAATGATCAGAACCAGCGTTTACTCTCTCAAAATAATTTAAAGACTGAATTATTCTTAAAGAAGACTTAAAGAGGACTTCTTTTTCGTTCTGTGTATAGGAACTTGAGTATTCTGCCGCAACCAAACATTTTTAATGTGTGCCCTGGTGCTCTTTAGGATTCCAGCCCTGTCTAGGACATAATGAGTGAGCTGGCAGTTGCAGTCCCTCCTTCCTTCCGTCCACCTGCAGACCCCCCTTTGAATGCCATTTTGTGGGCGTGCTGCTTTCGTCTATAGGCGGAGAATTTCGCATTTAGAAAAGCGTACGAAGACCATGAGAAAAATTCATGAGAGTGGCATCCGGGGGAAAGGACATGGAGCTCGACTAAATGAAATTAAGCTGCCATATGTGGTGGGACAATAGCTGTGTGTCTGGGCTGAATAGGGACTAGAAAAAAGCTAAACACAAATACAAGGACTGAATAAAGTACAAGACTTTAATATATTTTTCAGCAAGTGCGATTCAATGTATCTTGCTGTTAAGGTTTTCATTTCTTTATAATTTTTTCTAGCTCATAGAGAACTAAATAGTAAATAAAATGTAACTCGAAACAATCGATTTTTTGTTGTATAATGTAATGTTGTCCGGCATTTTCCACCCTCATTTATTAGAGTGTGCAGGTGTTTGAGATAGACACCTAATGAATTATTGGTTATTTTTGGCCTCATTTCATTTCGTAATCATAGGGGCAGCAACCTCAACACCCCCATCAACTATTTGGCCTCCCCATAAAAACCAGAACGCATTTCAATATTCATTGATTTTCTGTCACTTTATCGGGCAAACATTTCAGAGGTTTACTAAGTAAATACCCAGAAATGTTGTTCTGTACCTGATTGTAGTACGTACCGCCCCGGCGACATAAAAACTATTATTGCCGTCTCCGGCGGAATCGAAATATTTCGAACATAAATCAACATCAACACACCAGGAACTGGTCATGAAACCCAACAACCGAAAAGTGTCAATCAATGGGAAACGAATGCACTGAAATATTTGAATAAACTCCTCATTTGCACCCTTTTCTGCACCCAATTTTTTACAAAAAGACTGGTAAAAGTTTGGGCAAGGTGCGGGTGGATATATTTAAAAACAATTTAGGCACTTATTTGGTGTTTTGGGGGCAGAGGGCTCGGCACGGGCGAAAACTTTCTTTTTATCACACTCCATATAGCCCGGGAAAAGCAGGTGAAAATGTCAACGACAATTGCCATCGCCAGGTGGCGGTGCTGCGGGTGAGAGAATAGCAACAACAACAACAATAAAACAGTAGCAACATCAACAACATTTGCATAAATTTCGAGCAACGTTTGGTGGCAAAAGTTTGCGCCAAAAGTGATTTACATGGGCGGGCAGCGCGCGGCCCACCTCCCATCGTTGCTTAAGTTCAGTTTAACTTTTGCCATAAACTTTTGTCACGCCCCCTTCTTACCCACCAGCCCCCAACACCGCCGCCATCTGCTTAACGCCACGCCCCCCACCCCACTCGACGGGCGGTTCTTAGCGCCTCAGTTAGCAGGCAGGCAGGTAGTAGGTTTCTGTTTTGTTATTTTCTACTTTCTCTGGCATTTATTTTTCTTTATTTTTTATTAACCACATTAGTTGATTTTTGTCACGCAAAAAGTTGCCTTCGCTAAAATGTGATTTATGGAAATTTCCTTCACACTTATTTTGTTGTAGTTTCCCTTACACCTCCTTGTCGCCGTCGCCCTTGGTGTGTTGCATATTTTAAGAGTTTATTTATTTAGCGTCAAGTTCAACTCCCTTTTATACGTACATAAAATATTTCTTTTTCCCTCCCGGACTTGTGTTTGTTTGGCGGGTAAGCTGAAGCATTTAGTTATTGTAATTTGCGTTGATTTCGGTGGTTGGGGTGGTTGGGTGAGGTGCGTGGGTGGTGGTGCGTGAGAAGGTCGATTTAATGACCCATAGGAGTTTTTATTTATTCACTGCTTTGGGATTTTGTCAACAATTTGTTATGTTTGATTGGCCTGGCTAATAAGGGCGGAAGGAGAGGTCAGATCAGGGACTTTCCACAACCTAAAAACTTAAAAATAAATCATAAAGTTACCCAAAATTCGAGTTTTAAGTTGTTAGCACCAGCATTTATCCACCAGCGATTTAACTCGACTATCAATAAAGCCAAAGGACTTCCCTGCCTTATCCACTTCCCACGTCCACATCCTCACACACACACCAGTGTAAATGCCCAGTGAATGTCATAAACTTTGATTTCCTTTTACTGCCACACACACATACACACACATGCACAGGAACAGGGGCTAATCCAAAATGGCTGCCATAACAGAAAAGCTCGGGCAGCAGCAGCAGCAGCAGCAGTTTTTTTAGCTGAAATTTTTATGAGACCGCAACACGCATCCACCACTTGGCCCACAAAAAAAAATAATCAAACGAAACAACTAAAATCGGACTGCGACTACAATTTAATTTGTAAAAAAATCTAGATATACCCACATATATATATTTATATATATATAAATGTATATATGGAATTTTTATAGTGCACACAATCGAGTTGTGACTCGTCCTGTTTGGAACTTGAAAAATGTTTCAAAATGTTGCATGTTGTCGAGCAGGAGTAGTTACTTTTTTGTTGAATTTATTTTTACTTTCGCATTCGCATTAAATGCCATGCAACTGGCCTATGATGGCATTTTCATGTTGCATTGAAAAACCCCCAAAAAATAGAGTGGGGGCGGCAGTGGGGCAACCCAAAGCCCAACAGATTGTTAAGGGATTTTTATGGATGCCCCAAAAAGCTGCAAAAACGGGTTACATTTTTCATTTATCAGCCAGAACGAACGAGAACCGTAAAATGATTTTTTCTATACAACTTTTAGTACTTACAACCGTTTTTATGGGATTGTCGGGGAATATAGTTTTGGCAAGACTTACCTAAAAAGAGAAATAAACAAAAAATAAACGATTAAAAATCGATTTATGTATAAATAAATAAACTATATTAATGAGGAAACATTAAAACGAGCTATTAATATATTACGAGTTATTGTTATCTGAATCTGATTTATATATTTTTATCGCCACCTAATATGCTTTTTAGAGCTTAATGGGGAAAAGCCGATTTAGAGATCAATAATCGGGAAAGCAGGAAAAACAATAGACAAAAAACCGATTAGCATCAAATACGCACAAATATGTCGACTAATTCCAGCTGAAACCATTTGATTACAAATAAAACTTAAGCTGGCAAAAATTGATTTATCAGCCGTGCCATCGGCGTGCCATGTCCTGCCCCTTTAAACTCCACTGTAATCGTATGCAAATTATGATGCGCTTAATTCAGGATCACATCCATGGCCCCAGCCTGAGCCTAAGCCTTCAGCCGCCCCCGATGAGTCTCCCCAGATAATTGGCAGAGTTTGAACTTTAATTAAAATTGAAAATTGTGTTGCTAATGCTGTTGCTGAATATCCTCCAACCCTTCTCTGCGCCAATATGTCCCAGTCTGGCAGTGCCTGTCTGGCTTGGTTTGGTTTGGTCTGGTTTGGTTGGGTTTGGTTAGTTTATATTGTATTCTGTGCATTTTGTGCATTTCAGACCCGAGGCAAAACAGCTGTGATAACTTGTGGAATGGCTTTGTCAGGACGTCCGGAATTGTTTTTGGATTTGTACAAATGTTTTGTCACTGTTCTAAATGCAAACTTCAATTAGTTGGTCCGGTGGTTCACCCACTCACTGGGCTTACACAGATTCCCACCTGATCCCCAAAAAGCCAGGCCCATTCGGAGGGGGCGGCCATCGGAATATTTCAGGCTGAAAACGTCTGGCATATTGACAGGCGCATAATTAACACTATTATCGGAATATCCACAGAGATAGAGCGTTGAGTGTCGGAGAATTTCCACAATTTGTTGCTTCTGGCCAAAACATATTTTGCTGGCCATTAAACTCTTGCCACAGCGTAGATATATACGTTTTGATTACGCATTACGTTGTCAGGCCGGAACAGGCCATGCTAGGCCAGGCCCTTTGTATACTTTGGCATAATGTTTGCATTAATTTTCATATTTATACGTACTTTTTATTGGTCTCCCCAATAAATTCCAGATAATGTATTTCCCACTTTCAAATGAAAGTTATAATTCCATAGTTGAGTAAACTTATTTAACGATTCGGTTCGTTGCCTGTTAACGTGATAGAAAAACTCACAAAGTAAACATGGAAAATTATAGGAAAAAACCCGAAAGAAAAGTTTATTAAACTTGTTACTTCTTGGAGTTTTGCTTTGATTTTTCCATGTTTCCATGTTTCACGCTTCGTAGCCATGGAAATTGTGCGTACCCAAGGCAGGCCATGAAGAAAACTTATTATTGTAAAATAATACGAAATAATGAAGTATAATTGAGGAAAGGCGCCACAATTTGTCATCGTTGCTTGAGTTTCTGGCGTGCAAGCCAAAAATTTAAACCAAGAAAATCGCAATTAGGAAATTAAAAAATTTAGACTTTCTAGTCGAAAAATTTACTCATTAGTTTCAAAATTTGATAACCGTTTTATAACGCGTGACACCAAATGTTAATGGTCTCGATTATCGCAGAAATATATTTCCCGCATTTAAATTACGAGTTTTTTTTATCGGGTTTATTAATACATTTTGTCATTCTGCTTGCCAAGCCCCGAATCAATACTCCCACATTTAATTTATAACAGATTGTTGTTGCGGTTGTTTTTGTAAATACAATTAAATTACATTTACATTAGCGAGTTCTTGTCACTCATGTTTCGGCAAATCCATATTAAATATTTAATTAGTTGAAATGAAATTGATTGCATTAGTCGGCGGTTTGTCGATGTGGCAAAAATTCTGTATCATTTCTAATGAACTTTTTAGAGGCCGCCGCAGAGGTCTCTACTTTAAAGCTTATATTTTGATTTAAAAAAAGTCTTCTATTTTGTTAAAGTGTTTAACCAAAGTAGGAAAAACCTCTGGAATAAACGAAGCTGTCATAAAATATTTTAGTACTTATTCCAAAAGAACGGAAAGGAAAACCTGTGACCAGAATAAAATGGCGACATGAAGCGGAAACGGAAATGGAGAGAGAATCAAAAAAAAAAAAAGGAAGAGCCCGAGCACATAATGCCACTTAATTAGCGAACACATCCACGCACACACGCGCCGAACAGCAGAAAACACATGCTTAATGCACATTAAGACCAGAAACAGAGACGGGTGTACAGAGACAGAAAGAGATGGGTGCAGAGAGAGGAAAAGAGACGGGAAAGAATGAAATCGGGTGTACGAAATTTGCCGCAAATCAAGAGCCACGAAAAAGTCAAGAAAAATTAAAAACTGGCACACACAGACTGCCCGGGTGCGAGCGAGAAAGAAAGCGAGAGGGAACGAGATGGCGAATGTGGGTCAACTACTGCGTTCTCCATTTTTCACACACAGACACATGCACAGCACACACACATATGCAGCACACTCAGCTTTAATGTCATTTGCATTTTTTCCATAGCCTAGCAAAATGGGCAGCTGCTTTTGTCTGCCTCTCAGGATGTGTGTGCCAGTGTGTGTGTGTGTGCAGAATTTATTTCCTCCTTTAACTTGATTTAATTGTGCATAAATATTTTTCCATTGCTTCTGCATGCAAATTAGGCAGGCAGAAAAAAAAAATAGGAAAGCAAACATTGATGCGCTGGCATCTACAATGCAATGGGTTTTATTTTATGGGGATAGGATTTGTCTTAAAATCGTCTTTTAGAGGCCTGTCTTTCTGTCTTGTAAGTTTTAAAAGATTTTTAGGATAAACGTATTCGTAGTCCTCAGAGTCAGTACACACATTCCCTCGAAAAGGAAATCAATAAACTACCAAAAAATGTTATTCCAAACAATTTAATGTTAAACAGTCTGCAGACCGAATTAATGGCAAAAACAGCTCTCTAGCCTCTCTATTTGCAACACCACTCTGCCCCCCTGGGCACAGTGCAACACAGAGTGGCAAGCAAATTAAATGCAGTGACAAATTACACAAATTGCAAGTGCAACCTGCAACTGCAATTGCAACTAAAATTGCAACGGGAATTGTACTCTAAATTCGAAACTGCCAAATGCTGGCTATTGCAGCAAATTGCAAATGCATTTTAATTGCAATTCGCATCGTTCGGCATGGCATCAATTTTGGTTTCGAATTTTAGTTCCATTTTTTTGGGGTTTACCCTCTAAAAGTGATGTTAAATTTTGCAATTTACAGGGTAAAGCGAATTTTTTTTTAGGTCGGCAGAGACTAACGAGCAACATTGTTGTTGATGATGACAGTGATTAGATGCGATAATGCAAATGAGTCAACAACACTGAGTCCTTGGCTCCTCCTGTTTTTGTTGACAACAGGACGACAGGACGACGATGACGTTTGCCGGCGGGTGGTCATCATCTAAAAAATTTGCATGTCAATGATACATGTCCCAGCAAGAACAATTCCTTTCACAATACTAAACCACAGCTTGTCAACAACGTGGAAAAATTAAAGTCCAAATTATTTTTAAAGAATTTCCCTGACACTGCGCATTAGTTTTCCTTTTGAAATTTTCCATTTATTTTATGCCAGGCGGTGGCATTATTATTCCGACCGCAACTGTGCCATATGTATATACAAAGCCCTCCATATGTGGGCGTGTCACTATTGGGCGGCCACAACAATGACAACTATGACATTGTGTAGTGGGGAAAAGCGGCAGGAAGCCCCATGCTGATGACGTGTGGTTGTCATTAGAGGATGCCACAACTGCTGCTGCTCCTGTGAAGCTCCTCCTCCTGCTTCTGCTACTGCTGTTGTTATTGTGGTGTCATCCTTTCCAGGATTCATCTACCCATCTAACATTCACCACTACTATCCCTCACCCAGGCACAACCCTTCCCTTGTTTTGCATGGCTATCATTGTCGCTGCGGCCAGTGTCGTCCTCCGATGACAAAATGCCCACCACACTGACCAAAAATGCATACAACATGGCACAAAGGGCCAAAGACCCGTCTAGATTGTGGCTGAAACCCACACCCTCTGCCGTCCAAGGGGCTGCGATTTTATTCAACACTTTAACAGCAAAGGGGAATGCATTAGTTTTATTTAAGTAAAAAGAAATATATATATTACCTTTTGTAATTAGTCCCATGAACCAAAGGAAATAGCCATTTTATAGGGTTAGTTTTTTTTCTATTTTCCTGGTGCCAAATTATTCACCGGCTGTTGCATAAAATGGTAATTTTTTAGACTCTATATGGGTTAGGCATGCCATTCATTTGCATAATAACTACTATAGGGGCCTGACTGGCTGCCCTTTTATTATTGTTTACCCAAATGAGAAATGGGTATTTTTGTTTAAAATTTCAAATTCTCTCCCTTTAACGGGGCTGTCATTGGCAAACGCCCCCAAAGAAAAAAAATAACAAATGGGAAAAAATGAGGGCATATGTTGTCAGCCACCCACGTAATGACATTTTGATGACATTTTTTGTATAAATATATGGCGGTTTGCAGTTTGAATTTTGCATTTTGGTTGCCTGCCAAAGCTGAAATGCAACTGCTGGAAGGGAGGATAGCTCCAAGTCCTCCTTACGACTGCCAGTCGGAGATTTAGAGGCCAATTTGCAGGCCAATTAGTGTAACCAGGCTAATAGAATTTTTGTGTTAATTTTATTACAGCTTGTTGCGTTGTAATTCTTCACCCTTGGCCTGCCTGCACCCTTTTGCCTAATGACTGATTTCGAAAGCTATTAAATGGCTGTACGAAAAGAGGGTGGTGTTTGCCAAGAAGGTCCTGCTGCCAGGATGTTTGGGTGCTGTATCTGCTGTGTCTGTTGTGATGTGTACAGTGAACACACCTCTTCACCACCATCTCTCTTAGCCTGTCCCTTGGTCAATGCGCAAACCAAAAAGTGAGTTATCAAGCAAGCACTTTTCTAATTACAAATTCGACCAACGATTCTCAGACTCCAGGGTCTTGTTTTGCACACTTAGAGAAACACTGAGAGATACAAGAAGTATTTCGTATTGATATTAAAGAGTTTAATTAATCTACGCTTATGAGAAAAACCCATTAAATTATAAAGAAAGAATAATGGTTAATCTGTTATCTATGTCGTGGTGGACTTATTTTTCGAGTGCAATTTGGTAACTTCTATGCCCAAGCCGATTCCCAGCTCAAGTCTGGCTCTGACGGCCTGGCCTGTTGACTGCGAAAGGACATTTGGGAGCAGGCCGAGGTGGGGCCGGCCGGGTATAACATTAGCCAGTGAAATTTCCCCAGGCCAATGTCCTGGCCGAATGTTGTTGTTTTTGCCAATTCTGATGTTATGGATGCAACTTTAAATTGCTTTCCCAGCGAGCCAGAGTGAGAGCCACTGACTTTTTCTAACAGTTTTTCGGTATCTCCTCCCTAACCCACCACCCACATCACGTCCTCTGCAAAACCAGAGGCCAAACTGACAATGCAGAGGATTGCCACATAGCTGGTCGGGGGCTTTTTTGGGTTCGAAGTGTGGACTGGTTTTGGGTTTCGGTCTGGGCTTGGGCCAGAGTCTGGGCCTGATATTTTCATCGTCTGTCGGGGAGTCCGGTGGGAAATGCGCCACTGCACTGATTGCACTTTGGCTCAACATTTCACAGAGATACGAAATACGGAATCCGGGCGGGATACGGGTTACGGCAATCCAGCAACATCAACAACAACAACGACGAGGACGATGACGACGGGCCCCGAAAATGTCTGAGTGCGTAATGCGTTTTCACGGAGATCCGGGACCCAGGGGAATTCCAATGGAGAGCCAGAGCCAGGGCAGCAAGGAGGTGGTACAGATATGGGTGATAAAGTGCAGACATTTGACAAATTAACTGCTTTGCGTCATGCGCCGGAAATGTTGCAAATCTCGTACCGTCAATCGCTGCTGGACCACAAGGCCTCCGGTCGTATTGGACTACGATTTTCCGGCTCTCCGGACTAGCCGACACTCTGGTCCGCTCTGATCTGATTGATTTATGAAGCTCTAACCCTCCCAGACACAAACAAACAAACACCCCGAAAAGCAAACAGTTTCACTTTGTTTGGGGTTTCAGTTTTTGATGCATTGTAATCGAAAGTAACCAAAGCCCATAAAATAAGCGGAAATAAAATACAAATTCTTACTTGGTTTTGATTAAAAGCAAGCGATAGCACATCGTCTCTTACCTAGAAAGAAAAAATACAAAATCAACAATTAAAACATGTAAAATGCATTAAATTTTAATTATTATATTTCTGGCCAGAATCCTGCTTCCCTTCTTGGTAAGTTTTTCCCTTTTTTTGTCTTGCATAAATATAATTTTCCCAGAAGGCACCCCCAGCTGGCTTGGACCCCATATTCTGTTCCAGTTCGTCCCGCTTGAAACGCTTTTCCCCCAACTGGGATAACATGCATAAACATTAGCCAAAGCATATAATAACACAAAACAGCAACAAAGTCACCGCAGTGGCGTTCAAATTGTATTTAGTCGTAAACTTCCTGCAACACAACTGCTCTCTTCCTAGAAGGTCCTTCCTTCACCGAAAAGAACATAAAACTATTGGCAACTGTAAGCTGGGGAGGCCATATAAGAGCCATAATTTCGACACTAACGCCGGGCCATACGAAAAATGGCACTTCTCGGCGACCTTGTGGGTCTGCAAGTGGTCAGACTTTGACATGTGTCAAAGGAAACCCTGATGGAGAGACTATTTTGTGAAGGGACAGGTCCTGGATTACACCTGCGACCTGAACAGCCAAAATGCACAGAGCGAAAAATGTAGATTATAATGAGAAATTTATTCACAAAGGAAGGGGGTTTCTTGAAACAACTTTAAAAGATCAAACTAAAAATTCACAATTAAGGGGATGTTTACAAATATTGCAAACATATTTCGCAGTGCAACTAGACCTAAAGCTTGTGGCCCTGGTCCTGTCACGAACCTCGATAAAAATCAACAGTTTATGCGAGACGCATGATGTCCTTGAGAGTTGGGACAGGGACAGGGACAGGGACTGGAGATTGGGGACCTGCCGGACACACGATGGAAATGTCATTTTTACAAGGAGACCTCATGGAAAGGACATGGCAAATAGCAACGGCAGGAGCAGCAGCAGGAGCAGCAGCAATACAGCGAAAAGTCTGGCAAATGTATTGCCTTCTATTTGCATTTTCTATTTATTTCTTTATCCCTTTTCTGGCTCCTTCGCAGAGCACTTGAGCTCAGGACCGCCATTAGTGGCACGTCCTTGGATATTTCGTGTTTGTCCTGTCTTCCTCCACTTTGGCACTCATATTTTATTAAGTAGCAAAGTTGACAAGGGATTTGGCAAAGAAAGCGGTCGGGTCGGTCCGCCGGTCGAATGGGGGCAGCAGTGGTGGAGTGAGTCCCTGTCATTTTGTAAAGTAAATATTGGTAATTTTTATTGAGGATTTTCCCTGATTTCCCTTTGAGCATATGGCTTATCCCGGGAAACTGGGCGCAACACTAACTTTCCCCTCAAGACCGAAATTAAGGGCATTTATTTTCGGCCACTCGAACTTGAACCCGAATCAAACTCAAATAACATTTGTGCGAAAGTGAGGCGCCGCCTGGCAACAGTTCGAAATTAGGAAAAGAAATCATCAAGCAAATTATTAGAAAAGTTTCATCCACGAAACGGGACAGAGAATACGAATGTGAGGCACGAGTGAGAGGGACAGAAACGGTAACAGGAACGCTTCGTTGCACAAATTTGTGGACCTGCGGCGCAAATTTGTACAAAATGCAACAGACCGTAAGAGACAACATAAGCGATAACACAACAACCAGGCCAAAACCAAAACCAGGCAGGAAGCTGCCTCGAGTTGTGTTCACAGCGGTTGCTAACAGGATTTGGCCCACCCCCTTTGCAACGCCCGCCCCCCTGGTTGTTTCCATGGTAAAAGAAAAAAAGGACTCTGAGTCGAGGCAGGAGCTGAGGCCAAGTGTCGATGCATGGCATACGCAAATTGCCAATCGTTAAGTGAAATTTGAGTTGGTTGTCCTTATGATACAAGGCAACAGGATACACATGAGAAACGAGCTTTAAACTGCTGATATCTTTCCTTGAACAAGTCGTTTTTATAGAAAATATCCCTCTCTGCAGCACCTGTAAGAGCCATCATAACAATAAAAATATTTACAACCGGTGCATTTTCTTACACTCGTATGGTTCTTTGATTTCAACATTTCCTCTTAGGTTCTCTCTCAGCCACAACCTTTTGGCCACGCTCCAAGCTAGGTGAATACAATTTTTTATAAATGTCTACCTGGCAGCTTTCAGCATGCATCATTTAACTCTGATGCCAACCTGTCCAGGCACTTGAGAATGTTTCCCCCGAACTCCATCTACGAATTGGTTGAAATTCAATGCTAAAAAGTCAGAATCCTGAATCGAGGATATTGAATAGGGGTAGGAGAGAGAACGACGGCGACACGCACCATCGTTTTCATTTTCATTTTCATTGCATACACTTACACAAAAAGGTTATAAAATATTTAAAAAACCTGCCCAGGCGGGGAAACGAGCCTTGAAAACACACCTCAAGGAAGCCGGCGCGACGCCTCCTTGGTGTGAAAGGAGTGGAAAGATTTCGTCTCAAATATGCGCACAATGCGATGGATACAAAAAAAAAAATATTGGTGGGATGTAGAATGTGGGATTTTAAGTTGCTTTCCTGCTTGCCTGGCCCACAATTGTATGCTATACTTTTTTCTATATATCCTTGCCGCTATATACAAGTGCATATGTGGGGGAGTATACGGCTGTGTGAGTGTAAATAAAATACCATATTCCCTGACATGAATATTTAACAATGCAACAACAGCCAGGACTCAGCCAAGCCAAGCCTGCTGCTCCTGCATTGGTAAAATATCACAAAATATTCATTTCAATTTCATTTGCTTTTTTCGAACTTCGTTTACAATTTTCATTTTTTATTTTATTTCCCTTTTTTCCCCATTTATTTTGCATTTTAGTTTTATTTGCTCTTTGTTTTCCGTCTCTGGAATCCTATTTTATATTTATTTTTATTACCATTGGTTAGGTTTTCGTAACCAGACGACAATTTCTTGTCCTTTGTTTGTTTAGCTATTAAAATCAAATTGGAAATCAACTAAAGCATTTTATTGCACATCTTAAGGAAATTAAATAGGTTGCTTTTTGATAAAATATATTTCTCTCTGAACAGAGTTTCTCTTTGTAAATACTTTTTAATTTAAAGTGTCCAAAAGTGGGTACAATTTCATTTTACCGACCCTGTCACAAAATTCTCTGAATTATTCATCCGAATGTGTCAGCTTTCAGCGATTTCTGACGCATTACAGCAATAAAGAAATTCCATGTCGCAGTAATTTTACATGACAGATTAATAAGCCGCCTTGCAGCCATGCCCCGTGCCGCTTTTTCTACAATTCGACAGCAAGAAATTGACATTAAATTGTAATAAATAGGCAAACAAGAGTCTTCTGTCCTACTTTATGTGGCAAATCTCCAGCAGAGTAACGAAGAGATGCCAGCCAAAATTGCCATGGCAGTGGCAGTGGCAGCGGCAGTGGCATCATAAAAGCGGTAGCATGGGGAGCAAAAAGACTGAGAATCGTCTGCAGTTGAAGCGAATTTAATTTTCTACTTTTTATTTTTATTTATTTTATTTTTGCCCTGGCACAGGGTCTCTCTCTTTGTACACCCGCGTCTGCCAGACACAAACAGAATAACAAGCCGCAAGCCTGAGGCTGACATTTCTCCTTAAGCCACCGCCTCTGTTGCTGCTTACCTTGCCTGCGATTTTCCCCCAGCTCTCGCCCCAGTTGGGAAAATAGTGGAAACTTTTGATAATTACATTTGGCGGCTGTTGCTTTGGCAGCTAAGCCAAAGAAAAGAAGAAAGCCAGAAAGAAAGCGAGCGAGCGAGCCAGGAGCCGCCTGTCTGCAAAGGTGGTTGCGCAAAAACCAACAGCACAGGATAAGAAGGTTAAGCAATAACGCTTCAAATGGTTTTAAGAAAACCAAAACATGATTTCATTTCATGCTTTTAAGTACTGGTTGGCTGTTTAGTGTTGAAATATTTTAGAATTGTATCCAAAAGTTGAGAATTATTTTAGAAAATACCAAAACTCTGCATTCCCTCCCAAAGGGAGTTCTGAGAGTTCCTTTTACTTCCATGAAAACCGATTTCATTGTGAAGCCAAAAAGAAAAAGGGAGCTGTCAATATTAAACTTAAATGCTAGCATCCTCTTGGTGCTATGAAAAAGATGCTTGCCAGAAATTTATTTCATTTTATGCCCGCGCTTCCACTTTGTGCATAAAACATCTCTTTTCTATGGGGCGGGGAATCCCCAGGACGGGGATAGACAGATGGCAAAGCGCCACCTTCAGGCAATTTCTTAAACTAATTTGGCGTGAGGCTGCTGCGGTGGCGGCATTTTCTTCATCTTCAGCTTCGTCCTGCCATCCTGGCATCTCCAGCCATCCCCAGCCATCCCCAGCCATCCCCAGCCATCCCGCCATCCTGCCGTCTTGGCGGTTTTTGTGCCTTTTACGTGTTTCTGGCCTGGTATGCAAAGTGAAAGCATTTACTGGCGGCTGCCAAAAGATGGAGGAGAAGGTGGAGGAGAAGGAGGCTACCCGAACTGAAATGGAACTTTTGATGTTTTTCCTGTTTCACCGAGGGCTTCGCAGGACCGCAAAGTATGCAGCAATTATTTTATGGTCGGGCCATCAATCGGTTTGGGGCATTTTAGTAATATCCGGCTTAAAAATTTCAATATAGTTTCGCAAAAATCAATGGAATAATAAAAGACGACGACGCCAGGATGGAGGCAGGACATGAGCATAGTTAATTGCTTTTTGCCCAGAAATGTATGCTATGACAAAAGAGGAGTTGTTGTGCCTGTGTGGGTTCCAGGCTTTGCTTCGGCAGGCCTGAGAAATTTAAATAGTTCTCTGAACCTGACAGCTGCATGGAAATGGAAGAAATAAAAGCGGGAGGACGCTCGTTGAGATAAGACCGAGAGAGTCCTGGACTAAATCGCAGGACAATTAAACTTTTAAGCAGGCAAGCGACAAACGACCAACGACAAATGATGAAATGCATGTAAATGGAAAATAAATATCAAAAGCAGTACAACAAAAAAGGAGAGTTGCTGGCGGGATGGAGAGATTGCCGCCTGTCACATGCCACAAACGGAGACAGGACAACCGGATTCACCCGGATACAATAGTACAACCCAGCGACGAAAAAGGGGAGTTGAGCAGAGAGAGAAAAAACCGGAGGAGTTCTTTACTTTTGAGCCGCTTCTGCTATTGTTGTAGAGGATGGAACAGCCGCAACAGTTCACATGGCTCATTTTCTATGGTCAAAGGAAGCAGGATACTCCCTTGGAGCGACGCTCGCAGGACAGGACAGGACAGCAGTTTTTTACACAATAGAATATTATTCATATCGCATGGTGTATGCTGTATGGGGTATGTATATGAAATATGGCAAATGTCATTTAACATGACAGCTTGATGATAATACTAGGAACAAGAAACAGCATCAATAGCTCACAGGACAATGCGCAACGCAGCAGGATAAAGTCTACGACCAGAGACGGAATCTTAACCAGACAGTTGGAGACGCTTTTGTGGGTCTCAAGAAAGGTGAATGGTTAGGTTGCGAAAAGTAAGGATAAGAGGTAAGAGGTGTCTTCATATGAGAACCAAAGTTGCCCCTGACAGGCAATCAATTTAAAATATATTAAAAGGGGATTCGGCCAGCAAATGGATCCTTTATCTTGTCAAGTTTAATGTTCATGTTATAGACATTTATAAACACATAAATGTCTACCTTCAGTAATGAAATATTTGACAGCTGAGAATTTATAATTTTAATTTATTTGAAATGTTTACAAAAACAAAAACTTACTCTTGATTTAAGGGTAGCCAAAAAAAAGCACTTTAAGCTATAAAAAGCAATTTACATTCCATTCATTGGACTTGAGGTCCTTCGGTTCAGGGGTTATCCCAGATTCCTCGATCGGGAGCAGGAAAAATCCAGCTCCAGCACCAGCTCCTACGAGCTTGCAGCTTCCACCATTCCAACTGATGCCAAAAACCACAAAAGCGAATTTTGTGTAAACCGACTCGACCGCAAAGCAATTGCAAATGCGTATGCACACTGGGAAAGGGCGGAAAGGGGGGATTGCAATGGGTAGTGGGCGGAAGGGGCGTGGCCTGTTGGCAGGGCACTCAGTTAGGCGCCTGACTGAGCATAAACGTCAGTGTCAGGTGTGGCCTGCCGTTGCCGCTGCCGTTTCCTGTTTCTGTTCCCAATTCTTTCTCCCTTTTGCGATCCGCCATTTTGACCAAACAGCAGCCGGAAATGCGGTTACATAATCTCCATATCCGGGGGTTGCTGGCGACCAGCATCATGCCGGGGCAGGAAGGGAATGTCAAAAACTGTAGCGCACTTTTTGGCACATTATTAATTTTTAGTTTTTGCTGCCAACAGGATTTCGCTCGCTGCAAAAATATGTACACTCATTTTTGGTTTTCGGCTGCTGCTGCTGCTGCAACTGCTGTCTGTTGCATTTTTGATGAATATTTAAAATAACAGCAGCAAATTGAATTGGTTTCGCCGAATAATAATTTCCACAACAAGAACAAACCCATGAAAAATGAATTGGAGTCTGGAATTTTAAAGCAAAGTATGTTTTCCAAATATGACCGGTCGGTCGGATCGGTCAATTGAATTAATATTTTCTGAAAATATATCATAAAAACTTGGTGGAAATCAATTTTCCATTAAATCTTCTCAATTAACTTCAATGAAAACGAATAGTTGCTAATTTATAATCAGCTAAAATGAACAAAATTTCCCAACTACTAAATATTTCGAACCAACTTGTTTTCCCTCCGAACTTCCGTTTGCAGAACCGCAATGAAAATTTCCGGAAGTTGTGCATAAAATGGGCTATGCATACGGAAATCATCAACTCAATGGCTGAACAAACAAAACCCCAAAGAAAGAGATGGATGTAGCCGGGAAGACAGAGACAGAGCATGGATTTACGGGAGGGAGTACGAGTAGGATGGAGAGCCTGAGGAGCATGAGGAGTAATAACAATGGCAAATGCGAATGACGCCAAACGAATGACCAAAAACAATGCAAAACGGCTGCCAACGTCCGGTGGAAAAGGACATAGAGACTGAAAAAGAAAGAGAGAGGTTCACAGTCCGCCACAGACCATCATCATGATGATGATGATGTTGATTCTCATGGCGACCTTCAGCGATGGACTGTGTTATGAATAGTCTGCAAGTGAGTTGGGCCAAAGAGAGGCAGATAGCCGGCCCAGTTGACCAGAAACCAGAAGTTCAGTAGCTCCATTTTCCCCTCCCAGTCGGACGTGCTGTTGCCTTTGTCAGGGTCGATTTCACATTTATTTATTGTTTCAACTGCCCCACCCATGGAATGAAAATGGTTCGTTGCGGCCTTCGCTGTTAAAAACCCGCCTCCTGCCACCGCCTCCAACCAGCTCCTGGCCACAGCCTTTGTGCGGTGGAAAACTCGCATGACTCATTTGATTTCAATGGCCCAACTTGTTCATTTGGCAGCGAAAGTATTTAACATTTCCCCTGGAACAATGGCCGGGCAAATTGAATGGAATGGTGCGAATGTTACGGGAAATCTCAATTGAATTAAAAGTGTTTGGCTGGGGCAGTGTGATATATTGAAGGTCTTTAAGGAAGGGAGGGAGCGAGTGGCATATGGGAAAATATCCATTTCCCTAATTCTTTGATTCATGGAAAACTGTATTAAAGTAGTAAATAAATTTAGAGCATCCCAATCACAGACAAGTACATAATTTTCCACCGTTTAGGTTTGAGGCCCGTAAATCCTAAATAATAAGAGTAGCCTAACCCGGGAGAGGTCGTGGCATCCACCGCAGACGGGAATCTAGTTGTCCCTGAAGCTGATGATGAGCTTTGCAGTTGTAAGCTCTTTAGCAGAGGGGGGAATCGAGGATGCAGGATGACCACTTCCCGGTTTGATTTCATATTGCGCTCCAACCGGATGCTGCTGGCCAAGGACCAGTGATTCCAGTACGGGGATTTTGAAATAGTTGCCAAGGATTAAAGTCAAGGGTGGGGATAACAGACCGCACATAAATGTTTAATTGTTCAAGTAGAAAATTGCACAACGCATTTTTTTTAGTGTCCTATTTGATATGCGGAACAAAACAATTTCAGCAAACCACAGGAACATATTTTACATAATTTTGGACGAGTTCAACTTGATAAACAATTTGAGAGAAAGCAGATGCTTAATAGAAACAACAATAAAGTCTAATAAAAGGAATTTCGCTTTCATGTTTAAACGCAATAAGAGCGAAAAACAAGGGCGAAGCCCAGTGCCGGGAATGAGATGCGAACTGGGAAACTTGGAACGTTTTTCCTTATTTTTCCATAGCTGGGGGACGGAGTGGAAACTTTACCTTGCCACTCTATACTTTATAAGCTTTTCCATCCCCTTTCGAAAGGATATACATGCAAAGGCAACTTGACACAACAAAGGTGCGTTTCAGTTCTTTATAACCCGCAGTAACTCGAGGACTCCACGTAATTTCTCTATAGTTGACTTTTAAAATGAAATAACAAATTTATTAAGATTACACAAAGATGAAGGGTATTGCTACTTCGTAGGATTGAGTCCAAATGTCTTCTTCTAAGGATAAAAGGCGATGAATGGTATTTCTACTCGCTGAAGGGTATTTCCACTTCGCTTCCGAATTGGTAAAAAATATCCTCTTCAAAGGATAAAAGGCGTTTAGCCGTTGTATTTTGATCCTGTTCTAACATTCCATTGTTGTTGTCGACAAGTGCAGGCAACACATTTTTGTTTAAATTTCAATCGAAAACAATTTAAAAAGCCTTCCGAGAGACAGCAAGAGGAGAACGAACTTAGACAGGTATGCAGCCTGAGAAGAAAGCAAGAAATGGTATTCTTCTCCGAGTCGGTTGCTCACATTGCGAAAGTTTGTTGTGGAAAGTTTTTGTTTTACTTTTCGCCGAGTGGCGCCTCGCCTGCCGCAACAAGTTAGGAAAACACACATGCGTGGGCGTGGAGAGTTTCCCACACGGAAAATGCAGAAAATTGCCGCTGGTCCCTGCCGCCGACATGGCTCGATCCGAGGAACCCAGTGATTTGCTCCGCACTTGCATGCTGCTATGCATTTCACTTTCCGGCTCATGGAATCGTTATGTTTAACTACAATTTGCCCCAGGAAAGGGGTGGCAAGCAGGGAAAAGGATAGAAGATGCACAAGAAAGGGGAGCAGTTGAGGGTTATTCTTGGGGAGTGCAACATGGTAAAGTTTTTTACATAATTAGAAATATGAAGCAGCCGGGAGGGAGTGTTGTGCGGGTTGTGTCTGCAAGGATATGAGAGCCTTTAATAATGATTTGTTTTTAAGGTTCATTTGCCCTGCCAGCTACACGCAGAAAGGGAGAGAAATAGTAAAGAGAATAGAGGGAGTAAGGACTCCACACAGGACTCCTCCGCCCTTTTGTGAAGTGCAGTGTAAATGTCTTGACTTTTTGTGTTTGTTGAGCCCTTGAGCACTTTTTGTAAGAGGCACGTAGGCAAAATGGTAACAAAAGATGAAAATATATAGAGAGTTAGCAAAGAGGCCAGAACATAGGGAATATGGGTTTAAAAGTTCCCAGGAACGAGCAAAAGGAGTCAAGTTCGTGTTCGGGCCTTAATGAATACGAACTCCCGCTCACTCATGGACTTTCTTTTTAACCCCAAAATGTTACATGTTCTCCCAAAAGGGAGATTTTTTTTATATTTTTAATTAACTAGGACTTTGACTTTGCTAGGAAGCGGCTTTTGATATAAGCTTTTTGGGGGTCTTTCTGTATTGGAACTCCTATTGGTTCTAATTATGGATTCTCCTACGCGAATCCCTCTTGCAAAACACATAATTACAGAAGCATAAAGAAAATAAATTAGCCATTAAATCCAGGCAGTTAAAAGCCTACCCGCAGGCAAATCCCCTTCTCCACCCACCACCCACTCAACTTTTATCCTACTCTCCAGCGCCCCCCAAGGCATCCAAAAAGTTATACTAATTGCGTAATAATCTTATTACATTTAAAAATACATTTACAACAGCATTTATACCTGCCCCGAAGGCCAATGACAACAGACAGGCCACGGGGATGGGGATGGTGGGTGGAAAGTGGTTGGGAAAAATGGGCGAAAGCCAAAATACAGACAGACAGCAACCAGTCAGGACGAATCTCCTCAGACGGCCAAGGACAATGATCCACCGGAAGCATTGATAAATGAATGAGCCCCAAAACAGTCAGCCCCCCATCAAAATGTTTCTCGTTTTCCTTCCCCCGATACGGAAACTCCAATCAACTTGAACATCTTCCAGCAACAGCAGCCGAAAGTGAGGAAATAAATCTAAACATTCTACGGGGGAGGGCTGTGACGGAAAACTGTCAAAATTATGGCAAAGCTTATGAATATGAAAATGGTGGGTAGAGGAAAGCGCTGGCATGACAAAAGTTTTCCCCGATACGGTTGGAGTTTCAGTGGCAAAGCCAGGAGAACCGGCAAGACAGCAAGACGGCAAGACGGGAAACCGTAAAACCCCAAACCCCATTACACAAGTCTCCTGGTATAATGAGTAAAATGTCACAAGTTGACGCAAGTAAATATTTAAATGTCAGATTTCTATATGGCCGGGGAATTTGCAGAAGCACGCGCAGACAGTGGAGAACGAAAAATATGTCTCATAAATGCGGGAGGGTGACGGCTTTTTGGACCATGATAGCCCCAACTTGAAAACCTCAACCGAATGCTTTCTTCTTTTCACTTTGTCAAAGTAATGCGGGCGGGCCGGGCCGGCCGCTTGGCAGACTTGAAAGAAGATTTTTGCACCGACTTTGCCCGACTGTACCGATGACAGGGAACGAAAGAGAGGGCTATACAGCAGTGGAAAGAGAGGGCAAGACTACCCGGGTTTGGGAGTTCCTGGCTTGGGATGTCCTATACACATACTCGTATGCAAAATACGCTCGACCGCCGTTTGACATTTACAAATGACAAACATTTGACAAACAAAATGCTCTTCCATTGTTTGCTTTCTCCTGTGTGGGAGTGCGAGTGAAAAGCGTTTAATGTGGGCTTTCCCAAAAATGTGAGGGGTACAGAGCATATATTTGCTAAGGACCCGCAGCAATTTCTTCACTCACCTTTTTCAGTTTTATTTGGTTCATTGCGCCCCCGGAAAAGCGGCCACAACAACAAAAGGGCCAAATAATTAAATGAAAAGCGAGACAGATGCAGTGTGGATGGGGGTGGTAGGATGTGGGTGGTAGGATGTGGGTGGTAGGATGTCGGTGGGATGTGGGTGGGATGAAGAAACAGCTCCCAGGGGCTGCTCAAATGTAAATAGAACTTCTCAGGGCAATTAAAATCAACAAGATGGACGAGGGAATATGAAAATTTTAATGAATAATATTAAAAAAGATTCCTTTAAGAACTTTAAGAAACATTCCAATTCTCTTTCATTGGTTAAATGTATTATTGTTTTAGTTAAAATCGAAATATCTTAACTATTTAAACTGCAACGAAAGCAAAAACTTTGCTTTTGCATTCCTCGAGCAGTTTGTGGAACAGAAAAGCTTGAGCTAAAGAATTTTCCGTATTCTACACGGAATTGGTAAAACTAAGCTTAGGAATAGTTCCTTTTGGGGTTTGGCTGGGGTTTGCCTCATGGACAGCAGTTATGTTTAATTTACCCGGGCACTCCGGAGATGGTCGGCAAGAATTGCCACCTGCAGTCGTCGGTGGAGGTTGAGGCAACGTGGCTTGGTATGTGCCGTTGGCCTCGGTAGACCATAGTCCTGTTAATAACTATGTCCAACATTCCACACACCTCCCCCACACCCATCCCAGGCTACTCTACTAACAAGCTGCATGTCATTACTTCTAATAAACCCGAGGGAGCGGCCTCCTGCACAAGTCCTGGGTGTCCATTGGCCGGGAGAGCCATTGTCATCTGGCCGCAAAAGCAAACGCACCCAACTGAAATCGACTAACAACGCAACATTCTATGCACTGACAAAAAACTATTGTATAGAAAATATCCATACAACATAAAATCGTCGCCTATTTCTTGCAGTGCACCCCACCTGGATTCCAGTTTCTGTTGGTCATTTGCCTGCAAAGGTGGGCGGGTTCCTGCCTGTGTAAATATTTGCCTTTAATAGAATAAAATGATGAGCAGCTCTGTCCCAAAAAAATTATTTACGGCCCTCATAACAGGGAAAGCCAGAAGGACGCGAATGGCGAAAAACGGGCAAAAACAGGAAGAGCAGGAAGGGAAAGGAAAAACAAAGGGCCGGGAGGAGAACGAGGCTCTGGAGGATTGACGTGAAGGACTCGTGCCTGGCTAGCCTTGGGGCCAAAACACTTAAATTAATAAAGTAAATAATATGAATTACGCACAGGACGAGTCAACGAAGGCGACAGGAAACAGAGTGCCGGATGAAAAGAGGGGACAGAGGTTCGCCCAAGTGCGCAGGACATTGGCCAGGTGGCAGGCTCAAGTCCGAAAGCGTTGAAAGTGAATTAAATGCTATTTGTGGCTTAAAATATAAGGCCATGGCAGCAAACGAATTATGTGCACGGGCGTTTTCCTGTTTCAAATTTTCTGCCAAAAATATTTCCCTTCCTAGAAACTAAAGCACGAGAGTCCTGTGCGAACATTTTTTTGGGGATTCTTCCCCCCACTGTTGATTAATTTATGGCGGACATTTTGTGGCCCCAGAATGTAATCACATTTTAGCAGTTAGCGCCTAATCCCGCTCAATATGGCTTAGCTGCTCCTACGACCGCCACTCGTCCTTTTTATTCCTTACTCTTACTGGCAGCTTAAAGCCTTAAGCCCTCCCGATTGAATTGGAAAATAATTATGCAGACTCTTCTGCGCCTTCAATTTGTCAGGTCCTGTCGGTCCTGTCAGCCTCGGAACTTGGCGGTTTGCTTATTCAAGATCGATTGTTGAAGGACTTACCTAGAATGAGAAGACAAATTAAATTTTGATTAATTTTAAATGCAACAATAAATACGTAACAAAAAAGAGGACAGAGAACGAACAGGAGTAAGGAGGAAAATATACAGTAACTGGCTGTGTCCTTTTGTCAAAATCATTTAAATAAATTGCTTTTCTTTGCCTAATTTAAAGGCCTACTTAAAAATCCATTACTAAATTTGCATAAATCTATAAAAAGACAAACAAGTAGGAGAGCGTCTGGTGCAAAAGGAGTTTTTGGATGCTCTACAAAAATTGTAGTTTATTTATTTTCAACACCAACTTTAGCTTAAATACTTTGCCTTACAAATAGCTTTTATTTATTTTATTTTAATGACTTAGTATTATTTGTAGAATAACATTATCCCTTAAAGAGTAAACATAATTCGTTTTCTATCCACCCCCAAAACTCAACTTGATGAAATTGACAAGAAGCTGTCATTAATTTGCATCAAATCAATTTCTCCCTTCGACAGCTGGCAGGCCAAAGAAGCCTTGTCCTAGACATGTCCTGGCATAAAAATGCAAATTTGTATCGGCTTTAAAGGGCCAAAGGGCCGAAGGGCAAAGAGGCAGGCCTCCTGACATGGCGCTGGCATATGTGACATGACAACAAATAAAATTGCTAAAATATTATTACAAGTAATAGGAGCACAACAGGCTGGGAGTGAGCCTGCGTGGCTGCCAAACCAAAAACACAGCATCCCCGGAATAAAAGGGTGTCGTGTTGGTGTTGATATCGATGCTGATGATGATGCTTGCCGCTGATGAAAACGATGATGAGGATGTTGACGCCTTTTCCCGATATCAATGGGCATATCCATGGCTCCCAGGCTGCCAGGCTGCCAGGCTGCCAGGGTGCCAGGGTGCCAGTCAGCAAGGGGTACCACTCCCCTTTAGCAGACCACTTTTCGGAGTGCGGTTAGACGTGCCCAAAATACATTAAAAGTTATACAACAAATGGCAAAGTGGCAAGGGTAGAGTCGTCCAAGGAGGCGGAATGGGTGAAAAAGTCTCAACATTTTCTATACAAACAAATTGCCGCGTACGCGACTTGAAAGCCAAATTTGATTGATGTAGCATTCTATAGTCGAGCTTTAGGCTTCGAGGCCTCACCTCAAGAACGACGTTTCTAATACTCTCACACACTATATGGCCAAGTTTGTCTCTAATTTGAAAAAGTTCTTTCTATTCTCAACAAAATCGAAACACTCTCTTGTAGGGTATTGACGGGCAGGAAAAAGTTTTATTCCTAATGCGATTTTGAGTGTTTATTGTTGGGGAATTAAAAGTATTTTCTGGCCAGGCCAGGCCAGACCATTCGAACGAACATTTCTCTCCGGCCAAATATGCTTACAATTTGTTACGGACTTGAGCCTCCCAAAAAAGAATGAGAATCTAATTGAGTGTGACGTCGATGCTGATGGCCAGACATTGGGCGATGAGTCATCGACTGAGGAGGAGATGGAGGATGGATGATGGGTGGGATTCGGCGATGGAGGTCGCATCACCCCGGGGCTAGGATAATTGAAAATCTGTCAACACTTTAACTAGAGCGAAGCGAAATAAAATTGCAATTTCTGCAAACAAGAATGTCATAATTTTGCAGGCAGGGCCTGGTGATGCGATTGGGAAGAGGAATCTGTCGCAGAGGCAACTGTGGCCAAAAGCAGCTGTTCTTGGCTAGCGATTTCTCAGCTGGCCCTATTTATAAAACAATTTTTGTTGCCGCCGCCGCCTGCTGGCGTCTTCAGTTGCAGATTTATTGAAATCTTTCTGGTCAGTTGTTGGTGTTTATATTCTTCTTTATTAATTCTTTTTTCTTGGTTTTTTGCATAGTTGAGACCATTTCTGTCCAATTAAAAGCGAATTTAGCCTTCGTTTGATATACGCAAACAGATTTGCTGCCACTGCGACTACAAATTTGCAAATTGAGCAACAAAAATGGGAATTTTTACATTATTTTTGTGGGATTAATAAATCAGAAGAGTCGCTAAATTGGATGGATTTGTCCTCGTGAGAATAAACATATGTTGTTTAATGAATGCAATGTTGTTAGTTGATTATGTAAATAGTAATGGTAGAAAAATAAAATAGAGATTTACTTGTATTGATTTAAAGAATCCCCGTGTGACACATTTCCCTGGAAAATATCAATACAAACCCTAAATGGCTTCCGTTTTATAATGCTGCAGATTGCCATAAAGATTGCGTATCGCCCACATTCAGAGCATGAAAATCTTTTTGTGAATTGCCAATGACTTCAATCTCAAAATGAGTGGAGAATTCCTACTCCAAAACACCTTTCTTGCCCCATCTCCCTGCCACAAGGTTGGCAGGCAATATCCTGGCAGGCCTGGCAATTGCAATAATGGTAACAGGAGAGCGGCGGCGGGGCACACACACATGCGCTCACGCTTACAAATTTTCGGCCATAAAAACTTAAAAAAGACGAGCCATTTTTGATGTTATGCGACGGGCACCGCAAAGTATGCAACATTTATTTTTAATGCCCGCCAAACATTTCGGTGGCCCATTTTCCGCCAAAGCCCCCCAAACAAAATGTGGAAAAAAAAGGACGAGAAAGCAACCCCATTGCAGAATCAGAAAGCACATAAGACCTACTCGTATATATAAATGCATATACTTTTTATATGCCGGTAGGATGTGAACAAAAATATGTATACAAATTTTTACGCGTTTAGAATATCAATTTGGTGGATGCGATTTGGTCATAAATGGCAAAGAACAACCATAAATTCATGAACGCATTCCGCAAAAAGGATTGGGGCGTTATGGCAGATTTTCCGCAACTGGCCTTTGGTGACGTGTTTTCCTGTGGTTTTCCCGACTCACAAAAAAGAATTCTTTTTTTGTAATTTTTGATCCCCACCTTGCCCCCGAGAAGCACTTTTTCGTTAAGCCACCACCACCACCCATTGTTGTTTGTGCTGCTAGTGGACATGTTGCGGTTACGCTGTTTGTGGAAATTAAATTATGCGGTTGTTGCACAATTCATGAAAGGGACATGGGAATTGCATAATACTACTACCACTAACAAGCAACTTTTAATTGGTAAAAAATGGTGAAACCTCGCAGGATTCTAAATGACATTTTTGATTCAGTTCGACGAATTGTCTGCCTAATTAAAACGCAGTGCAAGTCTCGGGGGTGCACTGGGGTTTCAATTTTCTGCACTTTGACAGTTCTTCGCTCTGCATCTCCATTTTTTGCTGCGTCTGCTTTCTCCTTTCACCAGCCGCTTTATGGGCCGCCATCTCTATCGCTTTTTACGGTCCCTTACAGCTTACAACAAAGCAATTTCCGCAGACGACACCACTCTTCGCTCAAAAAAGAGAGCCCGCGAAAAAAAAGGTTTCTTCGCTGTACAGGGACAGGGACTGGGACTCAACTTTTTCAATTCTTTTTTTTATTTTTGCCTGGCACTTAAAAAATTTACAAAGTGCTTTGTGAAGGAGACCAAAACGCTTCAACGCTCCTGCGGCAGTCGCTGCTGGCAATGAAGTGCAAATTGCAGTGCAAAGTGTCCGCCAATCCCCCTCCATCTCTCGCTCTGCCCATCTCCTCGTCTCCATCTTTTGATCCTCCCCCGCTTCCTTCCGCATCCTGACGCTTTGCAAGTTTTGCTTATTTGTCACACGAATTTTTTGAACTTTTTTATTCATTCAGCTGCTGCAGCGAGAAAGTCACTTGCAGTTGTTACAGCGCCCGCGCATCCACACTACTACCTCTCTCTTTGGAGTCCTTGGTTTCCGCCTTCACCCCCTCTTTTTTTGGATGTTTGGCAAACTTTTCGCTGCCACGCCTTAACGTTTGTCTCGCTATTGGTCGGCCGGCCCTTGTAGTTTTAATTGTTACCAAGTCTTTTTGTTTGGCGAGTTTTTCAACTTCAAGTAGCTCCCCGAAGGTTTTTCAAAAGTTCTGGACTCCAGCCTCAAAGGATCTGCATATTTTGTTAGGAAGTTCAGTTTCCTTTAGTTTATATTTATAATTAAACGGATATAGCTTCGATATTAAGGCAAAAGTGATTACTGCCAAGGCAAAAAGCAACTTTTTAATTATATTCCAGCGGTTAGCCGCCAACATATCCCTTGAATTTCTTTAGGAACCGAAACCATTCATTCAATTGACATAAATAAAATGCATCAGGCCACACAGAGTTTGGTATTGTCCTGATATTTTTATCTCACTTCTGGCACACTATTTGCAATTCGAACAATAAACGGCATGAGTGGAAATCGTCCCAAAGCAAACATACAATATAAATAAAAGTTATTGACAATTAATTTCTGGCTTGCAATCAATTTGTGTTATTTATTATAGTATAGTGTTATGTATCTTGCCGACCCACCGACACAGGGGAATTTAAAAATTTAAGTCGTGCGCCACAGCAGAAGAATCTCATATTTCACATTCCGGCATGGTCTATCATTTTGTTAGCGGAAATTTGCTGACACACGCTCGCCCTCACAAAAGGATAAAAAATAAAATAAATGAAAATAAAGCAGGGAAGGGGGGAAAAGGGGGAAGGTTAAATTGTAATATTTCGTCACCTTTTGCTAGCAGTCCGGGCCAAAAAGGCAAAAGCTCTGCATAATTTAGCAGGCAGCAGACAGTGAAGCGAGCCCCATAATGTATGCTATGCTATATGCTCCAAAAAGAAGAGGCACACGCACACTCTTGCACATCCCGAGTGCTATTACCATAACACACACACTCGCACACACACACACACACACACACACATGGGAAAACATTGCCGGAAGTCACTTTAACGATGCGCGAGTAAGTAATAACAGCGAACAAAACGCAAAAGGAGCAAGGCAACATGTAGCACAAAAAAAGGACGAAAAGATAGAACGAAGAACGAAACCAACGAAAGCCCAGACAGGAAGGGACCGAAATCGGAGGCGGGCGACGACGGACATGAAGTACGACCAACAAAATGGTTCACATTTGTCCTGCACGGGTGTGTGTAAATTGTTAACGCGCACTGTGAAACAACGCTAGACAAACATTGGAGCGACGGAGGCGCCGGCAGGGGTAGCCAGGAAACAAGCTATCCTGTCCTCCCACCCATCCTTCAAAAGTCGCCAGAAAAACCGGCGAGCCAGGTAACGAAGTCCTGTTTACTTTTTTTCTCTCTCTCGCTGCTTTAACTGGCAACAGGAGAGACTGCCGTGCCATTCGGTGGTAGGCCAAGTTAGCTAGAATAATCCTCCAGATAAGCCGGGATTTTAGTTTTGGAGACTAAAATTAGTAAAGGAGTTGCGGATAAGGAAAATATTTAAGAATTTGTATAGAAAAACAAACAATGCAGACATGTCCTACCGCGTCTGACCATTAGACGCCTAAAATGACGAAATCTACAGGGAAATACACGGACAAATAAAGAACGCGATGGAGACAGAGATTGGGGGAAATCCACATGGGATTCCGGACTGTTTACCAAGCCAGGATGAGGAACAGCACGAGGAAAAGCAAAAGAAAGAAAATGCAATTGCAATTGGATCGCACCAAAGTTTGCGTATCTTACGGATACACCAAGGCACCGTGGCTAGTTGTTTGCTTTTCGGGCAGCAGGAGGAGGGAGTCTGGTGTGTATAGGTAAATGTTTGTTGTGTTCCAGGAGGAGGAAAGGTAGTAGGGATGGGCCATCGCCCCTCAGGTACCGGGAAAACGGAAAAGCGAGAAAATCGGGGCTGAGGGAACTAGAGACAGAGAAAGTGCCGACTGTTGGCATTTATGATGCTGAAGTGAAATTATGAGTCGTTGAGTAGACAACTCTGACAAGGACAACAGACGCGAATGATGATGAAACAGGATGGAGGCTGCAGGATGCAAAGCAGGAGGGGCAAATGTACAGGGAATAAGAAGAGACGTAAGGAAGGAGTCGAAATACTTGAATTTTCCCCAAAACACTTTGAAAAAACCGAGGTTGTCTGTATTGAAATATTGGTTTATTTTATTAGAAGGCCTCTCCATTTTCTTGCTGTGTGGCATAGCAACCTGTCATATGCATATCTACTGCAACAACTGCTGAGCGTACAGCCGGAGACTGACAACTGCAATTGCCAGCAGGTAGCAGGTAGAAGGTAAACGTGGCCCAAGAAATGAGAAAATATAACAGCAAACAGCCAAGCCAAGGAGGAGGTAACAAATGTTTCCACCGCCCGGAAAAAAGGGCGCAGAGTTTTTCCAGAGAGGTGGAAGGGCGGTGGAGATTGGTTTGCTGTGTGCTGGCATAGATGAAGAGAAATGTGCAGCTTATAAAATGCGAAACGCAGGCAGCAGGAACGAAAGCCAGTCAGATGCATTGGCCTTTTTTTGTTGTGTTGCATCAAATGGTAGAAACGTGTGTGCGAAAGGCCTTGAGAAATGTTTAGCATAAGCTCAGACATAGCACACGGCTAGAAAAACAGCCCCTTTCCCTGGGTAACTCCTCCTATTTTGTCTTTCTTTTTGGTGAAACGGAAATTGCCATTTTCTTTTTAATATTTTTACTTCTCTGGAAAGGAAATCAAACTGAAGAAATACCAATTTATTTAAGGGGGAAATAAAATTGTACAAAGCAGCCATGATAGGTTTAAGAAAATCATTATAAATATTCCAGGACACCAGTGCGTATGAGTGATATTTTTTAAACAGCGTATTGTGTCCTTTTTCGAATGCTACTTCAAGCAATATCACTGTTTCTCCCCGTGGAGCACACAAACACAAAGCCTTTTAATTTTTCTGTCAACCAAAAAAACTGCAACAACAGCATCTGAATTTGCAAACATTGCAGCAGGCAGGACCTTGTTTTTTAGTCCCTGGCACGTCCCAAAGAATCGTTTCTGGCGTTTGTCATATGATGGGCCTCTGCATAACCAAGGGTTGGAGGATTTTGAGTTGGAAACATGGAAAACGAAACGAACAGTCCATAAAGGGAGATACTCCTTATCCTGTGTTTTTTTCAGGATTTTTCAGGACTTTGCGGCGGTGGGCGAACAAAAAGACCAAACAAAAATAGGTAACCGAAACTGCAACCTTTTGGGTCCATGGCAAATGTTTTGTGGTTGCTTACCCGTCCACCCCGGCCGGGATCTACTCTTCCCCTCCGGACTTGGAACGGACTAAGACCGTCGCTCTATAGTCCCGAAAAGTCCACAGTCTAGACATTGCCATTTCCTTTTAACGTGACTGTTTTCAGGAAGGCTAGAAGCCGGCAGGAGTTTCATGGGAAAAGCGAGAACGAGGCGACTGCTTCCATTATCATCATTTTCGCCTTTAATTTGCGCGACTTTTGCTCACTTTTGGACTTGTCCTCGCCCTTTTTTTGTTCATCAACAGCCATTTGCATATTGATAAAAAAAAACAAAGGATAGGCAAGCTAAGGGACCTTTTTTAGAAGGTTTTCTTGTTCCCTGTTCTAACTACAAAAAATTCAATTTATTAATGTTTATTTTTTGCTCCTGTATTTTTTTTCATTGTTTACATAGATTGCTGCCTGGTCTGAGCTAATTCACTTAGTCGCTTATATTCCAGGTCTAAAAGGGTTTTCTAGCCACAAAATCCATACAAAACAAGCCATACAATCTCTTCAGGTTGCCGCTGTCCATTTTATTATTTATTTTTAGTTTATCTCCGCGCCAGCTCACTGTATTTTTTTGTTTATGATGTGTCAATGATATGAATTTAATCGATAAGCCACGCGAGAACGGAAAGTAGCAAAAACCGCAGCAAAGCCGACTGCAAACGATAAGCTTCTCGTCCTCCCAACATTATTCAGGCTAACATCCACCCAACAATTTTTCAATGTGTTGCTGTGGCTGTGTGCGTTCGTTGTGGCTTTTTTAACCAAACTGAAATATGGCGAAAACAAATTATAATAAAAGCAAACAACAAATGTATTGTTTAGATTAAATTTTCTACACACACACAAAATACAAAACTAATGAAATAAATACACAGGCCTACAAATAAGCAAGAATCCGTTTTGTCCAACTCAATTTTAAATAATTTAGCGCAACTCGCCATTTTTAGAATATTTTGATGCAGATAAACGAAAATTGAAGCTCTGATTTGTTAAGAGTATTTTGTTTCCGAATCCGATGAAAAAAAGCTATAATATTGGCTAAAAAGTGTATAAAAAGTATACATTTTTGGGATACTCTATCACCCACTGTTCTAACTTGGAAAACTAGTCTTTTTAGGTGTTTTTCTTAGAGAATATTATCCATAACTTGGCTAATACTTCTCTGATCAGCGAATGGTATACCTTCCCTATCTTGTATCTTCGAGTACTATCATTTCCAATCATAATCTGGAAAACTAAAATCTGACCGATTTTCGCAAATTTTGAAAGGGGTAACATCACGTTTTTTGCTAAAATCGATAAAAAATTTTTTGTTCAAATTTTAAAATATTTTGATGCAGATAAACGAAGATTGAAGCTCTGATTTGTTAAGAGTATTTCTTTCCCGAATCCGATGAAAAATAGCTATAATATCGGCTAAAAAATGTATAAAAAGTATGAATTTTTGGAATACCCCATCACCCACTATTTTAACTTGGACAACCAGTCTTTTTAGGTGTTTTTATTAGAGAATATTATGCATAACTTGGCTAATACTTCTCTGATCAGCGAATGGTATACCTTCCCGATCTTGTATCTTCGAGTACTATCGTTTCCAATCAAAATCTGGAAAACTAAAATCTGACCGATTTTCGCAAATTTTGAAAGGGGTAACATCACGTTTTTTGCCAAAATCGATAAAAAATTTTTTGTTCGAATTTTATAATATTTTGATGCAGATAAACGAAGATTGAAGCTCTGATTTGTTAAGTGTATTTCTTTCCCGAATCCGATGAAAAATATCTATAATATTGGCTAAAAAGTGTATAAAAAGTATACATTTTTGGGATACTCTATCACCCACTGTTCTAACTTGGACAACCAGTCTTTTTAGGTGTTTTTATTAGAGAGTATTATCCATAACTTGGCTAATACTTCTCTGATCAGCGAATGCTATACCTTCCCGATCTTGTATCTTCGAGTACTATCATTTCCAATCAAAATCTGGGAAACTAAAATCTGACCGATTTTCGCAAATTTTGAAAGGGGTAACATCACGTTTTTTGCCAAAATCGATAAAAATTTTTTTGTTCGAATTTTAGAATATTTTGATGCAGATAAACGAAGATTGAAGCTCTGAATTGTCAAGAGTATTTCTTTCCCGAATCCGATGAAAAATAGCTATAATATCGGCTAAAAAGTGTATAAAAAGTATGAATTTTTGGAATACCCCATCAATCGCGGTTTTAACTTGGTTTTTGAGTGTTTTTATACTTTCATACTTAAATGGTTTCTAATAATAAATAATCGTATTTATTTATTTATTTGTTTTATTTACAGGATTGAAGCAGGCCGCCAGGATTTTTCTACGTAGCCTTGGGCTGGAGTTGTCGTTCTAGTGATGCCCTGCCAAGGAAACATTGGGACTGATGCGTTATGAGATTCTTGAGGTAGCGATGTGTCTGGGAGCAGTCGTCCGGCGGCTTGAAGGTGCAATTCCAGGTGATGTCCTGCAGCGCAGAGAAGCAATGAAGCAGCGATCCTCGCAACCCGTTTCACGATTAGTTAACACTTAATGATTTATTAAACCAAATCATGTTAGATTTTTAAGAGATTATAAATGTAACTATTTAATAGTTAGTTAAGAAAATAACACTGTATATTAACACAATAAACTTCAATAAATATTGATGCTTCGAACTGTTATGGCGTTTTTATTTCAGGGGTATTTTATTGGTAAAAACTTTAGGTATGAAGGTCCTGCGGAAATCATCTTTTTATTTGATTAAAAAAAGACACTTATTAGAAAATTTTGCATAGAATTTCTTGTGATATCCATAAAAATATAAGTAATATTGCTTTAATGCTTTCGTATTCATTTCAGAATTTAAAGTTATATTGAAAATAGTTTTTTGAGTTTTGGAAATACATATTGGCAATGTCTGTCAAAGAGCTAAAAAGAAGCCCAGGAAACAGGGTGGGAGAGTTGGGATATGGAGGGAAAACAAATTCGATTGCAAATTGAATTTTTATTGAATGTTGGCGGCGTAGCCTGGCAAAACAAAAACTCGAAAAAAGAAATTTTGCAGCTTAAAAAAAGAAATAAATAAATCAGACGCGGTAGCAGACATGGTTGGTGGTTTGTTCTCTATTTGTGTTTGGCTATTTTTGCTTTTCAGTTTAAACATTTTTTTCTGCTGCTTTGACATTTTTGTAATTTTTTTATCCTACTTTGCCGGGTGGCCTATCCTGAGCTCAGTTCAACTTATGTGAAAGTTGCCGAGCTGCCGAGGCTGTGCGAGTGTGTCCGCTGTCAGGGATTTCCCCCAAAGTCAATAGCAGGAAATTCAATTTTCCCAGGCAAACTAAAGTCTGCAAAAGTTTCTTCTTTTGCCACTTTATGCTGTTGTTCCATCTATACACCATATATCCACCATATATCCACCATATATTCACCATCCATCCAACTCAAAAACCAGCAATTTCCCATTCTGGCCTGCATATTTTATAGTATGTGGGTGAGGAATCTCTCTCTCGGTTGGAAAATCTAATATGCAAGCTCAGCCTTGGAGCAAATTTCATGCCTTTTTCAATTGGCGATGGAGGAGTGTAGGGTGCTGAGTGGAAGGGAGCTAACTATGCAATATGTTTGTGCTTCCTCTGGCCGTCGTCTTATCAAAAGCACACAGGCCAGCCCAGAACGCCAGAAAACCAGAAAAAGCAAATATTCTCGGCACTCTTTGACACAATTTCAAAGCGTGTTGGCGACGAGCTTCATGTTTTTTTATAATTAAAAAAAATACTCATGATGTTGATAAAAAATATGTAATACTAATTGAAACTTGGCTGTCGTACGATTTTTTTAATCAACTTGCTGAGTCTGATACTCTTAAAACTAAAGCCTAGTTTATTTTTATTATGGCAACACAATCAAGTTCCAATTAGCTAACCATAAGGAAATAATGATGCTCTTTTTAAGTACCGAACCTAAAGGAAAGTCTCTCAAGGCGTGGCCTGCTAAATGAAAAAATAATTAAAAGCAATGACAATTTGCTTTTATTATTTTCCCTTTTCTTGTGGGCATGGAGGGATATCCCAGATGGAGTGACATTGGTAAGACGCCGGCTAGGCAGTGGCAGTGGCAGTGGGAGGAATAGAAACGAGACACAAATCCCCAAACACGTCGCTCACATTTCAATTTACGCATGAAAATGTCATTTCCGACAAGACGAAATTTGCATGCAGGAATCCGGACTGAAAGCGGACTGAAAGCGGCGTCGTCAAGGGGGGATGGCCCGAAAAAAAAGGAGGCTATCCTCTCATCTTGGCGCGTTACGCACGCCAGAAAAAAAGTGTAATAAAATTAAGAATTCCAAGCTGCCGTGACAAATATTTTTCTTCTTCGTGTTTTCCTCTTTTTTTCTCCGTCTACGCAATGAATGGTAAATGGACAAACGATGAAGGACGAGGGTGGAGTGGTAAGAACCCGGAGTGGGTGGTTGTTGGGGGGCCGGGCCGGAAAAGTGGGAAAAGTGGGAAAAGCCGGGGAATGAGCAAATGAGTGACAGCAGCTCTTGGGGTATGGGAAACTGTGACGTTGAGTGCCAATTTTGCGCTGGAAGCTGGAGAACCAGCAGATTCCATTCCCCCATTCTACACCCCTAGCAGTTACACAATCACCCAGACCGCCACCCATGGCGCGAGTATATTAAGCCATAAAATTAGTGCGGCCCATGGGTTGTCAGGGGAGAGGAAATAAACAGGAAGGGGCCAGAAGTCTCTACGTGAGCGGCATTAGAGGCCAGCGGGAAAAGTGGCTGGCTTCAGCTTCCTCTCGGAATTTCTTTATTTCTGATGTATCGCATAATTAGAGGGAGTTTGGCTAAAGAGATGAGCGATCTTGAAGATGGACCAGCAAGGGGAAATACTAATCCAAAGCGATGGAGCATAAATGGGGGTTACAATAAGCCAGCCAGAGCTTTCTAAGTGAAATCGCCTTAATTAAAGCGGAACAACAAGAGGAATATTATCAGAAAATATAATTAGGGTTTAGTTTTTTTTTTTCATTTTTTTTAACTCGCTCTTCAAGCCAGAGGAAAGAGTCCTCCCCCTCTTCTAATACCATTTTAATTGGTATCAAATTTCTCGAAATCCTTTCAAGATGGGAAGACACCACCATCTTGGCAAAGGGAACTGATTAGAATACCAATAACAAGACCGTGCGGTGTTTCAGCCAAGATAACAACCGAAAATCACACACCCCCATAAAAAGCCACTACTGACTGGGAAAAAGGATACTCCAGACCCACACCAGGATACTCATTGAGCGCCTAATCCAGTGATAAGCATCTAACTGGCAAACATCAGTCAGCTCGTCGAAAATCATCAAATTAGTATGCAAAAGACATGGGGCCAGATGGTCGGCGTTGTTCTTGCTACTTTGCCAAGATGATGCCTCCTGCCTGATGCTGCCTGACTTGACAGCGAGACGAGATGGAAAATAAATGAGTTTTGTTATCATAAGCACGAAATTATGAGAGCACGACTTATGAATAACTTTTACGAAGTACGCAATATGCTAATCAGGTCAGATTCTATATGAATTTTCTTCAATTTTCCTTCCCCTACACGGCTTTTCTGATGATGCAACAAGACAAACATGGACAAGAACAGAACATCCCACACAGCATTTGTCAATTTAAATGAGCCGTAAACACTTTTCGCCAATTTTTATGATTAATTAAGTGTCCACATTAATTGCAGTCGAACATGAAGCTGCACCAGCAGGGACACTACCAAAACATCACAAGAAGGCTATGGCGATGGCGATGGCGATGGCGATGGCGATGGCGAAGGCGAAAAGGCCCCAACAATTTTCTGCCAGGCTAAAAAGACACCGAAACAAATTGCAAAGCAATACAGCATCTATTTATGACTTTATATATCCACGATATATGGCAATCTATATCTGGATACTCTCTCAGGTAAGACATTTCTCTGTATTCCTTAAGACTGATTAACTGAATAAATGGCAAGACAATAATGAATTACGAAAAATGTATTCATCGGCGGGCCACGTTCGGAGCATATTAATAGGGCCAGGTCAAAAGCGTCTAAAAGACTCTAACAAGAAAAAAAAGAATGAGAAATTGGCAGATACCAAAAGCACAAAAAATCTGGGAGGAATAAATAAACAAGACAGATGGAATCGAGAAAAGAAATGGGAGGGTCGAAAAAAATAAAAAGTGTAATATTGTTGGAGATCATAATTATGCTGGCCATTAATAAGGCTGTCAGAAAGGGACTTAATAAAATTATTATGACTGTTAGCGATTGTTTGGTGGAATTGTTTTTTGTGCCCCCAAATAAATTGTAATCAAGCAGAACAAATCTGAGAAAGTCCTTGAAGCATTTAGCTCGAGTAACTTGAGAATTTAAATCACACAGAATGTAATGTCATAAATATTATAATGGATCCAAGCCTTTGGCAAAATGTATGAGAGATGGCAGCTGCAGAATTTTTAATAAGGTAGACAGAATTTCGACTAATTTTGTCGTCGAATGGAATCTAGGAAAGAACGAACAACAGTTGCCATTTCTTCTTATAATTTATGACAATTATTATTGCATTATTTGAGAAATACATTTGTGAAACGAAGAGATTTGTGGCGCAGCAAGAGCGATTTTGGCCGGTGACTTGGCTTAATTATAATTAGATACAAAATTGCACATGACTGCAATAAATGTTTCAATTATTTATAATCTCTCGGTGTATGTTTGATTATCTCATCGGAGATGTTAGAAAGGCCCATTGCACGAGCGTTAATTATGTTCAATTTGGCTATGAAAGTTGAGCAAAAACGACTGGCTTTTATTTGCGGAATAAATCATGTTAATTAGCCGCAGAGATACATCGCGAAAGATATTTTCAAGAGATAAAAAACGACGCCGACGACCAGTACGTGTTTATAAGGGCAACTCCATTAGCATTTCGGCCTGGAACCATAATTAAAGTGCCTAAAACTTTTAATGATGGGCAATTTATTGAGTGGCGCGAAGAGGCTTCTAAAACCGAATCTCCTTCTATCGAATCAATCCATTTGCTCTCGGATCCCATAAATAAATTCTGCACAATTTATCTTTCAAGAGCAAACACAAAAACACAATTTGAGCAACTATTTACAAACATTAGCGGGGAAGCTGATGTTTCTGGTGTTTCTGGGGCTTCTGGTGCTGCTGAAGGTAATGGTTTGAACATGTTGATTTGTGGCACTTTATCCCCTTCCAGAGAAACAGCGAAATATATTCAAAGTTTGTTCGAACAGATTTGGTTGTTTATGCGGTAGAAGCGCAAATTACGCAAAAATTTAATTGCAATTAAATAGAAATTATATCAGTAATTATGCATTTGCAAGTGGTAAACAAATAAGCAACAGTAATTACGCGTTGGTAAACAATAGTGATTGGGTTTTATAAAAGATAAAATAGGACTATAGAATGAGTTTTGAAATCGAGGAAAAATATATACAAATGTGGGCAGAACCTCTGCTGAACCTAATACCAAAAAAAAGCATTAAATATTTCAGTAGAGCCATAATAGAATTGGTATTTGCTGGAGAGAGCAATATTTTTAAAGAAAACATTTGATTAATATTTAAACGTTTTTGCTTCTGTAGGAGAGAGCTTAAAAAAAATAGAAATCCATGTTAAATAATTTAAAGTTTGTTTTTGCATATGCATTTGTTTGCTTTTGAAAAGCACGTCACATCGCCACAAGTAAACACTGTCAGCCCATCATCCCACCCATCAAATTAATCAAACAACCGTAGAGGAAAGGCCCAGCCGCAGCAACAAGATTTTTGGCACACACTTTGGCCGCCGCAAACTAACAAAACTAAGAAAACAATGAAAGTGCGATGGGTTGGAGAGGAAAGCACAGAGGAAGCGCAGCGAAAATGCTAATTAATGTGATTATGTGGCCGTTTTAATGTTAAACAATTGTTTAACGATTAGTCAGGCGTGTGAGAAAAATTAAAAGGGTGATAGACCTCAGTGGCAGCCCCTGCCAGGGCGAAGACACATGTTTTGTCAAGTAAAAAGAACCGAAAAAGAGGCAGCCAACAGACTCGATGATTAATTGTTCCCTCCCTGCCGCAAAATGGTGAGAAGGTGAGAAGGGAAAGTGCAGTGCCACAGTGCCACAGCCGGCGTTGAAAATCTCTGGCAATCTGGCGATTTAATGGCAGAAAGTTTACATCGCAAAAATTGCACATACGCCCCGTGGGGCTCTTACAAGCGGATTGAAAGTTTTTCCTTTGCCTCTTTTGCCACCCGAGCTCCTGGAGGTGTTGAAAGCGTGGCAAGTTACGCACATTTGCACCTTCTAAGTGCCCAGAAAAAAGTGTAGGGAATAGAATATAATGGTAGGGGCCAAGCAGCCAAAAAAACAAATGAAAAAATGTGAATGGAAAAAAGTCAAGTTCCCTTATCCCCAGAATGGCAACCCGTTAAACAGCCACAGCCACAGCCGACGCCAGAGAAGGTTGGCAAAATGTTTTCACTGATAAGCGCAAACACGCCTCAACAACCTCTGGAAGCCGGAGACGCACCCACGCTCCAACCACAACACCACCACCCCATATTTCACACCCACTTTTCCGCTAGAACCCAGCCATGGTACCTGGCCTGGTACTGGGCTAAACTGACAGCTATAGAGACATTAATGTGACGAGGGTTTTGGGGTTTGGGGTTTGGGGAGTTTCCAGTCGACGAGGCGCGCTGCTGGGCAAAAACTTGCAGCAAAATCCCAGCCAAGAAAATCAGTTCATGTCAGTGAAAAGAATCTGTGCAAACAGCCCTCGTCGTTTTCCTTCCCTGCCGCTCTCTAGTCTGGCTACCAGATACTATATCGTTATATGATACGTCAGGTATACGAGGCAGCAGCAGCACCTTAAAGACCCCCAGATTTATCTCGGCAAACAGGTACTGTCGGTTTCGAAATGGGAAATCAAGCCATGTCGGCACTGTCCGCGTGTCTTAAACTTGAAAACTTAACTATATTTATTTACTTATGATAACATTTAATATTCGGTAGTAATTTAGAAAACCTACTAATTCTTTGTGTTTCCATAAATCAGAAAGGCTTGTGTTACTCACTTTTACTGGATACTGGTTTTTCTAATGCGGTAATTTGCCAAAATTTGTGTGAATTGTGTCTGTGGTTTGGTTTGGGTAAATATATTTACCCAGCAGTTGTCGCTGACATTGCGGCAAAGATAAAGAAACTACAATGAGGTTTTTAAGCTAAAGAAAGGGGAGGAAGGCCTACAATGTGGGGCGATAACAATGTTTGTCATTTGCGGCTACACACAAAAATAACACTCGACTCTGTTAAACTCTCACTCTCCTCCTCGGCATCTATATATAATAGTATCATAACAATATACAGAAATTAACTTTTGCTGTTGAGATTTCCTCCAACCACTCAAAAACTCAAAACTTTCTATATGGGGCACAGGCAGAGTACAACTGAAGTGCCATCCAATTATTGAATTGTCCCGGAAGAAGGTAAACAACACAACATGACAGTTGTGGGTGATAAAAAGCGGAATAGAAAAGGCATTGGGACCCATAATTGATTTGTTGCCTATCGATTGAAGTGATATCGCTTGACAATGGCAATCAATTGTCATTATGTTGACCCAACCGGCGGCTAATTGAAAGTTGTTGTCGTCCTCAAGAAGATAGGGAAGTGGAAGTGGTCTGGGAAAATCATCAATCGATCTTTCCAAGAAGAAAACACCACTGTGGAAATGGGCACAACTGCTATCGGTTTGTTTTCATCATAAATAATTCAACGTTTACAAGATACATTTTTTGAGGAGGGTTAAAAAATAATATCGAAACCACAAAACCAGAAAACAGAAAACCTCAAAATAAATGCGCGAGGCGAGCCACAAAACTCGGTGTAATCCTTCAGCATCCATCGCCCAATAAAGTTCAATATATCAGAGCGAGGATTCGATGGACTACCCTCGTTGGGTTCTTTAATTCCACCCAGATATCTGCGGATGGATATATATATTAAATTTCGATTTTGCAGCCCAACAACAAACTGCACAAAAAGACTCTTGAGAGCGTGAGCACGTGCGCTAACCTTTGACATATGAGCATGGCGAAACCATCAAACATATTTTATGTATTAAGGATATGCGAGACGACCGACGACCGACGACCGACGACCGACAACGACGACGGCGACGACCCTTCGCCATCTCTCTCTAGTCCTGCCTCCCCCACTCCTTTTAGACACAAACCCACACCGACAAGCTATAAACTCCAGTCATACATATATGGGTTGAAATATATAAAAAACACGTTAACCAAAATAAGTCCGTAAGGGTGAAAGAGGAAAGGCCAAGAGGGACTGAAAAAAGGTGGCGAACAAGAAATCACGTTACAGGACTGCAAGGACGACACAACCACACACACACACACACACACACACACACCGGCCAGGACTCTGTCCCTCTCCCAGGGGAAATCAAAACAGATCAAAATGTCATCTTTAAGAGCTTAAATTTGTATGAAATTGTTGCTCGTAAATAGCCCGAACAAAGGTATACTTTCCACTCTTTTTAGGACCTATTATAACACAATGTTCACCTGATGTGGTTCATTGGTTTTGTGATAAATAATGTATCAAAGCATAAGCTTTTTATGTCAACTATGATCCACTTTTACACTTAATTAGAGGAGCTCTCCAAACGACTGACCGACTCCTACATTTCAAAATTTCTAGACAAGCTTTCATTTAATGAAGAGACATTTGGTGCTCACAAACCGCTTTGGCAGGTTGCAAACGAAAGAAGCGAAACCATTTCAACAGCCATAAAAAGACAGTTCAATGCCTCAATTCAATTTCATATAGATGGGAAAAAGTGAAGACAACTTCATTGGCCACAAAAACCCAAAATAGGAGGCGGCGGGGCGAAAAGACGAATAAAGTCGGTTAGAAATAAGAGATTCAAAGGCCACCAAAGACTCAATAAACACATCGTAAATGGACGTGAATGCAACGAGATGCGGACCGAACAAACGAATCTGAATTGAATGAGTGAAATTTTATATGTCTCTGGTCTGTCAGATATTTTAGTCCATCCATTTCGTTCCCTTCCATCTCTTTCCTGTTAAATCTGTCCATCTCTTTCATATAGAGAACCCTCATCCAGACCAGACCATCACGCCCGTTCACTTTACAATAATAAGCCAAAAGCAAATGCTGTGATTTAAGAGCCCAGAAGATCCCGCCTCCACCATTTCGTCTCGATTGTCCACCCTCTAGAAAAAAAACCGGACGTACATCATCATACCATGCGGAGAGGGTGACAAAACCTAATAAAATTTAATTAAACTCAATCAAAATCCATTTAAGGCAGCACACAGTGAAAAAATTGAAAGAAAGACTGAAAGGCTAGAAGAATGGAGGGGAGAAGAATTGAATTGAAGGACTGACCATTGCATTTTGTTTTGCATACGGGTTTCGTCTATTTGATTTTACTTTTTTTCTCATTCATATGACAAAACGGAAATGATGTCAGCTATAAAAAACAACAAAATCCATCAAATGTACAAGAAATATTCAATCGAAACATCACTGAGCACAACTGTACTTGCAGTTGAATGCAAAACTCAATTGAATTATGTTCGAGCACAACTGTACCTGTGGCGCTAACTGACAAAAGCTTATTAACTCGCAGCCTGCAGTGGAAGGCATTCAATTAAAAGTGACAATTGTCTGATGGAAATCAATGGGAAGCCTAATGATGAAGCTCTTCCGCCGCCACCGTCATTGGGGGATGGGGATGGGGATGGGGATCGCGCCACCCCATATCCTTTGTTTAACCCTCTCCGTACCCCATTTAACCCTTGAGTAGGTGAATGGGTGTCACAAGCGACGACAACAATGTCAACCAATTTGAATTCAAAACGTTGGTTGGGTTAATTCAATTTATCAACCGAGAGCCCCACAAAACGATGAATATGAGATGTGAGCTTGTTAGGTTGAGAAGAAAACAGTAGATGGAGGAGCAGTTCGGGGTGGGTCAAAAGGTCAATTTATGCGGCAAGCAGCCTCGTATTATAAATAGAAAATCCCAGAAATGTACATATTGGCCAAATTAGGTCCACTTCGGCCGAACTGTCCCATAAAATACAATCCAATTACCACGAATTTCATTCTGTAGGCCTTAAAATTCTCCAGAGTGTTTCCATTAAAAATACATCCAGACACTTTTAAACCAAAATACAATATATATCTCGTAATTTTCAACAATGTGTAAATTGCCTGCCGTGCAAGTTATCATACCCATGATTCAGGGGCCCTTGCCCAATTTATAAACAATTTTTTGGAAATCCAATCTGAACGATTGACTTCCTTTGTTCTTTCCTTTGCTCTCAAAAGTCGCACTTCGCCGGCCTGCCACTGTTTACATAAACAAATTCAAATCTTCTCACCAAGTCTTGAGAACCAAGCCGCTGCCGGTCCACAGCTTGGCCACTTGGGTAAACAATCTTTCGTAACGTAAACACAGCCTCCTCTAGGTGACAAAGATCTAATTGCGCTTCAATCAAAATTGCATCGATCAGCATAATTGAATTTCACAACGCAGTGGAATAATTTCAGCATAAAGCTTTTATCGAAAGCCCAAGAAGTTTCCAAAGAAAAGCTCCTGGCCGAGGTTAATTGGATGAAGGCTTAGAATCCTAAGATCAGTCTGATTCGGGACGAAGAAAAGAAAAGTTCAAAGATTGAAAAGTGTCTTGTAATTGTGAATTAAGTTAAAAAGAAAATCTTCAATAAAGTTATATTAAATTAAAAAAAAAAAAAAATATTTTTTTAAATATTTTTAACTAATAACAAATTTAATTGGCGCCCAACGTGGGGCGGTGTACTTAAAAGTTCTAAATAAATATTAACGATAACAAGTTAAATACAAAACAGAACTCGCGCCGCCAACAACCCATATTTTTAGTGGAAAAATTAAAACATCCACAATAATCCAACGACATCTAACAACTGTGACAGTGATCGTGGAAAAACTTAATTGGAAATTAATTAATGCAATAACCCAATTAAGAATTTAATATAAAAAAGGAGAACTGAATACTTAATTCAATTTACAAGAACACGATAACAAATCTAAAAATCAACATCAACCAAAAACCAAAAACTACGAGTGACTAAAGAGTTAACAAATCAAGATAAAAAGATATAAACTAAAGAAAGAAGGAAGCCCATTTGATACAAACAAGTTACATTCTGAGAAGGAAGACCCCAACGGGAAATAAGCAGAACAATTAAACAGAAGGAAGACCCCAACGGAAGATAAACTAAAGGAAGACCCCAACGGAAGATACACTGACATTCCATCAGAAAGTATCGTGAGCAAAAAAGTAATATTAAGACTTTAAATTAATAAAATAAGATCAAGATAAATAGAACATTGCGAAGATTTAACATTACTAAATTAATTTAAAAAAAAAAAAAAAATTAATTAAACAGAACAATCTGGAAAATTTAATAGAAAGTTTTGATAATTTAAATTTAAAAATGGCAACCGGAGGTTCAGCACCAAACAACTCTGTGGGCGGGTTATCTAGCGCCAGCAGTCTGACTATGGAATTAATAAACAGATTAATAAGTGTACAATTAGGTGAAGTTACCAAAAAAATTGAAGGGATAGAGGTAAAATTAACTGCTAACAATAATGAAGTTGAAGATTATAAAACCCAAACATTTGACCGAACTGTAAAATGCGAAACTACACTAGAGGTAGTTAAATCTTTACCAAAGTTCACGGGTGAAATAACCCAATATGTAGGCTGGAGAGAAGCGGCAGAAATCGCCATGAGTCTGTATAAAATTGAAAGTGAACAATATTTTATCGCTTTAACAATTCTTCGTAATAAAATCATGGGAGCAGCACACGATGCTCTAACTAACCATGGAACTGTTTTAAACTTTCAAGCAATACTTTCTAGATTGGATTTTATTTATAATGATAAAAGACCAATCCATGTTCTGGAATCAGAATTAAGCGTCCTTCGACAGGGACGCATGACCATTACAGAGTTTTACAATGAAGTTAACAAGAAAATGACATTACTCGTAAATAAAACTATAATGACATACGGAAAAGACAGCGAAATAACCAAAGAAACTAATAAAACAATTAGGAGCAACGCTCTTCGAATTTTTATTTCTGGATTGAATGGATCTATCTCAGAAACTCTCTTTTCTCTTAACCCACCGGACTTGCCGAACGCTTTGGCTAAGTGCCAAGAATTAGAATCAAATAACTTTCGAGCCCAATTCGCAAATAAGTACTATGGGTTCAAAATTGAAAATAAAAATCAGGGTAATAACCTTAGATTTAACTCAGTAAATTCTAGACTGAATATCAACACTTCAAATAGAATGAATAATAATTGGCCACAAAACGGTAACAATGGGCAAAACAATAATTGGAATCTTCACAACAATTCCAAAAATCAACCCCCACCAGAACCTATGGAAGTTGATAGCACCATTAGGATTCAAAATCGTCCGAATAATAACTACAATCGTCCGTATAGAAATTATAACGGGTACAATAATAACAGGCAGAGTTATAATAATTTTTCTCAAAGAAATAATTATAATCAAACCCAAACACAAAAAACTGAACCGCAAGCCCCATTAAAAAGGGAATCAACTGGGACAGTTAATCAACCAGCTCAAAAAACTATGAGGGTAAACAACATTAACGAGGACCATTTTTTAGATCAGCAACCAACAGAGGAATGCCCCATATATTAAGGGTGGATAGAAAAACTAAAAGAAAATTAAATATATTAATCGACACAGGGGCCACGGCCTGTTATATTAAAAAGGGAATTTATGAAAACAAAAATGAACTATCAATATATAAAAGAATATCCACAGTCCATGGGCATTCTATAATAAAATATTATCATATGATAAATATATTTGGAGTTAGATATTTATTTTATGAAATCGAAGGTCTAGAATCCGATCTATTAATTGGGATAAATTTATTAAGAAGAATAGGTGCTAAGCTAGATATTCAAAACGGCATCTTGGAATATAACGGGGTAAAAGAGAAACTTGTATACAATGGCAAGGAAGAAAAACACGAATTGTGTTTAATTGGGGATAACAATACTCTTCCATTAAAAGAGTATATTATAAAAAAATACTTCGATATTCAAAAAGAGTATGAAGATGAATCAGTAATTGCTGAAGGAAGTTTATATAGCATGGGATCAAAAAATCCTGAGCACGCCGACGTTGAATTATCCGTCATTAATAAAACTAATAGTTTGGGATATAAAAATCCTGAACACGCCGACGATGTTAATTCCGTCAAATTAAAATCGAAAAGTTTTGGATATAAAAATCCTGAACACGCCGACGATGTTAATTCCGTCAAATTAAAATCGAAAAGTTTTGGATATAAAAATCCTGAACACGCCGACGATGTTAATTCCGTCAATTTAAAATTGAATAGTTTGGGAAATGAAAATCCTGAACACGCCGTCGTAGAATTATCCGACAAGCAAAGATTAAATAATGTTAAAATATTTTCAAATCAAATAAAGGATTTAGAAAATGACATTATAAACACAATCGAAAGGGAGCATTCAAAAATAGATATGCAAATCCCATTTCGAACCGATATTCGAGGTGAAGTAAATACCGAACATGACAGAGCAATTTATGGAAAACAATATCCTTATGCTATGTCGGTCTCAGATTTCGTTAATAATGAAATCGATAGAATGCTAAGGGAACAAATTATAAGACCAAGTAGAAGCCCTTACAATTCGCCAGTCTTAGTAGTACCCAAAAAGGGTCAAAACGAAGATGGAACACCAAAACATCGACTAGTTATTGACTATAAAAAATTAAATGAAAATACGATACCTGATCGGTATCCAATGCAAGATCCATCCGTCATACTAGCGAACCTGGGAAAATCAAAATACTTCTCAACCATCGACTTGGAATCCGGCTTCCATCAAATTTTAATGAAAGATTCCGATATTGAAAAAACTGCTTTTTCCATTAATAATGGGAAGTTTGAATTCTTACGTATGCCATTTGGGTTAACAAACGCCCCTAGAATATTTCAAAGAGCAATGGATGATATATTAAGAGAACAAGTCGGAAAAACTTGTCATGTTTATATGGATGATATTATAATCTTTTCCAATACAATGGAACAACATTATACTGATCTAATTCAAATAATTAATATTTTACAACAGGCAAATATGAAAATTTCTCTTGAAAAATCTAAATTCTTCAAATTAGAAACAGCATTTCTTGGTTATATTGTTTCTCACAACGTAATTAAAACTGACCCCGAAAAAATAGCAACTATTCAAAGTTATCCAATTCCAAAAAATATTCGAGAGTTACGAAGCTTTTTAGGCTTAGCCGGATACTATAGAAAATTCGTCCGTAATTACGCACAAATTGCCAAACCTTTGACAAAATATTTAGGAGGAGAAAATGGAAAAGTAGCTAGACGAATGTCGCTAAAAATTTCTATACAACTTGACAATTCAGCTATACAAGCATTCAATGAAATTAAGGAAAACCTAATTGCTCAGGTAGAATTAGTACAACCCGACTACAATAAAAAGTTCACTCTAACAACAGACGCATCAGATATAGCTATAGGAGCAGTTTTATCCCAAGAGAATAAACCAATTACCTTTATTTCAAAAACACTCAATAAAACCGAACAACTATATGCTACGAATAAAAAGGAGCTACTAGCAATTGTTTGGGCATTAAAAAATCTGAGAAATTATTTATATGGAGTAGTAGGCATTGAAATTCAGACTGACCATCAGTCATTGTCATTTACAATTTCTGACAAAAATCCTAACATAGAAATGAAAAGGTGGTACTCATTCATAGAAAGCTTCACTCCTAAAATAGTTTACAAACCAGGAACAACAAATGTGGTAGCCGACGCTTTATCAAGAATAAAGTTGAACAATATTACTGAAAGTAATAATGATCAATCAGATGAATCAAGCTCAGATATAAATACTCAGCACTCTGCTGAAAGTAGTTACGAAAATACTATTCAAGAAACACGCAAACCCCTGAACCAGTTTAAACAACAACTGTTGCTAACTACTGGGAGGTTTACGGTACACGAATCAATTTCAGTCTTTGGCAAAATTAGACACATAATAGAATACGACACACCGGAAAACTTAATTACAATATTAAAGGAATATCTTCCCCCTAACATAACAGTCGGAGTACACTGTACAGTCGAAGATTTATACCATATCCAATTACCATTAAAAAGTAACTTTTCAAACAAATTTCTTTTTACAAAATTATTTTTACAAGATGTTGAAAATAATGAAGATAAAGCCTTAATTATTGAAGAAACACATTCTCGAGCTCACAGGGGACTCGAAGAAAATTATAAACAAATTAGTAGATTATACTATTGGCCAAATCTATTTATTAAACTAAAAGAGTACATAAAAAATTGCCAAATTTGTAACGAAAATAAATATAATAGACACCCGGTGAAAATTCCCATAGGAGAGGCACAAATTCCAACAAAAGAAGGTGAAAACCTTCACATTGACATATATTACGCTCAACATTTAACATTTCTAACCTGTATCGATGCTTATTCGAAATATTTGGTCATCAAAGAAATTCAAAACAAATTAAATATTGAAAATAAAGTATTGGAATTATTGCAACAGTTTCCTAGAGCTAAATTAATCATGATTGATAACGAGCCAAGCTTTACCTCGGCTCAATTCAAATCCTTTGCACAACGAAGCGGACTAGCATTAATCTATGCCGATCCGAGACATAGTACAACGAACGGACAGGTAGAAAGAGCACATTCAACTTTAACAGAATTAGCTCGCTGTATCAAGGAAGAGTTCAATATAATTGATCATTCAGAAATTCTGATTAGAGCCGCCCAAGCGTACAATCAAACTATACACTCAATAACTAATCAAAAACCATTCGATATACTGTACAATAAAGTTGAACATGAAAATAACCCACAAGCTTTAAAGCTTGCTCAAACTAAAATGTTAGAAGTTCACAATGAAAATAGAAAGACCAAAAATTACCATGTCGGTCAAATTGTTTACGAGAAAAAACACGGGGAACGAAATAAACTCAAACCAAGATATAAAAAACAAATAGTTAAAGAGGTTAAACCTAATAAAATTATAATTAACAACAGGAATAGGATCATTCATAAAGATAACATTAAGTTTTAAATGTGTTTACCTACATGATACCATTTTGTTAAATTATTAGTTCTTATTTTTTATTTGTTAAATAATTGGTTCTTATTTTTTATTTGTTAAACTATTGGTTCTTATTTTTCTTACAATTTCCAGTAAGATGATTTTATTACTGATCATTCCCTACCTTATCACTTCCGCAAGAAGCGAAATCATTGATTATTCAAACCATGAGTTTTTTCTGTTCAAGGACAAAAAGGATGTTCTTACTTACGAATCCTATAACGAATTATTTCACGTAACCAATTTAAGCTTTTATAAAGAAATAATAAATGTAGAATCTCAAAACATAAATAGAGACCCTAATAAAAGATCACAATGGGAAATCAAATACGACTTAGCAGTTATCAAACTACTATTATCTCAGTTAACACCATCTAGATCCAAAAGGGGAATTAATGAAATAGGCACCATGTGGAAATGGATTGCTGGAACTCCGGATCATGATGACTTCATGAAAATACAAGATAAAATCAATGACTTAATAGTTAATAATAATAAACAATCTATTATCAACTCCAAATTGTTCAAAGAAATAGAATCTCTTTCTGATGACTTTAAACATGTGTTTATCGATCAAGATCTACCATTAAGAAAACATCGCTTAAGACTATTAACTTTTGACCTGCAAAATTTAATCGATACTATTACATTGGCTAAAATTGATGTCTTCAATACAAAAATGTTAAACACGGAAGACATAAAAGAAATATTAAGTCACGAACAAAGACCGGTAATCATAACCGATTTAATGGATATCTCTGTGTTCAAAATTGTAATTCATAAAGACCTACTTATTATTTATATAAAATACCCTATAATTTCTAACAGATGTGACATATACTATGCCAGAGCCATTTCCAAATCAGATGGAAAACTAGTTATAAGCAATCAAGTCGCAAAATGCGATAATACCTATTATGAAATGTCTACATTTAATATCGAACTTTTTAACAACTACTGTATCATTAGTAAAGTAAAAACCTGTTTCACAAAATTATTAAATGGAGAGAAATCGACTTGTAAGAAAATTAGAGAAAAAAATCAAAAAATAGATATCATTCAAGACGGTGCCATTTTTATAAGTGGTAACAATATTGTTAACAACTCCCAGTTAAACGGATCTTTCCTTATAACATTTAACGGTACAACCACCATTAATAACATCTCTTATACAAATATTGAAAACAAAATTATTGAATATATAGCTGCAAACCATTTCACAAATTATGAAATTTCTGATTACATTTTGTCAAATAATTCTGAACTCTCCTTAGATAATATTAAAATTTTAAATCCATTCATTAAAGTTAATAATACCAAGATATCACTTTCCTTTATATTATTAATTTTAATCATTATATATTTAATTTTTTTAATTATTATTAAATATATTCACATTATATTTGTAACCAAAAAACATCGGCCAGATATAGAAGAAAGCTTTAATCATGAAGAATTTTTAACAGAATTAAGGGCCCACCTAAATGAAACTCGAAATGAATCGGGACGCTCCATTTTAGAAGGGGGAGAGTTATCATACCCATGATTCAGGGGCCCTTGCCCAATTTATAAACAATTTTTTGGAAATCCAATCTGAACGATTGACTTCCTTTGTTCTTTCCTTTGCTCTCAAAAGTCGCACTTCGCCGGCCTGCCACTGTTTACATAAACAAATTCAAATCTTCTCACCAAGTCTTGAGAACCAAGCCGCTGCCGGTCCACAGCTTGGCCACTTGGGTAAACAATCTTTCGTAACGTAAACACAGCCTCCTCTAGGTGACAAAGATCTAATTGCGCTTCAATCAAAATTGCATCGATCAGCATAATTGAATTTCACAACGCAGTGGAATAATTTCAGCATAAAGCTTTTATCGAAAGCCCAAGAAGTTTCCAAAGAAAAGCTCCTGGCCGAGGTTAATTGGATGAAGGCTTAGAATCCTAAGATCAGTCTGATTCGGGACGAAGAAAAGAAAAGTTCAAAGATTGAAAAGTGTCTTGTAATTGTGAATTAAGTTAAAAAGAAAATCTTCAATAAAGTTATATTAAATTAAAAAAAAAAAAAAATATTTTTTTAAATATTTTTAACTAATAACAAATTTAATTGGCGCCCAACGTGGGGCGGTGTACTTAAAAGTTCTAAATAAATATTAACGATAACAAGTTAAATACAAAACAGAACTCGCGCCGCCAACAACCCATATTTTTAGTGGAAAAATTAAAACATCCACAATAATCCAACGACATCTAACAACTGTGACAGTGATCGTGGAAAAACTTAATTGGAAATTAATTAATGCAATAACCCAATTAAGAATTTAATATAAAAAAGGAGAACTGAATACTTAATTCAATTTACAAGAACACGATAACAAATCTAAAAATCAACATCAACCAAAAACCAAAAACTACGAGTGACTAAAGAGTTAACAAATCAAGATAAAAAGATATAAACTAAAGAAAGAAGGAAGCCCATTTGATACAAACAAGTTACATTCTGAGAAGGAAGACCCCAACGGGAAATAAGCAGAACAATTAAACAGAAGGAAGACCCCAACGGAAGATAAACTAAAGGAAGACCCCAACGGAAGATACACTGACATTCCATCAGAAAGTATCGTGAGCAAAAAAGTAATATTAAGACTTTAAATTAATAAAATAAGATCAAGATAAATAGAACATTGCGAAGATTTAACATTACTAAATTAATTTAAAAAAAAAAAAAAAATTAATTAAACAGAACAATCTGGAAAATTTAATAGAAAGTTTTGATAATTTAAATTTAAAAATGGCAACCGGAGGTTCAGCACCAAACAACTCTGTGGGCGGGTTATCTAGCGCCAGCAGTCTGACTATGGAATTAATAAACAGATTAATAAGTGTACAATTAGGTGAAGTTACCAAAAAAATTGAAGGGATAGAGGTAAAATTAACTGCTAACAATAATGAAGTTGAAGATTATAAAACCCAAACATTTGACCGAACTGTAAAATGCGAAACTACACTAGAGGTAGTTAAATCTTTACCAAAGTTCACGGGTGAAATAACCCAATATGTAGGCTGGAGAGAAGCGGCAGAAATCGCCATGAGTCTGTATAAAATTGAAAGTGAACAATATTTTATCGCTTTAACAATTCTTCGTAATAAAATCATGGGAGCAGCACACGATGCTCTAACTAACCATGGAACTGTTTTAAACTTTCAAGCAATACTTTCTAGATTGGATTTTATTTATAATGATAAAAGACCAATCCATGTTCTGGAATCAGAATTAAGCGTCCTTCGACAGGGACGCATGACCATTACAGAGTTTTACAATGAAGTTAACAAGAAAATGACATTACTCGTAAATAAAACTATAATGACATACGGAAAAGACAGCGAAATAACCAAAGAAACTAATAAAACAATTAGGAGCAACGCTCTTCGAATTTTTATTTCTGGATTGAATGGATCTATCTCAGAAACTCTCTTTTCTCTTAACCCACCGGACTTGCCGAACGCTTTGGCTAAGTGCCAAGAATTAGAATCAAATAACTTTCGAGCCCAATTCGCAAATAAGTACTATGGGTTCAAAATTGAAAATAAAAATCAGGGTAATAACCTTAGATTTAACTCAGTAAATTCTAGACTGAATATCAACACTTCAAATAGAATGAATAATAATTGGCCACAAAACGGTAACAATGGGCAAAACAATAATTGGAATCTTCACAACAATTCCAAAAATCAACCCCCACCAGAACCTATGGAAGTTGATAGCACCATTAGGATTCAAAATCGTCCGAATAATAACTACAATCGTCCGTATAGAAATTATAACGGGTACAATAATAACAGGCAGAGTTATAATAATTTTTCTCAAAGAAATAATTATAATCAAACCCAAACACAAAAAACTGAACCGCAAGCCCCATTAAAAAGGGAATCAACTGGGACAGTTAATCAACCAGCTCAAAAAACTATGAGGGTAAACAACATTAACGAGGACCATTTTTTAGATCAGCAACCAACAGAGGAATGCCCCATATATTAAGGGTGGATAGAAAAACTAAAAGAAAATTAAATATATTAATCGACACAGGGGCCACGGCCTGTTATATTAAAAAGGGAATTTATGAAAACAAAAATGAACTATCAATATATAAAAGAATATCCACAGTCCATGGGCATTCTATAATAAAATATTATCATATGATAAATATATTTGGAGTTAGATATTTATTTTATGAAATCGAAGGTCTAGAATCCGATCTATTAATTGGGATAAATTTATTAAGAAGAATAGGTGCTAAGCTAGATATTCAAAACGGCATCTTGGAATATAACGGGGTAAAAGAGAAACTTGTATACAATGGCAAGGAAGAAAAACACGAATTGTGTTTAATTGGGGATAACAATACTCTTCCATTAAAAGAGTATATTATAAAAAAATACTTCGATATTCAAAAAGAGTATGAAGATGAATCAGTAATTGCTGAAGGAAGTTTATATAGCATGGGATCAAAAAATCCTGAGCACGCCGACGTTGAATTATCCGTCATTAATAAAACTAATAGTTTGGGATATAAAAATCCTGAACACGCCGACGATGTTAATTCCGTCAAATTAAAATCGAAAAGTTTTGGATATAAAAATCCTGAACACGCCGACGATGTTAATTCCGTCAAATTAAAATCGAAAAGTTTTGGATATAAAAATCCTGAACACGCCGACGATGTTAATTCCGTCAATTTAAAATTGAATAGTTTGGGAAATGAAAATCCTGAACACGCCGTCGTAGAATTATCCGACAAGCAAAGATTAAATAATGTTAAAATATTTTCAAATCAAATAAAGGATTTAGAAAATGACATTATAAACACAATCGAAAGGGAGCATTCAAAAATAGATATGCAAATCCCATTTCGAACCGATATTCGAGGTGAAGTAAATACCGAACATGACAGAGCAATTTATGGAAAACAATATCCTTATGCTATGTCGGTCTCAGATTTCGTTAATAATGAAATCGATAGAATGCTAAGGGAACAAATTATAAGACCAAGTAGAAGCCCTTACAATTCGCCAGTCTTAGTAGTACCCAAAAAGGGTCAAAACGAAGATGGAACACCAAAACATCGACTAGTTATTGACTATAAAAAATTAAATGAAAATACGATACCTGATCGGTATCCAATGCAAGATCCATCCGTCATACTAGCGAACCTGGGAAAATCAAAATACTTCTCAACCATCGACTTGGAATCCGGCTTCCATCAAATTTTAATGAAAGATTCCGATATTGAAAAAACTGCTTTTTCCATTAATAATGGGAAGTTTGAATTCTTACGTATGCCATTTGGGTTAACAAACGCCCCTAGAATATTTCAAAGAGCAATGGATGATATATTAAGAGAACAAGTCGGAAAAACTTGTCATGTTTATATGGATGATATTATAATCTTTTCCAATACAATGGAACAACATTATACTGATCTAATTCAAATAATTAATATTTTACAACAGGCAAATATGAAAATTTCTCTTGAAAAATCTAAATTCTTCAAATTAGAAACAGCATTTCTTGGTTATATTGTTTCTCACAACGTAATTAAAACTGACCCCGAAAAAATAGCAACTATTCAAAGTTATCCAATTCCAAAAAATATTCGAGAGTTACGAAGCTTTTTAGGCTTAGCCGGATACTATAGAAAATTCGTCCGTAATTACGCACAAATTGCCAAACCTTTGACAAAATATTTAGGAGGAGAAAATGGAAAAGTAGCTAGACGAATGTCGCTAAAAATTTCTATACAACTTGACAATTCAGCTATACAAGCATTCAATGAAATTAAGGAAAACCTAATTGCTCAGGTAGAATTAGTACAACCCGACTACAATAAAAAGTTCACTCTAACAACAGACGCATCAGATATAGCTATAGGAGCAGTTTTATCCCAAGAGAATAAACCAATTACCTTTATTTCAAAAACACTCAATAAAACCGAACAACTATATGCTACGAATAAAAAGGAGCTACTAGCAATTGTTTGGGCATTAAAAAATCTGAGAAATTATTTATATGGAGTAGTAGGCATTGAAATTCAGACTGACCATCAGTCATTGTCATTTACAATTTCTGACAAAAATCCTAACATAGAAATGAAAAGGTGGTACTCATTCATAGAAAGCTTCACTCCTAAAATAGTTTACAAACCAGGAACAACAAATGTGGTAGCCGACGCTTTATCAAGAATAAAGTTGAACAATATTACTGAAAGTAATAATGATCAATCAGATGAATCAAGCTCAGATATAAATACTCAGCACTCTGCTGAAAGTAGTTACGAAAATACTATTCAAGAAACACGCAAACCCCTGAACCAGTTTAAACAACAACTGTTGCTAACTACTGGGAGGTTTACGGTACACGAATCAATTTCAGTCTTTGGCAAAATTAGACACATAATAGAATACGACACACCGGAAAACTTAATTACAATATTAAAGGAATATCTTCCCCCTAACATAACAGTCGGAGTACACTGTACAGTCGAAGATTTATACCATATCCAATTACCATTAAAAAGTAACTTTTCAAACAAATTTCTTTTTACAAAATTATTTTTACAAGATGTTGAAAATAATGAAGATAAAGCCTTAATTATTGAAGAAACACATTCTCGAGCTCACAGGGGACTCGAAGAAAATTATAAACAAATTAGTAGATTATACTATTGGCCAAATCTATTTATTAAACTAAAAGAGTACATAAAAAATTGCCAAATTTGTAACGAAAATAAATATAATAGACACCCGGTGAAAATTCCCATAGGAGAGGCACAAATTCCAACAAAAGAAGGTGAAAACCTTCACATTGACATATATTACGCTCAACATTTAACATTTCTAACCTGTATCGATGCTTATTCGAAATATTTGGTCATCAAAGAAATTCAAAACAAATTAAATATTGAAAATAAAGTATTGGAATTATTGCAACAGTTTCCTAGAGCTAAATTAATCATGATTGATAACGAGCCAAGCTTTACCTCGGCTCAATTCAAATCCTTTGCACAACGAAGCGGACTAGCATTAATCTATGCCGATCCGAGACATAGTACAACGAACGGACAGGTAGAAAGAGCACATTCAACTTTAACAGAATTAGCTCGCTGTATCAAGGAAGAGTTCAATATAATTGATCATTCAGAAATTCTGATTAGAGCCGCCCAAGCGTACAATCAAACTATACACTCAATAACTAATCAAAAACCATTCGATATACTGTACAATAAAGTTGAACATGAAAATAACCCACAAGCTTTAAAGCTTGCTCAAACTAAAATGTTAGAAGTTCACAATGAAAATAGAAAGACCAAAAATTACCATGTCGGTCAAATTGTTTACGAGAAAAAACACGGGGAACGAAATAAACTCAAACCAAGATATAAAAAACAAATAGTTAAAGAGGTTAAACCTAATAAAATTATAATTAACAACAGGAATAGGATCATTCATAAAGATAACATTAAGTTTTAAATGTGTTTACCTACATGATACCATTTTGTTAAATTATTAGTTCTTATTTTTTATTTGTTAAATAATTGGTTCTTATTTTTTATTTGTTAAACTATTGGTTCTTATTTTTCTTACAATTTCCAGTAAGATGATTTTATTACTGATCATTCCCTACCTTATCACTTCCGCAAGAAGCGAAATCATTGATTATTCAAACCATGAGTTTTTTCTGTTCAAGGACAAAAAGGATGTTCTTACTTACGAATCCTATAACGAATTATTTCACGTAACCAATTTAAGCTTTTATAAAGAAATAATAAATGTAGAATCTCAAAACATAAATAGAGACCCTAATAAAAGATCACAATGGGAAATCAAATACGACTTAGCAGTTATCAAACTACTATTATCTCAGTTAACACCATCTAGATCCAAAAGGGGAATTAATGAAATAGGCACCATGTGGAAATGGATTGCTGGAACTCCGGATCATGATGACTTCATGAAAATACAAGATAAAATCAATGACTTAATAGTTAATAATAATAAACAATCTATTATCAACTCCAAATTGTTCAAAGAAATAGAATCTCTTTCTGATGACTTTAAACATGTGTTTATCGATCAAGATCTACCATTAAGAAAACATCGCTTAAGACTATTAACTTTTGACCTGCAAAATTTAATCGATACTATTACATTGGCTAAAATTGATGTCTTCAATACAAAAATGTTAAACACGGAAGACATAAAAGAAATATTAAGTCACGAACAAAGACCGGTAATCATAACCGATTTAATGGATATCTCTGTGTTCAAAATTGTAATTCATAAAGACCTACTTATTATTTATATAAAATACCCTATAATTTCTAACAGATGTGACATATACTATGCCAGAGCCATTTCCAAATCAGATGGAAAACTAGTTATAAGCAATCAAGTCGCAAAATGCGATAATACCTATTATGAAATGTCTACATTTAATATCGAACTTTTAACAACTACTGTATCATTAGTAAAGTAAAAACCTGTTTCACAAAATTATTAAATGGAGAGAAATCGACTTGTAAGAAAATTAGAGAAAAAAATCAAAAAATAGATATCATTCAAGACGGTGCCATTTTTATAAGTGGTAACAATATTGTTAACAACTCCCAGTTAAACGGATCTTTCCTTATAACATTTAACGGTACAACCACCATTAATAACATCTCTTATACAAATATTGAAAACAAAATTATTGAATATATAGCTGCAAACCATTTCACAAATTATGAAATTTCTGATTACATTTTGTCAAATAATTCTGAACTCTCCTTAGATAATATTAAAATTTTAAATCCATTCATTAAAGTTAATAATACCAAGATATCACTTTCCTTTATATTATTAATTTTAATCATTATATATTTAATTTTTTTAATTATTATTAAATATATTCACATTATATTTGTAACCAAAAAACATCGGCCAGATATAGAAGAAAGCTTTAATCATGAAGAATTTTTAACAGAATTAAGGGCCCACCTAAATGAAACTCGAAATGAATCGGGACGCTCCATTTTAGAAGGGGGAGAGTTATCATACCCATGATTCAGGGGCCCTTGCCCAATTTATAAACAATTTTTTGGAAATCCAATCTGAACGATTGACTTCCTTTGTTCTTTCCTTTGCTCTCAAAAGTCGCACTTCGCCGGCCTGCCACTGTTTACATAAACAAATTCAAATCTTCTCACCAAGTCTTGAGAACCAAGCCGCTGCCGGTCCACAGCTTGGCCACTTGGGTAAACAATCTTTCGTAACGTAAACACAGCCTCCTCTAGGTGACAAAGATCTAATTGCGCTTCAATCAAAATTGCATCGATCAGCATAATTGAATTTCACAACGCAGTGGAATAATTTCAGCATAAAGCTTTTATCGAAAGCCCAAGAAGTTTCCAAAGAAAAGCTCCTGGCCGAGGTTAATTGGATGAAGGCTTAGAATCCTAAGATCAGTCTGATTCGGGACGAAGAAAAGAAAAGTTCAAAGATTGAAAAGTGTCTTGTAATTGTGAATTAAGTTAAAAAGAAAATCTTCAATAAAGTTATATTAAATTAAAAAAAAAAAAAAAATATTTTTTTAAATATTTTTAACTAATAACAAATTTAATTTGCACGCCAAATAGAAAATATTTTTCTATCATCAAAATCTAAACAGAAGAAAACGCAGGAATGGCAGCGAAAAAATCCAAAAATTTCTCTACAGCGAATATTGGACTGAAAACTCATGTGTAGGTGCTTGTAGAGTGGAAAAAATTGTGAAAATATTCTTCCAAATTAAAAATAAATTTTTACCTCAGCACAGCAAACGAGAAGCGAACTGTCCGGCGTGCAGGTGTGTGCGGTGATGAGATATTTTTAGCAGCCACTGTTGACTGCGCACCACACGCTCGCCGATTCGACGGTTCTCTAGCCAATCCCCCGGGACACCCGGACACCTTCTATATCTGCTCCTACTATATCGTCTGCTTAGTGAGTAATTATATGAAATTGTGAGGAAATCAAAGGAGGTATAGGGGAAAATATTGAACGACGGACCGACTGTCACATCACTTAAGTAGACATTAATTATACGCCATGAACTGAAGAACCGCGGAAACCAAAACAAAAACAGCTTTCGAAACACTAAATACCCTCCCTTTTAGCCTTTACATTTCGTTAAGTAAATATTAAAATAAACCCTAAATTATAATTATTTTAATCTGTTTAAAAGCGTAAAAATTAAGTGCCAGTCGTGTTTTGCCTTCGAAGCAAAACAAAAAATTGGCAGCAGAATTAAGGCTGTACTCAGCTGCACTTTTGCTTTGCTTTCTGTTAATATTAATAATAATTATAAACATTTTCATAAGCTGATCATTAATGGTGTAATAAGGTAGCCGAATTTAGTTCAAGGTGTTCCACAGCCTTGAGTTCAATGTTTTATTGGGGTAAGTGCAGAAATAAGTAAGTGAACCGGTAGGTTAAGTTAATAAACATATTATAGGTTTATATACTATATACTTCCCATTTTCCCTAATTCTTAAGTAATATTCTACCCACGGATTTAAAGCAAGGAAATGTAATCTTTTTAAGTAGATTTGCTCAAACCAAATGCATTTGATAGTGTAATAAAAACGGGGAATAAAAACCATTACACATGTGCTCCACACAACGCATAAGGACGAGGGCGTTAGGAGGTGGTGGTGGTTCGTTCTCAAAGCCCTGTTGATGGATAAAACTTACCTGCAAAGAAAGAAGAAAAGAAATAAAAAATTAGATATTAAAAATTTATTTCAGATGCAACAAGAGACAACGAAAATAACAATAACAAACACCAGCCAGTCGAGACGGCGACTCGGATGGCTTGGCTTGGCGTGGCGTGGCGTGGCGCGGAGGGAAGAGCATTTCAAAATTTTCGTAAGTTCAAAAATGTAATAAAAATAAGAAATTTATGAAGAATTTAGTAAGTGAGGAGAGCCAGTAGACGAAACAGCAGGAGGAGCGATTGGAGGAGGTGAGGGCTCAAAGAATTTATGGCTGTAAAAATGTTTATTGCTTCTGTGTACTTTTTTGCCTCTGACTTTTTATTGTAGGCAGTGGTTGGGCAGTGCTACCAGGGGGGAGCTATATCTAAATTGTTGCACTGGTGGCTGCCACTCGACAGGTATTCTCCAAGGAGACCGAACCCAGCAGAGAGAGGAGACAGCCTGTCACTTTGAATAATGTTTGGGGCCCTCATAAATTGGACACCGCGTGTGAACTGTCCATGTCCGATGTTCCTCCTCGTTCTAATGAGCTGCAGCCCAAATGTGAGGCGGCGGAAAATTCAACACTTTTCCATGAAAATTCAAATGCGAGAGGCAAAATAAATGAAACCAGATTTCCCTTGATGAAAGTGCCAAAATTAACGCGGCCACGTCACATGCATAAAACATCATAACGAAGCGAACGGGGCGGGGCGGCTGGCTGTAAAGGGGTATCAACAAGGGGGTGTGGTTGAAGGATCTCTTAGCATCGGCTTAATCCTTCAAGCGCTGAAATAACGCCAGTAGCCCTCTGGAGCCTCTGGAGTGACAGGCCCATGGATGATAGGCGAAACCGAAGTATGGATATGCTTTTGTAGAACAGAATTAAATTTCCATTCGAAATCAAAACCGAAATGAAACAGAATATTTTGCACAGGCCCATTGTGTTTACTTTGCAATAACAATTGAAACACCATCGAATTTCCAAATATTTGATTTAAATGTTAATCGAAAAGCAAATCGAGGCCTGTGTATCCTTCTCGTTCAAAATGAAGCATCCTATCCAAATAGAAAGAGCAACAACTTTTTCTGCCCATCTCGTGGCTTAACACAAACATACAAATATATTTTTTAATCAAAATTCTCTTAAATAATTAAAATGCAAATTGTGCGAGCATAAAATAACAAAAACAACAGCAGCTACGAATAAACACAGTCACAGACAGACACAGGACTGGTGACAGGACACACCGAAGGACAAAGAAGCCAAAGGGACTACAAGCAACGGGAAAAAACAATCCACCCACGACAAGGGAATGATATGATGACAATCCTGCTGTGGCTGCTGCTGTTACTGGTTCATGATGATGATGGCGATGGCGATGGCGATGCCATGGGAGGATTTGGGAATGGGGTACGATGACGACGACTTTGACAGTTCTTTGTGGTATTTTCAACGCTGACTGACAAGAGAGCTGAGGAAGCCCGAGAACACAGACAGAGCCCTTAAAGTGTTAACGATGATAAAGTTGGGTGAAAACGATTCGGTTCGCCATCACGCCCTTTGCTACACTTGTACTAAAATTTATGGTTGTAAGCAGGGCAACTCTAATTAGATGGGTAGCCATAATTAAGGATAAATTTCCAAGCAGGTTTCCAAGCTACTATTTCATGAGATTTCCCAATTTTTAATCCATCAATCCCCATTTTCCGAGTGTAGGTCCTGCTCCTCCTCCACCCGCAACCATATCACGCATTCGCACACGTGTTAAATTCATGACACAATCCCCCGCATACACAAAAAGGGTTGCCCTCAGAACAGGAACTCGGAACAGACGAAAGGACTCCCAGGAGCACGTGTGCATGTGTGTGCCTGCGTGTGTGTGTTCATTAAGCTGCTTATTATGTTTGCACTTAAAAATTCATATGTGACTATGGCAACCCCTCCGAAAACAAATTGGTTGTGTCCTTTAAAGCCCCGCCTTGTACCATCACCACCCCCCAGCCTCATCCCCACCCAGTTGGGCAACTTATTGGCATACTTAAGAAGGGCTAGCATGCTTCATTAAACTGAGCCGAGGATTTCAAATTTTCAGCTGAGACCAGCTTCGAAAGGATGATGATGATGACGACCTCATTTTTTATCCAAATCTGTGCGGGTGTCTCTGTGTTTTGCATATTAATTTATAGGCAGTGCCCGGGAAAATTAACAACTTGTAAAACACAAAATGTAATTAAGTATACGCCATGTGTTGCCGCAATACACAAAAAATATGTGTATATTCTTTATTTTTCTGGTGTGTGTCGCAATTTATAAATATTAAATTAGCTTTTTGAACGGGGTCAAGTTGGGCAATTCTCTGCCAGGTAAGAGGGGTTCTTTCTGATGAAATGCCTTTGCGGTAAGCCATTACTAAAACATCAACTTTTTGCTGCCTTGCAAAAGCATTTTGATGAAACTAAAAGGGAAACCACAAAATATTTCATCAATCTGGGAGCGAAAGGTTTACACTAAACAGGGATTAAATTAAATGAATATTTTTAAACTATATAAATTATTTTCTTAAACAATCTTTGAAAACTAAATTCCAGCCCAGAGAGAAACATATCAAAGGCGAGCCTGGCTTGGTGGGGAAACCCAGCTGAAACCTGAAAATGGGCGGAAAAGTGGTTTAAAAGGAACTCTTTGGAAAGCGATGAACAGGATTCGAAATTCATGGCAAAGGAAGTGGAATGGAAAAGCGCGATGCGAGATACGAGTTGGGGAGGTAAATTGAAAGGGCTCGGAGATAGACGGCGCCAAAGTTCATTTAAGCGAAAATGTAATTTTATGCTTTTTAATTGAGCGAATATGCGTGGAAACATGTGGCGCAGAAAATGGCGAGCAAAGGACCATGGACCAAGGATAAAGTAGAGAAGTCTGGGTGGATAATGGACCTGGGTCAACCGGATGGGTTGATACGCCCTTGATGAGTTTGCGCCGCACTCAAGTGAAATAATCAAGGTAGCAGAGCTGGCACATAGAGGGAATAGAGAGGTCCTGTAGCCAAGTGCAGGTGTTAGCCCCGCACACAGTTAGAGACAAGGACTCAAGTGTCCGCTTTGGCGTATTTAAAAAAATACTGAAAGGAAGCTGCGAAACTCTGGTGCTTTGATGAAAAGCAATAAAAATCCAACATTATTAATCATCATCAATCAATGTCATCCATCAAAATGCGTGGCTGCCTGGCTACCCTTTCTCTTCTCTGGTTCCCCTTTCTGAACTTCCATCATCATTCTTTGTTCGTTTGGTCCTCCACTCATTTCTCCGCCCCCAATTTTCATATTCTTTATCCTTCTGCTGCCGTCCATTATAATCATCAACGCCCTTTTACTTAAAAGACTAGACACGCGTCCAGACATCGCCGAAGTAAATGCAAAACCAAGGAGGTTCTTCTGGAGTTAAGAAAGCATTAAGCTACTCAAAATTGGGATTTTCGGTTAAGATATTTCATTGAAATAATGAAAAGTAGACAACCTATAGAAGAAATACTATAGTGTTATATTTTGCAATTACTGATGGCTTTCTAAAAGAGGTTTCTAGGTTTCAAAACTATTGCGAAAAACACCCTTTCCATCATACTAACTTTGGAAAGGTTCACCTGACCCATATATCTACAAACTGACATTAGTTAGAGTTTTTCGGGGAAAGGTTCCGTTCCCTTGGAAAGGCGAGTAGCAGCCACCTCCTGCCCGCTTCTTAGTTCCCGACCCCACTGGCAAGTATACCAAAGTTCAGTGAACTTTTCCCACCAAGTCAACGACCAAAAGAAAGGCACACCGACTAAACATGTAAAACCAGATTCGGTGAAAGGGGCGGAATGGCGGCAAGAGGCGGCCAAAGAATAAGAACAATAATGATAATGATATCATATGGATAAAAAACACACAGAGCTGCGACCAGCGACCACAATACGCGGTTGAGCAGCATATTTTTCACAATTCTTGTTTTGGTTTCGCTTTGTTTCATTTGGGTTGCATGTGTTTTGTGTTGGTGGCTTCTTTTATATTTTATTTATCGCCTAAATTACATCACTTCCAATGCTACTTCTTGGCTGGCTCATTTAAATTTATCAAGCATACACATTATTTTTTTGGGATACCCATTCCATGGGATCGCCTCCAACTCCCGACCCATTCACACTTGCCGTGAATTTAATTAACAAACTCGAGGGTGACCTCTGCGTGCTTGTCGTCGCCGTCTCTTGCCATCGCCCCAAAAGTGAACTTCTCGACTTTTTTGAAGAAAAAGTCAGCTTATAAACTTTGCGGCACTTTGCCGGCACTTCGTAGCCTTCTTCGCCTTCACCGCTTTCTCAATGTTTCTCTTCCCAAAAGAATTTCCGTGAGTAGCTTGAATAGCAATTGACATACAAAATACTTTTGAGTGTCATGCCGTGGAGCCAGCTACCTTACCAGGTAAGGTAAGGTAAAGTCAGGTAACTTCACTTACTATACTGTCTTCCTCACCACCCACCCACCGCCCCAAATCTCTCTTTTGGCCATTGCGCCATTGTTTTGTAGACAGCAATTCTTTTTGGGTTTCGTTGGCAGGCGAGGAGGAAACTTTAATAAACTTTTAAATCGAAATAGTCAAGTCCCTTGGAAAATGTTAAAGAAATTCATGCAAAACTGATCTAAAAATTCAGCAGCTATTAATAGTTATTTATAAACAACCTGCATTTGGAATTCGGAAGTGAAACAACGCATAACAAAAGAAATACATTTTAATTGCCTTCTAAACTGAGTGCCATTTGCTTATCAAAAGATGATTTGAATAAACATTAGAGGTCAAGATCGTGACGATCGAATTTCAGAGATCAAAACAGAAATACCCAACAAAAAGAATAGAAGGTGTTGGAATTGCATTTTAAATTAAATAACATGAATTCCTAATTAACTAATTTGTCTTTTGAATAAATAAATATTAAAGTATGAACTTTTGTGCTCTTTTGAACAAAGTAGCCTCATTTAGAGCACTTTTCCCTTAAGAAATCAAATAATGCAGGGCTTTCATTCAATGCCAATTGTTGTGGGTAAAAGTAACAATAGAAAACCCGACGCACTTGCCAAAAATCGACACACAACAATGGAAACACCAAACAGCAGCAACAGTCTTAACCCACTTTTCCTTAGCCACAATGTCTAAGCTTCACAGACACGACAAAACTATGACTAAGTATATTTTCTCCACCACCGCCACCGCTCCCAAAAAATCATATTTCGGATCATCATCATCAGCAGCATTATCACACAAGCGTCTCACGACAAAAGTGTCAAGTCCGACAGACAGACAACAAGCTGAATTATGTTGTTGCCGCTGGCTACGCCCACATGATGACCGCCTTTTTGTCCGCTGGCGGCAACTCTACCTGGTGAAAATTCCAAAAGGAAAATCTTGACAAAATATACGAAAATTTTGGCAAGCCAGCGAAACATTTATTTTTGTTTTCCGAAACATATTTCAGTTTCTGTGTTGCCCGCCTGGTTTTGCTGTCTCATTTCGATTTTTTCACACTTTAGTCGCTGACAGATAGTGTTGATATATCTTCTAAGATGGCTTTGTTCTTGTAGAATAAGGGTCTATGAGTTGGTGTTGGTGGTTGTCAAATGATTTTCAAGCAAATCCGTTCAAAAATGAGTAATGACAAACGAGATTGATCTCTACTTTTGGGATTAGAATGGGACATTAATTATTTCTTAAAAAACTAAAGTAGCTGCGATTGTCATCCATTTTGGTAAAGGTTTTTTATTCTATTTTCATTAGATTCTGATGCAATAGCCCAGTGGCTTCTGATGCTTTACGACTGTCTTTTCCGGGTAATCCGCTCCGACATTGTCAACTTATATGCAGCCGAGGTCAGGTCAGGTTTGGAGTGAGACCTGACCCGGTGGTGACCAGGGATTTTGGAGAGCTGGAAGCTGTTTGGTTGCGTTTGCCGTTTGACTGACAGTTTCAATTTGCACTAACTTGGAGTCAAGCAAGGGGGGCAGTAGTATCGTTCTCCGCTCCGGCTCTTTTCATTCCATAAAGGTGATGCCTTTCTTTGGGTATTAAGGTCAAAAAGCGTTAAGCCAAAACAACAACAGAAACACAACTCAGGTAACTCTGAAAGAGGAGACGATGGAGCTGAACAAAAAGTTCAACAGATTTGCTGCAACAACCGCAAAAAGCACAAAAGCATGAACAAGATCCACAGAAAAAAACAGAAAAAAATAAAAAATGAAATAAGAGGATGGGGGGGACAGACAAGGACCTGGGATATAGGAGCCATAGAATCAGGTCAGGCCAGCTCGGAACAAAAATGTGCATTGCTGTAGAGGCCAACTGAAAATAATTGGCCAAAAAGTCGGAAAAAATAAAAATTGGGGGTAAAGCAAAAAAAAAAACAAGCCAGACTTCGCCTTATGCACTTTTGGCTTAAATGAAAAGAAAGCTTAAAAGTGGAAAAGAACGCCAGGTCTGGGTTCGAGAAGAGAATCTCAGGAAATGCAAAAGCCAAATGGCCAAAACCAAACAAACCAAAGCCAAAGCCAAAGCCAAAGTCAAAGCCAATGTGAAAGAAGAAAGAAGTTGATTCTTTGCTGTCTTTGGTTCACCGTTACGTTGACCGCTTTACTTAACGGTACACCGTCGATGAACACCTCTCCACCAATGGGAAGAAATAGGGGGTTTCTAAGAGCCGGAGGTTCTGGAAAACCGGTTCCATTTTGTTTGACGGCCGCGGTGGGTCTTCGTCGTTTCTTCCCCAGCATTGACACCCATTTTTGAAGGCAATCAGCAAAGAAGAATCTACCAACCGGTTCTACCAACTCCCTACCTCCCTTCTTTCTTTCCTCGTGTTGCGAATTCTTAAATCTTCGGTAGCTGGGGAGCCCGCAGCTCAAGTTCCTCAAGCTTTCCCAAAAGAAATGACACTGTTGCGAGCGATTGCGATCTCCAGATTAACGTTAATGAGTGGAGATTTTCTTCTTTTTTAATTGCGAAATTAATCAAAACTGGTTCATCTACGATCTAATCAGAGCTTCTAATAGGCTTTCTAATCTAAAGTTTCTTCTAACATATTGATTGATTGACTGATCTGTGACAATCTCGTCTCTATTCTTATTCTAAACTAATTCGATTAATATTGAAATCATTATAAGAGGCGATTATCGGTTATTATGACGGCTGAACAGTTTCCAAAGTGAATGATGAACCATTATTTTTATGTAGATTGCATTCAAGCATTCTAAGCACATTTACATAATCGTGTTGTCGGTCAACCGGAAATTGGCCAACCCACGAGGAGTCACAATGACCATTCAGATCGCCGTTCGCCTAACTTGGCCGCTTCCGTTTGATTACCGTTGCTTATATATTCTCTTCTGCTTTTGATTTTGTTAGCCAATAAAAAAACAACAACTATAATATATAATATTATGGCCCGTGCAGTCAGTTTCATTTTGTATTTCGCGGTTTCGTGTGGAATTGCTCGAAACAAATTAACAAGAGAAAATCACAAAGCCAAAAAGCCAACGAAAAAAATCGATTCTAATTAAAAAATAAAAATTTATTGTGAAATATTTGAGCCACGCTTTCAGCGAGGGTTGCTTCATAAGTTAAACCACGATTAGATTGCAAAGCATTTCAATAACACCCAACTCTATTGACCAACTAAATTATTGTATTACACTTTATCAATCCCATAAACAAGGTATTGCGTTGTTCAAGAAACGTCCCATTGACGGTTTCTTGTTTTAGTTTCGGTTTGTTTACGATCTTGACATTTTCCATTCAGGTATAACTTGCTATAGATTAAGATTTCGTTTATCGTTTTTAAGCCAGGTTAGGCGATGACTGGCGGGAAGACTCAACCTGACTAGACTAGTCTAGTTAATTAATAAGCTGAATTGTCAGATCGAATGGCAAGTTTGTGTCTATTTTATGACTTTGACTGACGTGATAACAAAGCAAGTTATATAATCCCAAAAATAAAGTTTAATTCTTTATTCTTTTATAAATAATTGGAGTTGATTTTCTTATTTAGGGAAAACCCTAAAAAGGTTGAGTAATTTAATGTTTGACTTGGCCAGGCTTTAAATTCTTTCACAAGCCAAAAGACATTAAATCAAAAGCCGTCCAGCCCGTTTTCAAAGTCAAAAAAGATAAATTAGCAACTTGTTTTATCATTAATATATAGCTTGTGTTCAGAATTTTATATTTGGATTGTTTTTGTTTTACTTTGGAACGACAACAATCCTTCAAAAAGCCGGCTGCCATCAATTTGTGCTAAAATCTGATTCGAATTCGACATTTGTTATGCAAATTATTGAGTGGATTTGAGGCCTATTCCTATGCGTTGATTGAATTTAATTTTTCTTAACGATTTATCCATTTTTTAATGCAAATCTGATCTAAAATCTAAAACAAAATCAGCTGATTTGGTACAAGTTTATATTTAGTCAAATACCGGCTGGCTGACTAAGTGGATGTTTCTGAAGCAAATAAATTTAACATTTTAATAGGTTTATGCGCGTTATGTGTACAAAAATAGGTGTGGATCTAAAATAAACTAAAAGTGTGTCCGTGTTCCGAAACTATGGATACTCTGCCAAGTATTTTGTTTGGCAAAGAAAATCTACCTCCAGGGTATGAATAATATCGCTACTTGGTCGAAATTATAATGTCGCAAGCGAAGTGTTGATGACTAACCTCCTGCCACCTAATAAATACCTCAATATATCTTGGATATATTAATTGTCTCTGTATACCTAAAAACTGGCAATCATCTCTCACATGTCCTTGGGAAATAGTATATATCTTTGGCCAGGCCAAAATTTATGGCACCCACTTTCTTGGCAGCATCCGTAAGATATATTTTAGTTCACCTGGTTCGGAGGATTCTGGTCTCTGTTTCTGTTCTCTGTTTCTGTTTATGGTATGCCATTAATTGCCCAAACAAATTCCGTTAGCCGGCATTTAGTTGTTGCTTAGCTTCAAGTTCAGTAAATACAATTTAATTGCTAATATTCCGATTCACACCGACCCCCACCCAATCCTGCAATGACGCACATTGCCGGAAGATTTTGTTTAGCACAAAATACAGCTCACAGATTATATAATAACGCAATCAGCATTTGTTAATAAATAAGCCAATTCAAAAGGTTATTGTTTCAGTGGCTGGAGAGGCCAAGCACTGAGGAATTCTCCTGCCTGTAGCCTGTATACATCACCGAATATGCGCCAAAAGATTGGCCAAAAGTTAAGGGGATTTAAGGTGTTTTGCCCTCCAAACTAGCAACGTACATTGTCACCTACCTGCAAGTAGAAATAAAGAGAGATCCAGGGTGAGAAATGATTGTGGAAAATGCAATTTTAGATATCTTGACAAATGAATACGGCTGAGATTTCAGGATTTATCACTACCAGCCGCGAGAGGACTTTAAACTTTAGGTTAAAAACTAAACTGATCTTTGAGCCTTTCTATCCGAGACCTATGAAACTTAATCCTTTCAATCCATTGCATTTTTTAGAGGAAATATCCTCGAAAGGCAACTTTAAATTTCCATTCATGTCAAAACAAAAGGAACCTGGCACTTTGTTTGGCTTCGCCAGAAACAGCATAGTGAGAAAAGCTGCAGTCTGGCAGCCAGCTAGCCAGAAATTGTCTACCAACCAGGCCAAGATACACTCCAACTTTTACCCTTTCTGCCAGCTTACGGGGCGCGGCTAGTGGGCTAGTGGGTTGTCAACTTCAATTTGGTCGCTTCTCATAAATATTGACGGGAAAATTGTCGCTTGCGTTTTTGGTACAAGGAAAGAAGCTGGGGGCTGGGGGCTGGGGGCTGAGAGCTTGAGAGATGCGGCAGGGTTATTAAAAAATTCATGGCTTGTAAAATGCTGAAAATCCGGGCAATGGAAAATTTAAAATGCCTATAAAGGGAAAAGGGCGTGGAGTGGGAGACATGAGACGAGATGAAAATTGGCCGGCAAAGCGGCTTATAGAACCGTCGGAGGAACAGAAACCAATGCCGCTTGCCCTGTGGCCTTTTTCGACCGCAATGTTGGCAGGCGGCAGGGCTGGGCTGGGCTGGTCTGGGCAGGGCAGGAAGAGCAAATCCTGGGAAATGAGGAAGAGCCTGGTGCGGTTTGTTGGTTGTGGAGAAAACATCGCTGCGTTTGACGTCCACTCGCAAAATATCATTTACATATTCGCGGAGGAGTTGCCGTAGCTCAGCGGGAAATACATGAAAAGCTTTTAAATTTTTGATAGCCACCCGCGTGCTTTTCATCTCCTCAAAAAGGATAACAAAAAAAACGAAATCAGGACAGAACCTACGTGTGTTTTTCCACAGCACCCTGAATATCCTTTGATTTTCGACATCAGTTGTTTCTTAATTATTTTGGCTATTTTACATTTATATGTAAGCCAACGGCCTTTACAATTTAACCAAAAGTTAAACGAGTCCTTTTCCATTTGCATTTCATTTTTTTTTGGCTAAGTAAATTGTTTGAAAACTGCAGCTTTTTGGACTCAATCTCATTTAGCCCTTCCTCGTTCCCTTCCCGCCATCGGTTTACCCTTAATTTGGCTTAATTTTTTGTTTATTTACGTTGGCCCCCTGGGCTAGAAAGATATTCGGTTATGGCCAAAACAACAAGAGTTCGGACCGAAAAAAAATGTTTGTGCAGGCACATCTGTGCACTTTTTGCCTTTGGTTTGCTTTGCTCTTCGGAGATCTGCTCGGGATTGTTTTTTGTTTATGTTTTAATTACGTTTCGTGGTTGATTTATGCCCATAAAACAGTGTGGGTGGAGAAATGTGGGTGGCTAAGGGGCGCTGCAATGGAGTGGTCGCAGTTGGCGGTGCTTTTGTTTGTTGGCCTTGAAAGGAAATTGGGTTATGAGGCAGATTAAGCAACTAATTATAATTGATGCGGCTTATTTTGTAGAATAAATCTCTTGCTTGAGAACCGAATTACGGTTTTTAAACCCCAGATTTATCCCATGTGAGATTTTTAACTCCCCATCTCGGCACTTGGTCCTTTGTTCTCGATTATTTCCCTTAGTCCTGCAATGCGCTTTCCATTCTCCATGCTGGAGATGATAAATGACCACCAGAGCTATCCATCCAACAAACCAACCATGGCTACATGCATCTAAGTCTAATATCTGAGTATCTATCTGGGCTATCTTTTGTGTATTGTATATCGTATATATTGTATATTGCTGTTCGGTTTGAATATTTCCGCCATAAGTATATGTACAATGTATGTATTCCATCTATGTATCCATTTCCTAGTGGCTGGCTCTGTTGTTGCCTGCAACTTGTCAGTTTCTGCACAAAGACCATCAATTTATTTAGTTTTATTATCTGCACACGCAGTGCGGAGAGTTCATAGATGGTTTGGGGTTTTGGGTTTGGATTGGGATTGGGGTTTTGGTTTGGGTTGTGGGGGGGTGGTCCAAGGGAAGTTCTTTCTATATTGGCTCAGAGGTTCTTTCCGTTTCGTATTTATTTTCATTTTTTGCTAGCCATTTTTTGCTCGCATTCTCCACCCTACCCTAGTACCACCCTTTTGTTTACGCTTTGCACGCAATGCATAACACAGAATACAGAATACCAAACACACAAAGAGAAAAAAAATGGAAATTGTTTGTTGTTGGTTGCAAGTGTCGTAGAAGCGAAAAAAAAGAAAGTACAATGGAGTGAAAAAAGGGAATATCTTGACACTTTATCGTTAGCCAAAAACTAGCGCAGCGTAAACAAAAGACAAGCGATGGGCTTCGAGAATGGGGAGGTGGGTGGTGAAAGGTGGGCGGAGGCAGGCACTACATGACACGGCGGTACTCGGGGGTAGTCGGCGGTGGCGGGGGCATCCTAAGGTTTTGGCATTTTCGCGCTTGGCGTTAAATTCCCCTGACAGCTATAAAATTGCATTTTAGAGCAGCACAGCGCCGAGTACCTACGGAAAAGTCAAAGCGAAGTGAAGGAAACGAAGGAAACAGGCACGCAGCAGATACAATGTATCTATGTATCTAATAAATAGTTATTGCCGAAATGCAACAACAACAACAACAACAGCAACAGCATGAACAACAAAATTGATATTCCCTCGAGTTGGCCCAAAACAGAGGGAGAAGAACCAAGGCAAAAGTGCGACATCATTATATAAATTGTGCGGTGGCCAAAGTGAGCATCATATGTTTTCTATCTGTATCTATCAGATACACTCGGAATGCAGGCAGCGAGCAGGGCGGCAAGCAGGCAGGCGGGGTTGTTTGGCTTTCCTTCTAAGTTTGAAGTGATTTCCCACACATGTTTTTCCCCAAATCTCATCCCTCCAACTGCTGCCTTCGGAACATGACCACAAAATGTTTCACAGCTGTGCGAAGGGAAAGCTGAAGAAAAAGTAGAGAATAACCGAGAATGTGGGGGAGTTTCTCTTGGTTATTTGTCATTGATGGAGAAAGATGGGTATCGGTCGAAGCGGGGGAGTGCTGAGCGGAAAAACAAACAAAAACTCATGCACGTGCCACAAAAATCATATTTTTTCCACATGAAACCAGAAAAAGATTGAATTGAATAATTGAATATTTTTAAAGAAATTCAAAAGAATTAAAAGTAATTTAAGAACGGAAGTTGAATATCTCCCCCCAATCAAGGTATAAACCCTTCACATTTGCTGTTTTGCCATTCCAATATGCCACACCCACAATTTGTTTCGATTGCAATCTTTGAGTAAGTGAATTTTTATGAGACATCATCGAGTTCTATGTTTTGTCACACATGACGATGGGGGAGAGGGTTGCGAAAGGGTCCTGGATTGAGGTTTGTCCTTCCCCCGTGAAAGGCCCATTGCCAGCCTGCAGCCCCTGCGATAACAGTCCTTTGACACGTGTCTAGGCCACGTGTGTGAGCCCATTTCTCCGAAAAGGGTTAGAAACTGAAGCTACTCCTATAGCTCGTATTTTCTTTCATTTAATTTTTTTTGCGGCTGTCTTCAGTGCTCTGGCACTTATGTTGAGATTACACGCTTGTCAGCGATGCGTCTCGCCCACAAAATCTGTGGAAAAGGATGTGTGGGTGGTGCTGACAGAAGGATTCCACTCTGGTGGTTGACTGATAAAATGAGCAATATGTTCGAGTTACTTCTTCTACACACACAAGGACTGGAGAGAAGTACGTCTATTCAAAATATACAAAAATCTTACTTTAACCTTCTGTTGCTTATATAAAAAAGAGTTTTATTTTTACTCATTTTCGGGCCTTTTTTCCAGAAACTCATTCAACTTTGTTCATTTTCAAAAGTGTTCAAGTGCAACTTAGATGAACTCAACTTTTGGATTACAAATTTTTTCTTTGCCAAAACAAATTGCCAACATTGCTCCACTCCCACTCCCACTCCACTCCATCATCTCTGCCCCTCCTGGTTTTTTCTGCTCATTTTTATATTCACTTTTGGATCCAAACGATTATGAATGCGAACGGATATATATATACGTAGAGTAGTGTGAGGCAGGATTGGAGTCGCTTACAAAAGGCTCTTGGCTACTAAACGGCTGATGAAGTAGATTCAGAACCAGCTCTGGCGACGGGGCAGTGTTGGGGGGCGCATAATTTGCTTAAATAATTTGTAAGTGCAAAGTTATGAAGTGCTTGGATGAGCAGAAGCTTGCAGAGGATTATGTGGGGATACCAAAGGCCCCACCACCCCACAGCCCCACAGCCCCACAGACACACTTTTTCCTGCCAAAAGTTTTGCCATTTCCAAGGGAAATGCATTTTGCCGCAAATTGTTTCCCCCTTCTCGAAATGCACAAAAATATGTTCGCTCGAACATAAAATGTTAATTGTTTGTTTTTCCCGTTTGACAGGCCCGGCTAGGCCTGCCTCCCCCTATTTTGGACTAGCTACTGCGACAATGAGGAAATAAAGCAGAGAATTCACAAAACGAGAACACAGAACCAACTGCGACTAAAAAGCTAGGAAAGTGGGTTAAATGCTTAATGATCGTATGATCATGCTGGGAATGAGACTAGGAATGGGGAATGGGGGGAGCGCTTCAGTAATTGGAAATTGAAAATTGCAACTGAAATTGCAACTGCAACTGCAACAGCAACAGCAGCAACAGCAGCACCACGTAGAACTCTGCTTTTCTCTGCAATGATTTTCATTTAGTTTCCCGTTGGTTTTCCACAATAAATAATTGTACGGCCACGGATGCGACTCTACTGGGTGAAAGTTTCACACAAAGCGTCGCGAGGGTTTTCTTTTCGTGTTAAATGCAATAAAATTAGATTTTCATTACGAATGCTCAACGGTGGGTAAATCCGGGGGAACAATCCGGTACTACTACCATTTCAACTACCATTTCTCTCCATATTTTCTGTTCGGTTTCCCAAACCATTTATGAGTTATGGCAATTTCTCCGAGGTCTCTGGCTCTGTGACGTGTGACACAGTTCCTCTGCGTGAGTTTCCATAATTGTTCTTACGTGACACATTTACCGCTGCAAATGGCATGGAGAAAACAATGGAGATACTGAGATACTGAGAAAGGTAGAAAGAGAGGAGGAGGAGAGACGAGTGTATCTCTTAGATACTTTGACACTTTTCAAACGCGCTTCATGGCGGCACGTTTGGCCATAGGCTGAAGTTGAAACTGACTTTTTGTCAGTTTTGTCAGCACACGAGCACGAGAGCATATGTATCTGTCAGATACATTGGCCAGGACACACGTTACCATCCCATGTTCGGTGCACTCGGCACGTTCGAGGCAAATGTATCTGCCAGATACTTGTCACAAAAAGAGCACCCGGCTTAATGCAAGATGGTAAGTACGACCCTTGACATTGAAATGGCAATCCAATACAACGACGAATCCGCATACCAATTCGGACCCTATTTAATTTGCCAAAACTACATAAACAGCTTTAGAAATTACCTTGGTTAAACGGTGCCGTAAACCGCTGCCACCCATCCAAGTAACTTATAATTTATGGCCACTTCAAAGTATCCATTCGTTACCTAAACATCGAGGAACCCAACAAATCATAGTTATGCCCCGGACTTGTGGGTTAACTACCAATCAATACATCTACATCTATGTATGCCCCATGCCACACCACAAAGCAGCACACAACCAAGTTCGGCACAGTCGGTGAAAACCAAAATCAAATCCAAAACGCACTTAACTCAATATGGCTAACTTTTGCCCCCAGATCTCACATCTGGTACGGGTTCTCGGTCTGATTCTGGGTCCATGTCTCTGCCCCTATTCCTTGCCTCTTTACATTTGGGGCCCCGTTTTGCATCGACATCATTCAAATAGTCGTAGCTAACAAATTGCACTGTCGAATGCAATATTTTTGCTTTTAGCCATAATACCTTTTACATATGCTACGACAGATGGCAGAGAAGAGCATTTTAAGCTGCCATCTCCACCCACATTTCCTGCAACCTCGCTGCCTCCATTTGGGTCTGCCCTTTTCCTTATCCAGAGAGCCTTTCAATAAACACCAAGACAGATTTTTTGTGGTTTTTGGTTTTAAATTTCACTAATTAGTTAGTTGGAAAGAAAGTTAGAGGCGCAGTATGGCAATCTGAAGATACAATTTAAGGCATCCAATTCGGGATCGAATTATTCTTAGTCACCTTTTTGTCTCAGTGTAGTCCCTCCACTGCACAAGGTAAGTAACTTGCATGCCAGCCAACCACAAGAGTCAGTTAGTGACTCGGGATGCTGGGAAGCCGAGGTTGCAGGGGAAGCTTGTTAGCATGAGATGTGTCTCGGACCAAAGGAGCAGCGAATGCAGAAAGCAAACCAGAAACGTAGAACGTGCTGGAGAAGGTGGAGGCAGGATGGAGGTGCTGGTTGGAGAGGTGCATTGGTAGGAGAAACCAAGGACCGAAGAGGATGGAGATGCCATGATGCCAAAGTGATAAATCCTTGCGGCTTTTTATTTCCACTGAAGCGGCATCGTCTCCTGTATCTCAGAGTCTGTGTGTGCGTGGGTGGGGGTATATGCCACGCCCCTTTGTCGGTGGGCATCCCTTTTTTGCAACACGCATTGCATTACAGACATAATAATTCTTACTGACAGCTCTTGGGTTGCTTGGCTCTTTTAGAATTTCCTTCCATTTTTTTTTCGGGGTTCCAACTCCCAACTCCTAACACGAAACGCATTAAATTTCCACACTTAGCGCCCAATTAAAGGAAAAGAATCAAACCAAGGCAACGACCAGCCACAAAAAAATCACCCATTTTGTATCCTTTTTTTTCGTGTTTAAATGGTAAGGGCCCTCTGGATCATATAACAAAAAATTTACGCCTCGTTAATTTCAATTTAAGTGCAGACAATTTGAAATACAACCAAAAAATATACAAAATCAGCGCCAAAATGTAAGGGAGAAAAAAAAAATAAACCGAAACTTGCGCCATTTTTACAAAAGGCAAAGCGCAAATTAACGGCTCCGTTTTCGAGAGGTTTTCCAAATGGAACCCTCCGCTTTTCCCCCAACAATCCCCTCGTCACACACACACTCACACAGAGCCACACACACACAAATATATATTCCCATACACATTAGCTTTAGAATATAAAAAAAAAAACGAAAAAAAAGTATTTTATCGTTGGCCAGGAAACAGTTTGGCGGAAGCCGGAAATGTTTCCACTTTTTGTTGTATTTCCCTTTTATTTCCCTTGCTTCCCATTCCCATTCCCATTCGGATTCCATCTGAAAAGGATTAAACATGCTAAAAAACAAAAAGGAGTAGAGTAGAGAGCAGGAGTAGAAGTGCATTAAATATTTGACTAATTAAAATAATGGCTTTCTAGAATGTATTTGTGTTAAAAAACGAGTTTGTCATTTTCATTTTTATAGAGATCCTCAAACCCTTCTATTTGACTTTTTTTTAAAGCTGGACTTTCACAATTGTTATTATAATTGGGTCGAGGGTCTCCTCAAAAATAAATAAACAAGGGAAATCAAAGCAAAGTTCTTTGAACTCCGTTGAATAGAAATAATTCCATATTTTACTCCCATTATTACTTGACTTTCACTTGTGAGAATATTTTTATAAATCCCTAATTTAAGACCCATTTAAAATATGAATCATCTTCTAATTAAAATATTTTTCCCTTTTTACGAAAAACTTCCACTGAATAAAATTGTATTTAAAATGTTTATCTGACATGTTAATCAGTTATTCAACAGCTTTAACAAGTGTTTATTTTGTATAAAAATATCATAATTTAAAAACCTTTTAGCTTTTTTTTTCTGGAGGATCTGACGAATTCCAAGCGTTTACAAAACAATCAAGTAACAGTCATCGCCGCAAAGTTTAGTCAACTTTTGTAATGGCAAAATAATCATAACAATAAAATAAAATGCTTCTCAGCAAAACCCGTTCCCAAGTTTGGTGCCACAAAAAAGTGGAGAAAAATAAATGTGTTTCAAGTGTTGACAATTGACTTACTGACTCGTAGCACTTGGCAGTTTATGCCACCAACAAAAAAAAGAGTCCAAGCCCCAGCAGTCGTCTCAAATTTATTTTTTCTATCTGATTCTTTTTCCACTGGCCACAAGAACACAACATGGCATTCAAATACTGGTGAGTTTTGGCCAAAAAGAACTCTAAGCCATCGACAGAACACGTTTATAAGCTTAGCCAGAAGTAAACTACTTTGTTGCAGGGCAATGACACTTTCTGAGCCACTTTGGGACAAACGAAAGTTATGAAATGAAATTTATTCGGATTATATCAAATACTTTGTCATGTGTAAAGAGATTATTTAATTTTTTGAGGAGAGCCAATCATTTTTAAGACAGCCAGGAATATATATTTCTTTTTCATAGTTTTTAAATAATTTTTAAATATCAAAGAGATTATGTATTCGATTCTTTTGATACAAGTGCCAATTTAATTGCATCATTAAGCTTTTTAATTAATTGTGGTTATCTTTTCATATATTGACAGATGAATAAAATAATATTTTATATGATTTGGCTGCTTTAAATATTGAGAATCCTAAAGGTTTGGTAGAGGGAAGAGGGAAAAGCATTGGCTCGTAGCAGCAGTAGCTTGGCTACCGAATTTTCCGCACATTTGAGCGGAAAATTATCGATTTATATATACGGCAGCATCGGACAGAGCCCGAAATGCAACAGCGGCTGGGAAAATAGACTCGCAGACAGCGATACGCGGTGGGCGGTGGATGGGTGGATGGGTGGGTGGGAAAATGATGCGCCCAACATTTGATGAAAGAGGAAAATTCACACAGACACACACCGAGGGACAAACATGGACTCATATGTAACATTTGCAGACCAAAGCATGCCAGATGGATGACACTCGCCATCCGATCCGATCCGAGTCTGGGGGGGAACTCTCTTTTGGGGTACTTTCAGGGTGAAATGGTAGGTGGGATGATAGATAGTTCCTTCCCAGCAGCTACTTTTGCTTACTTTTCATTCAAACATTTTTTGCATGTCAGTACGGCGCGGCAGAGGGAATGGAATTTTATTCGAACTGAGGCTCGCCCAGTCCCACCCCCACCCCATTGATATGTGTGTGGTTCAATAAACTGGCGCGGGAATTTTCAACTTCAGTCGCATATTTCTTTTCGTTTCTTTGTTAAATATAAAATAGCTACAAGCTCAAAATATGGCGCCCAAAATAATGAAACAAAATAGAAGATTGAGGCAAAAACAAGGGCGGACCCAGGCAAAAGAAAAAGAGTTTCCTGTCGGTATTTTGTGTGTCAAAAATTCAATCAAAGAGCCAGAAGCCAGAAAAAAAACATGAAATTTTCTGAAATCAACGGACAAGAGAGAGTATTTTGTAACCGAGTGGGATGGATACGGGAATTTTTATTTGGTTTCCCAGGAAATCGATATGGCGAGGTGTAAAGTGGAGTGATTGGGGAAGAGTGGGTTCCACCAGGGGATTCCGTGATTTTGTACAATAAAAGTAATAATAATATTAAATGTGGCTGGCAGATTTGTGTGGCAAGAAAATAATGTTTATGAGCTAGCAATAAAATCGGAATACGAGATAAGTTGTAGCTATGGAAAGTTTTTACAACGCTTTCAAGACTCATAAATGTTTGAAGACATTACGAAATATTGTTCTAGTATCTTTATTTATTTATTAAAGATTTTGAATTTACCTAATGCCCTTAAAACATTTATATTTTTAACATATTTCCCCCCAAAGCTAACCCAATTATCTGAGTCATCGAGCCTTGAAGTTATCCATCCACCCAGCCTACAAGTCTGTGTATTTTTCGCACTTTTCCAACTTGGACCGGGGACCGGGGACCGGGGTGGAGGTGGAAGACAACAAAAAAAAAATAAACTTTTCATCTTTTCATCTCTGCTTTTTCCCTACCAGATTTCCCAGTTTGGGTGCGACCTTTTTATGCCTCTGCTAATTTGCTGTCATTTTGCTTTTCCATGCCATGCCTAGGAGCGTCTTGCCCCATCGAGTCCCATAGTCCCATAGTCCCATTCCCCCGACCCGAGTCTAGGACACTCTCTCTATGCATTATATATCGATCAAAATTCAATTTGTGACGCTTTTTTGTCAGAATTTAAAGCGCAGCCGGAATAAGTGGCAGCAAAAGATGAGCCCCAGCCCCAGCCCCGGCTAGAGCCAGGCCAGTAGAGAAAAATGAGAATTAAGTTTAATTGAAAAAGTTTGTCGCATCTTTTTAGCGTTTTCTCTACTCTTCGCTATCTGGGCCCATTCTTGGCTTGGTCTTCTGGTTTTCTGGTTTTTAATTTTTTTCTTTTCTGGCTATGACTTACGTATGACCTCGAGCAGTTTTTAATTAACCCAATTTACAGTCTGCACTAAGGAAAACTTTCCACTCTCTCAAAATTGCTTCGCTTTTCAGTGTATCTCACACTTTTTTTTTTCTCATATCAGTTTTTCTCCCCTGGCTTTGTCGTTGTCACTTCAGATTCAAAACTCATGTGCCAAGTCAGTGGGTTGTGTGAAAATTGAAGCTGAACCGCTGACTTGCCAAAATACACAAAACTTCTGAATCAGTTCTGACTTCAAGTTCAACCTCAAGAGAGTCTCAAAAGTCTCAGAAAGCCTCAGAGAAGAGTTTTTAACATAAACTATAACTTTACAAGTTTATTGTTAATAATTAAGTCACTGGACACTTGCCTTTTTAAATTGTCTTCAACTGACAACTTTAAGCCATTACCTCAAGATGTTGTCCAAGTGGGAAATGGCAGGAAGAAAACTCGAGGGAGAATATGGTCGGACCATGAATTTGTCGACGACAGACAACACATGTTGTTAATAACTTTATTGTTTGGCCCTCTTCTTGGCCAGTCGTTTATCGAAATTAAAGCACGTGACTGGACCTTGGACACAATTAAACAAAAAGACAGATTTTTGATTGTATTTGTCGTTGGTCTGCGGTCCTCCATTTCAGAACTGACCCACCAGACAGGACTACCTTCTTTTTCTGCAAACGTTGACAGAAAATTAATTAAAAAATTCCCACTGCTCGCTTTTCGGGGGGGGACAAAAACTATAATGACTTGCAATCGATTGCAGTCGCAGGCAGGGTCCTGTGTCCAAATGGCTGGATATTGCGATTGAGTTAAGTTCATTACAAAACGGTTAGAAACAAAGGAGTACAAAGTGCAGTTGGCAGGTGGAAAAGTGGAAAATGATAAGCTTCTGGGCACAGGTGGAAGCATTTCCACCAAATGTAGCCTTAGAGATTGGATTGGTTTATAAAAACTCTTAAAGTTTAGAGACGATACATAGAAATTATTGATAAATCAGGCTTTAAAGAAACTTAACACTTCTCTTCATATATAGTTTTTGCTTTTGTAAATCTTTATTGCAATTATAATCATATTTTTTCGCCTTTGCTCAAGTTTTCTTCTTTTCAAACTTGCTCTACTTTCAACCCAACCAAATCTGAACTAAGCCACATTCCAAAAAAAAGGAAAAAATACTTAAATAAACTGAATCAAAACCAAACTTATCCACAATCTTTTCTCTTCGGTCTTTACCGGGGGAAACCCCCCGATTTTCATCATGTTTTTCCGGCCCAGACTCCGACTCCGACACCGTCTCCGGCTCCACATAAAGTCGTTCATGCCGCAGTTTTTCCTCCACACATCGCAAACATTGGGGCAGATCCACCGCCACCACCAGGTGGATCCCCGGGGTATATGGAAGGGGAAATCGAGGTCTCATCTCTTCCTCTATGCACCGCAGATATTCGCTCCCCTCCCCGTGAAAATCTGAATGAGAATCCGTGGCACCTAATTTGCTGCAATTTTCACCGCTTCCAACGGAAAATCCAGCTCCCCAGCTCACCTTCTTTATTAAAAATGCATATTATCCGCACAACATCACGACCACGAGGAGAAGGAACTGAAATAAATACAGAGTTCTACCCAAGTTCCCCTTTTTTTTTATTATTTTATTGCTGTAATTTTACACGCAGCGCGTGTGAGGAACATGAAAATAAATATTAAAAATAAATTAGAGCTACAGCTCTGGATTTTTTATTAAGTTTTAATTTATGAAGAGTGTAGAATAATAAGAATGAAGGCGAATAAGGGCCGGAGTACTTGCAGCTGCAACTCGAACGCGAATGATACCAGAATAAGAAACGAAACGAAAAATTGTAATATAAGCGAAAAAAAAAGAATAAAATAATAATAAGAGAAACATTAAACCAGGTAACCAAGGTGGCCAAAACACACAGGTTGTGGCCCTCACATTGTATCTTTCTGGCACATAATTGAAAATATGTTTGGAAATTGCAATTTGCGAGGCAAGCAAGAACGGCATTTGCGGAGTTGAAAAAAATACAAAAAAAAAATGTATCTCATCTATGAAAAGCAGAATGATTATCTGAGATAAAGTCTAAAGATTTTGTGCTGGAAAGGAAAACTGTGAACAGTCGTGATTGTTTCGGTTTAGGCTCATTTTCAAAGCTAATTTCATAGAAAGTTGCGTGATTTAATTGATGACGGACCACCGAACACGAGATTTGCTACTTCCTAAGACCTATTTTTTTTTTTTTTCTCAATTTTTAACATAACCCAAATGCACTTGAGCAGAACCAGAGAAGAAACAAGAGAAGTGCGAGAAAAGCGGGGATTCAGCAACAATTTGCAGCCAAAGGGGTCGGTCGGTCGGTCGGTCGGTCGGTCGGTGGGTCCAACACGATATCCAAGAGATATCCAACAAAGTTAAAAGGGAAAAAAATAGAAAAATTACAGAGCAATGGAGACTCTACCCTGTTGAAGGGGCGGCCGGGATGGAAACTGATGTAATGACATTTAGAAAAGGCGAACAACAACAACTGGCAAGTTTTTCCTTTGGAAGAGAAAAGCCTCTTGCTACACCGCCTCGAGCACTTTTCAGTGTTTAACTTGTGTGAAGTTTTCAAGTTGCAGTCGGACAAGACAAGACGGATAGATTCGAGCATCATGGCCACTTGTGGAGGTTAACCCACTGACTGTCAGAGAGGAGGAGCAGGGAGCTAAGGATGAGGATGAGGAGGTTTCCACCACCAACGACAGCGACAGCTTCGGCCCGAGGCTGAATGTGGTTCTGCGGTTCTGTGGGCCTTTTAAGCAGGTCAACTCGAGACATGAGCAGCACCAGATTGCAGTTGCCGAGAAGTTCGGCTGGAAGTTAATCTATTTGAAAAGTTGCACAGCCCAGGCTGTTGAAAATTAAGGAGAGTCCGAGAGTGGGGTCAGAGAGTGAAAAGAGTGATATGTAAAGCCTGAACCGAATACAAGATTAGATTAAAGCTACAAGTACGTGAATCGGTTCCTTATAAAATTGCCTAATATTTAAAGACGGAAATCCTTTCATGCTTCCTTCGATGCTTCCACAATATCCATTTGCATAACCAAATCAGACCACTCACTCACTCTGTTCAGATGTGTTCTTTGGATAGAATTTCCATCTAATTACCGTCAGAGTGTCACAGGCGTTTGACAATGACATCTCCCATTTTCCCTCCATCCGATCCGACCCGACCCTATCGTTTCCAAAACAATAATACCAAGTAATAGTCGAGAGGCAGCAGCAGCAGTAACTGTGTGGCACCTCCTCTGCCGGCGCCGGCTCCTCCGGCTCCACCAGGCCCCTCTGGGCCGTCTAAGTACTCGGTTATGCACTTTGATATGCGTCAGTCAGGCAGTCAGTTTGCTAGAGAAATGCAATAGAGAAGCCCGGATGTGCAACACACACGGCGTATACGTAATCTAGACGGGTGGGTGGGTCATATTCTGATTTAGAAGGAGGAAGACGGTTCTCCTGGGATGAGCTACAGATTGCTCTGGATGCTTAACAAATTATAAACATTTATTATTTAGCTTATTTTTGGGGCAACTAGTAGGTAAATATAGCTTTGGACCTCAAATTGGTTTCATTGTAATGAGTGCCCACTGTGATTATGCATTGATGAGGATGTTCCTCATCTGCCACTCCGTCTCTGAACTGTTTTAACCACTTTACAGGGGATTTTCAAAGCGCATAAATCACTCAATTGGAAAATGCACTCTACTTGCCCGGTCTCTATCTATCTGGCCCGCTCCTCCTCCAGCCAACAGTCCATCTCTCGGCCTAATTCGGGTTACCTCCCACTTTTGGTTCTGCCCCGGAGCATAATTCATATGCTATTTAAGCCTGGGCCATAAATTCACCGGCCAACTCACACACACAGGCACCCCCACACATTAATTAGAGCTAAAAGTGAACTCTTTGGTTACCTTTTCGGTCTCTCTGGTTATCTAATAAAAAATAGGAACCAGAACTCATAACCAGCCGCAAAAACGCACATTACGTGGCAAGATGTGTGTATTTTCTAGTGACTAAAAATGAAAAAATAGGCAATGCCAAGCCTCATTAGTCTTGGTCGAAGATTAAGTTCGTTTGCTACTTCTTCGAGAGAGATTCTTTCAGTTCAGAGTTCCTGCAACTAGAGACTTGGATGGTAATCCCATTGGGGCGGTATACGGTATAAAAGTATGCAAAAAGTTGGATGCCATTCACAGTCGTAGTCGTTGTATAAAAAGGGATTTGGCTCGGTACTAAAATAATCAATCAATGTGTCAATCAATCACCCATCGGAAAAACGAATTCGACAATAAAACTCCAACGAGCCGCGAAACTATGCGGAAAATCTAACAAACAAACAAACAAACAACTAAATAGGGAAAACAATCAACGGAAACAATTACATGACACTGGAAATTACCAAAACCATGGAGGGAATATATATTTAATATTATTTAATTATTTTTAAATTTATTGCAGAGTAATACGTTTCTCAGCGTAAGACTTATCAAGAATGTATGCCTCAGCGATTTGTGTTTTCTTTCTTATCGAAGAACTTTGAGATCACTGACTCATTCTCGGAAATGACCAATTCCCGAAAATATATTGAGAATTTCATTGGAATTCTCGAATTCGGGTTGAACTTACAATATGCTCCTTTAGCTCCTTGGTGCGAATTGGTCCCAGCCACTGATGTAATCCAATGTAGCGTTTCTGCACCATTTTCAAGGCGGGAGCACCCTGGGCGTACGGTCCGCCCAGGAGGGCACTGGAAGTTTCTAAAACCACCATATTGCTATCGCCCGGGTCTGCAAACGACGTTATAGCTGCAGTTGTTATTTTTGCAACACTTTCCGGCCGATTATGCCGGACTAGCGATACAAGAGGGAAACAGATTTATATATTTTGCCGCTTTGCAGGCTTTGTTTTGGGTTGAGAGCAACCTTATCGAAATGTGGTTTTGTGCAGGGTCTTGACTCAGTTTTATCGTCACCCTTTCTCACAGATGCTCGGTTTGTATTGTTTTGGATGTTGGAAATTTCTTTTGTTTTTCAATTAAAATTAAGCCGTCTCTCGTCTTTTTATTCGGACGTGACACTGCGGCCACCACAACGATCCCCAACGATGAGAGAAGGATACACCGGATGGAAGCTTTTCTCCTTGTGCCAGGCCAGGCCTGGTGTTATAATCTGCACTTTTAATCCCCCGGACCACGACGACACGGCGACAGTTTCAATTTACTTTTGCCATTTGGCAATCCTTGAAATCAATTAAACGACACGCACAATCCATCCAGCAATAATATCTTTTCTCTTCTCGGCACTTTGGATTTTATCTTTTCTTGCTTTTCTTTATTATTTCTTTATTTTTTTTTTTTTTTGTATTTTATTTCGTATTTATCTGGGGTACTTGGTGTTCTTGGACACTTATGGTTATCTTCAATTTTAGAGGCACTGGATCAAAACGGGTGAATATAGATATTTGTTTTGGGTACGAGATTTTGGTTAGAGACTATTTTTTGTGGTAGACACTTAAGGCTATGGCTATTGGCTTGTATTATTCTTGTATTTATTCATAAATAACCACGATAATAAATAAATCACGAAAAGTGCGACTACGGCGAATTGTAGAACGGAAACAAGATGTACGGATACGGAAACAACCGTTGTGTTCAAAATTCCATCGCGAATTGAGCGACGAGAAAGAGAATCGCCCAAACATGGCCCCCAGTAGCGGCGAACGATGCCGAACGAAAACCGAGCGAAAGCCGAGGGGAAAACGAACGCCACACGAAATTGACCGAAGCGAAACGAAGTAGCCCCCGCCGAATGAATGCTGGTGAGTAGAAGAGAACTAGAAAGTGTAGAAGAGCTTTTCCGCTTGGAGAACTGTGTGGAGAGTTGGAAAAACACTTGTTGTTGATGTTTTTCCACCACGGCACACCCCAAATACCAAATGCCGAATGCCGAATGCGAAAGGAAAACAGAGCAGAGGGTCTCAGAAGAACTGTTGCTTGTTGTTTTGGAGACTTTCTTCAGCTCTTATATTTCAGACATATCTTATACAACAGCATTGCCAGATGGTGCAATGAAAGAAAAGCGCAGTTATCTTTTGTAGAAAATTTCCCAAACTAAAGAGGAAGGTAAATTTTTATTTTATAATTATATTTTTTAAAATATTAATTTCTAAACTGCCTTCCTCATTCTTTCAATTTTCTATACAAGATAGAAGGCAATGACCCACATTAAGCATTAAATTAATTTAAAAAATTGAACCATCTTAAATGCAACAAAAATCTGTTTCGTCCGTTAACTTATTAAATCCAGCAACAAAAGTAACAAGCTACACGTACCTTAATATGAGAAGAAGAAAAATAAGTAAAGGGGAGAACCGATTCCCAACAAAATGAGCTTCATTAATTATACCCAACTGGATGACAAGTTTCAGACGCCTTGTAAGCATTTTAATAATCATAAACCAAGCAACGAAAAAAGTTTCGTTGAATGCGTCGAGTATTATATATCGTACCATATATTAAGCAAACCCATGCGGAGTTTGTTGACTTCTTCAACAAAGTGTGACTAAACAAATTAAGCCGAGAACCGGGGGAAATGGGAGGCGAATTGGACACTGGAAACACGAAACAGATCGGCAACAAAAGCGCCAAAAAACCAACCCAATCCCGGACCACACTTAATTACAAATTAAGTAAGGTTTGTGCCTCTCGCAACATCAAAGCCGAAAGCTTTTTGAGTGTGAAAATTTACAACAAAAAAAAAAGGCGGAAAAAGACGCAACAAAAATACGTAATACAGGTAACAAGTAAAGCCGATTTCACGCACCAGAGAAGAGTAAGGGAAGGGGCAGTGGCTGTGGCAAGATAAGGCAGAACCGAAGCCTCTTCTACCATTTATGAAAACTGGAAAATCGTTGGCAATAAATGGAAAATCCATCACCGTCAACGGTATCCTCATTATCTCCTCGTCATTATTAACAAGATACATTCAACATTCACCCAAATGGGCACAAGACAACATTCTTGCATTTTCCTGGAGTTGCAAGTCTTAAGAATCTAACGGTTTCTGCAAGAAAATGTGCACTGCGAAGAAAGAACGTAGGAAGAGAATGTAACTTCTGTTATTTTCAATAAGAATAAATACTTTTGATAATTTTTCAAATTCTTCAGAATAACAAATATAATTTAGAGAATATATATAATATTAGTTTAAAAAGTACCTCTGTATTTCCCCTTATTTCCCGAGTGGAAGAATTGCAGCGGAAGAAATGCAAACCGACAGCAGCAACAGCTTGTTGCCATAAACATGTTGCTGCAACATGGCATCGGTAATTAAGCGGTAGTTTCTTGTTGCGCTGCTCTCACGTGATGTTGTTTTTTGTAGTTCATTTTTTATTAGTGGCTCAGAAGTTCAATGTACGAAGCACATGAGAAATTAGCACAGCACAGCACGGCACAGCAAGAAGAAGCTGGTGCTGTCTCTCGAGGAAATTATGCAAACCGCGAGAGGTTGAGAGAAACCGCCAAACCTGGCTCATGCTCATGATCTCGGCCTCTCAAAGTCTCGGCAATGACATTCAAAAAAGCTGCCAGTCAAGCTCGAACTTGGCTTAGACCCCCCCGCTCCCTCTCGTTTTAGTTTCTCAGAGGCTTCTCGCTCCGTCTCTCGCTCCGTCAAGTAATTGTGTATTCCAGTCAAGCAACTTTGATGGGGAGTTCGTTAACCGCACAAAATACGTTCGTATGGCAACAAAAACCATATGAGATCATAATGATCACCAGCAGCATCGTCATCAACGTGATCGGGTTCTTGGCCTAAAAATATGTTTAGGCCTGCCTGTTCCACGACCTGCCTAACTGCATATTGGTAAGCCTCGCTTCTTGGCCTCGCGCTCTCAAGGGAGTCAGTCATGGGGGAAAGATAATCCCTGGCTTTGCTGCTTCGGAGCGCGAATCTCATGTTTTAGTAATTAGCCAATGTACCTTAGATTGCATGCTTATCGAATGGTAATTAATTACATTTCAAAAGCTACAAAGGATATGTAATTTGGTGCCATTTTTTATCCTGTCAACTGACTCTTTGAATGAAAACCAGCAGCAAAGCCTGAACATAGAAAGAGTTCTCTTACCCATCTTCATGAATTCGAAACATATAAACAAGGATATATCTTTTTCATTTCCCAATATAGCAAATCCTTCATGTTAACTATTTTAAGCCCCGACCTGTTCCAGATATTGTATTTTTGTGCAACCCCTTTTCCTCACGTCGTATTTCATTTTAGGTTTTTATATTTGTTGCTCTATAAATTTCCCCATAAGCTCTGGGTATTGGTAACGGTTTTGTTTTGTAAAATAAATTCGTTTAGCCCGTCAAGAGCCTATCAATAACGATAAGTCAACGCCTGGCTGGCTGACTGCCTGCCTGACTGGCTGCCTGGATTCGTGCGAGTTGGCAATGCATTCAAACGCCTCGCACAATGCATTTCATTTGCAATTCACACTAAAGTGAAGTACCAAACCAGATACGACAAAAAGGTGCAACCGTATCGGTGGGATGGAGAAGGGCCAGAAGCGACACCGGAGGTGGCATCATTGGTGTTGCATTTAAGCTTCGAGTGTGTCAGTCGGTGGAGTCAAGTGGTTGCCTTTGGCTGGCAGGGTTGTCAGGTAATTGAAAACCGTTTTCAAATAAATACAATATACCTCGGGATTTAATTTGGTTTAATTCGGCCAAAAAGCATTGACTTGGCATTAAAGAAAACCAGGCTGGGCGCATACAGGACCTTCCCAGATCCATGCAGACTTTTAGGATATGACCATTATCCAAGATCGCGATTTTTGCAAACGTTTTAATGAATATTTCGGGCGATTCCTAACCGATATTGGAAAGGAATACCATTTTGGAATCAGCGCATCATTCCCTTCCTTCCGGCCTTCAAGATATGGAAAACAGGGAAAAAAAATTTCGATCGATTTTTTGCAATTTTGGAAAGGGGTAACATCACGTTTTTTGCAAAAATCGATAAAAATTTGTTTGTTCGAATTTTAGAACATTTTGATGCAGATAAACAAAGATTGAAGCTCTGACTTGTTAAGAGTATTTCTTTCCCGAATCCGATGAAAAATAGCTATAATATTGGCTAAAAAGTGTATAAAAAGTATGAATTTTTGGAATACCCTATCACCCACTGTTCTAACTTGGACAACCAGTCTTTTTAGGTGTTTTTATTAGAGAATATTATCCATAACTTGGCTAATGCTTCTCTGATCAGCGAATGGTATACCTTCCCGATCTTGTATCTTCGAGTACTATCATTTCCAATCAAAATCTGGAAAACTAAAATCTGACCGATTTTCGCAAATTTTGAAAGGGGTAACATCACGTTTTTTGCTAAAATCGATAAAAAATTTTTTGTTCGAATTTTAGAATATTTTGATGCAGATAAACGAAGATTGAAGCTCTGATTTGTTAAGAGTATTTCATTCCCGAATCCGATGAAAAATATCTATAATATTGGCTAAAAAGTGTATAAAAAGTATACATTTTTGGGATACCCTATCACCCACTGTTTTAACTTGGACAACCAGTTTTTTTTAGGTGTTTTTATTAGAGAATATTATGCATAACTTGGCTAATACTTCTCTGATCAGCGAATGGTATACCTTCCCGATCTTGTATCTTCGAGTACTATCATTTTCAATCAAAATCTGGAAAACTAAAATCTGACCGATTTTCGCAAATTTTGAAAGGGGTAACATCACGTTTTTTGCTAAAATCGATAAAAAATTTTTTGTTCGAATTTTAGAATATTTTGATGCAGATAAACGAAGATTGAAGCTCTGATTTGTTAAGAGTATTTCTTTCCCGAATCCGATGAAAAATATCTATAATATTGGCTAAAAAGTGTATAAAAAGTATACATTTTTGGGATACTCTATCACCCGCTGTTCTAACTTGAACAACCAGTCTTTTTAGGTGTTTTTATTAAAGAATATTATCCATAACTTGGCTAATACTTCTCTGATCAGCGAATGGTATACCTTCCAGATGTTGTATCTTCGAGTACTATCAATTCCAATCAAAATGTGGAAAACCAAAATCTGACCGATTTTTGCAAATTTTGAAAGGGGTAACATCACGTTTTTTTGCAAAAATCGCTAAAAATTGATTTGTTCCCTTAACCCGATATTTTGTCACAAAACGAAAAAGCTCGAAACCCTGATTTAGAAATGGTATCCCGTTTCAAGATTGGGGGGAAATGGCCAAATTATGGTCTACCTAATTTATGAAAAAATGGGTTTTCTAGTTTGTCATATTTCAAATTTTTATGAAAACTGTCCTAGGCGCATCTAGGACCTGCCCAGACCAGCTTTGGCGCATCTAGGTCCTGCCCAGATAAGCCCTTACCTTACTTGCCTCCTAAATGCATTGCTCCTTGTTGTTATTCATCGAGTGGCATATCTAAATTGAATTTATAATAGTTGACAAGTCAAGAAGTGCCTCGCAGCTCTGCCGGCTGGCTGGTCAACCAATTCAGAGCAATTCTCATTCATTTACTGCAAACACTTCTCATTTTTTGCTGCCCCTATGTGGGACGAAAGAGACAGTGGCAGACAGGCAGAAAGAGAGAAAAAATGTAGCGAAAATTAATTAAAAATCAATTTGATTTTGATTGTTGTATGGGCGGGGATGTGGAAAAGGGGAGGTGGACCTATCTTCACCTCTGGGTAAACCCATCTATTTGTTCGTTCTTCTTCCTTGTCGAATATTTAATTGACATTTGGTACAACGTTTGACATTTTTGCTCCACGAGTTGAATACGTTTTTTATTTGGTGGGGGACCACCCCATCGATTCCTTTTTTTTATGATTTTTCAATTAAGCATTTCGGTGGATTTTTTTTGTATTTGTGCGCCATTCATAGCCCCACGAGGTTGTGGGATACATTCTTGGAAAAAAAGCAATGCAAATCCCATTAAAACAAAAGGACATTTATAATTGAATTATTTTGCAAGAAACATTTAATTGAGGGGAAAAAGTGGAAAATATATCAATACTTTTATTTATGTATAATTAAATTCAATTAAAATGCTTAAAATCACCAAAAAAAATGTAAACATGTGAAAATGGAATTAGTTGGAATAAAATTATTATAAAAACTTGTGTTTTTTGCAGAAATTTCGTATTTATTCCACCTAGCAGACATTTTCAATGGCAGCAAATGCAATTTTGATGACACAACACACGTCGTAGGACACACAAAAAACTCGAGCCAAAAAACAAAAACATCCAACAAAAAATATCCAATATTTCCATGGATATTTCGATGGAATTGGAAGCTGGCCAGCAACAAATGTCAGACAATGCAATTGAAATGAATGTCAAAGCGGGGAGTAAACGATATAAACAAATAATATAACATCGAGATGGTGTTTGGAAAAAATTTCAAAATGAAATACTTAAAATACTTTGTTGTATTTAATGAAATAATTCCTTCATTTTAAGGAAAAAATATAGGAACATCCCAAAATTACAGTTTAAAATAACATTTCGGGTTTACCCTCACAGAAAAAAGTGTAACAATAAAAACAAATAAATGACAATGACAAAAAACGTTTTTTTTTTTGTTCTCCATTAAATATAAAATTGGCACAGTCACAAAAAATAAAGGACGGAACGAAAAGGTGTCAACAAATGTATTTAAATAAAATTTACTTAAATCGCAATCGCAACAATGCAAAGTGAATACCAAAAAGCTGAGAACCAAAAGTGATAAAAAACAAAAGCTACGCTAAAGTAAACAATATAATATAAAAGGTAATGATTTCTCTGTTGTTGCCACATGTTTTGTATTTTTTAAGTTAAATTGTAGTCATTTGTGGTTTCTTATCACTCACAATACAGTTATGTACTTATCGAACTCCATTTAAAAAATAGACTCTACTGGACTCGCTTTCTCCTCTTAATACTCTTTTTATGCATTGTTTACAGATTGATAAAAAAAATGGCAAATGTTTTTTTCCTTACACATATGGTTATAGTATTTAGTTTGTGACACACTTAAGTTAAAGAAAAATGATATTCAACAATGACTTACATTATAGTCTATGCCCTAGAAAGTGTCTTTTTAAACGTACCTGAAAGTAAAAGAGAAAAACAAATATTATATTAGGTGACAAAATATTATGCTTTAGGCTAAAAGTTTTCAAAATTCGGTTGCCATTTAATTTAATATTCTTTAGAGTATCAACTCCCGTCTGCCCCCCGACTTGATTAAAAATTATAACGCACTTAAAAAAATTATTTTTTTCGTGTTCACTTATGCCTCATTTAACCAAATTAAAAGTAAACACGAAGCTGAGTGCTGTGGAAAAACGGGAAGCGGAAACGGGAAAATTAAAAGGAAATTCTCAGGTCTTGTATGTGGGTGTGTCTCTTTTTTTTTCTGTGTGTGTGGGTGAGTACAGATTTAATCAGCACAAAAGTTACCCAACCGCAAAAAGTATGCAGAGGAAAATTATGAAAAGCCTGGCTAAAAGAGAGTTGGAGCGAATGAAAGCAGAAGAAAAAAGGTAAACAAAGCGACTAAAGTGAAAGTGACACGCCAATGACGGGAGAAATGAGCCTCATCAACAAATATTGAAGAAGCATACTTAGTGGCAGGAAAACCGACAAAGAAATCGACCCAACCACCACCCAGCAGATGAGCTCTTAGGGAGTTATCATTGGGGGATCCCATTCCTGATTCAGTTCCTGTTGGAGGAAAATCAGTGGAAAATGTTGAGGGAAAATAATTCGACAAATATGCACCAGCTTTTCGTTCATCGTTCCTTCTTACACTTTGTCTTTGCTGATGTCATTGAAGTCGCCTCAAATAGACCGCAACCGACACACACCCCACCTCCATTTTGTCACATTCCACACAAACACACACACTACCACACACACACACTAGAGTAGGCGCAAGGACCTCGCCTCAGGCAAACACCATCTGTCCTGTCTTTCCTCTATACTGCTGACTGAGCCAAACTGAATCCTGACTAAAAATTTGTCAGCTAATTTTTTAACCTATTTTTAAATACTCTTTTTTTGGAGAGATTAATTTTAGTTTATTTGAAATTAATTTATTTAATGACAAAACCTTTACATTTTAAGATAAATGTAAATGTTTTAATCGAAATCCAGCAATCCTACAAAAGAGCATTCAATATTTGACACTGCATCCTTTCAAAGATATTACCCATTCCTATCCAAGGATTGACATTTCAGTGGGGAACGAGAAAAGTCCTCGTTTGACTTCGACTTTAATAACTTTAAGCAGCTACGGTCAATTTAATTTTTATGGCAGGCTGGGGCAGTAGAGAAAGGACCAGAACTAGGACCAAGTAAGAGGGAAGCGGTGCACAGGAAGACACAAGACGACATGTATATCCTTGCATCCTTGCACAAGGCAGGCGACAATTTGAACGGAACATATGGAGAGGAAACACAAAAAACAGCAAAGAAAACCCATGGCAAAGGAGAAGAAAAACTTGAAAGGAAAACTTGATTATAAAGCGATGACTTCACACTTTGCTGGACTATGCTGGCCAGCAAATAGGAGGTTTTGGGAGGGTAAGGGGTGGGTAAGGACATATAATTTTCCCTTGGCCTGGACAAGGACTCTGTGCAAACATAGGCGTGTTCTGAGGGGTAGAATGGTGCTGCTGTAATTTAATACTTTTCTAATATGTAGTTGTCTCTCGGTGCGTCCCACTCTCGTCGTTCTTATCCTTTTTCCCGGTTTTTTCCAAGCAAGAATTTTAATAGAATTGGTAAGCTGAGAAAGGTCCAGTGGTAGCTCTCTCTGTGTTCGTGATTAGACGACCAAAAAGTAGGCAATGAAATTTGGAAAATATGCTTCTTCCCGTTTGGAACCCTCACCCCGATTGCCACACAGTAGGTCACACAAAACCCTTTCAAAGGATTCGGTTAACCAAAAGCCGTTGAAACAGCAGAAAGGAAAGTCAACAAGTCGATTCGGCAGCATTTTTATGTTGTCAAAGGATGTGCAAAAAAAGGGATAGGTTTAAAGGATAAGTGATTGGATTGCTTAGGATAGTTTTTTAAAAGACTTGAATGCATGTTTTTCGATAGGGTGTAAAAATAACAACGAGTTGGCTTATGCAAAAACTATTTTATGGGGCTTGGCTTGTTTTTACAAAAACGGCAAAAGATGTTGGTTTGAATTGGCTTATAATTGGTTTATTTAGCGTTATTAAAGCTTTTCAAAAACGATTACTGAATAATTACTTCAATTGCCACAACAAATCACTTTCTATGCAATTTTACAGGCCATTATTTCTTCATGTATTATTTGAGAGAAAAAAAATGAGATACAAATCCAACAAATGGCTGTTAGATGTGGATTTTTCTGCCATCTTTCCTCAAAGTGTAGTTAATGTCAGGTCTCATACTACGTGTATCACTCACTGCAACAAGAGGCACTATCCTACTATCCTTCCACATACAATGGCGACAATTTGCCAAAATAAGAGCCAAGACCAAGTTGGAAAAAGAAAATGTCGAAGCCAAAAATAAAGTCATGTTTAATGGCGCACAAAACACTCCGTAAAAAGGCGAGAAAACCCTATCAAAGACGAGCAAAAAAATAGAAGAAAAAAATGTGTTGAACACAAAAAAAGTGAATGCAAAGTTATTTGATTAAGTCACTTAAGGAAGAGCGCCAGGGCGAGAAAAGTTAGAAGCTGAATAGCGTTTTCCAAGAACCATACTGAGAAAGAGATTCTGAACAAAAAATAATACTGTAAAGGACACTCTTTCCTTTATAAATATTCAACAAAAGAAATCGTTTTCAGTTAAGGAATAATCTGGTATATATTATCAAAAGTATTCTCCTTTCTTTCAGTGCATCGGTAATACCACTCAGACAGAAGTAGAGGGCGGTCAAAGGTTGGGGGCAGACGTGGGATTCTCCACTCTGCATGTAATATTGACATATTGAACAAACGTGCGGCAAGCCGTAAAGTAAAATTGCCGCAAAGAAAAGAAAAAGCCATCGAAAACGCAAGTGCAACAAAGACATGCCCCAGACAAGGATGCCAGGATGCAGGGGATTGGCCCTCTTCCGATAGAGAGACAGAACAGACAGTTGGGACTTAAAGGACTAAATTCATATTAAAAGTACGCGCTCCACAGACATGACAGCCAGGCAGCCAGGACAACGGATATAATTGTATTTTTACTTTTAACAAAAGTCATGGGAGTTGCCATTTACAATTTAAATGTAATAATTTAAATTTACCAAAATATTTTTGAATATAATACTGATATTATAAATCTCTTAATAGTTTTAGTTTAAAGCTAAAACCGCAGTTAGTTGGTTTCACAAAATATAAGGGGAAAATTCTAAAATATATTGCCAAAGACTCGACAGCATAGACGCACGTACACTCCTTTTTCTACGGCTTCCATCCTTCCCTTCCCTTACCGCGGACGTCCTGCCCTTCGATAGCTTCGTCCTGCACCGGAAGCTGGGTGTAAGAAGAAGCACAGCACCGAGCAGAAGTAACCAGCATCGAGACACATTTTCTAATAATGCTTCAGCGTCACGTATTAATGCGTTTGTTTGTATCTTCATTTTACCCGCTGGCATTTTAATGTATTTATTTTTTCTCTCCCCGGAGAAGTGCGCAGCTGAGAAAGGGAGAAATGTTGGAGTCCTTTTCTCTGGCGGTTTCATCTTTCCCCTTTTTTCCTTTTTTGGGCATGTTTGTGCATGCGACACACTCGTCTGGATAATAATGAAGTACGTTTACGTGTAAACTCTATCTAATATGTATGCTAAAAGCTTCAGCAACCATCGCAGCGAAAAAATCTGTGAATGGCGGGACGGGAAAGTACGAGAATTTTTTCCAAGTCAAGGGGAGTCGGCCAAAGGGGTAAATACATACATATATCTAGAATAGAAATTAATTAGAGCTCGTAGCTGGATTCGTAGCTGGAGTGCCTGTTTCTGTCCCCTGAAAAAGGAATCCACGGCATTTGCTCGATTGCTCGAGGAATAGGTGAGTAAATGAATAATGGGCGAGTGTCGGTGGCAAAGGGATGTGAATAATGAATTAGAACAAAAGGACAATCGTGTCGGTTAGTGTGTGGAATCGTTGATTAATTATAATGCGTTTTGTGACCTAATTAATAGATTGAAGAGAAATCTATGGTAAATTTGATGCTCCAACAGAATAAATCTACTTGTCTAGCTTGTTACTTTTAGCGCCTTTTGTATGCCAGAATTGTTGGTCCTTTTTGATGTTGTGAAAAGTCTAGTCCTGGCCAATGTACCCCCATTAATTCACTTTAGCGTGAAAGCCACTTTAAACTATTACCCGCACAACGGCTGTGGGGTGTGGGTTGGTTGTGGGTGGTTCGTCCTGGTGTGGTTATTGCAAAACTGCGCAACGTGGAAAAATTCATCAAGCGCAAAATAACATTGCATACTTTATGGCGCATTATGAAAACACACGCGCTAGACTTGAGAGCACTCGGTCGGTTTGAGGACTTCGAGTTGGTTGGGGGTGTAGAAATTTGCGCTACATTTACACAAAAACGTTTTAGAAAATGTGCACAACATGACATCCCTGCTGCTGGCACTGACTATCTCTATTCCCGTCGCTTTTCGCAAACATTTCCAACTACAGTGGACAACCATGAGAGCGTTCTGGCAAGTATCTGTCAATGGCAAAAATTCGGATATATTCTAACATTTCCAGTTTTGAGAGATTAGATTTCATCTATAGTGTTTTATAGCCCAAAAAGTAATGAGAAAAAATGGAGTTTTCAAACCTTTTTTTCATCCGCCTAATAGCAGGCAACAAAATAGTTGAATGAAAACTTAATTCCGTTCTCATTTTAATGAATTCCAACTTTCGATGGTTTACTGCTTTGAAACCATGAAAAACGCAAGCTGGCAGTTAACCCCGAAACCGCCACGCCCTCTTAACCCCCAACAGCCCCCAACACGTTATGCAGATACCACCGATGATGACGACCATCATGATAATGATGATGATGAGGGCCAGACAGGGAAAAGTTGAGTGGGAAAAGTAGGTGGGGATGTGTAAACAGAGAGCAACAATCATGGCGACGACAAGGACAACCATGATGATGGAAAATTCTGTTGATAATGATGATGATGATGATATGGTGGCGTCTCTCTAGCTGACGTCAGCCTGTGGCTCCAACATTCGTGGGATATTTTCGCCATATGGCAGAGTAATGATAATAAACTCCTAAAAACACAGACACACAAAGGCAGGCAGGCAGGGGAAGAGTCTGAAGTGAGCCAGAGGGCGGTACGAGCAACAGGAGAAAAGCTGGAAGTGTCGTCATCGCCTTCAAGGATGTCACTCGCGTCTTATCTGCGGTGTCGCCTCGAAAGCTGCAGCCAACGAACCGGCAACTTTGCAACTTTGCCGAGTTGCAACTCGGACTAACGCCCCAGATAGCGTCAGTTATTTTCATTCAATTTTAGAATACCACACCCACCCACCCACAACCTTCATCCATCCACAGCACTCCCCCCATATAACTGTCATTCTTGCAAAAACACAAAACGCAGCAAGCAAAAATGCACATTTTGTTTGATTTCCATCCATCAGATGGTTGGAATTTGCCAAATATCCACCCAAATGAAGAATAGTGTGGTTTTTTCATTTCTCTTTTTAAATTGGATCTAGGAATTCCAGACGGTTTTGGGAAACATTTTGTCAACTGACCTTTGGTAATCAAACTAAGCAATTTTAATAACATTTTAATACTGGAAACTTTATTATTTCCATTTTAAATTTCTTATATTTCTCTGCGCTTCGTATGGTTTGTTTTCATGCACTTTTCTCCAGCAGCAACTAGTTAAAGTTTTCCATTTCCTGGCCGCAAAACACATTAATATTTTTACTTAACAACTGACAAATGCAATTATAAAATTGCAGCAACACAACTTGGTCTGCAATGCCAATAATAACGGCCAGCAAATTAAGTGCATACAGTGAGAAAAGTTTCAGGATCAAAGACAAACTATTTGATAGAGTGAACTTTGTAAGCCCTATGATTTTCTGATATTCCAGCACTTTCATTTTTTACAGACCCTTAAAAATGTTCGCTCTGTATTAAACCAACTCAGAGAATCATCATCAGGACAAGGACATGGCCGTGAGCACATGGCTAACGTTGTTTCATCAACTCACAGAATCCTTCGGATGTTCCTTGGTCCTGTTTCTACTCCTGCTCCTGGTTCTGTTCCGGTTCCCGTTCCTCTTCCAGCTCCCGCTACTGTATCTGGGATGCTTTCGCTTTAGCGGACCCACAGGCGTTGTATGTAATTGCATTTTTTAGTTTTAATGGAGCGCACACAACCGGCAATAGGAACCTTGCCACCCGCAAAAGCAGAAAAAACGAGGGAAACTGGCAGTGAAATTGAGGCGAGAGTCACCCCTCTTCAGCGAAAAGTTCGCTCTGGCTGCGAATGTAATTAATTTGTAACGTTTGATGACAAGCTTAATGGCCAAGAGTCATGTTGGAGGCCAAGGGTAGTAGTATTGGTCTATATTGGTGGTATTGAAAAAAAGGTGGAAAGGTGAAAATGCCACCGGGTGCGTGCAACTGACTGGAGCGAATGTGTAGCCGAGGGTTGGGCATTAATAGTTTTATAATTGATTCTGATATGATTTGGCAAAATAAGACAAATAAGAAGCAAAGGAAAAACAAAATTGCAAAACATTAAATTCGATTTACAGTCCATTAGGGGTGGCGCAGAACTGAATGGAATTCAATTGAAACCCCTCATTTACCGAGGGTGGATATTTACAATCTAATAATCAGAGGTCAGATGGGGTCAGTCAGGTAATTCGATTGAAATTGATTAAGAAATAAATGATGGATTTTTGCAAGCTATGCTCGGGTAAAAATTATATAATTTTCTGGTGACTTTAATCAACCAAATTGAATTCAACGCTCCCCGTTTCAACCTAATAGCCTGCGACACGATTCCACTGGCAAGACAAACATTCGCACTGGTTTGGCAAACACGTGCAAAATGAGTTTAACAATTTGCATGTAAATCCGCGCCGACAAGTCGCCTAATGTTAACCCATTAAGGCCCTGAAAAGCTGCTGTCACCGTTTCTGCCCCCTGAAATCAAATTGTCGCCTTCACCGTCGTCGTCGCCGTCGCCGTCTCGTCATTGCAGATTTTCCAGTTCGTTTCTCTGTAACGCGCCGCAAAAAGTCACATTAGATGACTTCCCAGAGATATTATAATGAGCGAGGAACTGTGCACAATTCCCACCTCCCTCCTAATGATGCTTGAAATCTAATGGCCAGACCCCAGACCCAAGTCGAGGTCATGGAGATTGATCAGATAACTAAAGAAAAAAAAAGAGGAGGCAGTTTTTAAGCCACATTTTAAATTTAAAAGCTGCTCCTTCTGATGGCTATCTAAAAAATATAAGAATAGAACAAACTTTGCTGGCAATTACTACTGAACGATCGTTTAAAGAATTTAAATATTTAAAATTACGAGACTTTTGTTTGCATCAATCGAAGTGGCGGCGTGAAAACGCTTTCGACATTAATTGGAATCGCCTGGGGCGGTGCGGCTCAACAAACCAGAGTTGTCAACTCGATCTCGACCCCCTCTCCAAGTCACCGACCCCGCCCCTTTTCACACATCAGTGCTATCATCAGGTCTTCTTCTATATGTCGGCAAAGTTTTTTGATATCACGAGTGTGGTTGGCTGACTAGGTACTGGGTACTGTGGCAAAAAACAACAAAAAAAAAAAAAGAATGGGGAGGGGCTGGCTGTCTGCGAGCCCTCTGAGGTCTGAACGAGTCCACAAAAGTGTCACAGCATAAAAGTACAACCTATCCCCGCCACGCCTCCGTTTTCCCACTACTATCCCACCTCAGTGTCCACTTTGAAAAGTGTGAGAATAATGTGGAAGCGTTGGTAAAAGAACTCCCAAACAGACAAAAAATAAAAGTAGCCACACACATGAGCATTCAACCATTGCAGTGTCATTCACACTGAGAATAAATCTGGGTATCAAGTGGGTACCTATTTTATTACCCTAAGGTTTAGCCCAACTTGGGGTTCTATAGGGATTAGGGTTCTATATTCGAAATAAGAAATAAGTTCTTTAATCGATTCAGAAAACTATTTAATGTGAATACAATGTTTGTACAAAAAAAAGCTTTATATATTTATAGATTTAGAAAGAGTATTTAAGCATCGTTTTTTATTAGATCCAAACTTCCTTTGAATTTAATTCTTTTTTTGTGAGGAAATTGAGAAAGAGAAGAACTTTTCGTGCAGAGTTTTTAGTAAACTCATTTATGTAGTTTTCGCTTCATGTTTACTTAAAGTTCAACTCGAGTGTTGTTTTTACAAATTGTTATCCACTGTGTGTGTGGGTTTCTAAGTACGATCCTATGTGTGGGGGTTGGGAGTTGGGGCAGAGGAGGCGTGGCACCAGACGAAAATAGAAGCAGACAGTTTGGGAGTCATTGCCGCAGTTTCAGTTCAGGAGTCAGTCTCGGTTTTGGGATTTGGCGTTGACCTTAGTTTTTCTTTTTCCGGTTACATTGGCGTGGCTGTGGGTCCCAGCCACTTTCAGTTTAGATTAGTAAACATTTCTAATTAATGTTGAAAGGGCGTGCAATTTGCTTTGCTTGTGCGAGTTTAGAAAGTGTCGGGTCTGACTTTTGGCAGGGGGAAACAGGATTTCTATTCTAGTCTATCCTAGTTCAGCTTTTCTCCACTCATTGATGAATTTTACCCAAACATTTTCCAACAACTAACGCTGACGTAATCTAGTCAAGAAATCCATTCCCTGGCGTAATAAAAGCCGAAAAACATATTGCTGGTGTCAACAGTTTAACGCAAACATGGACCGACCCGGACCGTACCGACCCCCAACCCAAGAGGACCCTCATCAATTTTATTTATAGATTTATTTATGCGTTATTTTCTTTCATTATTGATTCTTATGAGCTTCGCAGTTCGGCCAGTTGATTAATTCAATTAATCAAATACACATTAGTGGCACGAACCATCCCGGATCGAATCGAATCAACTCGACTCTTGGCCAATAATAATTATGGCCAAAGTCACAAAGAAACGCACATAAACGAAGCAATTTCGTCCAATGAACCTGCAATGAACGCAAAAAACAAATCAAATGCATTCCACCTAATTATTATGCTTATTAACATTAAACTTAATAGCGAACCAGTTGCACATTCTAGACGCCTTTCAGACCATGCAGCGAGCAGCATGACTTAGAAAGCTGCCAATAAAAGCCATTGGCCATTGACCCAAAAAGCCAAAGAAGCCAAGTAAGGAGAAGAAAAGCCATTGAGACAGTAGAAAAACCAGATATTCTATGGTAAATCTTCTTACTTCTTACCGACATTTTACAGCATCGGCTGAAGAAAACTTGGCGAAGGAAAAGCTGCAGACAGACAGACACATGGAGATAATGTCTTTGCATGTTTTGTGCCATTGCAAATCTCGGCGGACCAAAAAATAGGAAAAGAAATGAGGAAACACGCTTGAACCAGGAAGCCACAGCTAGAAGGCCCAGATGTTTAGACAGGACAGACGGACATGGACAGGTTAGAAGTTCCCAACTAGTTGAAAGCCGAGACTCCTCTTACCAATTCCAAGTTGTGTTGTTCTGGGCCAGTTTACATACGAAAAATGTTGTTAATTTAATGCTATCAAACGCCGAACGATTTCCATTTTAGCCCAGGCGTGTAGTGTAGTGTAAGTAAGCTCCTCGTTCGTATCAATTTAATGCTATCGATTGTAATTATTCAAATGGCTGGCTGTGGCTGTGGCTGTGTGGCCAAAACTTTTTGTTCTATTTTTCTTTGTCAGAGTCTCAAGTTCTGCTCTCATTCCAATTTTCTCGTTCTCGTTCTCGCTTTGCATTTTCCACTTTTTGTGGTTCTTATTACGCTGCAGTATCAAGTTTTTCCGGTTCGCTTCAAACACTATGCAAATTGTTTTCGAAACTTTGTTGACACTAAATGAGATGGGATTGCAATTTTCCGGGTGTAATAACTACAGTTAAGCAAGCATTTTACAGTTTCAAATGCACTGCGTTAGTTACCAATTAAATCAGACTCTGTGGCAGTTGCAGTTGCAGTTGGCTGTTGGCTGTTGCTGACTTTCCACAAATAATTGAGCCGTGATAAATCGAGGAATACAAAGAATAGAGAGTTTTGCTGGACAAACACCACCCAGTACCGGATATGGAACAAAAGCCACAAGTGGCACAAGATGGGAGGGGGGCTGGCTATTAACACCCGAAACGTGACATCATCATTTTATGATTCCTAAGAATGGTCAACACGGCCCGCCCATCGACACGGGAGCCTACTACAAATCGCAATTAAATGGGAATGCTAAAGGTAAGCGGAAAAGGGAAAAGCCAGCCACAAAGAAAGGGAAGTTGAGGGCAAAAACAAACTAAATACATCATCAACTGCCGATCAGAGGAGTGGACAATGACCCTCTGATGGAAAACTGAGACACTGATGATGGTACTTAAAATAATGGCAAAGCAAATGCTCGCATAAACAGCAATTAAACTTAAACGCAAAATGCGTAACAACTGGCGGAGGGCAAGAGCGACTGGGCGGTGGAAACAATGGTCAAAAGCAAGACATTGACCCAGGCCAGGTCTTCAGCCGAGACAGCAACCATTGGTAACAGCACATGTGGGACAAAAGCAACGGCTCCCATTACCATACCAAAAGGCTTAAACCGCAAAAACTTGTTGCTGCGCTCAACATGTTGACAAGCTTGGCTCAAAGTTAAGGCCAAGGTCAGGTTGGCAACATGTTGCCAGGCCTGTTGCCAGGTTTGTTGGTAATAACAGAAAGAGGATGTTAGGGCCCAAATAGGCTAAAAAAGAGACTGCATATTTTATTAGTTTTTATGCATTTGAAATATTTATACCTTAATCTAATAACCAACAGCTACAAAGTCTCCAACCAACAACTGGAGCCTTTATAATAAAACCAGTTTGTCTGATCTATATTTTTCACCCATGGCAACAAGTTGCCTGGCCAGTTGCAAAATCTTTTTATCCTCCTGCCTTAGGAGATACGCTTGGGTCAAGAGTTGCAATTCGTGCTGTTTCTGGCAGCGGAAAAAGTAACATCAAAACCAGCAACACATACGTGTTAATGGCCGAATGCCGGAAAACTTTGGCTAAGACCAAAAACCACTTAAAAAAGGTCAGCCAAGGAGTCACCAACACGCATCCAAGCCAAACACTTCTTGCAACTCAACTGGAAAAGATACTCCAAGCAAAGAGGCTTCTACTTGCTCTGCAGGCGAAGGAGTACGCTCTTCCAGTTCCTAAGATTCTATACTTATTTTAGCCTGGCATGGCTCCCTTTTTATGGCTCTGTTCAAACTAATAATCATGACTTGTTAATCTTTACGCTGCTCTTCGCACTTAGTAATCATTATATTATTTTTATCCAGGGTGTACCTCTCTCTTAAAGGGCATATATGACTTGATTTGAATGTTTTTCATATGATATTGGAATAATATACTTTAGTAGTTTAAATAATTTAAAAAAAAATCCCCTTTTGAGTTTCTAACTTTGTGTTTATAATATTCTTTCTTAAAATTCTTCTAATATCATTCTTATAGTTCATTTTCTTTTTTTTCATCATATTTTTCGACATCTAAGCTGCTTGGATTAAACGGATGGTGGATGATTGTCGGTTTTTTGTGGTTGTTTGGCTGTTGGCTGTTTGGGTGCTAGGTTGTTAGGTTGTTGGGTTGTTACCACCAACTATGCTTTAGTAGTTATGTTTGCTGCTGGCTTTTTCACGCATTATCGTCATTATCATCGTCATTGCGAGAGATGATTACCCGAATGCCGCCAACTATTATGGATGATGTAAGTGCAAAAAGCCATTGAACGCTTATTATATTTTTTTGTTAGCTCTTCTTTCGCCTCCCATCGCATTCACTATTTTTTTGTAGTTTACTTAACTTTTCTTAACCAATATAAACGAGGAGCAATAAACTCTAAACAGACTGTGGCTAGACGACCTGAGAACCTTTCACTTTGGCTTCGGCCCTTTTCCTATCTTAAATGTTAAATTCAGCTAAGCAGCTTAAGACCATTTTGGGGAAAGGGAAGGAAAAGTTTGTGGTTATCCTTGAACGAAAACACTTTCATTGACTCCTCGTTGTCGCTGCTGCCAAAAAGGCTAATGTGGGTGGAAGGAAACTACCGAACTGAACGGAATAAAAGGACACATCATTTTCCCTCTCGCCATCCCCGTGGCTTTTCGCCGAGATTTCCCCCCACTTTTCATCTGCAGTTAGTGGCTTGGAAGTTACTTGGCTGCATTTTCTGTTTAGCTGCGTTTAGCTTACCAAGTATTTTTGGCACTTAGCCAAGGTTAAGTAAGACTTTCCCCCACAGTCACTGTCAGGAAACAACAACCAAACCGAATCCCCAGAAAAGGAAGTGATAAAGAACGTGAGGATAAAAAAAGGACAAGGGGATGTTCCTTTAATATCAATCCAAGGACCTCTGGGTAATTTCTTAAAGTTAAAATATCTGTGAACCCAAAAAAAGAAATCAGAGATTGAGCAGCTCCGAAAGAGACACCGAATTTCAATAGAAAGAGATAGGGAGAAATAAAGTCATTGAGCAAAGTGCGTAAACAAAACACAAACTGATGAAAATTGAAATTGAAAACGTTACGCATGCGCCGCTTTTCCGACCACACTTGACTGGGGCTTTCCATGGAAATCCGCCTGGAGTTTTTCCTTTTTCGTTGATTTTCTGTCGCTCCCCTTTCAAACCTATCGAATTTCAAAGACACGCACAGAGATATGTGGCAAGGAAAGCCTACGAAAGAGACGACACTACAAATTGGAAGCCATGGCGCAGATGGAAATCGCAATTGGAAACGTGAGGTTGAGATGCTGCATCTCGCTGGCCACCTTCACCGCCCACCACCTTCCTTCCTGCCACACTCATTCTTGCATCTTTTCCGTTCAGTGAACAACGACGATGAAATTGAATCTGCTCCGGGTACAGAGGCAATAAAAGTGGGCGACTGACCAGAGAGATGCGTCACAAGTCGGTCGACAGCCAGCGCAAACATAAGTTATGGAGCCATGGATCTGGATATCCTGAAGCCTTGGATCATCATCTTGAGCACATGGAGCCTTTTGCAATTGAACTTCGAGGGTGGCCTGGCAATTCCTGGCGGCAGCAGCGGCGAAAGGTGAGTGAGAAGTTTCTCCCTTCAATAGTTTCACTCACTTACGCGTAGTTTTGAATCCTTTTCTCAGAGTCCACATACGACTTCACATGCCGGAGGTAGTGCGGCAGCACACTCATTTCCACAATGTCTACAAATACCCCCGGAAGATGCCCATCCATCCGGCGCCTGCGCCGCCACCCACAACGATAGCATCGCTCTATCCGAAATTGGCGGGGAAACCTCATGTTCAACTGCTGGGCTATACCACGGCAGTGGGCGGATCGGGACCGATGGCGCCAAATTTAATGCAGCTAATGGCTACGGCAGCCACGCCCACGCTGATGCCAACGCCCACTAGTCTGGCACCCAACTATGGGCCCGCACTATTCGATAATTACAATCAGGCCGTGTCCTCTTTATCGAGTGCCACAACAACCACAACTACAGTTCGGCCACCCCAGCTGTTCAAATCCTCCAGCCAGAAACAGCAACAGTTGTTGGAACAAATTTTCACACCTCAGCAATCAGATGAAGAGGATAATTCCACGGAGGATAATCAATTGGAGAATAATTCATTATTGAACCAAAATTTCCTAGAAGCTCTGCAAAGGGAGTATCTCTCAAAGTTCGGAGGACGCCGCAAGCGCAAGAAGTCGGGTTCCAAGAAGTACAAAATACCCAGCAGGGATTATTCAAATCACTATCCGAGTAAGCCCACTTATTACCAGGACGAGGATGTGTCCGAAAACTTTGAAGACTACCAGGACGAACCGCTGAATGAAGACTACGAGGAAGTGATGATGATGAGCACCCCACATAGGTATGGCGGCAGGTACTATCCCCCAGGGTCGGATGAGGCGGATGAGGATAATTCTCAAGGCTATGATAATGCCGCGGCCTTCAGTGGCCAGGATAATAGCATTTCTTCAACAATACCCACAATGGAACAGTTTATGGAGGATGTCCATAGACCAGGATCTGGTTTCAGTGGCATGGGAAGCTATGATGCCAATTCAAATGGCTTAATGTCTCAACCCTGGCATCCTTCTCCTACCAGTACTGTTGCGACCAATGGCTGGTCCAGACCCACGACTTCTCATCCATTCACCAGTCCCTCAAAAGGACCCAACAAATCGAGGCCTGTCAGATCCAGAGGACGAACTAAGATTCGATACGTAAAACTAATCACTCGAAAGAAGCGCAAAAATCACGTAAGAACGAAACGATATCGGACGTAAGATTATGTTTAGGAAATTAACTATACTTGAATGTGAACATATTTTTAGAAAAAGTTTTTGTCTTACCGAACCAAATAAACAAGAAAATGCCAAAAAGGGGCCTTACCTGAAATGACAAAAAGTTTAAAGAATGATTATTAATTTGACAGACTTCGTTGCTTTTAGTAGCTTTCCCTAATTAAAATATATATCCAAAATAGAGAAAAACTAAGGGATGGAGGTGGACACTTTGGGGAACTACCCTGCGAAGGAAACCCCGAAACCAATTTACCAACCTCCCAAATTTTCCTTCACGAAGCCAGCAAATAAAGTGTACAATTAAATGGTCCGTTGAGAAGGGGAATAGGGCTCGGTAAACATTAAGTACAAATGCTAATAAAATTCAATTAAAGGCCACAAAATTACAATAAAAGTGGCCACCCCCGAAAGGAAAACTACGCTGTCCAGAAGCAGTACAACTGTAGTGGAAAGGACGATGTTCCAGCACATGAAAAGCCAAAATAACGATTCATTTTGGGAAAGTTGAAGCCATAAAATACAGAAGCAGGTCAAAATGAAACAAGTCTTTAGACATACCAAAAAATATATAATTTATTTCAAATATAATATAATATTTAAGAATCCATTTACACACTTTTTTCCTATGACCGGGATGACCGGAATTTATATTTTTGTTAAGAAATCAGATATTTAAATGTCAGGAAAAAAGGATGCTGGGTGAGTGACTGAATGAGGACAGAGATCAACCAACTTTCTCATTCTCTAGTCCACATTCTTAATGTCCTGATGGTCATATTTTATTCCATTTGGGCCATAAAAATGTGAGGAATGACGAGAATGTGTACGGGAAGAAAATTTGTAATGTAAAAGCATTTGCAGCCCACTCGCTCCCCCAGGGGTAGCGAAATTAAAAGCGTGTAAAGATTTTCATTTGCTTGTCCCACATCAGAGATGAAAGGAGTGGGTTGAGACAAGTCAAGGATGGGATGGAGAAAAGGACATTTTTTGGGGATGGACGATGGCGAAGCACATAAAGTGTTGATGTGCCAGCCATATGACATTTATTGTTTAGCCGACGACAGCGAATGTCTTCCCATGGCCTGGAATCCGGGGCTAGAAATCTGGGGTAGAGGCAGGCGGCTTGGCATAGAGGCGCCATGTTTATGACCCCCAACAGATGGCATTGAAAACGGGGAAGGAGCCAGGCAACAAGTTAGCCAGGACGAGAATGAGAACGAGCGAAGGAACCGAAGATTTATGGGGCGTGGGTCTGGTGGGGCTGATGTCATAATATATAAATGTATTTGCGATTAAAGTCGTTCGAGTTGAGCCTGCGCAATGATCAATGGCTTTGTTATATGGCCATGAATAAATCGTTGACAAAGGTCATGACAAAAATGTGGGTAGAAAATGAAGAGAAATGGGGTTTTGAAAGGATTTCAATCCTATCGAAACACAATAGTTTCCCATACTTTCAAAGGCATTCCTAAACATGTTATAAAAAAAAACGTGTAAATTAATAATTGAACTCATAACTGATATCATAAATTTCGTGCCCAAATTGCTTTCGCTTAAATCACAAACAATAAACGCGTTTTTACGATGACTGTAATTTTTTTGCAAACATTTTTTATTCGCCCATCGACGTAATTGATTTTCTCGAAATAATGGGCAACAGACTCATTCCGATGTGACCAATATTCCACACCATTTCCGATTCGTCTGGCTGGAATGACAAGTTTATCTGCCCACAAACACACCCACGCAAACAGCAGCAGGAGTAAATGTTTCATTTCCTTTTTTTTTCTCTTTTTGTTTTTGTTTTAATGAAAGTGACATAAAATTGGCATCACACATACAACAACGGGAAAGGAAACGCTCATATCTGGTCTGGAGAACTCTTCTCATTCCAATTTAAGACTGAAATTACCATCAACTTTATAAGCCTAATAAAAGTTTTATATTTCCTCTCTCGCATGTGCCACATAATAATCTTATTCGAGGATAAATTAATTTTCCAATTCAGCTGGGAAAACAATACCAAAGGAAACCGGAAAACTCCCCCATACACACACACACACACGCTCATCATTAGCTGAAAGGAAAATCAAGTGTCATGTTGGAGGAAAACTAAAATAGTTTGAAAAACTCTTCTGGCTTGGCTAATTTTGAGACAAATGACTAGAAATCTTCTCTACAAACAATTCATTAATTTAATTAATTTGTGGCAATTAAATATGGTTGCACAGGCGACAACCTCACGAGGGTGTAGAAATTTTAGTCCAGTCATCATCAGCTCAATGGGACAGCCATTTGTTAGATATAAGCAAACACAAACACAAACACAAACACAAAAACATATAAGTATTCCTTTCGCATGTTCATCAATTCCCTGGAGAATCTACGGGGCGAACTTTAGCACTTTTCTCCATTTGCTGGGTGTGGTCGAGGGACCGGGGCCTTAAGCCACAGGACCAGGATTAAATGGGTTAAGTGCTGGCGATAAACACATTCGCATGGCCACCACAAAAAGGTGGAATGGCATGGGCAGTCAACACCCACTAAAGCGAACAAAAACATATAGTCATTCCACGCCCATTACTTCACACTTGGCCACCCCAAGACCATAAGAAAAATGATGAGCTTGTTTTATACGATACAAAAAATATGGGACTCAGGGAAGAGTCTCTACTGTCTATTTTACTTTCACTAAAGTGTCATCCAAGTGCATCCCACTCATAGCTCATCCATACTTCATTTGTATAACCATTCACCCTGATCCCTCACCCTTATCCATTTGCAGATGCAATCGTATAATGCTAAATACATCCAGCGACTGGACAATCAAGCAATTTAATTAAAAATGTGGAAAAAAAAAAAGGAGAAGAGCTGCAGCAACAACGCCAGAATAAAATACCCCAGGGCATTACGACGAATGTATTACAAAATGCTAATTAAATGCCCGAGAAAATTGGGCCAAGCCTCTCCTCGTAATGGAAACTAAGCTAATCACACCCCGAAGAGTACTGGGGGAGGAACACATGGGTCGAATCCACTGGGGATTGTGAATTGTAAAAATGGAAATTACAAATTCCTTTCGCTTATTTGTGACAATTAAGTGCAAATTACACATTCTGTGTCACACTTGTTCGGTCAAACACACCCACGCACTCGCACTGGGCAACAAAGTGCACGGTTTACAATGCAACTGGTGATTTTTTTTCTACAAATTTATGGAATTACTTTTAAAAGTTATAAGATTTTCTATTTTGGGCTACAGCTGCACTCTTTATGTGCCACATTTTCATGATAACAAAACAATTAAACTGAATGAGTGCTGTGCGGTTTTATCTTGGGGGACCCCGGAGCAGATGGAGGAACTATGCTTTATGCTACTGCATTGCCGCAGATGCTGGGCAGATGATGATGATGCTGCTGCCAGTACTTGCAACGCCGGCTCGTCCGGCAAAATATAAGTAAATGCGATGCAGTGACAGTTGCAACAACAGTTTGTGGATTATGATTATCGTTCGCAGAATGCCATATCACATAAGCTTCCTTCACCGACGACCCCCGACACTGTCCCATTAAGAGACATAGATCCCTCATGGTCCATCATATCTGGGCATGGTTCTGCCCACTCGGCCGGGACAGCTGTGATTACAACTTTTCTGTTTATGTTTTGCAATTGTGTTGCTCCATATTTTTGCCCATGGATGTGTGTGTGCACTTTTGGAATGAGTTTTGTGTCGGTTTTTGACAGTTATGATGGAGAATTGTGTGTACTTTCAGAGATGTGTGTGTACGTGTGTGTGCCACATGCCATAGGGCAAGGCACTTTAAATGTGACGCACACAAAAATGGTTGCAATCTCTCAAATTAAAATGCAGTCAGGCATGAACCGACAAACACAAATATCAGACTTCCCCAAATAGATTGACAATTCTTGAAAGACAATGCTTTTATACTGGCCAGTACAAAGATCTTACTTATATTTATTTTCCAATTCACAAATAAATAAATAGTAATGGAATTTACGGGATTGTCAAAGTTAAAACCTTTTAAAAACGTATCCTTAATTTCGTTTGACCCTTTTTCCAAACTGCTCTGCCTTCGATGCATTGTTCTGTGGCATTGTCAATACATTTTCAACATATCATAAATGCTTGACCTCTGACATTTCGAGTAAAACGAACCCAACTCAACCCGATAGCCTGCCTGGCCATTGAAAAGAACCTTGAAGTGTTGTTTACGCAAAAGGAAAACTGAAATAGTTCGCCAGTGTTGAGGTTAAAGTTTTCATACATGAAAAAATTGTGTACAAATCAACCGAAAACAAACGCAAAGAAAAATAAAACCGAAAATATATTATATTTGATACATATACTCCTGTATATATTGCCTTTGCACTTTCTGGCAAAGGTACACGAGTTGCAAACTGCCAACGCCCCAACAATGCAATGCTCGGCGAAAGGAGAAAGAGACGGGGCCAAGAATATGGAAAGAGACGGGTAGAGGAGGCCTGCGTTCAAGTGCCCCATCCATATATCATTCGGCCGAAGGAAAAATGTATTTTTTATTTTATACGTATCAACTCTGGCTTGGCCAACACAACTTGTCCTTGAAGCTTTCGGTTGGTCGTTCCAGGCCAGGACAGGCAGCGTGAAAAAGCGTAAACTTTTGTCATACCGTGAGTGCGGGAGGGTGTTGGTGTTGGTGTGGGTGTGTGTGAGGGTAAAAATTGAAAAATATGCACACGCAAGGGGGTGGTAGAAAGTTTTTCTTTATCACACACCAAAACAAGTATTGGCCAGCATTGTTCAAGTCGTTTGTTGGTTAAACTAAAGGAGAGACCTATAAAATAGTTTGAAAAACCACAAAATCAGGTCATTTAAAGAAGCTTTTAGGGAACTGATATTGTAGAAAACCGCTCTTACAGCATCATTTGCTTAAAAATCTATCTAATCTTTCGGTAATTGCTCGTAAATTTTCGGGCCCTCAAAAGTATGCTAAACTAAATTAAGTTTCGACGTTTCTTTTTGGCTCCAAATAAGTGGAAAGGCAATAAAGGAAAGGGGGATGCGACGGGGTTTATCAACACTTCCGCACGACAGTCTGCTTACAAAAGCTGCAGAATTTACGCTGAATAACTGCCATAAACACACATACACACACGGTCTCACACTCACACATGCAAGCATGCGTATCCTGCTACTTTGCAGGACATTGTTTGCGCTTTGATAACACACAGGCACACACACACGTATATATATATACATTAGCACACCAATACATATGCGCTGTCACTACTACTATGAAAATTGCACATGCCATGGTTTTGTGTTTGACTAGAGCGAGAAGGTTATACCCGGTTAGATAGAGACGGGGAAGGCAGGACGATGGGAGGCAGCAGGCTTTGCTGACGGTGCAACAGCCGCTTGCCCCCGCACCGCTCTTCCCTTTTCAAACCCCCCGTTGGCCCATCATGTGGAGGAGCCAGCAGTCAAAACTATTTTTCGCTTGGTATTTCAGGCATCTTATGCTCTTATTTCGACAAAAATTCGCCTCTGAAACGCTCTACGAATAGTCCCTGCATGCCACGACACAAAACGTTAGTACACTGTACAAATTTTTGGTTTAGAAAAGACACATTCATAGATTCCCAAGCATTTAGCTGCCATTTTTCACGCTTTCTAACCTTTTCTTACAATTTTAATATGAAAATATTTCTCAGAGTGTAGCAAACGACACCCACACTCCCACAAATTCAAACAGACAGACACAGTCCAGAGTTTTAGCCACCAACTGGTCATGGTAAGACCATGACGATGATAGCTTCCGTTTCGTTCTGGTTCCATTCTCCTCACTTCCGTTTCCCTTTACCATTTCCCGTTCCATTCTCATTCCCATTTCGTTCCGTTACGTTTCGTTCGCCATTTGCTTTTTGGCCATCTGTTGGGTGTTAATTCATTGTCATGTCCTTTTCATTACGCACACACACAAGGATACGCTTTTTTCCGCATGCATGCAAAATTATTAATACATGCAGAAAAAAAATATTAAACTAAATCTGAAAAATCGGGTTATTTGCCGGCAACGGTTTGTCAACCAAATTAATTTAACACAGCTTTGCAATAACTTATTTTCAAATTAATTTAATGTATTTTTAACACGTGAACACCTTTTAATGCTGTTTGCCAACATAAAGCCGCAGCCTTAAAGTACTATTTACACAAAAAAGAGACCCCATAAAACATTCTACAAACAAATAGAAGCCCTTTTAACCCCGCCCATGAATCCACTTGGCAAATAGAACGTGAAATGAAATTAAAAGAGCAAATTACGCTTTTCAAAACTTGTACAAATAAATATAAATATCAAAAAGGGACACCAGAGACAGGACACCCTGATGCAGGACAACAGAAAGTGAGTGCTGGAATATATATCCTCCGACTTCCGGCTGCGAAAGGAGCCAGAGATAAGCTAGCGCAGAGTTCAGGATGGAAGGAGGAAGAAGGGACACCACCTAAGCTTCTCTAGTCCTTGTTCCACTTGAAGCGGCTCTCATCCGGTGCTCCTTTCATTAATATTTCACAGCAGCCAAAGACAACAGCAAAAACAACAACTGAAAGAATCCTAAGCCCATTGAAAGAACAAGGATTTAACAGCTAAACCTCTTCTGGCCTATCCAGTCTCTTTTCCGCCTCTCGCTCACTCACTATCTCCGTCTCCATCGCAGTCACCACCCCCAATTAAAATCAGATTAAAGTTGCGCTAATTTATGCGACCGCACGGCGACAAAACAAAGCGAAATTCTCGGAGGCAACAAAACAGGAAGTAGAAAATGGGGTTGACAATTCCAGTGGCTTTGAAAAGGGGGGTTTGGGTTGGGAATAAAGACCTGACATCAGCACAGCATCAAAAATGGAAATTCCTACCAGCCACCTTTTCTCAGTACCGTAATTGCATAGCAAGAAAGTTTTCCTGAGTTACAAACAATTATTTCACTCAAAACGTCTCAAGAAGGTTGGGCTTTCTGTTCTTTTGAATCCAGAATCTGGCCTATTCAACGTACCCAATATCTTTCTCACAAAATATCTTACGAGGCATACATATTCTTTCCACCAATTTGCATTAAAATTTATTGAATAATTTGCCTAAGGAACGATTCATTAAAGGTATTTCGCTTAAGAATCGAGTGAATATTGGCAAAGATATGACCATCGAAGTTGATCATATAGAAACACAATGTGTACTTTCCCATTTTTCGAAGGAGATCCACCAGAAAAATTAACAAAAAATTGAAATTGAAACCAGCCTCGAGATTTTGATTTGAATTGATAGAGAATCGATTAACGATTCATTAAAGGTATTCCTCTTAAAAATCGGATGCATATAGCGTACGATATGAAAACTGCGAGATCACAATTACAACACTGCAAATCCTCAGTCAACAGATTTCGCAATCAAAGTAAGAGCTTCAAATACTCCTCATTATTTTCACCAAGCAAATGCTGGAAAATGTTAGTACTGAGCTGATTCGAGAGTTTTTCTTCCAAAAAATAACGACTCTCCTGTTGCTCGAAAGTTTGGCTATTTTTGCTGTGTTGCTATTGTGTCTGGGCCGTCTGGACTGGCAAAAACACATGGCAAACAATTCAATTTAATTAAGAGTTGTGCCTCCGTTCTTGCCATAACTCCAAAAAACCAGCAAAATGTCTGAGACTGAATGAAGCGACTGGAGGAGACAGATTTTTTGGGTGGCGCGACCCGAATGGAGGAAGAAAAATTGTCATTGGGCTCTTGTTGCATCCATCACACGGCCAAAAGTTTCTTTGCCAAGTTTGCCGGCTAGCAGGATTCTTTTCAAACCAATTTTTTTTTTTTTTGCCTATTTGTGTATTTAATTGAGCACATTGTTGTCTGGTTGCCATAGAGCGAGAGTTGTTTTTGAATACACCCTGTGATGTGATTCATGCATCCGGAATTTGTGGAAAACTTTAGAGAATTAATGTGACATTTTTGCTGACTCTCGGTTTGGTTTTGCGTCTTGGCCTTTGACAGTTTCTCTAATTCATGGCAATCAGCAGTGTGTAAAGCCACAAAGCGGGTTGAATGCTTAAATCCAAACGAAAAAGAAAATTGAATGCAATTTATTGAATCCAAATTTTGCCGACAGGACACGAAAGCAGAAGGAAAAGAAAGCCATTCACACAATCTTGAAATCACAAGAAATGTAAATAAATGTCGAGACAGATGGCAATAACAAATCCCAGGCAATTATTTACTGTAAATTTATATTGTTTATTAAAAGTATAGTACATCTGGGACTCGAACGGAGCAGAAGGACATGCTCAAGTGCAGCTTAAGGAGCAGAGCAAACACAACACTTGCCACTCGGGGGCTGCTGTGTTTCTATCGGTGATACAAACTTGCATTCTGGGATTTAAACTCAATCGCCCACCACACACACCACTCACAAGCCGGCAAAATATTTGCTTGCTCCTTTTGGCCAAAGGGTGCGAGAGCGAGTGTATGTGTCCTTGTTGGGGTCCTTGTTTGGGCTCCACAACTTGCTTAAATGATTTTCAAATGCCACTTGAAATTGTCTGAGCCGAGCTGCAGCCAAACCGGATTTCATAATAATTAATTGGCTCTATATTTGCACATATGTAATACAATACTTGCGTTTGTGTTTCCTTCCCACACAAGCATTTATTGCCGTTTCTGGATTCCGAACACTTGTATACGTTTATTAAGTGCCAATGGCAAAAGTGCAAGAGTTTATAGAATCTCTTTCAACCGAAGGATGCACAAACTCCGGACGACCGCAGGACAAATCCAATGGTTACGTTAGATAAAAACAAAAGGAGCCACTGACTGCCATCGACGTGGAGTGTATTTTAGAAAGATATTTTGCAAAACTTTCTCCACTCCTTGATTGTTTATGATTGAAGGAGGCACGAGTGGCACGAGTTGGAGGCTGGGGCTTGCAAGGATTAAATTTAAGGCACGTAGTTCAGCATTATAAGCCAGACACTTTATGAGGTCGGTAAATAAGCTTTGGGCCATAACTGTTGCAGGAAAACAAACAGTAGACCCTAACCAGAAAACCATTCAGGTGTAAAGAATTTTCAAATTTTATTTTACAACAATTTGATTTTAAACAATTTTAAACTCAAAATCCATCATCTAAAGATCACATTTGGTTTTCGGTTTTTAGTTTGGTTCAACCAAAATTCCAACCAGTTGTTGAAAAAATATGGGTATTTCACATGAGCGAACCAACTATCTTTTTTTCCTTAATTTAATTCTAAATCATATTTTACTAATAGATTTTCGAGCATATTTTTGTTTGCTAATTCATGCGTGCATTTTATTGTGAAATTTAATTGCCTGCCTGGTTTTTGGGGCTTTTGGCCTGGCTAATAGACGTGAACACATACCCAGCACTCACTCAACGAGTTGAACCAAGGCATTTTAATTGAGTTTTCGAGCTGCATGAGCCTTGGATGCTTCTGTTTGCCCCACAGCTTCCATTCCAGCTCCACACGCTTTTGACCTTTATCCTTGCGATGCAAGACGGAGAACCCAAGAGGGGCATAAAAGGTAGACACGGCCAGACCAAGCAAGCAATCGACTCGATGGGCGGCTCAATTCTAGGCATCGCTTCGCATCGTTGATTGTTAGCACAAGGATATCACGCATACGCAGCGTGTGCAGGCAGGGCAGGTGGCGAAAATGCCTGGATTCGATGTCTCGAATCTTTGTTTCCAAGGAAATAATCAGACTATTCGTTACTTGGACCTTAAAACACACCATTTTTAAAGATTTTAAAGTTCTAAATTCCAACATTTGCTATTCTGGCTAGGGGTCAATCGATAAAAATTGTTTTGAATGGCGAATAAAGCGACAATTTTGAATGGCTCACCAGGCGCAAGGGCGAAACAAAACAGAGTACGCCAAAAATCCATCCAAAAAAATGCATTTGGAGAGGAATTGATCCGGGGAGTTTAGGGAGTCCCAAGAACCAAGAACAACAAAAAAAATTCAGAGACCGCCTGCACAGACTGACTGACAGTTAAAGCCAGTCCAACAAAACGCTCCATCCCCGACCGCCCTCGGCGCTGCCACCCACACATCTCCATTATTTATGCATCAATGCCTGCTATGACGACATGCGCTAAATTGAAACAGTACACAGAGGGTGGTGTTGGGTGGAGGGGCGGCGAATGATGGCGCAAGGACACAATGGCGCCAAACGACAACGACGACACACATGCAATGCGACGCTAACAGGAGGGCGTGCAGGGATGGGGACGGAGCGACAGGAACAGACACCCCAGGTAGGTAAATAAAAAGTGTAGAAATATTGGCAAAATTGAAAGAAGTTAAAAAAGTTGCAGTATAAAGCTAAAATTGTAGAATTGTGTAGTAGGCAGCGATGGTGACGCCGCCAACGGACACATAAAAAAAACTGCAGTACCCAGGGGCATCGATACCCTGTAGATTCATTTGAAAATGTTTGCATTTGTTAAAAAATATTTGAGATATTTAGAAATAAAATAAGAACGAAAGTCAATAAGGAGTAACTATCTTTCTACTTCTAATTATTTAGAAGTACCGGGTATCTCATAAGTCCATTAAATTCCTTTTTCCTGCACTGCTTTTAGCAGATCTCTTTGCTGTTCTGTAGCACAGCCATCGCCGCTTTTATTGTTGCCACTGTTCTATGAAACAAGCCACATAACTAAATAGAATTTACCTCTTGCCACTGCCACTCCTAACCATTTATTTCCCACCAATCGCCTCTTTTGCCTTTGTCTGCCACCACCGCCACCGCCACAGCCCCCGCCGATGCTGCCTCATAAAAACTGCAAACAAAACCGAAACACCGACGTTGCAAGAAATATAAAAAAAAAAAAAACGAGGAAAAGAGGAGCTCCAAAGTCGCGTCGAGTCATTGAGCCAATTGAGTAAATTGTTTTATTGAAAGATTTTTCGTTTTAGTCCTTGTTGTTGTGGCTGCTGACTGATGCTGTTCATGGTGTTTTTGTTGTTGCCTTTAGTCCTGGCCATTGCTATATATTTCAGCCATTTTTTTCCAGAGCTTTGGTCCTTCTTTTGTTAGTGGCACGATGACATTTATGCATTTTTGATGGTTTGAATAAAAGTACAAAGAATCGTAAAATACTGCAGCATTGTTGCTGGGCGGTTTTTTAACTAGACATCTAGACAGCTATAATAAATACATTTAAACAAAACTTTAAATGACAAATGGGAATTAAGTCTTAATTATTGAAACCAACTATTTCCGTAAAGTTATCATTTAATTATTGATTTGTTGCACTTTCATGTTTATTTTTATTGCCAGACCTGAACCACCTGAATTGAAAAATGCATTCTATTTCGTCTTCTATTTCCTTTCTCCACCTTCCTTGTGGGGGAAACAATAACCATAACTCAGACATGTCTGGAACATTCCCAGAAGGTGGCACAGATGTGTCCAACAGATTTCCAGACACAACAAAAAATACAAACAGAGCGCAGCAGCCTTCCCGAGGCCCCGAGGAGTGCAGCTACAAAATTTGTTTTTATTTTTGGTTTATTTGAAATTCGAATTTGAATTTCGATTTATTTGCCTCCATTGGACAAATAGAGCGAGTCAAATTGTTTTTGGCTTAACAATTTGGAGCACTTTGGACCTTATTAGAGGCATTCTGGGTTGCAGTCTGTAGTTGCATTCTGCAGTTGCAGTTGCAGCCCGCAGTATTCAGTTGCATATTTCGAATTCTACGTCCCTGGGCATCCATACCGTGTGTTTTAGGACATGTAGTCAGAGTGCACTTCACAAATCAATAAAAACGTCAAAATCAAACATTCCGTCATTAGGTTTTGTGTGCGTTTCGTTGTGCCCTTCACCCAGGCCAGCTCATAAATTGAATACAAAAGCTGCCACGACGAGAATTGCCGGCGACGAATTGTGCGAAAAATATTTTTACATTTTCGCATTGTTGGTGTGTTGGTGTTTGGTTGGTTATTTGGGCCGTGCGTTCCCCTTTTGGCCCTTAACCGCAGTACAAAAGCCAATTTCAGCAAGTCGACGCCTATGACAATGCGGAGGGGGCGGGCGTTTTGCGGATTGCAGGAGATGGAGATTGGGGGGTGTGCGGCAACTGTCAACGGCAGAGAATTTGTGGGGCTTCAGTGGCAGCCTGTCACATGTCCTGGGCCTGTCCCGCCTGCTTCTGTCAACACACACTGGCACACTCACAGTTCAAGCACAATGGGATCAATTATTTTCTAAGCTTGTGTTGGTGTTGTTCAATCATCAACGTCGCTTGTGCGTGTGTGTGTGTGTGTTACCAGGAAGAGCTTTGCGCCATAAGCAAAATGCCAAAATGCCTAAAACTGTCAAGGGGACGCTTTTGAGTGGTCAATCAAATGTTGTTTTGAAGGTTTCTGTGGTCTTGTAGCTTCCATATGTGATGCGGCATGCCTCCACCCAGATGAACTAACAACTATTCTGAATTGCCAAAGCCAAAAGCCAATTTCATTTAGGCCAAAATCTTGTTTATGAAGAAGGAAAGCGATTGATGAGGCCCTTTATAACCTTTTAGTTATCAAAAATAAAGAGAAAATGAAATTTTTATGCCTCACATTTCCCTAATTAGTTTATAAATTTGAATTGCCTTTTATTTTCCTTGAGTTGATTTATTTTTACAATTTTATTTTGCACCTGTCTCTGAATATTCACCCACAACAAAGGCATTTTAACAGAATCTAATTAAAATGCTTTCTCATTATTTTCTTTTTTTTCCCAAATTCAAAACCAATGACATCTTAAAATCACAAAATCATAAGACATTGCATTTTATTATTTTCCATTTAGAAAACAGAACAAGCATGACCAACAGAAAATGTTTCAAATAAATTAAATAGTCACCTATATTTTTTGAAATAAACTAGAAAATATTTTTCACTTTGACAAGGTGTTAATAAATTTAGGCACCTGAAGGTCGTCTGGGTTGGAAAATACTGATTGACAGACAAGCTTTTCAGTACCGATTGATGAAAAAAAAGGAACTTCTTTTTAGGCCATTGAAAACAAGCACATAATTGGCCGACATATGTTAATTAATTTAAATCCCCTCAGAGGAAATATATGCTTGAGCAATTATAATCAGAAAAATCATTAGAGCAAAATAATACTTCCATTACAATCAACTATCATCATTTAGGGAAAATTATCATTTGGGGCACGCTTCAGTTTCTCGGGCAATTAAAAACGAAATGAATTGTACTCGATGAATAATTTACTATATCAATTTCAGTAGCAGACAGACAGGCCTGGCAGACATACAAATACAAATATATACTCGGCAGCAGCAGCAGCAGCAGAAGCAGCCATAGCGAAACAAAACAGAAGCCCAACAAAATTATATATATCATGATGGAAATTTCATTAAATATAATTTTAACAAAATAATGACAGTGAAACCGAACCAGACCAGACCAGACCAGAGACCGTTCAGATCCCTGTTCAGAAGCAAAAAGCTGGCGAAGCGTGCAAAATGTTATGCATAATTGATAGCAAACAGAAATCAATCAATCATAAAATGTCAACCTCACCAAGGCGAGAAGGAAAGAAGGATGCGGCCCATAAATAGACAAGACAAAGGACATTTTGGATTGTTAATCATTTAAGATGGAATTTAATTGAAATTCTTGCGACAAAAGGCGTCGCTCCCCCGAGAGGAGAACGTTTTAAATTATCGTTAAGTTGATACAACCAAAAACTAATTTGTGTGACTTTAATTACACAATTTTGTTTGACAATAAACGAGACAATGGGAAGGAGAATTTGAAAAATTGGGAAACACATTTCATTGTGAACTAAATGAATTATCCTCGTTGTGTATTTAACTCATATTTAAGTTAAATTTTTGAAAACTTTGTGTACGAAATCGTTTTAAAATTTGCATAATTAATGGACGCACAAAAACGATTTTGCAGCCAGAAATATTAAATATATCAACCGGGCACAAACTGATTCAGTTGCAGGCTATCGAAAAAATACTTCAACCAAAAAAGGTTCAATTTACAAATAAACACCCGCAACACACTCCCTGGACCAAAAAGACAATCAATTCGAATCGTTTGGTGAAATTTAATTAAATCGGTGGCCCAGCTGCTCCTGGCAAAAGGAATTCAAAGTGCAGAGCAGCAAAGAACTGGCACTTCCTTTCATTTTAATGACATTTAATGTTTTCAATATAAACTCGTATATGACAAATAAAACCAAACGGCAAAGACAAAGGCATTTCTCAGAGCCATTCAAAATATTTGAAGTTGCAAATAAGGTAATTTTATTCCTTTTCTGAATCAATATGAGTACTTAATATGGTATTATCATGGTTATTTTTCAACGCTTTGAATTCCCATATAAGTTCCCATAATTTTTTGCGCTGCAATTTATCAGAAAAATATTTCAATGTTAATTAAATCGAATACCCAAATGAGTAGCATTAATTCACATGCATACACATTGTAATGATTTCAATCACCTAGCAAAAATTCGTATATTTAATAATTAATTATATTAAATTTTTTTGTATATATAATAAACCCCATGGAGTATATTAAACAGCCTTGCATAAGTCTTCATTCGGTGGCAAAATGAAAATTGGCTGTCAATGAAAGCGGCTAAAGGTTTCGTATGGTATTCATTGTGGTAATTAAAGCGTTAAATTGAAAACAAAAGCAATCAAAGGCAAAGTTTTATCCGTAGAAAAGTTTTCGTAGAAAAACTTGCCAAGTGAAAGATATACCCAACAACCAAGAGACAGGCGCTATAATAATGAGTTGTAAGCGCAAGGATTACCAACACAAAGGATTACCAACAATAGCTCCACGCATCTTCCGACTCAGTCAGTCATCCCGTCCGTCAGTGAGTCCTTTATTCAGCCGCTTTCATTACCCAAAGGATTCTCAATCAATGGTTAACGTCTCTGCTCACTTGTCTGTGTTTTTGTGTCCCTGAGAAACTTTCGGCTCTGGGCCATACAATGGGATTAGGATATTATCGAGCAAGTGACTCGAGCAGAGGAAACGCTGCTCAGGGATTACTTTGGTTTCGGTTCTGGTTTCGGCTTCAAGTTAGGCTGCTTCAAATTATTTTCCAAAAATTCATCACAACTTTCAATCAAAGATAACGATTAGAAAGGGAGAACCCTAAGATCCATATACTTTCCCTCCTAACCCAATATCAATATGAATTTCCGTATTAGTTATTCCACTTTGGTTACAAAGTAATGAGTAAAACCTTGCATTATTCCTTTCTAAATGCGCAGAAGTCTGCCCCGCCAGTTAACTCCCTTCAAGAGCACTCTAAAAATCATTTCACCCATTAGCACTTTCCGCATAAGAGGAACTGCATTTAGGGCTTAGTCTCGGATTAAGACCCCTCTTGAGTGGGTGAGCTTCAACCTAATCAAGCAACTAAAACCTATTACATCAATGGGTTAAAACACCAACGCCACTCGACATGCCTTATTAGACGAACACAAAACGGATAGGCGTCGGACCATTGAAAGGGGCAAGGAGGTGAGCTGGAGCTGAGCTGGAGGGCCTAAACTTTTGCCAAACAACTTCATTAAACCCGAAACCCAAACACAGTAAGACTGGGGGAATCTGGGGGAAAATCTCAACCAAAATCCATCATGAAGTGGAGAAAACCGCAACACAAAAAGACTTAAATGGTTTCAGCCCGGCTTTTATATGTGCAATCATCACAAGACCAGAAAAGGGATCGCCTACTGGAGCCTGGAGACTCAGCCCAGACCCAGAAACACCCTTCACCTTAACGACGAACCCGAACTTACACTCAACCTAGACTCATTCGCACATCATCTTTGCTTTCACCCAAGTCACAGCAATGTCAAAGGTCTGTCGAGTGTTTGATGAAGGGCCGAAAACTTTATTCATAACTGTGAGACAAAGAATTGTTGTTTACCTTCACTTGTTTGCGGTTAAAGACTTTGGATTTGGATTTGCCTTCCAAATCCAAAATGTATTTGAAGTTGTATGATTTCACCTGTGACCAGGAATCCGAGGACTTATTAAACTTCTCCCTCAACACGAACGTCGACAAATCCAATTTAGCAATTGAATGAAACAGTTTTCCCTATCTTTCCAGTTTATTATTTTATTTAATTTTATTTCGTTTTGGTTCTCGAAAGTAAAGTTTTTAATAGTGGAACATACAGCGAAACACTTTGGCTTTGCTTTGGCCACCGCATCTCGCAAAAGTTAGTTGTGAGCTGAGTTACCATCCCATGGAAACATCTTCCTGAGCCACTTAAGTGCCAAGCAAACAAACTTATATACACACCACGCCCACTCACTTCGCCTCCCTTTGGTATTTTTCCAGAGAAAAGAAAGATATTGCTGTGAAAGTTGGCTGAGGTTTTCAGTTTTTAGTTTCCAGTGTTCAGTGTTCAGTGTTCAGTTTTCGTTTCAATTCAGTTTCCTTGCGCTGGGTGTAGTAAAAGTTTTTAATAATAACCGCAATACAAGAATATAAACATTTATATTACTGCTTCATAATGCGGTCGTACTCTGAGGAGAAGGGGGAAAATGCGAAGGAAAAGCGGCGGCAAAGGAAGGATCCTGGTCGGATCCTCATGGCGTATGAGCAATGCGCTTCCTTGTAAGTATTATTTTACTTTGTGCTTCGCCTCTGTGCCTTCTGTGTGTCAAAAGATTGAAGGTTAGCATGCATGTGCCGAGGTGGCGGGTGGGGGTTCAATAATATGGAAAGCAGGTGCAGACGCCATAAAGTAAAGTTTTCTTCGGTCTTCAGGGGCGGAGAAGGCTAAGCTACTTTTGAGTTGGTAAGTTGATAGCGAATTTATAAACACATTTGTAGCCAGATAATTCTGAAAGTTTTCTCCTAAAGCTTATTGCAACATAAAGCCAAAGCTAAAGCCAAAGCCTAACTCAAAGTTTAGTTATATAATTGGAACTATAAATACCAGTCTTCTCTGAGAATTCTTTCGGAGTCAATTCCTAGACTTCAGGCTGGAACTTAAATTGGTTGCAATGAAGCCAAAATTCTATTTAAAAGGAAAGTTTGCAGTCGGTGGGGGCCATCCATGGAGATTCCAGAAAGAACAGGAAAGGCATTCCCTCAACTTCATTGGCACCTGCTCCCCGTAGCAACATAATGGCAACTCAATTAAGCTAACCGAGAAGTTGTTTCCTTTCCCAGCCAGCAACAGAATTTCCATTCAATTGAATGCACTCCTCACTGGATCCGGAGGATGGAAAGTGGCCTGAGAGCGACTGCTCACTGGCTCAGCACTTCCTGTTTCCTACACGCCACACTACTAAGCGCCACTTCCTCTTAATGCCATCCAACACAAAAGGCAGCGTTCAAGAAAATAGAAAATAAAAGAAAAAAATACCCGTACCATTGAAGTAAAATTAAAACTCCACAAAATGTCGGGAATGGTGTTGACAAACACAAAAATGCAGAAGAATGGCCATAGAGTGAAGTCCCCCAACAAAAACGGAAATGATAGAGAATGATTTAATGTTGCGACCAAAGAAGAAAAAGTATTTACGGAGTGAGCATGGCCAATAAGTCCGACTGATCATCCTCTTCTGTTGAAGACAATTTGATTGATTGTCCGGGCCAAGTTAGGAAGGCGAAAGGCCTTAAAGGCAAGTCTGGCCGCCGGCTTGCAATGCAAATGAAATGATGGGCAAATAAATTTTCTCAGAAAATGGCATAAGAGAAGTTGACATCGATGCCGGGGTCAAGGGGCAGGGCTAAGAATGACATTGCAGGAGTTCTGATTGATGGTCCTTCAAAACAAGTAAAACTTTACTAAGACTACTTTTCTTCTTTTACTTTCTTAAAGCTTTCAAAATCTATTAGCTTTTGTTTGCATATATATTTTATTTAAGTTTTTTATCCATCCATTTTTCATCTATTTACTTTTCATGATTGGATCTCTGGATGTACGGCTTGTCCTCAATCAACCCATCGAGCATTTGTTGCTTTCATTCATTCTATTCGTTTATTTTTTATTTCGTGATCAGCCAACCAAAAACTCAATTTCTCGCTATTAAATAAAAATCAAATATGAAATCAATACGTTTAGACCACACTTCATTTAATGGCAATATGCCACGCCTACCCATTCCATCAATCCATTCAACCCATAGAAATCATAATGAAAACAAAGGGAAAAAAACGAGGAGGAAAGTGGGCGTGGAGAAGGTCACAAGAAGTTTCGATGGCAGAAAGGAGCCAGAAACAAGAAAAAACAAAAGGAAAACGAGGCAATAAATAAAAGAAAGTCCCACAGAAAGAAATGTATCGATTACAATTTGCTATTTGATGAATCGAAGATTTTTAAACACGATTTCCTTTTTGGTTCCTTTTAGGTTTTAATATATAAAAATCTATTTCTTCTATTCTGTTTTCTTTATTTTATATTATTTGGCAGGCAATTGAGTTTTTAATCGTTTCTGCGGGCAAGTTTTATTTTCTGTGGCCAATTTCTTTCGTTTTCATTACTTTCCCTTCAGCGTTTGCCCTTATCGGTAACCGGACAGAAGTCCTTGTACGCCCCCTTTCGCCTTTCTCCCGGTTTCTCCACCGCTTTCTCTACCGCTTTCTCTACCGCTTTCTCCCGCTGTTCCTTCTACATTTCCTTCTTGATTCCGGCACTTGACTGTCATTGTTTACATTTACAAATTGTTCGCTTGTCCGCAAATTGCAAAGCGTTTTGTTGGTCCTTTTGCAGGTCCTGCGTATTTTTTATTTCCTTTTTTTTCGGGGCATATCTTTCAAAAATCTCTGCTACGGGGTTTTCTCGTCTTTTTTTCCTTCTAACTCACTCAACTTCCTTGTTGTTTGTTTTGCGCCCCAGGACGGCATCCTGGCTTCGACCAAATGTTATAGTAACAAAAGCAAATGTCGTTTTTCCTGTTTGCCATTTGGAAGGAGGCATCCCCTCTTACACTTCTAAACATTACATTTTTTTTTTTGTTTTCTATCATTTAACTGCTTGTGGTTTTTCGGTTTGTTTATATTTATTCATCTTCAGAGTTTTTTGTTGGTTTATCATGATTTTTATTTGGCCACTGCCTGAGGCGCAAATCCTATCGGAATAAAATTGTTTGTTCATTTTGGTGAGTATTTTGGAAATGCCTCTGGCTAACCGGTAAACACAGCTGAATAATTAACAAGTTTTTTTAATTTATTTCCACATTATGTTTTATTATTATTATTGTTTTTTTTTAATATGGAAAGCTAGAGATTTCACACTTGGAACGGCAGGACGAATAAATAATGCCACACTTATTTATGACAAAAGCTGAAAACGAAAGCGATAAAAAATCTATAAGGATAGTCTCCTTTTAAAAAGGATTAACTTAAGAGAACCACCCAATGGTGTTAAGAGAAAATTCTACACTGAATATTTGCCGCAGGACCTGTGGAGAGTTTAACTGTTGAATCATGATGTTATCCTTCTAAAACCTCTGAAGGATGATTCTATACAAATTGTTATTTCTTGTCACTCTTAATGCAATAAAATTAATATTTAAATATGATTTTAAGTACTTCAACTACCATTTTATCTATACTTAAATAGAAAATATTATTACGTCATTCGAAAACCGGCAAGGCCTCGCATTCTTCTCTCTTATAAACTCCGAATATTTTCATTTATTTTCAATCCACCAAACCAACGCATGCGCAGGAAATGAGGGGCAAGTCTCCAATCAGGATATTTTCTTCCATTTGCAACAAGTTGCTTTGCACTCCAAGCAAATAATAAACAAAGAAAAGAATGAGGCAGCCACACAGCACTCCCAGAGTAATATTGAAATTCCATTTATTGAACAGCAATTGCACTTAATTGCACAATTGTGATGTCGAATGGAAAATTTGGTAAAAATACAGTTAATTTGTGGCAAAGTCAAAACCAACAATCGAAGGCGAATCAAGGCAAGGAGTTCAAATGGAGTTCAAAGTGTCAAGTAGCAGAGTAAACACAGTGGCATGGGCAAAATAGAAAATTTAATTCAATTAATTATGTTTTCACTTAGCAGCAGCTGCATCAGGGCATCGAGGAGGACCGTTTTCATCTTGGTCTTTGCATTGTGCAATGGAAATTAAATTAAGGCAACTTGCAGTACCCAGACAGAGAGGCAGAGTGACAGACGACCGGACAGACAGTTCAGACACTGCAACTATATAGTGTATTGCCTTTGGGGAGTGTGAGCTTGGCTGCCTGATAATCACATTTGATGTGCTGTAAATCATATTACGCATACGCTCCGTATGCCCCCCTTATGCTAGCTTGAAAATGTAGTGCAGCCCACGCCCAGGAACCCCAAAGCTTGATTGTTGTTCAACTTAATTAGCTACTCCTTCCATCCTGCCTCTCATAGGCACTTCGCAACTCAAGGATGGGTCTGTATGGCAGGAAATAATTGCTTTGGCAAAAAGTGTAGCATACTTTCTTGGGCGAGGTTTTGGTCATTTCAAGAATTAAATGTTGTTTGCTGAGAAACATGTGTCTATGTTTTTGCTATTGGACTGTAACCTTAATGTTTATATATTCTGTGCTACATACCACATTTACAAAGTGAAAGTATCACTTTTATCAAAAAAAAAACAGCTTCAACTCACCTGCAAAAAAAATGGAAAGAACGTAAATTAGTAAACATGGGATTAGCCCTTATAAAACCATTGTTCTAATATCAACATCTGCATAATGATAAAGCAAAGCCCCTCCGACCCAGAGGTCTACTTAGTTAAACACATGACTATGGAGCCGAGTAGATGGGGACAGTAGGATGAGCGGGTGGAGCTCGAAAAAACAGGGCAACGAGCCGGAAAGCGAAAATAAAATGTAAAATAAAATGCAACAGTGCAAACAAGCAGCGGTAGTGGTAGTGGTAGTGGCAGTGGCAGTGGCAATAGCAGCGGAAGCTTAAAATGTGGCCAGAGGGACATGGGCCAAAAATAAAGAGGAAAAAAACACCCAGAGTAGCAGCAACAGAAACGAAAAAGAGCAACAGACAAACGGGACATGCAACACAAATTTTCATGTTCGACATGAATCGAGAGGAGGAAAACCGAGAGGTCGGGTGCGGTGGTGTTTGGGATAGGAAAAGGTGGGTGGAAAAAGGGCAAGGGTCAGCGGTAGAAGCAACAGCAGCAGCAGCAGGAACAGGAGCAGGAGCAGAAGCAGCCAACAACCGAGGCGCTAACAACAAGTAAAGCCCAACAACGAGGTGCAACTGGGAGAAGGGTCGGCTGAGGTTGGTTGCTGCAAGAGATATGGTCACGGCTTTGTACTGTTATTTTCCAAATGACTGAGAATTATTAAAGGGGCATTATTGCAGTTTCATGAAGCAAACGTACAGAGGGTCCAGGATCCAAGCGGCAGGCAAGTGGAGGGCCAGTTGGGTAGTTGCAGGACAAAGCATTACAAAGTAACCGTTAGTCATTGTCAAAGACAAGTGCATTAAATCCAACATTGTAACTCACTAACAAACTGCAGATACGAGCCAAAGGATGGCACATAGCAGGGAAATAAATGTTGGAAAGAGGCCCAGAAAATGGACACGGGGGAGGACAACAATTAACCCAATTTGGCCAACTACCATATTGCTCCAGACTTTAAAGAAAACTTTACTTAAAGGAATTGCATTAAATTTTTCATATGGGAACTAATTTCATATTTATCCTTTGCCATCTGCTTAGTATCCTATCTAGAAGACTATCTGAGAATCACCTTACTGCTGCGAACTACGAAACCTCTTCCCGTATAATTTATATTTGTCAAGCAGCTGCCTCAGAGATAGTACTTGCATAATTAGAATAATTTTCTGCTTCCATCTGCTTCTACTCCTTCAGATGTTGGGGTTCCTGTTCGCAAGGAAGGAGTCCAACTTATGACAAACTTTTTCCAAGGCATGGGATAAAAAATTCCAGAGAACTATGGACTAACAGATACTCTCTAGACTACTCTCTACTCTAAAAAAAAAGTATATAATATTAGGCCTAAATATTAGAAATAAGACCACAACTTATTAGTTCAGAACTTTTTCTTGTCATTAGCACTTTAATTTTAATCCCAAGTCTGAGCAAAACATTTAACTTAATCGCACGTACTTTGTGGAAGGTATCCTCGTCATCTTTCGCATAATATTGCAACTTTTGCATTTCATAAATGAAACATGTGCATAATATTAAATAAAATTAACGTGTAAGTAAACAACACGCTGCCAGAAGAAAGTCAGCAGAAAAAGGAAGACTGTTAGCCATTGAAATTCATGAAAATGCTTTTGCTTTCCAGACAGTTTTTTCCCATTCCTCCCCCTTTCACATATTTATTATTTATCAAATCTTAATTTAATTGCAAATTATTGCACTTCAATTTTCGTCTAGTTTTTTCCCCAAACAATTCTTTATTATTTTTTTGTCTGGCCAACCCTAGGAAAACACAAATGCAAAACACTAAAACTTTTTATGACCTCCACATTTCTATGGCCCTACGAAAGGATGCACTTCCTGTTTTGATTTCCATCGACTTTTGTTTATGATCTCTTTCCATCGAAAGAAGAGTTTTGCTGAAATAAAGGAAATGCTAAACTAACTACTAACTTTTGTAATTAGCTAGCTTTACCATATATGATGCCAATGACATCATGATGAAACCCCAAGACTAAGAGCTAAGCTTCCCCATTAAATTGTACAATCAAAAATCAACTAGAAAACCCAACAGACAACGAGTGAGAAATCAACAGAAGGCATCAAATAGACTGACAGAAAAAGCTGGCATTGGCAGTGCGTTCAGGAATGCAACTAACTTTGGGGAAATGAAGCTGATGGGGGACGAACTCCAGGGTCTAACTCTCAATAGTCGACTCCGAGATGATATGACACGGCTGAACTCAAGAACAGAACAGAACAAGTCGAGTGGGAGGATAAAGAATATCCAAAGTTAAATTAAATTGTAGTTTGTAAGGCAAACTTTATCCTTTGGCTAGAGAATGAATGTCTCTCACCTGACTTGGATGGCGGTAATAGAACGCCAAATCTCACCTTCTTTTTGCATTTCATTCAATTGGTTCACCCTTTTCAAGGAGCGAATTCTCTTATTCTGATCAAAAATTAATTAAAATAAAAAGCAGACGCAAATTAACCACAACTGCAGGCGTTTCTCAGCTAAAAGCGAGCTCATTAAAAATGTAAATCAAATGTGTAAACACCAAAAAACACAATGCCATCACGCATAAGACCAGGAGTCCCCTGCCACTCGGTTTGGAATCTCGAAAAGTTGAAAATCGCGTAGAAAGTTGTTTGGCATCAAGGTGAATTTTAATGAAAAACATAATTATAATTCATGCAGATTCCACTCAACCAACCAGAAGTGGAGAAGAGACCTCGTGAGTGCAAACTTTTGGATAAACTTTAAATTTCATTCTTGTTGTTGATGTTGTTTCTGGTTAGTTCCACCATCCATACTACTATACTATTTGCTCTTGTTGTCTATGGAATTAAAATGTAATTATGTCGTAAAGCAGTTGAGCATGGTATTGCATACATTTTGGGGCCAAAACCCAGACAGCCAAGGCGGCAGGCGGTAGGCGGCAGGAGCCAGGACCAGAGCAGAGAAAGGTGTTGGCCCAAATTGAGTTTTGGGCTTAATAAACTTCGTAACGCTTCATGAGTATCATTTTCGCATGGCATTGTCGTGGATATTTAAATAACAAATATTTAACCAAACGTGGCGAAAGCAAAGTTCAAGCTCAAAGGATTTGCAGGGGAATTACAGTGCGTTGGAAACTTAAACAGGAAAATATTTAAATAAAGAGCATAAATCGATGATGTAGTGTGGTTGTAATTAGTAAATTGTTTTCTACATAAAACATTTATGTAACTAAAAATATTTACTGGGATTTAAAGTCTGTAGAAGAGTTCTCTAATATCCTTCGTCTTTTTTTTTGATGCACACAAAATGCCAATTAAGAATGAGGCATTAGGAAGCCAAACTAAAGTGACAAAAACCTAAAAGCAAACAATAGAGTAGTCCAGGAGGAGATACGTTGAGTAAGAAAGAAAGAGGAAAGCCGGGACATAATTTTGATTGACAAACGTCTATCAAAAGAGTGAAAGACTAAACGAATGCGGGCAGAAATGACGACGTTGATGACGATGTCGCACAATGACAGCTGAAATGACAGCTGCTGCACTCAATCCGGCCAGCTCCAGTTCCTTTGAGCCACGTTAAGAGGACCCAGTCGGCATTCAGGAGCGGCATTCAGAAAATAGAAAATGCCATTCTGAGACGACGCACTCTCATTATGACCAAAGAAATGGCGACAAAGGTCCTGCCACGGCGCCTGCCAAACCAATAGAAATGTAACGCGAGTGCCATTTTATTGAAAACAAAGGACCTCCAAACTGTTTCGGGTTGCCAACCATTCCTTTTTTTTGCCTGCACTCAAAAATAAAAGTTGTTTTATGCGAACTACAAACTGCACTTTATTCTCATGTATTTTTCCGCTGTGTATTAATGAGCTCATTGTGTCAGAGTTTAGCAAAAAGGATGCAACCACACCCATACACCTGACACACCCAAACACTCACACGGGATACCGCGACATCCTGCTCTTTATCCTTAATGAGATGCACAGATCCCGCGACCCAGCCTTCGCACTTCAGCTTTGTTATTATGAGAAGGATTACAAGCTGAATGTGTGTAAATTAGCCGGCATTTGAAAAGCTTAGCCACAAACATTCCCAATAATAATCAGCTTGACAATGAACATCATCATCATCGCGACGGTGATAATGTCGGTTGGCCAAATACAAAAGACCCACAAAAGATTAGCCACCATCACACCACCACTCATAACTGTTAGCCTTAATTAATTTTCAGTTGGACAAAAACCTTGAATTCGCCCGAGACTGGGCACGCTTTTTCTGGGCACAGGCCTTTCAACGAGTGCGCTGCTTTTAATTAGACTTTTTCATAATAGTTTGGGGAAAAACTAACAGAATACGTAATTGGAGGAAAAAGCGCTGCACTAACGAGTCGTAAGTAGCCTCTAAATGATTATGAAATGCAACTCGCGATTGCACCAATATTTTACGGACCAATAGAGCGCATCGTCGGCGAATACAAATTGCAAACATTATAACACCAAATAACATAATTCATTGGGCGGAAGCCCTGAAACCAATGGCTCGAGTTATTCAAATAGCGAAATATTCCCAAGAAATTGTAATGCCCTGAAGTTCAACGTTTGATCACGGAATCGTAACTTTTAGTCACCAAATATTCTTCATAAAATCAATTCCCATACGTGACACAAACTCCAACCAAATTATTTGCCTGTCGCCACGGGATTCGCGTGTCAGATATAGAAACCATTCAGAATGGATATAGATTACAATCGTTAATAGCTTAACGCCATAAAAGTAGGAAACTTGGACTTTTTTCACACGACATCCGAAATCAACATAAAAAAGGAGCCAATAAATAAACCATTAAACATCACTCTATATCGCTTTTGTACAAACAAAACAATGAACTTTAGATTTGATGGCGATTTTTGTTCAAGGGTTTTTTAAATATATAAAAAGAAGTCCAAAGGGATCTTTAAGTTTTCGTGAAAAACTCTTTCATCAGCAAATGTAAACAAACCAAAAACGTGGGAGGACTGACTTCCGACTAAATGTAGCGTAAATATAGAGCACCGAGTTATAGACAAAAAAGGAGAAAAGGATATTTACAAAATACTATATATAGATACATGAACCTTGCGTGCGACATGCAAGGCTCATCGAGGGGGAGTGAAGTGATTTTTGCACTGGTTGGATATATCAAGAAAGTATATAGAGTGACACCAAACCCTTTCGGATTCCCACAAAAGCAGGAATGTCTGATCCAAACCATTAAAGGGCATTGAAACGGAATACATGTAGATGTACGATGAGGTGCCTGCAGAATTTTCTGCTAAATGCCTCGTCCCAGTCCAGAACCCTGAACCCAGAACCTAAAACCCATAATAACCCAGAAGTCAGACCTCAGAGCTCAGCGATAGAAAACAGGTTTATTCAGCCAAAATCGACAAAATCTATGACTTTGCTGTGTCGTCAGTTTGTTTGCCTTCCATTTATTTTTTATTTTTGTTTTTTCTGCCAACTATCCCCTCCTGCGTGGAGCCTTTCCCCATTTTCCTTATACCAGACACGGCCCGTTGAGCTCCAAATTGAAGTCACTTGACAACTCTAACTGATGTTGATTACACAGAGCCGCGGATTAATTATTTAGAATATGGCGACGCTGGCAAACACATGCCACGAAAGTATGCAATTAGTTTTTGGCGTGATTGTTGGCCAAGTGTGGCACAATTATGGCCTGATTGCCGTGATTCGACTGTGTCCATATGACTATTGAAAATTGGGTTAATTGCTGTTTAGAGAGCCACACAAATCGCCATTCTTAAAGGCCAAAACAAAACACTGACTGCTAGGGACTGAATACATTTGAAAATAATCAATAACTGGAAAATAAAATTTAAAAGCTTACTTTACAACTTTACTTTAGAAACCTATCAATTCAAAGCCCGTCCTAAAAAACCACCCAGATATCTAATTCGTCTTCGACAACTAACCCAAAACTGTCAACATTTTATCAACTCGATGTCTTCGCTCTCTGTGGGAGTTCCAGTGTGTGGTTTGCCATACACCCTTTTATAAAATTCAATGAAAAACTTTTCAATACACACACGTACCTCCCAACTACTGCTCGACAGACAAAACCATTTTCCTTTTTCTCCATGGTATAAAGTGTCTGCATGGATGTTTTTTTTTCTGGAGTCAGGGCTTTACATGCTTTTAGTTTAGTTAAGCTTTTTGACCAACAAAACTGAAATGAGCTAGACAAAATGGAGGAGCACGGAGGGAAAACAGGACCCAGGAAAATCTGGCCAAGATGGAGGTAAAAGGGGAAAGTTTCGGTGAAGGAATTTGCTTTGAGGTATTCGTGGTTAACCCTTTGTTAATGAGCCAATTTAAATTTATGGCTTGCCATACACCCAAGGATTAGACATTAAATTTGAGTCAAATTTTATGTACTCTTTCGCCTTGCTGGTTTATTCAACAGCCAAAGGACCAACGAGAATTTAATGTCATCAAAATGCAGGCGAATGCAAACAAGTGGCCTGGAAAATGAGCAGCGAGCGGAGCTGGAAAAGTGCCTGCAAATGAAAGGTGAGACATGAAAACGCTTTGAGAGAAGTTCCCGGACAATCTCTTGACAGGACCAACAGGACCAACAACAAACACTGACGAGTCAAATGCAAAAGAAGAAACTGGCAGGTCAAAACAACTTTATCAGCACGATTCGAACGAACGGAAAAAAATATATAATGGGAGAGTAGACTACAAGTTCGCTCCAAGAAAAGGACCCTGAAGAAGAAAGGACTGAAGGAACTGGACTGACTTTCATCCGTCTGACTGCTTAATTATGAAGCTTGTTAACTATTAATGAAAAAGTTGTTGTAAACCTCCCCAGACGTAACCAACTAAAAGTTGACAAACTGAGGCCAGAGGTCAAAACTTGTTCTTCAGACAGAGGATGGCCAAGAAAAGTAGAAGAAAACCCCCCGAAGTGGTAACAATTGTGTGAAGTCCTTGCAAAAGGCTAATCTAAAGGCTAGAAAAAATATCCAATAATTTAAAGCTTTACCTTCCAGTTATATGGTAATTATTCAAAAGCAAACAAAATTATTCATGAGCTGATTTTTTGTGCTAGGCCACAAACATATTTGATTGCATTAATTAAAAACTCTAAAGTATGAATAAGAATTTGCATAATGAGGATATTTATTGAACAAACTGAGGGAGTTCTAACCTTTCGATAGTTAAATTTTAAAGAACAAGCTGCCGCCACAGGAGTCCTCAATTTATTTTCATTGGAAAATGTAATCATATAATTAGCATTTGCATTCCATTTTCAATTTGCCGGGACCTTCGGGTTTCTTATCGAGGTCAATGTCTTTGGGTTTGGTGGGGTTGCTCACTTATGAGCTAATCAAGCGATTGTTCGCCGTCTGGCCACGAATAAATAAATAAGACCGCCCTGGCCCCCAACCTAATGTGATTAATTGCGTCATGCAGAGAGCAATGTCGTCAAATGATTTCACACCCGCCAGGGGGTGGGTTTGTGTTTGGGTTTTGGGTTCCACGGATTGGGGTTTACCCAGCTCCATCTCCGTCCGCATCCACATTCTCAGTTCTGGTATACGAGTATATTCTATATTCTATATTCTCCATTATCCCCATCGCTCTTTGTCAGCGGTGCTACCCTCCCCCTAGAGTGTGATAAGTGCGCTTTTGGGTTTTGTATTACAGGACTTCGTACCGGGTAGCAGGGAAATTTACGACGTAGTTTTTCTAATTTTTCTATTTAATTAGCACACACACTAACACAGCAGACAGGATCTTGGGACGGAGGCAAGGTGGGGTTGCCGATAACATTCCCCGGGGGGTTGCCGGCTAAAGTTAAGGGGATGGTTGATATTTCCTGCGGGCGTGAAGACAAATTATTCGACTATCTAACAAACTGTTGCCATCTGCTTAATGATGTCAGCATGTTAATTAAAGGCAAATTATTTGCTAAACTCTTCCCGAACATTGTCGAGGGGGGCTTTGGCTTCAAATTGCCAAAGGCTCGGCTCAACTTGTTCTTTTCGTTCAATGTTACTTTGAACTTTCGCCCCAGAGGCAATCAAGTGAAGGAAAGGCCGCATGTGAAGTTTGAGTTAAAAGTTAAGAAGTGTTAATGGATTAGGCCAACACGAAAGGGTTAAAATCGTTTTGATTGATTGGCAGGAAAAGCGAATGAAAATGTTTACTTCTGGTAATATCTAAGAATTAACTTTTTATGATTATTTGTGAGAATTTCAGATTAAAGGCCGCAGCTTAGCAGAACTTTTGGCACGAATACTGCTGGCAAACGCCAGTTCTTTGGAGCATGCATCAGGGCGTCGCTTAATTAATGTCTCGACTACCAAAATTTTCAACGGCCCTAGCCCACCTCCCACTATCCACCCCCTATTTCTGAAGCCGTTGTCATCTATTTGCCGCTCACTAATTAGCATTTGCGTGTCCACACAAACTTCAAGGCAAGACGACTTCAGTTGTCTGGAGTATCGGAGGCGACCGCTAATTGGGCTTTATTGGTGGTAAATGTCAAGTGACAGCCTTGGATGGCACTTCCCATCTGTGGCACCCCTTCTAGCCATCCTCTTCCTGTTCCTCTTCCTGGTGCCCCCGTCCAAAGACAACAACCACTTGATTATGGTTTTTGCCGATAAGAGAGCAGGTGAAAATTGTGGCAGAAAGGAAAGGCGACAACATTTGTCGTTGTCCCTGGCAACTTAAATAGGTTTTGTGGCAAATATTAGGTCACCCAATAGGAAGAACAGAATTTAAAAGCACTGAGAAATCTTTAACCTGAATCAAAATTAATGCAATTTGCTTTCTAAACGTTTTTTCCGATTGTCTATAAAGAATTCAAAATTGTCACTCGTACATTTCGAAATGAAAGGATACTTTTATGCGAAGGACAATTGGAAATTAATTTACTAAGTGCCATACACACACAGGCATAATGAAGTGTATGCTTTTTGTGCCAATTAACGCTTAATTAATTGCTGAATTAATATATGCCCCGGACAATAGGGGTTGCAATTCGGTGGCAAATTAGTCCTGGGGGCAAGGTGGGGGCAGAGAAGTAGAGAAGCAGAACAGATGTTGCATTTCCATTGATTTAAATGCATTTTTATGCAAATTTTCAGACACTTAAAATATAAATTATGCACCACGATTTTTGAATGTCAAATGCATTTGGTTTTATGGCTGAGTGGAAAATAACTATCTCTCTATAAATGTCATAAAAATAGAATATAATTCATACATTAAATAATATTATTTTAATTATAAATCAGAGAGGATTGCGGATGCCTAAACTTCTCAACTTTCTTTAATCCAACTGACTTTCAAAATGAACTACAATGATTTTAATGGTATTTGTTTAGACTTTCTGATTAAAGCCGAATCAGGCAGTGGGAAAGCAAGTGAAAACAATTATCCGTTTAAGCCCCGTTGAAGACAACAAAAGCCAGTCTTTCCGTCTCAGTGATTAACACACAAAGCCAGTCAATGAAGCATGGCCAAGACGGAAGAGTGGTGGCCCAAAGTGTTGGCCGAAAGTGAACTCAAGATACAAAAAAAACAATTGGTGAACTAACTCGAGTAATTTTTGGCAGCAGAATTCGTAATTAGTTTTTTGTTTTGAAGTGAACGGAAATATATAAAGATTAGAGAGGAGATTAAGATTTTAAAAACATAATTTATACGAATTACTTGGAAGTTATTGCTTTCTTTGGTACAGAATCTATTTTTCTTTATTTACACAACTTGTAGCATATATGTTATAGTTTGCAATGAAATTTATATTAATGATTCTTTGGAAACAGTTTTAAGTTATTTTTAAGGATTTGCCAAAACTGTTTTCCCCTTTTCTCGTTATTTCCTATTGATTTATGATTTATTTTCCATTTGAATGGCAATAAATCTTGGGTCTTTCCCATTTAAGCATATTTTTAAGGAGTATTTGTATTTTATAATATCTATGGTACAAGCAATTTTAAGTTTTAATATTCTTTTAACAAAAGCTACCGTATTCATATATAAATTTCCCATTTATATTGCCACCACATCATCACATTTTCATTCATCCCGGATCAATCTGCTCGGTTTTTGGTCGTCCTTTCAGATTTTCATAACCAAAACACAAAGGCGACAAGTCGTTCGTCTTCATATTTATTGCATAATCTTTGTCAAAAATGGGTTGCATTGTCCTTGCCGCCCAATATCCTTCACAGTTTTCTTCGTTATTTTGCATGCAATTCGTCAAGATGCCATTATTTGGTTCTTTTTCGATATTTCGGTGTTAATATCAGCGCCAATTTAATAAGAAATATGCACGAAAGCCACTGAAATGGCAAAATCTGAATATAAAGCAGGCGGACGAGTGCATGGCTTGCATTATCCATTATCGGCAACATATTGGGGCAGTGCCCCATACCGCATAACCGATAAACGTAAGCTGTCTCAGTGCCATCTACCCTCGGTGCTGTTCCTTTTTTCTTATTTATTTATGGGTTGAGTGGCACGAGAGTTGCTTTATATGACTGCATAATATTAATAATATTAATAATAAAAATAATAATAATAAAAATAATCATAATTATTACCAATTTGGATAAAGTTCAAACCTTTTTCATGGGTAAAGCCAATGTGTGTTTTTTTTTTATTTTAAATTTAAGTAAATATATATTTCCCTTTGTTTTTTTTTTGTTTTCTTTCTTTTTTAATTTCTTTTTTTTTATTAATTTTTTTTTTCTTTTATTTTTCTTTGTTTTCGTTTTTCTTTCTTTTTTCTTTTCTTTTCTGTTTTTTTTTTATTTTTTAAGCAACATAAAGCCATGCTTACAGTTTTTTCTCTTAAGCTTAAGGTTTAAACTTAAAAATAACATAAAATAACATAAATCATTTTAAACAACTAATTTTTTATTTACATATTTCTGTACAAAATATTAGCACCAAAAGTTTTGTTTTTATTGTTCATAAATTTAAAAAATTAACAAAAAACGATTATTGAAAAGATTTTTTTATATAAAAAATATTAAATGGGAATGAATTTTGGGAGAAAAAAAAAACAAAACTTCATGCAAAACATAAAACATGCGTCTTTATCAAAATTATACTTCAAGTACTGGGGCAGGATCTGAACCCACCAGGTGAGTCCTTGATCCTTTTCTCCCAGTGTTCCAGGCTTTTTAACTTTCATGCAATTTCGTGCAGCATATTTTCAGGAGGCTCACATGCCACAAGAGTTACGATAAAGTTTCCCCCGCCCTTAACTACCTTTCTCCGCACTTTCTCTCTGTCGGCCTACACTCCTTGGCCCGAAGAGAAGACAAAAGCGAGACAGAAAAGCCTGCAGGATGTGCGGAGCGAGCGATAAAAAGCGGAAGTGCAGATTGCCCAAGCCTCAACGACGACTAAAGTGTGGAAATGTCAATTTGCTTTGCGGGCAAGAGTTGGTTGCAAAGGGGGAGTTGGGAGGGAAGTTGCAACTGCAACAGCGCATATTGATTTTCAATTTGGATTGCCATTGGGAGGGGGGGGGAAGGCTGTCCTGTTTGCTGTCCTTGTTTGGCCAGCTATAAGGCTAAAGTCTACAGAAGGAAATGGCATTGAACGGAGAACCCCGATGGACTTAAATCTTTTTGAAAAACATTTGCAGAAAGAGTATAAAGACTACAAATTGTATTTTTACTTTAAAATAGAATCAATATTAATCCAATTTATTGTCTTCTCTGTGTCTTTTATTGTCAGGCCTCACTGTAACCGCAGGAATTGTGACTGAAAGCGATCCCGGCCAGAGGGCGGTTTGAAAGCCACTGGCACAAGCTTAAAAGCAATTTTGTGGCTAATAAATCCGATTTCCGCTTTGTTTCGAAATAAATTGCATGCAACGATATGGGAACCGCAAAGGGGGTGTGTGTGTTGTGATGGGGCCTGTGTTGCACTGCCAGGATTGTGGCAATGCCGAAACCGGCGGAAATGGCTATCAAGGGACGCAAAAGCAGCATCCGGCGGATGCGCAATATTAGCCAACTTCTGCTGCTGCAGCATCCAGTGGCACCTAACCCTTCCCCCCCTTAACATAACATGACCCAAATTTTCGGCTTCAACCACAATGAGAATGTCACCCTTGGGACAAGACAAACACAACAGCAAACTACTTTGAAGGAATGCGGAAAAGGAAAGCCACTCACCTGAACATCAAAATTCTGCTGTTGCAGAAGATTTCCCGGAGATTCCATATGATTTGGTCCAGCTGCCTGGTGATTCAACATAGGTGACTGCGGAAGCAAGATATTAGTTAAATAAGATTAGGAAAATCCTGAAAATCTGTAAATCATACCTGGGCTGCCATTGGCATTCCACCGCCAACGCCATTCATCATCGGCGGCTGCAACTGACTCATCTGGGCGGCCATTTGTTGGTGGGCGGCATAGGCGCTGCCTGCACCGGCTCCACCGCCGCCTCCTCCCACTCCGTTACCAGATCCGACGACCCCGCCCAAACCGCCGCCCATGCCCTGGCCATGATCCATCAGCATATGGTTGAAGGGTGGCGGCAGGGCTGGGAAGAGTAAATTTGGAGGGCGTGGCACATTTTCCTCAGCAGGTGACGGCTGACGGGAACCGGGTGTGCGACTATAATACAAAATAAAACATGTTATATTATAAAATATTGAATTTTTTTTTAGAAATATTTTTATCCTCCACAGTTTTGAAAGCACTAACCAAACAGAATGTAATCTAACAGCAGCTTAACATAGAAGACATTACATGACGTGTTACATCACTTAAGTGAATGCACAAACCCAAAAGTCCTACCCTAGACCACAACCATCACACAATTGGACTAAAATATTTTAGCACTCTATCATGACACAATACTTCTAAAACTTTTAAACAAAAGTAAACAAAATTTGTTTATTTTTTCAAGTAATTATAATTTGTTTACACAACCAATGACAATGAAAGGGATATTTAATGCAGCTAATTCGATGATAATTTTCACTGAACAGTATACAGTTTTAGAGCCTCGGCACTAAAAAACAAAAAGTGGAAACAAAAGACTTAAGCAGCAAACTTGTTCGGGTTTAATTAGCAATAACTCATGACGTCACCGTGGCAGCTGGACAAAGTCCATAAATAAGCACACACGACATAAAGTCAACGATTTTTAACCAAGCGGCGCTTAAAATGCAAATAAAATTCGCCCGGCAAAATTTTATATTCAACTGGAAACTGGCTGCTTGCCAGTGTTTGTGATTCAATTTGTGTTAGTCACACTTTTATACAAATTAATTAATGCATTTATCTCGATCCATATTTGCATAGCAGCAACAGCGGCTTCCCTGCGGCATACTGCACCCCCGCCGCAAGTGAATGACTCTGCAACTGTTTCTATGCCTCCGTTTAAGCCATCTCTTTCTAACGTTGCATGTGTGCTTAAACGTAGGTATATATAGGTATGTCTATAATTGCCAGCTATAATTTCATTGTCGGGTCATTCACATCGCATTAATAAATACAACAATAGACACAAAGAAACAAGCTTGCCGGCAGAACAAAAGATTAGCCTTCTTCCAGTGCTCGCAAAACTATTAGCTTAAGCAGTGCATCTCCAAATTTAGTCTCAATGACTAAGACGGCGGTTAAAGACTTTAATTTTTGGCTAATCTGGGGAGCTTTATTTATTGGATTTCGAAACGATTGTCTGATAATTAAAATTAACTATTCCTTAAGCTAAGGTGTTACTTAATCTGTTCTTAAAAACAGATAGAAATTAAGTATTTTTTTTTTAGATTTTTTAACTAACCAGCATTAGTCATACAAGATAAAGCTTCTTAGAGCGTGATTACCAGACAGTAAAAACCAGTTCGTAATTATTTTTTCCCCGAATAATTTGAATTTTAATTCATCTTCCAAACGAAACAATAAAAAACAACGAAAAGTGTTAGCGAGGTCAGGTTTTCACTGGCAACTTTCCATAGCGCCTCAAGTTCTTCAACTCACGTCTGACCTCTGTTATATAATCTCCTATAGACTATCTGCACCGAAATTTTCACTTTCTAGCCAAAGACCACAAAGACGGAAGAAAGAAAGCAAGAACCGCCCAAAGGGAAACCTCCAAAGGCTACAAACATTAAAAAAAATAATAGACAAAAAAGCGGTTGCCAAAAAGGTCAGCGTAGTGAGGTAGTCAATGTGGCCTAAAGGGGGAGGTGCTGCGATAATGGGCTAACGGTCTGGGTCACCTAGCAGGTGGCAGGTAGGAGGTGGCAGGTGGCAACAGACGAAGAAGCAGTTGTAAGTCAATGTGTAAGTGAGTCAAGTGAGTCACCTGTCTGGCCACCACTTTTGCCTGCCCCGAGTCTCGAATTATTTTTAGCAGCGCTTTTCGCTTTTCAATGTTTTCGCAACTTTAATTTCAAACAAAACGTGCAACAACAACAAAAAATCGAATAAAAAAGAAACCCAGCCACAGCAACAAAACAGTAGCAAACGCTTTGAAACCGAAGCCCACACTGTAACGCAATATCAAACAAAAAAAAATAAACGAAATCGTATTGAAAATAGGTGATAAAAAAAACGCTTTTAATCGCGTTTTTACTCGCATTTTATTGTTTAAATATTTAAGAGGATTTCCATTTTTGAAATGGAATTGAAGACAATTCAAGGAAATAAATCTAAGAATCATAATGGGTTAACCTTACTTAATATATAACCGGAACAACAATTAATCGACTGACTGCCTTGTGATTGCAGGTGATATTTGTTGCGGCCACTCGGGGCTGCTCTTTTTTTGTGTTTGATGTTGCCACTTACATCATAACCGTTATTACGTTTGGCATTGAAACATGTTTGGGCCAACCGGCAATGAAATTGCAAAACAGCCCGTCAGCCCGTCAGACCGTCAGTAGAAATAATAATAACAACAACCATGAAGAGAGACTCTGAACCAAAACCAGCCGGCTGCCAAAAGAGAGATAAAAAACAGCAAAAAGAGCGAAAACCGCAGACAGGTTTCTTTTTTTTTTTTTATATAATTAGCTATATATATTTTAGGCCTAAGCTGGTTACTTGTGCGATATTTTTTTTTAGCCCAGTTGGAAATTAAGTTGCCACGAACTCATATACATAAGCCATTAACATTACAGAGTTAAGTAATTAGGAAAAGAACAAAGAACGAGTTACATAACTCGATAAATCACAGCATCCTATATAACCCCATCCTCATCCTACTATAACTACAAAATATTGTACATATTTCTTAATTTAACTCAAAGTGTCGTCGTATTTTGTTGCGTCAAAGGCTCAAAAAACGCAGGTGGGCTGCAGAGAAAAAAAAAGCTTTCCCCATTGCCATAAATAACAATTAAAACATAATAATGAAAAAACAAAAAAATGTAAATGGAAATACAAAAACTGTGGGCAGACCAACAATTATTTACTTGCTTTACTGTCATATGAAGAGATTGCGATTGCAATTGAAAAAGACAAAAATATGGGTTAAGACCGAGCAGATAGTTTCACGAGGAACACCCATTCGAGAAGGTCTATAAAATGATTAAAAATTAAGACCCAAAATGGTCTTTCTAACAAGCTTCAAAGGTTTCATAGTTTAGAATGACTAGACATGATCCAATCATGGTTTGCCAGTCACGATGAAAACGTTAAACTGGAAAAACTGCCCGTTTTCCGTTCTAACAACATTCTCCAGATTGGAGAGTGAAAGTTTATGCAAAAAGAAAGAACACACAACCTTGAACTGGAAAATTTTCAGTTTCACAGTTTTCAATTTCAATAATCATAAAAAAAACACATTCTGCGGTCCCACAAAAAGAGAGCAGAAGAAACCACTAGGCGGCTGTTGAGATGAAGAACCCACAACCTGAGAATAAAGAAACCAGTTTTTTGTTCTTAGAGCAGAGCTAAGACCCTACCCTACCCGTCATCTAGACGGGAATATTGAAAGTTGTCTACTTACTTGAAACCCTTGTCATCGTCAATGCCATTGACAACACCATTTGTATTTGAGACCTGATCGTCCTTCTTCAATCCGTTCGTGTCGAACGGAGAGTTTGCCTTTTCCTTGTCGTCGTGTGACTGCAGCAAAACATAAAGTATTATTTTCGAAAAACGATTTTCGTAACTCAGAACCTTACCTTATCGTTGTCGTCAAACTTTAGATTGCGTAGACGCGGCTCCAAACCGGAAAGAGGGCTCTCCTTGTCGCCCAGGACGTATTCAACCATTTTAGCACAAGTTGAGTCACGGGGACTGCAATATCATATTAATAATATTTAGTTTAATTTATTGTCTCACAAATTTTCAAACAAATGACCAAAAAAAATGATTTAATACAAATATTAATTATATTTTTAACTACTCATTAATATTAATTTCTAGAGAACTTTTCACTTCCAACCTTGTTAACCAATAAATCAATCAATTAGTTTAATGTGAAAAGGTGTTTATACTTAAATCTGTAGATTTCAATGCTAGTTAAAAAAAAAAAAGATAAATTGCACATTTTAACGGGATTCTTAATTGCTTGGAAGCTAACGAGCTTTTGTTATACATCAACGACTTCCTGAGCTACTTAATTTCCTCAAACTATAGTTTTTATTATTTACCTAAAATATTTTAATGTATTTCACATTTCAGTCTACAATGTTATGGCTAAAATTTGTCTCAGTGTAATTTTGATGCTTGACGCTCCACTTTTTTATGAATATTTTGAATGTTTTGCAACCGATTTTGAAATGGAATACCATTTTGGAATCAGAACTTTGTTTTTTTTTATTACATTTAATCTTTTATCTACATTTAAGGTTTTTGGAAAATCGAACAAAAAAAATGTCGACAATTTTTCCAATTTTTCCATCATGATTTTTTTCAAAAATCGACTAAATTTTTTTGTAATTGTTTTTTTTTTTATCGTTTATCGTGCAGATTAAAGCCCTGATTCATAAATGATATCCCGTTTCCAAATCGGTTGCCAAGATATTCCTTAAAACTGTTTAAGAAATTCCAATTTTTTATTTTCAAAGTATGGGGAGTCGAAATTGGTCAAAAATCCTCTATTTTATCCATTAGATATTGTATATTTCATACATTTTCAAACCGATTTTAAAATGTAATACCATTCATGAATCAGGGCTTCAGTCTGCTTCGATTTGCATTAAAGAATTCGAGAAACTAACTAAAAAAAAAAAAAATTTAACTGATTTTTCAAAATTTTGAAAGGGTATCTCTTATAAAATGCATTAAAAAAAATGTAATTTAAAAAAAAAAAATACTAAAATCTGTTACTAGCACCGTCCTCCTCGATTCTCATTAGGTACAGCTTATGAGAATCGAGTAGGAGGGCGCTACTAATTTAGTGTTTTTTTTAGTATTTTAATTTGGTATTTTTATTTAGTATTTTTTTTAGTATTTTTTTTTTAGTATTTTTATTTAGTATTTTTTAGTATTTTTATTTAGTATTTTTTAGTATTTTTATTTAGTATTTTAATTTTTTCGGTATTTTAATATTAAAAAAAACACTACAATCTGTTACTAGCGCCGTCATAAGGTACAACTTATGAGAATCGAGGAGGACGGCCCTTTTCATTTATTATTTTAATTTAATTATTTATTATTGTAATTTAATATTTTAAAAACAAATATGATTTTTTGATCTATTTTTTTAATCGTTTTTTAATCGATTTTTTATCGATTATATTTTTTATCGATTATTTGGATGTTTGGGATAAAGGTCCTATTATAATCATCACCAAGGAAGACCCAATCCTTAAAAAATGTCTCACCTAAGTATGCCCGTGTTGCCGCTGTTTGAAGTATCGGAGGCTCCTCCATGGGCGGCGTAGACCCGCGAAGGCGGCGGTGCCAGGATGTTCTCGCCCTGGGTGGACCAAGTATGATCTTTCCATACCGACGAGGGATCGCCGATGCCTGGAATCTGTAGAGGATTCAAGGGACCACCAGAATTGCTGGAGGTGACGCCCTTGCCATCGGATTTCTCCCATAGCTTCTTGGCTGTGGATGTTGTGATCTGGAAAATGTCAAGCAAAGCAAGGAAACATTATAATTTGCAAGTAATGGTCACAAAGTGTTTCATAAATTTGCCTCCTAATCCCTTGGAACATTTATTACAGGCTGAAGGCAAGGAAACGTTTATCATTCCCTTTAATTCCCCCAAAAACTCGACTGACATTTTGGCACAAATTTTGTTTTACAAGAGAGTTTGAAGAGGGTAAAGGGTACCACACAGTTTTTTATTCGTTTTAAGTGAAATTGGATAACCTTTAAAGGCAACTCCTTAAACTTAAACCGGATTATCCTGCTTTATTTCTAAGTTTTCTGAGTAATAGATTCTAGTATCGATTTAAAGACAACAATAAAAGTGTTATTAATGCCTTCGAAGCGTTGCAAGCAAAATGTTAATTAACTTTTCGCGAATCTCCGCCCGTTTCATGTATATTTTTCCCCCCAAATCCCCCAAGGCACTGCCTTGCGTCATAATGCGACAGAGTTAAGCCCACCATCGCCACCTCCTTGGGTCACCAGCACCGCCCACACATCACGCAGCTTCCCGACATCCTGACACACAGTTTAAATATTTAAGCGCTTATCAACTGGGATTGGCCAATGGGGAGTCGAGGCAGAAGGAGGAGCTGCTCCTCGCCTTGGTTGCGACTTTTGCATTAATAACAACGCAAGTCTCCAAGCACATGGCCCAATTGTGGCATCATAAAAGGCTGAAAATTCTATTAGGCTTGCCACATCTAAACCGAAATTCTTATTCTAATTTTAAAGTCTATATTTAATTTGATTTCATAGACTTTCTATGGCCTAGGCTTCAGAGTTAAAGCTTCACAGATTTCCAGATAATACAAATCTTAACAAAACTTTAGCGTAGCCAATCCTCAGAGTGTAAAAAAAAAACAAACAAATTATTGTTAAAAATGAAAAAAATATATATTTAAAGAGAGCGTGAAACAAAAATGGCTGAAACAAAGAAAAACTTCCCATTTCGAAAGAGAAGTTTAAGGCAAAAACCTGCAATTCATGAAATGCATAAAAAAATGACTGTGATAAATAAAATTATAAGCGAAAAATAAACTGCTGAGGCAATATTTTACGATAAAATGGGTCACAGTCTCTTGCCAAAAATGCATGAAGAAAATGAATGAAAAATCTCGGACGCAATAAAACCAAATAAAATATATATTAATTAAAGTGCGATTAATAAACAACGACGACAACGACAACGACAGCGGCGCCAACCGGAAAACAACAGAAAAACGAAACTAAATTTTGTGTGCAGCCAATTTGTTAATCAACAAAACAAGAGACTAAAAAATATAAACATTCGATATATTCGTATATATGTATATATTTTGGTACAAGAACAATGTAAATATGTATATAATTATTTCGGGCAGAAACCAAAACAAATTCAACCCCTTTGCGTCACCACCCAACCACCCAACCACCCAACCACCCAATCACCCAATCACCCACCACCCCCAAAAACTGACTGAGAATATCCACACAAAAGAGAAAATCGTTCATTAACTTGTCCTTGACTGTGAAGATACAAAAACATAAACGCAGATTCAAAAGGCACGCAGCCCACAAATACATACCCAAGTTGGGGGGGCAGCAAAAAGGGAGCGTATAGCGTACAAAATAAATAAAAGGGGAGACAGAAAACAGAAACCGGCCTCCTCTTTGTTTGAAAAATATGCGTGAGAGGCAGATATAGAGTGAGTAAAGAACGAGAATGTGCTCCCAAAGCAGAGACAACAACAAATTGGCAAAGAAAATCTTTGGATCCCAAATACGCTTTACGCTAAAATACAGAAAAGAGACAGACATATTGGAGGTAAGACGTAAGACGTTAGACGTAAGAGTGGGCGGTAAAGGAGGCGGCGTGTGGGAGCTTCAACAGAAAACAAAATAAAGCATAAATAGCGACAAAAACCAGTTGGGAACTATTAAAGCAAAGGGCGATATAATTGCGTTAATTGTTTTTTTTTTTATTACATTTTTTTATACTTAGTGAAGAATAAGTATGACCATATCCTAGTTTATGTTGGAATGTTGGTCTAAGCATCCTTTTCCCCCAAGAGTCCTTAGTTTTTGGACATACTGTTTCATAAATCATCAAAATATTGTATATTACATAATATATATTGGATTTTTGATAAAATAGATACCTTAAGAGAAAACTTTCGTTTCCGAAGGACATATTTCCTTTGGGCCTAAAAAAACCCTAAAAATCGATTGACATTTTGAGTTTTTAAGGCTGGAAAATTGCTCCAACTTGTGAAGGTTTTAAATATTTATAGGACAGGTTCTCTCTAGTCTATTATTGCCACAAATATTGAATCAAACTTAACAATTCTAGACTCTTTATTAATTGCCAACATTACGCGCCAATAATTAACCAGTTCTCCGTCGAAAATAATGTCAAAAAAAAATAAAGCAAACCCTACACGAGCAGCGAGAAAAGTTTAAACCTGAAACAGGTTTTTCACATTTTGATTTTGTTTTCTTAATTAAAACAATTATAAATGACCTTCATTGAAGTTTCATTCACAAAAATAAAGATTTAAAAACGTCTGTTTGAAGAAACCATAAAGAAAGACAAAGCTTAGTCATAAATTTTATAGAGAATTATAACAATAATTCAATCCTAGTCATGATTCCTTATTTTGGTAAAAAACTATGTTTTTGTATTTTTTTATTTTTAAAACTGTGTCACAAGGATAGCCTTGAAATTATGATATGCCAAGAGTGTGTGAAAACATTAACGTTTAATTTTTTAAGCACGCAAAGTTGTTGACTTTGAAATTTTTGGTGTGTAAAAAAATACACCGAAAAATAAATATATAAACGTTACCAGGCAGCAAAGCTAAGAATTATGTGTGAAATCCTAAGCCAAACATTATGGATTACATTTTTTTTGGAACAAGCAAGGCATAATATTGAAGTTTTCTGTCAACTTTCTGGCAACAATTCTTCGTTTTTTTTTTATGCTTAAAAATGTTCCTCCACCTTTCGGCGCTTTGTTGTCAAGTGCAAAGACCTTTCGCGTGCCATACGGAAAGCCAAACGAAAATAAACTAATAAAAATAAAGCTAAACACGGGCACACATGTACAGGTATATATAGTATATATATATTTCAAGATATACAAGAGCGAATGGGCGTGGCTTGTTCATGATTTCGGGAAAAAGTACTCTTTAAAAATTCATATCGCTTGTAATTTTCAAAATAAATAATTATCGGGTTTGGGAACCGACTTTTGAAAGTGGTAATAACTATATATAGGCGGGGGTTTTAGCTTTTTTTTTCGACCCACTCAGACTATTGATTTACTTTCTGTTTGTTGCAAAACCAAAAAAAAAAATAAAAAACAAAAAGTGCAGCCTGGTTGAGACTGAGAAATGCGTTTATTGCGCTTTTTAGCAGCCTACTTTTTTGCTTCTTTTTGCATATTTATTTGGCTTTGACTTTCTCTTTAAAACAACTCAAACAAGAGAATGAAATATATATAAAAATATATATAAAAATATATATATAAAAAAGCTTAAACGGATATAAGACATAAAATCGAATTAAATTTTATTGAAAAAGTAAACCATTTATCATTTTTTCGACATTTCTGCGACTCTTGGATTATATTTTGAATATATATTCTACAATAAAATAAGTTCTGTAGCTTAAAGTCTATTAAATGTTGCAAGTTGAATGCCACCGAAACGCCACCAAGTCACGTGACTTGCATTTTTCCAACAAAAATTACAAAAACCCGCGAATTGTTGAATTTTTCCCTTCAATACCCAAACCCCCTTTCCCCTACTATTGTACTTTAGCAACTTTGTTGTTGTAGCATTTTGTGTTTATTGGATTTGGTCACGCCCCCTAACTATTACCGCCCGCCAAGAGTTAAACTGCCGTGTCTTCCGACGTCGTCTGACGGTGAATTGTCGCCAACTGTCAAGTCAAGAGTCGTCCCCAACCCCGTCTCTGGATTTTCTCCTCTTCAATTCTGTTGCAACATTTCCGGCGCCTTCGTCCGGCAATTGCCAGTTTGTCCAACTGCCCCTCCGTCTGCCCCTCTCCGTCTGAGTCCCCTGGGTACAATAAGTCAATCCGTTTTGGCCAAGGTGTCGAGTCTGGCCTGTCGTTGTCTCTGCCACGATTGCCATCTCTCCACGAGAGTGTAAATCTTTATTGCATAATTCGAGCTTACTTTTGGCAGTAGGTCTTTTATTAAATTTATTATGTGGCATGCCTCAAAGCGACAACGATGACTAGGTAGATTTTTTCACCTTTTTATCGTAAGAAATATCTACAATTATCATTTTTTAATGGAAATTGCAACATTTCTCTTAGGATAACCCCTCCCAAAGGTGTCAAACTCATTATCCTGGTATCCAAAGGATACTTTTCAAATTAGATACTTTTTATAACCATTTACCATTTTCTGAATATACAATCCAATATAAATGTCGATATAGATGTATAACAGTCATGCCCTTATCGGGTGGCGAATGTCATCCGTTGTCTAACGCCACTCCCCTACCCGCTGCCACTGCCCCTGCCCCTGCCACTGCCATTGCCCCTTTTGGCTAAAAGCCAGAGGAGCCTAATCAGCCAGCGAGTTCGTTCGACGCAATGCAATCAAGCGTGAAATAGACCGGGGGATAAATGCGGGATGAATAGGGGCAAAAAAAAAAAAACAAGACCAACCTTTAGGTGGGGGGGCACCGTGTTCGGTCAAAGGCAAAAAAAAAAACATCGCATATATAATTGAAACCGGAAAATATTTATTTTCATGTAAATTCCCTCCAAAAAAGAGACTGAGACTGAGGTAGAAAACCGGTAGGGGCAAAGTACACCGACATGCCCCATCACCATGCCCCTTTTCTATATAGAACGCAACGCAACCCTCCTCATGGGGCAACGAATCTGTTCACTTTACAGTTCTGTGGGCTTCAAAATACGTGAAATGCATATAAAAAACAATTGTCAGAGTCACAAAAAAAAAAAAAGACAGAAAACAAACCCAATGAATGAATGAAATGAAAGAAAAAGCGAAAAATCAACTGCAGTCAGCACTGGCAGTGTGGCAGAGTGGCAGAGCCGTAGCCAGGGGTAACCGCAAAAAAAAAAACGCTTTTTTTTATCTATGGAGCTCAGACCCCAACACTCTGGAAAATAGCAACTGAGGCAAAACCGACGTTTTGCCGCTTTGTTTGGGATTTAGATCGAGAGGCTACACTTGAATAAAAGCCCCCAAATTATGATTGCAACACATTACTTTCGCAAAACGAAAGGCAACTTTTCGAAAGTCATCATTTTGTGACGCTTAAAAACGAACAAGGCCAATTTTCTGATTTCCTAAACCTGATCAAAAACGTCAAATTTACACAAATTAATATCTCATTTATTTGTGTAAAATAGATAACGATTTCTCACTGTGCACGTTTGTTATTGCCATTATCTAATAGCAATAGCAGTAACAAGAAGAGTTTGAAACGTGTTCCCACTTATCTATCAGTGCCTGTATATGTACGTGGGAAGTAAAATAAATGCAACCATTCAAATATTTTCTAATAAAAACGTCTCTTTAATCTGCTTTTAATGCAATTATAAACTTTATCAGAACGTTTATTTAAATATGAAATCATAAAAATCATAGAATCAATTGAGTTGAAAATTAAAAATTGATTATTTTTCGTATACTGCATTGATGGTCTTTGAAATAATTCCAAGATATGCCATATCTACTTGCGGCAGTCATCCTTTTTTATCACTAAAACCGGCTTGTTGATCAAATATGTCATTTTTCCTCATGATTAGAATAAAAAAAAATCACAAAATTTAAAATTAAGAGGAACAATTTTTAGAAATAAAATCAAACATTAAACGGTTGCGTTTGAAGACAAATCAATCCTGATCCTGAAATTAATTCGGATTTTCATGCTATTCGAAAGATATATTGAAATCCCTTGATTCCAAAATGTATCTGTATCTTTTTCAATGTAATTTAAGAGTAAATCAATCCTAAAAGTCCTGGTATTTGAAAGATACCTTCAAATCCCTTGATTCCAAAATGTATCTGTATCTTTTTAAATGTATCTTGAGCGTAAATTCATTTCGAATCTCGTGCTATCTTATAGATACTTTGCGTAGTCTTGTGTGCTAATCAGGCAATTATTTTTCGGTTGTGCCACAAAAGTCTGACCTTATGTCGCAAGATGAGGCGCTAACTTTGACACCTGAACAGGGCACGCCCCTTTGGAAATATTGAAGGGTTTAAAAAAAGGTTAAGAAAAAAAATGGAAAAATGGAATTCCTGTTGCCGGTTTTTGTTTTTTTTTTTTGTCATTTACCATTTCCTGTGTGAGTGCAACATCCTCGGCGGATCGGGCTTCCAATATAAAGTCGTGCAGTAATTTCATCATTGGACAGGCTGGGCGAGTGCGAGTGAGAGGCAAGATCGGAAAGAACACACGGATCCAGAGCGCGACAAAGACAGAGAGTGAGCGAGAAAGGGACAAGGCGAGAGAAACACGTTACACTGGCTTTTAGCCGCCTTCTGATTCTTCTTCTTTCTTTTATTGTGGGGACCCACGGACCCGGACCACGGTGTGTGTATATATATAACAGATATATAAATCTATATATCGGTAGGTATATAGATTAATGATTTATTCACAAGCTAAATATTGATTCGCCGGATTCCCGATTTCAAATCAGCTGCGATTTTCACACGCACACACAACATTTACATATATATATATATTATATATTTAATTATATATGTATATATACAACTATGTACAAAAATACACAAAAGAGCTCGAATTGGTTGCCTTAAAGCATTTTGTCGTAATTGTTTAGCGGCGCGCTTGCTAAATTTTCACTTGTCGGTTTCTAGTTGTTGGTTTTGTTTTTTTGTGCGTTTTTTTTTTGCGTTTTTGCGGCAAGAAACACAAAAAACGTGCTCGACGATCAGCAAATACACACGAATTTTCTCATTTGGTTAATTCCATGCAGACGAGTCAACTGTTGCGGCCAAACTGAAAATTCTACGCTCCCCAGCGGAATATTGTTCGCGAAAAAATATATATCGCTAAGGTAGCTACAGCGGAGGTCATCAAAATAGTTACCAAAGCTTGGAATTCAAACAGTATCTTAGAAAAGTTCCATGTGATCTTTCTTAGCTAAAAAATGGTCTAAAAGAGCACACTTTTAGTGAAACATTATCTTTCCCTCTCTTATTGATCACTACAATAATTATAAAACTCAAAAAACATCAAAATTGCTTTAAAAATAAGCTTTTTCCTACAAAATAATCATCACTATTTGGACAAACACAATTGTAAGGAGAGTGAAAAAGAGGGGCCAAGCTCTAGCAAGTATCAGTGAGCGAGGGCAAGCGAGAAGGAGAGAGCCAGCAGCTGTTGTCTGACAATAACATAATCAGCAACAATTTATGCTGCCCAGAAGAGTGAGGCGCTAATGAGGGGGCCAGTGGGGGCATCTCTGGTCGTCTTCCTCCTCCCCCCTCTTTCGACGCATGCCATCTCTCACCAACCGCACACGTGCAAGCTTAACATTCTATCTGTCTGCCTCTGTTTGTGTTTGCTAAGCCGCATTTGGCATAGATTTTTTTTACGTAATGCGAGAGCAAGCGAGCGCCAAGCGCCAAAAGCCAAAAGAGAGGTGAGCTTACAAGCCGACTGAGCCGCTCATTTCTATGGGGCCATTTCTCTCTCTCTCTGTGTCTGCGTCTGAGTCTGTCTCTGTTTGAGTGAGCAAGCGATCATGATTTGCAAACACACTCAAGCTCAAGCAGCTGTTTGATTACAACAAGAAACAAAAGGATAATCTTAAACCGAAACCTGAATACCTTGAAACACAAAGAGTCCTCTTAAATTCAAGTTCATCAAAGGAATTGAAAATAAATGCTAAATAAATAGTCTTAAGGAGTTTTTGTCTTAAAAAAACGAACAGCTGATCTTTGTTGATGAAAAAAAAGCAAATCTTTACACATTAAGAGTTTTAACGAGATTGAGATTCTTCTTGATTCTTCTTTCCTGATTGTCTTTTCTTCTGTTTTTTTTTTCCATTTGTCTTAACCTCGGAGTAATCTAATTGGCCGCGACAGTTGCTGGCAATTAAAATCATTTGAAGAGCCAGGCTAAGCAGTAATAGAAAATTAAATTGTCAAACAATTTTCCGGTGCATTTGAAATGCTGTATTTAATTAATGCAAATAAGCATGATCTGAGAGAGATAGATAGCAGAGGGCCAGAGAGAGAGAGAGAGAGAGAGATGTCATTTAAAGCGGCAAAGGAGTGACGCATGCAGCAGCTGCCGCCGACTCAGCTGACCACCCGGTTGAGATAATCGAGAAAAACGTGCCACAAGACAGATAAAAAAAATAAATAAAGCCAGCAACCTTACAGCCGAGAGGTGAAGATAGAGAAAGAGACAGCTAGATAGAGAAACTAAACCAGGTCTAGCCGGCAATGCAAATCAATCAAAGCCGCTTGCGATGCTGCATTCAAGTCGGTGCAAAACATATCCTAACATGTCCTTAATTTAAATTTTAATACTTTAAAAACTAACAAAACCTTTTTTTCAACGTTAAACCTCATATAAAAGCTTCGCTGTAGACCGATAACCAAACAACTTGAGTCATTAACATCAAATCAGAGCGTTTTGGATGTTGGAAAATGGCAAACATTTCAGCTAATTGGCCAGCATCACCAGAGGAAAAGAGAAAGAACCAAAAAAAGAAGAGACAGTGCCGGCTAGGCATTTTTCCAATTAGAACGAAGATGTTTGAGGTGGAGGGAAAAGGAAAGAACGGTAAATAGGGGGAGTGACTGGGTGGCTGGGTGTCTAGAGGAGAGCTCCTAAGCCTAGAAACAAGAAGTTAGTGTGAAATTATAAGCCATGCAATGCAGAAATGGGAAATAAACAAAGCAATATTAATGCTAATTGGAAAATGTGAATGGAGGAAACAAAGTTTTTAGATACTTTATACGATCTTTAAGAAGCTTGAAGCTCCCGATCTTACAAGTAGAAAATAAACAATTTCTAGACCCTTTTGCAGGCCTCAAAAACAAAGAATCTCAAAAGAGGACAAAAAACAAACAATTTAAAACGCTCGAAAAAGCTTCTTAACAGAGATGTTCCAATTAGGAAACCCATTATCCAACCAGAAAACTCAGAAAAGCGAAATGGGGGGAAAAGCTGCGCTCAAAATCAGATGCCCAATACAGTTACATTTACCCATACACACAAGTCATTACGCGCTGGAAAGCAAACAAAAAATGTAGGGTGGAGGTGGGGAAAACTGGGTGGTGGGGCAATGAGAACTTTGGGAGGGAAAGCAAACAGAGACAACATGAAAGAATCGCAAGTAATAAAAAAAACCCCACCGAAGAAGAACCAGAAGAAGCGCAGGAAGAACCAGAATGCGCCACATGCAGGGCAACAACAAAAAAAAATAACGCAAGTGAAACAATAAGCAAGCTCAGCAACTAAAAAAAAAACAATGCAGAGGAAGAATCATCGTCGCACCTCTTCTTTTCCCCAAAACCCCAGACCACCCTCCGCTGTACCCCCCCTTTTTTTACCCACTCATCTGCTCCCCTTTCAATTCCATTCCGTTCGTTCCGCCCGGCAGTTAAGCGCAAATCAATGACCTACGACATCAACAAGAGCGCGTCAAAAACACGCAGTGGGGAGAAAAACCTAGAGAGAACCCCAGCAGATAGTTTCTGAAAGCCAGAAGTAGAGAAAGGAACAAGAGGGAGAGCACGTGGCAGCAGGTGTAAGGATGGGTGGGGAGTTGGGCGAATTGCTGCAGTTTCCGTTGTCTCCGATTTCGTTATCCTACCCCACTAAAACAATTGTAGGGTCCTACAGTAAATACTAGGAATGTGAGGATAAAGGCTATAAAAATATTTACAAAAATTTTGATAAACCTTTTTCGGAACTAAAGTTTTAAAACCAATTAGGAATGATTATGGAAATTTAATGAAACCAAAAAACATTATTGAATGCTTACTGTTATCGTTACGGGTATAAAAAATTAAGTCTGAGAAACTAGAGTAAAAATTCCAGACACCAAATGAGACGACGGGTCAGAGGAGCACAACAACGAGGGCGGAAAACTCAATAACAAAAACTTTTGCTAAAGCTCTCTTTTGGCACGACTTCAGGGGGGAAATTTTGCAGTACCGTAAGAAAGTTTCTTTTCGCTGTCCTTTTCCCTATTCCTTATTTTTGTTGTTTTTCTCTACTCGTATGACGCTCACATAATTGCAATAAAAATTTTCCTCCTATTCAAAAACAAAAAAAAAAACGATTGCACAATGTAAATAAAAGAGGAAATTGTGGTAAGGATACAGGGAAATTTAACAACATATAAAAGAAAGGGTATTTAGAGTTGATAATCGAGAAAACTATTTAAATTGACAATTTACTTGATAAAAAACATAATCGATTGCTGTGCGCAAAGGAAATAAAAAAAGGAAATTGCATCTGAAATTATGGTGCCGCAAAAAGGGACGAAGGACGAAGGACGAAAGGAGCAGATGGCAGGACAGACAGACCGAAGGGACAGACTGGCGAAATTCTTGAATTAAAATTGCTTTACCTATCAACAATTGTGACATAACGAGGAACTGAGGAACTTCTCCGCTCATTACATACTTTCTGCAGCTATTAGTATTAAATTCCTTCATTTATAAATAACAGCAAGTTTTTTTGTGGCGTTTCTGGCGAAAATACCAGAAGCCGTCAAGTTCTCAAGTCTTCAGATTAGTAGCCGGCAGACAGGTGAGGCGAGATGTGTGTGTGTGCTTCGAACTTGCCTCGTTTGTGTGGCATGTGCAATGTTCTGGCTTTATAAGGTTGAAAAATTGCAACCGGAATGAGATCTATGTATGTATCTTGGTTCTCCTCTCGTTCTACCACATTTATCTCCATTAGTAACAAAGCAAAGACACGATTAAATCTTCACATAAAGTAAAAAAAAAAAGAAAGAAGAATGAAGAACTGGAGAGAAAAAAGTACTACCATAGGATAAATTTCCCACGAAGAAGATATAAATATTATATTCGAATCGTAGAGATACTCAAAGCTCTCTAACTAGATGCCACCCCAACTTTTTTAACAATAATTTTACGAGTCCTTAACGAACATAGAAGGACATAAAAATAAAAGTTTTCCAATAAAATTAGTAAAGTTTTGGCAAAAAAAAATGCCCTGAAGAGGATAACCCCCAAAACAAGGATAAGGAGAAATTATTGATTAGCCTAACAAGACAATAATATCAATGTTGAATCGTTATTGTCCTATAAACTTTCATTTTAACCAAGAAGTAAAAGCTTTACAACAATTTTTTGCCAATTTTTATCGATTTTGTAGCCAATTGGCACCTATACTTAAGTTCCTCAAACGAATTATCCTAGAATATCCTGCCGGTGAATCATACAGAAAATAGAGTGCAGGAAAAGAAATAAATGAAAATCTCACTGACCAAGGGGCGCTGTCGTTTATCGTACGGTTTGGATCTCGGTGTTAGATCCGAGAGAATAAAGTATAGAAAAGATAGGAAAAGGTAGGTGAGAATTGAGGATTTAATAGAACTTTAATAGAAATTATTGATTAGTCAGTCCGTCTATTAGGAATGTTAAATTTAAGGTTGATTTTAAAGGGTTAAAGGGTAAAAGGTGACGCACGAACGAACAACGCTTGCAAATTATTGAATTTTATTATCAAAATTCGTTCTCTGATAAGAAAGTTAATCATTTTTGGCCAAAAAGGATTAAACATCAACCAGAAGCATTGCAAGAGCTACCAATGCAACCAGAAAGTCACAATTTTGTGCGGTTTTTGGACTACTGGGATCAATGGACCGTACTTCTTTAAAGATAATTCGAATAGAAAAATAAAACATTTTTTTTTGCCCAAAATGCAAGAGCTTGACTTGCAGGACATGTGGTTTCAACAAGACGGTGCCACATGCCACACAGCACGCGTAGCAATGGTGCTTGTTGAGAGGTGAGTTTGCCTAATAAACAAGCTTCAAGATATCGCAAAGGAAGCTGGAGGCACATTTCCCTGAAAGAATCTTCAAATATGTAATTATATGGAACGTAATATCGATTCAAATAAAGATTTCATGCGCAACTTTCCTATAGCTCTTGAAAAATCACCCTTTCTTAAGCTTTGAACCATATTATAGAGCATTTAACATCCTTGACCTCTGAATAGGAAATATTTTTCCTAATCAAACAACTTGTACGGATTGAAAAGCAAACAAAATTATCAAATTAGCTCAAAGAAATTGCTCACTTAGTGCTAGGAACAAGTCAATAAATGGATTGCAAGGATATACCTTTAATCCAAGGATAATCGTCCCCCAACCACAGGATTTTCAAACATAATTCTCCTCCCTAATAAAAGTAGATATAAAAAAAAATAGTTATCTTACCGCTGCATTCCGGTTGGCTGCCGCCACTACAGAGTTGTTCATGAATTGGTTTTGGGGTGGCATCATCGCTGCCCCCATGGGCACCGTGGTTTGGCCGCCCATATAGACGAAATCCTGTGGTCCACCGGTGCCCGGCGGTCCCAGAGGTGGCTTCGGCATTCCCCCATTCATGCCCGGATGCATGGCACCGCCATGGTGATCGTACATACTGCCTCCCGACTGGTTATAGGATGACATGTGACCCAAGGCAGCGGCGTGGCTGAGCAGATTAGAATTGTACTGGCCGGGATGTTGCTGCTGCTGCTGTTGCTGCTGTTGCTGTTGTTGCTGCTGCTGCTGATGCTGGATGCCCAGTCCGTTCCCGTTGCCCAGTCCATTGCCTCCGCCCATCAAGTGGTGGGGATGCCCCTGGTTCTGGGCCTGCTGCTGCTGCTGCTGCTGCTGCTGGGGGTGAGGCGGTTGTTGCGGGTGTTGTTGATGCTGTTGTTGTTGCTGCTGAGCTGCCACTGCCGCTGCTGCCTGCGACATCATGTGATTGTGTTTGGCCACCGCTGCTGCCTGCTGCATAGCTGCCATGTTAGCGGCTGCTGCCGCCATCGAGGGATGGTGAAGACCCCCATTGGTGCCAGATCCTCCATTATTTCCTCCACCTCCAGCACCTCCACCGCCATTGCCGCCCATGCTGCCCAGTCCACTGCCCATTCCGATGGTGCCTATGGCTCCTGGCCCACCATTACTTCCATTTCCAGGCGGGCCACCAGGGGCTGCATTGGCTGGATTCATCGGCGGATTGTATTTCCATTTGTCGGGGTTCTAAGGTAGAAAAAGAGAGTTATTTTTTTTAAAAATTAATATTATTTAAAAAAGTCTTCTTATTTTCTTTTCTAACAATGATTTTTCTCGTCTTTTTTTAGCTATTCTAAGGACTTTTGTCTGAATGCCAAAAAAGAATCGGTTTATGCAACCATTTTTGGCAGACAGCGACGACTGCGGAGGTCAACTCGAAAAGAGACTCCTCTGCCCCGACAAGAGGCGCCACAAAAACTAATTTACAAAAAAAAACATTCAAAAATCAAAAGAAACGCAAAAACCAATTCATAAATAAGCTTCCAAATTGGTATTCAAAGATTAATTTTTTAGCCAGATACAAAAATTCACTAAAGTATCTCACAGATACTCAGATTCAAGATACTTACATCAATGCCGTGGCCATCGTCGCCGCAGGCCCAGCGTGTTTGCTGTTGCTTTTGGGCGAAATGAGCCGCAAATTCGGCGGCTGCTGCCTCGTGCAAGGTGGATCCAACGGCACCCACACCCGGAACGTTGCCACCCACACCGCCGACGCCGACGCCCACACCGACACCGACACCCCCGGGGGATGGGCGCTGCTGGAAGACATAGCCGACGGCGGCGGCAGCAGCGGCACCTGCTGCATCGGCGGCATCCTGCGAGACGCCACCCCGTGATCCTACCACAATGGCATCCGAAACGCCTCCGCGTCCATTGCGATCATCGTTGCCACCCAAAAACTTCATGTGTTGTTGTTGTTGTGGTTGTTGGTGTTGCTGCTGCTGTTGTTGTTGCTGCTGATGCTGTTGTTGCTGCTGTTGTTGTTGTTGTTGATGTTGCTGGTGCAGTTGTTGGAAGTAGGGAGGTGGGGGACCGTAATGCTGGTGCTGTTGGAGTTGATGTTGCTGATAAAGCGACTGCTGCTGCTGCTGCTGCTGTTGTTGTTGTTGTTGCTGCTGGTGTTGTTGTTGTTGCTGTTGTTGGTGCTGCGGCGACGGCGTCGATATCGCAATTGTGGGCGCGGTTAGGAGCTCAATTTTGAAGGCCTTTCCTAGCTATCGCAGCTAAAAACTTTTGCGCGTATTGCCAACGTTTTTAGTTTTTATTTAAAATTCCACATAAGATCAATATTTAACTCTACGCTCTTACACGTACGTTTTTATTCACAGAAAATGGGTTTTTGTTTTCAATTCTCTTCTCCCAAAATATACACACTCGTTGTGGGTGCTTTTTCTTTTCAAAGGGAAACCACACTTTTTGCTTAATATATTAACATTAATTTACAGGACTTGCTGGTAACTTTCATACACTTTTGCTTTTCTCAAAAAAAAATTCAATTTGAATCGGTTGATCGGTTTGGTTTTGGTTGTAGGATTTCTTTCTTTACTTTTTCCGTTTTTTTTTACATAAATTTACACAAAAAATTATGAATAATATTATACACAGTCGCACATTCGGTTTGGATTGTTGACTTAACAGAGAACTGAACTTTATTATTTAATTACGTATAAGAATTGGTTAAAACTTGAATTTTTACACAGATTAAATTTTGAGAATTTCCGTTTAGTTTAATGTGATAGTTTTTTTTTTTTTTTAATTATAATTAAGATGAATTTAATTTACACGTCGTTTCAATGATGAAAATATACACAAACTGTAAAGACAAGAATGATAAAATAAAATTAGATTTTAAATATTTTAATTTGTGGCTTTTTTGAGCACTCTCAGACCACTGTGGGAAGAAAACTTTGAGCTGGTCATGGTAGAGAATCCGATAACGTAAGACGGCAGACAGGGCGCCTAACGAGGGGCGTTTAAAAACATAACAAATTCGTCTAAAACTGTGAAAGACGAGCAAGACAAAAAACACACTATCCATGATTTTCTCATTAGAACAAACAATAGGAAAGGAAAACTGAATCATGCGCGAAAATGCGAATGCGAATATAATAAACTTTCTCGAAAATACACTTACTTAGTGCTGTTTTTTCTTGGGGTTGGTTATAGTAAATAGTAAATATTAAATTTTGATTTATTTCGTTACATTCGATGAAATATATTGTTTTATTTTGTTTTGATGTGACACACTTGTCAAGGAAACATTTGTGTGAGCAATTGACAATGATAACTGCTGGACAAACAAAATCGGAAAACGATTCCCATTTCGATTAATATGGCTTTTTTTTAATTATTATTTCATGTAATTGCGAAAAAAATTATTATCCTTCTCTGTCAATAAGAGCAGGCTCCTGCAGATGGTCTAGGTAATTCATCATTCGGATTGATGATCGAATAGATATAGATATACATATAATGTATATATATCGGGTGCCTCGCCAACTTCTGGACAGAATTATAACACCCCCCGGCAAGCGAAACAACAAAAAAAAAAAACTAGAAAGGGGAATGGGGTTGGGGTTGGGGTTGGGGTTGGTTGAGTGGCGTTTGGCGTTAAGAGGGGGAGGTTTAAAATGGAAAAACACATAAAATTAACATACACACAGAGAGTAACAACAACAACAACAACATGACGACGATGCCGGCGACGACGGCGAATGGCGAGGAAAACGACAAAAGAAGACGACAGGCACAAGGCGGCCGCAACATTTGAGGTTAAGTTTCTGCGAAAAGAGAAGAATACGAGATGATGTTTACGAGAATTTCCTTCTCTCTCAGCGCGAGAAAGTACGAGCAAGTGCAGCATGCGAAAGTAGAGAGAGTAAGAACAGACAGGAGCCCCTGGAAACCCATACACCCAAACACCCAGCCCCACACATTTGGGAATATAAAAACAAACATAAAGATAAACCATAAAGGGGACTTGTAAAAAAACAAAGACAGCGCACAAGAAGTGTGGTGGGGGCGTGGCACGGGTATCCCCCATCGCCTGAATAATTAATTAAATTAGTAAGTATTTGAGCGGCGAGTTAAGTTAACCTTGTGTGTGATAATACGAATTGTTATGCGTTCTTATTGGGAAAAAATTCGTGTGTACAAATGCAAGGCGTCCCGAGAGAGCGGCAATGCGAAAAGGAGAGCCAAACAGAGGGCGAGCAGGAGAGCACACGCACACACGCTGTGTGTGCAAATGTAAAGCGAAGGAAGGAAGAGGAGGAAGCAAAATCCGAGGAAGAAAAAGAAGGAGAGCAGCCAAATGGCCGCCGCTGACAAGGAAGAAAATGATGAAACAAGGAAAAAAGGCAACAAGAATTAACATGGAACGCACAAGACACACACAGAAACACCAACACTCACGCACAATCGGAAAAATATTTCGCCGAAAAAATCCTATCAATTATTTAGCGGCCTTTAATTGATTTTTACCTTTTTCGGGTAAAATACAGAAACTAACTACAGAAATTCGCGAACTATTTATACATTTTTAAATATAAAAGCGGTCTGGAAATACACACACACACACAGAAATACACAGGGGCCAAAAAGGAAACCGACGATGACAATGTAAAAAAAAAAAAAGAGGCAAAAACTGTCTGGTCGGGAACTCTTTCGTATTTTTCGGTTTTCAGTTTTCAGTTTTTTGGATTATTTGATATTTTGAGTCTGCGAACACTTACACATGCACTTAAAAAAGCAGACTGCATTCGCGATGCGCCATCGGGTTTCTTTTGATAGTGTGCTTCCGTAGTTAATTTATATTATTTAAATTACAATTATTTACACAGGATGAAGAAGAATCGGCTAGGAATTCTTCAACGTCGCCGCCGTCGCAGAACGATAACAAAAGCGAAATGCAATAACACAACGTTCTCTTGCCCAGTGTTGGCAAATATTCAGCCGAAAAAAGCCAGATTTTAATTTGTTTTATATTCACAAGGGTTTATGTTATTACCAATCCTCGAACATAATGAAAGAGTCATCTCTGTTTCGCTTCATAGCTGTATTCATTTATAGAAATACAGAATTATGATTAAAATTGATCCAGAAATATATAATTTTACAAAAATATTACAGCCCGGGAATAGTGTTGCAAAACGTGACAAATCAGCAGGGAGAGGAATAAAACCGAGCATGCTCACAGAGTGAGATAAAAGAGAACTATTATAAGTTAACACTTTAATCGAAATTAATGTTTAGAACTTTTAGAAAAAATAGGAATCGGCTTGAGAGAGAGGGTGTGGGAGACCGCTCTCAAAAACACAAAATATTCTTCAACATGCGCGCAAAATATTTATATAAATTGATTACACACTTTTAATTTTATTATTGGTTACTATTCAACTAAATGTTTACGATTCGCCAGCCAAATTTTTTATACATTATTTATCAATCGATTTTGGAGGCATGCAGAATTTGATTAGACGCCAGACTCGCACAAAACCACACATTCGCACTCATACATACAAACACAATTGTGTTTGTTTTGTTTTTGTTTGCGGCTTTTTTTTTATCAACTCCTGCTTTTTGCTAGGGAAAGAAGAAGAAACAGCAACCCAACGCGCTTGCTAGATTTCAATATCAAGGCGTGCAAGACTTATAAACCTATAGTTTAGCTTATCACTGTACGCGTTCTCATGTTTTAATAGTATTTTCGTACACACCTTAGCTTATTTGAAAAATTTACATATTACACGCCGTTCTATATCTGCTTCTTACGGACAGCGTTGCCGTTCTAGCCACTCACTGGCTTTTTCTACCGGATGGTGTCCGATAGGCATTTCGATTACTACCGGCTAGATATTTTTAAAGCCAAAAAAATGAGTAATATAAAATTTTAAGAAAACAAAGAGAATATACCATATGTGATTTGCTATATCGCTAAATATCTATTTAATTTATCATATCCATATTGATTTATATAGATATTTTATCGAATCCTTGTTTTGGCTTGCAGACGCTGCACGGCTAAATTTGTGTATAATTTATGAACCGTCTGGCCGCACGCTGAATAGGGGTTGCCACTCGATAATTAAATTGCCGCCTAATTTAAAACGTGTCAACTTTAAATTCCTTAATTTCTTTTATTTGGAAATTAAATTAAATCGACTGTCCTCTAAAATGCTATTTCCCATTTCCAGTAACGAATAAAACACATGTTTTTTGTCTAAGTTTATTCAAATTTGACGGCGATTGAATTCCTCCAATCTACCATATTTAAATTATACTTACTACAAATTAAAAACAATATTGAATTTGCAAAAGAAAAGGATAAATTGTCTGGTCCTTAAGGAATCCTTTGGAGCTGTCCATATATTACGTAATCACCTAGTGAGGGTAGGGGGTGGGTCAAGGAAATGATTATTATTGAGTATATAGAGAATATATATTAGGAAATTATTACAAATTTATTGATTGATTTATTTTTTGTAATATATGGACAACCGCTATCCCGGAAATAATTTTCGATATTCAACATATACAAACATGCATAATTCAGAATCTTATAAAGTTACAAAATTTTCAAATCATAATAGAATTCTGATCCAAATATTCTTATCAATAAATGAAGTTGTAATCAAGTTAGTTGGGGAATTAGTTAAGGGAACTCAAAGGCTCTTTACAGACCAACAAAATGATTGATTTTTTGTATATTGTGTGTGCTTAAGGTTTCATCTTTTCTTACTTGTAGATAATGGTTTACTTTTTGACTCTTTTTAATATTAATTTTTTTGCGGTGTTTTTGTTGGTTCTGGTGTGGAAATGTTTTTTTTTGTTTGTTTTTTAATTTGTGTGTTAATTTTTAAGCAGCTACAGAGTCTGCATCTTTGTTGTCATCCGACACGGATTCACCATCGTGATCGCCGTCGGGGGTGGCCCATTTTTTGGCCTCTGGCTTGGGGGATTCTTCCCTCTGACCGTTGTCATCGTCAGTCGCTTTCTTCTTATCGTTGCTGTTGTATTCGCCGGCATCGGTGGAATCTGCTCCGTCCTCGTCGTCCTGGTCGTTGCTGGTGTTGATTGCCTTTGGTGGGCGGCCACGCTTGGAGGCACCTTCTTCCTTGGATGGTTTTGACGCTAAGGAGGGTCGTCCTCGCTTTTTCGGCGCCACTGCTGTATTTACGATATCGTTTTGGCTCTCATCCTGGGACCCTTCGCCTTCATTGTCCTCGCCCTCGCTGCTCTCTTTCTCAGCCATCGATACATTGGCCTTTGGTCGACCGCGCGGACGTCCGGATGGGACATAGGGAGATGACTTGCTGCCACCCGTCGAGGGACGACCCCGCTTCTTGGGCGATGGTGCATCGGCGTCCCCATTCCATTCCTGTTTCTTCGGTCTGCCCTGGCCGCGACCGGTTCGCGAAATGTTCAGATTCACGGCTCCGGTCTGGGGACGTCCAACGGGACGCCGTTCCTCATTGTCGTCGTCGTCGTCGTCATCGTCGTTGTCCTTACTATCCTCTGTGGAATATACAAGTGACGGAAGCAATTCTAAAATCATGAAGAAGTGAATATATAAAAAATATAAAATTTGTTTTTCAAATGCCGAGAGAATCTTGGGCAAGGATTTTGTGTATGTATGTAAATAAATCCAAAGCAGGTAGCAAGAATGATAATGATGAAAAAGTGTTATTAGCATAAAGAATCGTTAATTTTCAAAAAAAACGCGCGTAAACTGTACGATCATGAGGAAGGGCTGAAAGGTATATCTGTACTTATAATTATTCGTGTAGGTTACAAAAATCGTATAAAAATAATGTACAGGCTGCACGAACTTACCGTCCTCACTATCGCTGGGCTGATGTTTCTTAGGACGTCCGGCCTTGCGTCGCTTGGCAGAGTTCGACTTCTGGGCGGAATCGTTGTTGGCATTTGATCCGCTGCCCTTTGGACGCCCCCGTCCCTTGGACACGACGGGCGGCGGTGAAGATGCTTCCTGATCGTTGGAATCGTCGTTCTCCTGATCGCCGGACTCGTCATTGTTTTTCGGAATTTTAGGTGGGCGACCGCGTTGACCACCGCCACCGCCGCTGGAAGTAACGGCACCAGTTTTGTTCTTGGCGGGACGACCGCGCTTTCTGCCACTGGGAGTAGACGCTGGGGCAGCAGCGGCACCACCGGCCTTTGGGGGTCGACCGCGCTTCTTGACCACTATTTCCTCCATTGCGACAGGCCCCGGGTTTCAATTAATTAGCAATCGAATAAAGAAAAATCCTTTTTCTTTTCTCTACGTTCTGCGCGTTTTTAGCGGCGTCCCTTTGCACACGCACACAGTTGTAAAAACAGAGAATGGCGCTCTCTCGCAAACAAGCCAGCAAACACACACCAGCAAACGTTTTGATACTCTTTTTCGCTTGCCTCTCTTACACTCTGTTTTTCAGGGAAAAACGCTGAAAAATATAAGAAAATAATTTTAGTTAATCTGCGCGACACTTTAAAGTTAATTGCAATATAAATTGTGAATTTTTCTATATTTTTTAGCAGCCGAGAAATACATACTTCCTTGGTAAATTTTCTTTTAGAAATGCGCGCACGCTTCACTTTTTATCCGTTCGCTTCTTCCACCGCCTTCGCCGCCTATCGAAATGCAACCGAAACGGCTTCGATAGGTTGCGAAAAAATATAAATTAATATTTTTCTGAAATTTTTTTTAGGTAGCGATATAATCAGGAATTATCTCTAAAAGATATAGATAAAGACGGATATACTTTCATAGTTATTTTTACCTGAACAGTTTCTTTGTTTATTCAGCCTGTACCGGCTTCTATTTTATACTGCTATCGATAACTAGTACGATAATTAGGCGCAATATTTGAACTTCGGAACTATTACCGAAACCATCAAAGCCGAACAGTTGAAAGTTCTTTTTCATAAATTTATTTAATATATTTTAAAATAATTTGTTAAAAATTATGGGCAAAAAATACAATAAAATTGAAGACCAAAAACGCCTTTTGGAAACTGCTTTATATAATGAACGGAAAATCAAGTACGCAAAAGCAAAGTTCATTTCAACAATCTTTAGGAATCGACACTGTATAACAAGGTTACTATGGTTAATTAGAAATTTCTTACGTTTTCATTAAAATTCAATGGCCACAGTACACAAACAAGTGTCTATTTAAAAGTTATATATATTGCAGACTATATACTTGTATATTAATTAGACTAATCACAGTTGAATAACTAAATACTATCAGCGGGGGCTTATTTCCATAGCTTAATGACACCATCGCGCGATGCCGAGGCTATGTAGATCTGACCCTTGTCCTTGCACATCAGTAAATCGGTGATGGCATCATGGTGGCTCGCCGTTGGCATGTCTGGTCCAGAGCGAGGATTCTCCTCCGTCGAGGTGCGCAGCTGCTGCGAGTCTCCCGTGCTGGCCATGGAAATGATCTGCTCCTCGATCACCTGGCTGCCATCGATTAAACGAGATCTGAAAGATTTAATGGGTTACGATCGATTAATTGCTAATCACTGCTTAATTAAAGTAGATTATCTTACGAATAATTGAAGGCTATATCGGACAGATTGTCATTGGCAGCCGGCACCTTGAGCGAGGAGTTCTTCGGATTGGCTACATCCCAATACCGAATACGCTGATCCGAACTTCCTGTGAGAATAAAGGGGGATCCATCGACTACGCCACTGAGGATGCCGCAAGTTGTGGCCGGATCGCTGGGACTGCCGCTGGAGAGAGCAGCTGTTGGACTTGCCCACAACACCGTTTGTCGTTGACCCGTTTCAATATTCCACACCGACACCTCATTATTCGACTGCGAGGCGGAGATCAGATACGAGGGCTCTGTGGGATGACATGCCACTTTGCGAATCCACGAGTCTGCCGGATGTTTGATCTCGGCAATAGGGAGCCGGAAGCGCAGATCCCAGCAAATGTGCTTCCCTCCGCTTGTTCCTGTGGCCAACCAAGAGCCTGTGGGGTCCGCACAAATAGTGGTAATCACGCCATGCCTTAGTTCGTTTTGCAGCCGCCAGGCACTGTGCTGCATTCGCGTATCCCAGGCGACGATTCCGCCGTAAAGAGTGGCGTAAACGATGACATTCTGGGTGGCCTGATCGTAGGCATGCATGTCCACCACGGGTCCATCGTTGAGTTCTCTGAAATACATTTTTTTATTATGGATTTTTAATGGGTATTAAAAACTCACTTCTGGTCAAGTGCCTGCTGGAGAGTCATCTTGGCAGAGTTTCTATCAATCCGCATCATCAGCATACTCCCATCTTTTCCTCCCACTGCCAGCGACTGACCACTGTCACAAGCTGCCAGAGCATAGATTGGCGTGTTAGCCGAGTAAGCCTGCCTGGACTTATTGACGCCTTGGTTTCCATTTAACTTGCTGCAGTCCCACAACCTCACAGTTCCATCAATGCTCCCGCTGGCGAAGAGAGATCCATGTGGGCGTAGGGGTGCCAGCTTGATTACAGATTCTGAATGCTCATGCAAGTGGGCCACCAGGGTTCCACTCATCCGCCATCCAGGCGGATAAGGTTTGTCATAACTGCAGCGTTGAGAAATTGCCAGTACGTTGTAACGACTTTTAATCTTTGTAGTGAGTGATTCGAGGTCCTTCCGGCACTCTGAGGATCGTTCCAGCCAGCAGTTCCGCTCCGGCATTGTGTATTCACCTAACGAAGTAGCAGCACTTACTGTCGCAGTCGGCACACCAAGGACAACTGCACCGGAGGCAGGACTACCGGCTAATCCTCCTGCGCCCAGAGGAGTGATGGCTGCATCCGAAGCTGGTGATATTAAAGTAGGCCCATCACTAGATCCTGAAAGATAGATGAATAGAGAATCGATTCACAAATCGTTTGAGGTATTCCGATCAAGAATCGGATGACAATTGGCGGAGATAGTGGCATGGGAAGGGGTTCCATCAGATGTATTCCTCTGAGGTATTCCCCTCAAGGATCGGATAAGAATTGGCAATTATTTCCCAATGTTCATAAAAACAAAACATTTCTAAATAAAGAAATTCTTTAATAAAACATTAAGTAGCTTTATGAATACTTTTCAAATAAAACGGAATGTGCAACCTATTCTTTGAATCCATTTTTAATACTTGGTTCTAATAAACTGGGTTCTTTATGTTTAAGAAAATTTCAGCGCATGAAAGTCCAAAGTCTTCTGGACTATAAAAATATCTGAGAATTTTAATTAAAAAATTAATTTCTAATTTTAATTTAAAAATAAGCTATAGAATATTGGAAAAGGAAACAATGCAAGAATCATTAAATATTCAAACTTACTGTTTTCGGAGGCTATCTTAATGGCCTTATCCGCCAAGGGATATTCGTGGCAAGCAACTTGCTTCCGGCTGACCATAATGCGACCATTTCCAGAGGCTGTGTCGTCGAGATCCTGGAGAGCCTTATGTTTAAGAGAAATAAGAAATGGCTTCATTGCCAGAAGCTGCATCTCAGTGAGATCTGTTAGTCCCTCAGAGGAAAGGCGTCTGAAAAGCTATCGTAACACATCATGATATGTTTTGAAAAAATTTATTTATATCACTTACATTTCTTAAGGTCTGTCCCATTTCTTCGTACTGCGGCAGTGTTCCCTTTCTGGTTTGCGCACGAACTCTGGCTCGATCTTCAAGCGCCCCAATGAAGTGATGTATGTCCTGGAAGCGCAACACACTGTCGAATATTTGCCGTGGCACCGGAGGCTGCACACAATCCAGCAAAATATGAGCCTTTTCCACCTGAATGAGGGGAACCTTTAGAAAAGCTCCAATCGCAGGCATTATTTTGCACTGAACATCGATGGCGCTCAGATTGCGCGCTGTGGTGGCCACCATGCCGCAAATTTCATGACGAACCCACAGATTTGGGTGGCACAAGTAGCAGGCAGTCTCCTGGACAATTTCCGTCACTGCTGGTTTCTTGATATGTCCCAGTTCGATGAGTATGGTTACTGCCCGAATGGCCTTAGCAATGACAAACTCTTCGCGATCCGTGAAACCTTGTTGCAGCAGAGGAACTAGTATATCAGATGCTTGCCATCCTACATAGCCAGCCACTCCGGCTATGTTGTCATAGAAGGCGCCACGCAGGTTCTTATCCTCGTCATTTAAGAATGTCATAATATGGGAAAGGATTACGTCGTTTGCTTTTTCCTTGCCAAAAAATGCGCACAGATCACAAATGCCCGACTCCATAAGAGTCTGCTTGACCACCGGTTGGGAATCTGTCAAGAGACTTAGCACCGCTTGCCTAACAATATCATGGAGGGCATTCAGTTCAGCTTCATATCGCGGAGTTGGCATTTCGTTGGGAGCATTTCTCTGGGTTTCCTCCAGGAAGTAAACCGCACTTTTGGCTAGAGCGGCAATGTTGCGGGCAAAGGCCACTCGCACAATCACGGCACTGGCTTCGCTTGCTAGGTCCGTGATAAAGGGAAGAATGTACTCTGGAAATACATTGGCATCGCTGCGCGGAATGTCCTTTACCATGCCAAGGCAGGCAGTTAGGGTCTCAATGGCCTGAACTTGAACTTTGGCAGGTGACTTCTGGGCCAAATGGAGCTTTAAATTAAATTTAATTTAGATGAAATAAAATTTTAAAACGCTGGATTTAAAACTCACAATGTACGGCAATATACGATCCAATATAGTCTCAGACGTGGTGTACTTGGAGAGTTTTTGTAAAAGTTCTAGTGCCGCAATTTTCGTGTTTGATTGCTTGAGTCCCCGAATGCAAGATGTCACCACCGTGATTATTAGAATAAGACCATCATGTTCTGGTGGAAGACGAGCACACATTGTTGGATCCTTTTTCTCTTGTTCAGCCTCAGCATCTTCGTCCTCCGGCGTCAAGTCCTGTGCCTGAGTTAGAACCTTGATGCAGTGCCCAATGTCCTTGTGGAGGCACTGTATCTTATCATCCGGCGACATAATGGGAGTTGAGGAGAACATTTGCAGGTATGACTGTAAAAACGAATAAAAGTACTCGGGAAAGAGTTTTCCACGTTCTTGATCCAAATAATCTTCAGCACTTTTTCGGTTAATAGAGTGGATATCGATCATAGATGCTAACAAGTTTCGCAGCCGCTCGTTTTCGATTCCAGCCAAATGTTTCTCCACCAAATCTCGTTCACCCCGCCGGTAGGCCAAAAGTTGAGAGAGTTCAAAAGGAGCCGTACCTTCGGTCCAGAGTTCCAGCAAAGCACAGCTGAAAATAATACGAATTAAAATTTGTTATTTATCAACAGAATGATGGAATTACCCTGCTGAAAAGATATCCATGGCTGGGAGCAAGGTATTGCCAGCATAGCTGGGCGCAAGCCGTATAATAGAATCTGAATGAATCACCGACATGTTTCCATTGCCACCATCATCATCCGACGCCAGGGTCTTGACAAATCTCTCTGGAGCTATATAGCATGTTCGCCTGCGACTTGTATCGAAGAAATAAGTATAATCAGCGGGGTTATCCTCCGGCAAATATGTGGGCTTGAACGAAGCAAAGTCTGAGAGTAGAATCCAGTTCCAGGAGGTGATCAAAATGTTTTCTAGCTTAATGTCGCCGTGGCAGATCTTTTGTTTGTGGCACTGGTTTAATGCACACAGGATCTGGAATGTGATCCATTTCTTCTCAAGCACTGTGAGAAATGGTCGTGTGGATACACGATCGTAGAGACTATGCTTTACATATTCTCGCATGATATAGGCAGCCTTGTCGATTAACTAGAATGAGTCATATAATTGTGACAAGTATTAGGGAATAAAAGGGCAGTTAACATTATATCACAGTCAAACCTCCACTCGTTGAAAGGGCAGACAATTGACTGCATTGGCCAGTGTCAGTGATTTTTTGATGGCGTCAAGTCGCTCCTTGTGATCTTCCAGTGGTAGGGTGGGATCATGTTTCACAAATACCTTCACCACAATCAAACCCTCCTCCGTTTTTGCTTTGGCTACTTTGAAGAATCGTGTGCTTCCCATGCTGCAAAAAATTGTGTGGGTGTCACATCATACTTATCAAAAGGGTCTTTTTCTCACTTACTTGGAGCTGAAGGTGATTTCGTTGCCAAACTGCCCGGAAAAGTAGTGCTCCACTGCATAAATTTGCGAGGGTGCAATGCCAACCAGTTGATTACCCATCTTGTTAGCATTAACACTAGAACGCAATCCAAAAAAGCAATAATATTAAGGATTTCTTCAACAATAACAAGTGGAAAATATTCGTTTATTTGCTGCGCAGCATAACAGCTGTTCCACTGGTCGCGATTTAGTGATGACACTACAAAGAGATTATCGATGGCTTATCGATAACGATAACGATAACGAAATAGTTTAAATATTTAAATCCATTAATCAGTTAACAAAGTCTTCATTAAAGACTCCTTAATATGTACTTTTTCTTTGTTATCTGAAATTTAGTTAAATTTCAGTAGATAAATGCTTGCATCTTTAATTACAGACTTTTTAAACATCAGTTATGGTTAGAATACTAATTTTCTAAAACAAAAAGCTTCAGAAGAGAATCTTTTAGGTTTTAAGCTTAGCTTAACGAATCCATTTATAATAAATTTATGTAACGGGCACATTGCAATCCATTTTGTCAAATAAAATTTAAATGGGCCATGACCATCCCACGAATCGAGTTCAGGTGACAAATGAGCTAAGGTATTCAATTGGTTGGCCTGCAGAACTTTAAATTATATATTTGTATATATTTAAAATATGGACTTTGAAATACTCTTAAAATAATAAAGATACCTGAAAATGAATGAAGATTGGAAATCATCAAAATAAATACAAAATTATGAAAATATATTTCCATAATCGAAAGGCATTTATAAACATTTATAAAAATGTTACTGCTTTAGATATTCATTTTATCCAAAAGCTAAACCTTGTCAGCATATGTACCTTGAGAAAGTATATCAAGAACTCTTGCTGCTGAGCTTATTTACATAAAAAGTCCAACTTCGGACCGTTCCAAGAAGAGAACTTTCAAAACGAAACGACGATCGTGTGTAAAAAGAAAGTAGGTGGGCAGGTAGGAAACCCAAACAAAGTGCCAACCATAGAACAAGGTGCACAGTAAATAATTTATAATATCGTTATTTTCAAACTAACCATTAAACTAATTTTTTTTTAAAGGTACCTGTTAATTTTTAATAAATTTCAATGTCTTTATAAATTACCAATAATATATTTGTATGTTTCTTATTTTATAAAATGATTCCTCACAGTGCGAAACTTTTCTTCTCTTTTTCCTTCACTTTATTTCTTTTTACCTTGGTTATTTCTGGATTTGTTCAAAGCGCAGGCGTAAAGAATTCCATAAGAGCGGGAACCTGGTGAGAGAACTGGGGGCTAGGAGAAGACTCTCCCGCTCCAATGCTCCACGCTCCCACAGCCAGCTCCAACATGTTTGAAGGGGAGCCTTCAATCGGTCTTGAAGAATCGCTGGCTTAAGAAGTGTTACAAACCCGCGCTGCGTCACAGAAGAAAGAAAGTTTTCGGCTGTGCTGGCTGCTTTTCTCGCTCATTGCTCGTTGATCGTCTGGAGAAGCCACCACTACCTTTGGTACCTACTGCCACTACACAGTGGAAGTTTAACAACCATCCGTGTGCTCAGTGGAGCGTCTTCCGCGATTGTGGCTGCGTCGCTTAATTGGCCCAAAAGTATCTCAAGTGTGTGATTGTGAAAGTTCCTGTTAAAATGTACGTAAGACGGGCTTGGCTCTTGGCCTGTTTGCTGTGCCTTCATCCCTATGCGCCCACGCTGGCGGAGGAGGAGGAATCCAACCCGTTGTTGGACATGGCTTCCATATTCTTCCAGGAGGCTTTGACCAATCAGAATGGTGGAAACAACGGAGGCGGAGGTGGTGCCGGAGCTGGCTTGGCGGGTGTAGCCTCGCTGTTAGGCACCTTTATGCAAGGCAACGGCAAGGCAGGAGCTGGAGGTGGCGGTGCTATGCAGATTCTTTCCGGCATTGGCAGCCTTCTGGCCAACAACGCCCGTGGCAATGGAGGCCAGGGCGGTGGCTTTGACCCCTCTATTATCGGAAATGTTTTGGAGATGTTCACCCAAGGTGATGAGGAGGAATCCGCACCCAACCACAACCAGAAGCGAGGCAACAGTGGAGGCTCCGACTCCGGAATCGGTCTAGACACCATCCTCCAAGTGGCTTCAGCCTTCATGAACACCCAAGGCAACGAAAAGGCTGCTCATCATAACCAAAAGCGATCCACTGGCGAGCAACCGGAAAGCGACAATGGACTAATGAACCTGCTGCCTTTGGTGATGCAGGCGGTTAGCTCTTTTGCCGGTCCCGAGGGACAGAGCACTCAGGAGAAGCACAAGAGTCACGCCTGGGTTCTGCCACCATTCCTGGAACACATCCACGTGATGTGGGATCACTTCTCGAACTCAGAACTAGCCGATGCCCTGTACGAGAAGTCTGGAGTCAACAAGATTATGAAGGTGGATAATAATATTATATAAAAAAATAGGATAAAGTAACATTAATAAAATATACAAGTGACAAAAAAATATTGTTAATTAGTCGTTCTATCGATCTATCAATGGAATATAAAAGATTTCATAGATTGCAATAAGCCTATCCTTTCTAATGTTCTAATATAATCATCCACTTCTAGGGCTTCAAGGGCAATGATGGCAAACTGGACTACGACAAACTCTTCGAATCCCTGAACAACCAATCCTTCCGGCGACGTTGGATCAAGTCAGCCACACTATACTTGGCAGACTGGGCCAGCTATCTGGCCAATCCCGATGTGTATCTCAGGTGAGTTTCGTTGGGCAGCTACGTGGCTGAATGGGGTGACCAATGCGTGTTAATTGCCGATCACGTTCTGCTCTCCAACGGTCCGAATGCAGTTAGCACCTGGCTGCGATTCTGAAGTCCGATTCCCTGTTCAAATCATATCCAAACGGCTACGCCAACCTGATGCTTTAACCAATTCCCGTTAGCGGCAACCCGTTTGCCATCGAGCTTGTTCAATGGGGCTACCTTTTGACCCACTTTTTTCGGTGTGCTGGGGCTCTTAGAACGTGCCTGCTAATCCAACTGGTCAACAGTCCCGAATCCGAGTCCGAGTCCAATTCCTGGCTCTCCGATACAGTTACAGTTGATATGCAGAAGATATAGAAGTCAACGGCATCGTTAAAACAAACAAATAAATAAAAGCGGGCCAGAACCGGTTACCAGGTTTCAGCCAAGAGAAATGGGCAAGGTACACTTGGCCAAAATACTCGTACTTTGTTTTTACAACTTTATAATTGTTTACTTTATATGATTTTAAAACAAACAGAAATATTTAATAGAAATTTATTATGGTTTTTAGCGCTATTATAAAAGCTTTATTTTGAAAAGATAATGCAAGAATGTTAAAGTACTTTATATAGATTTCTTTCAAGTGTACGACGACTCGAACTACAGACATTTTTGCATGGCTTAAAAGTGGGTCAGGCTTCTTAGACTTCTAGTATTTTTTGTTTGGTTGCCCCATCATTGTTAGATTCCAACAACAATGACAAACAGCAGCAACTACTTCCACTTTCTAGAGACCCTTTCACTCGACTCGACTCGACTCCACGGTCGGTGCTGCGTCATCGAAACTCATCAATTTTGTCCGCTTTTTCCACTTTTTCCACACACACAATACAGGTACTTCCAGACGGCACAGATCATGTTTAACGGCCTGCTGAAGTCTCAAGGTTACCCCAAGCAGACGCACTTCGATCCCTCCCGTCCGGGTGAGACGATCTCCAATCTACTGGACCATGTTGCCAAGCATCATCTGAACGTGAAAATTGACTCCCGGCAGTATGTGAAACCCGCAGTGGGCTATGCCAAGGAGCTACTGAAACTCGGCCAGGCACGCGGACTGTTGCAGTTCAATGCCACCGAGATCAGCGACAAGCTAACGGATACGCTAAACCTGGAGGTGGGTAGATTCTTTGATCTGGGAACTGGGCTAGAGCTAGATTTATTTACAGAAAACAGTAAAGTTCATGGAAGTAAAAGACTTGAAGACTTCTTGTGTATTTAATGTAGTTCAAGTACTAGATACTAGAATCGCCGCAAATTAAATTAATTACACTACGTTTTTTTCTCCCAACCTCCATGTCTCACGCACTCGAATTGGATTGAAATGAATCTAACAACGTTCCAAATGCCAAACAGGTTATTGAACCGGTGCTAAAAGTCCACCGCGCCTACAGATACATCTCGAAGACGCCGCAATGCGATCGTTACGTGCTCTGCCAGCTGAATGCTGCGGCTCTTGACCAGCAGCAGAAACTGCAACAGCATCAGCAGCAGCAGCAGAACCATAACCAGCAGAAGAGTCAACAGCGCCAGACGCAGACATCGGCGTCCGGTTTGATTGCCGGAGTCAGTCCAAAAATCGTCAAGATCGGCAGCATGGGTGCAGCGATTTTCATTAGCACGGAAACCGGTACGCCGTTCTGGACTCTGTTCGGTGTGATCAATGCGCCATACAATTGCGAGGTGAGTCCAACACATCCCACATCGCTACTCCGCTTTCTAACCGCTATTTTTTTTTTGCAAACACCAGGCCAAATATCCAGTCGACTGCAATGGTTTCCACGAGGGCGAGGCCAAGGTGACCACGGAGTACATTCACAACGAGTTGTAGACCCTGTCGCCTAACTCCATGGTGCACATCGGGACGACATGAACGAGGATTCTCATTAAGACGACATAGCTGTAATTGAGATTTTGTGTGTATATAGTATTACGGATTGAAATAAATTTTAATTTAAACTAAGAGCTTGGTGTTCCATAAAAAGAGGATTCCTTTTTCTATAATGTCTGAACAGAGGTTGTCATTTAAATTGGAATTTCTTGAGAGACATCCGCCAAATGGAATCTTTAAATATCCAAACCCTTGAAGGCTCTTTTCTCCAAGCTCTACTTACTATTACTTGTTTATAGAAATTACAGGAGACCTTTGATCTTATTTTCAACTAATAGAGCTTAATTCAAAATCCAATTTCAAGCTAAACTATTATCATCAACGAAAGACTTGTACCTCTTTAAAGGCAACGAACCATGGGAGAAAAGCTTTTTCATAATACAGTCAAACTTGAATAAGTAAAACCATTTCCGTTAAAACTACTAGTTTAGTCGAAATGTGCATTAGAGGCTTTTCTTTGGAAAACCAGTTCATCATTGAAAACTGGCCTGAGGGGTATTTTCACCATTTTCATTTTTGACGCCACTTGCACTTGCCACTTCATCTTCAGTTTGGTAACATTTTTTGGAGCTAACGGACGTTATAATGCGGCTAATATATCGTGAACTAGAGGCGGATATTGTCCGGCGAACGAATGCAATCTTTCCGGCTCAAAATTGCTTTGTGGAGGTACTCCCGGACCAACTGATCATACCCCGAAAATATATGGAGCTAGGAGAATCCATTCGATCTCTTCCTGTCTACGAGGATGATGTTTGGATGGTTTCCTATCCTCGCACAGGTTCAACCTGGGCCCAGGAAATGGTCTGGCTGCTTGGCCACAATTTGGACTATGTGGCAGCGGAGCAGGATTTACGGATTCGCTCGCCGCTAATTGAGCTTTCGGCCTTGTTCAGTACGGATCATCATGAGACAGTCGCGTAAGTAGTTAATTTTGTTTATTTTTTGTTTTTTCCATAAAGAAAAGAAAATTGTTAAATAGTAAACTTTGCCTTGAATGAACTTTCTCCCTGTTTGGCAGCAAAGCTTTTGGCAATACCGTGGATCTGGTTCGCAACTTGCCACGCCCGCGCTATGCCCGCTCGCATCTCTCCTGGCACCTGCTGCCTGAGCAATTCGAGACAGTAAAGCCTCGGATCGTGTACACAGCTCGAAATCCCAAGGACCTTTGTGTCTCCTACTACCACTACTGCCAGTTATTACATGGAATTAATGGCGACTTTGAACAGTTCGTGGATCTTTTCCTGGAAGGTCTTACACCAATGGGATCGTATTGGAAGCACGTATTGCCATTTTGGAAGCGTAGCCAGGAGGAGAATGTGCTCTTCATCAAGTACGAGGACATGATCAAGGATCTGCCTTCGGTGGTCCGTCAATGTGCTCGCTTCCTGGGAGTTTCAAATCTCTTGACTGCATCCAGCATGCAGAAACTCTGCGATCACTTAACCTTCGACAAGATGCGCGAGAACAAGGCTGTCAATCTGGAGAAGCTACTCCCAGAGTCCTCATCCAAATTTATTCGCAAAGGAAAAATCGGAGATTGGCGCAATCACATGGGAAATGAAATGTCGGAGCGATTCGATGAGTGGAGTGAAAGACACATTCGTGGAGCTGGCTTACGTTTCGACTATGATTAAATTATATATATATTTATACTTATATTAATAATAAAATTGGTTTTTCTTGGTTAAATTAATATCTGAAAATGTCATACATTTGGGAAGCTTTATTGATATTTTTAAATATTAGAATGTAACGGTTTTTGGCGGGCAATTCGATAACTATTTTGGTTGGACTCGATAGTTCTGGGGTGCCATCCCCATTTGCCGGCTGAATTGTTTACATTTTTGTTTTAGTTCTTGCGTTTTAGAATTTTATTATGGCGAGTGATACCTCTGAGGTTTCAGCAGCCCATCTGTGTGATCTAGTGGAGAACTATATGCTGCCAGAGCTTTTAGAAGATCTGGACAGTGTACAAATAGTGCCCTCGCACTTTGAGGACTATCAAAGAAGACAAATTAAGGGTTTGCCAGAAGTCTATGACTACGTTCAAGCATTTTTAAATAAAAGAAGCCACGATGATACGGATTACGAAAAGGTATTCATCTTTATCTACTTAAAACATTATTTTGTATTAATGAATTTCCATTTAGTTAAGATCAAAGTTTGTCTTGCTGCTATGTGAACTGACTGCAGCACCCACAGAGTATCAACTTGGCGATGAAAAGCTATTAAAAAACAGCAACGACCTAGCTAAGAAACTATCCCACAATTGGTTGGCTTCCACAGACTCACAAATTCTAAAATACTACGAGAAAAAGTTGCATCGAGATTGCTGGAAGCGACAACTGGGAGCAGTACATGGCTTTGTCCAGTATTTGGAGGTTCTATTCGAGAATTCTTACAATGTTGGTTGGACTCTTATACATTATTCCTTTTCTTGCAGTTAATATACACAGAGAAATGTAGAATGCCGAACCAGATGCTAAGATTTGCTTTGTCCGTGGGGTCGAATGTTCGCGAGGTCTATACATCAGCTTACAAACAGCTTGCAGTGAAAATTTTCACAGTCATCCTAAAATATGGTGTACGATAAGTTAATTAAACTCATAGATACATACTAAATTAAATTAACTTTCGTTAAGGATGCTACCTATATTCAAGAGCTAAACGTTCATAGTGTGATTTATGAACATGCCTTTAAGGATGCTTACAACTTGGACTCCATAAAAGCTATAAGGGCAATTTGGAATTGCTTATATCTGTGCCTGGACCATTTCAAAGACTTGAGTGTGTTTACGGTAGGCTCAACGATATGATTACCTTTTTTTTTTAAATATTTTTAATGGTAATACTCTTACAGTGGAACGAATGCGATGACATGTTTGAGCGGCTCTTACACAACGTGAGCATGACCTCAAGTGCCGAAACCTCCGTTTGTTTGCTGCACTTCATAACCCGACTGGGATACTATTTTACTATAAACCGCACCGATGTGGAATTAGCACTGGCCGCGAACCTATCAGATCCAGTACAACTAGCAGCCAGTCGGGATGTCTGTCGTCAACTAAGTGTTAACCCCAGCTATCGATGGGCCAAGGCGATCCTTCAGATGCTCGTTCTTGAGTCTGAAAAACTTCTACAAAGCGCCAAAGTCTGCGAAGAGCTACTCGATCAAATGCTAAGATGCTATTTGGTTTGTATCCTTCCAATCCGCATGGAAGCTTTGTGGCACCATTTACCCGAGTTTTACGGCAAATTCGTGGCTGTATTGATGGAATGTCTGACTGTTCATGAAAGGGTTGCCCCGGTTTTACAGGTAACACAATATAATATTTAAAATATGAAAATCTTTAGAATACCTTTTGTTTCTTGTAGTTGGTGCAAAGGTTTATAGAAACATTCTACAATCAATTGGACAATTGCTCGATACAGAAACTTCCCAGGGATTTAAAAAAGTTTATAAATGATTTTACAACTTTACAAAGTAAAATTACTGAATAGAATGGGTGCACTTGTTTTTTCTTTTGTAGCTCCATTCGGCGCTATGTTTCATGTAGTACGTGCACTAGTGTGGAGACCAGTGTGGCGTGCACCATTAGAGTTACCACGCTGAATCGCCCTCCTATAGTAAAACCTTTATAACCATGCGTCCAGGAAATACGATTACAAATTCTCCATAAGGGAACACCCTTATAGTGGGAAGTATTCAATGACATGGTCACTAGGATATCCAATGGAGTGAAAAGCAGTGCAAGTATACTTCCAGTCACAGACATTGAACTGATCTCGAGCAAGAATTTACTATCTTGGAAATCGTGAAGTAAAGCCAGCCCAGACATCACTAGTTTGTTGATGGGAAACCAAAGCATAGCCCGAGATGCGTTACAAATCGAATAAAGCTCCCAGCCATAGAATAGATAGGTAATGCCACCTTTTCTGTACATGCAGCGGAGACTTTTCCAAGTATGCTCGTAGCTGGAAACAAAATGTCAATGGACAAACACAAATTTGGAAAGTTAAGAAGATAGGAAAATGTATGTTTACTTGCGCTTATAATAGGGTTTTCTGGACAGATCAGTCTGCCGCATAACCGCGAGCTTAGCAAATGGAGTAGACACCAAGCCACCCACAAAGTTTCCTATTCCATGCACACACATTGTGTCGTAGGCTCTTAACCGCTTGACGTAGTAGTTATGATGCAATCGGTAGTATACGAAGTATGTGGCCATCGTTTGAACCAAACAACGTACCGCGGCATTATTGAATCCGTAATAGAATCCAGAGGAACCAGACTTGAGAATTAAGGGTAGAACCTGACTTGCTGTAACTAGAGGGACCCTTAATGACTTTGACTGCATATTTGTTCGTATCAATTCCAGTGGATGGGTTATTAATGTCGCCGTGAAATTGATAAGGAACCCTTCAACAACATTTACTTGTTTATATTTGTGGCTTCTGCTTTCCGAATCATGACTGTTCATTTGGCTCCTCAGTTATTTTAAATTGTTAAAAAAATATTTTCACTGGGAATATGTATGTTGATATGTGTTATGCCCACTAACAATTTTACTTTGATGCCTTTGATGATCCTAATGATTTAAGTTAGACAAATCAAAATGTTTTACTGAACTAATGCATTGATTTCTAATAGAAATATTATATCTACGAATAATCCCATAAGCGGGATATCTTTGACATTTAAAATTTAAGAACCACTTTTTTTTATCAAGAAAGTTTTAATAAAAGGCAGAAAACTGAAGAGCATTAAAACTATAGCGAAACGGAAATTGACACAGATTTTCAGAACACTTTAAAATCATAGAAGTAGTTACTCGCACTCAGCTCCCAGATTCGCCATTCCCAGCTGGGCTTTCCGATGTCCGATGTGGAACTAGCTGTGGTTGGGAACCTAGCAGATCCACTACAAAGAGCAACCAGTCGGGATGTCTGTCGTCAACTAAGTGTAAACCCCAGCTATCGATGGGCTAAGGCGATCCTTCAGATTCTCGTTCTTGAGTCTAAAAAGGTTATACAGACCGCCAGTCTGCGAAGAGCTACTAGACACCATTTACCTGGGTTTTACGGCAAATGTGTGGCTGTATTAATGGAATGTCTGACTATTCATAAAAAAGTTCCCCCGGTTTTACAGGTTACACAATATTACAATATTTTAAATATGGAATCTTTTGTTGATTTATAGAGACATTCTACAATCAATTGGACCATTGCTCGATGCAGAAACTTCCCAGCGATTTAAAAGTAAAATTACTGAATAGATGGTTTCGGTTTTTTTTTTTTGTAGCTCCACCCGATGCTATATATCACGAACAGCGTGCACTAGTGTGGAAACCAGTGCGGCGTGCACCATTAAAGTTACCACGCTGAATCTCAAACCTATAAGAAAACCCCTATAACCATGCCTCCGATAAATACGTTTACAAATTCTCCATAGAGGAACACCCTCATAGGAGGTATCATTCAATGACATGGTCACAAGGATATCCAATGGGGTGAAAAGCAGTGCAAGTATACTTCCAGTCACAGACATTGAACTGATCTCGAGCAAGAATTGAGTATCTCGGAAGTCGTGAACTTTAGACAGCCCAGACATCACTAGTCTGTTGATGGGAAACCAAAGCATAGCCCGGGATGCGTTACAAATCGAATAAAGCTCCCAGCCGTAGAATAGATAGGTAATGCCACCTTTCTTGTACATGCAGCGAAGACTTTCCCAAGTATGCACGTAGCTGGAAACAGAATGTCAATAGACAAGCATACATTTGGAAAAAGGGAATTCTATGTTTACTTGCGCTTATGATAAGGTCTTCTGGAGAGATCAGTTTCCCGCATAACCGTGAGCTTGGCAAACGGAGTAGACATCAAGCCACCCACAAAGTTTCCTATTCCATGCACAGGTATAGTGTCGTAGACTCTTAAGCGCTTGACGTAGTAGTTGTTGTTCAATCGGTGGTATACGAAGTATGTGACCACCGTTTGAACCACACAACGTACCGCGGCCATATTGAACCCATAATAGAATCCAGAGGAACCTGACGTGATAATGAGGGGAATAACCTGATTTACTGTAACAAGAGGGACCCTTAAGGACTTTGACTGCATATTTGTTCGTATCAGTTCCAGTGGATGGGTTATTAATGTGGCCATGAAATTGATAAAGATCCCTTGAAAAACATTTATTTGTTCATATTTCTTTCTTCTTCTTTCCACGTCATGACTGTTCATTTGGCTGCTCAGTTATTTTAAATTGTGAAAAAATATTTTCACTGGGAATTTTACTTTGATGATGATTTTATGATACTAATGATTTAAGTTACACAAATGAATATGTTTTACTGTGCTAATGCTTCGATTCCGAATAGAAATATATACGAATAATACCAAAAGCGGGATATCTAAGAACTATTTTTTATCGTTTTTACCAAGAAAGTGTTAATAAAAAGGAGGAAAGTGACGAACTGTTTACGTTAATTTTCTTTTAAAACTTTAAAATACGAAATATTTGTTAAAGATACATTTAACGGTATACATTAAAACTATAGTAAAACGGAAATTGAAACAGATTTTCAGAACACTTTAAAATGAGTTAAGAGTAGTTACTCGCACTCAGCTCTTAGCTTCGCAATCTCCAGCTGGGTTTTCTTTGCCTCTAGCATAGTAACCGTGCGTTTTAACTCGGATATGTCGTTCATCTTCGTAAAATATTCGGACTTTGCCTCCAAGTACTCCGTCTCAGCCTTGATGAGATCCTTTTGCAGCCGATTCGCATCTGACGGGGGAATGGTAACCAATTGATCCAAATCATTAAGATAGCCCACCAAGGATGATCCACCGTTTTGATCATTTTCATCATCCACCAGGAGTTTGTCTAGTAAATTTACCGAGGGGAGCTCGATGGTGGTTTCAGTGATTGGTGCTGATAGGGTGGGCGTAGCAGGTTCCGTCGTCGTAGACGGGTCTTTTTTTAAATGACTCCCCAGCTCTTCGGTAAGGTCGGCTTTATACTTCGGGCAGGATTTCCTGAAAAGCATTGCTTTAGAAATGCTAAATGCGGTATACAATATTGAACCTACCTGTGGATGATGAGCCTGTCAATGCTTGTATTTGATTGACATTTGTTGCAGTGAAGACAGAGAGCGCGGTATTTCTTGGCGTCACCCTCTTCCTTGTCGGCGGATACGAATCCCAGCTTTCCCCATGTTAGATTCTTGAAGCTACCACGGACCCGCTTGGGCCTATGTTCTTTATTATCCTCCAACATAGTTATTTCGTTTTTCGATTTCATGCAAGGAGGAGCACGAAATATTTCACGCTTCGATGAACAGGGTTGTCTCTGATGCAGGGTTGCCTGTTTTTATGAACAGCTGATGCGCTCGATGGAGATGGCCCTAGCCATATATGTACATATAATTTTTATATATTTTCGGATAAAATTGGCGATAAATATACTTAATTCCAACAATTGAGTTTTGCTGAAAAATGAACAAAGAGAAAATTAACAACGATAAATAAATCGGATAATCTCCTATAAAATTGGCGCCAAATTTATGGCCGTGAGACTTGCCTGCAGGAGGTCCTTAAATTGGGGCACTATTCGGAATGAATGATTCAGATACAATTTTAGTTTTAGAATTTAAAACTTGCTATGTATTAATTTAATTTATAATAATCCAAAAATCTTACCTATTTGGCAAGCAATTGTACCTTTGAGACGTTTTTTTCCAGTGCTTTAAGTATATTTTCATCCAACGCCAGGACACCCTTTTGGGTTCCGGTAACAAGGTTTGTCTGGAAAGAAATAAGACTGATTCGATTTACTTAGTACTGTACTTCGGAGTGTGCGCGCACCGACAGAATCCGGTAGAGGGCGACCAGGACAAGCTGTTTCTCGTCAGGTGATTCTGTCAATGGTGCTAACCGGAAATTTATTCGGTAAATCTGCAACCGAGACGTATGATATGATCAAGGAAGCTTTCCCAGATGATAATTTAGCAATATTTGTTGTGTTCCGGTGGCACATGTCCTTTTCACAAGGCCAGGAAGAGATCGCCGACCGTGCTGGAAGACCTTCGACTTCGCCTGAGAGGTTGGACCTGTGGATTATGTTGGAGCAGTGGTAAATTTTGGTCTAGGGCAGGTTAAGAGGATTGACATTAAATACGGTACAACCGGCATAATAAATTTAATAATGTCCTTGCCTTAAGACTGTTTGTGACATTTTGCTGAGTTAAAAAATATTGGGGACACCCAGAAAAACTGTCAATTGGCTTAAGCCGAATAATTTCACAAATAATATAATATAATAAACTGATTATTCATAGAAACAAAAATGTAGTTACATATTTCAACTGGATTCCAATTTTTGTTTATAATATTTGTGTTCTCAAATAAAAGTTTTTCTGTAACCGCCTCAACTATCGATATATATCCGCGAGTGTTTGTTTTTTTTATCGATGTAAAGAAGCCATTCCACTTTGCTCCAAAACCATAAAAGATGCCACGAAAGAAATCCGAGGATTTTTATAGAACTCATGGCTTTACTGCCAATTTATCTAATGGAAAATACTCCGCAACATGTCATTACTGCGATAGAGTTTTGCAAAATACCGCGCTTTCACGCCTATCTTTACACAGGTAACATTACATACATAAAGTCATGGTCTACATACGTAATGTATAACCAATTTTCTTCTAGACAAACATGCGATCAAAAGAGGAGTAGATACGCCGAACCCATCGAAAACAAACGAGAGGACATCGATCCCTATGATACCCCTGTGATCAAGGTATATATTTTGAAACTTCAAAGTTTTAGTTAGATTATATACCGCCTAAAAGTAACTACTCTTATTTTACTTAACTTTACTTTTTCACACAGATTCAGAAAATAACAAGCGGCGAAGATGATGGATTGGACAATGCCACGGAGGGAAAGGAGATTATTGTAAAGGTGCGATTCAGTTATGCCCGTTGTTATATTTATATTTATATTTGATACATATATTGTATATTTAGATACAACAAATTCTTGACGCTGCTGACCAGGAGAGCGCAGCAAAAGGACCGACCATTATAAAGTCTGAGATACTAAAACCAGTTGATCCCACGGATTTGGCTCAAGGACAGCAAGTCGAAATAGAGATCTCAAATACGGATGGGTCTGGACAAGATTACATAGAGTTCGTCAACGATAGCAAAGAGGTGACTATTATAGGCTGGAAATAAGTTTTTATATATTTTTTCACTTATTGTGCAGCACTACATATTGCAGGAACATTTGGATGACTCGACGCAAGGGGCGTCCATTGTAACCAGGCCCAAGAGTAATTTAGCCTCCTTGCGGGCCGAGAAGGCACGAGCGGAAATCAAACAGTACCAGAGCAAGACCAAGTTTCTTAAGACGGAAACGGAAAACCTTAAACTAGTGCGGACTCTGATGCTTCTAAGGATTCAAAAGTTACGACTGGAGATCGACGCTCTGCGCGCCCAAAATTAATTTTAAGCTTAATTACACGTTTACATGTCAAAATTTAATTAACTATGTATGTACATCGTGGGCCTTGTAGACATATATGTTATATACACATTGCCAAATGTACATATTTTTATGTACATGTGCGTATTTGTAGTACAGTCTGTGTGGCAAATCTGTTAATTATCGATAGAAAATATTCCAAATATTTTGAAACCTGCTTTCGGACATTTGGCAATTTTAAAATATTAAATGTTATATTAAAAAAAATCATAACAATCAAAAAGGTAAAGAAGTAACTTTATTTTGTTCTGCAAACATTGCAGTGTTTGTTTACAATCTAAACTCATAAATACATGTTTCATAGAAACTTAATTTGTAATTAGCGATGCACAAATATTAAAAATTCATTTGATAACCCTAAATATCGAATACTCGATAACTTCTCGCCACAACCCTGCTCATCACATGATAGCCAGGGTAAAGTCGGGGAGGAGTGAAGGGTTTTTCTTTGCAGTCGTTCGTCATATGATTAAAAGTCCAACAGAAAACTAAAAATGTTGCGGAGTTGCGTGATTTTTTCGCTGTTTATTGCAGCCAGTAAGTAAATCTAATAACTAAAAGTATCCTTCAGTCTTTTTGAGTTTCGGTATGCACGAAATATGCGAATAATTTGTATGCAAAGACTGTCGATGGGGGTGGTGACTTCTCAGAGACTTCTGCATGCGCAGAATTGGAGGACGAATAGCTCCTTATAAGATAAGGAATTTTCACAAAACAAATAACTAATTTTTCTTTACTTATACTTTATCCGAAGTTCATGCGACGGGCGAGTTCACGGTCCTGAACAGCCCCAAGGCGATCAGCTTCAAGGGCAATGATGCTCTGGAGAGCTACTACCTGGGCGATGTTCTGTACGCCTGCATGGGCAATTCTGTGATTGGTGACTCCAACTGGAACGGCGTGACCATCAATGATCCCTTCAATCTGGCCAAGGGCGTCATCGTGGTCCACGTTAAGGGCACTGGTCACGTGACCACCGCCGGCAATGCCAAGTCTTTCGAGCTAACAGGGTCTCGTACGGATGCTTCACTGAATGCTCTGGCTGCTGAGCTGGAAGCTTCCAATGAGCCCGTTTGCGACGTCAACTTTGAGCAGTTCGATGATGGTGTAAGTGTAGATTTAAATGAAAATATTTAACTCTTCTCTATATTAAAAATTCCATTAATAGGTACAAGCTTGGAAGTCCTGCTTTGGCGACTTCGAGGCACCCGCCGCCAAGCCCACCAAGCACTTGAATCCCTCTCTGCACTCTGCTGACAAACAGTTCCTTCAGGAAGTTGGTTTCATCAATGGCGCTGCCGAACATCTGGCAGAGATGGCCAAGCCCTCAAACGTTCTGCTGTTGCGTGTTTCCATCGATGGAGTGGCTAAGGCTCATGGCGAGAAATCCGTGGCTATGGATGAGGCCAAGAAATTACTGTCTACCGCTGTCAGCCGCCTGCTCGCCGCTTCCCAGAAGTCCAGCGACTCGGTTCTGTTCATCCAGTCCACTGAGAAGGATGTGGCTGTGTCGCGCAGCAAGCGTAATGCCCTGGCTCCCGATGCCACGAACCCCTTCAATCTGGCCACCTATTACAGCACCGACTACCCCGTCATCTTCAATATCATCCTCTGGTTCATGGTCGTCTTTGGCCTGTCTCTGCTGGCCATTTGCTACGCCATCGCCGCCATGGATCCCGGCAGGGACTCCATCATTTACCGCATGACCTCCACCCGCATCAAGAAGGACAACTAAGCGGGAACTTCTGCAGAGGGCGATGCCCCACTTATTTCTTGTTATTTCGTCCCTTTTTTAGTTAAAATCTGCCAACTTGTACTTCAATTTAAAACAAACAGAAATCGGCCCAATAATTGTGTGTGTGTGTGTGCGTGCAATTGGTCGCTGAAGTTGGCTATTTATCTATAAATAAGTATTAAAAAACTTATCAGTTTTCGATGCAGTTGCGGCTGAGCAATAATTCCATAGTACTTTGTTAAATTTTCCTGTTTTGTTGTACTTTTTAGGTTCATTTATATATATATATATAATATACGAATATGCACAACATACTCGCCAAGTCAGTCAGTTCTTTTTAAAGCTAACCATCATGTGTAAATTATCAATATGTGTCAGACGTTAAAAAATAATGTTGAAAATATATAAAGCCTAAAAAGACAAAATTGTTTGCTTTTCTATTCTTGGTGAACTTGAATATTGGAAGAGTTAGCAAAGATCGAAGGCAAAGACAAGTAAAAACTGAAACCAAATTAAGAACAATGGGTTTATTAAGTTTAAATTCGAAAATGTTTGACATAAAATCATTTTTTTTAAAGGCTTAGTTACACATATTTCTTTTCAGTCGGAGATCTGCACAGGATCAGTAAACTAAACTAATTGATTTCCACTAAACCAAGCAAACAACTATGCTCCCCAATGATCGTTGGCATTGTCATATGGCGAACTACTTCCTCCGCTCCAGGCACAGCAGCCAGATCCATTCTGCCCAGTCGAGCTCTCCCGTAGCATGGCCTGTAGATGGTTTATATAATTAATGGCGATCCTGAAAATACAAATAGATATGTAACTTACTGATTTATAATGAAGATATTCTTACTCACCTTAAGCTTTCGATTTTGGAATACTTCTTGCCGTTTGGCTTTGAGATGGGCAACTTGGAGCGCAGCAAATCAAAGGCGCGATTCATGTCCCGCATCCTGGTTCTCTCCCTATCGCAGGCCGTTCGCCTATAGTCTTTTTCCATCTGCAGAGCTTTCTCCCGCCAGGCGGGATTGTGCTCCTTGGATATTTCTACTTCAGAAGTATTGGCCACGCTGCCGCCTCCGTAGCTCATATACATCGGTGGCGGTACCAATTCACTGGGCTTGGGTTCATCTAATCGAGCTGGAGAGGCAGTTGTCATTTGACCACCATGCCACATCGACACTGGCTGCGGGATCACACTATAGCTGGGGGGCAGCAAACCCAAGTTCGGTGCCTCCTTCTCGTATCCCACCATCAAGGTGGGTGAGTAGTTGTGCGAATGAGCCGGAGCATACGCCAACAGGCCCCCGCCATCGGGGGTGAGTGTGTAGTTTAAACTTACAGCCGACTGCGAAGTACCCAACTCGAGGAGAACGGGCTGTTCCGTGGACTCTGCCTCCCCCTCCGAGCCACCGCTTAAATAAGGTCCCCGCGTGGACACTGGCACGGGCACCAAGACCGCAGGGGGATCTCCCGTAGCTGAGCCAGCGGTGCCCGCGGCGGTGGAGCTCAGCAGTTGATCCGTCATCGCTTAAGCCGATTTTCGAATGACCGATGCAGCAACGTAAGTTCTCGCTGGGCTGCAGGCTTACCTGGACTCGATTTTTATTTTTAGTGCATTATAGGCTACCGATCGTGATGAATGACTCTCCCATCGATCCGAGACGTGACTACACATCTAGGGATGGTGAGGACCATAACACATCTTCCACTAAAGAGGCCACCTTTCTTTATGCGTGTGTCAACAAATAATGTGATCTATGGCAGGGACAACTTGTCGTCGAGAGAATCCTTTTGTCTACCTGACACGACACACAAAGCGGCTTAATTTCTTAGCTATTGTGCCACCGATCGAGGCGCGTGTGGCAGCCTGGAGTTGCGTTCGACTTATGTCGTCCCTCTCTGGCTGGGATCGTCGATCAGTGATCGCCACAACTTCAGTTTGAGTTTTTCTTTGATCGCTATATACAAACACCTACACTGGGGCGATCCCACATAAGCGTAGCGTGTATTTTCGACGCATGTAAACACAAGTGTTTTAACTTAATTAAAAAAAATACATCCATAAGCCCAGTTATGCATATACGTCTATATGAAGGTGAGAAAATAAAATGTTCCATACCCCTGCCTGCAAACAGGCAAAGCCTAAAGGTTCACCCAAATCTAATTTTAAACTAATTCGGTTTCCGTCTAATCCCGGAGTACAGTAGCAGCTCACACGGTGGAACAGCTTTTTATCGGCATTCCAGCTTAATTTTAAGTTCCTAACTTAATATAAACATTTATGTTTAAAGAAGTCAAGTCTATCTATAAAGTCTTTCTTATCAAAATATCTAATTGTTAGTACAATACTTTATGGGTTGTTAAAAGAATCTATCTAGTTTAAAGGTATACATATCTTTGATGTCAATAAGATCTATAATCTCAAAACTGTCCTGAATCAACGAATTAGTTCTAATAATAAAACAGAAACCAAAATCTAATCGCAATCTCACAAAGTAAATTCACTCTGAGCCTTGCCCGCGAAACCTAATTCATTACTCTGGTTTCGGGTTACTCGCAAATACACACAACTCGAAATAGGAAAATTACTTACATTTTTGCAAAGCCGAGTTATTTTTTTAGCTGGTTTACCAGAGAGCGCGGTTTGCCGGGAATCGGAAATGAATATTGTTCTGAACATTGTTCTCCGTAGAGAAACCTAGACATGGGTTTTCCTTCTCTCCGCTCTTATTGGGCTCTTTGGTGTCAAGTGGCCATCGAAGTTAACAACGCCTTTTACAACTCCCGAATGTGGGTCACTGCGGTGGCAATTGCAAATCGAAGCTGTTTATTGTTTTCTGCTTTATAAAAATAAACACGGTGTGTAAAAAATTAAAATAAATAACGAGTACAATGAAGCATTAAGTGGGCGCCAATTGGGCTCAGAGCCACCGGCTTAGATCAATTCATTAGAACTATATACATAGGAGTGCTTTAATCGTCTCGATTTTGAACTAATCTCTCTTAGTTCGCTTTAAGCTAATTTCATAAAAACTTCAAATTGAATCGATGTCAAGCAAATGCAAGTTCCTTAGCTCTGATGGGACTCCTAGCTGCCGAATTGCAGGGGTCGCAGTTCAAAGTACTTGTCCAAAACTTCGTCAGTAATAAGTTTGCGTGCTGCCTGATGCTGCTCTACAATAGGCGTAAGAGTCTACACAAGAAATTATAAACCATTAAAATCTTTAGACTTAATTTAATTCCCAATTATATAATTGTTTAACAACTTACCTCCACGGCCAGCTTCTTAATCTCGCCAGTAAGCATCTCTCCTTTGCTGTAAGCCTGTCGCACCCCCTCCAGTTTAACATCATCCTCCAAGAAGAACTTAAGTAGCTGATAGGACACATCAATATCGGGGATACCGCCTAGTTTACGGTGTTCCTCCACAGTGGCGCGCCCGCCAGAGAAGGCATACTTGTTAATTTTATTTTTGATCTGCTTGGGTGTATCAGTCAGATAGACAGCAGAGTTCTGGTCACTGGCCGACATTTTCGTTTTGGCACCCTGCAAGGCAGGGAAAAAAGTAGAGTGCATTAGCGCACATTTCGGGAATCCTAGGCGAGGAGCCACGTCGCGGGTCATGCGGAAGTACGGGTCCTGGTCAATGGCGCACGGAATGAGGCAATGCACCTTCTTGTTGCCAAATATGAAGGGGAAAGTACTGGAGATGGCAGGGGCAGCCTGCGCAGCAGGGAACCCGATCTTGCCGATGATGTCAGAATCGCCGAAACCAAAAATTCCTTTTACTTGGTTGAAAGTTACGCACTTTTGGATGCGGATGATGTTTTGGTACATGGCAGGGCACTTTCTACACAATGGAATAAAAAGAAATAAGAAAATTTTGAATAATAATTAATTGAATTACTGACCCCATGAAATCCAAGTTGTTGAATATAAAGGTCTTGTTAACGTCGAAACCCATTGCGACAATATCCTTGGCATTCTCGCGGGACAACTTGATGGCATCCTCAACCTTTAGGTCCTTCCATAAAGTCTTTTCATCGTCCGTTAACTGAATGACCAACGGTACGTCAAAAGTCTCCTGCAGCCATTTAGTCATGATGAAGGGAACCAGATGTCCCACATGCAATGACCCCGAACTAGGACCACGACCTGTATACAAGTAGAAGGGTTTGCCATTTTCCCTCAACGAGAGAATGGTGTGCAGATCCCGGTGCGAAAAGAACATTCCACGTCGGATCAAGTGGTGCGCGGGTTTGCCAGTGATTTTCTCGAACCGGGCGATAAGATCTGCATCGATTTTGCTTGACCCAAAGCGTTCTGCAACGTGTCAATTTTTGAGTTTTTCAAAGATTATTTTAGGATATTTATAAAACAAAGTCCACGTGCTTACTTATCAGCTTGTCGTAGTCGACGCCCGTGTCGTTGCTACTGGCTACATTCCACGGATCCACAACATCTTCAGCTGCTGCCTCTGGAACTGCCTCCTGGGCCTGGGCATCGGTGCCTGTTTCCACCTGCTCTGATTCCGGCTTTCCATTAAGTGTCAGTGCTTCCACGCCTTGCGAAATGGTCTCCTTGGTGTCCGCCATGGGAATTGCTTCTAGTCAGTCTGATTTTTGTGATTTTACAGATAATTTAATACTGGCCAGCGAAATTCTCCCTTTCACATGTGAAATGAAGCGCTTATTAGAGGCGGAAGATAATCGATTTTGGGTCGATTATTAAGGGGGTATGCCAACCAAAAATACAAATTTTTGCAGTTGTATAAAATGTTATATTTCAAAGATAATATTAATTAAAAAAATATTTATTTAGATATTTTGTACACTTGTACTTGAAACAAATAAATTAAAACAGACAACTTTTTATTTAAAAGCTTACTATTTTTTAGCCGCTAAAAAGTTATCGATAACGGTGTAGCCCTGGTAAATCAGCTGTTTCGGAGGAATGCAAATTGGACAAAAAATGCAAGAGAGTTAACTTTAATTGCAAGTTTTTTAAGGAAAGTAGACAGATAAAGCATCTTCACAATGCCTATAATGTACAATACGGGCGAGTGGTTCAAGGTGCGGCCGGACTACTATAGGTAAGTCCAATTATGATTTTAAAAACAATATTATTAATACGCCCCTTCTGATTCAAAGAAAAGTGGAGCTGCCGACGCCCAACTGGCCACTGGATCTGGAATTGGAGTATATGCATTTGGCAGCGGCTCCATATGGAGGTCCATTGGCAGTCACTCGGGATACCACGAAATTGGTGCCTCTAAAAGGTTCCGCCAGACCGATGATCCGCATTTTCGACACCACCGGAAGGGAAACAGGTCATATATTGGTGAGTTTATATTTTTAAAAATTCGTAATGCTTGTTTAAATGTCATCTTTCTACAGTGGAACCATGGTAAACTCATTGCCATGGGCTGGTCGGATATGGAGGAGCTTATTTGCGTACAGGAAAACGCTACCGTCTTTGTCTATGACATGTTTGGTCGGGAAAAGGAGTCCTACAGCATTGGGGACGAGGCGAGCGTTACCAAAATTGTGGAGGCTAAAGTATTTCAGTCTTCTACTGGTACAGGAGTTGCCGTATTAACCACTTCCGGGCGGGTCTTTCTAAAACAAAATAGCAGCAAAGCAGAGCGTCGCCTGCCGGATATTCCCAGTAATTATTTCTTTAAACCTGATTAAGAAGTGAACGGCATCTTATTGGTCATGTTTTATATAGATTCTAGCATTAATTGCTCATGTTGGGACATTGTTACGGAAGGTCGCAACAGCTACTGTCTTCTTGGAAGGGATCGAGAAGTGATTAAGCTTTTTCCCGATGAAAAGTTACCCACCATCACCGCAAATCTGTTCGAAAAGCCGCACGATCGCATTATCAAGATATCTGTATCATATAATCACCAACATTTGGCTTTATACACAAATACTGGTCTTTTATGGATGGGAAGCGTTGATATGCGACAAAAATATTGTGAGTTCGATACCGGCCGCAAGGACATGCCACTTCAAATGGAATGGATCATGAACACGGACGACAACGAAGCCGATGCAGTGGTCATCGCCTACCCCTCCTATTTGCTAATTGTAAATCGAAATGCTGATCGAAGCGACTACCACTATGACCCAGTGCTGTTTTTGGTTGCGGAAATGGATGGAGTTCGCATCATAACCCAGACTTCCCATGAAATGATACAACGTTTGCCCAAATGCGTGGAGAATATATTCGCAGTGAATAGCCAGGAACCCGCGAGTTACCTCTTTGAAGCCCAGAAGAAGTTCGAAGAGAAGTCTTACAAGTCAGATGAATACCTAAGCATGTGCCGGGATAAAATTGATTTGGCTGTGGATGAGTGCATCTCGGCGGCATCCTTTGAATACTGTCCCGAGACCCAAAAGAGTCTGCTTAGGGTAAGGATGACAAGGTAAAATATTACATTCGTTTAACTTTACGTTCTTGTTCTTTTTTAGACAGCTTACTTTGGCAAAGGTTTTATTTTAAACCACAACCCTGATGAATACATGCGTATTATGAGGATATTGAGGGTCCTAAACACACTAAGACACGAACAAATCGGAATTCCACTAACTTTTAAACAGTGAGTTAAAAAGGAAAAGTGACCTCAATATATAATCCTTTTTTTTTTAGGTTCACCCACCTGAATCCGGAGGTAATACTCAGCCGTTTGGTGTATCGCAAGCACTATGCCGTTGCCATTCAAGTGGCAAAGCACTTGAACTTGCCAGAGTCTTGGATTTTGGAGCATTGGGCCTACGACAAAGTGATCCATGATTCCAGTATGTGACACGAACTGCTCCATGTCTTTAAAACTAAGATCATGTCCCTTTTTTAGATGACTCCGAAGTGGCTCGTAAGATAACCGAAAAGTTTAAGAACCCCTCGGTAGAGGGAATATCGTTTTGCAACATTGCAGCAAAGGCTCATGATGTGGGACGAGATGAATTAGCTACAAAACTTCTCGACCTGGAGCCTCGAACTTCGCTGCGAGTCCCATTGTTGCTAAAAATGCGCAAATTTGACCGCGCTGTGGGCAGTGCCACAGAGTCTGGTGACACAGAATTGATTACCCAAGTACTCCTTGAGATGAAGATGCATATGATGCTCTCTAATTTACACGTATGTATTTTATTTTTAATCGTCTTAATTTTTTTATAATTTGGAGTTGCTTTCAGATGACAATTAGAGACCATCCCCTGGCATTAAATATGTACAAGAAAATCATGAAGGAAACGAATCGGGCTGGACTTTATGGAATATACAATACAGAAGATGACCAGAAGGCAATCGCCGAATACCATTTCGAGAACGCGATCGAAACCAACAGTCTCGAGTCGAATTTGTCCCCGATTGCCAATGCTTACACCCAGGCTCGATGTACCTTGGAAGCAGAGCTGTGTGCGGATACCAGTCGATTGCTAAAGCTGCAAAAAACTCTGGACAGTAAGTATGGTAGTAGTTTGAGTGGATTGTCGGTGCACGACACTATCCTGGAGCTTTTGCACCTTGGACAACTGAATGAGGCCGAGAAAATCAGAAACAGCTTTAAAGTACCCGAGCGTCGCTTCTGGTGGTTGCGTATTCTAACGCTTTCGGAGCATCAGAGATGGGATGAGTTGGAGAAGCTTGCCAAGAGCAAAAAGAGTCCTATTGGTTACGATCCATTCGTGGAAGTTTGTCTTAAACAAAGCAATTCGGTGGAAGCGCGAAAATACATCCAGAAGTGTAGAGACAACCGTAAAGTACACTGGTTTATTCGGGCAAAGTAAGCAATTGGTTTTAGGTTTATGGTTTATATTGTAATAATTAATTTATCTATTATTCTTTTGTAGTCTATTGAACGAAGCCATTGATTATGCATTTGAGCAGAGGGATATACATAGTCTTGGTGAAATAAAAAAAAAGGAGGAAGTCGTGAATGATGGAAATCTGTTGAGCAAGGTCTGCAACTGCATTGCCATGCTTGAGTCTAGAAAGTAAGCGAAACATTCCTATACAGAAACTGTTTGAATATAATAAAGAACTATTTATTGATGTGTACAAATACCATAACTCCTGCAATCGATTCCCTTGAATATATTTTTGAGACCAGTTTGTGTTTTTGAAGGACATTTTATTATACATATGTTTATGTAGTATTAATAGATCACATAAAGCAAAAAGAGAATATTTAACTACATTTTAGTTTTAATGATTGATGGTTTTATTTTTATGATGTGTTAAAATTCCGCCCTATTCTCTTTTAAAAGCTTTTCTCAGAGAATTTCCCGGGTTACGTTGGATACAGGGGATAGGATTACTCGCTTTGATGATGATGATGGTTTATGTTTCGACTTTAGTTAATTTTCTACGTATAGTTACGATTTTAGTAAATTACAATTACAATACATTATATAGTACATAGTAGGTAGTAGGTAGATAAAGTATTAACTATTTTAATTTATTTTATTACGTTTTTTTTTTTATAAATTTTTATTCAAGAGTAAATTTTTTTCTTTTTTTTGTGGTTTCTGTTTGCATACATATATTTTTAATATATTTACGAACATAACAGCAGTCTTATATAAGATGACATACTCAATTTATTGTTTTCATTAGAGGGATTTGAGTTCAATATTTTGCGAGTGTTCTGGCAAGTCGATCAAGTCTGATCCATAAATTAAAATGGGGACATTTTTATGCCAAATCAGACACTGCCTTGGCCAAAACACTCAATACCATCCTTCCATGACCCAAAGACAGATCCTTGCTTTCTACACATATAAAATTTTTTTGGCTATACTAGTGCGATCCGTTCATAGGAATCGCTAAGCGTGTTTTTGTTTACCTCAATATATTGTATTTAAATGTAAGTATGCATTGGTAGCTATAGGGTTATACATTGATTATGAACGCAGAACTATTTATTGTAGTTAAGGTGCGGTTAACTTTTAAGACGCTGGGCGTCTGCGAAATGCGGTCTGAAGATTATTTATGTTTTGGTTTTGGCGACTGACTACGTTCATGTATACTTGATAATATTTATGATGATCTAAAGATATATACGTGTATATGTATATTAAATTTCATTTGTTTTTGTTCGTTTTTGAATGCTTAAGGAACCCGATTCTGGTAGGATAGGAAGTTCGATTGAATTTTGGGGCATGCTATGAAATACAATCATTAAGAGTATGCACAAGGATATTTGTGTTTTATAATCATATCGTATATTTTGTTGTATTTTTTTTTTTTATTTTTTAGGGAGACTTTACATTTAGGGACGTTTGAACACTAATTCTATACAATTACAATACATGCACGGACACACTCACACAGCTACAGATGTATGTTCTTGTATATAAATAATAGAATAGTTTATAAATATAATACTATAACTACTGTAGAGTTATTGTGGCTCCTAAGCCGGTTCGCAGCTTCAGCTTAAGTTCAGCTTCGACGGTTCGTGGGCTTCCCCTAAATTTTCAACTAACTAGTTTATGTTTTTTTTTCTTCTTTCTTTCAAATATTCGACATTTAAATGATTAATTTCTGGATTTCCAAGATCTCGAATGGATTATCTCGATTGGCTCGCACGAAATTGTCTTGGCAAGTTCGGGACCTATAATTTTCCTAAGAGAATGATGTCTTCTCTGATTTTTGTTTGCCAATGTATGATATATTGTATTTTAAATCAACATTTTGGGGAATCCCAATTACCTTATTCTATTAAAATTGTACAGAGGAAATTTTTATAGTTGTACATCAATATATGCGTTCCGGGCATTCATCTCTCCAAACCCCTTGAATTTTGTGGCTTTTATGCAAGTATGAACTCAAAAATTTAATTTAACTACAATAGTGACTAGTTGAAGATATATCTTCAAATATATTTACTAAATATTTTTTAAATTATTTTCGCGCAATTAATTTTTTTTTGTTTATCTATTAGGTGTTTTTTTTTTTTCTTTTTCTTTTTTTAGAGTTTAAGAATTATCTAAAGCGTTTTTGGAGAAAGTTTTCATAGCTTGTCAGCTTATATACATGATTTATGATTTCAGAATTTCCTGTTAAATATTGCTGAGATTTATTTTAGGTTTGTGGATGGATGGTGTGGTGTGGATGATTTTAAATAGTTGCAAAATGCATGGAATTTATATTTTTATATTATTTTTGTTTGTTTGTTTGTTTACTTTTGCATTCATTTGGAAGCCAATGGAAATTCTTTCTTCTTGGAAAACTTCTCTGCTTGAGACCCTTCTTCTCCTTCTCCTTCTCCTCCCTCTTTTCTCATTTTTGAATCCTTTTCCCATCTCCCATATTGACGAATCCTCTTGCTCCGCCTCTCGTCGGGTTTATTAGTCAGTTAGTTAAACCTTCATCACAGCCAACACTCTGTCGCTTTCAGCGGCGCTCAGCGCTTCCTCATTCTTCACCGATCATCGTCTCCGATTATATCCGATACGATCTTAGATGATCAATTGATCGTTTTCTTGAAAAGATTTTGGTGTATGTGCTCGTTCTGCATTGCGCACATTTGGCCGACAGCAACCGCCCGCAAGGCACCGCCTCCACCACCGCCAACATCCGACTGAATGGCTGGGCCATCGCCTCCAGAGGACATCGATACAGTTTTTGAAGCACGCAGATTGGAGAAGAACTTCTCCTTGATGGCCAGCGCCGAGTACTTGTGCTCAATGAATGTGGGCGAGATCTGCATCGGCGTCATGCCATGATGGGGACTGCCGGCAGTGACGGATGGTTTCCCACACCCAATGGCTGTCAACCTCTTGGCGGCAGCGGCTGGAACGGTTGACGGCGGTTTGCTGGAATCGCTGCTGCTGTGGTTGCTGTTTTGATTGCTGTGGTTGTTTGAGCAGGAGTAAGAGGTTTCTGCAATAGGTAGAGAGAAAAGGAAAAGAAGTAACGAAAAACATAAAATCAAAATCAAAACAAAACAAGCAAACGGAAAACGAAAATCGGAAATCGGAAATCGGAAATGAACCCATTAACTCTTCCCGACAGAGATGTTTAGTATAAAATATAGATAGTGGATAAGATAAAAGTCAGATATTACACAGATATTGCACTAAACCGAGGGTTGTCTTACAAATTATAATCAGAGCCAGTCGCAACTTAAACATATTCGTGTAGATGTGTGGTGTGTGTTTTTTTTATGTATATATATTGTATAATTAAATTCAATTTGCTATAGCTTAGAACATAAATAATACTTTCTTTTTAGCCGAATACGAATAGTACACTAATCTGAGATTAAATCAATTTTTTAGTCGGTAAACATTACTAATAAAAGTGATCAGATGGAAATGAATTTAAAATTAGCATTCTACATTTTTTTTTACATTTTTCTCTTCGTCTAGGTATTATTTTTTAGTTTTTTTTTTTCATCATTTTGTTTTATGTTCTAATTAAATTAAGAGGAGATCAGACGTTGTAAATAGTTTAATAATACAAGCATGATAGTCATACATACAAATAATAGTGATTAATTCTCTCTTTTTGTTTTTTTTTTTTTTTAAATAATACAAAATTACATATTGCACAATCAATGCGATTTGTGTGGATTTCATTAGAAAAAGAAGTTTTTATGATACAATGGGAAATCAAATCGATTCGATTTGGGAGTTAAATTAAAAACACAACTTATGTTCTCTAAGCCTGGTCTCTAAGCAAATAAGCAGTCTACGTAATGTTTCCAAATGGATATTTTGGTGAGTGAGTGAGTTTGACTTGGCGCCCCCTTAATTTTCATTTTTTTTTTTCGATTCTAGACAGCCTAGAATTTCTTTCCCTATTTTTTCATTTTCATTTTCATTTTCATCGAAGTCGTAGTCGTATACGGGAGCTTGTCAATGCTGTGGCCTGGGTGGTTCCAGCGTCAGTTTGCGGTGCATCAGTAACTGCTTGAGTATAGGCTACGTCTCATCATTGACGGCGCCAGCGCCCACAACTTCAATGCCCGTATTGGCACCGATTTCATCTTTGTTCTCTGTGATGCTGGCTATCGCAGCAGCAACGCTCTCCGAAATGGCATCGCTCTGGCCATCATCCGTGTCCATCGGCTCCACCAATTCTAATTTACCCTTTTTATTCAGCTGCTGCTGGGGTGTGGGCGAGCTGCTTTTGCTGCTGTTGCCGCTAATGCTGCTCGTGGGACTGATGGGCAGTACATGATGCTGCTGTTGCACTTGGACTTGCTGTTGCACTTGCTGCTGCTGCTGCTGCTGCAACTGTTGCAGTTGGGTCGGAATGGCTGGCTCTTGCAGTAGAAGTATGTTGGTCTTCTTGGTCAGCGAAGCCACTAGCGCCTGCTGGTTGGCACTACCATTGCCGTTGGTGGTTGTGGTAAAGGTCAGCGTTTGAGTGTTTTTAGTGGGTGAAGTGGCAGGTGTGAGTATGCCCAAGTTGACCAGATTCGGCAGCGGTTTGTTGCCATTTGTGACCTTGTTGGGATTGAGCTGCTGATGCTGTACGATGTCGACTGCTGAGCCACCGTTGGCCACATTGGTGGCTAGTTTCAGAATCTTGCTGGCCGTTGCATTGGCAGCCATAAGATTGCTTACCGATTTGGCAGTCGGTTGATTGTTGGTTTTAATGGATACTAAACCGAGGGTGCTGCGCATTAAATTGTTGTTGTTGCTGTTACCTGTTGCACTGGGGCCGCCGTTCTGCAGGATCTGCTGCTGTTGCTGCTGCTGCTGTTGATGGTTGGACGTGACGTTGGTCAGCGTGACCACATTTCCGGCGCTAAGCTGCTGCAGTACACTCCCATTGGTTGTGACAGCTGCAGGGTTGCCGTTGCCTCCGTTATTGGTGTTCCCATTGGACAGAGTGCTGCTGCCGCCGTGGCAACTGCTGGTACTGCTGGACATATTGCTGATGCTCGACGGACTGAGCGACCCTATCGACTGCGACGGCGAATTGCTGCGCTGGATGACTGGTGGCGGGGGATTGGAGCTGTTGGTGTTCGAGCTGTTGCTGCTGCCAACGGCAGTTGCTGCCAGACCACCACCATCAGCCACCATTAGTTGAGCACTGAGCACACTGTCCGGCTGCGAGTTGTGAGTGTGCAGAGCGTGATTCTTCAGGCCCTGGGCCGTCTTGTAGCTCTTACCACAGTGGCACTTGTAGCCCTTGCGAACTCTAAAACATTACAAAGGCTTATAATATCCTGTTTTGGAGGATTTCTTTATAAAGTTAGATTACCTTCCGTCCTTCTTGTGGCCATTCTTTGAATGGTACTTGATGCCATTCACGTTTTTGTAACGCTTTTTGCATCCTGGAACTGGGCAGGCGAAAGGTTTCTCATTGCCAGGCGCGCCATTGCTTCCGCCACCGGAATGCCTGTTGATTATTGATAATTTTAAGCAAGATTTTTATAAGAATAACTAGTATTCCCTTACCTGCTGCCATAGCGCATGATAAACTCGGAGCTGAACTCTTCAGTGGTCCAAGAGTCATTGCTATCCTCCGACTCTGTGACAACCATCTCATCTTCGTCCATTTCGCTGCCTACAGAAGAACACAAAAACTTTGGATTATTATTGAATGACAAATTGAAATAGTAGAGTCTTGCCTGTGGGAGTTGTGCTACGGTTGGACGAGGACATGCTGTAGCTGTGGTGCTTGATGGCCAGCTTCCGCTTGAGCTCCACATTGCCAGTGCCATGACCGGACGAGTTGGAGCCGCTGTTGATGGTCGGTGGGGCGGTGTTGGTGGCCAGAAAGCCAGCCTCCTTGCGATTTTCCTCCGTATAGAAGCGCAGGATGTAGCTCAGAGGCAGGCACGCAGGCTGAGCCTGCTCTTTCTGTTCAACCACCTTAGGATCATAGTCTGAAAGAAAAGGATATTTCATAATTAATAATAATCTCGGAAGATATATATTCTAGATCACCCCAGACAGAACATACTCTGTAGCAACAAGATTTAGATAATTAAAAATTCCCTTTTGCGTCGAATCCGAATTCCAACCGGAATGCGGGCTGAGCCAGAAACCTGCATCCAAAATTCGTTTGCAACTGCTGTGTTTGCGTTTGCACTGGAACAAGTTCAGAGACATTCGTGGTGAGGCGACCCACAGCCCGGGCAATTTATTATTAAAATGTCGAAATAAGTAAATAACGAGAGTGCACGTACGGGATGGGATGGGATGGCATGGCGACGAATTTAGTGCCTGAGCGCCTCAGCGCCTGCTTTTCGTCTATTGACGCATTTTCTGAGGGTTCTCATCTCGAGGTGGGATTTCTCGGGCGGGTTAAGGGCAGGACAACCACATGGCTAACGTTTGGGGACGACATTATCTTATCGGCAGAGAACAAGCATAAGCCGAAAGCTTGCTTAATCAGCGAACGGGCGGGCGGGTGCATAATAACAGGTGGCTGGCCCCCATTACTTATACAATGTGTCCCCGCGTGTGCGTGTGCAACCTAACCTCCATGGGCGACGAGCGCAGTGCACGCTTTATTTCTCAATTAAATCATTTTTGGTGCGTAACTGTGCCAGCGAGACCATTTATCATGTGGCACTCGGGACACACTGCATCAATGATTGCGGTGTCAGTTAACGGATTGCCGCTAAACGCAAAGTAAACATGCATTGATTAGTTATGAATCTAAACTCTATAACTGCAATCTTTTAGAGAATCGAATGCATAAAGACCTCAAATCGACATTGCATCATGATTTCGTAATCGTTTACTTTTCAAAAACTTAATCCGGACTAGAAAATTGCACTGCTGTTACGAGAATACTTCGATAACATTGCACTTTAATTGCTCCGATTTGCTAGAACAAAACATATGCCGTAAATTAGATATTATGCGGAACATATGCCTTCATTAAGTACCCCTTCCCTGCCCTGCTCCACCCGCTCCAGCCACAAAACAGCGCTTATCAGAGCGAAATGCGATTAAAAACATTTGCGGCAAAGATTGCGTTTGCGTTGATGGGATGTCTACGTGCCAGGCAATCGATTGATGACACATACGGACATGGTGAGTATATTGCGAATATTACGCACATAATTCCACGTACTTTAGTTGCCATATTTATTCGAAACGGAGCTGCTGTTTAAGTGCAACCAATTTTTAGTGCCACGCCCCCACCATCCTTCAGCGAAGACTGCGTCATTTGTGGCGGTCAAATAAGTTCAATTTAGATTCCTTTGCTGCTCCGCCTCCATTATTTTTTGTTTTTGATAACCCGAGTCGCACTCTCTCCCCGCCTCTCGATTGGCGACGGTGACACTTGCCAACTGCCTCTCAGTCGCGGTGTCTGTTTATCAAATCGAGTATATTTTACAAACAACTTTTAAAACAAATATGATATATAGCTAAATATACACATTCACAGCGAGTACTCGTATATGTACTAGTACGACGACGCATATCGCATATTTTTGTATTTTTTCAATACGAAATTACCGCAGATGCCTTCGCCTTCGGTTTCGCCTTCGCCCTCTCACTTCTGAGTCATGCACTTGTTGCAGAATTCGCAAAGATAACAAATTTGTTTCAGTTTGTTTTCATTTCGAGCGGCAGCAGCAGCAGCAGTCTCAAAACTTTCCAAAAGCCATTCCTTGTGAAATTTGATAAAAACAAAGTCGTTGGACTGCAGATGGCATCGGATTCATGTTGACATTGCAAGTGCAGCTGGTGCCAGGGATCATATTTAAGCAAAATATTACATTTCGCACATGGATTAACAATCAATAGAGAAAAGCGTGCCAAAATGTCAACCCAATGAGACTTTTTTTGCATTTAAATCTCGTTTAAAAGTAATTTAGCAATGACTTCTAAGTTTATAAATAAAACGAAAGCTGCCAAACAAGTTTAGGAATCCCATAAAATCTGTTTTAATTCTGTAAAATATAAAATACCATATTCGGTAATCGATGAAGGGGCAAAAGCAGGGCAGGGGAGCCACGCCATTAAGGAGCACAACAGGTGCCTGGCAACTGTGAAAAGGACAAACCTGAAGGTCTCGCCTGCCTTTGGTTGCCATGCCAACTGAAATGATACGAGGCGGATACGGAATCCGATTCGGAACGAACTAAAAACAACGCCCAGAGAGAAGTTTGCCGAGAACAGTACAGAAAAGCCCACGCATCGAATGTCCTTCAAGATAATGAAATAATGGGCAGTTATAAGCCCAGGCTTCTTGCTCACGTAACGGATACGGGGATACAGGGATACATGGATACGAGTACGAGTACGGCGTTTGGGGTTTACAACATCTGGGGTTTTGTTTAGGGGTGGCTGGGCTGTTGTCATGTGGGCGTTTTTGCTCGAGAGCTTTATATAACGCCCCTGGACAAAGAGGCGTGGTGGAGCCGAGGTGGAAAAGCCTGCCCGGGCAGCCGCCATTGCTCTGCTCGGCTCTGCTGTGTTTTGTGTACTTTGAACGTTATCACGCAGGCAGCAGTGGCAACAACAACAACAATAACAGCAACAACAATAGCAACAAAACAGCTGCCAACGTAACTGTAACTGAGTCAGCTGAGCCACCCCTGCACACTCTTCTTCTAGCTCACCCCTAAGTGTGAGTGTGAGTGAAAGAGAAGGCAGGCACGCATGTTGGAAATAAATAAAGCCCCGTACCATCATTAACTGTTCAAGCAACCCCCAATTCCCTCCCCACCCCCGAACACTACCACCGATCAAAGGCGTAGACAGGGTCCTAACCTCTTCAGGGACAGTATTTAAGGCAACTTTTTTAGAACAATGAATCAAGTATTTCCTGTTTTTTATTAAAAGATTCTTTAGTGAAAAATCCCCCTCTGATAACACGCTATGCCCCAGCCCAGCACTGGGCTTAAAATGTATTGATTTTCCACCCCCAACCTCCCTTAAGCACCTGGATAGCTAAAATTAGAAATTGTTTATAACACTCTAGAAATGATTAATTGTAGCTATAGGAATAGAGTCACGTGGAATGAATGGCATTACGCGTGGATGACAAAATGGGAAACTAGAGCGCATCTCCTATTTCCCAGAGCGATGGCTACGCAGAGACACCTGTCTCGAAATCGAAAACGGACGCGAAACCAAAACCCAAGCCAAGCCATGCGGACAGGTCAAAAAAAGGGCGCTCAACTTGCCGGTTAGTGGTGCAACAACAACAAAAACAAGATGCTGTGCTGGCTAACACACACATTGACCTTAGTCCGACCACACACACACACACACACACACACACACACCGATGTTATTGAATGGATCACCGGCTTTTTGCTTGCTTTGTTTTGCTTGTAATGCCCACTCGCTCGCACCCGTGCCATCCAACGGCGGCGATCATCGAAAGAAGAGAATCGCATGCTGTACGCGCTTGGAACTGGGCGTGGGTAAACGCTAACTGGTGTTTGTGAGGGCACAGGTAGCCCCTTACGGCCAAGAAGTAGCGCCTGTGGCTAGTTTGAACTCTGCCCAGCATCGATTTTGCCCCAAATGCATTTCAATTGTCATTATACGACCGACTAGAGCTTCACAAACTGCAATTCATCCAATAAAAACAACATTCAATTCACCACGAAGCCACAATAACACACACAAACGCATAGCACGCACACTTTGGCCGAGTTATTTATGCCGCCGCCGATTGTATATGGAGTAAATAAATAGAATAAACAAAACACACCGACATATCACGCGACAGGGTAATGATTATCAACAGCCAAAACAGCTAAACAGCCAGTGCGCCAAACCGCCAAACTCCCGCGTAAACGTCCCCTTTCACCGCTCACCTATGTGGGTGTCCTCGATGTGTGATATTAGCTCGCTCAAGCTTGTAAATGTGATGCCGCAGCCATTGTACTTGCAGACGTTGGTCAGGAACACGGCCATATCAGTCGTATCAGTCGAGTCGGGCTATATGACTGCTCGTAGTTATGTAAAGTTGTTCGGGAAATACTGTTGGCGATGGATGCGCGTCTATCGGGTGCCGCCTATCGATAGTCAGCAGCGGGGGTGAGACATGGTGGCGATAGTTTGAACCCTGGATTTGGATTTGATCTCCTTCAGCTTTACAAACTAGGTTCTTGATTCAAATTTATTTATCAGTTAAATGCAGCGAAATTCGAGTTATCGGATGAACCTCGTGGCTTGCAGTTCTGTTGGGGGTTGTTGTTGTTGTTGTAGCTGTGGTGTGTTTCGGTCTCTGGCGTGCCCCACACACACATACACTCATGCGCAAGAGCTGCTGCTGCTGTTATGCAATTGAGGGCTGCAACGACATACAAACGGGGCGGGGGTCGGGAGCGAGGGCAATTTAGCTAGGATCCGGGAAGGAAGACAGGATTCAACCGCGCTGATCTACTTACAGCATTCTGGGCTTCGAGTCTGTGGCCTTCACAGTTGCGGCGAATTAAAACACAGTCGAACCGACGTGACGTAGCGACACGAAGCGTTATGCTGCTTGCGGCTGTATTGGTGTGCGTGGCTATGGTGAATACGCCAAAAAACGGGCTAATTTATCGATAGGTAATTGCAGTGAAGGATTCTAAAGCCCATTTTAATTTTATTATACCTCTTATGTTGCTGTTTATTAGTTCCCTCCGATGACTTACAGTATTGCTATGAATAACAAAAATCAAATCTTTTGAGGGCATATAAGGTATTTAAAAACAGCAAGATGATGATTAAAACTATCGAGAGCGCCAAAATTATGAATTCTGAATATGTATGCCTGCTTTGGGCACACTGGAAATATCGATAGTTATAACTATCGCTTTACAACACTTTAAAATGCCAAATTCACCTCTGCCAAATGGACTCTGCGGCGGCTGTGGCAATAATGCTTCCAGGATTGCTTCTGATAGCCCAATTTCAATTTTCTTTCGACTAGAAGCTTGACATTTAGATCTCTTGTCTAAGAAAATTTATCCATTCATATTTTGCACAGATTGCAATCTGCAGAAGGCCTACAACTGGTGCTAAAAGTACCGAAACCGGCAAATACTTCCAAGGGAATTCCAGTTCACCACAAATCGAAAGGTGCGGATTTGCATTTAAGGCGATACCTTTTTAAGTGCCAACAAAACTGACAGCGTCGTATATTTAAAGGTAATTTGAAAAGAGCTGTGTTATCAGATAAATTAGAACGAAAAACCTCCGGAATACGCTAAAATACGAGGTCCGCTATCGGTCACAGCAGACATTGCGCGCGCACCTATCGTACTATCGTCTTCCAATTCACCACGCTAGGGGTCTTTGCGGAGCAAATTCGCGCTCCTCTTTCAATACGGTTTCCACTGTTGTGAAGGGTTTGTTCGAAGTGAGTCGACGATGTCTGCGCTCTCATACATATATTTTCTAGCCAGCCAGCGGAGCACCCCCCTGGTTGGGTAATCAGTGCCTGCCATGGGGAAAAGCCTCAGAAAGTCAACGAAATCTGCATGAAAATGTGTGAATTGTGAATTTTCTTTCGAAACGTGTTCAATGATTTGTCGCCATCTTGCGAATAGCACACACATGTGACAGTTGGCCGAAGTGTGCGTGTATCTAGAGTCGTTGCGTCACTGAAAAAGTCGGCAGAATTCGGCAGAAAGAAAATCCCTTTGATAATCGCCAGAATCAATCATAATCCGGTTTTCTGGGTTATAATTCCGCGTCGTTTCGGTGGTTTCGATGAAAGAATCTCATTTTCCCGCACATTACGTAACTTCTGAGGTGGCTGCGGCGTTTGACATTTGACAGCTGAGCACCCCCTGAGCAACTCTAAACCAATCTAACCGACCTATCGTCTATATCTTTGCAGAGCTCCGTGCGCTAGCTTCAATTTTGTCGTAAGCAAAATCTAAAAAAAAAAAAATCAACCGAAGATGTTCGTGTCGACAGTCTCTCGCATTGCCCCCGTTGCCAGGAGCGCTGTAAGTACAACTCGAATGACTTTTGTGCCAATTGCGGGAGGTAAAAATCTTTTCCATCAAAGAGATTACATAATAAGTGAAAAGTGCATCGATTTTCCTTTTGCATTGAAATTCTATGCTGACGACCGCTTACATGCCGCTGTGGTGAGCTTCCACTGTCCGCGGTGAGAAAACACGGACGGCACACAGTTACATAAGTTAACGCCGAGAATTGAGGTTATGTTCGTGTTTCTGCTGGAAGCAAAGTATTCCCTTTAATTAAAAGAATTACACAAATAAAAGTCAAAGAGTCGAAATCAAGTTTTCACATTCATGAATATATAAATCCACATGGGATTGTATAACATCTTGTTGCCAACTCTAGTGTCGATTTGGTTGAGGTTAGAACTGGCGAAAGCTTTCCAAAGTTAAGGAAAGCAGAGGGGCGGTAGGGGTTACGGGGCAAAATAATAATTACTGATTTGTTTATATTATTTTTGACAATTATTTGAGAACCGATTTATATTCACAGAGGATCAGAAGACCATCAACAACATTTGTTGCCAAAATGTCGGTCTAAAATAAATTACTTAACGATTGCATAACTTGGCATTAGCCTACAAAACAGTCAGAGCTACGAACTAGTGATATGAACTATTCAAAATATTTAGCAAGATAGAAATACGATCCTAAATTGTCTTTTAAAATTCTTTTTCTTGAAAATAGTTTTTTTTTAAATAATGTAAACAAATTTTTGTGAATTTAAATCTCAATTATCTCCCGCAATCACACTAAACTATAAACGAGAAATTAACTATATAACCTTGTACTTTTTAGCTCCTCGCCAACTCCAAGCAATACTTGCGACCATTGAGCAGCGCCGTCATCAGCCAGAGCCAGACCTTGGCCGCTCAGAACACAACTCCCGTTGCATTACTGCCACAGATCAGGTCATTCCAGACCTCGCCAGTCACGCGTGACATTGATTCGGCTGCCAAATTCATTGGTGCTGGTGCTGCAACAGTCGGTGTCGCTGGATCCGGTTCGTATTGGTTTCGTTTTTGTCTTTCAAAAGTATCCTCCCCCAGGTGGAAGTCTCTTGCGTCTGCCTCGTTACTTACAGTCAGTTACAATCTAGCATCTGGGGCACACACAACGAGTATCTGATTACTCTCTGATATTGCCCCGGGAAGGTCTGAGATTTGGCCAAGCCATGTTGTTTCGTCTTCGGGCGGGGCTCCATTTCCTAGCAGGAAACCTGTGTGATTGCAGGGCGAAAGTACCAGAAATCCTGCCTGAGGCGTTGCCGTTGCCCGCAACCGCCGCCTCATGGCATTGAAAACTTTCGTGGCCAGCGTTTTTAGTGCGATGTGCTTGCTGCCTTCGGGCAGAACTCAATTCAGACTAATCTGTGACTGACTACTTGGTAAAAAGAGCCAGAATGTACAAGGGAATTCCACCAAGGAGTGCATTGTTTCATATTACTAATTCTCTTGTTTTTTCTTTTAAAACGAACCAATACAACAGGTGCTGGTATCGGAACAGTATTCGGTTCCCTCATCATCGGTTACGCCAGGAACCCATCGCTGAAACAGCAGCTTTTCTCCTACGCCATTCTTGGCTTTGCCCTGTCTGAGGCCATGGGTCTGTTCTGTCTTATGATGGCTTTCCTGCTGCTCTTCGCCTTCTAAGCGGGCACACATCGATTGCTCGTGCTTGTTTCCTGCTATCGTGTGGGCGAGTGTGTGGTGTGGCTGGCGTCCATCCGTCGCTGTCACATCCTAGCATCCTAGCGTTAGCAGAGCGAAAAGTAACCAACAACACAACAACTTCAAGCAACAACCAGAACAAACAACATCAACGTTCGTTTTTCGATTATTAATGATATAATGATTGATTGATTGATAGCAAACAAAAACATCCTGTACCACTATCTAATTATAAAAACCAACAACCACATAATATATGTAATTTTGTTTTTAAAAAACATTCAAAGAATCATAGTAGTCGCCTAAGGAGAGGAGAACAACCCACATACATACTTTAAGTTGAAGAACTCAAATATCAGCAGTTCGAGGAGATAGAATTGGATAGACGACTTGTTAACACATTTGCGACCACCCTTGTAACGAGAAGTAAAACGAACGGCAAAGATTAAAATTAGATTTTAATTGGAGAAAGCTTCAAGCTCATCTTCGGTCTCACCAGAATCTTCGGTTGGAGTCCGGTCGCTGCACTCTTCGCTTCCCAATTTTACGGAGGATCTATGGCGCCCGCTAACCAAGGCTCTCTCTCTCCCCCCTGCAGTTCTTGGACATCGAAGATCAATTTAGCGGCAGGCAGAACGCCAGAGGTTACTCCGTCTTGTAACAACTCGAATTGGAAGCGAGGGCGTGGATGCGGTCGGCTCTGAATCCGGAGATTCTGTGTCATACCTAATACGCGTTATGGTTCTGCATATTTTTCGATTTAAGTGGCGTGTACTGAAAAACCTATTGTTTCAAGAGTTTTGTATCAGTTTCCTTAATGTAAACGCAAATTTTAATTGCCACTTGAAATATATTGGGGATTGTACGGAGTAGTAGTTGCAACCAATTTAAGCAGAGCGAAGTTGAATTGTGAAATAAAGAAATGAATGTGTAAATGAGTCAAAAATTGTGTTTTATTTTAATCAGAAGTTACAAATATTGAAACGGAAGTCTAAATTACTTGAAATATTTGAATAATGGCGCCCTAAAGGCAACTATGTGTGGTCCGGAAACATGAATCGCCCTGTATTGCCTTGTTTTATCAACGTTTTTTCATAATCAGCCAAGGGTCAAACGTTTATTCCTTCTTCTTCAAAGCGGCTTCCATAAAAAAAAACACATCTTGCTATTAAAAAGTTTTTTTAATTCAAATTAATTGTCCAGTTTCTTTGCAAAAGTTTACAGGATCACTAAGTAATCGATAGTGAGTATACATTTATCGATAACTCAATTTGCATTCTTCTGGCGGAACGTCACTCATTCAAATATCAAAAAACATTTTCTTTTAGAGATAAATATATATAATAATTCGTTTAAGATGCAGACCTGCGATATTTGTGGCATTGCGACATCTGATTCTGAGCATGATATTTTAAAGTTCGGCGAGTGGAAGTCTCGTAGTAATGTGACAGTCCACTACTTTTGCCTGGTAAGTAGGTGAAACATAAATATGTGGACGTTTTATAACCAATTCCTCTTAGCTCCTGTCCACTAATCTTCCGCAGCGTGGCGAAATTAATAGCGGCATACTTGGCTTTCTCATATTGGACATCCGGAGAGAAATAGCAGAGGCCAAGAATAGAAAATGTGAATACTGCAACAAAATGGGTGCGAGCGTCAACTGCCATAAATGTGGCCGCTTGTTGCACATGCCTTGCACCTTTCCTGATCGCTGCGTTTCGGAGTTCAGCGGACAATTTGTCACCTACTGTAATACGTGCCGACCTATGGACGACTACAAAATGAAAATACTTAATAGTCCGCCAACAAAGGAATTATGTCCGATTTGCTTAGATTACATTCCCGTTTGCTACCTCCACTGTGTTACCTACGGCGATTGCTGCCGGCTTGGCTTTGCTCACCCAAATTGTATGCGGCAGTACGCTCTTAGCTCCGGCTACTATCTACGTTGTCCCTGGTGTCGATGTTCCGAGTTTCGAGACTTAATACGTCTCCAGTCTGTTTTTGTCCCGGATCGCGATGCCGGTTGGGAGCTAGAGCCAAACGCCTACCGGGATCTACATCGCTCTGTTACTCAATGTGAACAAGAGGAATGCTTATGCCCGAATGGACGAGAATACACAAGCAAATCTTGGGTTCTCCTGAAGTGCAAACTTTGCTCTTTGGCTACAATGCATTCCAAATGCTTGGAAAACAATCAGAGGTTTGAGCGAATTAGTTGTACACAACCTAGTGAGTTTATGTGCGTTGTTTGTGTCAATATATATGAATCTAAGGCTAAAGATACTGATTCCCAAAAAAATGTCGAAACCTCGTTGTATATTAAAAAGACAGACCCAATAACTTCAGACAGCCTTTCCATGGAGTCACTAGTTATCTCGGAAGATCTCTGTGGTGTTTCGGAAACTCCGTATCGTGAGGAATTACGTCAGCAGAACCACAACCGGAATAGTTTACACTCGGAGGAAGAAAGCGTCTTTGATCCTCGCGACTTTTCAATGCCCTCACAAACACAAGAGATTGGAATTTCAAATAATGCCTCTGACAAAGAAAAAGAACGTCTAGTTCTTAAAGAATCCTTCGATGTTCCGGGCGAACCTTTCTTCTATTTGGTGATCTATAAATTCGATCGATCGAAGTGCGTGGGTTCATGCACCTTGAGATTTAATGAGAATGACTCCCGCATCTCTGACCGCTCTCCTACAGCTTTGGAACGAATAGAAGTTAGAAAGGAGGACATTTGGTTTTGTGATGATGATCGCGGTATCTTCGAGGAAATTGACAGATTTCGATCTATGCAGGAAACAAAAACAAATAAATAAGAATGTTTTTCTAAGTTTTAAAAATGTTTAGTAATAAAATGCAGGTTCATAACGTTGAATACTTCGGATATAAAAGAACAGAGAGCTATTCCAAAGGAAATAATAGAAAAATGGCATAAAATAACGTATGCCAGATCAAATAATAAGCGAAAATATAAATAAGCAATTAATGCTTGCAACCTGGATAGTGTTTTGTTTACATTTTCCCTGCCACAGGGTGATTTTGGTGGTATAGCTAGACACAGGGTGTGTAAAGTGCTTTTGGTATTTTTGATAGAACCTCATGCTAGTTTTACCCACGTGTGGGTTTGTTATTGTTAAACTTTTTAAATAATTTTCATGGATTTTGCCAAAAAGATTCTCAGTAAATATGGTTGGAAGGAAGGCGAGGGCTTGGGAAAAACCAACAGCGGTATTGCAGTTCCCCTGAAGGCATCCCTAAAGTTCGATAACGCCGGTTTGGGAGTTGATCGTGCCCAAGAATTTAACGACCACTGGTGGGAACGCTGTTTTAACGAGGCCACAAACAACGTAGATGTGCAAGTGCTGGAAAATGGAAAGATCACAACCGCCCGCAAGGAAGGTGAGGAGGCTGTGGAGATCTCCACCAAAGGATTCTCTGCGCACAAATTAAAGAAAGCCAAGGAGCAGCACGCCAGCTACGGAAAGACCACCTATGATAACTTCTTGCAGACGGCTCTGTTGACCCAAGGCGGGGGCGAAGTTGAGAACACGGAGCGCATTAAAGTGGAGGATATAGCTGTGTCTAAAATAAATGTGCTGACGGATGAGGAGCTCTTTAAAGCGTGTGGCGGCAGAACAGCACACAAAGGAGCTCGCCACGGTCTCAAACTGAGTGGAAAAATTGCTCGCTTGGAGCAGCAGGAGCGCGAAATGTTGGAGAAACTGCAGAGAAAACAAAACCCTTTCCCGAAACATGAAGTGATTGAGGCTGAAAAGGAAGAATCAGAAGGAACTGAAAGCCAGAAGCCTGTGAAAACAAAAAAGAAGAAAAGGGCTTCAAAAGAGGATTGTTCTGAGAATGTCATTGAAGATGAAGTTGAAGTATCCGTGAAACCTAAAAAGAAGAAAAAAGACAAGAAGCGAAATGAGGCTCAAGAAGAACCCTTAGAGGAGAACACTTTTCCGCAGACTGGGGAACCTTTACAGGAAGCCTCGGAACTTAAAAATCAAAACAAACAGAAACGGAAGACAGAAGAATGCAGCTTAAATACGGAAGAACCAGTCAAGTCCAAGAAGAAAAAAAAGAACAAGAAAGAGAAACTGGAGAAATAGTTTTAGGCTAGAATAATGTTTTAAATATAATTCCTGTTAGCGCCGATTTAAAAATATAAAAGGATGTAGTTAGCGCAGTTATAATGTATTTATTTATATTTCTAATAAATCTATACAAGTCGGGACAATTATAAACTAAAGTTAACGTGAATCACTTAATCATAGACGATCATCGATGTGGATTACTTTCTGCCCTTGGCCTTGATGCGTCGCGACTTGCCCAGCCGCTTGTTGACCGAGGCGCCCGCCTTGACGCCCCGCTGGCGACGCGATGACCTGTCGCCATCAAGTCCCGCTGAGGAGGATTTGGTGTTTCGCTTTAGGCCCTTCTTTTTGCCGCCAAATCCGAATTTTTTGTTGCGCTGCTTCCGTTTGTCAGCGGATTGCTTCTGTTTCGATTCCAAGGCCTTGGCATCCTCGAGGAAATCAAGGTTCTTAAGCTTGCCCTTACGGAACTTCTTGAGCTTGTCAAGCATCTCCTTTTTCTCGGCCTCACGCTGTACTTTGGTCTGCTTGGCCAGCATTTTGCCCATCTTGCGTTGTTCTCGAATCTGTTTAATGCGCTCAGATTTTGCCTGTCCCTGCTGCTTGGCCATCAGATTGGCCCTAACTTTCTGCATGTGCTCGTCGGACTTGGCCATCTCAGCAAAGTAATCATCAGGACGTCGGGTTTTCACTCCCAATTGGTGCAGCCTGGGAATTGCTTCGAGCACAGCGCTCTGAGCCTGTCGGTGAAAGAGCATTTCCCGCTTGAAATCGTTTAATACAGGATCTTCTTCGGGGCGTATGTAAGGAAGCTTGGCATTGCCTTTAAATAAATTAGCGCGTTTTTGTTCGTGCTTCTCCAGTTGGACAGCAAGTTCCGGAGCAAGAGGAGCCAGGGTGTTAATCATGTCTAGACGCTCAAGCCAGGGTAAGTTCAGATGAATGTCTTTAGCTTTGGAGAGTAATGTAGTCTGCAAAAGTCAATGCCGGTTAGAAATTTATTTGTGATATCCACGGTCTACTTACCACATCGTTTATCCTATCCCGTTGACCATTAAATTCCACATTCAAGCCAGGTTTCAAGTCGCCACGTTCGAAAGCCGCTTGTAACTAAAAGAAGATTTATTACAGTTTTTACTGAAATTTCATATAAGCTATCACTTACTTCTGCTTCGGAATTATCTCCCGAATCATAGCCCGAGGCGCTGTCCTCCATTTCAAAGTCTGACATGCTTAAATAAAGACAATTATTAGCTGCTTATAAAATGAAAACAAGTTCAACACGTGCGGTTGTTAGAGATGGAACTTTTGCATTTAAAGAGCTATCGAAATCGCAGCTGTTACAGTTATGGGTTGGTAGAGGTGCAATTTCATGGCTTTTACATAGCTGTTAATTAACAGAAAAATGATATCGATATCTTTTCGCATCTTTTTGAACGTTTACCGCATATTTTGCGACTTTGCTTTGTTTATTTCTACAAAATGTCTGCAAGTTTGGCAAATGTGTACGCAGAACTTACGCGTCGGTATGGGGAAAACTATACAATCACCTATGGGCCACCGCCCACATATTTGGATAGTATCGCTGGCGTTTCGGAGACGGGGAAAAAGATGGTTCTTGTCTTCAAGGAGGATCGGAGTGGTCCTGCATCCAATATCCGGCACGCCACGCCCACAAAGGCATTACCCAAATCGGAGGGCACTTCTGAGTTGGACCTTACAGGAAGCCCATTGAAGGACGACTGCTTAGTGGATGCCATTGGAGACTTGTCCCTAGATCTGCAACTGGAGCATTCCAATCCCTGGAAACTAGAGGAGGAGTTCCAGAGAGGAGTTTCTGTTGACCAGGCCAGGGGAATTATATGTAGTGAACCCTTTCAGCAGTCAGAGGGAACGGGCTCAGTTTGGTTTTTATGTGATGGAACAGATTTGGATCAGACCCAACTCCTTCAGTACGAATTCAATAAAACCCATTTCTCACGGGGAATTCTCAGTTATCAAGGCGTCATTCCGGCCTATATGGTAACCTCACAGTATCTGGTGAAACAACATTCAAAGGCCGGAGTAGGAGCACCAATGCTTACAAATATAGAAAACAGTTATCAGGTGAATCCTCAAATGACTTTACGCTGCTCCTGGACAACAAATGCGTCGATGCCGCTTCTAGTCAATCTACATGACTGCGAGGTTATTTTAAATCACACTTTCCGGGCGGGGGATTGTTCTCCTTTGACTCAGGACTTTATGAACCAGCTGCGTATCTTGGTTTATATTCGCGAGGATATTGTCTCCTATCACAAGGACTTGCAACAGGGAAAGTCCAAAGATCCGATATACAGATGCGGTACTGGTATCGACATGGACGAGCTGCGCGAGTCCATCAATAAGACCATGACGGATGTCTCAGGCTTCATGGATCCATACAGTAACGGGCATGCAGAGTTCGATATAGAGGACGTAGTGCAACGGGCCAAAGTTCGACGACTTACTGATCTTACAGACAAGCTCTGGGAATTACTTAAATGTAAGAAAACTCTTGATCAACTTTTTAACACTCTTATCAAAGAATTTTTAACATGGATTTCAGGTTGTGCCAACTACAAGGATCTTAAAATAGCCTTTAGCATGCTATTCCAGTGCGCCGCTCGCTGCAATATTGTGGTATATACTTAACTTATCTAAACCCGATAATCATTTTTCAGTACAGTTTTCAATTGTATTTTCAGAACACTCCCACCAACAAAAATCGTCTGGCAGAAATTATTACCGAACTGTCCAACCGCCGCTTGGCCATGCCCTGTCTAAGTGGCGCGGAGCCGTTGGAGCTGTTGTTAGAGATTGGACTGGAGAAGGTGCTTAAGGATTACGAGTTCATCTACTCCGAGAGCAAGCTGTGCAGTACTCATCTGTTGAGGGACACAAACGAATCTGCAACCGACGAAGGATCTCCGCAAAATGTGCCACAAGTGCGAAAATCATTGCATAATGCCGTTAGAGGGGATGCAGCGGGCGGCGCTGGAATTCGAAAGACATTGCTGCACCACAACGGTGCCCCCAAGTCAGGGAATGCTAAATATGGCAAAGTCGACGATGATTCCGGCTTCAAGAACAGCCATTTCGATGAGCACGAGAGCATGGAGCGGGTCTCCAAGTTGTTTCAAATACACTGCACCTTGGAACATCTTCTAATGATACATATTAACTTGAACTTACCCAATGGTTAGTGCGGGTTTCACCTGTTTTTACTCACAAATACTAATATCCTGCCTTCATTTTTAATACTAGTTTACAGTGATGTTTGCTCCGAGCTTCTAAAGAAAACCCCAAAAATAGTAGATGCCATCGATGAAAATTTGAGCGATGTAATGGACATCAATTTGTCGGCTCTGTATGTACGTGAACATTTGGAGGGCAAGGAACCTTATTCTAGACACATCAGCATGCGATCACATAATAAATTCCGCGAACTTAAAACGACGTTTTATTTTAACTCGGAGAATATATGTCCACCTGAGTTGGCCAAGTGTTTTCAGTGCGATGGTGAGCCTTATAATTTGTTAATTTATTAGCAAAACATAAAAATTAAACTTATATTTTCTTTATAGATAAGGAGATGGTCAAGGAGCGCACATATCATTCCTGGCTTTACCGAAAGATTCGCACACTGAAGTGATATTTCTTATATGTATATCCGAGTATATTGATCTTTTTAATTCCGTTGTAGGCTCTATGTTATAGAGTACATTTAAATATTTATTAACACTAATATACGACAATTGCATTCAATAAAATTCTATGAAATAGAATCTAATGTTCTCTATTTGGTTTTATAAACCTTTTAAGGATGAATTGAATTTGAATCGGTTGGTTTGTCGGACATGACGCTTTTCACGCTTTCAACGCTATTCCCGAACCCCCAAAAAACCCAACGGCGCACACCGAAATCATGTTAAACGAATTCATACAAGTTTTAAGCCGACCCAGGGGCTGATGCCGTTGCATTGACTGGCCAAGGTGCAAAATCTTTAAAACCAGGCCGAAATCCGCTTCCGCTCTGCTCGCATTTTTTGTTGACCATTTTGCAACAAAGGCCAGAAACATGGACTATTATTTTGTGAAGTAATGCTGCAAATGAGGCAAGAGAGCATGTGCCCATTGCATATTGGTTGTTACCCATTTGCCATTTACAAAAGTGGTGACGGCGTCTCGTCGCCGTCCCTATATTTTACAATCCAATTAGCCGTGCGCGCCACTTGGCCAACTAGAATACTTGGCCCGTTGACGATTGATTTGCATTTCGTCAGACGTGCGTGGAACGCGCTGCGGTTCGGACGTGTTTTTTTCCAGACCTGCTCCTCGGGCAAAAAGAATATTCAATCAGGATTAGTTCGTGTTCGTCCTGTTTAAGGAAAAGCAACTTGGAGTTGCACAGTGGAGTCGTGACCTGATAAGCCGAAAAAGTTCAACTGTGACCCAAGTTTATTCTAAATGCCAATTATCGCGAGTGTCTAATCCAATTAACAACTAAACATGGTGTGTTTTAGCAATTTAAATTGAATTATGTCTATAATTTGCAAAAATTAACATGGATGAAAGGACATTGGATAGACTGTGCGAGCAGCCCTTCAAGTTGCGGCTGGGTGAAGCCATAGGAAAAAAGCGGATCGGTTAAAGTCCTGTGGAAATAAAAACCCTATGGTCTAGTCACCCCTGAACTGGGTTTTCTGGAAATTTAGTATTCCCTCCTTTGAGAATGCGGTTAATATTTCAAAGGTTTCTTAAAGGGTTTGCAGAGGGTTTTGTCATTTTTAAAACCTTACTTCCTTTTTTTTATATAAAAACAAATAAAACAGGTGCTAGTGATGCAGTTTACTTCCTTAAACTATAATTTTTTACATATGTGAATGAATTCGTTATCCTTTAAATGTAGGGTCTGGAATTCTTCTTTAAGTTTGGCTATGCCTTCCTGACAATAACGCTGATGATCATGATCTGGATGTCGCTGGCTCGCGCCTCTATGTTCGCCCGGGAAATGGAGGAAACACACTACCCGCCCTGTACTTACAATGTCATGTGTACCTGTTCCAAATCCGCCACAGATCTGGGCATTGTACACTGCAAGAACGTTCCGTTTCCAGCACTGCCACGCATGGTGAACCAGTCAAAGGTAAGGAATGGAAATATTTAAAGATAAATTATAATTTTTGGGCATCTTTCTCTTGAAACAAACTCTTTCCTTGTTTTAATTTAAATCTCAGGTTTTCATGTTGCACATGGAGAACACGGGATTGCGCGAGATCGAGCCATATTTCCTGCAGTCTACGGGGATGTATCGCCTTAAGATTTCGGGAAATCATCTAACCGAAATTCCGGACGACGCCTTCACAGGCCTGGAGCGATCGTTGTGGGAGCTAATCCTACCGCAGAACGATCTCGTAGAGATCCCCTCGAAGTCGCTGCGGCACTTGCAGAAACTGCGACACCTGGATCTTGGCTATAATCACATAACGCACATTCACCACGACTCGTTCCGGGGACTTGAGGACTCCCTGCAGACGTTGATCCTGCGCGAGAACTGCATCTCGCAGCTGCAGTCGCACAGTTTCTCCGGCCTGCTTATCCTGGAGACCCTCGATTTGAGTGGCAATAATCTGTTTGAGATTGACCCCAACGTATTTGTAGACGGTATGCCGCGATTGACTCGCCTCCTCTTGACGGACAATATTCTCTCGGAGATCCCCTACGATGCTTTGGGTCCTTTAAAGAGTCTTCGTACCCTGGATATTTCACATAATGTGATCTGGTCGCTGAGTGGCAATGAGACGTACGACATCAAGGCTAGCACTAAGCTAAATTTGGATAATCTCCATCTGGAGTACAACCACATCGAAGTTCTGCCACCCAATTCGTTTAAATATTTTGATACTGTAAACCGCACCTTCTTTGATGGAAATCCCATACATACGCTGAAGGTGAGTTCATTTATTGTTTATATAGGTATATGAGTATTTTATTTCTTCTTCAAACCATCGACATTGTATTATTTTCAGGATGACGCTTTCAAGCCTGCCAGAATTAGGGAAATCTACATGAGGTACTGTGGCCTGACTAACATCTCACCGGCTGCCTTTGACAGTCTGGTGAACAGCCTGCAGATCCTCGACCTGTCTGGAAACAATCTCACCAAGCTGCATCATAAGCTCTTCAATAATTTCGATGTCTTGAGGTGCGACAAATAATAGCTACACCCTTATGTGTGCAGTTACCCCGATTTCCCGTAAACATTGCTGGGGTGGCCTAATCGGATTGCCAGCAGCCACTAGGGCTTCTCCGGTCCCCCAGTTCCCGTATGTGGGCTAAGTGTGTGGCCCTATTTTGAGGGGAAAAGCCCCACATCAACCCCATCAGGCAATCATGCATAAATTAGCCTACACTGGGCGAAAAGATAATGTTCAATACTTTAAACAATTGTTTGTTTTAGGGATAAATCCAAAGTTATTTTTTACAGTGTAGTATTTTTTTTTATAACAAGAATCTTTTATGTATTTTTAAATCATTTTTTAGAGTTATAAGCATGCGGGACAACAAGATAAAAATTCAGAAACCGACGGAAACGTTCAACGCCGTGCACTACACCCTCCTAAAACTGGACCTCAGTGGAGATCGGAATGATCCTACAAATCTGCAAACTCTGCGCAAGTAAGTGACCCCAGCACTGAAAAGACATCCTGCTCCCCACACACCCCTTACCCCAGAACAACGTTTTGTATTTATTTGCAAAAAGTATGACCAGAATGAGGAACATGCGCTCGCTGTCAATCTCCCGCCTGGGCTCGTCCTCCGTGGGTCCCGAGGACTTCAAGGACTTCGGTGTGGAGTTGGAGGACCTGCAGATTACCCGGGCCAGTCTTTCCGGAATTCAGTCGCATGCATTCAAGCACGTGAGGGGTTTAAAACGATTGGACTTTAGTGAGAATGGAATATCAAACATTGAGAACGATGCCTTCCATGAGGTAAGATTTATCACTAAATCTTCGATATTTTAATTTTTCTAAATTAAATGTTTAGATTGGACATTCATTGATATCCTTGAAAATGTCACATGGATACTCCGGAAGCGCCTTGCCCGCCGAAGCTCTTCGTCATTTGACATCCCTGCAAGAACTGGACTTTAGCAACAATCATATTAGTAGCATGAGTGACACCAGCTTCCATTTCCTGAAAAATCTGCGACTTCTCGAACTGCACGACAATCGAATTGAGCAGGTCCTCAAGGGCACTTTCCAGGGCGACATCCATTCAAAGCTAGAGGAGATATCACTACGCTTCAATCATCTGACCTCCGTCTCTCAGCACACCTTCTTTGATCTCGAAGCTCTGCGGAAACTTCAACTGGATGACAATAAAATTGACAAAATCGAACGAAGAGCATTCATGAACCTTGATGAACTGGAGTATCTAAGTCTGAGGGGTAACAAGATTAACAATCTGGCGGAGGAATCCTTCCAGAACTTGCCTAAGCTGGAGATCTTGGATATGGCCTTTAATCAACTTCCCAACTTCAACTTTGATTATTTCGATCAGGTGGGGACATTGTCAAATCTGAATGTTAATGTCAGTCACAATCAGATCAGGCAATTGATGTATAACTCCTCCTGGAGTGGTCGAAATGAACATGGTAATGTAATAAATAGTAATAAACGGATTAGGGGTTTTAAATATTCTTTAAATTACAGGTGGCATGTACCACTCAAACATCAAGATATTGGATTTGTCCCATAATAATATATCCATTATTCATCCTGGATATTTCCGGCCAGCTGAAATTTCATTGACTCACCTTCATCTGGGCTACAATTCGTTGATGGTGGGCTTATACAAAAACTTGATTATATTTGTTATACATTATTTGTTGATTTTTAGAACACCACACGTGACGTCTTTGGAAATATGCCGCATTTGCAATGGTTAGATCTCAGCTATAACTGGATCCATGAGCTGGACTTTGATGCCTTTAAGAACACAAAACAACTGCAATTGATCTATTTTGGCCACAATTATTTAACTGACATCCCGCAGGATATCTTTAAGCCTGTGCAAGGACTCCGCATCGTTGACTTCTCGCACAATCATTTGAGGGGCCTGCCCGATAATCTCGTCTATAATGGAGGCATGGAAAAGTGGGTTTTCAAGTAAAAATTTAGGTTTAGAAATTGAAATGATATTTGTTTTTACAGATTGGATGTCTCGCACAATATGCTGCTGAAGATCCCCTCCTCTTCGCTTTCCAGCTTGGCTGCCTTGACTCTATGCGAGCTGCATTTGTCAAATAACTTTATCTCCACAATACACAGCATGGATCTGTCCAATAAGTTCCGAGTAAGTTACCGAAACAGATTTAATTTCTTTACTGTAGATACAATATACTTCAAATTCCAGTCTCTTCGTTATTTGGACATCTCCTACAATTATTTGCTGAGGATTGACGATGCCGTTTTTGCTACAATGCCCAAGCTGGCAGTTTTGGATCTTTCCCATAACCGGGATCTGAAAGTGATGGACAAGTCATTCATGGGCCTGGAGAACTCACTGATTAAGCTGGGCTTGGAAAACGTGTCCCTCAGCACTGTGCCCGAGATTCGATTGAAGTACCTCCGAGAATTCCGCTTGGGTTACAATGAGCTGCCCTCGATTCCACAGGAGTTGGCCCACAATATGAGCAATCTGAGAATGCTGGACCTTTCCAACAATGATTTGACCAATGTCCCCTTAATGACTCAATCTCTGCCGCATTTAAGGTGCCACATAATACCAAAATTTAACATTTTATATTGAAACTAATTGTTTCTTTTACAATTTTTTAGGCGCCTAATGCTTTCCGGTAATCCCATCACCTCGCTAAACAACAACAGTTTTGATGGGGTAAACGAAGACCTTGAAATGCTGGACATATCCAACTTCCGCTTACATTATTTTGAATATGGCTGCCTGGATTCCTTGCCTCATCTGCGTTCTCTGAAACTCACGGCTTATTCCCACCTGGAGCATTTTAATATTCCGCATCTGCTGCGCCATCACTATAATATTCGCCAGTTGTGGATAGAGGCGCCCCAACCCTTCACTCGTATTGTTAAGAAGGGCTCTGGTCCCACACAGGAGATGCAGACTCTCCAGCTCGGCAATCCCACCGACTTGCAGCGCGAAATGGAGGGTCACCTGCCCTCCAAACTAACGAATATTACCTTCAGTGGTCCGCAGTTTACTAACCTAAATGAACGCATCCTGAGGGTGGGTGTTTATTTCTAAACATTCTCCTTGGACTCTGACTAATTTATTATTTTATTTTTAGGGCATGCGTTCTCCATATCTTTACATGCAATTGTTCAACACATCGCTGCAAGCCCTGCCACCGAATTTCTTCAAATATTTGGGACGAGTGCGAAACATTTCGGTGGATATACGCTATAACAACCGAAATCTGAAGAAGATTCCCAACCCGAATACGGGCGCAGTGCCATATCTGCCAAATAGTGTGTTCCTCACCGATCTGAAGATGTCCCACACAGATCTCAACTGCGATTGTGATTTGGGGTGAGAGTTGCAGGAGAAGGATTCCATTTACGGTTTTCTTAAAACTCCTATTCTTGTTTCAGATGGGTGGAATTCTGGCAGCGTAAGAGGCGCCAATATATTTGCTCCTCGCAGACCTGGACCGACACCGTTTTCCGTACATTCATGAACTCACCTTGCCAGGTGTACGGAAGACACAACTGCGACGATCATGACGATGATCTAAGGGAGACACGTTGCGAAAACAAGGGTGGCCAACAGCTAATGGAGGTGAGTAATTTATAGCGAAGTTTAATTTTATATGTCATACAAAACATCCTTTCTACAGGCCCTGAAATTCGATCTGGAATGTGGCTGGGATAATGCCAATTGCCGGGAGGCCGCCTTCGTGGTGGTGATGGTGTGTGTGGCCATGGTCTTCTGGATGTGACTTCTGCACTTTGCATATAAGACGTCCACCAAGTTTTATAGCATTCTAGAGCAAGTCTACGGCAGGCAGGTCGTTTGAGTCCTAGAGTCCTGCCGTGAAGAGTTTAAGCGTGATGATGAGACTTTTCCCACTTCTATTCCCGTGACTGTTGATTTGATTCTCTTCCGTATACCTTCTCTCACCAATCCGCTGTGTAGAGCCAATCTTTAGAGTCCTTGGTAACGCCTTATATGTAGAAATCTTCACCCACCTTTGCACCAACACCTCCATCTCGCTATTCACTCAGCTCACCTCAGATCTATCCATGTATGTATATTTTTATACACCTTAGATTAGACCTTATGTTTAATCCAACTAACTGATAACCTCATTTTAGTAACACTTAATCCACCAATATTTTCTGTACTTCTTTAATAAGTTAAGCTCACTTGCGCTGCTTAAACAATTCCAAATAAAAGTCTGTAAAATGTTTCATAAACATATAATAAATATTTACGGTAGGTTAAGTTCGCCTCTCTGTCCTTTTTTGCAGTTTCTTTTTTGTAGGTTGGGGCATTAAGATTTTTTATGGGTCTGCCAGTAAAAGTCCTTGCCGGCTACAACAAATTATGTTCACAATTGCCGGACCACCCTGGACGGCCAGTAACAAACAATTAAAAACTTTTTGCTTAAAGTTTTTCCCCTACCGTCGATTTTTCCATACGATGAATTATTCTGTAAAGCGGAGAGCTCTTTCTTTCCCTTACTTATATTTTATATTTATGTCTTTTTTGGGGTATATGAGAATTCAGATACTTTTATATTGATATATTTTCAGTTTAACTTGCTTCAGAGATATCACGAAGAAAGATTAACTTTCCACCTTTTAAGAAACAATATTCTCTCTATTCTCCAGTAGCCAATTTTAAATCTATAACCAAGTGTATTTTAAACTTCGTATCTCCTGGATAGTGGTTTCCTTGGTTTTTTTGCATTTTTGGCAGTTTTATTGAGCTAAAAGTACTTTGTGATATACGTATATGGACAGGTTGTGGTGGAGGTGGCGCACTAAAGTTCAAATGGGGCAGCAACAATCTCATCAACTTCCCGTTTATGCACTTTTCCGATTCCGGTTGCCGGGGTGGCAGCTTCGCAGCGACCGCAGTAGTGGAGCTGTTGGTAGGAAAAAGCGTAAAAGTGTCGGGTTTTCTTGCTGTGGCCGCCAGTGGCTGGCTGTGTTTTTACCTGTTGGCCAATTAAATTTTCAAAACGTGGCCGCACAAACGTCCAGGCTCCCATATTGCGGTGCTCTTCCTGGCTCCAAACAAAAGCTGCACGGAGAAAAATCGAAAACATGTAATGATTAAATTTAATTAATTACGAGTACATTAATTTTATGTCCCTTGCATATTTACTTTATGAAAACTTTTCTATAAACAGGTCAATCAATTACTTTAACATGGTTTGCATTTGATTATTTTTTCCTGCCACAAGGTAGAGAGTAAATTGCAAACTTTGTGGGGCACTTACATTTTACGTTGCCGTATTGGGCCAACTGAGCCTGCAGCTCCTGGAAAGGGAAGGGACTGAGGGATTCCAGACGCAGGATGGCCGTGTCAAAGGCCTGTCGCTTCTCCCTTTCCTCGGCCAGGTTGTAATAGTGCTTTCCGCTGCACAGGATCACCTTTCGGACCTGCTCCGGCTGGACAGTGGTGTCACCTAATGGAAGAAGAAAATGGGTTTAATTTAATTAAAAAGGAATAGTATTATGTATGGATAACAAGTATCTACAGAAATATTACTATATTTTAATTAATTTTACACAAAAACTAAAACAACAAGCATTCACTTACCCAAAACATTTTGGAATAGAGTTCCCGGCTGGAAGTCCTCGTGTGTCGATGTTGCAGCCGGAAGGCGAAGCAATGTCTTAGGGGCCACGACCACCAGAGGTTTCCGGAAGTTCCTTGCCAACTGGCGACGCAGGACATGATAGTACTGAGCGGGGGTGGTGGGATTTACGATATGCACGTTGACGGCATCGCCATCTGGAGCAGTTTCCTTGGAGTCGCAGAGCTGCAGGAAGCGTTCAATGCGACAGGAACTGTGCTCCGAAGCGGCACCATCGTATCCGTGGGGAAGCAGCATAACCAAAGCATTCGACTCCATCCACTTGGCTGGTAAGGATTTAAATAGTTCTTAAATAAACTTTAAATTAAAATAATGGTACTCACTCTCTCCCGAAACGATGAAAGTGTCGATTATGATTTGGGCCCCATTAGCAAAATCCCCGAATTGCGCCTCCCAGATGATCAGATTGTTGGGGTTATCAATGGCCATACCATACTCGAATCCGAGCACGGCTTCCTCCGATAGAATACTGTGAGCCAGCTCCAGTTTCCCGCCATTTCCGCCCTCCATGCTATTCAGAGGTATGAACATCTCATTGGTCTGTTGGTCCACCAACATGGCGTGACGGTGGGAGAAGGTGCCACGACCCACGTCCTCGCCACTGATCCGTACATTGTGTCCCTGGTACATAAGGCTACCAATTGCCAAAGCTTCAGCCGTGGACCAATCGATTTTGGCTCCGTTCTCAAGTTTCTTTAGCCTTCCGGTGACATGGGTTTTCAGCAAGTGGGGATGGATGTTCTGGAACCCAATAATGTGAATATAATAAACCAGCTTAATTGGACTTCTTATTAAACACATACAAAATCCTGGGGAAAAGCCACGCTCTGCTGGCCAATGTAGTGCAAAAGTCCGTAATCCAAACCAGTGTCCCAGTAGGTAAGTTCCTTGGAGGGCGCCAACTGCAGATCCTTCCATTGCTTCTCAAAGAAGGATGGTGGTGGCTCGTAGGTGGGAGCAATGGCCAACTCCTCGCCCAGATACTTCATGTAATCATCCCGAATTTGCTTGGCCTGTGACTCAGGAAGAACCTGCTCCTTTGCCAATTTCTGGGCATACAAATCCGGCACCGATTTCCGCTGATGAACAATCTTGTAAACCAAAGGATTCGTAAAAGTAGGGTCATCCAGCTCGTTGTGGCCCCACCGACGGAAGCAGTTGAGATCAATGAAGATATCTTTGCGGAACTCTCGCTGATACCTGAAGGCCAAATTGGTAATCCTGGCCACTGCTTCGGGATCATCGCCATTCACATGGAAGACCGGAGCTTGTATGGACTTTGCCAAATCCGAAGTGTAGGCAGTGGATCGACCACGATCCCCCGGAGTGGTGAAACCCACTTGGTTGTTAACAATCAAGTGCAGACTGCCGCCAACCTCAAAATGCGGCACATATGCCATGTTCAGGCATTCCTGATTAATGCCCTGCCCGGCAAAGGCAGCATCTCCGTGTAGGATTACGTTGAGCACATGTTGGCCAAAGGGCTGACTGTCCGTAATTCCGAAGGCTCCGTCGCCCCGTGTCTGTTGCTTGGAACGCGTTTTGCCCATGGCCACGGGATTGGCAGCCTCAAGTGGGGTGGTGGTAGCAGGAGCAGGATATAAGGAAGCGGAACAGGACGATAAAATCGGGAATCAAATTTCAAAGTTTGGCATGTGTCGGCTTACCTCCAGATGCGAGGGATTGCGTACCATGCTGAAGTTAAGGCTCTTGCCCAGCACCTGCAGCTGCTCGGAAACATCTGTGTGCGATTCAGTTCAAGTTTGATTAAATTAAGCATACGCCGTGTGTGCTTAGGCAAGCAAAGCTAAGTTTGTGGCCAGAGGCAAAGCTAGGTTCTTCGCCAGCGGCTCTCGACCAGAAATTACCCACTGAATTTATGTTTTATTATGTTTTTAGATTGCTTCAAAATTCGATTTCTTATAGATTTTTGATGAAAATGGTTGGAAACTTTGTTAGCCAGAGTATTCGCCATATTTTGAATACCCTCTTGTAGAGGGTATATAAAAATGTTACCAAAACTGCTGGGAACGTTAACTTCTACTTACGGAAATGACTTATGACGTCGGACATGGCCTCGATGTCTTCGCCGAACTCGGATGCGCCGCTGAGCTTGCGGAAAACTTTGGCGGGCCGCATGTTGAATAAGGCGGCCTGCAACGGGGTTCGTCCTCTGTGGGGCATCGCTAGGACCACGTGCTCAATGCTCCCTGCCATTTCATTGTAGAACATTTTTTGCCAATGTCAGTGTCGTTGTCGTTGTCGTTATTTCCGTTTACGTTGTCGCAATCGTTGTTTTCGTTGTTTTGGTCGGGTCGGTTGCATGCGAAAGAGAAAAGTTTTGGGGGCAAAGCAGATTAGGGTTAAGTAAGCGTGCCATGATATGTGAGCTTCTGACGAGGGAGGCCATAATTCAGGTGTGGGAGGAGGCGTGATACGGTGGGCTCTTCACGATAAGAAGGGTATATCGTTTTGGGCACCAGAATCCTTGCACCCGGCGACAAGCGTCTCGCGGACTGAAAAGGGTTCGCGATTTTGTGCCGCGGTAATCGTGTTTAGGAAGTTCCTCGACACGCACGGATTTGAATGAATTATGCCAAGTCCCAAGACTGGGAGAAATTTCAGATTAAAGAAAGGATACATTTAAGGGAATTTAGCAATTATATTGAGATCCTTATCTTATATTGAACTTTATCATTCATATGTATCGTTTCTTAATTAGAATTTTGATTTTTTAAGAGATTTGTGCAATATAAAATAATATTTTTGAGTGCTCACCTTGGACGCTGTCGCGGAGCAGCTGCCAGAAGAAGGCCAGCATGGTTTCGGCGCCCTCGCCTGCGTACCGCTTCACGGTGGGAAACTTGAGGGCCATGAAATTGTCCCAAGCCTGCGACTTAATTAACAGCTCGGCGATTTCGCAACGCTCGCTATTTTCCAGCTGATGCTGGTCCAGGGTCTCAAAGTTTTTGGCCAGCCATTCCCGCTCCTCGATGTCCTGTGAAGGAATAAAACGAGATCACTGGTTAAATTTTCACTAAAACAGCATTACAAAGTGGTTGAATTTTCAAACCTATTTGGGTTAAATCTTGAAAATCCATTAAATAAGAAAATATAATTGTTTGAAGATGCCCAACTTGCCTCCACGTAAGAAAACTCAGCACTAACTGAGCGGCCACAGTAAATGTCCTTGAGCAACTGCTCCAGCTGGGCGATGTTTTGGGCCACCTGCGGACCACTTAAGAGGCCAGCGGTGCGCACCGCCTCCTGTGTCTCCAGTTCATAAAATGCGGGACTTAATTCCTGCAACTCCTGCTGGCTGCTCCTCCCACGGCAAGGAATCCATGGAACGGCACAAGACAAATATACAGGACACAAGACATTAAAAAAAGAAAGCAAATGGCCAACAGAAGAAGGGAAAATGAAATATGACATTTGCCGGTATGATTTTGAAGTGGCTGGGTGGGGATTGGGTGTTTATGTCCTACCTCGGCCTGATGCTGATAGGATTTACGGTTGCCAATTTGTGTCCGTGCTGGCGAAAGGCCTCCACCCACCGATAGACATTGCCCTGCGAATTCCTCGAAGCCCGCACATCCTCGGCCACTGGAATGAAACACATGCGTAAACAATATAAATTTCGACTCACGTTATAAATTATTTAAAAAAGGATTCACGTGCAACTCCCATTGCCATTGCCACATTGTGCGGCCTTTTGAATTTATTGGCCTTTTACTTTTATGATATTTATTCTTTGCTTTTTACGCTTCGCTTCATTTTGATGAACTAGCTTCAAGGTATATCAGTTTTTGAAGGAAATTTGTCACTTGGACAAAGGACAATTTTAAAATAAGGGTTCACTGACCAATTATATTGTTATATTTGATATCTTAGATATACATATTCTAATTCAATCCAAAAAGAGTATACACCCGTACGGTCTTTATCCAAAAAAATTGCAATTTTGTGTTACATATGAGAAATGATGATGGTTGTTTTTATTGGTTTTTTCGACCATTTTATTCTCTGGTTGAGCCATTGACAACTCGTTGGAGTGTTAGGTGTTTACGTGCCAAAGTGTTATCCTGCTTAGAGGATTTATATGCGATGACGCATATCACTCGATTCCTGAACCCTATGGTAATTCCTGGGACAAGACACAGGTCAATGGTATCTTTTGGTGAAATTTTCTTACAAAATTTATACAATTCCTCGGTGATAAATCAATTTAATGTTAAAGAGTGGGAGGAGGAACAGGATAGATATTGCGAATGATGAATAGTATTTGCGGTGACAACATTTCAACTTGAGCGTGTAAATATTATTGGAGTGTAGCGGCGTGTCCTTTGCCAAAGGATAAAGGCTGCCTTGACATCGCTACAGCCAAAGGATGAATGGCAAACAAGGCTCAGGCGGTGGAAATAACCAACTTTCATTACGTGGCTTGGTTAATGAGTAAAGAAAAATCTACTGGGAATAATTATAATTTCATCATTTTCAAAGCAAAAAGTTCTTGTTTTAAGAATTATTTAAAAAAGCTTAACTTAAATAAAAATGATACATAAACTTCGTTGTAATGAATTTTGAGCCAGTTATTCTGCTTATTAGCTAGTCTGACTTAATAGTAAGTAATATTAGGAGTTATAAATTTTCCCTTGTATTTTGTATCTCTCTTTTTAAGGCCTAAAATCGAATAAGTTTTCCGAGTGTAAAGAGGCTTCCTCTGCTGATGTCAGAACCTGACGCTATGATCCTACAGCAAAAACTCTTCTCTGGTGACCAGTCAAAGGTCTCTGGTTGGCCACTGAATCCGGACAACTGAATCCGGACTGCTGGTCACGGGTGTCGATAAGCCCTCAACTGTGTTCACAACGGATGCTGGACAAGCACAAAAGAGTTTCAATTTTTCGGCCCTTTGTTTGCCGGACTTTGATATTTTGCCAGGCTCTGGGGCAGGCGTCCTGTCGTGATACTTTGGGTTCTATGAAAGGGAAATCTTATCACTTGGCTCTTGTTTCGCTTAATTAGTGAAGTTTCCCAAAGACCCCTTGGGGGGTCGGTCACCCAGCAGTCTGTTGTTGCTAAATTTAAAAACTCTGCCATATATTAGTTTAACTTTATCAGATTTCAGGGTGAAAACAAGTGATAAGCTAAAAGCCAAAAGATTACCGGTGGCTGGTATCGGGAAAGGAAGGAGGCGACTTTAAAACCATAAAAAATATTCCATTACCCAGCAGGAGTTGTTTTTTTGTTCAACGAAAATTGAATGGATATTAACAGTGCAAATTATGAAAGTAACTTGACTTGGGCTTTGAGAGGTTTTCATTTATGTTTGTTGCTTTTTTTAGAAACATAAAAAGCAGAACTTTATTAGTTGGGCTTATTTATATTTGAATGGTTTCCAAGCAACATGGGTTCCATTATTTAAGTCTGACTTTTAATTCCGGTTTCTGGGTCAGCCACAGCAATTTTCTCTGGACCTTTTGTTCTCTTTTTTGTTGTTTCACTGTAGCTCCTGTGGCTTTTGTTGTTGGTCAGCTGGTCAGGTCACACTGCCATTGATAAATAGCCGGCTTCGAAACCAAACACACCCAATCCCAAACACAAAAACTGCCAAACACACAATCACATCAGTGGAGAGAAAACTCCTGCGCTTTTATATTTGTTTGTGTATATTTTTGTTGCTCATTTTGATCTCGGTAGCAACCAACTAAAAACTTCTTATCGATGCGATTGTAATCTCGACGGATGAAGCTTTTATTATTGGAGTGTTGGCAACACTTTACCTTGGAAATCCCTCCGGACTATGGGCTTATAGCCCCAAACGCCTTTTTCGCTGTGATAGTAACGTGATAGAGGGCGTGGCACTTTTCCAAGCCTGACTTCAGAGTGTGCAATGTAACGCAGCATTCTGGATTGAATTCAAAAGAGGCGTATCTGTTGGATCACCTGATAAACAAATAATAACGCGGGGATACGCGGTCTCTGGCCGTCGCAGTTTGACGTTTGCTCGACTCGGCGGTTCTATTGGAACTGCTCTAAGTTTTTGCTGGGGACGAGAATCGGGTGTGATCGTCTGGGTATTTTTTTTTTGGAGTCCCGGACCCCCAATGTACTCCGCATGCTGATAAGCTGCCAAAGAGAGCACCACTGCGAGTGAGGAATTAAGTGTATGGTATACACAGTAAGGTGTTTCGACCCAAGAAGATTCTACAATGTAGATTCTACATTTTGTAAAGAAAGGAGAATGTGTTTCTCAATTTTCCCAAGATTTGATATATCGAATTTTTATGATCTTTAATTAAAATTATATTTTATTAAAAATGCATCCTTTTACGATATTATTAAAAAGATTTAGAATTAAACTTAAGAGGCTTGGAAACACAGATTTTGAAAAATTCTATAGCATACTTTTTAGAGGTCCCTAATGGGATCTGTTAGTTAACAGGCGGCCATTGAATTCTCTGTTAAATATAATGAAACCTAACATAATGGCCGAACATGTTAATGACACTAAAACATGGTCCTAATATGTTGAAAATTTCGAAACAACTTCTTATCTTACCACAAAAGCTGATAAGCAGCGGGTATACCAATTAATTGATGGTTATTTGAAGTGGTAAACAATCGTGGTGGATTCAATACCAAATGTACATTCATAGATTGATGATAAATCATAAGTTTTTGGGTTTCGGGATTTTTAGCTTTAAACTTTACTTTTGCGGAAGATTCTTCAATGTAATCTTCTACTAACATAATAAATATAAAGCTTTTTTTATTCATATTTGAAATTAAGCTGAAAACTATATATTTCTATACCTATTTTATGAAGAAAATAATCTAACCAAGAACAAATCTAAACTTTATTGTATACCACACACCCTTTTTGTTTTGGGTTTTATCATTTGTTGGTTCCTGCAAATGTCATTTTTATTTCTTCATCAGTGAAGGCCATCATGACACTTTCATGGGCAAATGAAATCAAACCATAGGCTTTTCAACTTCGGCGGCCATTCATAAAATTTAAGCTGCAACGGAAATACCGTTTGATGGGCGGTAATGGGTCATTGTCTATAATTATAACGAGAAGTGTACTCACACTTGAATATCCGTTTACTCGTCTATTCGTTTCATTTGCATGTGTGTGTGTGTGAGTGTAACTGTAACGAGCCATTCAAGTATCACAAAATGGCCGCGTCATAAGAAACGTCGAGTGTGATTAACGGTAATAAAAATGAATCACAATTCGACGAGATTCTAACAGTCAACAGAGAGACCCAAAGAGCGAATGCGAGGAAGAGGAGTAAACAAATAATATGGTAACTTGGCCAGCTTGCACAATTTGGGGCAAAATGAGAAGCTAACCGAAATGTGGAGCGGCAAAAATGGTGAGCAACCCGGGAAAGGAATGCGTTATCAGTGCGTGAGTTTCCAATGATTAGATATGGTGTCCCCCTATCAGGGAGATAAAGGAACGTTTCACAATCGACTAGACGGCGACAGGTGAAAAAGTTTTGGCAACGCCCCGATCCGATCGCCAGAGTTAACTTTTCTTCAGTCTTAGCTGAGCGGCTCGCTGCAACGAACGTGTTTTTCTGCCTGGTAATTAAAGAAGAAACCCCTTTTTGTGACAAGTGATAAGAATGGTGCTTTGATAAGAGCACCCACCCAAAGTGATGACATCATCAAGTGAAAATATTAAAAAATAATCATAAAAACAAGAAAATTAGTGTGGAAATAGCCTAATACATGCCTCCTTTTGTGTTTTTCTTTTAGCAGTGAAACGAACAAATAAAAAAACGAATCTAGGAATTAAGTGTTGAACAAAATCGAGTGAAAATGCGCTTCAAACTGTTTGTGGTTTGTGCGCTGGCCTGTGGCTTTATGGCCTATGTCCTGGCCAACGAGAACATCTCTACCGAGGAGGACCTGGAGGATCGGATTATGAACGGAGTGCCCGAAATCGTGGTGAATCAGAATCAGAAACCTGCACAGCCCGTCAAGCCCAAAACAGATACTGAATTTGTGGAGGTGGTAAAGGAGGTGCCCAAAACCACGGCAAAGCCGAAACCCAGCACGAAACCCGGCCAGAAACCCACTCCCAGCCCCAGCCCCACGGGTGGTGCTGGTCAGCGGATGATACCTTTGGTGCATGTTACCAGCCGCGGCACCGACGATGTGCTCACCGTGGCAGGATTGAAACCACAGAAAACCTTCGGAGCTCTAGTCATGCCAAATGACTACATGGGCGAGCTGATAGATGTTACCACTGGTTACAATTGGGGTGAGTTTTCCAGCTCTTAGAATGAGTTGTCCCTGGGCTGATTCAGTTACGAGCCATTACTCATACGCAGTGTTGCCCGCCCATCGCTATCTTATCAGTTGGCCCACCGGCCAGTTCACTTGGCTTCAGCTTGGTTTAGTTACCAATATTTGCTCGATGGGGTTGTTCGGGCAGGTGTTGTAAGCTCTCTTGTTATTGCCCTCCTCTCCCTCTCTGTTTTCCGTTGGCCAAGTTCGATAAGATAATGCCCGGGTTGAGGTATTAAAAAGCTAACGATTTTCTTGTTTCGCTTCTGCCTCTGCCCGTTCATGGCAAACAAAACAAGTGCGTGGTGAGATTACGATATAGTATAGTATATGCACCTTTATATAGATATATATATCTTTCTGTTGGCCTAAGAGAGAATATTCGTTATTGGAGTACATAAAAGGATGAATCAGTTTACAGGCTTTTGCTAGTGTGGGTTTTAGCAATTACAAAGACAACTTTTCTTATCAATACTGAAATATTGTTCATGGGGATTGGATATTTTCCCAATTAGTCATAGACATTGCTCCTGCATTACGATATCATGATTAATGGTATAAGATTATGTTATTCTGCCTTTTCCGACTCCTTTTCCCATTTCACCCAAAGAAAAAGTTTAAAAATTGTTTTTTTTTCATCATATTTATTTTTGTTTGATCTTTAAAAGCTTAGATTAAATACAAACTAGTTCTTAGGGTTCTACATATCTGGATTTATCCTTGGGCACTTGCGATTTGCACTCAGAGCGCCAAGTGGCAGGTGTCCAGTGTCCCAGATCCTCCTCAGGCGCTCATTGAAATGCGTTGTTCGTACTCGGCAATGCGCATTCGAACCGGCACCACTAGACTCAAATCCTCCATAATGGCGTGGTGCTGGGGCCGCACAGTGGCGCTCGAGTTCTGCCGCGAAATCGTGGCCCGCGACTTGTCCATCGATGGCTTGCGGCGCAGCGAGCATTTGCGCTGACTGCCTCCCTTGCCTACGCCTGTGGGCGTGGCAAATTGGTACGGGGCGACTGGGGACTGGGCGTTGGGGGTACTGGCCATGGCCGCCAGGCGTTTGGGCTTAGGTGGTGGCACTTGACCAACGCTACCGCCGCTGATGCAGCTGCTGTTCAGGCTGCGGTCGCTGGTGTTGTTGCTGTTGCTCGTTGCCAGTGCCTGGGGGCGACTCGAGCGCAAGAGGGATATGAAGCGATTGGTTTGACCATTGTTGGGGGCCAGGAACTTGTTGTTTGACTGAAAGGTGTTGGTCAGCTTGTTGAAGAAGTTGATTTTGTCGCTGACAGTGGGTGTGGCGGCATCGGCATCCTCTCCCTGTTGTTGCTGCTTCAATGGCTGCTGTTCCTGAACCACTGTGGGCTGTGGCTTCTCCTCCCCATCGGAGGCATTGTTTCGCTTGGACATTTCCAGAACTTTTTCCCTCAGCTCCATGGACCAACGCTTTTGGGCCGTGTGCAATTTAGGTCGCAATGCTGGCAGCCCCGTCGGCTCGGATTTGGCCAACTCCAGAGCCAGTTCGGTGGTGAAACGCGGCTTGGGCGTCGATGTAATCGCTGGCGAGGTAGTCATCTCTTCGTCAATGTCCATTTCCAGTTCACTAATGAAGGAAGTGGAATTGATGGAGCGTGAGGCCGAGCCAAAGCCAGAACTTGTTGTCAAGCTAGGCGAACCGGGCTGCAGTTTGTAGTTGTAGAATTGGAAGTTAAACGTGCTGATGCTCATCTTGCAAACTCTGGTAAACGACTGATGCTATTTTGCAATCTGGCCAGGTCTTATATAGGCCAGAAATCAATGGCTACCTGATCCGCGACAGATGTTGTCCTCTTCAGGTAGTCATGATCCGGTTGCTCCGGCTCTACTTGACTCGGACGGGGCAAAATTCCGGGAATCTACCAAAGGCAGACATAAAAAAGGACACATTTCGCGGGAATCGCAACCCGAACACGCGAATTTTGCGTGTTTTCCGCGCACCAATTTTCGCGATTCTTCCCGAAAAAATCCAAAGACAAAACGACCAACTGCTCTGCTAATCCAAGTCCGTTTATGGCACTTACCTGAAAAGGATTAGCGGATTTTATGATCCTGCCCAGGCATTAATTCATAAATAGATTAAAACGCAGCAGATGTTCTGCTCTAACCGACTCGACGACGGTTTTATGCTCCACTCTGGTTTGTGGACATTTCATTAGTTCGGTTATTTCAATCAAAATCAATGTAATTAATGTCAGATAATCCACTTGGCACTCCGCAACTGACAGCTCGAAAAATAAGCGCAAAAATGTGAATGTAAGAGAAAGTGCAAAGCAGTAAGAAGAAATAACCCAATTATTATAGCAATTTTCACTTATTCCCAGAGGAGTAAGTAATTAAGTAGAGGGGTTTCTGATTATGCGAAAAGGTGACACGAATTCATAATTAATTGATTGAATTTGTATTTAAAAAGAAAATGCTTTCGCTCGGGATTTACGCATTTAAACTATCACAAATTGTGGATATGCAGATTTTAAAGCATCTTAAATTGTAGAATGAAATTGCTCTGATGCAACCTCAGCTCCTGGGAAATGCCGAAAATATTTAGGAATCTTTGTCAAGACTTTGCCATGAAAACTTCGCTAGCAATTTCAGTTTCTGGTCAGTGTCTGGAGCAATATCCTTAAGCGGATGCTGCCACTGTGATGGCTCCTGTTTCAGTGTCCATTGGGACCGTCAGCTTTGCACTTAATCAGCTTAAATGGCTTTAAAAGGCCAGCGGTGAAAAGAAATTAGAGGAGGAAAGTAGCAAGAGGGAGGCGATGCTGGCCAACTTGGTAGAACAGAAATGAATATTAACTGTGACCTTTAATGGCCAAGTGCACGGCACGAAACGGGAGCTGCAAGGATGTAGCTACGAAACTTGCAACGACAGGACCAAGAGCCGGAGCAGCAGCAGGTGCGGTAAAATGCAAAAGAGCCAGGGAATGTGGCAAACTTGGAGGGAAAATTTTCTTTTCACTTTATGCCTTGCACCAGCCATGCTGCAAGTGCAGGATAATATTGTGGAATTGAAAAAGTAATCTCCAGGGATTAGGTGTGAAATTATAATGATAGGCCAGAGTTCTCACCTTCGAAAGCCTCCACTAAGCTATTTGTCTTTTCGTCCTGTTTTCCTTATTGCAGATCCCAATAATAATGTTGCCCCGCCTGGAAACCCTTCGACGGCAGCGGGTGGGTACACCATTTCTCCCTCTCGTTTGGCGGAGCTCCGCAGCAACTTTATGTACTGGTACTTCGACAAGGACATGTACGGAGGACGTGGTGATTACCAGTTCGATATCCATGCCTCGATGACGCAGCTCCACAAAAATCTTAACTTCCAAATGCCTTTCTACGGATTCCGGTTTAACTACACTCGGGTAAGTCTCTAAATATTTTTTAATTGGAATTGAACTGATCATTGAACTGATTTTGCCATCCTTCAACAGCTCTCCCTTAATGGCTACTTGGAGTTCTCAGACCCGCCAGAGTACCTGACCTATCCCCTCGTCTTCCCCATCAAGGACTGGCCCGCCAAGCGGGATCCCTCGTTCATGGGCATCTTCTTCAGCAAATGCCGTGTCGGCCGTATCTATCCTTCGGATATTGACCAGCGCACACCCGGTGTTTACTTCCGGTAAGGATATGCATTGCATTTCGCATCCCGCATCTTCTTTTATTTATTTCAACATTTCAACTCCCCACCCCGTTTGAATTTCCGGTTCGTTTGTATTTATTTGTTAACCATATTTATTTTGCTTGTTTCTGATGGCATTTCCATATTCAAAATAAGCACAGAGCACGCGCTCAACGAAAGTATTTATATGTATTTTTCCTTATACGTGTCCTCGTCCCCATTGCCGGAAAACTAACACAGAGTAATATGTGCTCCATGTAGCATGTACCACTCCCCAGTCTCCATTTCCGATGTCCTTTTGTGTTTGTTAGCTTGCATTTATGAAAATGTCCTTCCAAAGGGTATGATTTATGTGGCAAGCCCTTTGCCAAAGTTCTCGATTACAGTTTACAGATTTCCCAGTAAAATTCAAGTGCAGTTTTTTATAGATTGTCATCTTTAGTCCTTAGTGTAGTTTTTAAAATTCTTAGAAACGAGTATCTATGTCCTGGCATACCCTGACTTTAATTTGGATTCATTGTTTGTAGCTAGTATTGTTTTTGTGCTTGTTACTGTCAGTTATGGCCCCAGTATTTTCGCATTATTTTCATGGCGGCTACCTGGTCTGTTGTTCTCCGATATATTTTCCCGTGGCGCTATCAGACAGTGCATTTTCTCCCCTCCATCATTATGAATTCATGCTGTTTTCGGCACGCATTTGTGCGTGTACTTATTTCAAAATACAGGATGGTCCTGCTCACAAAAGAGTACAAAACTGCATGGTCAGTGATACATTTGGTCGGGGGTTTCCAGGAATCTCCAAACCTCACTGTGACCATCCAATTTCATTTTAATTATATTCATTTGTCCTGCACTTTGTCTATGAAGTTTTTCCGGGGACAATGCTTAAATTTTGTACAAACATGCTTTTGGTTTTGGTTCTTTTTTTTGCTTGTTGTGTTCGGTTCCCTTGGCTAATTATGCAAATGAATGCCAGTGGGGGCCGAAAGTTATTTGTGGGCTATTTATATAACTTTCCACCAGCAGGAGCATTAAAAAATAAAGCCCCTACAAATTTTGTAATCTCATATACAAAAAGTTGCCTCTCAAAAATGCATTAATTAGTTAAAGCCACTTTCATTGTAAATCCTCGCTCGCCCTTGGTTTTTCGATGGTTTGCGCTATTTGGAGTATAAATTATGGCTGCTCGTCTACATTGTTTTAACTGCCTTGAATTTCATTGCTTTCTGGTAAGATGAAGATGGCTGGTTGGCATAAAAAACCCGTGCAAGAGAGCATAAATTACTTGATAGTGACACAGAATGACAACTCAGTTGAGGGATGTGTGCATGCGCCTCAAAAAAAATCTGAAATAAATTTAAAAGTGGTTTTATCAATCGGACTGACCAACGGAAACCAACTTTGAACTTTCCCATTCAGTGGACTGTTGTCGACACATCCTGCAGCGCCGTCTGACAAATTGCCACAGTGGTGCAATTAAAATCCTGTAAAGCTTACAAGGAGCTCAGGACAAGTTTTTCCAATGTTTTTAAGTGACTTTGACAATATGTCAGAGTTGGCTCTGCATAACTCGTTCAATGGCAGAGTCGGGTCCACGGTCACTCTTTGACATTTAATTGTCTTCGCGTATTTGTCCTCGTGTATAGTAAGTACCAGGCTCCAGTGAAAGGACTCAGCCAAACTTTGATGAATGCACTGAGAAAAGGGGACTTGGATGTACTTCCTTGTTTTCTTCTTTTTAAACAATAAAAAGCACACTTTTTCTCTCAGTATCCTTGAGCGAAGTGACTGAAGCTGTGAGTGGAATTTAATTTAAATAACTTTGCATTGTACAGAAGATAAAGAAGCCAAGCGGGGCAAACTGTGAAATGCGAGCGATGTAAAATTGCTCATCTACCCACGCGATGGATTTTCCGCCCACTCTCTGCCATTAACCTGCCCCCAACCCGACGACACCCCTAGACACCCCTTCACATATCAGTGACCCCACTTATTTGGCATCAATTTAATTGCATGCCTGCACTTAGGAGCTCAGTACTTGGATTAGCTGCAAGTGCAGGACATTGCGCATACGCCGCGTGGGTCGCCGCCGCCGTCGTCCGCTTTGACCATTAAATTCATTATGAGCGCACGTTTAATTACACATACAAACGTTTAGCCGCGTTGGGTGGCGAATAAAAACTTAATGCCAGGCCGGGGTGTCGTTTGTTCAGGTCTTTGTTTCACTTTTTTCCCGCTCTTTTTTTATTTTCTGTTCCTTTTTTGATGTGGTAAACGCTTCAAACTTTTTCAGCATGTGTGTGTTTGGGGTGTTGGGGGGTTCTTCGTAAATGGTGCGACATGCTGGAAGCGCGTTAAGCTTTTAATTGTTATTTTGGCAAGGGCAGTCACAAACGGCATCGTAATTGACGGCCAACAGAGGCACAATTAAAACATTTTCGGCAGCTTTGTGGCAAATAAGAATCCAAAAAAGGACTCAAAGCTGCCAACAGTGTAAAAGGAATGGCTTTATGGCTCTCAGGAAGCTGCCAAACTTGAATGCAAAGAACCCATTACAGTATTTCTTTGTATAATTAACTATGTGTTCAATTTTCAGGGTCTGTGAAATGTTGATTTCCTGCCAACGAGTTTTTCCCGTCATAACTAAAGCACAATAATAATGCCGCTTCATTATTCCCTTTTTGCCAATGATAACAAGAACTTCCCCAATCCTCGCGACTAACGAGTCCTGGCGCGTCCTTGGCTGGGCCATTTGCAAGTCTCGGCCTGCATTTACTCGGCGTGAGCGCTTTCTGCTTTCTGCAGCACAGCTTACATGCAATTTTCGCCATTTTCTTTAAGTACAGCCATTGTTTCACTTTCATTTACACCCCGAGATGGAATTGGGCCACACGGCAAAAGGCGAAGCCTGAGACATGGCTGTAGCGGAGGATATGCTGAGGGGCTGGCAATGTTGCTTCCATGAAATGGTTTTTGCCATGCAAAAGCGGCGAAAAGGCATTTTAACCTACAAATGCAGACAAAACTGTGGCAGAGCCCGAATGTATGCAATAAAGTGTATAATGGCGCAGTTCAAGAACTGCCCCGTGATACGGGGAATCCGGGCGGAAAAGGCGATGACTGGGTGGTTCGGTGGTTGGGTGGTTCCAGTGGGTGGCTTAGGAGGCACCGAGTTTCTATTACTTTTTGCGACTCTTTCTATGGCTTTGTATTTGTCTCTATATGCATGGGTCTGTGCGGCTTTTTGGCTTACTTACACGTAAAAGTTGCCGAGTCTGCGGCTGTTTTTGGCTGCTGCGCGCGCATTTCTAGGCTGAGTGACAATTTCCATTTTTTCCATACTTTTCCCCAGCCCGAATGTCAATTGCAGACTTTTAAAGTTTTTCTTGGTTTTGCCTGTGGGCCAACAAATGATAAACTATGCCAGTGTGTGTCTCTGTGCGGTTATCTTTTCATTTTTTTATTTTTTGGTATTTGGCCCTGGCATGCGGTTTTTGCACATTTTGAGCAAATGTTTTGCATTTTTTTGCTCACTTGGCAAGAAGGGAAAGTGTAATTTTGTAATTTATTTCCATCACCATCTGCTGCCAGCTATAATTTATGTGCTCTCTCCATTATTAAATGCATCTTGTGCATTATGAGTCCTTGTTATGGCAGTAATTTGGCATTTATCGATTCGTTCGAGTGTTAATAACTGCGAAGAAATTTGAGGAACAACAAAGTTTCAGTCATGTTTGTTTGCATCTGCATTTCCATGTTCGAGAAGAGCTCTTATTTGATTCAATTTATCAGCAACAAACGCCGGGCCAAAATCAATAAAATGTTACCGGCCAAATGCAAATAGAAAGTGCCACACATTCATCTTTGTTTGCCACAAATACAAGGACATACCGGAGCATAACGAGTTTTTCGATTTCAATTGTTTTAGTTCCCTATGCCCTGCCAAATGAATGTCCTTGTCAAAGCAACTGGGAATTAGTTTACCTTTTTGTGTAGCGTCATCAAAGGCTTATATTAGAATTTTATTGAACGGGAAGCGATATGGACGGGTTATTGCATTCTGTTTGTATTTAATTTAGTTGATTTTCGGATTAAAGGATATTGGCAAGAGAACAAAGCACTCGCAAATTAAATATTTCTTTTTAATTTTTATTTTATTATGATTTTTGCACATTTTTATTTTGTTGCATTAATTGAGATTGTGACAATGAAACGGGTATAAAATTCAAATCAAAAACAATTTACGTTTTGAAAAAAAAAAGACAAAACGAAACAATCTCCTCATCGATTTTCATTTAAAATTCAATTTGAATATTCTCAATTATTTATTTCCATTTGAAATTTGGTCGAATGCCTCCATTAGCCTCCAAACCGGGGAAGCGAATTTTTAGTGCGATTTGTGGCCAGTAGCTGGACATATTTGTATTGAGTCGAACGCTTCATTTGATAAGCCTCTTATGGCAACCGGCCGGCCCCGTAGCTTTGCCAATCCTCCACAATCCACAAATGTCCACCTCGGATGGAGCTCAATTCCCATGTAATTGTCCGGCAATGAAAACTCGTTCCGGAATTCAAATCAAAGGCAAGGTTGCAGTGTAATAATAAAAATCCCTCTTGGCAAATCGGCTTAAGATTTATATGTCTGGCGTGGATTGGCTTTTGTTTAAGCGCTTTCGAAGAGCCCTCGTGTAATTTAACTAAACTGGCTTAATGCAATTTATGCCACTGGCAGAGGCGGCAAACTGTTTTTGAAGTGCTGAATGAGTGTGGAGGTTGCGGAATACGTATGCGGCGTATGCGTAATGAATAATTAAAGGAAATAAATCATACGCCACGTAGCCGCGATGGCGTCGCCAATGTGTCCGCCGTCGATACGCCATCCATCCAAGGCATCCCAAAGAATCGAAACACATGGAAAAAGAACACACTTGAAAGTGCTCACGAGAGCGTAAAATAAATAAAATGTTTATGAAAATATGCCGAGAAGGAAAAGTAATGAGAAGGAGCCGAAATCAGTATCTCTCCGCCTGGGTCCTGATTTATATGCCAAACATCAAATCCATTTATCTTCCTGCTGACGCCAAACCGAAATTTACTTTGCATACTCCATACACTCCGTCCTTCATTCGATTTCTTTTCGCATTACACACATGAGCCGGAATCGGCATCTGAACTGACGGAAACCTCCGTTCTCCATTCTATTTGCAGGGTGGAACGTGATCTGATGGGACGCACGGACCAAATGGGCGTGGAGGTGCGGGAGCGCACCATGTGGGACATCCGTCAGGGTGTGGTGGGCGCCGAGACTTTTGTGCCCAAGCACGTGGTGATCGCCACCTGGAAGAACGTGTCTTTTGCCGGTGGCATTGACAATTCCCTTTTCATGGTAAGTTCAGCATTTTAGTACTTATATTTCAACTATAATAAAATATTTAATATAACACATATATTTTCCACTCTTTTTGTATAGACAAACACCTTCCAAATGGTCATAGCCACCGACGAAGTCTACACCTACCTCATCTACAACTATGCGGTGCTGAACTGGTTGTCCCACACTGAGGCCGGAGGAGATACCACCACCGGAGCGGGCGGTGTTCCTGCATATGTAAGTTGGTCCAACTGGCCCTGAACTCTGACCCCGGTTACATTTTGCCAGTTGGCACTCAATTAAACAGTTCATTCCAAAGAAAAACTTGCTTTCCCCTTTTTGCTTCACCATTCCCCAGGTGATTTACACTTTAATCAAAAAGAATTTGTGAAGAGAATTTGAAGTTTTTGTGGTTGAAGGTGCACGAAAAGGAATCTTTAAATATTCATTACGTTGCGTTGTTTTAATGTAAAGCTCACTCTTGCAAACCACTCTAAATGGCTCTTCTGCAGAATATTCCTAAATCACAATTGCAATTACAATTATCATAAGCATAAGCTGTTTCACATTCATTTCCGAGCTGATGCCACTTGTGCCTGCAACCACTTTCAGTAATTAAACGCCCAATTTAAACTTTCCCAAAGCGCCAGACACATAATTGCAAACTTTGTGAACAGTTAATTAAATGCATCTATAAAGTACATATCATAATGTCCCACCCACCCGGACTGTCCCATCCACCGACAACCGCCCACCGACATGTGTGAATTTTTCCCTATCTCTCGCTTTTCAGGTTGGCTTCAATGCCGGCAATGGCACTCAGGCCTACGAGTATAAGCCTTACAGCCAAAACATGGTAATCCGAGATTTGGCCAACCGGGGATGGGCCAACGGATTCCCGGGTCGTCATATATTCCGAGTGGATGAACAGATTTTGATTGGCTCTTGTAACAAGGATATAGGTATGTTTAGATGCGAGTTGGTTTGGTTATTAGTATTACTAATCATATTGTAAAATGATTTTTTTAGATGCCGCTCTCTTGCCCTTAACATTTGCCCCCGAGTCCGGTAACATGTTGGGTGGTCAGGTGGTTAACATCACCGGCCCTTGCTTTGATCCGAATATCCGGGTGACCTGCCACTTCGACACGGAATCCGTACTGGGCACTTACGTGGACACGAATCGCGTTATTTGCGTGCAACCGTTCTTAAAGGCCGAAGGCTACATCCGTTTCCAGATCTCCGTTGGCACCCAGCGATTCAAGTGGCGTGGAAAGTACTTTGTGGAGACACCGGCTGCCGCCACCGAGAAGATCTTCTTCACCACCGACGATGTGTACAAGAAGAACCCCAACGAGATTCGCATCACCTGGATCCCATACAATTTGACCTCGAATAGCAATGCCAATGTGATGATTTCGCTGTGGGGATACCGGGAGACGAAGATCGAACCCCAGCTGGAGTACATTGATGTGATCGAGGCCAGCTACTCGAATACGGGCAGTTATGTGATCACACCATCGAATTATCTGAATCGGAAGAACGTCAACCGCGACATGCAGTTCGGTTTCCTGCAAATCAATCTCACCCAGCCGGATCAGTACTCCGGCCTCTCCATCAGTCCGTAAGTTGAGAATTTTCATCTAGACACATTATATTACCTAAAAAAAACACTGGTAATTGCAATTTCAAGTCACCAAGGCCATCGGCTTCAGGTTTCATTTATTGTGCTTGCATTTCAGAAGCCGGAGGAAACCGCCACCATTCCCATGTCTGTTACTATTCGCCAGCTCCAGAATCTTTTGTTATTATATTTTAATTGATTCTCGGTTGTCTCAATGTGTCAGCTCTACTGAGCTGCCAAGTGCCGACTGGAGAGTGCCTGTCGACTGCCGTCTGGAGCTGTGTGGATGGTCGATCCATGTTTTTATTCAATTTGCCGGGGCAATTTCAATGACAATGAGAATGAGCTAAATGCACTTCAGCTCAACCATCCAATCCCGTTCCACTCAATCCCCCGCCTTGGGCTCTCAATCAATTTGCCCTGGCTTGGCCGAGGATTGCTTATTATGACAGCCTGTAATTGCTAGACATTCTCGTTGCTAATCAATAATGGAAATGTGTTTTTAATGGCCTCGGCCAATGGTAATCACCATTTGTGCCTGTGCTTGTCTGCCAGCATTTGCATTTAAGCCTTTGCCTTCACGTCCTGCAATTATTTTGCACTTAAACCTTGAATCATCTTACAACCCATAAAATAGGATGCCCGAAAAGACTAAATGTAGCTTTGAAATTAGGAATTGGAATTTCTCAAGCTGCACAGGAAGGAAAATTGTTTTCTATTTTCCATTTTCTTCGCTCCTAAAGCAATATTAAGTAGAATAAAATCCTAAAATCCCAAATAAATGATTGCCCACAAAAGGTTGATAGAATTATTAATAATATTTTTCTTTGTGCATCCCAGAAGGAGCAATATAAAACCATTGCCGTTTTTTTGTTTATGGCACCTTTGGGTATCGTTAGCCGGGTCCAAAGCGGCTGCGGGCGGACCGAAATAAATTGTTAGCATTGTTCCAACATTTAATTTCCATTTGATGGCCCAGTAATTGTGAAAACTTAATGAAAAATATCTCTATGGCAGCACCAGGCGCCATGAGCGAGGCGCGAATGGCCAATGAAGGCTAACTAGGCAACGGCTAATGGTAATATCGTGTTTCTCGTCAATGAGATGGCCCTGAAACTGGGTTCATTATTAGCTGGTATTCTGCCTGTGCGAATGTCAAAGGTGACCGACGGGGCGTATGATTAATGTCATCTTTGAAATGAATCTCTGGCGAATACAGCCACGCCCACATCCATACCTACATTTTGACAATGCGTATTCGATTTTCATTGCAGAATCCTGTGGTCCCGGCCAGTTCCATTGGCCTGGTACATGGCACCCCAATGGGAGCTGCAGCACGGAAAACGCTGGCCGCGGGCTCTTTGCGATAATTGGCTTCGCTCCGACCGATTCCTCAGGTAAGGCTCAGCAAATATGCATTTGCATTTGCCGCTAATTAAAAGCAACCGAGTCCGCCAACGCAACCCGATGTGCTGGCTGCTGGTTGCTGGCTCCCCGATAATTAGCTCCGACCCACATCGGGTTGCCATTGAGTCGGCAAAACTGCAGGACAGCCATTTTCTAAAAATCATATTTTTCGTTGCTTTGCAGGAACTTCGCAGCCGACCTGCCCCTTTGCCCCTGCACCCTGGACCAGGCTGTCCTCGACAAAGGACGCTTCCGTCCGGATCGTGAATGCGACAAGGACTCGAACCCCAGTTGCCTCAGGCATCGTGGAGCCATTCATTGTGTGGTCAGTGGGACACCAGTGTGAGTATTTTCTAAATAAATAAAACTTAATTAACGGAACAAGGAATAAGAAAACTGAAACTTAAGCAAGATAATTGCCCTTAATAATATAATAATGCATAACGTAGTAATAAGAAACATTTTATTTGTAATGTAGGGCCCAAGGAGCTGAACAGCAGTGTTGCTATGATCGTTATGGCTTCCTTATGCTGACCTATGACCAGATGTGGGGCTCCCGACCTAGGCGCGTTCACAACCTTGGTAAGATGCCATGGAACGAGGCCAGCAAAGTGCCTTCGCTGTCCATGTGGTTCCACGACATGCGTCCCTTCTACTCCTGCTGTGCCTGGCAGGAGGAACAGGCCGTTGGATGCGAAACCTACCGCTTCGAGCGTCGTCCTTCCCAGGATTGTGTGGCCTATCAGGCGCCTGGCATTGCCGGCGTCTTCGGTGACCCTCACTTTGTGACCTTTGACGGAACTGCCTACACCTTCAACGGACTGGGAGAGTTCGTCCTGGCCCGCAGCATAGACGAGAGCAACCGCTTCGAGGTGCAGGGTCGATTCCAGCAGCTACCTACTAACTATTACGGCGCTGTGCAGGCCACCCAGTTGACGGCGATGGCGATGCGCGGAAACACCACCACCACCATCGAGGTGCGACTGCGTCCTCTCCATGCCAGGTGGCGGTACCGCTTGGATGTCCTGGCCGACGGACGAAGGGTTTACTTCGATCGGGAGAGTCTCAAGTTCCAGCACTTTGACGGTGTGACGGTTTACACTCCCACTTACTTGCTCAACCAGTCCCAGGTGGTGGTTCAATTCGATGCCGGCATTGGTGTGGAGGTCGTGGAGAACGAAGGATTCATGACTGGACGCGTTTTCCTGCCATGGAATTTCATAGTAAGTTTTGGTTATAACTCTGAAATTTTTCATAAAACTAATATAAATTTTCCAGAACAAAACGGCAGGCCTCTTCGGTAACTGGAGCTTCAATAAGCTGGATGACTTTGTACTACCCAATGGCCAAGTGGCCACGATCAATACCAACGATCTGCGCAGCATCCACACCAACTTTGGCCTTAAATGGATGCTCACGGATCGGGATGTGCCCGGAGTGGGAGCGGCTCTCTTCACCCGCGAATTTGGACGAATGTCCAGCTACTATGCCAATGCCACCTTCCAACCCAATTACGTACTTGATCCGGCGGACTTCTTGCCTGGAAACCGCAGCTACGACGTGGAGCGAGCCGAGGAGTTGTGCGGCGAATGTTTGCAATGTCAATACGATTATGCAATGACTTTGAATCGGGATCTGGCGCACTTTACCAAGAACTACTACGATACTATAGTCAACATGCAAGCCGACAATGCCATGTGAGTTAATAGATTGTTTTTTTTTTTTTAAATATATTCTAAATACTCTTTTTATAGGCGCGTTGTATCCTGTGGTGTCCTGCAAACCCCTCGATTTGGTCGCAAGCTAAGCTTTGACTTTATGCCAGGAGCCAAGGTGTCCTTCGAGTGTAACGAGGGTTTTATCCTGATTGGTGACCAAAGGCGAGAGTGTCTGTCGAATGGCCTATGGAATATCCCCGAATATGGTTACACCGAATGCTTGCGTAAGTACCAGAAATTTTTTGAAATTATTTGTAAAAGATGTGTTTCATTTTTGGTAACCTTTCCCAGAATTATACTGACTGAATTAAGCCTTGCTTTTATCCTTTAAATTTGTTAATGTAAATGGTAGAAAAGTACCAATCGTTAAAGAGAATCGTGTATAATTCAGTCAGTTGCTAAATTTTCTCTGAGTGTCCTGTCCGTTTGATCAACCTTTGACCCATGTTACCCCCTTCCCTTGTGCAGGTGAGGTGTACTACACGCGTCGCATCGCTTTCATTGCAATTGGCATTATCTTCCTGGTCATCTGCCCCCTAATGCTGTGTATCGTCTGCGGCGTCTACCGCTATCGTCAGAAGCAACTGAAGGAGGACCCCCACTGGCAGATGCCCGTCCTACCGCGATCCCGGGCCAGCTCGGCCCGCAATCTGAGGACCCTGAACTATGACGACGATAGCGATACGGATGCCAGCACTTTGAAGAAAAGTAGGTCCTACGACAAAGTATATCGCACGAACGAACCATTACCTGGCAAACCGCAAATTGATTTTCCAGCTAAGAAATGGGATCTGGATGAGAACGACGAGGATGTGACCTCATCCGAAGGTAGTCAGAATAGAACAAGCTCAAAGCTAGCCAGGGACATTTCCTACATTAATCCGAACGTAACCCACGACACAGGTGACAAGCCGAAGCAGTCGGGTCGCCGATCCCTGCGCGCCTCCGGAACGGACTTGAATCAGCACCATGATGAGCCAGAACACGAGGACGACGATGACTTCGACGAGGCGGATGTGCACACGGGCACTATTCATCCGGCCGGATACCACCAGCCCTTGTCGCCGGAGGAGGCCGATCAGTTGCACCGCCAGCAGTACAGCCCCACCTTCAGTGGCCTTGACAGTCGCACGAGTGGTGCCAGCTCGATCAACTACACGCCCCAGTCGGCGACCCAGAACCGCTTTGGCGGAGTACCAGTGCTCCCGAGCAACACCCAGTACTACAGCCGCCCGCCCTCCGGAGTGCCCACCGCCACGGCCACACCCCTCCGGACAGCGCCAACGCCGCTGACCCAGGACAGTGGCTTGCCATCGCCCCCGCTGGCCACATCGCCCACACCCTCCGTCCAGAAGTCCACGGAGGTGTAAGCCGCCGCCCCACTCATCCCATTATTCCAAAGTATAACCATTAGCTGCAAAGTTCAAATACTAGAAGCCAGGAAATAATAATTATTTTTAAGTACAATTCATTGTCCAATAACTTTGCCACCTGACCCACCTTTATCACCTGTCCATAATTGTTGTCTTATTGTTTCTTCTTTCCCATGACCATAAATTTATTTGCACTTTATGTAAATAATAATTACAGTCGGAAATTTAATATCAAGTTCAAAACATTTAACATACCTCCCTCCGCCTGCAGGTAAACGACAATCATCATTTATGTATTGAATAAAACCAAACACTTGTTTTTAGTAATTTACATATAAATTCTGGATAATGGTTTTTATTTTGTGTACTTGCAGCCTGAGCCGATAATGCCAATTGTTACATGAAAGTTGACACTTCGCACGGTTAGATTTGTTTACCATTTAACTGCCTGTCAATTTTCTGTAATAAATTGCCCAATAAACTTTATTATCCTTTATTCGGTTCAGTGTATCGAATGCAATGCAAAACAGAAATTACATGAAATTTATAACGAAGCAATAAGACGCAAGCCAAAGCCATTAATCTTCAGCTGTCACTAGATTTTTGTAGTTGTTTCTGAACACCACTGCCACGCCCATCCACTCGAACTCCGCCCATCCGTCCTTCGTCCTGTCGCCTCCTCCAGAATGCCATTGTGTGCATTACGCCAATGTCAATCAATCTTGAGCAAATTGATGGACAAGTTGCCGTTACTTATGTCTGTTTGTCCGTTGGCCCATCCTTCCCTCCTGGCCAGGAATAGAGCGCTTCGCGCTGGAAAGTAGGCAACTAGTTTTGAGCCCAGAGAAAGGATAACTAGATGGATGTGGCTACCATTGCATTGTTTTCTTAATTTACGACCACTGATGGCAAGAGTTTATTCTCTAACCCACAGGGTTTAAGGTAAATACAGAGATACTATTTCGGATTCACTTTGGTTCAAAAATAAAATTGAAATTCAATCAGCAAATTTACTTCCTTTGGTTTGTAAATTAAATTTCCTTCCCAGGATCGCTTGTCCATTTCTTCCTTGTCTTTTCGCTTTTCCAGGACATGAGGAGCAGTCAGCCCGGGTGGCGAGCATCTCTCTTGGCATGGTGCTGCTCATCCTGATTCCGTGCCTTCTGCTCCTGGTTTGCGGAGCGAATTATTGGATTCGGGAAAAAATTGCCAAGGAAGAGGAGGAGGCAGCCGCGGCCCTTTTGCCCAAATCCAAGTGGCAAAAGTCGAAACAACATGTAATTTGATTAGCACATTGATGAGTTGCCGAATACGTACGATCGTGTCCTGAATAAGGAAATACCCAGGCCCAAGGACTCGCAACTCTCAGCTGTAATTGAAGAATTTCATTTTAAAAAAGCCTCTCATAACCAAAATGTATTTATTATCCATTGAATAAAACAAATTATAAAAGGTAATAATCTTAGGGTTTTCAGGGGAACCTCCAACTTCAATAAAATAGACAATTGAATTATTTCAGGGTTCAATTAAATATTTTTATTTGCTTTGCATATGTTTATCTTGCATTTTATTCTGGAATTACAGTTGCATATTGATTTTAATTAATGATATTTTGTCGGTTTAACATTTATTCCATTTGGTGTACGGATGAAGACAGTTTTGGGGGCAGATAGTGGGTGAGGGTTTAGTTAGTTAGTTTAGCACTTAACACGTCTTAGCCTTTTTACAGTTTACAGTTTCAAGTACGAGTAATTAGCCTAAAATTAACACTCAACACGCTTTAGACCAACAAAAAACACAAATCGAGTCTCGAAAGCTACGCTTTGACTTAGAAGAACATTCAGCTGAACATTTGGATATACATTTGGAGTATGTTGTATTTTGTGAGCACATTGATATTGCTATGCTAATATAACTAGGTATACTTTGTAATGGGTATGGTTTTGGGTATATTTCTCTAGGCGGGTTATCCCTTAACTAAAGTGACTTCAGATAGATCTCTGACAGATGGCGAAATGGCTTAAGAACTATAAAGCTATTCTTCAGTTATAGTAGAGTAGAGATTTGTCTTTATGTAACAATACTCATACGAGTAGATAAATGGAAACTTAAAGATTCATTGGATTGGAGAGTTCTTAGTCTATAGTACTATTGTTTTTAGGTTTTACTCTGGACTTTAGATTAAATGTTGTACATCTGGTATAGAGTTTGCTTTTTGGTGCAGTTGAGTTTGCTAACAATTTGGTTTGTTTTCTGGTCGATAGCCCTGTATAGAAGTTGACGAACCCAATTATATCTATGCATGTGTATATTTTAATATATATTTTAAGGTGTTTTTCTTTATCTTTTGGTGCCTTGTGGTTAGACTAATTTACGTTTATTTCTTTATTAAGTTCTCAAGTCCCAAAAGTTTGGCGGCTTAGTTAGAATATCTGCCTTACTATGTTCACAATCTCGTAGATTTATACAGTTCGAGTTTTTGGGTTTGTTTTATTTTAGTCTCGATTAGATTTACAGTATACACGAAAAAGTTCAGCCTAAGAAACCATCACAAAGTAGAATCATAATAAATACATATTAACAAATTACTCATTCTTTACACAATAATACACAACTTCTACTAGGATCACGCAAACACACTTAGATAGCTTTAACATTTTTACAGGATAATCCTCCACCTCACACAAGTTCTGAAACGAGAAACGATTTAGAGAGATTTTAGTGGTAATGTTTGGAGAACTACAATAACCAAATCTAAAACACAAAATGGTAAATATAAATACTCTTATGTCGGTCACGAACTACCCCAAAGCAAATGTGGTCATTCAGTACACAGAGAGAAATGCATACTAAACTTTGGTTAGGATTTTGATTGGTTTACGATTTCTTTTAAATTTAATTAAGTCCCTTAAATAAGCCATTTACTTTATGATAACCTGGAATCTTTCCTACTTTGAAAGGGAGGTGGAGAAATCAGAGTTTTGTTTGTTTGTCCAACCGTTTGGCTCCCGAGAGCACGCAATTCAATTTAACCCTTCACGCCCAATTACGCCGTAAAGCCGAGGCCGGAGCCGGGGCCAGGATCTCAGGACACGGGACACGGACACACGAGGTGGAAACAGTGTCAATGTCAAAAGTTGGACTTTGGCCATGTGGAAATGGAACGGAACCAGAAACTTGGCATGTTTCCTCGCCGGACTCTCTTGTTTGTTATTCCAGCTGTGTTCGTGTGAGTTTGTGTGGGAGTTTACGTGGAGTCAGGACCTCCTGACGTAGGTGCCTGAAAACAAGCCACAAAACAGTCCAACTACAAAGGCGCAAACAACTTTTGATTGCCAAAAAAACGACGGGCCTTTTGTTTGGGGTTTTTCAAAATTTCAATCACGTAAGCAATTCCCTTTCCACAACAGAAAAGTTTAAAGGTCTGCCAGAAAACGATTATTTATAGCATTAGTGGAGTCATTTTATGGCTCTCTCTAGTTCGGTTCGAGTTTCGTCTTTATTCCTGAATACCATGCTCTTTGCCGTTGCGGTTTGGCAGGACACAAGTTTCGATTTGCGCAAAATGCAAGTCGTGGTAGTGAATAAATGAATCAGTGGAATCGGCACTGAAAGGACACCAACTTAGCCCGGTTGATAGTAATTGCACATGCATGTTAACCCCAAGCCGCTGACAGCATCCTGCAATCCTCCGTCGGAAACCCTCCAGCTCCTGTCAGTTTCAGACCCTGCTGACACGCTAAGCAATTTAACAATTTTACAGACAATTAAACAACAACATGCTACCGAGTCCTTGGCTGTCCTTCGGCCAAACTGTCATTGAATCGGCAACGACGACAAAATGGCTAAAATGTACTTGCATCTAATGCTCGTTCCCTCACCCTCCCCCACACATAAAATATCGATTAGTTTAATGTGCAAAAATAGTAGCAAGTGTTTCTTTGGGGGTCTTCCTAGCCACACCCCCATACACCCCCACACACCATCACACACATAGGAATTTTCAGTAAATTGAATTAAAATTGTAAATATCGCATCAGAGTGTTGCCTCGAACTTTATGGCCTCACAAATCAAATGCACGAAGGTGGGACAACGACTGTCCATACGGACACAGGATTGGATAAGGGAATGTTTGGGTTTAGCTGAAAAAAAATGTGAAAAAAGCAATTGTGGGTGTGGATGTGGGAGGAAGGGAAAACTTTTCAATAACCCTCCAACCCCGCTGTCTGCCAAGTTTACGCCTTTTGTCGAGCGGAATAAAAAAGCTCAAACCCAAAGAAAAAACAAAATAGCGACGGGAAAAGTGAATTGGAAAGCGGGAAAATGGCCCACGGAAAGTTACGAATATACGAGAGTACAAGGAATGCTTTCTTTCCCCTTTTCACGTTTTTTTTTTCCCGGCAAATTGCATTCGATTGAAAAACAAAACACAATAAACTTTGTGCTCGCCCAGTCGATTTGCGGCGATACAAAGTACGATATAAAATATTTGCGTATGAAAATAAATATTGTGTCAGGCGAAAATTGCAAACAGAAAACGTTTCCGTTGAGGCGGCAAAGGATATTTGGTTATTGGTTATCATTTCGAGCTTCAATTTATAGTCCTCCCTAAAAAAACGAACTATATTTTTCCATTCAATGAAATTAAATATCGTAAAGAGAAGAATGGTTTGGGAATTTATTGTAATGAGATGAACATTTATCGTATGGTATAAATTTATTAAGCTTAAAGTCCTTGACTGTCATAACAAATATAACTTTCCAAGACGAAGACAACTGAACCAACAACGATCGGGTTCAATTTGGTAAACCCACCCTAAATTGATTGGTTGTCGGCAGCATTTAGAGGCAATTTGCATTGAGCAGTTGCAACGTCAGTTGCTCAACTTTGTGGCAAGACAATGCCAGGATGCAGCCCATCGGTATGCAAATGAATGTCCTCAGCTTATGTAGCAGGACCTGTCAGTGGCAAGAGCGAAAGCGGCAAACGCGGGGAGTCAGTTAATGTTGTTGCCAAGTTGTGCGTTGTCTGCAGTTGAATGTCGATTTTCTGCTTGTTGGAATGTTTACATTCGCTGCAACTTTAATTGAAATTAGTGCCGAGTTTTCGATTAAGCCACGCCTCGAACCATTGCCAGGCAAATGTTGATCTGTGTCTGACAATACGCCTTCCTCCTCGTTCTCTGTAGTTCTCGTCGCAGTTAAATTGCCCATCCCGATGTAACAGTCAAGGGAACAAACTTGGCTACCTGCCGATGGAATGTCCTGCATCCTTGTATCATTTATTAATAAAGCAGCCAGAGCAATAAAACTTTTTTAGCCGTCCGTGTCCCAAACTGACAGTCGACAGTAATCTAAATAGGAAAACTTTTATGTTGGGTCCTCTCCCAAAACTATGCCAGGAAAATGCCAGAAAAGTTTCTGCCAAAAACACAGTTTTCCACCCGCACTCACTCGTATTCAGCCTTTTTCTACTTTCTACTTTCTACTTTCAAAGGCAAAAAGACGGGATAATTCAATGAAGGAACGAGCTCCTTTTGACTGCCAACGAAAGTGTGCCAGCATGTGGGTAATTTTTCCATCGAATTTCCAGGTCAATCCTTTGGCTATACAGACATACAGCCATACGGGGCGTATGCGTAATTCATCTGGCCAGGCTCTCATTATTGCCCAGTGTTAACGTCATCAGCATTATTACTATATAAGCGTTATGTCAAAACTTCCCTGGGTTAGCATAATATCCTTTTTTTCTACCAGCTCCTTGCTATCCTTGCCATCCTTATTGCCTCTGCTTTCATTTATTCGTCAGAGAAGAGACGCCCTGGGACTATAAGAAGGCTCGCCTCGCCTTTGCCTTTGACATTTTGTCGTCGGCTCATCGCAATCATAATTTTCATCTTTATGAATTTTAAATGAGACAAGGAGTCGGCAGAGGACTCTTCCTGCAGCTGACAAACTTTGCACGCCTGTCACTGTGAATTTCAACTAAATTTTTAATAAGATGCCCGTCTGATGCCCGACCGATGCCGCACGGTTGCCGCCCAGTTGCCACGCCCAATTGTCGCATAAGAGTTTATGCCGTATTTAGTTGGGTAAATATTTATTTGATAGATAGATGCTGCTTCGTCGCACATCGGATTTGTATATTGTGCACAGGAAACGGAAATTGTGCGAGGTTGGCAGTATTGTCATCGATGCGGAAATGCGAAGAAGAATCGTTCTTTTTTCTTGCAAAGGATATACGTATGTATATCCGCTTGGCTGATATGATAACTGATTCTGAAGTGGAGCTGATGATGCACGAAGCAAGTTCATTAATACCGAATATATGAACGAAAATTCTTTTTCCTGCTTTAAATTGGCGAAACTTTAATCACAAAAAAAAAAGAAAATACAATAATAAAATAATAAAATAAAAAAAAATCAGGTGACGATTTTTGCGTTTCCTGACAAAGTTCTGGCCGAGTACAAGCCGGATACGAAAAAAATAATATGAAATATAGAAAAAAAAAGGAGAATTACAAGACACCGAAAAAGAAACTAGAATGAGCTCCAAAAAGATTCCATGGGTAATAGAAAAAAGAGGCTGCTAATCAATGAGCCAAGTTGCCTCGTGTTGCCTGTAAATTCCAATTCAGACAAGCAAAAATTAAGGATATTTATGTATATGATCGAAGATTATTTTTGCTGCTTTAAATTGGCGAAACTTCAATCACAAAAAAAAAAAGAAAATGCAATAATAAAATAATAAAATAAAAAAAAATCATGTGACGATTTTTGCGTTTCCTGACAAAGTTCTGGACGAGTACAAGCCGGATACGAAAAAAATAATATGAAATATAGAAAAAAAAAAGGAGAATTACAAGACACCGAAAAAGAAACTAGAATGAGCTCCAAAAAGATTCCATGGGTAATAGAAAAAAGAGGCTGCTAATCAATGAGCCAAGTTGCCTCGTGTTGCCTGTAAATTCCAATGCAGACAAGCAAAAATTAAGGATATTTATGTATATGATCGAAGATTATTTTTGCTGCTTTAAATTGGCGAAACTTCAATAACAAAAAAAAAAAGAAAATACAATAATAAAATAATAAAATAAAAAAAAATCAGGTGACGATTTTTGCGTTTCCTGACAAAGTTCTGGACGAGTATAAGCCGGATACGAAAAAAATAATATGAAATATAGAAAAAAAGGAGAATTACAATTATATATATATCTATATATATAAATAAAGGAGTATTATTAGCCAATGAACAAAGAAACAATGACCGCCAAGGGTAATAAGAAGAATAAAAAATAAATATAAATAATAATTAGATACTAATCAATATCGAAGTTGACTTCTTGTTAAAGTTTTTACATCCAGAGCCCATTGCAGACAAGCAAAAATTATATCCGATATATAAATCCGATAAAAAAAAATAAAACAGAATGAGCTCCAATGATATTCCATGGTTCATCGGAAAAATAAAAAAACAGATAAGGAGGCTGCTAATCAATGACCCGAGATTGACTCGTGTTGTCCGTAGATTCCAATGCAGAAAAGTAAAAATTAAGGAGTATTATTAGCCAATGAAAAAAGAAACAAGAATAAGTTCCAATGAGTTTCCAAGGATAATAAGAAAAATAAAAAATAAATAAAAATTAGATGCTAATCAATGTCAAAGTTGCCTTATTGTTAAAATTTTTACACCCAGAGCCCATTGCAGGCATTAAATAGGAAAAAATATTAAATAAAAAAAATAAAAAAAAAAAAGAAAGGAGAAAATAAGTTCACTGCGCCCTGTCGTTAGAGGCTTTTGTCAAGTAAGTCCACAAAAAAACCAACCAAAGGAGCGTTATGCTTTGAGAACGACTGGTAAATATAATAAATCAAAATAAAAATCAAAATGAGAATCAAAATAGGAATCAAAATAAAAACCAAAATAAGAATCAAAATAAGAATCGAAATAAGAATCGAAACAAATAATGGTGCCTTGTCGCAAACACAAACGCCGTCCAGGTACCATCGTAGGTGAGAAAAACAAAATGAAAATTAAATTAAATAAAGAAGCAAATGAGAGGACAAGGAACTTTAGGATATTCAGTCCGAGCCTGCCTAGAGTCTCATGGTTTTTTTCACAAAAAAAAAAATAATTAAATAATAAAAATGAAAATAATAAAAAAGTAAATATAAACTTTTTAACTTTAGGAGAACTGATCCGGATGAAGACCCGAACGAAACTGAACCTTATTGATGAAAAAGAAAGGTACCTCAAATTGTTGAGACTCAAAAGGTTGCTGTGTTAAAAAGTTCTAATTAAAGGTTGCTATGCAACCATTATGCAGCCTAATCGTTTTTTTTTTGGCATTTATTAGGAGATTTGTTGGCAGTTGTTGGAGGTTGCAAGTTTTTGGTTTCAAATTCGAATTGGCCTCACAATGTGGCATTTATTTGCCCCAATGCCTCAAGACTGTTGGCCTGTTTGCTTTTCTCAAATATTTGTTTTCAAAATATGTGTTAAATTCTATGCTCAACCCGACGTTCCAACCTCCTGGCAGCGTCCTGCCTCGTCCTCGGCTTCATTCTGCGGTATTTTGGCTGAAAAGGAGAACTCTTGGCTGGCAGCATGGTTGGCCAAAAACTTTGTAAACAAAAACACACATCGAATAAATGCCAGGCAGCTGAGGAGCTGGATCAGTTCGAGTATAAAAGGAGGTGGCGGATGTGGATGAGGACGTGGCAGGACGAAAAGGCTTTGCGCTTTCGCTGGCTCTGTTGACAAAATCCTTTTGGTGTCTCCGGGAGCAGCAAGTTCAACAGAGAGATAGACTCGTATATATTTAACTGTTTGGCATATTATGGCTTTTATATTGAGTTGTTTTGGACTTATCTAGTTTACTGCCGAAAGGATTTGGTCATAACAAAACGGCACGAAACTTGTCGAAGCTAAATTCCACACGAAATATATTCTTTATGGGCGACGTTGAAATTTGTTTCCAACTGTCGTTCGAGATAAGCGACCCAGTCGCCTAGCCAGGAAGCTAATTTCAGGGGGATCGGAGTACATGGCCTGATAATGTGGCATAAATTACGTATACGCCGTGCGGTCACCGAAGAAATGTAAATCATTTGCAAAGTGACTGGGGTAAGTGGTGGGGCAAGCGACCATCTGAGTGGTTGCAGATAGGAGAGCATTAACATAAATTACCTTGCACAACGATCCGAGGTTGTTCCAGTGCCAGCAGCCGCAATCACACAATGCCACAAACATACACACAAGCACACAAAAATACTAAGACTAAGGATGTGGGTTAGAGGATGCGGATTGGGGATAGCGGATGGCGGGGCAAGGGTTTCAGGTTACGGGTTGCAGGATTGCAGGATGGCACGATGGCAGGATTGCGGTGGCAGACAAGACAAATACAAAGGCATAGAAATGAAGTGGTTAAGTGGCCGACTTGCAGGACACACAGACGCACAGAAACGGACAGAGGACAGACGGAGGAGTCACGCACGCAGTGGCAACTTTACAGGATGTTTCAGCAGCAGCAAGACGAGTCCTTGCAAATTTCCTATGTGCCTCCGGCGGACGAAGTACGTGACACGCTGGCATGTCCCCGCAGCTGCGGCACCACTGTACCACCGCTGGGCGCTGCAGTCGGCGTTGTCGGTTGCAAGAGCGGCGAGTCCAGGCTGCCATTGCCACCGCCGCCAACCCCGCCTGCGGCCAAGAAGCTGGGGCCCGGAATACTGCTGGTGGCACGGGTCAGGAACCAGCAGTCCATGGGCGTTGGTTTCCCCTTCATGATGACCGGTCCGCGGTACTCCAAGTTGAATGAATCATCCTGGTTGATCGGTTGACAGAGGAGTCTGCAAAAAGAGAGCGGAAACGGAAAGAGACACCATAAGTTACGAGCCAAAGGAAAGATGTTGGAAAACATTTTGATTTACAAGCTGAAGTTTAAAGGTCTTCAGATTTATTATTTTTGTCTAGAAAAATATAGTTCTTAGAAAGTTTATATCAAAGGCAATAATTTCGCTATTTTAAGAAAGCTTCTGGTTTTGTGACAAGTATATGAAATTTTATAAGTAAACTTTTTAAGTAGAGCTACCATTTCTGAGTGCATCAAGGAGACGTGAACGAAGTTATGGGCTATAACCGAGTGGCTAGAAAGCATTCTGGATGATGCACTACTTCAGGGTATTATCCATTTCAATCTCCACTTTTCTCGTAATAAATTGCAGTCATAATTTCTCCCAGAGGGACAATGCTCCCCGCCTAGATTGCATCTCATAAAATTATGTAAATTCGAATGTACACATGATAGAAGCTCCTAATAAAAAGGAAGTGGAATAAAAATTCGCATGGCTTTGTGTGCGGGTGCATTTCCGTTTCCGGTAGCCAAGACCGCAGCCCGCACACTTTGTTGCATTTAAATGCAGCCATTTTTGTACATATATTTACCGGCAATGTCTCGCTGATTGCATATGCATTTAATTCAATTTAAACGCAACCTTTTGCGGCTCTGAATAACCGGGATATGGCCACAATTGCATTGCCGTTGACCGCCCTTTTAATTAGCGTCCAGGTGAACTCTGATCAGAATAGCATATTGCCTTGTTTCTCTGACCAACCCAACCAGCCCAGCCAGACCGCACAAATATCCCACCATTTAATGGACTTCACTTAATTACACTCCTTTTTGTATCCTTGGCCAGGGGAGATTATTTTTCCTCCTGGCACGTATTTGCATATGTGATTAAGGCGAGAAACCCGAAAAGTCACTGCCACACATTATTATCCCGCCGTCATCATTTCATCATTTCATTGCTCTTCGGGATCTCTGTGTGTGCGTTATTAATTAATGTTTATGGCTGTGCTTAAATATTTACCCGACGCTTAATTGTCAGCCCAAATATTAAATGTGTAAATACTGCCACCGATGCCGCAACATGCCACATGCGGCCAGGGAGGGCCTGAATAATTTATGCCAAAAATTGATATGTGCTGAATAAGCAGAACGTAATAGGAAAATTAGCAAACATTGTTCGCAATTATTGCTTTAAAACCAAAATAAATTTGTGTAAACATAGAAATTTGCATTCCCCGCACCAATTTTTTTGACTCTGATAAGGCAGCTACGTTGTGCATTTTTAATGCCAGAATTTGTATAAATAAAAGTAGTACTTGAATAAATAAACTAAATAATAGACTGGGTCGAAACGTCGAATATTATTATTTAATTCAGTGCCTTGTGAATTGATAATTTTAAATTTTTTCAGATGATTACTAAAAAATGAAAGTTATGGTGAAATGCAAAAAATAAAGCTTTATGTAGAAAAATAAGCCTAATTTTTGTATTAAAAATTCAAAAGTAAATGGTTTTCGTTAGAATAGAAGATAATGATAATGTTTTTTATATTGTCTTTAATTTAGACTTGGATATTGCAACAACGAATCAAATTTATTTCCACATTAATATTTTAATTTTGATTTCGTTTTATATTTATGAACCGCATGTTAAATGCATTTAACGCTCTCTTTATCAAAAAAGAGAGTGAGAGTGATAAGGCAGAGAGAAAGTGGGCTGGAATAAGGGAGAGAAAGTAAACAGCTGAGCGTTTTTAGAATTTTGTTTAGTTTTGATTTTTCCGTCGACCGACCTAATGTGAGGTGCGTTCTGTGAGTTAAAAAAATGGTTTAATAAACGTGATAAAATAGCCTAATTAGGTCTAAAATAAAAAGAATTGCTTCCATTTAATAGTGAGCTTAAAAATTGAAAAGGCCATTGAAATCTACCTGTCGGCTGTTATCAAACACCTGTTTGCCGATTGCCGGGTGTTAAACGAATAAATGTGGGGTATATTGATCCAAAGAAGAAATGTATTTGAGAGAATCGTGTTTTTCCTAATAAAAGTCACTCTCTGTGTTATTTTCTCTGTTTATTTCAATATCGTTCTATTGTTAAATCATTTGTTTATGTTTATATCGTGTTTTGATATATTTGGTTCACAACGTTGCCAGCATGAAAAAATCAATAGCGGGAGAAAGGCACAAAGAGAGAGTAATACTATCACCCCCAATTACACCGCACTCTCTCTTTTAACTTATTGTCAGGAATTCGCCGCTTCTGTTCGGGAGTTTTTTCTAACGGAATTTGACAAATTCAAACCTGCAGGAGGGAAAAAAGTCCCCATATTTTTTATTAATAATTTTTTGCTAATATAAAAAAGTGAATTTTTTTTGTTGGAAATGTTTTTGCAGTTGCTAAAGGCTTTCCAGCGGCTCGTAAGTCAATTAAAAAGTCAATTTGTGTGGGTTCGCAGCTGGCTGGCATTACCACTGCACTTGTACGGCTTCCGGCGGGAAACTGAGTCACGGACACGGTTACGGTTGCGGGTGAAGGAAAAAGTACGGCAACAGCCCGGACAACGGTCCGGTCACCAGAGCAATTGGCGCATATCGCGCCGCCATCTGGTCATGGACTTTATATTCGAGTGCTTCTTCGATGACACCTTCGCCCAGATCACACGGAACGGCCTGCAGGATCGCCAGTCCCGGCGCGATGTCCTCGACCACCTCAGCGCCATCATCAAGGGCTGCAGTGAGGGCCAGAACACTCAGACGGACGAAGTGGCGGCCATCGCGGTGACCGCCGCCATGAGATTCCACCGTCTGGCCAAGGAGCAGAATGGAAACGTAAGAAACTGAATGTTTTTCCAAGATTCATATCCTTTTTTTTTTTAACTTTTTCCTAACTTAATTACTCAAGAGAAGGCAATGGAAATTAAATTTTCCATTTCAAATGAAATCCACAATCCACTTTTTAATAAACTTCAATTAACTTAAAAAGGGTTGTCAAAAAATCTTTTTGTTTCTGGGAATTCTTTTTCCCTTTGTCTAAATTATCTTTCAATTAAATTATGTTTTCATATTTTGAGTCTATGCTTGTCTATGAATATTATTTCTGATATATTATAATATTGAATGGACTTTCCCCGATTTTCCGATGGACTTCTCCGAATAATTGGGAAAGTTGTCATTGTACGCAAATATGCCAACTTGGGATGGCGATATCTTTGCCAATATGCATCCGATTCTTGAGGGGAATACGTTAAATGATTTGTAAATCCACCCCCTATTAATATAAATCAAGATCTCGTGACTAGTTTGAATTTGAATTTTTTTTAAAATTTTTCCGATGGACTTTCTCCAAAAATGAGAAAGTTGTCTTGGTACGCGAATATGCCAACATATATGTCAATATATCAGTTCTTATTGGAACGCTCTGCGAGTTTAGTACCTCAACCTGAATGAATCTCTTTCGTTATCGTTTCCCACAGGTATGCCTTATGGGCAAGTATCACAACATCCTATACATTGGACTGCGCACCTGCTGGGACTGGGGAGTGCGCGACTCCGAGGTGGTCGTTCAGCTGCTGGGTAAGTCAAACGCAAAGTCGGAGCCAACTCAAAGCGGCAGTCCAACTAAATAATTTAATTTATATGCATATGTATATAGGCGGTGGGTGTACACTCAGAAAAACGATTACCAATTAACCTAGAAATAAATAATCCAGGCCAAGCTACTTATGTGTATTTTAAATTTGTATTCTGTGCTTTTTTTTTTGATCATACCTAACAATATCATACCTATTCAAACTATATAAATATTCTAAATTTTTCTTATTCTTTAATCTCCTAAAATATTCCCCCTGTGTAGTTCTGTTTCTTTGGCTTCATTCTGTGTATACGCGTATTTGTTTGGGGCGTGCCTGTTTGCTTTGCATATTTTAATGAATATTATCCCATCGCATAAGATTATTACGCTCATAAGCAGGCTGGTTGGCAGTTTTAACTTTAATCACGTGTTTCTCCTAATTGCGTTAAGAAAGTGTTGCTAATGTTGCTTTTGTTTTGTTGGCGCTGCATCGTAAAACTTGTAAAGTGCCCTAAAGTGTTGCAAGTTATTTGGGGCAGACGTAAACGTATAGGGCTCGTGTTGGCTCTAATTAAAATGCTGCGTAAAGTTTGCCAGCCATAGCCCGAGAGAGAAAGTGCCAGAAATTAATGGCGTGCCTTTGTCATGGGATCTGGGCTCGTGTGCAATAAAACTTTGGCTCCTTGTTGGTCCTGTCCGCACATCCCTGTTTTGCTGGCTCATTGTGTTGTCGGTTTTACTTTTTTTGGCCAACATGCCCCTCTCCTTGCCATGGTTGGCAAACATTTTCGGCAACCAGTTTCCGCTTTCCACTGACTTCATTTCATGTGCCAAAAGCCAAAGAAACCGAAGGCCAAAAGGAGTCAGCAAACAGCAACAAGTGCATCTGCGTAATTAGCTTTTTTATGACATCTGCCGCTGGGATTTGATGACATTATTCAACCGCTTTTTTGTTTCATAAAATATGGTATATGGTATATGTTTTTAATATTCCTAAATTTTTAATTTCTTTTTTATATTGGATGCAGTTTTCTTAAAAGAATTACCCTTTTGAGATCCTTTCAGTTTTTATATATTTCTTCCTCCATTTTTCAGGTGCTATTTTTGAATGTGAAAAGACTTTTGAACGGATTTTTTTGGGCGCTCTTTTCGGGCCACATGCTCCGCACTTCATCGCCGGCTGGCGCAGCGACTTTCAGGACCAGGTGAGAAGTGTCAGGATCCCCTTTATCCTCGAGTTTGAGGCCTTCATGTTAGCCCTTTGTTTCCAGAATGAGAATGTCCGGGCCATGGTTTACTTTTTGAAGCATGCCACACGCGAGAAGCTGACGCTGCCCGTCTGGATTCCGCGCTTCGAGCAGGAGCGACAGCTCAGGTGAGTACTCCCCGGCTCTGGCTTTCTCCTTTCACTCCAGTTTTCTCCGGCTGCATTTCACGTGTCGCACTCTTTGGCTGCCTCGGGCAATTTTCACACTATCCGGGTTAATTGGATGGTCTGGTGGGATGACAAGAGAAGCTCTCTATTTGCAAGAACAGATTGTTCGTGCAACATGACATTTATGACCCGCTTTTGGAATGCACGGAACAAGGAGTATTGTTTATAACTTCAATGGTTTTCTTGAATCCTTGCATTTATTAAACATTATTCCTTAAATGCCTTCAACTTCTTATTCAAGTAAACCTTTCCGTTTGCCGTTTGCTGTCTTCCGTTTCGTAATCGTAATTACTGGGAAGCTTGTACTGAAAATAATTATGCTTTTGGTAACAATGAGAAGCTATAAAGAACCCCTGGGAATACACATGAACTGTGCGAAAAGTAAAGAGTAACCAGAGAAATGAAAGGATTTTAATTAAATTAATACATCAGCCATTGTTGTGGCGTTGTGTCAGTGTCTGTATGTGTGTGGGTTTCTGCCACAATTGAGTGAAAGATGGCGACACTTTGCAACCACACAGACAGATACACTCCCACACAGATTCAGACTCAGACTCAGATTCAGTTTCAGGTTCTGGTTCAGGTTCCCTCAGACAATGGACGCTGTTGCGGCTCTCAATCACTTTTTCTTCTCAGGGATGCTGTTGCTGCCACTGGTGGTGTCATGTATAATTAAGATTTTCATTTGCAGTATGCTAGGGGGTTGCCTCATTTTGCCACAACCGCCGAGATTTATGCACATGTGAGGGTGTCACTGATGCGATAAGCTGAAAACCAACTGGCAGCGATGTAAACCTTTTGTTATTTCGGCTTTGTTTGGCAGCACTCCGGAGGATTAAAGTCAAAAATGCGTGTAATAAGCGCACAAAGCTTTCTCAACCCCACCACGCCCCCTAAGCCACACGGACAGCCGTCAAACCGTCCACCCGCCCACACACACCCTTCCACTGGCTGTTTGCCCTGCTTGAACAAACAGAAGACAAAAAACTGACTGGCAAACATTAAGACGACATTTATGATGCCCTCTCGCAACGGCAGCCAAACTCATGAATAAGCGTTAATAGCTGAAGGGGCATCTATGTACTTTGTTTCGTTGTACATACATGGGTGTTGGGTGTTAAAATTGATGTGGGTTAGTGTGGGGGTGAAGAGCAAGCAGTGTGACAATAAACGTTTTGGCCAAATGCCGTTAGAGCTGCATAAATCAGCCATGAAGCAACATATTGGTAAGAAACACTCTTAATCGAGGAGAAGTCATTTAAGGTTGAGAGGAAAATCTTAACAGATACTTTAATTCTTTAATAGTATAAATAAACTATTAACTTTCTGGTTGATTAAAGGTTTAATTACATTAAGAATTCTATGAATACATCAAATGAAAATGTAATAATTTGTTAAAATTTCATTTAAAAAGGTAAAGTCCAAAATTTAAATGAAACTTGTAACGAAGGAGACCATAAGAGGTGTCTTTTTTGTTTAATTATTCATGAAATGTGCAATAATGAAAGGCAATACTGGAGTAATTAGGTGCTCCTTGAGGCATATTTTCGAGCTATTTAGTTTGTTGACTTTTCGAATAAATTATAGTATTCAAGAGTCTTAAAGTAGATGCTTTAAGAACCTTGCAGAAAGAGTTCTCTGTTAAGACAGCTTGAGCTAATACTCTTCCAAGTGCTGTATTAGACGAGAATTCGTTTTGTCAGCCACCCCATCAGCTGATTAAATTGTTAATGTTCGATTTTACGGCAAATCTGTTCCGAGTGGCAGCAGCTTACAGCTTCAACGATATATAGAGTCCTGAAAACCGGCAGGCCGTGGGCTGTGAGAGTGTCATTGAGGAACTGTCACGGGATGCGAGTTGCAAATGTCTTGATTCTTGGTGGGACTTGCTTTTATCGCTGCCAATAAAACGCAAATGAATTTGCCAAGGCAATTTCTAGGCATCCAGGACTAGGAAGATGGCTCAAAATGCGCTTATCGTCTGCTCAGCAGCGTAGGTGTAAGGCTGTATGGGTTACTTCCGGTTTATTGTGGTTTTTGCGCTTTTATTTGCCTACTTTTATGCGGAGACATAAAAGTGGGTGTGGGTGTGTGCTTGTGTGGGTGTGGAAGATAGGTAGTGTGGGTGTATATTGTGTCGCAAATGTGCCTTAAGTGCATTGTACATGCTAATGCTTGAATGGAGACAAACGCCTTCCATTCACTTCCCACATTACGTATACGCAATGTTAAAACGAGCATGCACTGAGAAGAACTTAGATATAGGATAGATATTTTGAGCTCTGAAATTAAATAAAAAATCTTTCATAGTGAATAAAAAATAATATTAAAGTTAGGTTCATTTTCATCTCTAAAAGTTTCGGAGTAAAACTATAATTTGTATACATTTTCTCCTTGTACATTTCTTTTCTGATGCCAGAAAAAGCAACAAGCTGAAGCTTAATTGAGGTCTGGACTCATTTTCTCAGCTCCTGTGTGTCCTGCTAATGTGCAGAGCCCATTTGATGCTTGTTGCCCATTAAAGCTGCCACAAAGTTTGCCTAAGCTCAACTTTTGGCCATTTACTCGCCTTAGTACTGACTTTGCTCTTTGTTTTCTGTTTATCCGTAGATTCATTGATGTGCCCATCGAGTCGTGCGGCAGATCCTCGCCCCTACGGATAGCCCTGCAGGCGAATGCTCCCGAACTGCTGCTCATTCTTCTAAGGTAAGTTTGCTACACATCCTTGATGGAGGGAGGCGGATTAATTCCAAGGAGGACCAAGAAAGTGCTGGGCACTGCCACTTCAATTAGCGCGAAATATGCAAAGCGGTCGCCACTTGGCGGCGCCGCAATGTATGCAACATAAAGTACAAGACGCTTAGCATAAGCAAGTGGTCGCCCAGGCCACAAACAAAAAGGAAACGCCAAGAAAAGATGATGGTTGCTGCCGTTGGGGGGGTCGAAAATAAAAGAAAAAATTATCATTAAATATGAAAGTCCCTGCCAAAGCGAATTTGCATCACAAGGCGGTCGCCAGCGAGTCTCATGGTCCCCGCTGGATCCCAAAAAGCTGCTTGTAAAAAGTTACGAGCATGCACTCGGCGACAGCAAGAACAACAAGAGGCGCGTCCTCAGCCGAGATTCATAAATTTGTATGTAAACGCCGCCTGCACTTTTACTCTTTCCCTTGTCCTTCGTCCTTGACTTTCGGACCTCCCTCGGCTGCCAATCCCCTTTTGGCTCTCCGCCTCCCCGGCAGAGCCTCGCCCCCGCAATTTATTGTTTCTTAACTTGATATCGCGTTATGGGCGGGCTTTGGCCGCCACGCCCCATTGCCCACCCGGGCCATTTTGGCTCGGTTTTCAATTTTTGATGCAGCGCCAAAAAGTATGCTTTGCATAAAATGCGAATATTGATTGCAGGCCAAAAAGGCAAGTCACAACAAAGTATCCTTTTCCTCGAGGCGGCGGAGAAGTGTTGGGTGGTCGAGGCTTAGAGGGTGGCAGGATGCTTGGCTGACAGGACTCTTGGAGCGAAAGTTTCTGTCAGCAAGTCGCGGCCAGGATGCTCAGCTGTCAAAGTTTATCTTGAAGGCTGCGTGGCAGGCAGCTTGAATTTCATTAGATTGAGGTTTGATCAAGAAATTATTCAATTTGCATTGCGTCTTTCATATTGGAGTGGCTGATGTGTTTTGATTAGATTTTTGGTAGCACATTGAACATATGAAGTAATAAATCTGCCATTTTTTAATTAAATTAATAGGAAACCCCTTTAAAAGCTATTCCTTTTAAAATTCCTTTCCTATTAAAAATTCCAGCTCAATTGAAGTGAGAACTTATTTTGTAAAGTTAAAGGGCTTTACTGATTTATTTCGTAGTCCTACAAAATGAGACTTTGAGATGGCATAGTAGTGCAAAAAAAAGGCACATTCTGAGGTCAAAGGGCAGTCTGGTATGCGAATTCAGCATGAGATTGAGATTCCTGCCAGCTGTGCTGATTGCAGCGAGCAAATTGCAATTGCAATTGGAATTGCGCTGGCTTCGATTGATGGCAAATGTTTGAGTTTGGCTTGCCAATTCCCCGCTGGCCTTCGCCCATTCCCCTTCCAATGCGGATTCCCTGGAGAATTCGGAAGGGAGGTGGGTGGCATGGGTGCGTTTCCTTTTTTTGTTTCTGATTTCTGTGTTGCAGTGTTTCTGTTTCTGCGTCGTCGCCTTTCCGCCTCGAATCATTTTGTTTCAGATGCTTCAGTCACTGTTGCTGATGAGGCCATAAATTTTCGATATTGTTTCGCTTTTGTGTGTTTTAATTTGCGTTTGCATTTCGCTTTTCGGTTTCTGCATTTTCCATTCGAAATTGGCCATAAAATATGCAAATGAATACGGTGAGATGTCCTTTTTATTCACTGCCAGATACAATTTGCTCATATTTTTATGCTACAAAAGTGGTTTACTTGTGCATAATTGCGTATACGCCACATTGCCCCGCACATTGTTTATATGATGTCGGATGGAAAAACACCAAATAAATAACCGAAACATATAAATTACAATGCTTATCGAGGCGGCAAGAGAATGGGCAGATTTTTGACAAACATTTTCAATTTAAAAAGTGACAACCCTTCTGGCGTCATTCGCCATTCGCCATTTTCCAGTGCAAGTGCCACATATACATGCCACAATTTGCACTTCATTTGCCATTCGCGCAGGTCCCTCTGCCGCTTTTATTGCACTCTCCTGTGTGTGTGTGGCATGTCTGTTCATTATTTCATTTGTACATTGTGTTTATCAGGGCATCTAGCATTTATTACCGCCCCACCATGCTACCCCACCTTGCTGCCCCTTCGACAATAACCGCAAGCAAACCAACTACGTGCTGGCAGCTTGTATCTCATTTGCAAACAGTTACCGCTACCACCGCCTCAACTTGCCCCGCTTTCCCGTTGCAGGTACGGGGCCTCGCCACAGCCACCGGACGGAGGCGCCTCCGTTATTATTGCGCTGCTCGACAAACTCATCGAAAATGGCCGCAATTACAGCTGCGAACTGATCATGTGCCTCAAGTTGCTGCTACGGAATGTGGCAATGATAGAAATGCCTTTTAAGGTGAGTTTTGCAATTAAAGGGGGAGATTCAATCTTGATTGATTCATGAAATTTTCATATTTTAACATTTTAAAAATTACTCTTTAAGCAAGGTTTTTAAAATTTGGTCTTGGATAGAAAAAGTATTTCAACAATTAACTCTTTAATTTGTATTAAAGTTTCTATAAATTTTTAATTAATAATTATTTCAAATAAATTGCATTATTGAGTTTTTAATAATTATATTGAGATGAGGGAGAAGTGCAAAATATGAATCTTGATTTTTAATACAAGAAGATTTTTAATACAATTTAATCTGGTCTATAAAAGTAACACCTTAAATGAAGTAAATAATATTCGGTTTTCTTATTCCAAAGATTACTTCATACAATATCCTTTAAATAGCCGGATATTGAATATTTCCCTGCTATGATACAACAATGACCTCTACTTTCCTCTTCCAGCCACTTTTGTATGGCGCCAGGAGGGAAATGTTTTTCGAGCGTTACGGTCGCCTTTTGATGGACAAAATTATTGAGAACGAACAGGTCTATGGAGTGCCCACCCTCCGTCATTTATGCCGGTAATTATCAACTTTGAACTGTCATTTGCTTGGGGGCCGAAGAGGAACTTGACTTTGTGACTGACAATAAGTTGGCCTGTGTGGTCTGTGTGAATTAGAAATGGTAAACGGTGGGAGATTAGGGCAGGCCGAATGGAGTCTGACAGCCATAATAAGTTTCACTTTTTTATTCAATTACTTTGGCTTAGTTGCCACGCTTGCTTAACTTTCTACGGGCAGACAATTCTTTGATAAGCCCCCAAAATGAAATAAGCATAAGACACACGGGGGCCCAGCTGCCTGGTTGACAAACTGCCAGATAGACAGAATGGCTGACTGACTGACTGACATCCCAGCTGACTGACAAACTCCTGGCCCCGGCAACTGACAAGTTTTCTTTCGGGCTGCCTTTGTGATGTGGCTTAATGCAAGATTTCCTTTTCTTTCATGTGTATTGTGTCAAAGTCGGGTCGAAACTTTGTCGCATGCCTCACTGGCTTTTTGGCCAAAATTTATATGTGGTAGTCAAATGTCTGTCGGGCAAGTTAATGAATTAAATCGATGCGAATTTCTTTTTCACTTTGATCGTTATTTAGTCGAGAAGTTTTGTTGGTCTCCTACTGTTTAGCTCCTTTTAATTCAATAAGTTGGCTTTTGCTGTTGACACTGTCTCAGTATGGATTCAATTCTACATAGACTCGTTTGCTGGGTAAAAATACATCCGTATGTGGCATATATATTTGCGCAGCACTTGGTGACCCGGTGCGGGTACACAAATAGCAGAAATACGAATTTATTTGCCTCCCCTTTGCTATCCCCTCACGTGTCACAAAAATGTCCATTGACTTTGGCTCTCGTTCCAACTGAGACTCGTCGGCCAGCTTTCCCCGGTTTGTTTGGCAGCTTGTTTTCCTTTGGACAATGTTTGCCATGTGGCAACTCGCGATCTTGGCCTGCATTCCGGACAGGAGAGACTCAATACAGTATACCCCAAACAGGGATGAGAATATTCCTAAAATCTATCCATTCTGTTTTTAATTCAGAATAAAAGCTAAACCTGTTTCGAAATGATATATGTTTGCCTTATTTCATTTTTAAATGTTATTCACTGTACTTGTAATTGAGTTGGCGTCCACTTGCCGAGGCTTCAAGTCCTTCTGACTGGCTTGAACCGTTTTCCTCGTTTTTGCATTTGATTTATATGGTCTGTGGCAGTTTCTTTGGCTGTCGCATGTTGCTCGTATTTTGTAATTTCAATTTATGCAAATATTCTCACTGCCCGGACTGATTGCATGCATTACACATTACGCATTGACCTCAATCACTGCCAGAGAGCCAGCCTGGCCAATCCGATGATTGTCGCCATGAGTGTAAGGAGGAATTGCGCATACGCCCCGTCATACCAATTTCCGGGCGGCCATTCCTAAGTAGGCGACGCTTTTTGTTCGTCTTTTTATGGCTGCTGAGTGGCTTTCCCTCACTCTCTTTTATTTCCCCCAACGGAAATGTGACAGCTTGCTTTATTGATTGGTCGAATTTGTCGGTGGCCATAAAAAGGAGCCAAAAATATGGAGCAAACACGGAAACTTGAAGGGACAAATTAACATGGACATAAACTGGACCCCCCAGGACACTCCAGTGCAGTTGAAGGATTTCCCTGGCAGCCGATTAGCATGTTGTTAGTCCCATGTTCTGCAGTTTATGAGGCCAATTTTGGGGGCATGCTTTCGAAAGAATTCCGGACAAGTTCTTAGTTATCAAAGCCACTTTAGAGCCGGTCTCACATACGCGCAAACTTTCGTAAAAGCTTTCACTACAGGACTAAGTGCCACAAGCAGAAAAAAAGGAGAATTCGCTACCAATATCCGCTACTTTAACTTCTTCCTTAGGTTGTGGGAGGCAACTTTAGTAAAAGTTCTGGCCCTCCTTTCCTTTTTTTTATATTTTTTTACTGCCCAGACTGCTTTTCACTCACGCGAAAAGTTTTCAGCGCATGAAGTTTGTTTGCTGCGTGGATTTTTTTCCTCACTAGCCGTATGAGCTTATTGTGCGAAACTTAAATTAATTTATAAAATATCCTGCTGAGATTGACAGGATTCCCGCCTAGATATAGCCCAAAGCTACTTTAAACATCAAAATCCCTATCAGCGGGGTATTTTATAGCTTTTAGCCTTTTGTTGGGGGATACAAGTCAAAAAACTGTGGAAAGATTATCAAACTTTAAACTTAAGTAAAAAGTGTTGTCGCGAAGAGTTCTTTTGAATTAATTCTCCTTATCTTGTTGACTTAATCTTTATGAGAAATACTTAAAAAAGAAGTTGGAAACCTTTAATGTATATATATTAATCAAAAAATGTATTTATTTTTCTTTTATCACAGTTGTGGCATTCGGGATGTCCTGAGGGAACACAACCAACTGCCCAGTGGAATCGACACCCTGAGGCTGCCAAAACGCCTACAGCGCTACCTTGACCTCACCGAGGAGCTGGAAGGTCCTGAAAGGAGGGGAGCAGACTCGGAATCGACCATGGGGCCAAAACCGAAGTTTGGGGGCGACTTTCCCCGGATGCCAACCATTAGCAGTGTGGAGGAGCAAAGCGAGGACGAGAGCGAGAACCACGTCCAGCTCCTGGAGGCTGTTACGGATGCGGAAAAGGCTGCCGTGGCGGCTTTCGTGGCCACCAGCGACGGTGCCATGACGTCGGAGGCCAAACAGGCTGCGGTGGCTGCCTTCGTGGCAGCCTGCCCGCCGGACTTTGAGCCCGACCTGCCACCCGATTTCGATCCCGATTTCCCATCCATTTCCGGAAAGCTAAGCTAGCATTGGGCCGTGGCTAAAACTCACCTGTAGGTCTCCTCGCTGACATTAATGCGGCCCGGAACACCCGTGGTCTCAGTCCGGCTGGTGAGGTTAACCGTATTGCCAAAGAGACAGTAACGCGGCACTCGGTTGCCAATCACGCCCGTCACAACTTCGCCGGAATGGAGGCCTATGGTGATTTGCTAAAAGAAAAGGAAAATAAGGAAAATACACATAAATACACCAAAATGAAAGAAGAGTAACAAAGAATTTATAATCAGAGTTTATACGATAAGAATTTGTCTAGAATATAAATAGTTTAAGAGAGAAAGGGCACTTCATTGCGCTAATAAACTTTCGTTTGGAAGTCCCATCATCAACACCAGCAAAGTTCCCAACCGCAACGGAATGTAGCTGGCAAAACCAGGCGAAAGTTGCCACAATTACTTTCCAAAAACTTCCAGCAGCAGTAGGAAAAAGTTTCCTTTAATTAAATTTAAAACGAAATGAGCGTTGGCCAAAGCAGAAAGCAAAAAGGACTCCCACCACATCCCCAAACCAAAAGGTCCTCGTTAGTAGGTGACGATGTTGAAAATGGGTGTTGGGTGGGTGCCGGGGTGCTCAAGATTCCCAGCCAAGAGAATATGTGAAAAATGGCTAAGAGCACCAACAGTTGAAGATAAAAACGAAAAGGACGAAAGTTGTAATTACCAGAAAAACATTACATAAAACTAATTGCCAAGGCATCAGGGTGCGATAAGCAAGGATATTCCAAAACTTTTAGAGTCCGCGTGGGAAATGCTCATAAATTTTCTCTATCACTTCGTGAAATCCAATCAGTGTGAAATGCATTTCCTTTGAATGATTTATCAGTAAGCCAGAACCAGAAGTCAATGAAATTTTGCTTTGATTAAGTAATGAAGCATCAAATTTCTAGTTTTTGAAATGCAAAAACCAAATCAAATCCAACTTTACTTTGTAGAATTAATAAATCAAGGAATAAAAGTTCTCCTTTGTTCCGTCTCTCGAATAATTTTTATTGGATACCCATGTAGGTATATAAAATTCATAATAACTGCAGAGTTTCTTTTTTGTTGAAAAACCAAATCAATATTTATGAACTGCAAGCACAGGAAGTAGCCAACAAAGCATTCAGCAAACAAACGCTGGGAGAAAGTGGTGGGTGGTTGGAGAAAATGGGTGGATTGGGGGAGGAGCTAAACAAAGTTTTTTGCATCAAGAAAACCAACGGTATAATTGGCTTCATAAACCGAGGGACTGGCTGGCTAAAAGTTGCCTGGGACCAGGCTGGGAGCTGACTGGGAGCTGGTTAGAAGCTGTTGTTGCTGCTTTTTATCGGGACTTAATGAAGCGCAAAATGACGACACTGGTGGCAAAGGGGGGACGAGGGATGCTGGCAAAAAAGTTTATATAAAGAGAAAAAAAATCCTTCACAAGGACAGTGCAACAGGCTCCAGTTTCGTTCGTGTCCCAGTTTTTTGCGGGGCGCTTGTTAATTGCATTTGGAGCCATCTATCAAATGTTGACTCGCCACTGCTAGATGTGGTTAGAGCCATCTCGAATTCCCCTTTGTTTTTTGTCCGACATCTAGGCATCTGAACTTCCGTCTCCATTACCAAAGGCAATCAGTCAAATATGAAATACTGACAACCACAAAACTTGACTGCAGTTGCGAGCGGCCAGGCCCAAAGGAAATATGCAGTGTGGGCCGGGTCGAGATGGATGATCTCCGAGGAGAAGAGCCAGCTCCTTCCAGTGACGGGCAAGACGATAAGGTAATGGAATTTTAGTAACACAAAAATAACAACAACCTCAAGAACAACAACTCGGACAATAAAGCCAAGTGACACGAGTCCCAGCAAGAGTTTTCTCTGTTTGTGTCTGCAGTTAAGACTTACGCACACAATTGCTTCGATGTTCTATATGGTAGGGATACCAGGGTGGGCTTTTTTTTAGATATAGTTTTTCATCTACATAGGCTGTTTTTAGTATAAGAAAATTCTGTTTTATAAGTCTTCTAAGAGTTACAATTTATTTGAAAATAATGAAACTTTCTCTGGGGCTTTAAACTTATAGTCTTTTCAAAAGCTTTTATTATTCAAATTTTTATTTCTTCTTTAGTTATTGTATAAATTTTTAGCTAAGCGTATTTCTCTGGACAATCATTTTAATGCAGGACTTCAAGAAGAGTTTAGAAACTTAAAGACTCTTCTCAAGAATAGTTTTGAGCCACCCTAAGGCTCATATAGATGCCAAGACATGTGCAAAAAGTGACAGACAAGCCACAAGCATTGTCCACACGTACAATGCTGTAATTGTGAAGGATGCCATCAAGTGGGGCATCCGCATCCTTGCCCTCACCTCTAGTCCCACCTCCACCCCTGCTCTCCTGTTCGTCGGCGTCCTGGCCTCGTCCTGTGGATCAACCCCTGTCGCGTCCTGCCCTCTCCGTGTCCCTTTCTCTAGCTTTATCTGTGGCCCTGCATGTGTGCAGTGTATTTTAAGCTTGAGCACTCAAAGCAAAAGTGTTTAAGCCAAAAAAAGAGAAAAAGCAAAAGATAGTAGCAGCAGGCAGGAGTCTATACAGCCTGGTGCTCATCCTCATCCCCATCCCCATCCTTATCCGCAGCCTCGTCCTCTTCTCAACGTCTCTGGTGACAGTTGACGGTCAAGTGGCTACTGGCAAGGTTGTGAGACCATGGAGCTCGGACCATGGACCCTTTGACATTGTGTGTCATCAATTTTGAATTAATTTTAGCCATTTTCCTCATATTGCTAACAAAAACTTTTCGCCATTGCCGCCGTCACCCTTGCCGTCGCCCCGCCTTTGACTGAAACTTTGTTGAATTCACTTTTTGTTTTTTCTGTTTTTGCAGCTCGTACTACGAGCTGTTAATATTTTACGTGCACTTGCCACTCAATCCTTACACTTCGAGGGATCGGCTATGGGATAGACATTGAAATTTATGCTCCATTGAGTTGCTCCTCTTTCTGTTGCAGTTGAGCTTTCCTGCTGCTTTCTGTTGCCCGAATGGCGCATTCTGCAACAAATTGCGCGAATATGCTCAAGTTGCATGCTCACACGAAGGAACACGACACAAGGAGTGGCGGGGCAGGAAAATTTGTGCAACTACTTTCAATGCGCACAATTAGAGTGACGCCGCCCATGGAAAAAATGCTGCCACAACCCCCTGCCACATTCAGTGCAACTGCCACTTGAGAAACTTGAACACAAGTTGTCAGTTGTGAATGCGGTTTTTGTTGCACGACAAACTCTGTTCAAAATGTGTCACAATAGCGAAAAGCATGCCAACCAAAACTGTCGCGAAATATGATAAAAGCGGTCTACAAATTCAAATACAATTGTGGAAAATTTTGTCTCTTCCTTTTTAAAGGACATTAGCATTTATCACTCACCACTGGATTCGAGCCCATTTTGACGTTCTTGGCCATGTCCATCATGTCCAGGGCCACGCGGCCCATACATTTGGCATGATCCTCGCAGGGGTCCGGTAGTCCTGAAACTGCCATATACTTATCGCCCACGGTTTCCACCTGAAATCACAGACATGGCGTTGAAATTTCGTTAGATGACCCGAAATGAGGACAGTTGGGCAGGTGCTAAAATTGTAATTAAATGGCCCCAAAACTTTCATTTCAACCCTGACCCACCTTGTACACGTTGAGGTTGCGTTTGGAGTCCGTGAGGGCATCGAAGACGGTATAGAGCTCGTTGAGCATTTTCACGATTTTCATGGCCCCGTCGGGATCCGTGTTGGCGGCACAATATTGGCCAAAGCCCACGATGCCGGAGAACATCAGCGTCACGGAGTCATAGCTGTCGAATGTTGGCGGAAATGGATGTAAGAAAAACGAACATAATTGTCATAAATAAGGGCGGAAAAATAAAGTAAATTGTTTGCTTTTTAAGCAATACTATGCTATATACTATATAAGTTAAGAAAATATTATGAAGCTATTAAGAAAACTACATCTTTTTGGGGTAGAGAACTTGGTCACAAGGAGGCACAAGTTTCTCTGGATTCCATTGAATGTAGTTCTAAATTTTAAGCTTTTTTCTTTCTGTGCATTTCCACCTTGTATAGGAAAAAACGGAAATTGACTTTTTCTTACCGTTTGGGTGGCACTGGACGCTGATGTCGTAACTCATTCGCCACAGACTTCGGCAGGACCGAGTAGAGCAGCCTGCGGAGTATGACAGAGTAAAATGCAGGTAAAAGGACATGGGACATGGAAAAGTAATTTCAATTTCGCGCCTGAGAGAATGTTCGCCATTAGGCAGACGGCACTGTCATTTGTCATTTACCTGTCGGTCTTCTGCTTCTCGCTCTCCAGATCGCGGAAAGTCTGCTGCAGCTTATCCGTCAGCATCTCCAGGTTCTTGGTTAGCTTGTATTCGGCCTCGAATTTCTCTGAGAGCAGCACCAAATCCCTGGCAGCATCGTGGAGCGGCACATCCGAAATGTAGAGTCCCTTCCTGTAAGCGTAGCACATGCCGCATTCCGGTTCAAGTTCAAAGATGAGTAAAGAAAAGGAAAAATGACACGCATTTTGTTTTACTTAAGTCTTTGCTGGAAAATCGCCTGGCAGGCAATAGAAACACAAAAAATATCCTATAGAATGGGGAGTCCAAAGGCATTTTTAATGTCACCCATAAATTTAGCTAGCTGACGGCGCATTTGTTTCAATTTGACTCTGTTTATAAAGCCCAGAGGCATGCCCCGTAATGCCACCAACATTTAAGAGCTAATGTCTTTAATATGGGTTTGCTAAAAATATAAGACGACCCCATTTATTGGAGGCCCGGTGTGTGGGTTTCAATATTTCCCAGAATATATTTGAATGTGCTTTTAATTTTTTGATATTCTCCTGAATATACAACATTTTGCAAGAACCATACTTACTTTGTCAGATCGTCCAAGTTCATGACGCTCGGATAGCATTGAAACAATATCCGATCCGTTTCCGGAATGTACATCATTTGTCCCTGGGGAGCACAAGAGTGGAGAAAAGATTATATCCTTAGGGGGCCTTCGCAGGATAAGCCATTACAATAAAATTGATTTTTATGCTGCACTTTGTGGCAGGCCAGGCATTAAGTTTAACGCCAGAGCACCGCCAGGGCAGCTGTGCGTAAGGGCCCATTTGGTTTTGGGCTTTTCATAACCAGCTATTGCCTGATTTTGGCCATGGCCAATACCACTCACCTTCAGTCTCAGAAAGCGCTGCTCGTGCCGGCTGCTCATGGCCCCCTGACGTGTCTGGAGCACATAGATGGTGTTTATGTGGGACAGGATGTTCTCGAAGTTGAGTTGCAGGTGCGGCCGGATGGCCTCCACCACCTCTATCAGGGAGCAGTTTTCCTCGGCCACTCTGTGGGTGAATAACCAGGAAGAATTAAGGATATTATATATATTTTCCAGAGACTTTCATAGTCTAGTTTTCCCTGTGTATTAAAGCAAAAAGGGCCTGGGCAAATCCGAGTGTTCCACTCAGCTGGACGGCTTAGGTCTGGCCTAATTGGCCACTAATCGCAAACAATGGCTCATAACTAACGGCGAGCTGCAAAGCCCTGGCAAGGACTCACCTGGGGATTACTCGAGACACTGCTTTGCCGGCCTGGACGATTTTCATCTGTCTATCGAACATCAGGTGAAAGGGGAACACCTTGCAGAATGTGGCCGGCGATATCAGTGGGGCTGTGTGGAATTACAAGGCAACATTTGTTACCAGATTAGTCAGGCAATTAGTATAAGTAACCCAGCCAGTCAGAGGGTTGATTAACATGACTCACCTTCGCAGAGGAACTCCATGTCATCCACCACCTCGTCCTTCTTGGCGTCCACCTGCGACTTGGCCGCCACGTTGATTTCCCTTATCAGGAACTGCACGTGGTCGTACCGCTCGATGTCGTCGCTTTTGTTCTTCAGAAGGCGCAGGCACTTCTGCTCCTTGTCCCCGTCGCAGTCGAAGCTGTCCTGGGCTATCGGGCATCCGCCTAGTCCAATGGGGGTATCTGCGGGAATTATTCAAGGATTCAACGCTTATTGGATACTAAACAAATATTTGTGTACGAAATGTAATGAAAAAATATCTGCCTTATTGACGGTTATTGACATTTTAATAAAAAACAGAATATCAATTGGTATCTTTTAAATGGTTTGTAAAAAGAAAAACACAAATGTTTTTGTTTTACACCCTTTGGTGACAATATATAAAAGCAAATAAATTAAATGAATAACCAATAAGCTGTCAATAATTGTCAATATTTATTCTTTATTCGTTTATAGTAGAATAAAAAATGTATTCGGAATGGGCAGATAGCTTTCAGACCAGGATGTGTAATTTAAGAGACTTTAAAACATAAAACTTTCTGTGAAGTTTTTAGACAAAGGAGTAACTATGGGATCAGTAGCGGGTATTATAATTATATTTTTCTGGGATAAATGTAATAACTCATCATTTTCCTTTCCGTGTCCTAATCGCAATTAGAACATCATCTTGTCAGTGTAATCATTTTTATTAAATCCAAAAGAGAATAGATTATTCCGTTTCTGGTCACCAAATAAATAATCGAATCTCTGCAGTCAATACAATTTACATTTATTGCCATTCCAGCTCTGTGAGTTTTTCAATATGTTAATCGCGGCCGCAATAATTTGTTTCTCTTTATGGATGTTCGAGGATATCTGCATTTACCTGTCTCGGTGGCAATCTGTTGGCCATCGTTGTTGTTGTTGACGTTGGTATTCCCATTGTTGTTGCTGCTGGCCAGGCCATTATTGTTACTGCCATTGTGATTATTGTTTCGCTCGGCATCCTGACTCGAAGGACCCAGGACAACCGTCGCCATCGCCGTCGTTGCCGTCGCTGTCGCTGTCGCTGTCGCCGTTGCTGTGTCGGTATCCAATTGCTGTTGCTCCCTGGCCAGGGCCCGCTCCTTCTCAGCCTCGTCGATGGGCTCGCCCTTGCGCTTCACAATGTCGATTTCCACTTCGACGCCATGCAGCTTGGATGCAACGGCCTGTAAGGCAGATATCGAGACCGAGACCGATACCGTACGGAGGTGTCAATATTATAAGGCATGTGGTGGGTTGCGAACGGCTCACCTTGACGATTCCGATGACGATGTGCTCCAGGCCAGGCCGTTCCGAGTAGTAGTGGAGCAGCAGCTCGCCATCCTTCTCCGTGCAGCGGAAGGAGGGGGCTCGCATTCCCGGATACAGAGTGCCCAGGTGGTCGTGCAGGGCATCCAGATTCTGATTGCACAAATAAAAATTTAATTTGATAACAAAAAGTTAATGTTAACGGGGAATTAATGGTAACTTGGTCATCTTTATATCAAAGAAAATAAATAATTGAATACTCGGTGACATGAAAAAACATCTAACCATTTTTGAAAATCATCTTTCCATCAAGAAAATTGAATTCACTGAAGTGAGGGAGAATATTGGGATAGATTTGTGTTTTTATATAAAATAAAAATATGTTAAGACCTACTCCTTGTTTAATTTCAGTGTATTATTGTATTATAGTATTGTGGTGCAGGCGAAAAAATTCAATTTCATTTTTCATTATGACAAAGGATTCGAGAAGCATTTGCGGTGAAAAATGTGGAAAATTGAAAATAAATCGAATGTGAGTGCAACAAAAGGCGTCCAGGGAAACGATGGTGCAAGGATGGGACAGAGTGGCGCTGCTGTGGTTAAGGTCTGAGTGGGCGATGTGTGCGCTCAAGCAAAATACTTAATGCTTATCAATGATGGCGATGTCGAAGTCGATGTCTGCCACTGAGACTGAAACTGCCAAGGGAACAGCTACATGAAAAATGACTTGGCCAGACAAGGCGATGTTGGCGATTGGCAAATGCAATTGTGTGAGCCGCAGATGAAGGGGAAATGAGTGTAAAATGGCCTTCGATTAACCAAAATTACAGGCCATACAACAAGTACCTGGAGGAAATCACGCGGCGTGGCTCCCAGCACTTGAAGGATCTTATCATAGCCCGAGTCCTGGCAGAACTCGAAGAATGTCTTGCCAAACAATTCCAGGATGTCGTCAGCGGGTATATCTGCGGGTAAGAAGAATTTATTGAGATTTAGCAAGAAAAGGAAAGAGAAAGACATTAACGAGCAGGTCCTTTATGGCCAGCACACACGTGAGCTGTTCTTGACCAAGAGCGTTTACAGCATACGCTCCACAAAAGGCAGGACATAAGGGCCAAACGGCAATGAACAATATCAGCTAACTACTCGGACTTGTATATACTCACTCAGTATCTCGACAGCTGCTCCAATTAGATTGTATGTTATTTCATCGTCGTAAATTTGTCGCACCAGAAACTGTCCCTCCATGCTGACCATGGCCTTTTTTCTGAAATACCGAGCCAAAAATAAGCAGCCATCAAAATCGAGTCAGGCGAAACCGCACAATGGAATGAGGCCATAAGGGTTTTGCCCAGCATTTTCCCATTTTTGGATGAAATGTGAAAGCCAGAGAAAGAGTCAGAAATACAGACAGAGAAAGAGAGAGAGAGTGGCAAATACATTAATTTTAATTAAATTGCTTCTGTGCTTTTGAATTTATGAGTGAGTGGCTGGCATTCCTGCTTTTGTATTTATGTGTCTGTGGGTCTGCATCTTTTTCCTTTTTTTTTTTTTGGGTTGGGGTTGAAGGAAGCTTCAAACATCTGCCCATATGGCGGTCATTTTATTTACTCCCCCAAATTTATGTTTTTAATTAAGCAATGAAGACGAAATAAAGCCTTTCAAATGAGAGCGTTCCGTGGTTTTAAGCCAGTCTGTGTGGCATTAACTTTCAGCTCTTATGCAGGAGGTCCTTTTTCGGAAATAAGAGTTATATCTAAAATAATAACACAGTCTTTAGAGAGACGATACCTTTTGTGGTGGTTCTGATAAATGAAGGTGGAATAATCGCATTTGTTTCGATGCAATCGCTTGTTCTTAGAGTTCAGTAAAACAAACATTGAAAAAATTTTGCAATTTTGCCAATTCTCCTGGCATATCCTGCTATCTCCAGGCTACTTCTTGTGTTTATTTATTTTGTTGTTTGGCCAAAAACACAAGTAGTTGTTTATCTATTTCTTTCTTTTTCATTCTAAGCATCCTCACGACCCAAACTAAATACCGAAAGTCGAGAATCCAAACAACAAATGAAAATCCTTAAAATTGCTTTTCAGCTTTAAGTAAACATTTTATATGCCTTGGGGAAAGTTGGTCGCGATTTGCATTGAATAACAATAACAGAAGAAAATAGGAAAGCCCCCGGTTTCGGTTTTTTTTCCCCATTGCGAACATGGTGCAAATCGACTTTATTATTTAATAGAACTTGTGCCGAGCTGTTACCAAAACAAATTGAATACAACGTGCCGGCGAAGAAAGTAGCCTGGAGAAAGCGGCGGCAGAGAAAGCGAAAAGCGCCAACAGTGCAGAATCGAAGGGGCTTGTTGGGGGTAAACTGATGGAAAAAGTGAAAATATAAAGGAGAAAAGAAGTAATAGAAAAGTAGATTCTGTACGTGCCAAAGTTTTTCCATTTTCTCTACGCAAATCTTCTGATTTGTCGACGCCGGAATTGAGCAACTGGGCGTGGCAGCTCAGGTGAGCCAACAAGAGGCAACAGCTCGGCATTTCATTATTGCTCATTTCAGATGGCAACTGCAAGGCAGCCAGCAGCTAAACAAAATGAAATAAAATAAAAGTCAAACATCTAGTCAAGATGCTGGGGAATTGCTAAATGTGTCAACCAGCTGCTTTGTTGCTGAAATGTGAGAAATATTTTCACCCACGCCGGATGATTGAGTTGTGTTGCAAGTTGTGTGTTGCAATGTTGCACATTTTAATTTTGCAATTCCTCTTCCCGTCGCAGTCTCTTCCAGGCACATGTGACGTGGCGATAAGTATTTTATTGTAAAAGCTGATTTTTAATTTCCTGAAATGCCAGCGGACATTGAATAGGAAACAGGAGCCTGGGAGCCTGGCAAGCGAGAGCCAGCATCCTTCGACGTTGGCCAAGAAATTCTCAGGAAATTTCTGCATATTACACACCAAAAATGGAAATTGATTTTCCCCAAGCAATTTATTATTCTATGAAATATGGACTGTGGTTGTCGGCAGTGGGGGAAGCACGAAATTAAACCAAAGATTTATGCCAAGTGCATGCATAAATTTTACGTCCAGTCACGAAAGCGGCTTGCAGAGTCTTAAAGACCTTAAAGATCCATTCGACTGTAAACGAAGATTCTAGCTTATTTTCTCGATTTTATTTAATTGCTTCAGTGAGGTGAGAGAAGCAAGCCTTCGTCCTGCTCGGCACAGGCGATTTAATTTCATAAAGTCAACACCCAGCACCCAGAGTTGCCGAGAGCTGGCCAGAAAATGTCTATCATTTTTATTGTGTCAGCAAGGCAACATTTTGTGCCGTAAATTAAATTATGCTGCACGTTTGGGCCCCGTTCCGATGGTTCACCTGTCTGCCAGCCCAGGCCAACCAACACTGCGTATGATTGATTTTTATTGATTTAAATGTGCGTGTGTTGTGTCAGCGTTCCAGTGTCTCTCGGTTGTCGAATGTCGGTTTTCGTATGTCGGGTTTGTGTTGTGTGTGAGCAGCGCCTTTTGATCGACAACTTAATTGAAAAAGTTAATGTGCCAGTGTGTGTATTTGGGGAGAAAAAAAGCAAAAAAAAACCAAGAAGAAATTTGTCCATTGGATTTGAGCACGTTCAGATTTTTCCTGCTCCTAATGCAATTTGTCATTAATTCCCTGGGCACACACACAGTAAAAAAGTTTGCCATTAAATTTCGCACATTTGCGGCAGCATAAGCATCAATTAATCCGAGCTGTAAAAATTAATTACGCACACACGCCGCCAATTTATGGGATTGCCCTGTTGCCACCTGCCCCTGCTACTCCCAAGTCCTTTGTCGTCCTTTTTTTTGCTTCCGCCTCCATCTTGTGCTCTAAGCCAGATATTACGTATACGCCGCAGTGGCCCGGCAAATGCAAGGCGACACTTAGTAGCATCCTCTCATCGCTTTCATTACAAATTCAATTTCCGCCCCCGCAGCTCAAGTTGATTTTGCGCGACTTTGGCTCGCACTTTAAACTCATTTAAATATTGTTTACGCTGTGACAACGACAGTCGTGAAAGACGGCCGAAACTAAGTGGCTTAATCTGCCAAAACGGGGAAGAGCCGTCCCAAAGAAATATGAAAACATTTCGCGCCTAAGTAGCTTAGGCCACCGCCCCGGCAATATAGCCAAATTGTTTTTGTTTTCCTTTGCGCTATTGGCCGTCCGTTGTTGGTTTAAGTTTCACGCGCAATGCCTTCCCTGATTCCCGGATTCCCTGATTCAAAAACAAACCTATATATATAAAATTGGTATGGCTATTGCTCGTGTATCGGCAGTGCCTTGGTTTTGGGTTTGCAAGCTCTCGCGTGTAAATATTATTATTTAATATGCCAATCGCTAAGCTATTCCCGGTTCCATTGGTGTAAAGAAAAAAATAAATAATAAACTGTGAGTGAGCGGAAATGCGAGGAATGTTCAACCCATGGAATTTACGCGCCACTGACACGCTCTCTAACGCTCTGCTTTTCCGCAGTTTTCCTTTTCGCCCCATCCAGGATTTTAACCCCATCCAGGACCTTCCACCCATCCACCCACGGCCTCCTCACATGACTCTCGCTTTTTATGACAGGGCATTAAATCGCTTTATTATGAACTACTTGTTGACTTTTGGCAGCTGAAACTTAAAGTTGGCTTATTCCTGTGGGGTGAGACTTTCAAACCGCAAATCGTGCAAAATTCATAATCAATCAGCTAATTTTATCCTGACTTTAGTGCGGTTGGTTGCGGAATTCTTAATGAGGCGCCATTTAATTGAGGTTTGGTTTCCAGGCCTCAACAAATCAGTTTGCAGCAACCTGTGGCAAAAGGATATAGTTTAAAGGCGTTCATCTAAGAGGGCTTACAAATAAGGAAAGTAATTGGTTTGGATGTGATTTTCGTTATAGAAATCGGAGACCACTTTCCATAATGTAGTTCCTATTGACGAAGTTAGTGACCTAGATTATAACTGCTTATCCTTAATCCTTCGTAGCGAAAAGCCGGCCAAAAACCCACAAACATATGTACCTATCCACCCACATGTGCACTCCAACCAACCGACATTAGTGCATTTTCTTGGTAGGCACTTAGCCAAAGAGTACGGAAGCCAAGGCTATTTGGCCTTGTTCGGAGGTAAAATAATGTCTCTCACTTGGGCTAATGATGCCAAGTAAATGCTTGCATAGAGTATACCCAAGTCAGTGCGACTTTAAATGCAACTTGCATTTGAAATTCCTCGAAGAAAAGTAGAGGAACAAGAGCCGCGCGAGAAACGGAAGCGAAATAAGGTTAAAAGCCACTTAAGACTTGGCCAAGTTAATGTCCCACATAACTCAAGTGACTCACATGTTTTATTGTCCGTAGTCCGCAGAATAGCTTACAGCTGGCGGGCCAAGTTAGTGCCAGGGTCAGGCTGAATTAGCCAAGAGAAGAGCTTTAATCGAATGCTGTCGGCGGAATATTAACAATGAAATTACAACCTTTTCACTGAGTACGAAATCCTTTGGTTTTTATCTTTCAGATTAAACCAAACAGATTCTTAACATACTTTATAGATGTTATTGACATGTCATGGATAGTGTATTTTATATGCAAGATATCTGTCTAAAGAATGACCTTTCTCGACCTTTTTTCTCGGTGCTTGTGTATGCTTATTTTTCTGTGCTAATTCCCGAGGCGTGTTATTCAAATCAGGCTAAAAAGGCGGAGGCGGAGGTTCTGCTCTAGTTTTCCCGGCAGCGGATGCAGAGCATCCACCCAGAGACTTCCACTCTTTTTAGGACCAAGAGGACACCGAGGCTAGAGAATTGAAGATGAAGGATGGAGGATGGAGGATGTCTGATGTCTCGTGTGTATTTGTATGCGATTAGCGTTAAACCGCTGCCAAGCAATTCCCATCCAGACGTGATGTACGTCGCTAATGATGAAAGGCCCTGAATCTGTGCAAGACCGAGCTTCCCCAGCTTCTTCAGGCTCATCATCATTATTAACATCATGGCTTCCTGGCCGCCATTGTCATTGTCAGTGCCATTGGCTCAGTAAAGTCGATTTTGTGGGGTATTAGCATTTTTTTTTAAGCCCCATCGGCCATGGGGCGTATGATTAACCTTTAATGCAGCATCAAGTATGTCGCACCTAGTGGTCGCACCAAAGAGATTTTTATATACGAGTATAAATCGTAAAAGTAGCCTCGCAAAATGAATGAATCGCACTTTTGGCCGGGCCCATTAATAACTGTCCATATGCAAACCCCGAGACACCCACGAATTCTTCGGTTTTTTGTCTTGGTCTGGTCATTTATTACCAGTGTCCATCCAATGGATCGAAGTCTTCTACTCCCTCTCCAATTCCCATTGATTCCCTTTGGTTTTTATCTACGCATGCACTGTGACATCTCGAAATTAGGACATCATTAGCAACTGTCGATGCCGCCACGACTGCCACTGCCACAGCCATTGCCTGGCGATGCTTCCTGATAAATGTTGGACAAGCCACAGCCCATCTCTCACAGGGGAATTTGCGGTTGACTGCCACGCCCAACGCTCCACAGCCTACCACACCCCGCAGAGCTCAATTTTGGTTACAGACGAGTGGGAAGCAAAAAATTAAGCCGCGTGCGAACCCTCAATACAATTAGTTTTTAAAGCTGCCTTAAGGCGAAATTGCCTTTAACGTATGCCAGGCAGGTTCTCGTTTTAGACGGCTTTTGAATGTTGCTACACGACAACAAATATTCCTCAATTTAACAATTTTAAAGCTTGAAAATACTCTCAGAAAGTTCAGATTAAATCCATTTAATAGGTTTAAATTTTTCGTATGACGTAAATGTATTCCATAATTGTTTTTTGCTTAAATCATTTCCCAAGTGTAAAGTTAGCGTGCCAACCAGCCACGTTTGAAAAATGGAATACAAATTCCAATCGAATGGGAAATTCGATTTACATTTTCAACTAGCAGTTGCCAGCACTGATGCCAACACAATTTGCAGCCTCCGCCTATCCGGAACCAATTCCGTATCTGAATGCAGCAAATTTGTTCCCAGCTGGCTCTGGATCTTGGCCCTAATGATGGCCGAGGGCTGTAGAGCGCCAGAGCTCCACTTGATGCTGTCGAGGCCCGGTTGGCGGGTTGGCCAGTTGGCAAAGGCCAACAGAATGTCGCAAATTTACAGAGGCACATGGCAACACTTCCGGCTTTCGCAGACCGGAATGCCGATGTTTCTGTTGCTACTGTTGCAGTTGCAATAGCAATGGCATTGGCAATGGAAAATGTGACCCGAGCATGTTGAGGAAAATGTCTTGTTTTGCTGTAAAATGCAAATGAGCGGATGAGATCCCACTCGGCATCATCGATTCTAGGAAAATCTGTTCAGGAAACAGGAAAGTAGCACCACCACCAATGGAAACACATTTCTCATTTCTTTTGTCTGGTCAAGAGGACATGATTTCAATATGGAGATTTCATTTGGTGGGTCGTTGTGTCAGGAGGTTGGTGGGCAGCAAACCAAATGCAATTTCGAAATGTTGCAAATGCTCACTGGGAGCGTCCGCTGTGGTTTTAAGTTTTATTAAAAAAAAAAGGAAAGCAACAGACAAAATGGAAAAAAAAACTACTGAGCCATAAAAAATGGATGGTGGGAAAACGTTTGAGCTACGCTCTGTTGGCCATTTCGCAAGCAGCTGACCCTCCCGCCCACACATATGGGGGAAAATAAATTGCTTTTAAGCGACGTGTCCTGGTCGCGCCGCCGCCCTAAAGGACCTCGGCGAGTAGAGCGTGTCGCAATTCGCAAAATGCAATAAATACAAATTTCGCTGATGCATTTATGCGCGAACTACGTGCAGAGTAACTCACTTATTTAATTATCCGCCGGAGTCCGGAAACTGGAGGGGCTCCTAACTGGACATTGCGTATGCAACATGGCCAACATATATCGGGCTGACTCACTTTATTTAAATTTACTGTGGCTGGCTCTACAGCTCTAGAGTAACCTAACCCAATGCGTAGGCTACATAATTAATGTGTTTTGTATCATGGAAATATTATTACAAATTAATGGAATTTTCTGTGGTGTTTAGTTTTGTGCGAAAGCCATGGAATATGTAATTAGCCAAAGCCGTCAACCGAATTAAAAGCAATATAAAGACCAAAGCCCCAAATAGGGTGTGTCTTTGCGTTTCCAAATTAACGGTGGCAGGGAGTTGGGGCATCAACAAAGCTGTTTGTGTAAGCGGAGGCGGTTGATAAACAAATATTTGATTTTACCCTGGAAATTGCATTTAAAGTGGCTATGATGGAGCAAAGCCATTGTTAGCTTTATTTTATCGACGGTCATCTCTAAAATAATTGCCTGAAAATAAAATAATTAATGTTTCGTGTTGGGAAACATTATTCTAAGGGTAGTTATTTTTCCAATTTGAATGTTCTGCCCCTTAAATAGCTGTTATGGCTAAATACTATCAGTTTTTCACTTTTCTCGGATCGATTAATAATGGCTATCCATTCTGCCGTTGTCTGCTTAATGACTGGCCCATAATCGGTTGCTCAAGTGTCAGCCTGGCTGCCAGGACTATAATTAGCCTTCTTGTGCTTCATTTTATTTAGATTATTGCACACCATTTGACTTTAACGCACGAAAGGACACTAGCTCTCGCCCCTTTCTCTTCCTGTATTGGCCCTATTGACAAGCCATTTGGAGCGATAATGGCCAAGAGGCAGACGGAGAAGGCGTCAAGTGGCACATTGCGTATGCGCAACGTTTACAACTTTTTGGGCAGAGTCGTTGGGGCACGCACGCGACGCATAATTTATAAAGCTATAAAAGTGGAGGGCAGCATAAAACGCCATCGCAAAACTTTCAACAATAAACTGCGGAAACTCGGTGAGGAGATTATAGTGGGTGACATTTTCAGGTTCAGGTTCTTTTACCAAACCCCCCCAAAAAAATGTAAGAAAATATACTATAAGAAAATATGAAGCAATCAAACAGACAATAAATGAAGCAAAAGGAGTCGCTTCAAGCCGGAGAAATGCAATCAAAGCAAAAAGTAATCTCGGCGATAAGTGCGAAAACGTGTCAAATGACAGGATAAAGGATGCTCCTGTGAGAGGGGGCGTGGCTGCAGCTGACACAGAGCAGCTTGCCCGCATCACGGCAGTCAATAAAGCGTAACAATATTTGCCGCACTCGGTGGCAGCATTCTGGGGCTGTGGCAGTCGAAAACAGTTGACAAAATGGCAACGACAGTTGGAGCGGCAATATGAAAATATTGTAAATGCAAAGTTGAGCAAAAACTTTAACAAGGTACTGAGGGGGAGAAAGGGTGAAAAACAGGTGCTTCTGTTATGTTTGCCGCCTGTTTGTTTGTTCTTGTATTTGTGTTTGGCGCAGCCTGTGGCAAAGTTTCCTCCAGAGTCCTGCTCCAAAAAAAAACCCCTTTGCCAGCTGCCAAGCGGAAAGTTCGGCTCGAGTTCTAGGGAAACTTTTTTTATTTTGGTTCTTTTTTGGCCAGGCCAACGCATATTTTTTGACGCATTAGCACGCGTACGTACCCACACATTTTCCAGCATCCCCAACTCGTTACAGGCCTCAAGAATGCCATTTCCCTGTGTATCACACACTCCCATACGCACACCACTTCACTTCAAAATCGACTCAAATTTCCATAATGTCTGCCATGAAAATGCGATCGATTTTCGTGGGAGGTGGTTGGTGGGGGTGTGCGGCGAACAACAGAGGGAAAAAAGACATAATGCTGCGGGCGTGTGTCTGTGTGCGTGTGCCATGAATATCTAAAAAAAAAGCAGAAAAAAACAGCACTCATGGCCAAAAAAAGGAGAGGGGCGAACAAAATAGCAAAGTCAGGTCATTGGGCGAGTGTGTGGGCGACTAATGGCCTGAAGTAACCAAAAAATAAGCTGAAAGCCAAGGCTATATATAAATACTTTCACAGATATAGATACATATGTAGAAAAGTTTTCGTACAAATGCGCTTTTAATGGCAAAGGATTCGCAAATGCTTGCAATCAAATGAAATCGCGGACCAAGAGTGCCTGACAAAATGCTGCCTGATTGCTTTTTCTCCTTCAGGACATCCAGAACCTACATCTCCTCCAACTCCTCCAATCACCCAATCAACCTGATGGAATTTCCAGCCAAGCGAAATGAAGATTGATGGATTTTCAGGATTTGTCACTCCTTATACCACCCCCAAGCGAAGCTAATAAGTCGCAAAAATATTTGGTAAACGGCAATGGAACGTGTTCGCCTCAAAAATTTCCAACAAATTTACATTTAATATGACAAGTCGGTGTTGACGTGCTTGGAAAAACTTTTCAAGCCCATATATCAAGTGTATCCTTGAAGGAATGGGAACAGCGAAAGGCTCACCTGACAGGAGCTAGGGAGCTAGGGAAAAACATGAGTTCATGCCACTAAAAGCACTCGACACTTTGGCAAATTAGTGATATCATTAAATCAGGCCAGAAAAAGGATGAGGTTGAGGCACCGGGAACCCATTAGCGTGAATTGGCGAGTGACCAAAGCTACAGCAGCTGCGGCTCATATGACAGGCTTTATATATATCCTTATATATCTGTATATATATGGAAAACACACTCTGTCCAGTCTGTCCAGTTGACTGACATATTGACACACTCGCACAAAGGGAAAATCCAATTTCAGTTGAGGCTCTGAGCTAAGCAGCTAAGAGACAGACTTTCGCCCATGGCCGCGTTGTGGTCGGTCGCTGTAAACCATTTTATAGGCAAATCGATTTTTGTCTAAAGTGCCACAAACACGCACTGCAGCAGCAGCAGCAGCAACGATAACAATAAGGGATCTGTGGCAACAAGAACAGAAGAAAGGCCACAGGCGGGGAAAATAACAATAACGCGAATGGACTTTGTCTGAGGGTGTATTAGTTTAACAACAGGCACTCGGACAGCACGGTAAAAAATTCCAAGCTTATATAAAAAAATCCTTGCAACTACATAATACTTCAAAAAGGACATAAAGGAAAGTTCAATATTTGTTGGTTTAGCTTTCATTTAAAAAAGATTAAAAACCTTAAAGGAAAGAGGATATTCTTATACTTCTTTCTCTCAGCTTTAAATCCAAACAATCTAAAGGCTTCGTATTTATCTCAATCTCTTCAAACTCATTATGGCTTTAAAGTGAAAGAAAGCATCTTTCCCCTTCCATCTGGCAGCATCTTATTTAGGCAAATTAATGAGCCTCATTTTCAGATTGATGTGCTGCAATTATGCGCCCAGACCAAGTGGCAAGAAGCACTTAACGCACTGATTCTGATTAAGTGGACGCAAACATGAGATGTGAAGCGGCAATAACGAAGGAAAGAAAGGAGCGACCGAAAGGAGCCAAGGATTCGTCAAAGACTCGAAACATGACTGGAAAGCAATCGGCAGACAAAGAGGTAGACCGACCGAGCAACTATCACTCAATGCGGTTAGATGGGGTGTCAATCAAAACGAATGCCACTGTCAATGGCAAGGGGTTCGGGCTTTGTTTAGTGGTCGGTTTCAGCCCAGACACACGATTTTCTCTCCTTATGGCCTCGAAAATCCCCCAGCGCCCCTTTTTCTGTATTTCTTCGGCTTTCTTCTCTTTAATGAACGCTTTGACAAAGCCTCAAGTGCGAGGACGGCGACAAACGACAAACGATGTGGCTCCTCTGAGGACTCTGGCCCCTGTCTGAGGCCGCAGGACGAGACAGGCCCCGTCTTTGTCTTGGCGCCTTGAGTGCTGGATAATGAGTTTGATTCTCGCTGCAGCGATTGCCCTCGGCATTGCGACTACGATTGGGTCTACGACGGCGGCTGCCAACTAACTGCAATGTAATTAAAGCCATGTCAATGCCGAGCCCATTGGCTGGCATTTAAATTGAAGGGCTGGGCATGCACCCAGAAAAATTTGAAAATCGATCTAATTTATATAAAGAGCACGTATCATGTACAAACAAAGAAAATCAAAAATTTTCTTTTGAAAGACCTGTGTTGATTTCAAAAACATAATGAAGAACCTAGAAATTTACAGTGTTATAGGGTACTTCTGCGAGAGAAGGATAAAAGGAAAAAAGGTGGTGCTTAAACTTCGGTTATCCTGTTACCAAAAGGACTAAAAAAACCGGAAAGCTTTTGTTCAAATAAATAAGAAAAATATGGCCATATTTATCCTTTGTTTATGCGAAAGAAATTTGATTGATGGTAAACAACGTTTGTTTATTAATTTACAAAATGTATTGCTTAAATTAAGAAAAGCCCTTTTCAGCTCTTAAATACAGCCAGATTAAATTATTGATTATATTAAATTTACTTGTCATCATCGTAACCTTTCGTGCAGTGTTCTCGGCCATGTCTTTGGGTTTGCAGTTGCTACCTTTTGCGCCTTGCTCCTTGCGCCTTGCGACGACCCTACTAATGAGAAAAGTTGGTAACGTTTTCCTTTTATTTCTGCTCCTTCTTTGCCATAATTAAAGGGTTGTCTGGACGAACACCCGACAGTTGCTTCTTGCCCCTTGACTGGCTCAATTCATTAGCAATCTGTAAACGTGGCCAATACAAATGGCAAGTGACTTGCGGTTAAACAATCCAAAATCATAAATCACGGCCAATTAGGAGGAATACTCGCTTTCTTCTATGACTCATAGGACCTGGCTAACAGATACAACCAAAGGGGACACACACACACCCACACCCATGCAAGGACATTCGCATGTAGCAATATCAATAACTTAATTAAGATAAATGCGAATTGTATATAGCCTGTAGACACACTAACACACCCATAAACAAACTCCCGCACACACACACACATTTAGAAAAGGACGCTTGGCCGTTACAGGGCGTTGATTTCCGTTAACTGGTTACACTGGGGAAAATAATGTTCGCCTTTAAGACGCTTATTGTGACTTTTGCTTTGTAGCCCACTGATTTCCACAAAACCCTTGCTTCTACATAATTTTTCTTACCAATAGACACCTAAAATATATCTCAGTGTAGCTTTAGGCTGCACTTGTTGGGCAAACCTACTGGATTTCCAGCCTGGCAAATCCGTGTACGCATTAATGCGACGCGTGTTCTGCTTGTTTATGCTACGCCAACACTCACACTCACACACAATTAATTTATGTATATCCCACTATGTTTGGGTGGGCTGGCCACGCCCCTCAAGTAAGTCAATGTCCATGTCCGATGTGAAAAATGGATAATTAGTTAATTGCGGTACGTGGTAGGCAAATGTGAGGGGGGGGATTTATGTATTTTAGTTATTAATTAAGTGCGCGCTGCTGTTAATCTGTTTGTGAAGTCGCAATCTCCTAGATCCTTGAATATAAATGGAATAAGCGAGAATTTTTGGGTTTTCCCGGTAATATGAGGACTGAAGAAGATGGCTTTGTCATCTGAGAAGTCTCAGGATGTATTTCTGTGGGCTTATCGTAAGTATTTTCCCCCTACTTACTTGATCTTTTCCCATATTTCGTCGCCAAAATGCTTGAGCACCAGCAGCTCGAGGGCGTAGTTAACGAAGCCATACTGTTGAAATAAACAAAACACAAGAAGCGATTAGTTTTTACGTTTATTTTTATGGCAACTCTTAAACAAACATCAATATTTTTTATTGTCTTTACTGGACTGACTGTAACTGGCATAGTAAAAACCGGCAAAAATCTGAAAGGAAACCAGAAGAAACTCTTGGATTTTAATTGCATACCCAGACGGGACTCTGAGGCAAGCTTTCATTTGAGTCAATAAATTTAAAATATGCGAAATCAATAGCGAATGCGCATTTTCATTCTTATTTTCATTTTCATTTCGTTTTAAATGTATCCGAAAAGCAATCAATTTGATTTGTTGTGCGAAATCAGAACCCAAAACAGAATAGGGTAAAGGGCCAGGACACCAACGGTATCCAGATACGTAGCACAATCAATCGCTTCCGCCGGAAGTAATACTAAACAAGCAAAATACTTGAAATATATTTACATACATTACGCATACGTCTAGTTGGCCACACATGAGGCTCCTTCGCTCTGAGCTTATGTTTCGTGTTTGTGTTTATGTTTGTGTCTAGCACTGTTGTTGCTGCTTTGGGATTTCTATTTTTTTCTGATTCCTTTCTGGGTTTTGTGCTTTTCTGCTCGGCTGTCTGATGAAGATGTATCTAACCGATATTTGATGTTTATTGCCTTCGGTGGGCACATTGAAATGTTGAGGTATTTGAAAAAAAAGGGAATTCGTGGCGAATGAGGATGTTTGAAGTTCTGCGAAAATCGCAATCATTAGATCAACATTTCCCTCTTTGCGTCAACAGGAGGGGGACCAGTTTAAAGGTAAAACAACAGAATCTGATTGAGGTGACTTTAAAGTTTTTTCACATTCTCTACGAATCTCTACTTACCATTTTGGTGCAAGTTTTTGTTATCCTTTTTAAAGTTAATTGAAACGCTTAGATTGCGTATTTAATTCACTTTCACACAGAGTCTGTTCAAACGCATATCACATTGAAATCGTACACGAGAACTTAATATTGATATTGCAATTTAATTCATTTTCACTATTTGTCCATCCGGCTCGGAAATTTCCACTTGTGTCCTGCGAGGGCGACAATGAAATGTAATAATTTTTATTTGTTTACCCACTGGATGTGACTGTTGTGATAAAGGCAACAAAAATGTAATGAAAATATCGTAAATATTGTGACCTGGGATAATTATTGAAATTACAAGTGCAATGCTATTGAGGGTATTTGCGTTTATGCCTCACTGTTTGCCATTTATGGCTTGCAATAACAATTGCCACTGCGGTATGAATATTTTATGAATTTTCAAATCGGCTTTGCCATTCATTTGATATTCCTTCCCAGCCCCCTTCTCGGCCTGCTATCTGGTCTTACCTTTTAAACACACAAGCTTCCATCGCTTTAAATACTTCCACTTATAAAATATTTAAATGAGCGGAAAAAGAAAAATTCGTCCAAGTGGCCCCAATGTTTTTCCCAAAAAATACGGCAGTAAAAATTTCGGAGGCCACTTCGACTTCTAGGGGGCTGTTACAACTGAATTTTTGCGGGCTATGTATGCGCTTGTTTGTTGCATGCCACATGCAACACGTGCAGAAGCCAAAGGCAGAGCACAATAGCCAAACACATACCAAAACCCGGCAGCCCACAGCCATCAACTGGGTCACAATGAGGGCAAGGAAAAAAGTGTGCTTGGAATTCGCTTGCCGGAATTTTTTATGCTCTGCAAGGCAACAAAAATCGAAGAAAAATTCTTTCTCGTCAGGGAAATGATTAAACCCATCGCCGGCCTGGGAGTTTGCCTTTTGGCAAGGAAGGTCCTTGAACAGAGGTTTGAGAGGGGATTTAAAAGGAAACTATTTCGTTTTTACTTGGAACTGGAAGATAATTTTGTGTTTATGTTTAATTTGGAAATGCTTATATTAATCTCGGAATTGGATAATTGAAATTTGATTACTCAGAGTCTAAGAAAAACATTTATATAATTATTTCAAGATGACATCTTTCTAAGAATCCTTTAATTATAGAAATGTAAACGTTCTTTTGAGGAGGGTATATCGAAGTGTCTGCAATAGAAACTTGGCGTGCCAGCAATGGTCAAAAGCAGTAGAAATGGCAACAAAGGATGCATACGGCTGGTTAATTACATAAACACACACACACGTGCCACAATCAAGTGACTGGCACACACCTGTTCAGGTGAGTGTGCGAATGAGCGAGTTTTGAAATTTATGCGCCACGACGAGTGCAGGGCAATTAAGGCATTGCGAACATTGAACGTTCAACGTTGAATGTTGAACGTTGAGTTTTGAGGGAGTCCGGGATTCAGGGAGTTGGAGTTGAAGTTGCGAGCTTGTAAGTTGAAAGTCGTCTGTGCTGCCTAGAAAGGGGGAATCCTTTTGGGCGCCTTGGGCCTTGGCAGGATTGGCAGGAACGAGCGGAAAAACAAAATGGTAGCTCGGGGAGAAGCATATATATGTGCGACATGGTGAAAAAAGCAGCAATTGAAAAGGAAAACTTGGCCTGCAGGATGGCGATAAGTTAAAGCAAAAATCCGAACACTTGAAAGGGATTCTCATCCGACTCCCATAACAAATGCTACACTTTAAGTCAACTTCAGGTCTTTGCTTTAAAAAGGCATGGGGCGAAATATCGATTTTCGCCCATCTTGTCAGACATTTTTGTAGGCCATTAAAAGCGCTAAATGCCGCCCGCTAAGGTGTCTCCCCAAAATATATGCACGTACATATTATTTGGTCAGGTATGTATTTATTTATACATAAAGTGTGTTTATTTAACCATATGTACTATTATCCACCCCCGAAACAATCATTTGCTGCTTGTATTTGTTTATTACGATTACCCGAATACGGCGTATTAATCAGTCGAAGTGAATTCCGCCGGTGCCAGGCACGCTATTTGCGAATGTCCTCGGGGCTGGGAGGAGCATCCAGGGTCTTGACATCCTTCCAATTGAGCGAATTTTAATTACGTGCAACATTTGGCATTTTGATAACGGTAAGGCCACTGTCAACAGAAGTGGCAGCCAAGGTCCTTGTGCTATTTTCGTATTGAGAACCGAGAGACAAGAGTGTAAATAAGACTTGATTCGAGGGGCTTTGCATTTGTTTGGCCTGGCCTGTGCTGGCCTGTGGTGGCCTGGCTTACAACAAGATGGGTTTTGGCCAAAAAGTTTCTGAATTTTCTTGAAATTGCGTGCCATTTGTCAATGCTGGAATAAAGCTATTTGGCGATGATGAGCACAGCATTTGATAATTGCGACAAAATAACGACGATCCCGATGAGAAAGTAAAAACAAAACGATATTTACCAGTCGGGTGGGTTGGAAAAGTTGCCCAGTGGAGGCCATCGTTCGGCCTGTCAATTTGGCGCTAAACTGACAATAACTGAGTTAATGATGAGCCTGCCATTAGGCCAGAGCACAAAATGAGGCAAAGTACACACAGGACACGGCCGCAGGACAGCCACGGGACAGCCGCAGGATGTGGGTGCCATGTTCTCCCCCGGAACAGTTTTTGGAATGGCTGACAGTAGGTCGGAGCGGAGGTAGGAGTGGAAAATGCGGCATAAAGCAATTGTACATTCAACTCTGTGTCCGCCCGGGCATTTATCAAATATAATGGACATTCACTATCGCCCGGACTGTTAAAACAACTAAAACAACTGTCAGCAAATTGCCGTGGGCACGCAAAGCTAAATGTCTAATAAACTTTGACATATTGAGGCAAATATTTCTATTTGGCAACTTTTGTTGCACGAGTCAGACGAGTTACACGCGGCGCTACCGCGGAGGAGGAGGAGGAGGAGGAGAAGGAGTAGCAGCAGGACAATATAAATTATGGACCACGGAGAGACAATGATGGTGTGAAATATCTGCAAAGGAACCGAAATAAATTAGGGCGCACAAAAGTATGCTTTAATATCCAAAAGGCCAAGTGGAATGTGGCAAATGTCCTGCGAGTTGTATGGCTTTTTATATATTATTTTTTTTTGCATTGTTCTCCATTCTCGGCCCAGATCTCGCAGATACTAAAACATAAAATAAAACAGCAAGAACACAAACAGAAAACAACAGAAAAACACAACAAAAAATCATATATTGTAAGTACGGGTGTGTGGGCAAGTAATTTACATTTGTTTGAAGCGCGCGATTCTTTTTTATTTGGCCGATTCCCCAGGCTTTTGTTTATTCGCAACTTGTGATTTATTTGCTCGGTATTTCGGTTTCGGTTTCGCTTTCGCCTTTGCTTTCACTCCCGACCCCGCGATAACTTTCCACTTTCACTTTGGCCGACTCTTGATAAGGAAATCTGGCGCGCGAATCTCTAGGAGTCTTCTCGGTTGCTGAAAGTCCCGGAGTGTCACAGCCCGTTGGTTTTCAATCCGCCGAAGCTCTCGTTCCCTTCCGGTTCGTGAACAATTCGCCAGGAATAGCCGTCGACGACTGAGCGTGGAGTGGCTCGTGCTGGCGTATAAAATGCGGCTCAGAAAAGCCAAAGCCAGGCCAGGACACTTGTCCTGGCTGTTCAGGCTCTTCAGGCGCCTCAGTCGCCTTTTGTCGCCTGCCAATTGCCTGGCCCACTCAGCTGTTTGTTGTAATGGGTCGTCGGGAAAACAAGCGAGAGGAAAAGCTGTCGCAAAAGCTCTCTCAGAGGTCCTCCCCGATAGCTCTATCTCTCTCTAAGGGGTTTGTCTACTAGCCAACAGATGGCTTTTAAAATGGTTTAAAAAGGATTAAAATTTCTAATTTGTTTTACAATTTTTTCCAACATAATTTGTGTTATAGGGATGATTGATTGATTGGATTTTAATTGATACATAAAGATTTGGTTATAAAAATATATTTAAGGATGTGAAAGACAGATGTATCCTTACATTAGTTTAAAATGGTTATCCAAAACGGAAACCTATCCTTTAAGATACCAATTTGTTTATAATTCTTCGTTTTTCGCCCTGGTAGTTTTCGTATGAAAGGACCAAGTTAAATCATTCGCTCAATTTTCCTCTGCATTTATTTGCTTTGCATTCACTTAGCCATCCCCACCACCAATACCCACAGGCCCACTTCCGTTTCCGGCGTTATTTATTGCCGGCTTTATTTACTTGCCTGCTGATTTTTGTCAACTCGCAGGACTCAGTCAATGGGGCACGCATAATTTACCAACGACAATAGATTTTCGGGCAGCTCCAGTCTAGCAGATGAACATTTCAGCGTCCCCAGCATTGGCGGAAAATAAATTAGAGGCACTTGCATCGCAAACAGAAAACAGCAAACAAAATTCTTCTACAGAACAGTAATTGAAATTGAATGACATTGGAATGAGGTGTTGGGGTGTTGTAGCAACCAATGGGGTGGTGCGCTGAATGTGGGCGCATCGGGGCGTGGCTAAACAAGCACCTGTTGTGCAAACGAAACACCATACCTTCATGACGGAGCAGATGGCAAAATGCACTCCATCGACGGGCGACATTCGGATATTCATGTGCGCTTAAGCGGTGCATAAATTAATTACTCTTTGCACAAACATAATTAAATGCATTGTCCGACTTTCAATTGTGCTGGCTTTTGGTGCTGTTTTAATTTTGCACAAAGGTCGAAAGAGCATTCGGCCACAAAAGCAAAAACAATAACAGATTCAGATACAGAAACCGCCGCACACTTTGTTGTTTGTGTTTCTGACAGGAAGAGGCTGCCGGTGACACTGATGGAGGACTTGCCGGTGGTGAGGCAGGCGGGGAGTTGGGAGCCTCCTGGGCAGGTAACCAACCGACTGGGAAACTAGTTAACCAGGCTGCCTGCAGACTGTCAAAGTCATTGCCTGTCTGCCCGGGGCTATGGCTCTGACTCTACGCAATGACTGCCAGGCGGGGGCTTTCTTTTTTTTTAACTATTTTAATATTAAGGTGTTTTGCACTTTATTTTGTTTATTATGTTTCAATTAGAAATAAGTCTAAAATAAGGTAAACTGCCTTTATTTATTTGGCGTTTAGTACTGTTAGTAATGAATTGAAATATGCCCTTTTTTCTAAAATGGGAAAGAGTGAATAGAGTCGTTTAACATCTTAACCATTAGGGCACCTGTTTTGGACACGGGAAGTACAATTTTTACCTACTTTTTGGTCTAATTATTCAGTGAAGTTGAGCATATTGTGGTTGTGAAATGGAGCGTGTTCGCGGCAGAAACTCATGGACTATTATCAAGTTTCCAGGAAAACGATGACTATCTGACTGGCATTTAATTATCCAAAAAGTAGGAGGTGAAGGCTCTTTAGGGCTTCTTTTTATATATATTTCCTAGAAACAGACACTAGCCATTCGGTTTCATTATTTTAGGGGGTGGGGGCTTGTGCCCAGTGGGCGTAACTATCGCATTGAGACAAAGGACAAGTGCATCGGGATAATCGCATCACACTTGAGTAAATAAATTCCTGAAGTGGAACCAACTTTGCCGACGCACTCAGCACTCCATACAACCGAAACGTGTAGCCAGGATAGGGACAGGACAATGAAGTAAGGACTTTCTTTCGATGCTTGTCCTTTTGTGCCGTTTACGTGCCAGCAAGGATATTACTTCAAATACCCGTACATGAGAAAAAATCGAAAAAAGGATGGCTACAGTTGAGTTTTTGCTCATCCAAATTTCTACTTTTCATGACAAACAAGAATTTATTTAGAAACAAACTTCGGCTGCACAGAAAGCTGAGGGCAAGGGCGCGTATACGCGATATTTGAAACGATTTCATATTACGTATACGCCCCAATTATTGCAGGGAATTAGCCATAATTCAGGCAATACTTTTCCAATCGGCCAATGCTATACCTTTCCGATCTTGGATCTGCGAGTACTATCATTCCCAATCAAAATCTGGGTTCTTATATTTGAAAAACATTTTTTTTAATTTAAAAGGGGTAATATCATGATTTTTTGCAAAAATCAACATAATTTAATTTTGGCAAAAATATCCCTAAGCACTTAAACAAAAGAATGATGTTTTAGACAAACTTCCACTTCCTGTATTTTGAAAATCTAAAATTTCCGCTTTCAGAACAGTTTTCGAATATTTGAGCTAATTCGCAACCGATTTTGAAACGAAATGCCATTTTTAAATCAGGGCTTTAATCTTCATTAACCTGCATCCAAAGTTTAACCTGCATCAGAAATCGATCAAAAAAAATTTAAAAAGCTTAAGCAAAGGAATAAGATAAGGACATTTTAGGTTGTAAGTGACATTGAATTAGTAGAAATTTTACCAAATTAGCCATAACTTGGTTTGTTCACCTCCAATCAGCGAAGGGTATACCTTCCTGAATTTGTATCTTCAAGTACTATATATTTATAGTAAGTCCATCAAGCGTATTTTTTAAAACCGTAAGGTCTATGGCGAGAAATGGACATAAGGGCGTATAGGCTAAGTTTGAAACGATTTTATACAATTTACACTTCGATTAAATAGGAATCTTTGATAAATATGTACAGAAAATAAAGTCCCCATTCGTAAATGGTATCTTGGTCCAAAATCGGATACAAAATGGCAAAAATATCCCTAAACACTTAAACAAAAGAATGAAAAAATGAGTTTTTTCTAAATCCCCACTTCCTGTATTTTGAAAATATAGAAATTTCCCTTTTTAGAAAAGTTTTTTTTGAATATTTGGGCTAATTCGCAACCGATTTTGAAACGAAATGCCATTTTTAAATCAGGGCTTTAATCTTCATTAACCTGCATCCAAAGTTTAACCTGCATCAGAAATCGATCAAAAAAAATTTAAAAAGCTTAAGCAAAGGAATAAGAAAAGGACATTTTAGGTTGTAAGTGACATTGAATTAGTAGAAATTTTACCAAATTAGCCATAACTTGGTTTGTTCACCTCCAATCAGCGAAGGGTATACCTTCCTGAATTTGTATCTTCAAGTACTATATATTTATAGTAAGTCCATCAAGCGTATTTTTTAAAACCGTAAGGTCTATGGCGAGAAATGGACATAAGGGCGTATAGGCTAAGTTTGAAACGATTTTATACAATTTACACTTCGATTAAATAGGAATTTTTGATAAATATGTACAGAAAATAAAGTCCCCATTCGTAAATGGTATCTTGGTCCAAAATCGGATACAAAATGGCAAAAATATCCCTAAACACTTAAACAAAAGAATGAAAAAATGAGTTTTTTCTAAATCCCCACTTCCTGTATTTTGAAAATATAGAAATTTCCCTTTTTAGAAAAGTTTTTTTTGAATATTTGGGCTAATTCGCAACCGATTTTAAAACGAAATGCCATTTTTAAATCAGGGCTTCAATCTTTATTAACCTGCATCCAAAGTTCCAAAAAAACGATCAAAAAAAATTTAGTCGATTTTTGAAAAAATCATGATGGTACCCCTTTCAAAATTTTGAAAAATCGACCTAATTTTTTTTGTTTAGTTTTTCGGATTCTTTGATGCAGATCAAAGCACACTGAAGCCCTGACTCATGAATGGTATTTCGTTTTGAAATCGGTTTAAAATTGAATAAAATATGCGCTTTTAAATGGTTAAAAAAGTGAGCTTTTGAGAAATCTTAACTTTCCGTATTTTACAATTCAAAAACAATTCATTTTATGATCAAAAGGAACATAACTTGGTTCTTTCATCTCCAATTAGCGAAAATTATACCTCTCCAAATTTGTATCTTAGAGTACTATCTTATTATCGTATATCTATCAGGCGTATTCCGTAAACACCTAAGGTAGGGGGCGAGAAAATCAGATATACAAGGCGTATAGGCTATGTTTGAGACGATCTTATAAAGTTAACGCTTCGATTTAATAGAAATCTTTGATTATAATAAACAGCATATGAAGTTCCCTTTCTAATATGGTATCTTGGTGAGAAATCGGATACAAAATGGCAAGAATATCGCCAAAAGCTTAAGTAAAAGAATAAGAAAAGGACATTTTGGGTTGTAAGTGACATTGAATTAGTAGAAATTTTACCAAATTAGCCATAACTTGGTTTGTTCATCTCCAATCAGCGAAGGGTATACCTTCCTGAATTTGTATCTTCAAGTACTATATATTTATAGTAAGTCCATCAAGCGTATTCTTTAAAATCCTAAGGTCTATGGCGATTTTATGATTAACTAGAAAACCTGGCGAACTCCGTTTCGCCACCAGAATTTTTCCTGAATTTTCTTTGTTATAAACCTCACGCAGCCCGAGTCCTTTGATAGATATGATCTTTGAACACACCTACATTGCTTAGACAACAGTGACTCCTTGTAATTTAATATGAACTTTATACCATAGCAATAAAGCTCAAATTGACTACGTTTTAGTTACAAATCATTTGTATGGGAAAAAAGGGCTATTTTTAGGTTTTTTCGAGCCATAATTCTAATTTTTCTCGCCGTAAAACCCATCCTTGAACTTCAACAAAAATTTTAAAAAAGATTTGGCCAAATTGGTACAGGCGTTGTTGAGTTATGCGTTCATTTTTATATTATAGATTTATAAAAATTATCAACATCCGAGTTTTAATTCAGATCGAAGGAGAATTAAGCCCTGACCCATTAATGGAATTTTAATATTCACATGAAGAAAATTTTCAAAAACAGCCATTATATCTTGAGACCCGTGGACTTTTGAAATCTTTCTTTCTCCCATTAGTCCCTTTAATATAGAAAAAGAAACACCAATTATATTATTTTTTGCAATTTTATTTAAAATTCAAAGTTAATACATATGATATTCTAAAACTACTTAAAATAATGTCTATGCTAAATATTTCTATAGCTAAACTTGTAAATTTTTATTTGTATTTCGTATATCATAATTATATATATTTATAATTTTATAAACTATTGTTTCTAATCCTATAAATCTTCTCTCAATGACTGTGGCCAAGGATGTCAACCACGTCAGGATGATTGCTGCTTCATGGTTCGCTGCACCACCGAAAACTGCCTCATGCTACGTCGCCCTGGATCATTCTGGATATCAACTGGTGTGGATCTCCAAGCCGCTAGACGACACATTCTTCCACGGGACACAGAACTCCACCTCCGACTACACGCTCCGATATCTAGTATAGCCTGCTTTATCCTGTAAATAGAAAAATGAAAAGAAGAAAAAATAAATTTCTTAAATGAATATACTGTGTTTTTTACTCAGGGGGTTTTATTTAATCATTTTTTAATCTATATAGGTCCTGCAAATTCAGAGTCTACTTATTAAGGTGCCCTATTATGCCAGTACCTTAGTCAACAACTTTCCGATCAACGAATGTTATACCATCCAGATGTGGAATTTTTGAAAACGGATTTTTTTTAATATACGCCATCAAATGGTAAAAAAGTGGTCTTATATCTTCGTGTAGTATCACACTAATATATATTTATAGAAAACATTACTTTCCAACCGAAGTAAAAGGCAGGAAAGTAGTGTTTTGCTTCAAATGTGACATTGGACAAGATTTTTTTAAGTTTACGCTTTGATTAAATATAGGTATTTGATAAAAATTAAAAACATATGAAGTCCCAATTCATTATTGATGTTCCGTTTCGAAATCGGATGTGAAATAGCTTAACTATTCGCTAAAATCCCAAGGAAGAGGACGAAAAAGGACATTCTTTCTTAAAATAAATGTTTGAAACGCTTTTATATCGATAATTTTTTGGGGAATTTTCCATAACTTGGTTAAAACATCTTCAATCGTCAAAAGCTATACCATTCTGGTCTTATATTTTCGACTACTATCATACTAATATATATTTGTGGAAAACATTTCTTTCAAACCGAAGTTAAAAGGCAAGAAAGGAGTGTTGGGTTTAAATGTGATGTTTGACAAGATTTTAATAAGCTTACGCTTTGATTATATATAGGTGTTTGATAAAAATTTAAAACATATGAAGTCCCGATTCATTATTTGTGTTCCGTTTTGAAATCGGATGTGAAATAGCTTAAATATTCGCTAAAATCCTAATGAAGAGGACGAAAAAGGACATTCTTTCTTAAAATGAATGTTTGAAACGCGTATATATCGATAACTATTTGGGGAATTGGCCATAACTTGGTTAATAAACCTTCAATCGTCAAAAGCTATACCATTCTGGTCTTATGTCTTCGCGTACTATCATACTAATATATATATTTTTAGAAAACATTCCTTTCAAACAAAAGTTAAAAGGCGGGAAAGTAGTGTTTTGCTTCAAATGTGACATTGGACAAGATTTTTTTAAGTTTACGCTTTGATTAAATATAGGTATTTGATAAAAATTAGAAACATATGAAGTCCCGATTCATTATTGGTATTCCGTTTTGAAATCGGTTGTGAAATGGCTTAAATATTCGCTAAAAACCTAAGGAAGAGGACGAAAAAGGACATTCTTTCTTAAAATGAATGTTTGAAACGCTTTTATATCGATAACTTTTTGGGGAATTGGCCATAACTTGGTTAATACACCTTTAATCGTCAAAAGCTATACCATTCTTGTCTTATAGCTTCGCGTACTATCATACTAATATATAGTTTTAGAAAACATTCCGTTCAAACCAAAGTTAAAAGGCGGGAAAGTAGTGTTTTGCTTCAAATGTGACATTGGACAAGATTTTTTTAAGTTTACGCTTTGATTAAATATAGGTATTTGATAAAAATTAGAAACATATGAAGTCCCGATTCATTATTGGTGTTCCGTTTCGAAATCGGATGTGAAATGGTTTAAATATTCGCTAAAAACCTAAGGAAGAGGACAAAATAGGACGTTCCTACAAAAATGAATGTTTGAAACGCTTTTATATCGATAAATTTTAGGGAATTTGCCATAATTTGGTTAATATACCTCCGATCGGCGAATGTTATACCTTCCTGATCTTGTATCTTCGAGAACTTTCATTCCCAATCAAAATCTGGAAAACCAATATCTGACCCGATTTTCGCATTTTTGAAAAGGGGTACCATCATGATTTTTTACGAAAAATGGGCCAAATTTTTTTTTTATAATTTTTTAAACTTTTTAATGCAGATTGAATGGAAATAAAGTTATTATTCATAAATGGTATACTGTTTCGAAATCGGATGTGAAATGGCTTAAATATTCGCTTAAAACCTAAGGAAGAGGATGAAAAAGGACATTCTTTCTTAAAATGAATGTTTGAAACGCTTTTATATCGATAACTTTTTGGGGAATTTGCCATAACTTGGTTAATACACCTTCAATCGTCAAAAGTTATACCATTCTGGTCTTATATTTTCGACTACTATCATACTAATATATATTTGTGGAAAACATTTCTTTCAAACCGAAGTTAAAAGGCAAGAGAGGAGTGTTGGGTTTAAATGTGATATTTGACAAGATTTTAATAAGCTTACGCTTTGATTATATATAGGTGTTTGATAAAAATTTAAAACATATGAAGTCCCGATTCATTATTTGTGTTCCGTTTTGAAATCGGATGTGAAATAGCTTAAATATTCGCTAAAATCCTAATGAAGAGGATGAAAAAGGACATTTTTTCTTAAAATGAATGTTTGAAAAGCTTTTATATCAATAACTTTTTGGGGAATTGGCCATAACTTGGTTAATACACCTTCAATCGTCAAAAGTTTTACCATTCTGGTCTTATATCTTCGACTACGCTTTGATTAAATATAGGTATTTGATAAAAATTAGAAACATATGAAGTCCCGATTCATTATTGGTGTTCCGTTTCGAAATCGGATGTGAAATGGCTTAAATATTCGCTAAAAACCTAAGGAAGAGGACAAAATAGGACGTTCCTACTAAAAATGAATGTTTAAAAAGCTTTTATATCGATAAATTTTATGGAATTTGCCATAATTTGGTTAATATACCTCCGATCGGCGAATGTTATACCTTCCTGATCTTGTATCTTCGAGTACTTTCATTCCCAATCAAAATCTGGAAAACCAATATCTGACCCGATTTTCGCATTTTTGAAAAGGGGTACCAACATGATTTTTTACGAAAAATTGGCCAAATTTTGTTTTTCTAATTTTTTAAACTTTAAATGCAGATTGAATGGAAATAAAGTTCTTATTCATAAATGGTATACTGTTTCGAAATCGGATGTGAAATGGCTTAAATATTCGCTTAAAACCTAAGGAAGAGGATGAAAAAGGACATTCTTTCTTAAAATGAATGTTTGAAACGCTTTTATATCGATAAATTTTTGGGGAATTGGCCATAACTTGGTTAATACACCTTCAATCGTCAAAAGTTTTACCATTCTGGTCTTATATCTTCGACTACTATCATACTAATATATATTTGTAGAAAACATTCCTTTCAAACCGAAGTTAAAGGGCAAGAAAGGAGTGTTTGGGTTTAAATGTGATATTTGACAAGATTTAAATAAGCTTAAGCTTTGATTATATATAGGTGTTTGATAAAAATTTAAAACATATGAAGTCCCGATTCATTATATGTGTTCCGTTTTGAAATCGGATGTGAAATAGCTTAAATATTCGCTAAAGTCCTAAGGAAGAGGATGAAAAAGGACATTCTTTCTTAAAATGAATGTTTGAATTGCTTAAATATCGATAACTATTTGGGGAATTGGCCATAGCTTGGTTAATACACCTTCAATCGTCAAAAGCTATACCATTCTGGTCTTATACCTTCGCGTACTATCATACTACTATATAGTTTTAGAAAACATTCCTTTCAAACAAAAGTTAAAAGGCGGGAAAGTAGTGTTTTGTTCAAATGTGACATTGGACAAGATTTTTTTAAGTTTACGCTTTGATTAAATATAGGTATTTGATAAAAATTAGAAACATATGAAGTCCCGATTCATTATTGGTATTCCCTTTCGAAATCGGATGTGAAATGGCATAAATATTCGCTAAAAACCTAAGGAAGAGGACGCAAAAGGACATTTTTTCTTAAAATGAATGTTTGAAACGCTTTTATATCGATAACTTTTTGGGGAATTGGCCATAACTTGGTTAATACACCTTCAATCGTCAAAAGCTATACCATTCTGGTCTTATATCTTCGACTACTATCATACTAATATATATTTGTAGAAAACATTTCTTTCAAACCGAAGTTAAAGGGCAAGAAAGGAGTGTTGGGTTTAAATGTGATATTTGACAAGATTTTAATAAGCTTACGCTTTGATTATATATAGGTGTTTGATAAAAATTTAAAACATATGAAGTCCCGATTCATTATTTGTGTTCCGTTTTGAAATCGGATGTGAAATAGCTTAAATATTCGCTAAAGTCCTAAGGAAGAGGATGAAAAAGGACATTCTTTCTTAAAATGAATGTTTGAAACGCGTATATATCGATAACTATTTGGGGAATTGGCCATAACTTGGTTAATAAACCTTCAATCGTCAAAAGCTATACCATTCTGGTCTTATGTCTTCGCGTACTATCATACTAATATATATATTTTTAGAAAACATTCCTTTCAAACAAAAGTTAAAAGGCGGGAAAGTAGTGTTTTGCTTCAAATGTGACATTGGACAAGATTTTTTTAAGTTTACGCTTTGATTAAATATAGGTATTTGATAAAAATTAGAAACATATGAAGTCCCGATTCATTATTGGTGTTCCGTTTCGAAATCGGATGTGAAATGGCTTAGATATTCGCTAAAAACCTAAGGAAGAGGACGAAAAAGGACATTCTTTCTTAAAATAAATGTTTGAAACGCTTTTATATCGATAAGTTTTTGGGGAATTGGCCATAACTTGGTTAATACACCTTCAATCGTCAAAAGCTATACCATTCTGGTCTTATATCTTCGCGTACTATCATACTAGTATATATTTTTAGAAAACATTCCTTTCAAACAAAAGTTAAAAGGCGGGAAAGTAGTGTTTTGCTTCAAATGTGACATTGGAAAAGATTTTTTTAAGTTTACGCTTTGATTAAATATAGGTATTTGATAAAAATTAGAAACATATGAAGTCCCGATTTATTATTGGTATTCCGTTTCGAAATCGGATGTGAAATGGCTTAAATATTCGCTAAAAACCTAAGGAAGAGGACAAAATAGGACGTTCCTACTAAAAATGAATGTTTAAAAAGCTTTTATATCGATAAATTTTATGGAATTTGCCATAATTTGGTTAATATACCTCCGATCGGCGAATGTTATACCTTCCTGATCTTGTATCTTCGAGTACTTTCTTTCCCAATCAAAATCTGGAAAACCAATATCTGATCCGATTTTCGCATTTTTGAAAAGGGGTACCATCATGATTTTTTGCGAATAATGGACCAAATTTTTTTTTTCTAATTTTTTAAACTTTTTAATGCAGATTGAAAGGAAATAAAGTTCTTATTCATAAAAGGTATACTGTTTCGAAATCGGATGTGAAATGGCTTAAATATTCGCTTAAAACCTAAGGAAGAGGATGAAAAAGGACATTCTTTCTTAAAATGAATGTTTGAAACGCTTTTATATCGATAACTATTTGGGGAATTGGCCATAACTTGGTTAATACACCTTCAATCGTCAAAAGCTTTACCATTCTGGTCTTATACCTTGGCGTACTATCATACTAAAATATAGTTTTAGAAAACATTCCTTTCAAACAAAAGTTAAAAGGCGGGAAAGTAGTGTTTTGCTTCAAATGTGACATTGGACAAGATTTTTTTAAGTTAACGCTTTCATTAAATATAGGTATTTGATAAAAATTAGAAAAATATGAAGTCCCGATTCATTATATGTGTTCCGTTTCGAAATCGGATGTGAAATGGCTTTAATATTCTCTAAAAACCTAAGGAAGAGGACAAAATAGGACGTTCCTATAAAAATGAATGTTTGAAACGCTTTTATATCGATAAATTTTAGGCAATTAGCCATAATTTGGTTAATACACCTTCAATCGTCAAAAGCTATACAATTCTGGTCTTATATGTTCGCGTACTATCATACTAGTATATATTTTTAGAAAACATTCCTTTCAAACAAAAGTTAAAAGGCGGGAAAGTAGTGTTTTGCTTCAAATGTGACATTGAACAAGATTTTTTTAAGTTTACGCTTTGATTAAATATAGGTATTTGATAAAAATTAGAAACATATGAAGTCCCAATTCATTATTGGTATTCCGTTTTGAAATCGGTTGTGAAATGGCTTAAATATTCGCTAAAAACCTAAGGAAGAGGACGAAAAAGGACATTCTTTCTTAAAATAAATTGTTGAAACGCTTTTATATCGATAACTTTTTGGGAAATTTGCCATAACTTGGTTAATACACCTTCAATCGTCAAAAGCTATACCATTCTTGTCTTATAGCTTTGCGTACTATCATACTAATATATATTTTTAGAAAACATTCCTTTCAAACAAAAGTTAAAAGGCGGGAAAGTAGTGTTTTGCTTCAAATGTGACATTGAACAAGATTTTTTTAAGTTTACGCTTTGATTAAATATAGGTATTTGATAAAAATTAGAAACAAATGAAGTCCCGATTCATTATTTGTGTTCCGTTTTGAAATCGGATGTGAAATAGCTCAAATATTCGCTAAAATCCTAAGGAAGAGGACGAAAAAGGACATTCTTTCTTAAAATGAATGTTTGAAACGCTTATATATCGATAACTATTTGGGGAATTGGCCATAACTTGGTTAATACACCTTCAATCGTCAAAAGCTATACCATTCTGGTCTTATATCTTCGCGTACTATCATACTAATATATATTTTTAGAAAACATTCCTTTCAAACAAAAGTTAAAAGGCGGGAAAGTAGTGTTTTGCTTCAAATGTGACATTGGACAAGATTTTTTTAAGTTTACGCTTTGATTAAATATAGGTATTTGATAAAAATTAGAAACATATGAAGTCCCGATTCATTATTGGTGTTCCGTTTCGAAATCGGATGTGAAATAGCTTAAATATTCGCTAAAAACCTAAGGAAAAGGACGAAAAAGGACATTCTTTCTTAAAATGAATGTTTGAAACGCTTTTATATCGATAACTTTTTGGGGAATTTGCCATAACTTGGTTAATACACCTTCAATCGTCAAAAGCTATACCATTCTTGTCTTATAGCTTCGCGTACTATCATACTAATATATAGTTTTAGAAAACATTCCTTTCAAACAAAAGTTAAAAGGCGGGAAAGTAGTGTTTTGCTTCAAATGTGACATTGAACAAGATTTTTTTAAGTTTACGCTTTGATTAAATATAGGTATTTGATAAAAATTAGAAACATATGAAGTCCCGATTCATTATTGGTATTCCGTTTTGAAATCGGTTGTGAAATGGCTTAAATATTCGCTAAAAACCTAAGGAAGAGGACGAAAAAGGACATTCTTTCTTAAAATGAATGTTTGAAACGCTTTTATATCGATAACTATTTGGGGAATTTGCCATAACTTGGTTAATACACCTTCAATCGTCAAAAGTTATACCATTCTGGTCTTATATCTTCGCGTACTATCATACTAATATATATTTTTAGAAAACATTCCTTTCAAACAAAAGTTAAAAGGCGGGAAAGTAGTGTTTTGCTTCAAATGTGACATTGGACAAGATTTTTTTAAGTTTACGCTTTGATTAAATATAGGTATTTGATAAAAATTAGAAACATATGAAGTCCCGATGCATTATTGGTGTTCCGTTTCGAAATCGGATGTGAAATGGCTTAAATATTCGCTAAAAACCTAAGGAAGAGGACGAAAAAGGACATTCTTTCTTAAAATAAATGTTTGAAACGCTTATATATCGATAACTATTTGGGGAATTGGCCATAACTTGGTTAATACACCTTCAATCGTCAAAAGCTATACCATTCTGGTCTTATATCTTCGCGTACTATCATACTAATATATATTTTTAGAAAACATTCCTTTCAAACAAAAGTTAAAAGGCGGGAAAGTAGTGTTTTGCTTCAAATGTGACATTGGACAAGATTTTTTTAAGTTTACGCTTTGATTAAATATAGGTATTTCATAAAAATTAGAAACATATGAAGTCCCGATTCATTATTTGTGTTCCGTTTCGAAATCGGATGTGAAATAGCTTAAATATTCGCTAAAAACCTAAGGAAAAGGACGAAAAAGGACATTCTTTCTTAAAATGAATGTTTGAAACGCTTTTATATCGATAACTTTTTGGGGAATTTGCCATAACTTGGTTAATACACCTTCAATCGTCAAAAGTTATACCATTCTGGTCTTATATCTTCGCGTACTATCATACTAATATATAGTTTTAGAAAACATTCCTTTCAAACAAAAGTTAAAAGGCGGGAAAGTAGTGTTTTGCTTGAAATGTGACATTGGACAAGATTTTTTTAAGTTTACGCTTTGATTAAATATAGGTATTTGATAAAAATTAGAAACATATGAAGTCCCGATTCATTATTGGTGTTCCGTTTCGAAATCGGATGTGAAATGGCTTAAATATTCGCTAAAAACCTAAGGAAGAGGACGAAAAAGGACATTAAAATAAATGTTTGAAACGCCTATATATCGATAACTATTTGGGGAATTGGCCATAACTTGGTTAATACACCTTCAATCGTCAAAAGCTATACCATTCTGGTCTTGTACCTTCGCGCACTATCATACTAATATATAGTTTTAGAAAACATTCCTTTCAAATAAAAGTTAAAAGGCGGGAAAGTAGTGATTTGCTTCAAATGTGACATTGGACAAGATTTTTTTAAGTTTACGCTTTGATTAAATATAGGTATTTGATAAAAATTAGAAACATATGAAGTCCCAATTCATTATTGGTATTCCGTTTCGAAATCGGATGTGAAATAGCTTAAATATTTGCTAAAAACCTAAGGAAAAGGACGAAAAAGGACATTCTTTCTTAAAATGAATGTTTGAAACGCTTTTATATCGATAACTTTTTGGGGAATTTGCCATAACTTGGTTAATACACCTTCAATCGTCAAAAGTTATACCATTCTGGTCTTATATCTTCGCGTACTATCATACTAATATATATTTTTAGAAACATTCCTTTCAAACAAAAGTTAAAAAGCGGGAAAGTAGTGTTTTGCTTCAAATGTGACATTGGACAAGATTGTTTTAAGTTTACGCTTTGACTAAATATATGTATTTGATAAAAATTAGAAACATATGAAGTCCCGATTTATTATTGGTGTTCCGTTTCGAAATCGGATGTGAAATGGCTTAAATATTCGCTAAAAACCTAAGGAAGAGGACGAAAAAGGACATTCTTTCTTAAAATAAATGTTTGAAACGCTTATATATCGATAACTATTTGGGGAATTGGCCATAACTTGGTTAATACACCTTCAATCGTCAAAAGCTATACCATTCTGGTCTTATATCTTCGCGTACTATCATACTAATATATATTTTTAGAAAACATTCCTTTCAAACAAAAGTTAAAAGGCGGGAAAGTAGTGTTTTTCTTGAAATGTGACATTGGACAAGATTTTTTTAAGTTTACGCTTTGATTAAATATAGGTATTTGATAAAAATTAGAAACATATGAAGTCCCGATTCATTATTTGTGTTCCGTTTCGAAATCGGATGTGAAATAGCTTAAATATTCGCTAAAAACCTAAGGAAAAGGACGAAAAAGGACATTCTTTCTTAAAATGAATGTTTGAAACGCTTTTATATCGATAACTTTTTGGGGAATTTGCCATAACTTGGTTAATACACCTTCAATCGTCAAAAGTTATACCATTCTGGTCTTATATCTTCGCGTACTATCATACTAATATATATTTTTAGAAAACATTCCTTTCAAACAAAAGTTAAAAGGCGGGAAAGTAGTGTTTTGCTTCAAATGTGACATTGGACAAGATTTTTTTAAGTTTACGCTTTGATTAAATATAGGTATTTGATAAAAATTAGAAACATATGAAGTCCCGATGCATTATTGGTGTTCCGTTTCGAAATCGGATGTGAAATGGCTTAAATATTCGCTAAAAACCTAAGGAAGAGGACGAAAAAGGACATTCTTTCTTAAAATAAATGTTTGAAACGCTTATATATCGATAACTATTTGGGGAATTGGCCATAACTTGGTTAATACACCTTCAATCGTCAAAAGCTATACCATTCTGGTTTTATATCTTCGCGTACTATCATACTAATATATATTTTTAGAAAACATTCCTTTCAAACAAAAGTTAAAAGGCGGGAAAGTAGTGTTTTGCTTCAAATGTGACATTGGACAAGATTTTTTTAAGTTTACGCTTTGATTAAATATAGGTATTTGATAAAAATTAGAAACATATGAAGTCCCGATTCATTATTTGTGTTCCGTTTCGAAATCGGATGTGAAATAGCTTAAATATTCGCTAAAAACCTAAGGAAAAGGACGAAAAAGGACATTCTTTCTTAAAATGAATGTTTGAAACGCTTTTATATCGATAACTTTTTGGGGAATTTGCCATAACTTGGTTAATACACCTTCAATCGTCAAAAGTTATACCATTCTGGTCTTATATCTTCGCGTACTATCATACTAATATATATTTTTAGAAAACATTCCTTTCAAACAAAAGTTAAAAGGCGGGAAAGTAGTGTTTTGCTTCAAATGTGACATTGGACAAGATTTTTTTAAGTTTACGCTTTGATTAAATATAGGTATTTGATAAAAATTAGAAACATATGAAGTCCCGATGCATTATTGGTGTTCCGTTTCGAAATCGGATGTGAAATGGCTTAAATATTCGCTAAAAACCTAAGGAAGAGGACGAAAAAGGACATTCTTTCTTAAAATAAATGTTTGAAACGCTTATATATCGATAACTATTTGGGGAATTGGCCATAACTTGGTTAATACACCTTCAATCGTCAAAAGCTATACCATTCTGGTCTTATATCTTCGCGTACTATCATACTAATATATATTTTTAGAAAACATTCCTTTCAAACAAAAGTTAAAAGGCGGGAAAGTAGTGTTTTGCTTCAAATGTGACATTGGACAAGATTTTTTTAAGTTTACGCTTTGATTAAATATAGGTATTTGATAAAAATTAGAAACATATGAAGTCCCGATTCATTATTTGTGTTCCGTTTCGAAATCGGATGTGAAATAGCTTAAATATTCGCTAAAAACCTAAGGAAAAGGACGAAAAAGGACATTCTTTCTTAAAATGAATGTTTGAAACGCTTTTATATCGATAACTTTTTGGGGAATTTGCCATAACTTGGTTAATACACCTTCAATCGTCAAAAGTTATACCATTCTGGTCTTATATCTTCGCGTACTATCATACTAATATATAGTTTTAGAAAACATTCCTTTCAAACAAAAGTTAAAAGGCGGGAAAGTAGTGTTTTGCTTGAAATGTGACATTGGACAAGATTTTTTTAAGTTTACGCTTTGATTAAATATAGGTATTTGATAAAAATTAGAAACATATGAAGTCCCGATTCATTATTGGTGTTCCGTTTCGAAATCGGATGTGAAATGGCTTAAATATTCGCTAAAAACCTAAGGAAGAGGACGAAAAAGGACATTAAAATAAATGTTTGAAACGCCTATATATCGATAACTATTTGGGGAATTGGCCATAACTTGGTTAATACACCTTCAATCGTCAAAAGCTATACCATTCTGGTCTTGTACCTTCGCGCACTATCATACTAATATATAGTTTTAGAAAACATTCCTTTCAAATAAAAGTTAAAAGGCGGGAAAGTAGTGATTTGCTTCAAATGTGACATTGGACAAGATTTTTTTAAGTTTACGCTTTGATTAAATATAGGTATTTGATAAAAATTAGAAACATATGAAGTCCCAATTCATTATTGGTATTCCGTTTCGAAATCGGATGTGAAATGGCTTAAATATTCGCTAAAAACCTAAGGAAGAGGATGAAAAAGGACATTCTTTCTTAAAATGAATGTTTGAAACGCTTTTATATCGATAACTTTTTGGGGAATTTGCCATAACTTGGTTAATACACCTTCAATCGTCAAAAGTTATACCATTCTGGTCTTATATCTTCGCGTACTATCATACTAATATATATTTTTAGAAACATTCCTTTCAAACAAAAGTTAAAAAGCGGGAAAGTAGTGTTTTGCTTCAAATGTGACATTGGACAAGATTGTTTTAAGTTTACGCTTTGATTAAATATATGTATTTGATAAAAATTAGAAACATATGAAGTCCCGATTTATTATTGGTGTTCCGTTTCGAAATCGGATGTGAAATGGCTTAAATATTCGCTAAAAACCTAAGGAAGAGGACGAAAAAGGACATTCTTTCTTAAAATAAATGTTTGAAACGCTTATATATCGATAACTATTTGGGGAATTGGCCATAACTTGGTTAATACACCTTCAATCGTCAAAAGCTATACCATTCTGGTCTTATATCTTCGCGTACTATCATACTAATATATATTTTTAGAAAACATTCCTTTCAAACAAAAGTTAAAAGGCGGGAAAGTAGTGTTTTTCTTGAAATGTGACATTGGACAAGATTTTTTTAAGTTTACGCTTTGATTAAATATAGGTATTTGATAAAAATTAGAAACATATGAAGTCCCGATTCATTATTTGTGTTCCGTTTCGAAATCGGATGTGAAATAGCTTAAATATTCGCTAAAAACCTAAGGAAAAGGACGAAAAAGGACATTCTTTCTTAAAATGAATGTTTGAAACGCTTTTATATCGATAACTTTTTGGGGAATTTGCCATAACTTGGTTAATACACCTTCAATCGTCAAAAGTTATACCATTCTGGTCTTATATCTTCGCGTACTATCATACTAATATATATTTTTAGAAAACATTCCTTTCAAACAAAAGTTAAAAGGCGGGAAAGTAGTGTTTTGCTTCAAATGTGACATTGGACAAGATTTTTTTAAGTTTACGCTTTGATTAAATATAGGTATTTGATAAAAATTAGAAACATATGAAGTCCCGATGCATTATTGGTGTTCCGTTTCGAAATCGGATGTGAAATGGCTTAAATATTCGCTAAAAACCTAAGGAAGAGGACGAAAAAGGACATTCTTTCTTAAAATAAATGTTTGAAACGCTTATATATCGATAACTATTTGGGGAATTGGCCATAACTTGGTTAATACACCTTCAATCGTCAAAAGCTATACCATTCTGGTTTTATATCTTCGCGTACTATCATACTAATATATATTTTTAGAAAACATTCCTTTCAAACAAAAGTTAAAAGGCGGGAAAGTAGTGTTTTGCTTCAAATGTGACATTGGACAAGATTTTTTTAAGTTTACGCTTTGATTAAATATAGGTATTTGATAAAAATTAGAAACATATGAAGTCCCGATTCATTATTTGTGTTCCGTTTCGAAATCGGATGTGAAATAGCTTAAATATTCGCTAAAAACCTAAGGAAGAGGACGAAAAAGGACATTCTTTCTTTAAATAAATGTTTGAAACGCCTATATATCGATAACTATTTGGGGAATTGGCCATAACTTGGTTAATACACCTTCAATCGTCAAAAGCTATACCATTCTGGTCTTGTACCTTCGCGCACTATCATACTAATATATAGTTTTAGAAAACATTCCTTTCAAATAAAAGTTAAAAGGCGGGAAAGTAGTGATTTGCTTCAAATGTGACATTGGACAAGATTTTTTTAAGTTTACGCTTTGATTAAATATAGGTATTTGATAAAAATTAGAAACAAATGAAGTCCCGATTCATTATTTGTGTTCCGTTTTGAAATCGGATGTGAAACAGCTCAAATATTCGCTAAAATCCTAAAGAAGAGGACGAAAAAGGACATTCTTTCTTAAAATGAATGTTTGAAACGCTTTTATATCGATAACTTTTTGGGGAATTTGCCATAACTTGGTTAATACACCTTCAATCGTCAAAAGTTATACCATTCTGGTCTTATATCTTCGCGTACTATCATACTAATATATATTTTTAGAAAACATTCCTTTCAAACAAAAGTTAAAAGGCGGAAAAGTAGTGTTTTGCTTGAAATGTGACATTGGACAAGATTTTTTTAAGTTTACGCTTTGATTAAATATAGGTATTTGATAAAAATTAGAAACATATGAAGTCCCGATTCATTATTGGTGTTCCGTTTCGAAATCGGATGTGAAATGGCTTGAATATTCGCTAAAAACCTAAGGAAGAGGACGAAAAAGGACATTCTTTCTTAAAATAAATGTTTGAAACGCTTATATATCGATAACTATTTGGGGAATTAGCCATAACTTGGTTAATACACCTTCAATCGTCAAAAGCTATACCATTCTGGTCTTATATCTTCGCGTACTATCATACTAATATATATTTTTAGAAAACATTCCTTTCAAACAAAAGTTAAAAGGCGGGAAAGTAGTGTTTTGCTTCAAATGTGACATTGGACAAGATTTTTTTAAGTTTACGCTTTGATTAAATATAGGTATTTGATAAAAATTAGAAACATATGAAGTCCCGATTCATTATTGGTATTCCGTTTCGAAATCGGATGTGAAATAGCTTAAATATTTGCTAAACACCTAAGGAAAAGGACGAAAAAGGACATTCTTTCTTAAAATAAATGTTTGAAACGCTTATATATCGATAACTATTTGGGGAATTGGCCATAACTTGGTTAATACACCTTCAATCGTCAAAAGCTATACCATTCTGGTCTTGTACCTTCGCGCACTATCATACTAATATATAGTTTTAGAAAACATTCCTTTCAAACAAAAGTTAAAAGGCGGGAAAGTAGTGTTTTGCTTCAAATGTGACATTGGACAAGATTTTTTTAAGTTTACGCTTTGATTAAATATAGGTATTTGATAAAAATAAGAAACATATGAAGTCCCGATTCATTATTGGTGTTCCGTTTCGAAATCGGATGTGAAATGGCTTAAATATTCGCTAAAAACCTAAGGAAGAGGACGAAAAAGGACATTCTTTCTTAAAATAAATGTTTGAAACGCTTATATATCGATAACTATTTGGGGAATTGGCCATAACTTGGTTAATACACCTTCAATCGTCAAAAGCTATACCATTCTGGTCTTGTACCTTCGCGCACTATCATACTAATATATAGTTTTAGAAAACATTCCTTTCAAACAAAAGTTAAAAGGCGGGAAAGTAGTGTTTTGCTTCAAATGTGACATTGGACAAGATTTTTTTAAGTTTACGCTTTGATTAAATATGGGTATTTGATAAAAATTAGAAAAATATGAAGTCCCGATTCATTATTTGTGTTCCGTTTTGAAATCGGATGTGAAATAGCTCAAATATTCGCTAAAATCCTAAGGAAGAGGACGAAAAAGGACATTCTTTCTTAAAATGAATGTTTGAAACGCTTATATATCGATAACTATTTGGGGAATTGGCCATAACTTGGTTAATACACCTTCAATCGTCAAAAGCTATACCATTTTGGTCTTATATCTTCGCGTACTATCATACTAATATATATTTTTAGAAAACATTCCTTTCAGACAAAAGTTAAAAGGCGGGAAAGTAGTGTTTTGCTTCAAATGTGACATTGGACAAGATTTTTTTAAGTTTACGTTTTGATTAAATATAGGTATTTGATAAAAATTAGAAACATATGAAGTCCCGATTCATTATTGGTGTTCCGTTTCGAAATCGGATGTGAAATGGCTTAAATATTCGCTAAAAACCTAAGGAAGAGGATGAAAAAGGACATTCTTTCTTAAAATGAATGTTTGAAACGCTTTTATATCGATAACTATTTGGGGAATTGGCCATAACTTGGTTAATACACCTTCAATCGTCAAAAGCTATACCATTCTGGTCTTATATCTTCGCGAACTATCATACTAATATATATTTTTAGAAAACATTCCTTTCAAACAAAAGTTAAAAGGCGGGAAAGTAGTGTTTTGCTTGAAATGTGACATTGGACAAGATTTTTTTAAGTTTACGCTTTGATTAAATATAGGTATTTGATAAAAATTAGAAACATATGAAGTCCCGATTCATTATTGGTGTTCCGTTTCGAAATCGGATGTGAAATGGTTTAAATATTCTCCAAAAACCTAAGGAAGAGGACAAAATAGAACGTCCTACAAAAATGAATGTTTGAAACGCTTTTATATCGATAACTTTTTGGGGAATTTGCCATAACTTGGTTAATACACCTTCAATCGTCAAAAGCTATACCATTCTGGTCTTATATCTTCGCGTACTATCATACTAATATATATTTTTAGAAAACATTCCTTTCAAACAAAAGTTAAAAGGCGGGAAAGTAGTGTTTTGCTTCAAATGTGACATTGGACAAGATTTTTTTAAGTTTACGCTTTGATTAAATATAGGTATTTGATAAAAATTAGAAACATATGAAGTCCCGATTCATTATTGGTGTTCCGTTTCGAAATCGGATGTGAAATGGCTTAAATATTCGCTAAAAACCTAAGGAAGAGGACGAAAAAGGACATTCTTTCTTAAAATAAATGTTTGAAACGCGTATATATCGATAACTATTTGGGGAATTGGCCATAACTTGGTTAATACACCTTCAATCGTCAAAAGCTATACCATTCTGGTCTTGTACCTTCGCGCACTATCATACTAATATATAGTTTTAGAAAACATTCCTTTCAAACAAAAGTTAAAAGGCGGGAAAGTAGTGTTTTGCTTCAAATGTGACATTGGACAAGATTTTTTTAAGTTTACGCTTTGATTAAATATGGGTATTTGATAAAAATTAGAAAAATATGAAGTCCCGATTCATTATTTGTGTTCCGTTTTGAAATCGGATGTGAAATAGCTCAAATATTCGCTAAAATCCTAAGGAAGAGGACGAAAAAGGACATTCTTTCTTAAAATGAATGTTTGAAACGCTTATATATCGATAACTATTTGGGGAATTGGCCATAACTTGGTTAATACACCTTCAATCGTCAAAAGCTATACCATTCTGGTCTTATATCTTCGCGTACTATCATACTAATATATATTTTTAGAAAACATTCCTTTCAAACAAAAGTTAAAAGGCGGGAAAGTAGTGTTTTGCTTCAAATGTGACATTGGACAAGATTTTTTTAAGTTTACGTTTTGATTAAATATAGGTATTTGATAAAAATTAGAAACATATGAAGTCCCGATTCATTATTGGTGTTCCGTTTCGAAATCGGATGTGAAATGGTTTAAATATTCGCTAAAAACCTAAGGAAGAGGACAAAATAGAACGTTCCTACAAAAATGAATGTTTGAAACGCTTTTATATCGATAACTATTTGGGGAATTGGCCATAACTTGGTTAATACACCTTCAATCGTCAAAAGCTATACCATTCTGGTCTTGTACCTTCGCGCACTATCATACTAATATATAGTTTTAGAAAACATTCCTTTCAAACAAAAGTTAAAAGGCGGGAAAGTAGTGTTTTGCTTCAAATGTGACATTGGACAAGATTTTTTTAAGTTACCGCTTTGATTAAATATGGGTATTTGATAAAAATTAGAAAAATATGAAGTCCCGATTCATTATTTGTGTTCCGTTTCGAAATCGGATGTGAAATGGCTTAAATATTCGCTAAAAACCTAAGGAAGAGGACGAAAAAGGACATTCTTTCTTAAAATAAATGTTTGAAACGCTTATATATCGATAACTATTTGGGGAATTGGCCATAACTTGGTTAATACACCTTCAATCGTCAAAAGCTATACCATTCTGGTCTTGTACCTTCGCGCACTATCATACTAATATATAGTTTTAGAAAACATTCCTTTCAAACAAAAGTTAAAAGGCGGGAAAGTAGTGTTTTGCTTCAAATGTGACATTGGACAAGATTTTTTTAAGTTTACGTTTTGATTAAATATAGGTATTTGATAAAAATTAGAAACATATGAAGTCCTGACTCATTATTGGTATTCCGTTTCGAAATCGGATGTGAAATGGCTTAAATATTCGCTAAAAACCTAAGGAAGAGGACGAAAAAGGACATTCTTTCTTAAAATGAATGTTTGAAACGCTTTTATATCGATAACTATTTGGGGAATTGGCCATAACTTGGTTAATACACCTTCAATCGTCAAAAGCTATACCATTCTGGTCTTATATCTTCGCGAACTATCATACTAATATATATTTTTAGAAAACATTCCTTTCAAACAAAAGTTAAAAGGCGGGAAAGTAGTGTTTTTCTTGAAATGTGACATTGGACAAGATTTTTTTAAGTTTACGCTTTGATTAAATATAGGTATTTGATAAAAATTAGAAACATATGAAGTCCCGATTCATTATTTGTGTTCCGTTTTGAAATCGGATGTGAAATAGCTCAAATATTCGCTAAAATCCTAAGGAAGAGGACGAAAAAGGACATTCTTTCTTAAAATGAATGTTTGAAACGCTTATATATCGATAACTATTTGGGGAATTGGCCATAACTTGGTTAATACACCTTCAATCGTCAAAAGCTATACCATTCTGGTCTTATATCTTCGCGTACTATCATACTAATATATATTTTTAGAAAACATTCCTTTCAAACAAAAGTTAAAAGGCGGGAAAGTAGTGTTTTGCTTCAAATGTGACATTGGACAAGATTTTTTTAAGTTTACGTTTTGATTAAATATAGGTATTTGATAAAAATTAGAAACATATGAAGTCCCGATTCATTATTGGTGTTCCGTTTCGAAATCGGATGTGAAATGGTTTAAATATTCGCTAAAAACCTAAGGAAGAGGACAAAATAGAACGTTCCTACAAAAATGAATGTTTGAAACGCTTTTATATCGATAACTATTTGGGGAATTGGCCATAACTTGGTTAATACACCTTCAATCGTCAAAAGCTATACCATTCTGGTCTTGTACCTTCGCGTACTATCATACTAATATATAGTTTTAGAAAACATTCCTTTCAAACAAAAGTTAAAAGGCGGGAAAGTAGTGTTTTGCTTCAAATGTGACATTGGACAAGATTTTTTTAAGTTACCGCTTTGATTAAATATGGGTATTTGATAAAAATTAGAAAAATATGAAGTCCCGATTCATTATTTGTGTTCCGTTTCGAAATCGGATGTGAAATGGCTTAAATATTCGCTAAAAACCTAAGGAAGAGGACGAAAAAGGACATTCTTTCTTAAAATAAATGTTTGAAACGCTTATATATCGATAACTATTTGGGGAATTGGCCATAACTTGGTTAATACACCTTCAATCGTCAAAAGCTATACCATTCTGGTCTTGTACCTTCGCGCACTATCATACTAATATATAGTTTTAGAAAACATTCCTTTCAAACAAAAGTTAAAAGGCGGGAAAGTAGTGTTTTGCTTCAAATGTGACATTGGACAAGATTTTTTTAAGTTTACGTTTTGATTAAATATAGGTATTTGATAAAAATTAGAAACATATGAAGTCCTGACTCATTATTGGTGTTCCGTTTCGAAATCGGATGTGAAATGGCTTAAATATTCGCTAAAAACCTAAGGAAGAGAACAAAATAGGACGTTCCTACAAAAATGAATGTTTAAAAAGCTTTTATATCGATAAATTTTAGGGAATTTGCCATAACTTGGTTAATACACCTTTAATCGTCAAAAATTATACCATTCTTGTCTTATAGCTTTGCGTACTATCATACTAATATATATTTTTAGAAAACATTCCTTTTAAACCAAAGTTAAAAGGCGGGAAAGTAGTGTTTTGCTTCAAATGTGACATTGGACAAGATTTTTTTAAGTTTACGCTTTGATTAAATATAGGTATTTGATAAAAATTAGAAACATATGAAGTCCCGATTCATTATTGGTGTTCCGTTTCGAAATCGGATGTGAAATGGTTTAAATATTCGCTAAAAACCTAAGGAAGAGGACAAAATAGGACGTTCCTACAAAAATGAATGTTTGAAACGCTTTTATATCGATAAATTTTAGGGAATTTGCCATAATTTGGTTAATATACCTCCGATCGGCGAATGTTATACCTTCCTGATCTTGTATCTTCGAGAACTTTCATTCCCAATCAAAATCTGGAAAACCAATATCTGACCCGATTTTCGCATTTTTTTACGAAAAATGGGCCAAATTTTTTTTTTCTAATTTTTTAAACTTTTTAATGCAGATTGAATGGAAATAAAGTTCTTATTCATAAATGGTACACTGTTTCGAAATCGGATGTGAAATAGCTTAAATATTCGCTAAAAACCTAAGGAAGAGGATGAAAAAGGACATTCTTTCTTAAAATGAATGTTTGAAACGCTTTTATATCGATAACTATTTGGGGAATTGGCCATAACTTGGTTAATACACCTTCAATCGTCAAAAGCTATACCATTCTGGTCTTATACCTTGGCGTACTATCATACTAATATATAGTTTTAGAAAACATTCTTTTCAAACAAAAGTTAAAAGGCGGGAAAGTAGTGTTTTGCTTCAAATGTGACATTGGACAAGATTTTTTTAAATTTACGCTTTGATTAAATATAGGTATTTGATAAAAATTAGAAACATATGAAGTCCCGATTCATTATTGGTATTCCGTTTTGAAATCGGATGTGAAATGGCTTAAATATTCGCTAAAAACCTAAGGAAGAGGACGAAAAAGGACATTCTTTCTTAAAATAAATGTTTGAAACGCTTATATATCGATAACTTTTTGGGGAATTTGCCATAACTTGGTTAATACACCTTCAATCGTCAAAAGCTATACCATTCTTGTCTTATAGCTTCGCGTACTATCATACTAATATATAGTTTTAAAAAACATTCCGTTCAAACATAAGTTAAAAGGCGGGAAAGTAGTGTTTTGCTTCAAATGTGACATTGGACAAGATTTTTTTAAGTTTACGCTTTGATTAAATATAGGTATTTGATAAAAATTAGAAACGTATGAAGTCCCGATTCATTATTGGTGTTCCGTTTCGAAATCGGATGTGAAATGGCTTAAATATTCGCTAAAAACCTAAGGAAGAGGACAAAATAGGACGTTCCTACAAAAATGAATGTTTAAAAAGCTTTTATATCGATAAATTTTAGGGAATTTGCCATAACTTGGTTAATACACCTTCAATCGTCAAAAGCTATACCATTCTGGTCTTATATCTTCGCGTACTATCATACTAGTATATATTTTTAGAAAATATTCCATTCAAACCAAAGTTAAAAGGCGGGAAAGTAGTGTTTTGCTTCAAATGTGACATTGGACAAGATTGTTTTAAGTTTACGCTTTGATTAAATATAGGTATTTGATAAAAATTAGAAAAATATGAAGTCCCGATTCATTATTGGTATTCCGTTTTGAAATCGGATGTGAAATGGCTTAAATATTCGCTAAAAACCTAAGGAAGAGGACGAAAAAGGACATTCTTTCTTAAAATGAATGTTTGAAACGCTTTTATATCGATAACTTTTTGGGGAATTTGCCATAACTTGGTTAATACACCTTTAATCGTCAAAAGCTATACCATTCTTGTCTTATAGCTTCGCGTACTATCATACTAATATATAGTTTTAGAAAACATTCCGTTCAAACCAAAGTTAAAAGGCGGGAAAGTAGTGTTTTGCTTCAAATGTGACATTGGACAAGATTTTTTTAAGTTTACGCTTTGATTAAATATAGGTATTTGATAAAAATTAGAAACATATGAAGTCCCGATTCATTATTGGTGTTCCGTTTCGAAATCGGATGTGAAATGGTTTAAATATTCGCTAAAAACCTAAGGAAGAGGACAAAATAGGACGTTCCTACAAAAATGAATGTTTGAAACGCTTTTATATGGATAAATTTTAGGGAATTTGCCATAATTTGGTTAATATACCTCCGATCGGCGAATGTTATACCTTCCTGATCTTGTATCTTCGAGAACTTTCATTCCCAATCAAAATCTGGAAAACCAATATCTGACCCGATTTTCGCATTTTTGAAAGGGGTACCATCATGATTTTTTACGAAAAATGGGCCAAATTTTTTTTTCTAATTTTTTAAACTTTTTAATGCAGATTGAATGGAAATAAAGTTCTTATTCATAAATGGTATACTGTTTCGAAATCGGATGTGAAATGGCTTAAATATTCGCTAAAAACCTAAGGAAGAGGATGAAAAAGGACATTCTTTCTTAAAATGAATGTTTGAAACGCTTTTATATCGATAACTATTTGGGGAATTGGCCATAACTTGGTTAATACACCTTCAATCGTCAAAAGCTATACCATTCTGGTCTTATACCTTGGCGTACTATCATACTAATATATAGTTTTAGAAAACATTCCGTTCAAACCAAAGTTAAAAGGCGGGAAAGTAGTGTTTTGCTTCAAATGTGACATTGGACAAGATTTTTTTAAGTTTACGCTTTGATTAAATATAGGTATTTGATAAAAATTGGAAAAATATGAAGTCCCAATTCATTATTGGTGTTCCGTTTCGAAATCGGATGTGAAATGGCTTAAATATTCGCTAAAAACCTAAGGAAGAGGACAAAATAGGACGTTCCTACAAAAATGAATGTTTAAGAAGCTTTTGTATCGATAAATTTTAGGGAATTTGCCATAACTTGGTTAATACACCTTCAATCGTCAAAAGCTATACCATTCTGGTCTTATATCTTCGCGTACTATCATACTAATATATATTTTAGAAAATATTCCTTTCAAACCAAAGTTAAAAGGCGGGAAAGTAGTGTTTTGCTTCAAATGTGACATTGGACAAGATTGTTTTAAGTTTACGCTTTGATTAAATATAGGTATTTGATAAAAATTAGAAAAATATGAAGTCCCGATTCATTATTGGTATTCCGTTTTGAAATCGGATGTGAAATGGCTTAAATATTCGCTAAAAACCTAAGGAAGAGGACGAAAAAGGACATTCTTTCTTAAAATAAATGTTTGAAACGCTTTTATATCGATAAATTTTTGGGAATTTGCCATAACTTGGTTAATACACCTTCAATCGTCAAAAGCTATACCATTCTTGTCTTATAGCTTCGCGTACTATCATACTAATATATAGTTTTAGAAAACATTCCGTTCAAACCAAAGTTAAAAGGCGGGAAAGTAGTGTTTTGCTTGAAATGTGACATTGGACAAGATTGTTTTAAGTTTACGCTTTGATTAAATATAGGTATTTGATAAAAATTAGAAAAATATGAAGTCCCGATTCATTATTGGTGTTCCGTTTCGAAATCGGATGTGAAATGGCTTAAATATTCGCTAAAAACCTAAGGAAGAGGACAAAATAGGACGTTCCTACAAAAATGAATGTTTAAGAAGCTTTTGTATCGATAAATTTTAGGGAATTTGCCATAACTTGGTTAATACACCTTCAATCGTCAAAAGCTATACCATTCTGGTCTTATATCTTCGCGTACTATCATACTAATATATATTTTAGAAAATATTCCTTTCAAACCAAAGTTAAAAGGCGGGAAAGTAGTGTTTTGCTTCAAATGTGACATTGGACAAGATTGTTTTAAGTTTACGCTTTGATTAAATATAGGTATTTGATAAAAATTAGAAAAATATGAAGTCCCGATTCATTATTGGTATTCCGTTTTGAAATCGGATGTGAAATGGCTTAAATATTCGCTAAAAACCTAAGGAAGAGGACGAAAAAGGACATTCTTTCTTAAAATGAATGTTTGAAACGCTTTTATATCGATAACTTTTTGGGGAATTTGCCATAACTTGGTTAATACACCTTTAATCGTCAAAAGCTATACCATTCTTGTCTTATAGCTTCGCGTACTATCATACTAATATATAGTTTTAGAAAACATTCCGTTCAAACCAAAGTTAAAAGGCGGGAAAGTAGTGTTTTGCTTGAAATGTGACATTGGACAAGATTGTTTTAAGTTTACGCTTTGATTAAATATAGGTATTTGATAAAAATTAGAAAAATATGAAGTCCCGATTCATTATTGGTGTTCCGTTTCGAAATCGGATGTGAAATGGCTTAAATATTCGCTAAAAACCTAAGGAAGAGGACAAAATAGGACGTTCCTACAAAAATGAATGTTTAAGAAGCTTTTGTATCGATAAATTTTAGGGAATTTGCCATAACTTGGTTAATACACCTTCAATCGTCAAAAGCTATACCATTCTGGTCTTATATCTTCGCGTACTATCATACTAATATATAGTTTTAGAAAACATTCCGTTCAAACCAAAGTTAAAAGGCGGGAAAGTAGTGTTTTGCTTCAAATGTGACATTGGACAAGATTGTTTAAAGTTTACGCTTTGATTAAATATAGGTATTTGATAAAAATTAGAAAAATATGAAGTCCCGATTCATTATTGGTATTCCGTTTTGAAATCGGATGTGAAATGGCTTAAATATTCGCTAAAAACCTAAGGAAGAGGACGAAAAAGGACATTCTTTCTTAAAATGAATGTTTGAAACGCTTTTATATCGATAACTTTTTGGGGAATTTGCCATAACTTGGTTAATACACCTTTAATCGTCAAAAGCTATACCATTCTTGTCTTATAGCTTCGCGTACTATCATACTAATATATAGTTTTAGAAAACATTCCGTTCAAACCAAAGTTAAAAGGCGGGAAAGTAGTGTTTTGCTTCAAATGTGACATTGGACAAGATTGTTTAAAGTTTACGCTTTGATTAAATATAGGTATTTGATAAAAATTAGAAAAATATGAAGTCCCGATTCATTATTGGTATTCCGTTTTGAAATCGGATGTGAAATGGCTTAAATATTCGCTAAAAACCTAAGGAAGAGGACGAAAAAGGACATTCTTTCTTAAAATGAATGTTTGAAACGCTTTTATATCGATAACTTTTTGGGGAATTTGCCATAACTTGGTTAATACACCTTTAATCGTCAAAAGCTATACCATTCTTGTCTTATAGCTTCGCGTACTATCATACTAATATATATTTTTAGAAAACATTCCTTTCAAACCAAAGTTAAAAGGCGGGAAAGTAGTGTTTTGCTTGAAATGTGACATTGGACAAAATTTTTTTAAGTTTACGCTTTGATTAAATATAGGTATTTGATAAAAGTTAGAAACATATGAAGTCCCGATTCATTATTGGTGTTCCGTTTCGAAATCGGATGTGAAATGGTTTAAATAGTCGCTAAAAACCTAAGGAAGAGGACAAAATAGGACGTTCCTACAAAAATGAATGTTTGAAACGCTTTTATATCGATAAATTTTAGGGAATTTGCCATAATTTGGTTAATATACCTTCAATCGTCAAAAGCTATACCATTCTGGTCTTATACCTTGGCGTACTATCATACTAATATATAGTTTTAGAAAACATTCCGTTCAAACCAAAGTTAAAAGGCGGGAAAGTAGTGTTTTGCTTGAAATGTGACATTGGACAAGATTTTTTTAAGTTTACGCTTTGATTAAATATAGGTATTTGATGAAAATTAGAAACATATGAAGTCCCGATTCATTATTGGTATTCCGTTTTGAAATCGGATGTGAAATGGCTTAAATATTCGCTAAAAACCTAAGGAAGAGGACGAAAAAGGACATTCTTTCTTAAAATAAATGTTTGAAACGCTTTTATATCGATAACTTTTTGGGGAATTTGCCATAACTTGGTTAATACACCTTCAATCGTCAAAAGCTATACCATTCTGGTCTTATAACTTGGCGTAGTATCATACTAATATATAGTTTTAGAAAACATTCCGTTCAAACCAAAGTTAAAAGGCGGGAAAGTAGTGTTTTGCTTCAAATGTGACATTGGACAAGATTTTTTTAAGTTTACGCTTTGCTTAAATATAGGTATTTGATTAAAATTAGAAAAATATGAAGTCCCGATTCATTATTGGTGTTCCGTTTCGAAATCGGATGTGAAATGGCTTAAATATTCGCTAAAAACCTAAGGAAGAGGACAAAATAGGACGTTCCTACAAAAATGAATGTTTAAAAAGCTTTTATATCGATAAATTTTAGGGAATTTGCCATAACTTGGTTAATACACCTTCAATCGTCAAAAGCTATACCATTCTGGTCTTATATCTTCGCGTACTATCATACTAGTATATATTTTTAGAAAATATTCCTTTCAAACCAAAGTTAAAAGGCGGGAAAGTAGTGTTTTGCTTCAAATGTGACATTGGACAAGATTGTTTTAAGTTTACGCTTTGATTAAATATAGGTATTTGATAAAAATTAGAAACATATGAAGTCCCGATTCATTATTGGTATTCCGTTTTGAAATCGGATGTGAAATGGCTTAAATATTCGCTAAAAACCTAAGGAAGAGGACGAAAAAGGACATTCTTTCTTAAAATAAATGTTTGAAACGCTTTTATATCGATAACTTTTTGGGGAATTTGCCATAACTTGGTTAATACACCTTCAATCGTCAAAAGCTATACCATTCTGGTCTTATACCTTGGCGTACTATCATACTAATATATAGTTTTAGAAAACATTCCGTTCATACCAAAGTTAAAAGGCGGGAAAGTAGTGTTTTGCTTCAAATGTCACATTGGACAAGATTTTTTTAAGTTTACGCTTTGATTAAATATAGGTATTTGATAAAAATTAGAAACATATGAAGTCCCGATTCATTATTGGTATTCCGTTTTGAAATCGGATGTGAAATGGCTTAAATATTCGCTAAAAACCTAAGGAAGAGGACGAAAAAGGACATTCTTTCTTAAAATAAATTTTTGAAACGCTTTTATATCGATAACTTTTTGGGGAATTGGCCATAACTTGGTTAATACACCTTCAATCGTCAAAAGCTATACCATTCTGGTCTTATACCTTGGCGTACTATCATACTAATATATAGTTTTAGAAAACATTCCGTTCAAACCAAAGTTAAAAGGCGCGAAAGTAGTGTTTTGCTTCAAATGTGACATTGGACAAGATTTTTTTAAGTTTACGCTTTGATTAAATATAGGTATTTGATAAAAATTAGAAAAATATGAAGTCCCGATTCATTATTGGTGTTCCGTTTCGAAATCGGATGTGAAATGGCTTAAATATTCGCTAAAAACCTAAGGAAGAGGACAAAATAGGACGTTCCTACAAAAATGAATGTTTAAAAAGCTTTTATATCGATAAATTTTAGGGAATTTGCCATAACTTGGTTAATACACCTTCAATCGTCAAAAGCTATACCATTCTGGTCTTATATCTTCGCGTACTATCATACTAGTATATATTTTTAGAAAATATTCCTTTCAAACCAAAGTTAAAAGGCGGGAAAGTAGTGTTTTGCTTCAAATGTGACATTGGACAAGATTGTTTTAAGTTTACGCTTTGATTAAATATAGGTATTTGATAAAAAATTAGAAACATATGAAGTCCCGATTCATTATTGGTATTCCGTTTTGAAATCGGATGTGAAATGGCTTAAATATTCGCTAAAAACCTAAGGAAGAGGACGAAAAAGGACATTCTTTCTTAAAATAAATGTTTGAAACGCTTTTATATCGATAACTTTTTGGGGAATTTGCCATAACTTGGTTAATACACCTTCAATCGTCAAAAGCTATACCATTCTGGTCTTATACCTTGGCGTACTATCATACTAATATATAGTTTTAGAAAACATTCCGTTCAAACCAAAGTTAAAAGGCGGGAAAGTAGTGTTTTGCTTCAAATGTGACATTGGACAAGATTGTTTAAAGTTTACGCTTTGATTAAATATAGGTATTTGATAAAAATTAGAAAAATATGAAGTCCCGATTCATTATTGGTATTCCGTTTTGAAATCGGATGTGAAATGGCTTAAATATTCGCTAAAAACCTAAGGAAGAGGACGAAAAAGGACATTCTTTCTTAAAATGAATGTTTGAAACGCTTTTATATCGATAACTATTTGGGGAATTGGCCATAACTTGGTTAATATACCTTCAATCGTCAAAAGCTATACCATTCTGGTCTTATACCTTGGCGTACTATCATACTAATATATAGTTTTAGAAAACATTCCTTTCAAACCAAAGTTAAAAGGCGGGAAAGTAGTGTTTTGCTTGAAATGTGACATTGGACAAAATTTTTTTAAGTTTACGCTTTGATTAAATATAGGTATTTGATAAAAGTTAGAAACATATGAAGTCCCGATTCATTATTGGTGTTCCGTTTCGAAATCGGATGTGAAATGGCTTAAATATTCGCTAAAAACCTAAGGAAGAGGTCGTCAAAAGCTATACCATTCTGGTCTTATACCTTGGCGTACTATCATACTAATATATAGTTTTAGAAAACATTCCTTTCAAACCAAAGTTAAAAGGCGCGAAAGTAGTGTTTTGCTTCAAATGTGACATTGGACAAGATTTTTTAAGTTTACGCTTTGATTAAATATAGGTATTTGATAAAAATTAGAAAAATATGAAGTCCCGATTCATTATTGGTGTTCCGTTTCGAAATCGGATGTGAAATGGCTTAAATATTCGCTAAAAACCTAAGGAAGAGGACAAAATAGGACGTTCCTACAAAAATGAATGTTTAAAAAGCTTTTATATCGATAAATTTTAGGGAATTTGCCATAACTTGGTTAATACACCTTCAATCGTCAAAAGCTATACCATTCTGGTCTTATATCTTCGCGTACTATCATACTAGTATATATTTTTAGAAAATATTCCTTTCAAACCAAAGTTAAAAGGCGGGAAAGTAGTGTTTTGCTTCAAATGTGACATTGGACAAGATTGTTTTAAGTTTACGCTTTGATTAAATATAGGTATTTGATAAAAATTAGAAACATATGAAGTCCCGATTCATTATTGGTGTTCCGTTTCGAAATCGGATGTGAAATGGCTTAAATATTCGCTAAAAACCTAAGGAAGAGGACAAAATAGGACGTTCCTACAAAAATGAATGTTTAAAAAGCTTTTATATCGATAAATTTTAGGGAATTTGCCATAACTTGGTTAATACACCTTCAATCGTCAAAAGCTATACCATTCTGGTCTTATATCTTCGCGTACTATCATACTAGTATATATTTTTAGAAAATATTCCTTTCAAACCAAAGTTAAAAGGCGGGAAAGTAGTGTTTTGCTTCAAATGTGACATTGGACAAGATTGTTTTAAGTTTACGCTTTGATTAAATATAGGTATTTGATAAAAATTAGAAACATATGAAGTCCCGATTCATTATTGGTATTCCGTTTTGAAATCGGATGTGAAATGGCTTAAATATTCGCTAAAAACCTAAGGAAGAGGACGAAAAAGGACATTCTTTCTTAAAATAAATGTTTGAAACGCTTTTATATCGATAACTTTTTGGGGAATTTGCCATAACTTGGTTAATACACCTTCAATCGTCAAAAGCTATACCATTCTGGTCTTATACCTTGGCGTACTATCATACTAATATATAGTTTTAGAAAACATTCCGTTCAAACCAAAGTTAAAAGGCGGGAAAGTAGTGTTTTGCTTCAAATGTGACATTGGACAAGATTGTTTAAAGTTTACGCTTTGATTAAATATAGGTATTTGATAAAAATTAGAAAAATATGAAGTCCCGATTCATTATTGGTATTCCGTTTTGAAATCGGATGTGAAATGGCTTAAATATTCGCTAAAAACCTAAGGAAGAGGACGAAAAAGGACATTCTTTCTTAAAATGAATGTTTGAAACGCTTTTATATCGATAACTATTTGGGGAATTTGCCATAACTTGGTTAATATACCTTCAATCGTCAAAAGCTATACCATTCTGGTCTTATACCTTGGCGTACTATCATACTAATATATAGTTTTAGAAAACATTCCTTTCAAACCAAAGTTAAAAGGCGGGAAAGTAGTGTTTTGCTTGAAATGTGACATTGGACAAAATTTTTTTAAGTTTACGCTTTGATTAAATATAGGTATTTGATAAAAGTTAGAAACATATGAAGTCCCGATTCATTATTGGTGTTCCGTTTCGAAATCGGATGTGAAATGGCTTAAATATTCGCTAAAAACCTAAGGAAGAGGTCGTCAAAAGCTATACCATTCTGGTCTTATACCTTGGCGTACTATCATACTAATATATAGTTTTAGAAAACATTCCTTTCAAACCAAAGTTAAAAGGCGCGAAAGTAGTGTTTTGCTTCAAATGTGACATTGGACAAGATTTTTTAAGTTTACGCTTTGATTAAATATAGGTATTTGATAAAAATTAGAAAAATATGAAGTCCCGATTCATTATTGGTGTTCCGTTTCGAAATCGGATGTGAAATGGCTTAAATATTCGCTAAAAACCTAAGGAAGAGGACAAAATAGGACGTTCCTACAAAAATGAATGTTTAAAAAGCTTTTATATCGATAAATTTTAGGGAATTTGCCATAACTTGGTTAATACACCTTCAATCGTCAAAAGCTATACCATTCTGGTCTTATATCTTCGCGTACTATCATACTAGTATATATTTTTAGAAAATATTCCTTTCAAACCAAAGTTAAAAGGCGGGAAAGTAGTGTTTTGCTTCAAATGTGACATTGGACAAGATTGTTTTAAGTTTACGCTTTGATTAAATATAGGTATTTGATAAAAATTAGAAACATATGAAGTCCCGATTCATTATTGGTATTCCGTTTTGAAATCGGATGTGAAATGGCTTAAATATTCGCTAATAACCTAAGGAAGAGGACGAAAAAGGACATTCTTTCTTAAAATAAATGTTTGAAACGCTTTTATATCGATAAATTTTAGGGAATTTGCCATAACTTGGTTAATACACCTTCAATCGTCAAAAGCTATACCATTCTGGTCTTATACCTTGGCGTACTATCATACTAATATATAGTTTTAGAAAACATTCCGTTCAAACCAAAGTTAAAAGGCGGGAAAGTAGTGTTTTGCTTCAAATGTGACATTGGACAAGATTGTTTTAAGTTTACGCTTTGATTAAATATAGGTATTTGATAAAAATTAGAAAAATATGAAGTCCCGATTCATTATTGGTATTCCGTTTTGAAATCGGATGTGAAATGGCTTAAATATTCGCTAAAAACCTAAGGAAGAGGACGAAAAAGGACATTATTTCTTAAAATGAATGTTTGAAACGCTTTTATATCGATAACTTTTTGGGGAATTTGCCATAACTTGGTTAATACACCTTTAATCGTCAAAAGCTATACCATTCTTGTCTTATAGCTTCGCGTACTATCATACTAATATATATTTTTAGAAAACATTCCTTTCAAACCAAAGTTAAAAGGCGGGAAAGTAGTGTTTTGCTTGAAATGTGATATTGGACAAAATTTTTTTAAGTTTACGCTTTGATTAAATATAGGCATTTGATAAAAGTTAGAAACATATGAAGTCGCGATTCATTATTGGTGTTCCGTTTCGAAATCGGATGTGAAATGGTTTAAATAGTCGCTAAAAACCTAAGGAAGAGGACAAAATAGGACGTTCCTACAAAAATGAATGTTTGAAACGCTTTTATATCGATAAATTTTAGGGAATTTGCCATAATTTGGTTAATATACCTTCAATCGTCAAAAGCTATACCATTCTGGTCTTATACCTTGGCGTACTATCATACTAATATATAGTTTTAGAAAACATTCCGTTCAAACCAAAGTTAAAAGGCGGGAAAGTAGTGTTTTGCTTCAAATGTGACATTGGACAAGATTTTTTTAAGTTTACGCTTTGATTAAATATAGGTATTTGATGAAAATTAGAAACATATGAAGTCCCGATTCATTATTGGTATTCCGTTTTGAAATCGGATGTGAAATGGCTTAAATATTCGCTAAAAACCTAAGGAAGAGGACGAAAAAGGACATTCTTTCTTAAAATAAATGTTTGAAACGCTTTTATATCGATAACTTTTTGTGGAATTTGCCATAACTTGGTTAATACACCTTCAATCGTCAAAAGCTATACCATTCTGGTCTTATAACTTGGCGTAGTATCATACTAATATATAGTTTTAGAAAACATTCCGTTCAAACCAAAGTTAAAAGGCGGGAAAGTAGTGTTTTGCTTCAAATGTGACATTGGACAAGATTTTTTTAAGTTTACGGTTTGACTAAATATAGGTATTTGATTAAAATTAGAAAAATATGAAGTCCCGATTCATTATTGGTGTTCCGTTTCGAAATCGGATGTGAAATGGCTTAAATATTCGCTAAAAACCTAAGGAAGAGGACAAAATAGGACGTTCCTACAAAAATGAATGTTTAAAAAGCTTTTATATCGATAAATTTTAGGGAATTTGCCATAACTTGGTTAATACACCTTCAATCGTCAAAAGCTATACCATTCTGGTCTTATATCTTCGCGTACTATCATACTAGTATATATTTTTAGAAAATATTCCTTTCAAACCAAAGTTAAAAGGCGGGAAAGTAGTGTTTTGCTTCAAATGTGACATTGGACAAGATTGTTTTAAGTTTACGCTTTGATTAAATATAGGTATTTGATAAAAATTAGAAACATATGAAGTCCCGATTCATTATTGGTATTCCGTTTTGAAATCGGATGTGAAATGGCTTAAATATTCGCTAAAAACCAAAGGAAGAGGACGAAAAAGGACATTCTTTCTTAAAATAAATGTTTGAAACGCTTTTATATCGATAACTTTTTGGGGAATTTGCCATAACTTGGTTAATACACCTTCAATCGTCAAAAGCTATACCATTCTGGTCTTATACCTTGGCGTACTATCATACTATTATATAGTTTTAGAAAACATTCCGTTCAAACCAAAGTTAAAAGGCGGGAAAGTAGTGTTTTGCTTCAAATGTGACATTGGACAAGATTTTTTTAAGTTTACGCTTTGATTAAATATAGGTATTTGATAAAAATTAGAAACATATGAAGTCCCGATTCATTATTGGTATTCCGTTTTGAAATCGGATGTGAAATGGCTTAAATATTCGCTAAAAACCTAAGGAAGAGGACGAAAAAGGACATTCTTTCTTAAAATAAATGTTTGAAACGCTTTTATATCGATAACTTTTTGGGGAATTGGCCATAACTTGGTTAATACACCTTCAATCGTCAAAAGCTATACCATTCTGGTCTTATACCTTGGCGTACTATCATACTAATATATAGTTTTAGAAAACATTCCGTTCAAACCAAAGTTAAAAGGCGCGAAAGTAGTGTTTTGCTTCAAATGTGACATTGGACAAGATTTTTTAAGTTTACGCTTGGATTAAATATAGGTATTTGATAAAAATTAGAAAAATATGAAGTCCCGATTCATTATTGGTGTTCCGTTTCGAAATCGGATGTGAAATGGCTTAAATATTCGCTAAAAACCTAAAGAAGAGGACAAAATAGGACGTTCCTACAAAAATGAATGTTTAAGAAGCTTTTATATCGATAAATTTTAGGGAATTTGCCATAACTTGGTTAATACACCTTCAATCGTCAAAAGCTATACCATTCTGGTCTTATATCTTCGCGTACTATCATACTAGTATATATTTTTAGAAAATATTCCTTTCAAACCAAAGTTAAAAGGCGGGAAAGCAGTGTTTTGCTTCAAATGTGACATTGGACAAGATTGTTTTAAGTTTACGCTTTGATTAAATATAGGTATTTGATAAAAATTAGAAACATATGAAGTCCCGATTCATTATTGGTATTTTGTTTTGAAATCGGATGTGAAATGGCTTAAATATTCGCTAAAAACCTAAGGAAGAGGACGAAAAAGGACATTCTTTCTTAAAATAAATGTTTGAAACGCTTTTATATCGATAACTTTTTGGGGAATTTGCCATAACTTGGTTAATACACCTTCAATCGTCAAAAGCTATACCATTCTGGTCTTATACCTTGGCGTACTATCATACTAATATATAGTTTTAGAAAACATTCCGTTCAAACCAAAGTTAAAAGGCGGGAAAGTAGTGTTTTGCTTGAAATGTGACATTGGACAAGATTTTTTTAAGTTTACGCTTTGATTAAATATAGGTATTTGATAAAAATTAGAAAAATATAAAGTCCCGATTCATTATTGGTGTTCCGTTTCGAAATCGGATGTGAAATGGCTTAAATATTCGCTAAAAACCTAAGGAAGAGGATGAAAAAGGACATTCTTTCTTAAAATGAATGTTTGAAACGCTTTTATATCGATAACTATTTGGGGAATTGGCCATAACTTGGTTAATACACCTTCAATCGTCAAAAGCTATACCATTCTGGTCTTATACCTTGGCGTACTATCATACTAATATATAGTTTTAGAAAACATTTTGTTCAAACCAAAGTTAAAAGGCGCGAAAGTAGTGTTTTGCTTCAAATGTGACATTGGACAAGATTTTTTTTAGTTTACGCTTTGATTAAATATAGGTATTTGATAAAAATTAGAAAAATATGAAGTCCCGATTCATTATTGGTGTTCCGTTTCGAAATCGGATGTGAAATGGCTTAAATATTCGCTAAAAACCTAAGGAAGAGGACAAAATAGGACGTTCCTACAAAAATGAATGTTTAAAAAGCTTTTATATCGATAAATTTTAGGGAATTTGCCATAACTTGGTTAATACACCTTCAATCGTCAAAAGCTATACCATTCTGGTCTTATATCTTCGCGTACTATCATACTAGTATATATTTTTAGAAAATATTCCTTTCAAACCAAAGTTAAAAGGCGGGAAAGTAGTGTTTTGCTTCAAATGTGACATTGGACAAGATTGTTTTAAGTTTACGCTTTGATTAAATATAGGTATTTGATAAAAATTAGAAAAATATGAAGTCCCGATTCATTATTGGTATTCCGTTTTGAAATCGGATGTGAAATGGCTTAAATATTCGCTAAAAACCTAAGGAAGAGGACGAAAAAGGACATTCTTTCTTAAAATGAATGTTTGAAACGCTTTTATATCGATAACGTTTTGGGGAATTTGCCATAACTTGGTTAATACACCTTTAATCGTCAAAAGCTATACCATTCTTGTCTTATAGCTTCGCGTACTATCATACTAATATATAGTTTTAGAAAACATTCCGTTCAAACCAAAGTTAAAAGGCGGGAAAGTAGTGTTTTGCTTGAAATGTGACATTGGACAAGATTTTTTTAAGTTTACGCTTTGATTAAATATAGGTATTTGATAAAAATTAGAAACATATGAAGTCCCGATTCATTATTGGTGTTCCGTTTCGAAATCGGATGTGAAATGGTTTAAATATTCGCTAAAAACCTAAGGAAGAGGACAAAAAAGGACATTCTTTCTTAAAATTAATGTTTGAAACGCTTTTATATCGATAAATTTTAGGGAATTTGCCATAATTTGGTTAATATACCTCCGATCGGCGAATGTTATACCTTCCTGATCTTGTATCTTCGAGAACTTTCATTCCCAATCAAAATCTGGAAAACCAATATCTGACCCGATTTTCGCATTTTTGAAAAGGGGTACCATCATGATTTTTTACGAAAAATGGGCCAAATTTTTTTTTTCTAATTTTTTAAACTTTTTAATGCAGATTGAATGGAAATAAAGTTCTTATTCATAAATGGTATACTGTTTCGAAATCGGATGTGAAATGGCTTAAATATTCGCTAAAAACCTAAGGAAGAGGATGAAAAAGGACATTCTTTCTTAAAATGAATGTTTGAAACGCTTTTGTATCGATAACTATTTGGGGAATTGGCCATAACTTGGTTAATACACCTTCAATCGTCAAAAGCTATACCATTCTGGTCTTATATCTTCGCGTACTATCATACTAATATATATTTTTAGAAAACATTCCTTTCAAACAAAAGTTAAAAGGCGGGAAAGTAGTGTTTTGCTTCAAATGTGACATTGGACAAGATTTTTTTAAGTTTACGCTTTGATTAAATATAGGTATTTGATAAAAATTAGAAACATATGAAGTTCCGATTCATTATTGGTATTCCGTTTCGAAATCGGATGTGATATGGCTTAACTATTCGCTAAAAACCTAAGGAAGAGGACGAAAAAGGACATTCTTTCTTAAAATGAATGTTTGAAACGCTTTTATATCGATAACTATTTGGGGAATTGGCCATAACTTGGTTAATACACCTTCAATCGTCAAAAGCTATACCATTCTGGTCTTATACCTTCGCGTACTATCATACTAATATATAGTTTTAGAAAACATTCCTTTCAAACACAAGTTAAAAGGCGGGAAAGTAGTGTTTTGCTTCAAATGTGACATTGGACAAGATTTTTTTAAGTTTACGCTTTGATTAAATATAGGTATTTGATAAAAATTAGAAAAATATGAAGTCCCGATTCATTATTGGTGTTCCGTTTCGAAATCGGATGTGAAATGGCTCAAATATTCGCTAAAAACCTAAGGAAGAGGACAAAATAGGACGTTCCTACAAAAATAAATGTTTAAAAAGCTTTTATATCGATAAATTTTAGGGAATTTGCCATAACTTGGTTAATACACCTTCAATCGTCAAAAGCTATACCATTCTGGTCTTATATCTTCGCGTACTATCATACTAATATATATTTTTAGAAAATATTCCTTTCAAACCAAAGTTAAAAGGCGGGAAAGTAGTGTTTTGCTTCAAATGTGACATTGGACAAGATTTTTTTAAGTTTACGCTTTGATTAAATATAGGTATTTGATAAAAATTATAAAAATATGAAGTCCCGATTCATTATTGGTATTCCGTTTTGAAATCGGATGTGAAATGGCTTAAATATTCGCTAAAAACCTAAGGAAGAGGACGAAAAAGGACATTCTTTCTTAAAATGAATGTTTGAAACGCTTTTATATCGATAACTTTTTGGGGAATTTGCCATAACTTGGTTAATACACCTTCAATCGTCAAAAGCTATACCATTCTGGTCTTATATCTTCGCGTACTATCATACTAATATATATTTTTAGAAAATATTCCTTTCAAACCAAAGTTAAAAGGCGGGAAAGTAGTGTTTTGCTTCAAATGTGACATTGGACAAGATTTTTTTAAGTTTACGCTTTGATTAAATATAGGTATTTGATAAAATTAGAAAAATATGAAGTCCCGATTCATTATTGGTGTTCCGTTTCGAAATCGGATGTGAAATGGCTTAAATATTCGCTAAAAACCTAAGGAAGAGGACAAAATAGGACGTTCCTACAAAAATGAATGTTTAAAAAGCTTTTATATCGATAAATTTTAGGGAATTTGCCATAACTTGGTTAATACACCTTCAATCGTCAAAAGCTATACCATTCTGGTCTTATATCTTCGCGTACTATCATACTAGTATATATTTTTAGAAAATATTCCTTTCAAACCAAAGTTAAAAGGCGGGAAAGTAGTGTTTTGCTTCAAATGTGACATTGGACAAGATTTTTTTAAGTTTACGCTTTGATTAAATATAGGTATTTGATAAAAATTAGAAAAATATGAAGTCCCAATTCAATATTGGTGTTCCGTTTCGAAATCGGATGTGAAATGGCTTAGATATTCGCTAAAAACCTAAGGAAGAGGACAAAATAGGACGTTCCTACAAAAATGAATGTTTAAAAAGCTTTTATATCGATAAATTTTAGGGAATTTGCCATAACTTGGTTAATACACCTTCAATCGTCAAAAGCTATACCATTCTGGTCTTATACCTTGGCGTACTATCATACTAATATATATTTTTAGAAAATATTCCTTTCAAACCAAAGTTAAAAGGCGGGAAAGTAGTGTTTTGCTTCAAATGTGACATTGGACAAGATTGTTTTAAGTTTACGCTTTGATTAAATATAGGTATTTGATAAAAATTAGAAAAATATGAAGTCCCGATTCATTATTGGTATTCCGTTTTGAAATCGGATGTGAAATGGCTTAAATATTCGCTAAAAACTAAAGAAGAGGACAAAATAGGACGTTCCTACAAAAATGAATGTTTAAAAAGCTTTTATATCGATAAATTTTAGGGAATTTGCCCTAACTTGGTTAATACACCTTCAATCGTCAAAAACTATACCATTCTGGTCTTATACCTTGGCGTACTATCATACTAATATATAGTTTTAGAAAACATTCCGTTCAAACCAAAGTTAAAAGGCGGGAAAGTAGTGTTTTGCTTCAAATGTGACATTGGACAAGATTTTTTTAAGTTTACGCTTTGATTAAATATAGGTATTTGATAAAAATTAGAAAAATATGAAGTCCCAATTCATTATTGGTGTTCCGTTTCGAAATCGGATGTGAAATGGCTAGATATTCGCTAAAAACCTAAGGAAGAGGACAAAATAGGACGTTCCTACAAACATGAATGTTTGAAACGCTTTTATATCGATAAATTTTAGGGAATTTGCCATAACTTGGTTAATACACCTTCAATCGTCAAAAACTATACCATTCTGGTCTTATATCTTCGCGTACTATCATACTAGTATATATTTTTAGAAAATATTCCTTTCAAACCAAAGTTAAAAGGCGGGAAAGTAGTGTTTTGCTTCAAATGTGACATTGGACAAGATTGTTTTAAGTTTACGCTTTGATTAAATATAGGTATTTGATAAAAATTAGAAACGTATGAAGTCCCGATTCATTATTGGTGTTCCGTTTCGAAATCGGATGTGAAATGGCTTAAATATTTGCTAAAAACCTAAGGAAGAGGACGAAAAAGGACATTCTTTCTTAAAATAAATGTTTGAAACGCTTTTATATCGATAACTATTTGGGGAATTGGCCATAACTTGGTTAATACACCTTCAATCGTCAAAAGCTATACCATTCTGGTCTTATTCCTTGGCGTACTATTATACTAATATATAGTTTTAGAAAACATTCCTTTCAAACCAAAGTTAAAAGGCGGGAAAGTAGTGTTTTGCTTCAAATGTGACATTGGACAAGATTTTTTTAAGTTTACGCTTTGATTAAATATAGGTATTTGATAAAAATTAGAAAAATATGAAGTCCCGATTCATTATTGGTGTTCCGTTTCGAAATCGGATGTGAAATGGCTTAAATATTTGCTAAAAACCTAAGGAAAAGGACAAAATAGGACGTTCCTACAAAAATTTATGTTTGAAACGCTTTTATATCGATAAATTTTAGGGAATTTGCCATAACTTGGTTAATACACCTTCAATCGTCAAAAGCTATACCATTCTGGTCTTATATCTTCGCGTACTATCATACTAGTATATATTTTTAGAAAATATTCCTTTCAAACCAAAGTTAAAAGGCGGGAAAGTAGTGTTTTGCTTCAAATGTGACATTGGACAAGATTGTTTTAAGTTTACGCTTTGATTAAATATAGGTATTTGATAAAAATTAGAAAAATATGAAGTCCCGATTCATTATTGGTATTCCGTTTTGAAATCGGATGTGAAATGGCTTAAATATTCGCTAAAAACCTAAGGAAGAGGACGAAAAAGGACATTCTTTCTTAAAATAAATGTTTGAAACGCTTTTATATCGATAACTATTTGGGGAATTGGCCATAACTTGGTTAATACACCTTTAATCGTCAAAAGCTATACCATTCTTGTCTTATAGCTTCGCGTACTATCATACTAATATATAGTTTTAGAAAACATTCCGTTCAAACCAAAGTTAAAAGGCGGGAAAGTAGTGTTTTGCTTGAAATGTGACATTGGACAAGATTTTTTTAAGTTTACGCTTTGATTAAATATAGGTATTTGATAAAAATTAGAAACATATGAAGTCCCGATTCATTATTGGTGTTCCGTTTCGAAATCGGATGTGAAATGGTTTAAATATTCGCTAAAAACCTAAGGAAGAGGACAAAATAGGACGTTCCTACAAAAATGAATGTTTGAAACGCTTTTATATCGATAAATTTTAGGGAATTTGCCATAATTTGGTTAATATACCTCCGATCGGCGAATGTTATACCTTCCTGATCTTGTATCTTCGAGAACTTTCATTCCCAATCAAAATCTGGAAAACCAATATCTGACCCGATTTTCGCATTTTTGAAAAGGGGTACCATCATGATTTTTTACGAAAAATGGGCCAAATTTTTTTTTTCTAATTTTTTAAACTTTTTAATGCAGATTGAATGGAAATAAAGTTCTTATTCATAAATGGTATACTGTTTCGAAATCGGATGTGAAATGGCTTAAATATTCGCTAAAAACCTAAGGAAGAGGATGAAAAAGGACATTCTTTCTTAAAATGAATGTTTGAAACGCTTTTATATCGATAACTATTTGGGGAATTGGCCATAACTTGGTTAATACACCTTCAATCGTCAAAAGCTATACCATTCTGGTCTTATTCCTTGGCGTACTATCATACTAATGTATAGTTTTAGAAAACATTCCTTTCAAACCAAAGTTAAAAGGCGGGAAAGTAGTGTTTTGCTTCAAATGTGACATTGGACAAGATTTTTTTAAGTTTACGCTTTGATTAAATATAGGTATTTGATAAAAATTAGAAACGTATGAAGTCCCGATTCATTATTGGTGTTCCGTTTCGAAATCGGATGTGAAATGGCTTAAATATTTGCTAAAAACCTAAGGAAGAGGACAAAATAGGACGTTCCTACAAAAATGAATGTTTAAAAAGCTTTTATATCGATAAATTTTAGGGAATTTGCCATAACTTGGTTAATACACCTTCAATCGTCAAAAGCTATACCATTCTGGTCTTATATCTTCGCGTACTATCATACTAGTATATATTTTTAGAAAATATTCCTTTCAAACCAAAGTTAAAAGGCGGGAAAGTAGTGTTTTGCTTCAAATGTGACATTGGACAAGATTGTTTTAAGTTTACGCTTTGATTAAATATAGGTATTTGATAAAAATTAGAAAAATATGAAGTCCCGATTCATTATTGGTATTCCGTTTTGAAATCGGATGTGAAATGGCTTAAATATTCGCTAAAAACCTAAGGAAGAGGACGAAAAAGGACATTCTTTCTTAAAATAAATGTTTGAAACGCTTTTATATCGATAACTATTTGGGGAATTGGCCATAACTTGGTTAATACACCTTTAATCGTCAAAAGCTATACCATTCTTGTCTTATAGCTTCGCGTACTATCATACTAATATATAGTTTTAGAAAACATTCCGTTCAAACCAAAGTTAAAAGGCGGGAAAGTAGTGTTTTGCTTGAAATGTGACATTGGACAAGATTTTTTTAAGTTTACGCTTTGATTAAATATAGGTATTTGATAAAAATTAGAAACATATGAAGTCCCGATTCATTATTGGTGTTCCGTTTCGAAATCGGATGTGAAATGGTTTAAATATTCGCTAAAAACCTAAGGAAGAGGACAAAATAGGAGGTTCCTACAAAAATGAATGTTTGAAACGCTTTTATATCGATAAATTTTAGGGAATTTGCCATAATTTGGTTAATATACCTCCGATCGGCGAATGTTATACCTTCCTGATCTTGTATCTTCGAGAACTTTCATTCCCAATCAAAATCTGGAAAACCAATATCTGACCCGATTTTCGCATTTTTGAAAAATGGGCCAAATTTTTTTTTTCTAATTTTTTAAACTTTTTAATGCAGATTGAATGGAAATAAAGTTCTTATTCATAAATGGTATACTGTTTCGAAATCGGATGTGAAATGGCTTAAATATTCGCTAAAAACCTAAGGAAGAGGATGAAAAAGGACATTCTTTCTTAAAATGAATGTTTGAAACGCTTTTATATCGATAACTATTTGGGGAATTGGCCATAACTTGGTTAATACACCTTCAATCGTCAAAAGCTATACCATTCTGGTCTTATATCTTCGCGTACTATCATACTAATATATATTTTTAGAAAATATTCCTTTCAAACCAAAGTTAAAAGGCGGGAAAGTAGTGTTTTGCTTGAAATGTGACATTGGACAAGATTTTTTTAAGTTTACGCTTTGATTAAATATAGGTATTTGATAAAAATTAGAAAAATATGAAGTCCCGATTCATTATTGGTATTCCGTTTTGAAATCGGATGTGAAATGGCTTAAATATTCGCTAAAAACCTAAGGAAGAGGACGAAAAAGGACATTCTTTCTTAAAATGAATGTTTGAAAGGCTTTTATATCGATAACTTTTTGGGGAATTTGCCATAACTTGGTTAATACACCTTCAATCGTCAAAAGCTATACCATTCTGGTCTTATATCTTCGCGTACTATCATACTAATATATATTTTTAGAAAATATTCCTTTCAAACCAAAGTTAAAAGGCGGGAAAGTAGTGTTTTGCTTCAAATGTGACATTGGACAAGATTTTTTAAGTTTACGCTTTGATTAAATATAGGTATTTGATAAAAATTAGAAAAATATGAAGTCCCGATTCATTATTGGTGTTCCGTTTCGAAATCGGATGTGAAATGGCTTAAATATTCGCTAAAAACCTAAGGAAGAGGACAAAATAGGACGTTCCTACAAAAATGAATGTTTGAAACGCTTTTATATCGATAACATTTTGGGGAATTTGCCATAACTTGGTTAATACACCTTCAATCGTCAAAAGCTATACCATTCTGGTCTTATATCTTCGCGTACTATCATACTAGTATATATTTTTAGAAAATATTCCTTTCAAACCAAAGTTAAAAGGCGGGAAAGTAGTGTTTTGCTTCAAATGTGACATTGGACAAGATTTTTTTAAGTTTACGCTTTGATTAAATATAGGTATTTGATAAAAATTAGAAAAATATGAAGTCCCGATTCATTATTGGTGTTCCGTTTCGAAATCGGATGTGAAATGGCTTAAATATTTGCTAAAAACCTAAGGAAGAGGACGAAATAGGACGTTCCTACAAAAATTTATGTTTGAAACGCTTTTATATCGATAAATTTTAGGGAATTTGCCATAACTTGGTTAATACACCTTCAATCGTCAAAAGCTATACCATTCTGGTCTTATATCTACGCGTACTATCATACTAGTATATATTTTTAGAAAATATTCCTTTCAAACCAAAGTTAAAAGGCGGGAAAGTAGTGTTTTGCTTCAAATGTGACATTGGACAAGATTTTTTTAAGTTTACGGTTTGATTAAATATAGGTATTTGATTAAAATTAGAAACATATGAAGTCCCGATTCATTATTGGTGTTCCGTTTCGAAATCGGATGTGAAATGGCTTAAATATTCGCTAAAAACCTAAGGAAGAGGACAAAATAGGACGTTCCTTTCTAAAAATGAATGTTTGAAACGCTTTTATATCGATAACTATTTAGGGAATTTGCCATAACTTGGTTAATACACCTTCAATCGTCAAAAGCTATACCATTCTGGTCTTATATCTTCGCGTACTATCATACTAGTATATATTTTTAGAAAATATTCCTTTCAAACCAAAGTTAAAAGGCGGGAAAGTAGTGTTTTGCTTCAAATGTGACATTGGACAAGATTTTTTTAAGTTTACGCTTTGATTAAATATAGGTATTTGATAAAAATTAGAAACATATGAAGTCCCGATTCATTATTGGTGTTCCGTTTCGAAATCGGATGTGAAATGGCTTAAATATTCGCTAAAAACCTAAGGAAGAGGACGAAAAAGGACATTCCTTCTTAAAATGAATGTTTGAAACGCTTTTATATCGATAAATTTTGGGAATTTGCCATAACTTGGTTAATACACCTTCAATCGTCAAAAGCTATACCATTCTGGTCTTATATCTTCGCGTACTATCATACTAGTATATATTTTTAGAAAATATTCCTTTCAAACCAAAGTTAAAAGGCGGGAAAGTAGTGTTTTGCTTCAAATGTGACATTGGACAAGATTTTTTTAAGTTTACGCTTTGATTAAATATAGGTATTTGATAAAAATTAGAAACATATGAAGTCCCGATTCATTATTGGTATTCCGTTTCGAAATCGGATGTGAAATGGCTTAAATATTCGCTAAAAACCTAAGGAAGAGGACGAAAATAGGACATTCTTTCTTAAAATGAATGTTTGAAACGCTTTTATATCGATAACTTTTTGGGGAATTTGCCATAACTTGGTTAATACACCTTCAATCGTCAAAAGCTATACCATTCTGGTCTTATACCTTCGCGTACTATCATACTAATATATAGTTTTAGAAAACATTCCTTTCAAACAAAAGTTAAAAGGCGGGAAAGTAGTGTTTTGCTTCAAATGTGACATTGGACAAGATTTTTTTAAGTTTACGCTTTGATTAAATATAGGTATTTGATAAAAATTAGAAACATATGAAGTCCCGATTCATTATTGGTGTTCCGTTTCGAAATCGGATGTGAAATGGCTTAAATATTCGCTAAAAACCTAAGGAAGAGGACGAAAATAGGACGTTCTTACTAAAAATGAATGTTTAAAACGCTTATATATCGATAAATATTTGGGGAATTTGCCATAACTTGGTTAATACACCTTCAATCGTCAAAAGCTATACCATTCTGGTCTTATATCTTCGCGTACTATCATACTAGTATATAGTTTTAGAAAACATTCCTTTCAAACCAAAGTTAAAAGGCGGGAAAGTAGTGTTTTGCTTCAAATGTGACATTGGACAAGATTGTTTTAAGTTTACGCTTTGATTAAATATAGGTATTTGATAAAAATTAGAAACAATATGAAGTCCCGATTCATTATTGGTGTTCCGTTTTGAAATCGGATGTGAAATGGCTTAAATATTCGCTAAAATCCTAAGGAAGAGGACGAAAAAGGACATTCTTTCTTAAAATGAATGTTTGAAACGCTTTTATATCGATAACTATTTGGGGAATTGGCCATAACTTGGTTAATACACCTTCAATTGTCAAAAGCTATACCATTCTGGTCTTATACCTTCGCGTACTATCATACTAATATATAGTTTTAGAAAACATTCCTTTCAAACAAAAGTTAAAAGGCGGGAAAGTAGTGTTTTGCTTCAAATGTGACATTGGACAAGATTGTTTTAAGTTTACGCTTTGATTAAATATAGGTATTTGATAAAAATTAGAAACAAATGAAGTCCCGATTCATTATTTGTGTTCCGTTTTGAAATCGGATGTGAAATGGCTTAAATATTCGCTAAAATCCTAAGGAAGAGGACGAAAATAGGACATTCTTTCTTAAAATGAATGTTTGAAACGCTTTTATATCGATAAATTATTTGGGGAATTTGCCATAACTTGGTTAATACACCTTCAATCGTCAAAAGCTATACCATTCTGGTCTTATATCTTCGCGTACTATCATACTAATATATATTTTTAGAAAACATTCCTTTCAAACAAAAGTTAAAAGGCGGGAAAGTAGTGTTTTGCTTCAAATGTGACATTGGACAAGATTGTTTTAAGTTTACGCTTTGATTAAATATAGGTATTTGATAAAAATTAGAAACATATGAAGTCCCGATTCATTATTGGTATTCCGTTTTGAAATCGGATGTGAAATAGCTTAAATATTCGCTAAAAACCTAAGGAAGAGGACGAAAAAGGACATTCTTTCTTAAAATGAATGTTTGAAACGCTTTTATACCGATAACTTTTTGGGGAATTTGCCATAACTTGGTTAATACACCTTCAATCGTCAAAAGCTATACCATTCTGGTCTTATATCTTCGCGTACTATCATACTAATATATATTTTTAGAAAACATTCCGTTCAAACAAAAGTTAAAAGGCGGGAAAGTAGTGTTTTGCTTGAAATGTGACATTGGACAAGATTTTTTTAAGTTTACGCTTTGATTAAATATAGGTATTTGATAAAAATTAGAAACATATGAAGTCCTGATTCATTATTGGTATTCCGTTTCGAAATCGGATGTGAAATGGCTTAAATATTCGCTAAAAACCTAAGGAAGAGGACGAAAATAGGACATTCCTTCTAAAATAAATGTTTGAAACGCTTTTATATCGATAACTATTTAGGGAATTTGCCATAACTTGGTTAATACACCGTCCAATCGTCAGAAAGCTATACCATTCCTGGTCTTATATCTTCGCGAACTATTATTACTAATCATATATTTTTAGAAAACCAATATCAGACCCGATTTTCAACAAATGTTAAAAAGCGGTACAAGTCAGTGATTTTGCTTACGAAATGTGACATTGGACAAGATTTTTTTAGTTCTACGCTTTGATTAAATATAGGTATTTGATAAAAATTGAATGAAACATATGAAGTTCTGATTCATTATTGGTATTCTGTTTCAAAATCGGATGTGAAATGGCTTAAATATTCGCTAAAAACCTAAGGAAGAGGACAAAATAGAACATTCTTACTTAAAATGAATGTTTAAAACGCTTTTATATCGATAACTATTTGGGGAATTTGCCAGAACTTGGTTAATACACCTTCAATCGTCAAAAGCTATACCATTCTGGTCTTATATCTTCGCGTACTATCATACTAGTATATATTTTTAGAAAATATTCCTTTCAAACCAAAGTTAAAAGGCGGGAAAGTAGTGTTTTGCTTCAAATGTGACATTGGACAAGATTTTTTTAAGTTTACGCTTTGATTAAATGTAGGTATTTGATAAAACTTAGAAACATATGAAGTCCCAATTCATTATTGGTGTTCCGTTTTGAAATCGGATGTGAAATGGCTTAAATATTCGCTAAAAACCTAAGGAAGCGGACAAAATAGGACGTTCCTACTAAAAATGAATGTTTTAAAAGCTTTTATATCGATAAATTTTAGGGAATTTGCCATAACTTGGTTAATACACCTTCAATCGTCAAAAGCTATACCATTCTTGTCTTATAGCTTCGCGTACTATCATACTAATATATATTTTTAGAAAACATTCCTTTCAAACAAAAGTTAAAAGGCGGGAAAGTAGTGTTTTGCTTCAAATGTGACATTGGACAAGATTTTTTTAAGTTTACGCTTTGATTAAATATAGGTATTTGATAAAAATTAGAAACATATGAAGTCCCGATTCATTATTGGTGTTCCGTTTTGAAATCGGATGTGAAATAGCTCAAATATTCGCTAAAATCCTAAGGATGAAGACGAAAAAGGACATTCTTTCTTAAAATGAATGTTTGAAACGCTTATATATCGATAACTATTTGGGGAATTGGCCATAACTTGGTTAATACACCTTCAATCGTCAAAAGCTATACCATTCTGGTCTTATATCTTCGCGTACTATCATACTAATATATATTTTTAGAAAACATTCCTTTCAAACCAAAGTTAAAAGGCGGGAAAGTAGTGTTTTGCTTCAAATGTGACATTGGACAAGATTGTTTTAAGTTTACGCTTTGATTAAATATAGGTATTTGATAAAAATTAGAAACATATGAAGTCCCGATTCATTATTGGTGTTCCGTTTTGAAATCGGATGTGAAATAGCTCAAATATTCGCTAAAATCCTAAGGATGAAGACGAAAAAGGACATTCTTTCTTAAAATGAATGTTTGAAACGCTTTTATATCGATAACTATTTGGGGAATTGGCCATAACTTGGTTAATACACCTTCAATCGTCAAAAGCTATACCATTCTGGTCTTATATCTTCGCGTACTATCATACTAATATATATTTTTAGAAAACATTCCTTTCAAACCAAAGTTAAAAGGCGGGAAAGTAGTGTTTTGCTTCAAATGTGACATTGGACAAGATTTTTTTAAGTTTACGCTTTGATTAAATATAGGTATTTGATAAAAATTAGAAACATATGAAGTCCCGATTCATTATTGGTGTTCCGTTTCGAAATCGGATGTGAAATAGCTCAAATATTCGCTAAAATCCTAAGGATGAAGACGAAAAAGGACATTCTTTCTAAAATGAATGTTTGAAACGCTTATATATCGATAACTATTTGGGGAATTGGCCATACCTTGGTTAATACACCTTCAATCGTCAAAAGCTATACCATTCTGGTCTTATATCTTCGCATACTATCATACTAATATATATTTTTAGAAAACATTCCTTTCAAACCAAAGTTAAAAGGCGGGAAAGTAGTGTTTTGCTTCAAATGTGACATTGGACAAGATTTTTTTAAGTTTACGCTTTGATTAAATATAGGTATTTGATAAAAATTAGAAACATATGAAGTCCCAATTCATTATTGGTATTCCGTTTCGAAATCGGATGTGAAATAGCTTAACTATTCGCTAAAATCCTAAATAAGTGGACGAAAAAGGACATTCTTTCTTAAAATGAATGTTTGAAACACTTATATATCGATAACTATTGGGGGAATTGGCCATAACTTGGTTAATACACCTTCAATCGTCAAAAGCTATACCATTCTGGTCTTATATCTTCGCGTACTATCATACTAATATATATTTTTAGAAAACATTCCTTTCAAACAAAAGTTAAAAGGCGGGAAAGTAGTGTTTTGCTTCAAATGTGACATTGGACAAGATTTTTTTAAGTTTACGCTTTGATTAAATATAGGTATTTGATAAAAATTAGAAACATATGAAGTTCCGATTCATTATTGGTATTCCGTTTCGAAATCGGATGTGATATGGCTTAACTATTCGCTAAAAACCTAAGGAAGAGGACGAAAAAGGACATTCTTTCTTAAAATGAATGTTTGAAACGCTTTTATATCGATAACTATTTGGGGAATTGGCCATAACTTGGTTAATACACCTTCAATCGTCAAAAGCTATACCATTCTGGTCTTATACCTTTGCGTACTATCATACTAATATATAGTTTTAGAAAACATTCCTTTCAAACACAAGTTAAAAGGCGGGAAAGTAGTGTTTTGCTTCAAATGTGACATTGGACAAGATTTTTTTAAGTTTACGCTTTGATTAAATATAGGTATTTGATAAAAATTAGAAACATATGAAGTCCCGATTCATTATTGGTGTTCCGTTTCAAAATCGGATGTTAAATGGCTTAAATATTCGCTACAAACCTAAGGAAAAGGACGAAAAAGGACATTCTTTCTTAAAATGAATGTTTGAAACGCTTATATATCGATAACTTTTTGGGGAATTGGCCATAACTTGGTTAATACACCTTCAATAGTCAAAAGCTATACCATTCTGGTCTAATATCTTCGCGTACTATCATACTAATATATATTTTAAGAAAACATTCCTTTCAAACAAAAGTTAAAAGGCGGGAAAGTAGTGTTTTGCTTCAAATGTGACATTGGACAAGATTTTTTTAAGTTTACGCTTTGATTAAATATAGGTATTTGATAAAAATTAGAAACATATGAAGTCCCGATTCATTATTGGTGTTCCGTTTCGAAATCGGATGTGAAATGGCTTAAATATTCGCTAAAAACCTAAGGAAGAGGACAAAATAGGACGTTCCTACAAAAATGAATGTTTGAAACGCTTTTATATCGATAAATTTTGGGGAATTTGCCATAATTTGGTTAATATACCTCCGATCGGCGAATGTTATATCTTCCTGATCTTGTATCTTCGAGTACTTTCATTCCCAATCAAAATCTGGAAAACCAATATCTGACCCGATTTTCGCATTTTTGAAAAGGGGTACCATCATGATTTTTTGCGAAAAATGAGCCAAATTTTTTTTTTCTAATTTTTTAAACTTTTTAATGCAGATTGAATGAAAATAAAGTTCTTATTCATAAATGGTATTCCGTTTCGAAATCAGATGTGAAATGGCTTAAATATTCGCTAAAAACCTAACGAAAAGGACGGAAAGGACATTCTTTCTTAAAATAAATTTTTGAAACGCTTATATACCGATAACTATTTGGGGAAATAGCCATAACTTGGTTAATACACCTTCAATCGTCAAAAGCTATACCATTCTGGTTTTATACCTTCGCGTACTATCATACTAATATATATATTTAGAAAACATTCCTTTCAAACCAAAGTTAAAAGGCGGGAAAGTAGTGTTTTGCTTCAAATGTGACATTGGACAAGATTTTTTTAAGTTTACGCTTTGATTAAATATAGGTATTTGATAAAAATTAGAAACATATGAAGTCCCAATTCATTATTGGTGTTCCGTTTTGAAATCGGATGTGAAATAGCTCAAATATTCGCTAAAATCCTCAGGATGAACACGAAAAAGGACATTCTTTCTTAAAATGAATGTTTGAAACGCTTATATATCGATAACTATTTGGGGAATTGGCCATAACTTGGTTAATACACCTTCAATCGTCAAAAGCTATACCATTCTGGTCTTATATCTTCGCGTACTATCATACTAATATATATTTTTAGAAAACATTCCTTTCAAACAAAAGTTAAAAGGCGGGAAAGTAGTGTTTTGCTTCAAATGTGACATTGGACAAGATTTTTTTAAGTTTACGCCTTGATTAAATAAAGGTATTTGATAAAAATTAGAAACATATGAAGTCCCGATTCATTATTGGTATTCCGTTTCGAAATCGGATGTGAAATAGCTTAACTATTTGCTAAAGTCCTAAATAAGAGGACGAAAAAGGACATTCTTTCTTAAAATGAATGTTTGAAACGCTTTTATATCGATAACTATTTGGGGAATTGGCCATAACTTGGTTAATACACCTTCAATCGTCAAAAGCTATACCATTCTGGTCTTATATCTTCGCGTACTATCATACTAATATATATTTTTAGAAAACATTCCTTCCAAACAAAAGTTAAAAGGCGGGAAAGTAGTGTTTTGCTTTAAATGTGACATTGTACAAGATTTTTTTAAGTTTACGCTTTGATTAAATATAGGTATTTGATAAAAATTAAAAACATATGAAGTCCCGATTCATTATTGGTGTTCCGTTTCGAAATCGGATGTGAAATGGCTTAACTATTCGCTAAAAACCTAAGGAAGAGGATTAAAAAGGACATTCTTTCTTAAAATGAATGTTTGAAACGCTTTTATATCGATAACTATTTGGGGAATTGGCCATAACTTGGTTAATACACCTTCAATCGTCAAAAGATATACCATTCTGGTCTAATATCTTCGCGTACTATCATACTAATATATATTTTTAGAAAACATTCCTTCCAAACAAAAGTTAAAAGGCGGGAAAGTAGTGTTTTGCTTCAAATGTGACATTGTACAAGATTTTTTTAAGTTTACGCTTTGATTAAATATAGGTATTTGATAAAAATTAGAAACATATGAAGTCCCGATTCATTATTGGTGTTCCGTTTCGAAATCGGATGTGAAATGGCTTAACTATTCGCTAAAAACCTAAGGAAGAGGATGAAAAAGGACATTCTTTCTTAAAATGAATGTTTGAAACGCTTTTATATCGATAACTATTTGGGGAATTGGCCATAACTTGGTTAATACACCTTCAATCGTCAAAAGCTATACCATTCTGGTCTTATATCTTCGCGTACTATCATACTAATATATATTTTTAGAAAACATTCCTTTCAAACCAAAGTTAAAAGGCGGGAAAGTAGTGTTTTGCTTCAAATGTGACATTGGACAAGATTTTTTTAAGTTGACGCTTTGATTAAATATAGGTATTTGATAAAAATTAGAAACATATGAAGTCCCAATTCATTATTGGTATTCCGTTTCGAAATCGGATGTGAAATAGCTTAACTATTCGCTAGAATTCTAAATAAGAGGACGAAAAAGGACATTCTTTCTTAAAATGAATGTTTGAAACACTTATATATCGATAACTTTTGGGGGAATTGGCCATAACTTGGTTAATACACCTTCAATAGTCAAAAGCTATACCATTCTGGTCTAATATCTTCGCGTACTATCATACTAATATATATTTTTAGAAAACATTCCTTTCAAACAAAAGTTAAAAGGCGGGAAAGTAGTGTTTTGCTTCAAATGTGACATTGGACAAGATTTTTTTAAGTTTACGCTTTGATTAAATATAGGCATTTGATAAAAATTAGAAACATATGAAGTCCCGATTCATTATTGGTATTCCGTTTCGAAATCGGATGTGAAATGGCTTAACTATTCGCTAAAAACCTAAGGAAGAGGACGAAAAAGGACATTCTTTCTTAAAATAAATGTTTGAAACGCTTTTATATCGATAACTATTTGGGGAATTGGCCATAACTTGGTTAATACACCTTCAATCGTCAAAAGCTATACCATTCTGGTCTTATACCTTCGCGTACTATCATACTAATATATAGTTTTAGAAAACATTCCTTTCAAAAAAAAGTTAAAAGGCGGGAAAGTAGTGTTTTGCTTCAAATGTGACATTGGACAAGATTTTTTTAAGTTTACGCTTTGATTAAATATAGGTATTTGATAAAAATTAGAAACATATGAAGTCTCGATTCATTATTTGTGTTCCGTTTTGAAATCGGATGTTAAATGGCTTAAATATTCGCTAAAAACCTAAGGAAGAGGACGAAAAAGGACATTCTTTCTTAAAATGAATGTTTGAAACGCTTATATATCAATAACTATTTGGGGAATTGGCCATAACTTGGTTAATACATCTTCAATCGTCAAAAGCTATACCATTCTGGTCTTATATCTTCGCGTACTATCATACTAATATATATTTTTAGAAAACATTCCTTTCAAACAAAAGTTAAAAGGCGGGAACGTAGTGTTTTGCTTCAAATGTGACATTGGACAAGATTTTTTTAAGTTTACGCTTTGATTAAAAATAGATATTTGATAAAAATTAGAAACATATGAAGTCCCGATTCATTATTGGTGTACCGTTTCGAAATCGGATGTGAAATGGTGTAAATATTCGCTAAAAACCTAAGGAAGAGGACGAAAAAGGACATTCTTTCTTAAAATAAATGTTTGAAACGCTTATATATCGATAACTATTTGGGGAATTCGCCATAACTTGGTTAATACACCTTCAATCGTCAAAAGCTATATCATTCTGGTCTTATACCTTCGCGTACTATCATACTTATATATAGTTTTAGAAAACATTCCTTTCAAACAAAAGTTAAAAGGCGGGAAAGTAGTGTTTTGCTTCAAATGTGACATTGGACAAGATTTTTTTAAGTTTACGCTTTGATTAAATATAGGTATTTGATAAAAATTAGAAACATATGAAGTCCCGATTCATTATTTGTGTTCCGTTTCGAAATCGGATGTGAAATGGCTTAAATATTCGCTAAAAACCTAAGGAAGAGGACGAAAAAGGACATTCTTTCTTAAAATGAATGTTTGAAACGCTTATATATCAATAACTATTTGGGGAATTGGCCATAACTTGGTTAATACATCTTCAATCGTCAAAAGCTATACCATTCTGGTCTTATATCTTCGCGTACTATCATACTAATATATATTTTTAGAAAACATTCCTTTCAAACAAAAGTTAAAAGGCGGGAACGTAGTGTTTTGCTTCAAATGTGACATTGGACAAGATTTTTTTAAGTTTACGCTTTGATTAAAAATAGATATTTGATAAAAATTAGAAACATATGAAGTCCCGATTCATTATTGGTGTACCGTTTCAAAATCGGATGTGAAATGGTGTAAATATTCGCTAAAAACCTAAGGAAGAGGACGAAAAAGGACATTCTTTCTTAAAATAAATGTTTGAAACGCTTATATATCGATAACTATTTGGGGAATTGGCCATAACTTGGTTAATACACCTTCAATCGTCAAAAGCTATACCATTCTGGTCTTATACCTTCGCGTACTATCATACTAATATATAGTTTTAGAAAACATTCCTTTCAAACAAAAGTTAAAAGGCGGGAAAGTAGTGTTTTGCTTCAAATGTGACATTGGACAAGATTTTTTTAAGTTTACGCTTTGATTAAATATAGGTATTTGATAAAAATTAGAAACATATGAAGTCCCGATTCATTATTGGTATTCCGTTTCGAAATCGGATGTGAAATGGCATAGATATTCGCTAAAAACCTAAGGAAGAGGACGAAAAAGGACATTCTTTCTTAAAATGAATGTTTGAAAGGCTTTTATATCGATAACTTTTTGGGGAATTTGCCATAACTTGGTTAATACACCTTCAATCGTCAAAAGATATACCATTCTGGTCTTATATCTTCGACTACTATCATATTAATATATATTTTTAGAAAACATTCCTTTCAAACCGAAGTTAAAGGGCAAGAAAAGAGTGTTTGGGGTTAAATGTGATATTTGACAAGTTTTTTATAAGTTCACGCATTGATTAAATATAGGTATTTGATAAAAATTAAAAACATATGAAGTCCCGATTCATTATTTGTGTTCCGTTTTGAAATCGGATGTGAAATAGCTTAAATATTCGCTAAAAACCTAAGGAAGAGGACGAAAAAGGACATTCTTTCTTAAAATGAATGTTTGAAAGTCTTTTATATCGATAACTTTTTGGGGAATTTGCCATACCTTGGTTAATACACCTTCAATCGTCAAAAGCTATACCATTCTGGTCTTATATCTTCTCGTACTATCATACTAATATATATTTTTAGAAAACATTCCTTTCAAACCAAAGTTAAAAGGCGGGAAAGTAGTGTTTTGCTTCAAATGTGACATTGGACAAGATTTTTTTAAGTTTACGCTTTGATTAAATATAGGTATTTGATAAAAATTAGAAACATATGAAGTCCCGATTCATTATTGGTATTCCGTTTCGAAATCGGATGTGAAATGGCATAGATATTCGCTAAAAACCTAAGGAAGAGGACGAAAAAGGACATTCTTTCTTAAAATGAATGTTTGAAAGGCTTTTATATCGATAACTTTTTGGGGAATTTGCCATAACTTGGTTAATACACCTTCAATCGTCAAAAGCTATACCATTCTGGTCTTATATCTTCTCGTACTATCATACTAATATATAGTTTTAGAAAACATTCCTTTCAAACCAAAGTTAAGAGGCGGGAAAGTAGTGTTTTGCTTCAAATGTGACATTGGACAAGATTTTTTTAAGTTTACGCCTTGATTAAATAAAGGTATTTGATAAAAATTAGAAACATATGAAGTCCCGATTCATTATTGGTATTCCGTTTCGAAATCGGATGTGAAATGGCTTAAATATTCGCTAAAAACCTAAGGAAGAGGACGAAAAAGGACATTCTTTCTTAAAACGAATGTTTGAAACGCTTTTATATCGATAACTTTTTGGGGAATTGGCCACAACTTGGTTAATACACCTTCAATCGTCAAAAGTTATACCATTCTGGTCTTAAATCTTCGACTACTATCATACTAATATATATTTTTAGAAAACATTCCTTTCAAACCAAAGTTAAGAGGCGGGAAAGTAGTGTTTTGCTTCAAATGTGACATTGGACAAGATTTTTTAAGTTTACGCCTTGATTAAATAAAGGTATTTGATAAAAATTAGAAACATATGAAGTCCCGATTCATTATTGGTATTCCGTTTCGAAATCGGATGTGAAATGGCTTAAATATTCGCTAAAAACCTAAGGAAGAGGACGAAAAAGGACATTCTTTCTTAAAATAAATGTTTGAAACGCTTATATATCGATAACTATTTGGGGAATTGGCCATAACTTGGTTAATACACCTTCAATCGTCAAAAGCTATACCATTCTGGTCTTATACCTTCGCGTACTATCATACTAATATATAGTTTTAGAAAACATTCCTTTCAAACAAAAGTTAAAAGGCGGGAAAGTAGTGTTTTGCTTCAAATGTGACATTGGACAAGATTTTTTTAAGTTTACGCTTTGATTAAATATAGGTATTTGATAAAAATTAGAAACATATGAAGTCCCGATTCATTATTGGTATTCCGTTTCGAAATCGGATGTGAAATGGCATAGATATTCGCTAAAAACCTAAGGAAGAGGACGAAAAAGGACATTCTTTCTTAAAATGAATGTTTGAAAGGCTTTTATATCGATAACTTTTTGGGGAATTTGCCATAACTTGGTTAATACACCTTCAATCGTCAAAAGATATACCATTCTGGTCTTATATCTTCGACTACTATCATATTAATATATATTTTTAGAAAACATTCCTTTCAAACCGAAGTTAAAGGGCAAGAAAAGAGTGTTTGGGGTTAAATGTGATATTTGACAAGTTTTTTATAAGTTCACGCATTGATTAAATATAGGTATTTGATAAAAATTAGAAACATATGAAGTCCCGATTCATTATTGGTGTTCCGTTTTGAAATCGGATGTGAAATAGCTTAAATATTCGCTAAAATCCTAAGGAAGAGGACGAAAAAGGACATTGTTTCTTAAAATGAATGTTTGAAACGCTTATATATCGATAACTATTTGGGGAATTGGCCATAACTTGGTTAATACACCTTCAATCGTCAAAAGCTATACCATTCTGGTCTTATATCTTCTCGTACTATCATACTAATATATAGTTTTAGAAAACATTCCTTTCAAACCAAAGTTAAGAGGCGGGAAAGTAGTGTTTTGCTTCAAATGTGACATTGGACAAGATTTTTTTAAGTTTACGCCTTGATTAAATAAAGGTATTTGATAAAAATTAGAAACATATGAAGTCCCGATTCATTATTGGTATTCCGTTTCGAAATCGGATGTGAAATGGCATAGATATTCGCTAAAAACCTAAGGAAGAGGACGAAAAAGGACATTCTTTCTTAAAATGAATGTTTGAAAGGCTTTTATATCGATAACTTTTTGGGGAATTTGCCATAACTTGGTTAATACACCTTCAATCGTCAAAAGATATACCATTCTGGTCTTATATCTTCGACTACTATCATATTAATATATATTTTTAGAAAACATTCCTTTCAAACCGAAGTTAAAGGGCAAGAAAAGAGTGTTTGGGGTTAAATGTGATATTTGACAAGTTTTTTATAAGTTCACGCATTGATTAAATATAGGTATTTGATAAAAATTAAAAACATATGAAGTCCCGATTCATTATTTGTGTTCCGTTTTGAAATCGGATGTGAAATAGCTTAAATATTCGCTAAAAACCTAAGGAAGAGGACGAAAAAGGACATTCTTTCTTAAAATGAATGTTTGAAAGTCTTTTATATCGATAACTTTTTGGGGAATTTGCCATACCTTGGTTAATACACCTTCAATCGTCAAAAGCTATACCATTCTGGTCTTATATCTTCTCGTACTATCATACTAATATATATTTTTAGAAAACATTCCTTTCAAACCAAAGTTAAAAGGCGGGAAAGTAGTGTTTTGCTTCAAATGTGACATTGGACAAGATTTTTTTAAGTTTACGCTTTGATTAAATATAGGTATTTGATAAAAATTAGAAACATATGAAGTCCCGATTCATTATTGGTGTTCCGTTTTGAAATCGGATGTGAAATAGCTTAAATATTCGCTAAAATCCTAAGGAAGAGGACGAAAAAGGACATTGTTTCTTAAAATGAATGTTTGAAACGCTTATATATCGATAACTATTTGGGGAAATGGCCATAACTTGGTTAATACACCTTCAATCGTCAAAAGCTATACCATTCTGGTCTTATATCTTCTCGTACTATCATACTAATATATAGTTTTAGAAAACATTCCTTTCAAACCAAAGTTAAGAGGCGGGAAAGTAGTGTTTTGCTTCAAATGTGACATTGGACAAGATTTTTTTAAGTTTACGCCTTGATTAAATAAAGGTATTTGATAAAAATTAGAAACATATGAAGTCCCGATTCATTATTGGTATTCCGTTTCGAAATCGGATGTGAAATGGCTTAAATATTCGCTAAAAACCTAAGGAAGAGGACGAAAAAGGACATTCTTTCTTAAAACGAATGTTTGAAACGCTTTTATATCGATAACTTTTTGGGGAATTGGCCACAACTTGGTTAATACACCTTCAATCGTCAAAAGTTATACCATTCTGGTCTTAAATCTTCGACTACTATCATACTAATATATATTTTTAGAAAACATTCCTTTCAAACCAAAGTTAAGAGGCGGGAAAGTAGTGTTTTGCTTCAAATGTGACATTGGACAAGATTTTTTTAAGTTTACGCCTTGATTAAATAAAGGTATTTGATAAAAATTAGAAACATATGAAGTCCCGATTCATTATTGGTATTCCGTTTCGAAATCGGATGTGAAATGGCTTAAATATTCGCTAAAAACCTAAGGAAGAGGACGAAAAAGGACATTCTTTCTTAAAATAAATGTTTGAAACGCTTATATATCGATAACTATTTGGGGAATTGGCCATAACTTGGTTAATACACCTTCAATCGTCAAAAGCTATACCATTCTGGTCTTATACCTTCGCGTACTATCATACTAATATATAGTTTTAGAAAACATTCCTTTCAAACAAAAGTTAAAAGGCGGGAAAGTAGTGTTTTGCTTCAAATGTGACATTGGACAAGATTTTTTTAAGTTTACGCTTTGATTAAATATAGGTATTTGATAAAAATTAGAAACATATGAAGTCCCGATTCATTATTGGTATTCCGTTTCGAAATCGGATGTGAAATGGCATAGATATTCGCTAAAAACCTAAGGAAGAGGACGAAAAAGGACATTCTTTCTTAAAATGAATGTTTGAAAGGCTTTTATATCGATAACTTTTTGGGGAATTTGCCATAACTTGGTTAATACACCTTCAATCGTCAAAAGATATACCATTCTGGTCTTATATCTTCGACTACTATCATATTAATATATATTTTTAGAAAACATTCCTTTCAAACCGAAGTTAAAGGGCAAGAAAAGAGTGTTTGGGGTTAAATGTGATATTTGACAAGTTTTTTATAAGTTCACGCATTGATTAAATATAGGTATTTGATAAAAATTAGAAACATATGAAGTCCCGATTCATTATTGGTGTTCCGTTTTGAAATCGGATGTGAAATAGCTTAAATATTCGCTAAAATCCTAAGGAAGAGGACGAAAAAGGACATTGTTTCTTAAAATGAATGTTTGAAACGCTTATATATCGATAACTATTTGGGGAATTGGCCATAACTTGGTTAATACACCTTCAATCGTCAAAAGCTATACCATTCTGGTCTTATATCTTCTCGTACTATCATACTAATATATAGTTTTAGAAAACATTCCTTTCAAACCAAAGTTAAGAGGCGGGAAAGTAGTGTTTTGCTTCAAATGTGACATTGGACAAGATTTTTTTAAGTTTACGCCTTGATTAAATAAAGGTATTTGATAAAAATTAGAAACATATGAAGTCCCGATTCATTATTGGTATTCCGTTTCGAAATCGGATGTGAAATGGCTTAAATATTCGCTAAAAACCTAAGGAAGAGGACGAAAAAGGACATTCTTTCTTAAAACGAATGTTTGAAACGCTTTTATATCGATAACTTTTTGGGGAATTGGCCACAACTTGGTTAATACACCTTCAATCGTCAAAAGTTATACCATTCTGGTCTTAAATCTTCGACTACTATCATACTAATATATATTTTTAGAAAACATTCCTTTCAAACACAAGTTAAAAGGCGGGAAAGTAGTGTTTTGCTTCAAATGTGACATTGGACAAGATTTTTTTAAATTTACGCTTTGATTAAATATAGTTATTTGATAAAAATTAGAAACATATAAAGTCCCGATTCATTATTGGTATTCCGTTTCGAAATCGGATGTGAAATGGCTTAAATATTCGCTAAAAACCTAAGGAAGAGGACGAAAAAGGACATTCTTTCTTAAAATGAATGCTTGAAAAGCTTTTATATCGATAACTTTTTGGGGAATTTGCCATACCTTGGTTAATACACCTTCAATCGTCAAAAGCTATACCATTCTGGTCTTATATCTTCTCGTACTATCATACTAATATATATTTTTAGAAAACATTCCTTTCAAACCAAAGTTAAAAGGCGGGAAAGTAGTGTTTTGCTTCAAATGTGACATTGGACAAGATTTTTTTAAGTTTACGCTTTGATTAAATATAGGTATTTGATAAAAATTAGAAACATATGAAGTCCCGATTCATTATTGGTGTTCCGTTTTGAAATCGGATGTGAAATAGCTTAAATATTCGCTAAAATCCTAAGGAAGAGGACGAAAAAGGACATTGTTTCTTAAAATGAATGTTTGAAACGCTTATATATCGATAACTATTTGGGGAATTGGCCATAACTTGGTTAATACACCTTCAATCGTCAAAAGCTATACCATTCTTGTCTTATATCTTCTCGTACTATCATACTTATATATATTTTTAGAAAACAGTCCTTTCAAACCAAAGTTAAGAGGCGGGAAAGTAGTGTTTTGCTTCAAATGTGACATTGGACAAGATTTTTTTAAGTTTACGCCTTGATCGAATAAAGGTATTTGATAAAAATTAGAAACATATGAAGTCCCGATTCATTATTGGTATACCGTTTCGAAATCGGATGTGAAATGGCTTAAATATTCGCTAAAAACCTAAGGAAGAGGACGAAAAAGGACATTCTTTCTTAAAACGAATGTTTGAAACGCTTATATATCGATAACTTTTTGGGGAATTTGCCATAACTTGGTTGATACACCTTCAATCGTCAAAAGCTATACCAATCTGGTCTTAAATCTTCGACTACTATCATACTAATATATATTTTTAGAAAACATTCCTTTCAAACACAAGTTAAAAGGCGGGAAAGTAGTGTTTTGCTTCAAATGTGACATTGGACAAGATTTTTTTAAATTTACGCTTTGATTAAATATAGTTATTTGATAAAAATTAGAAACATATGAAGTCCCGATTCATTATTGGTGTTCCGTTTCGAAATCGGATGTGAAATGGCTTAAATATTCGCTAAAAACCTAAGGAAGAGGACGAAAAAGGACATTCTTTCTTAAAATGAATGTTTGAATTGCTTTTATATCGATAACTTTTTGGGGAATTTGCCATACCTTGGTTAATACACCTTCAATCGTCAAAAGCTATACCATTCTGGTCTTATATCTTCGCGTACTATCATACTAATATATATTTTTAAAAAACATTCCTTTCAAACAAAAGTTAAAAGGCGGGAAAGTAGTGTTTTGCTTCAAATGTGACATTGGACAAGATTTTTTTAAGTTTACGCCTTGATCGAATAAAGGTATTTGATAAAAATTAGAAACATATGAAGTCCCGATTCATTATTGGTATACCGTTTCGAAATCGGATGTGAAATGGCTTAAATATTCGCTAAAAACCTAAGGAAGAGGACGAAAAAGGACATTCTTTCTTAAAACGAATGTTTGAAACGCTTATATATCGATAACTTTTTGGGGAATTTGCCATAACTTGGTTGATACACCTTCAATCGTCAAAAGCTATACCAATCTGGTCTTATATCTTCGCGTACTATCATACTAATCTATATTTTTAGAAAACATTCCTTTCAAACAAAAGTTAAAAGGCAGGAAAGTAGTGTTTTGCTTCAAATGTGACATTGGACAAGATTTTTTTAAGTTTACGCTTTGATTAAATATAGTTATTTGATAAACATTAGAAACATATAAAGTCCCGATTCATTATTGGTATTCCGTTTCGAAATCGGATGTGAAATGGCTTAAATATTCGCTAAAGACCTAAGGAAGAGGACGAAAAAGGACATTCTTTCTTAAAATGAATGTTTGAAATGCTTTTATATCGATAACTTTTTGGGGAATTTGCCATAACTTGGTTAATACACCTTCAATCGTCAAAAGCTATACCATTCTGGTCTTATATCTTCGCGTACTATCATACTTATAAATATTTTTAGAAAACATTCCTTTCAAACCAAAGTTAAAAGGCGGGAAAGTAGTGTTTTGCTTCAAATGTGACATTGGACAAGATTTTTGTAAGTTTACGCTTTGATTAAATATAGGTATTTGATCAAAATTAGAAACATATGAAGTCCCGATTCATTATTGGTGTACCGTTTCGAAATCGGATGTGAAATGGTGTAAATATTCGCTAAAAACCTAAGGAAGAGGACAAAATAGGACGTTCCTACAAAAATGAATGTTTGAAACGCTTATATATCGATAATTATTTGGGGAATTAGCCATAACTTGGTTAATACACCTTCAATCGTCAAAAGCTATACCATTCTGGTCTTATATCTTCGCGTACTATCATACTAATATATATTTTTGGAAAAAATTCCTTTCAAACAAAAGTTAAAAGGCGGGAAAGTAGTGTTTTGCTTCAAATGTGACATTGGACAAGATTTATTTAAGTTTACGCCTTGATTAAATAAAGGTATTTGATAAAAATTAGAAACATATGAAGTCCCGATTCATTATTGGTATTCCGTTTCGAAATCGGATGTGAAATGGCTTGAATATTCGCTAAAAACCTAAGGAAGAGGACGAAAAAGGACATTCTTTCTTAAAACGAATGTTTGAAACGCTTTTATATCGATAACTTTTTGGGGAATTGGCCACAACTTGGTTAATACACCTTCAATCGTCAAAAGTTATACCATTCTGGTCTTAAATCTTCGACTACTATCATACTAATATATATTTTTAGAAAACAGTCCTTTCAAACCGAAGTTAAAGGGCAAGAAAAGAGTGTTTGGGTTTAAATGTGATATTTGACAATATTTTAATAAGTTTACGCTTTGATTATATATAGGTATTTGATAAAAATTTAAAACATATGAAGTCCCGATTCATTATTGGTGTTCCGTTTTGAAATCGGATGTGAAATGGCTTAAATATTCGTTAAAAACCTAAGGAAGAGGACGAAAAAGGACATTCTTTCTTAAAATGAATGTTTGAAAGGCTTTTATATCGATAACTATTTGGGGAATTTGCCATAACTTGGTTAATACACCTTCAATCGTCAAAAGCTATACCATTCTGGTCTTATATCTTCGCGTACTATCATACTAATATATATTTTTAGAAAACATTCCTTTCAAACAAAAGTTAAAAGGCGGGAAAGTAGTGTTTTGCTTCAAATGTGACATTGGACAAGATTTTTTTAAGTTTACGCCTTGATTAAATAAAGGTATTTGATAAAAATTAGAAACATATGAAGTCCCGATTCATTATTGGTATTCCGTTTCGAAATCGGATGTGAAATGGCTTAAATATTCGCTAAAAACCTAAGGAAGAGGACGAAAAAGGACATTCTTTCTTAAAATGAATGTTTGAAAGGCTTTTATATCGATAACTATTTGGGGAATTTGCCATAACTTGGTTAATACACCTTCAATCGTCAAAAGCTATACCATTCTGGTCTTATATCTTCGCGTACTATCATACTAATATATATTTTTAGAAAACATTCCTTTCAAACAAAAGTTAAAAGGCGGGAAAGTAGTGTTTTGCTTCAAATGTGACATTGGACAAGATTTATTTAAGTTTACGCCTTGATTAAATAAAGGTATTTGATAAAAATTAGAAACATATGAAGTCCCGATTCATTATTGGTATTCCGTTTCGAAATCGGATGTGAAATGGCTTAAATATTCGTTAAAAACCTAAGGAAGAGGACGAAAAAGGACATTCTTTCTTAAAACGAATGTTTGAAACGCTTTTATATCGATAACTTTTTGGGGAATTGGCCACAACTTGGTTAATACACCTTCAATCGTCAAAAGTTATACCATTCTGGTCTAAAATCTTCGACTACTATCATACTAATATATATTTTTAGAAAACATTCCTTTCAAACAAAAGTTAAAAGGCGGGAAAGTAGTGTTTTGCTTCAAATGTGACATTGGACAAGATTTTTTTAAGTTTACGCCTTGATCAAATAAGGGTATTTGATAAAAATTAGAAACATATAAAGTCCCGATTCATTATTGGTATACCGTTTCGAAATCGGATGTGAAATGGCTTGAATATTCGCTAAAAGCCTAAGGAAGAGGACGAAAAAGGACATTCTTTCTTAAAATGAATGTTTGAAAGGCTTTTATATCGATAACTATTTGGGGAATTTGCCATAACTTGGTTAATACACCTTCAATCGTCAAAAGCTATACCATTCTGGTCTTATATCTTCGCGTACTATCATACTAATATATATTTTTAGAAAACATTCCTTTCAAACCAAAGTTAAAAGGCGGGAAAGTAGTGTTTTGCTTCAAATGTGACATTGGACAAGATTTTTTTAAGTTTACGCTTTGATTAAATATAGGTATTTGATAAAAATTAGAAACAAATGAAGTCCCGATTCATTATTTGTGTTCCGTTTTGAAATCGGATGTGAAATTGCTCAAATATTCGCTAAAATCCTAAGGAAGAGGACGAAAAAGGACATTCTTTCTTAAAATGAATGTTTGAAACGCTTATATATCGATAATTATTTGGGGAATTAGCCATAACTTGGTTAATACACCTTCAATCGTCAAAAGCTATACCATTCTGGTCTTATATCTTCGCGTACTATCATACTAATATATATTTTTGGAAAAAATTCCTTTCAAACAAAAGTTAAAAGGCGGGAAAGTAGTGTTTTGCTTCAAATGTGACATTGGACAAGATTTATTTAAGTTTACGCCTTGATTAAATAAAGGTATTTGATAAAAATTAGAAACATATGAAGTCCCGATTCATTATTGGTATTCCGTTTCGAAATCGGATGTGAAATGGCTTAAATATTCGCTAAAAACCTAAGGAAGAGGACGAAAAAGGACATTCTTTCTTAAAACGAATGTTTGAAACGCTTTTATATCGATAACTTTTTGGGGAATTTGCCATAACTTGGTTAATACACCTTCAATCGTCAAAAGCTATACCATTCTGGTCTTATATCTTCGCGTACTATCATACTAATATATATTTTTAGAAAACATTCCTTTCAAACCGAAGTTAAAGGGCAAGAAAAGAGTGTTTGGGTTTAAATGTGATATTTGACAAGATTTTAATAAGTTTACGCTTTGATTATATATAGGTATTCGATAAAAATTTAAAACATATGAAGTCCCGATTCATTATTGGTGTTCCGTTTTGAAATCGGATGTGAAATGGCTTAACTATTCGCTAAAAACCTAAGGAAGAGGACGAAAAAGGATATTCTTTCCTAAAATAAATGTTTGAAACGCTCATATATCGATAACTATTTGGGGATTTGGCCATACCTTGGATAATACACCTTCAATCGTCAAAAGCTATACCATTCTGGTCTTATATCTTCGCGTACTATCATACTAATATTTATTTTTAGAAAACATTCCTTTCAAACAAAAGTTAAAAGGCGGGAAAGTAGTGTTTTGCTTCAAATGTGACATTGGACAAGATTTATTTAAGTTTACGCCTTGATTAAATAAAGGTATTTGATAAAAATTAGAAACATATGAAGTCCCGATTCATTATTGGTATTCCGTTTCGAAATCGGATGTGAAATGGCTTAAATATTCGCTAAAAACCTAAGGAAGAGGACGAAAAAGGACATTCTTTCTTAAAACGAATGTTTGAAACGCTTTTATATCGATAACTTTTTGGGGAATTTGCCATAACTTGGTTAATACACCTTCAATCGTCAAAAGCTATACCATTCTGGTCTTATATCTTCGCGTACTATCATACTAATATATATTTTTAGAAAACATTCCTTTCAAACACAAGTTAAAAGGCGGGAAAGTAGTGTTTTGCTTCAAATGTGACATTGGACAAGATTTTTTTAAATTTACGCTTTGATTAAATATAGTTATTTGATAAAAATTAGAAACAAATGAAGTCCCGATTCATTATTGGTATTCCGTTTCGAAATCGGATGTGAAATGGCTTAAATATTCGCTAAAAACCTAAGGAAGAGGACGAAAAAGGACATTCTTTCTTAAAATGAATGTTTGAAAGGCTTTTATATCGATAACTATTTGGGGAATTTGCCATAACTTGGTTAATACACCTTCAATCGTCAAAAGCTATACCATTCTGGTCTTATATCTTCGCGTACTATCATACTAATATTTATTTTTAGAAAACATTCCTTTCAAACAAAAGTTAAAAGGCGGGAAAGTAGTGTTTTGCTTCAAATGTGACATTGGACAAGATTTATTTAAGTTTACGCCTTGATTAAATAAAGGTATTTGATAAAAATTAGAAACATATGAAGTCCCGATTCATTATTGGTATTCCGTTTCGAAATCGGATGTGAAATGGCTTAAATATTCGCTAAAAACCTAAGGAAGAGGACGAAAAAGGACATTCTTTCTTAAAACGAATGTTTGAAACGCTTTTATATCGATAACTTTTTGGGGAATTGGCCATACCTTGGATAATACACCTTCAATCGTCAAAAGCTATACCATTCTGGTCTTATATCTTCGCGTACTATCATACTAATATTTATTTTTAGAAAACATTCCTTTCAAACAAAAGTTAAAAGGCGGGAAAGTAGTGTTTTGCTTCAAATGTGACATTGGACAAGATTTATTTAAGTTTACGCCTTGATTAAATAAAGGTATTTGATAAAAATTAGAAACATATGAAGTCCCGATTCATTATTGGTATTCCGTTTCGAAATCGGATGTGAAATGGCTTAAATATTCGCTAAAAACCTAAGGAAGAGGACGAAAAAGGACATTCTTTCTTAAAACGAATGTTTGAAACGCTTTTATATCGATAACTTTTTGGGGAATTGGCCACAACTTGGTTAATACACCTTCAATCGTCAAAAGTTATACCATTCTGGTCTAAAATCTTCGACTACTATCATACTAATATATATTTTTAGAAAACATTCCTTTCAAACCGAAGTTAAAGGGCAAGAAAAGAGTGTTTGGGTTTAAATGTGATATTTGACAAGATTTTAATAAGTTTACGCTTTGATTATATATAGGTATTCGATAAAAATTTAAAACATATGAAGTCCCGATTCATTATTGGTGTTCCGTTTTGAAATCGGATGTGAAATGGCTTAAATATTCGCTAAAAACCTAAGGAAGAGGACGAAAAAGGACATTCTTTCTTAAAATGAATGTTTGAAAGGCTTTTATATCGATAACTATTTGGGGAATTTGCCATAACTTGGTTAATACACCTTCAATCGTCAAAAGCTATACCATTCTGGTCTTATATCTTCGCGTACTATCATACTAATATATATTTTTAGAAAACATTCCTTTCAAACAAAAGTTAAAAGGCGGGAAAGTAGTTTTTTGCTTCAAATGTGACATTGGACAAGATTTTTTTAAGTTTACGCTTTGATTAAATATAGTTATTTGATAAAAATTAGAAACATATGAAGTCCCGATTCATTATTGGTGTACCGTTTCGAAATCGGATGTGAAATGGTTTAAATATTCGCTAAAAACCTAAGGAAGAGGACAAAATAGGACGTTCCTACAAAAATGAATGTTTGAAACGCTTTTATATCGATAAATTTTAGGGAATTAGCCATAATTTGGTTAATATACCTCCGATCGGCGAATGTTATACCTTCCTGATCTTGTATCTTCGAGTACTTTCATTCCCAATCAAAATCTGGAAAACCAATATCTGACCCGATTTTCGCATTTTTGAAAAGGGGTACCATCATGATTTTTTGCAAAAAATGAGCCAAATTTTTTTTTTCTAATTTTTTAAACTTTTGAATGCAGATTGAATGAAAATAAAGTTCTTATTCATAAATGGTATTCCGTTTTGAAATCGGATGTGAAATGGCTTAAATATTCGCTAAAAACCTAAGGAAGAGGACAAAAAAGGATATTCTTTCCTAAAATAAATGTTTGAAACGCTCATATATCGATAACTATTTGGGGAATTGGCCATAACTTGGTTAATACACCTTCAATCGTCAAAAGCTATACCATTCTGGTCTTATATCTTCGCGTACTATCATACTAATATTTATTTTTAGAAAACATTCCTTTCAAACAAAAGTTAAAAGGCGGGAAAGTAGTGTTTTGCTTCAAATGTGACATTGGACAAGATTTATTTAAGTTTAGGCCTTGATTAAATAAAGGTATTTGATAAAAATTAGAAACATATGAAGTCCCGATTCATTATTGGTATTCCGTTTCGAAATCGGATGTGAAATGGCTTAAATATTCGCTAAAAACCTAAGGAAGAGGACGAAAAAGGACATTCTTTCTTAAAACGAATGTTTGAAACGCTTTTATATCGATAACTTTTTGGGGAATTGGCCACAACTTGGTTAATACACCTTCAATCGTCAAAAGTTATACCATTCTGGTCTTAAATCTTCGACTACTATCATACTAATATATATTTTTAGAAAACATTCCTTTCAAACCGAAGTTAAAGGGCAAGAAAAGAGTGTTTGGGTTTAAATGTGATATTTGACAAGATTTTAATAAGTTTACGCTTTGATTATATATAGGTATTCGATAAAAATTTAAAACATATGAAGTCCCGATTCATTATTGGTGTTCCGTTTTGAAATCGGATGTGAAATGGCTTAAATATTCGCTAAAAACCTAAGGAAGAGGACGAAAAAGGACATTCTTTCTTAAAATGAATGTTTGAAACGCTTTTATATCGATAACTATTTGGGGAATTTGCCATAACTTGGTTAATACACCTTCAAAATGGCTTAAATATTCGCTAAAAACCTAAGGAAGAGGACGAAAAAGGACATTCTTTCTTAAAATGAATGTTTGAAACGCTTTTATATCGATAACTTTTTGGGGAATTGGCCACAACTTGGTTAATACACCTTCAATCGTCAAAAGTTATACCATTCTGCTCTTAAATCTTCGACTACTATCATACTAATATATATTTTTAGAAAACATTCAAACCGAAGTTAAAGGGCAAGAAAAGAGTGTTTGGGTTTAAATGTGATATTTGACAAGATTTGAATAAGTTTACGCTTTGATTATATACAGGTATTTGATAAAAATTTAAAACATATGAAGTCCCGATTCATTATTTGTGTTCCGTTTTAAAAATCGGATGTGAAATAGCTTAAATATTCGCTCAAATCCTAAGGAAGAGGACGAAAAAGGACATTCTTTCTTAAAATGAATGTTTGAAACGCTTATATATCGATAACTATTTGGGGAATTGGCCATAACTTGGTTAATACACCTTCAATCGTCAAAAGCTATACCATTCTGGTCTTATATCTTCGCGTACTATCATACTAATAGATATTTTTAGAAAACATTCCTTTCAAACAAAAGTTAAAAGGCGGGAAAGTAGTGTTTTGCTTCAAATGTGACATTGGACAAGATTTTTTTAAGTTTACGCCTTGATTAAATAAAGGTATTTGATAAAAATTAGAAACAAATGAAGTCCCGATTCATTATTGGTATTCCGTTTCGAAATCGGATGTGAAATGGCTTAAATATTCGCTATAAACCTAAGAGGACGAAAAAGGACATTCTTTCTTAAAATGAATGTTTGAAACGCTTATATATCGATAACTATTTGGGGAATTGGCCATAACTTGGTTAATACACCTTCAATCGTCAAAAGCTATACCATTCTGGTCTTATATCTTCGCGTACTATCATACTAATAGATATTTTTAGAAAACATTCCTTTCAAACAAAAGTTAAAAGGCGGGAAAGTAGTGTTTTGCTTCAAATGTGACATTGGACAAGATTTTTTTAAGTTTACGCTTTGATTAAATATAGTATTTGATAAAAATTAGAAACATATGAAGTCCCGATTCATTATTGGTGTTCCGTTTCAAAATCGGATGTTAAATGGCTTAAATATTCGCTAAAAACCTAAGGAAAAGGACGAAAAAGGACATTCTTTCTTAAAATGAATGTTTGAAACGCTTATATATCGATAACTTTTTGGGGAATTTGCCATAACTTGGTTAATACACCTTCAATCGTCAAAAGCTATACCATTATTCTCTTATATCTTCGCGTACTATCATACTAATATATATTTTTAGAAAACATTCCTTTCAAACAAAAGTTAAAGGGCGGGAAAGTAGTGTTTGGGTTTAAATGTGACATTGGACAAGATATTTTTAAGTTTACGCTTTGATTAAATATAGGTATTTGATAAAAATTAGAAACATATGAAGTCCCGATTCATTATTGGTATTCCGTTCCGAAATCGGATGTGAAATGGCATATATATTCGCTAAAAACCTAAGGAAGAGGACGAAAAAGGACATTCTTTCTTAAAATGAATGTTTGAAAGGCTTTTATATCGATAACTTTTTGGGGAATTTGCCATAACTTGGTTAATACACCTTCAATCGTCAAAAGTTATACCATTCTGGTCTTAAATCTTCGACTACTATCATACTAATATATATTTTTAGAAAACATTCAAACCGAAGTTAAAGGGCAAGAAAAGAGTGTTTGGGTTTAAATGTGATATTTGACAAGATTTGAATAAGTTTACGCTTTGATTATATATAGGTATTTGATAAAAATTTAAAACATATGAAGTCCCAATTCATTAATTGTGTTCCGTTTTAAAAATCGGATGTGAAATAGCTTAAATATTCGCTCAAATCCTAAGAAAGAGGACGAAAAAGGACATTCTTTCTTAAAATGAATGTTTGAAACGCTTATATATCGATAACTATTTGGGGAATAGGCCATAACTTGGTTAATACACCTTCAATCGTCAAAAGCTATACCATTCTGGTCTTATATCTTCGCGTACTATCATACTAATATATATTTTTAGAAAACATTCCTTTCAAACAAAAGTTAAAAGGCGGGAAAGTAGTGTTTTGCTTCAAATGTGACATTGGACAAGATTTTTTTAAGATTACGCCTTGATAAAATAAAGGTATTTGATAAAAATTAGAAACAAATGAAGGCCCGATTCATTATTGGTATTCCGTTTCGAAATCGGATGTGAAATGGTTTAAATATTCGCTAAAAACCTAAGGAAAAGGACGAAAAAGGACATTCTTTCTTAAAATGAATGTTTGAAACGCTTATATATCGATAACTTTTTGGGGAATTTGCCATAACTTGGTTAATACACCTTCAATCGTCAAAAGCTATACCATTATTCTCTTATATCTTCGCGTACTATCATACTAATATATATTTTTGGAAAACATTCCTTTCAAACAAAAGTTAAAAGGCGGGAAAGTAGTGTTTTGCTTCAAATGTGACATTGGACAAGATTTTTTTAAGTTTACGCTTTGATTAAATATAGGTATTTGATAAAAATTAGAAACATATAAAGTCCCGATTCATTATTGGTATTCCGTTTTGAAATCGGATGTGAAATGGCTTAAATATTCGCTAAAAACCTAAGGAAGAGGACGAAAAAGGACATTCTTTCTTAAAATGAATGTTTGAAACGCTTATATATCGATAACTATTTGGGGAATAGGCCATAACTTGGTTAATACACCTTCAATCGTCAAAAGCTATACCATTCTGGTCTTATATCTTCGCGTACTATCATACTAATATATAGTTTTAGAAAACATTCCTTTCAAACAAAAGTTAAAAGGCGGGAAAGTAGTGTTTTGCTTCAAATGTGACATTGGACAAGATTTTTTTAAGTTTACGCTTTGATTAAATATAGTTATTTGATAAAAATTAGAAACATATAAAGTCCCGATTCATTATTGGTATTCCGTTTTGAAATCGGATGTGAAATGGCTTAAATATTCGCTAAAAACCTAAGGAAGAGGACGAAAAAGGACATTCTTTCTTAAAATGAATGTTTGAAACGCTTATATATCGATAACTATTTGGGGAATAGGCCATAACTTGGTTAATACACCTTCAATCGTCAAAAGCTATACCATTCTGGTCTTATATCTTCGCGTACTATCATACTAATATATATTTTTAGAAAACATTCCTTTCAAACAAAAGTTAAAAGGCGGGAAAGTAGTGTTTTGCTTCAAATGTGACATTGGACAAGATTTTTTTAAGTTTACGCTTTGATTAAATATAGTTATTTGATAAAAATTAGAAACATATAAAGTCCCGATTCATTATTGGTATTCCGTTTTGAAATCGGATGTGAAATGGCTTAAATATTCGCTAAAAACCTAAGGAAGAGGACGAAAAAGGACATTCTTTCTTAAAATGAATGTTTGAAAGGCTTTTATATCGATAACTTTTTGGGGAATTTGCCATACCTTGGTTAATACACCTTCAATCGTCAAAAGCTATACCATTCTGGTCTTATATCTTCGCGTACCATCATACTAATATATATTTTTAGAAAACATTCCTTTCAAACAAAAGTTAAAAGGCGGGAAAGTAGTGTTTTGCTTCAAATGTGACATTGGACAAGATTTTTTTAAGTTTACGCCTTGATAAAATAAAGGTATTTGATAAAAATTAGAAACATATAAAGTCCCGATTCATTATTGGTATTCCGTTCCGAAATCGGATGTGAAATGGCATAAATATTCGCTAAAAACCTAAGGAAGAGGACGAAAAAGGACATTCTTTCTTAAAATGAATGTTTGAAAGGCTTTTATATCGATAACTTTTTGGGGAATTTGCCATACCTTGGTTAATACACCTTCAATCGTCAAAAGCTATACCATTTTGGTCTTATATCTTCTCGTACTATCATACTTATATATATTTTCAGAAAACATTCCTTTCCTTTCTTGTATCTTTAAGTACTTTCATTCCCAATCAAAATCCGGAAAACCAATATCTAATCCAATTTTCTCATTTTTTTTGTTCTAATTTTGTAAACTTTTAATGCAGATCGAATGGAAATAACGTTCTTATTCATAAATGGTATTCCTTTTCGAAATCGGATGTGAAATGGCTTAAATATTCGCTAAAAACCTAAGGAAGAGGACGAAAAAGGACATTCATCGTAGAGTACTATCTAATTATCGTATATCTATCAGGCCATGTTTGACACGATTTTATAAAGTTAACGCTTCGATTTTATAATCTTTGATTATAATGGACAGGAAATGAAGTCCCGCTTCTAGTATGGTATCTTGGTGGGAAATCGGGTACAAAATAGAAAAAATCTCCTCAAAAGCTTAAGCATAAGAATAAGAAAGGGACATTTGGGGTTGTAAGTGACATTGAATTAGTAGAAATTTTACCGAATTTGACATAACTTGCTTTGTTTACCTCCAATCAGCGAAGGGTATACCTTCCTGAATTTGTATCTTCGAGTACTATATATTTATAGTAAGTCCATCAAGCGTATTCCTTAAAATCTTAAGGCCTATGGCGAGAAAAGTTATATGGGCGTATAGGCTATGTTTGAAATGATTTTATACAATTACCACTTCGATTAAATAGGAATCTTTAATAAATATGGACAAAAAATAAAGTCTCCATTCGTAAATGGTATCTTGGTCCAAAATCGGATACAAAATTGAAAAAATATCCCTAAAAACTTCAGCAAAAGGATGAGAAATGAGTTTTTGACGAATGTCCACATTCTGTATTTTGAAAATCTGAAATTTCCCTTTTTTGAACAGTATTTTTTTAATATTTGAGCTAATTTGCAACCGATTTTGAAACGAAATGACATTTTTAAATCAGGGCTTCAATCTTCATTAACCTGCATCCAAAGTTCCAAAAAATCGATTAAAAAAAAATTTAGTCGATTTTTGAAAAAATCATGATGGGACCCCTTTCAAAATTTTGAAAAATCGACTTAATTTTTTTTTGTTTAGTTTCTCGAATTGTTTGATGCAGATCGAAGCAGACTGAATGACTGATTCATAAATGGTACTTCGTTTTTAAATCGAACAAAATATGAGTAAGATATACAACAAAAAGTGTGTGAAAAACTTTGCCGGAGGCAATACTTATTCAAAATTGTTATCCAAACAAAAGACTTGCAGCTAACGTATCATTTAAAAATTTACATAAAAAAGTAAATTGAAATGACAACAATTAGCAGGGTCTTACAATTTTCTCAAATACCTTTGGCACAATATCAATTAAAAATCAATACGACAATTTGTTAAGAGAGAAGCTCCCTATCCGTTGACTTGGGAAGTGTGAGAATAGCTTTGATCCGTCAAGGGTAGAAGTTAAATATTAAAATATAATTCATGTTTAACTAAAAATAGTAATTGCTAATTAATCTCTAAGTCACAGAGCACTGAACTATTTGGAATAAAAGGAAAACCCCTCGAGGCTAGTAAGTACCAAAGCCTCTCCAGCCGACATTCAGCTGGAAAATATAAAATCTCGCTTTAACGAGCGCGCGCGCGAATTATTGAAATACAAAAAACTCTCAAGTGGCAATTGAGAAATAAAACAAAAAATATCAAGTGATCATCGACGATGTTGGTGGCAGCCGCTCAAGTGGCAGCGCATCTAATTATTCACGCGGTTAATTCTGTTGCCACCTATCGACAGATTTGATCTTATAAGCGCTTGATTTACGGGGAGAACACTGCCAGAAAATCATGTTTCTTCATCGACTGTTAACCGGCACTTTTAAAAGCAATTAACACCTTAATCATTGCATTTATTTACTCTTGATTTCAAAAGGCGAAAGAAGGAAGAGTGAACGTTCAGTAAACTTTGAAATAAACTTATTTTCCCATCTATTGATTTTTTCACTCATTAGTTATAATAAGCAGTGATCATATCTATAAGTTTTTCAATGATGTGAAGTAAAATCTTATCAAAAATGAGGATGGATCTGAAGCTACTTATGATCCATAAAGGAAAATAATGTTTTACCAACCTTTTTATTTAAATTTTTTTGTCGCTTAGATTCAGATCCGTTTTCTGAGTCTCCTATTATTAAATTTAAAAATAATTTATATATAAGATAAAGTAATTCAACGATCATTTTTGAATGCCTAGAAGCCCAACCCTTTCGTGTAGGGTACAAAGAGAATAATTCAAGCTTTATCGGCTTGCTCGAGATGCCGCCTCGTTTTCTGCTTCATCAGTCTGCCGAGAAACTTGGAACCGCTACAACGTCGTGTCCCGGAATAGAAAATAATTACAGCACTTGCGGAAAATATGCTGGTTCTCATACTATTATTAGTTTCTAATGGATTCATCGGAGTGATCGGGGACGGAGATGATTACCGGGAACCGCGAGTGGATATTGGAAAATGTCTGGAGTTCTGCCACCTCAAATATATTCCCTACTTGCTCTGCAAGGACGAAGATGACAAGCTGGCCACAAATCCCTGGGAAGCCTGTCATCGGGGCCATTGTGATAAGGATAAAATTAAACTGAAATACGTCACCAAAAACGGGACCAAAAAACGAAATAATTATGTACCGGAAACTAGAGCTGGAGAATCGGCTTTTTTTAGGTATCTGTGTTTGGATCGGAGGGGTCTGCCGCAGCAGTTGAAATGTGAAATTCGGGATGGGAAACGAAAATGGGAGGATGAGGACGACATTAGGTGCTATGAGCCAAGGGAGTTGAGCTCAAATCTCAACATGCTGGTTGTGGAGAAGCCCCCCGATATGATACCCCAACTAAACGAAATTCTCAATCAGTCCAACGTAACCCTCAACCCCGTAGACATTTCCAGCATTGCCGAAATTATAAAAAATGCCTTCGACATACCCGAGAAAAAGGCCTCCATGGCAACCCATCTAATTGGCATTAGTCTGAAGGTAATGGAAACCGAAAAGAAGACTCTTCGCCTCTCCGCCGAGCTAAACGCCACGAATTCCCTTCTCATAAATTTCGAGGAGAATCTGAATGCTTTGGCACCTCAACTTTTATCAGAGATTCGAGAATCGGACCCCAGCCCTTCCTCAACTAAAGTGATCCAGTCTGAGATCTTTTGGGAACTGGGAGTCAAGGCATTCATCAGCGGCAATCTGAGTGTGTTCTTCGTGAATCCCGACGTCGCCAATGTCACTGGCATTTCCCTGCACTGGGATGCCACGGCTAGTCAGTGGAGCTACAACGTAATATATTCATCAAACCACACGGAAAATATTAGAAATCTTCAGAATCTGGAGACTGCAGCATTTTTGCCCGATAAGCTCTGGCAGGAGGTAAAGAGAAAGGGGGCAAAATATCTAATCTTTAAGGTCTACAAACAAGATGTACTGTTTGTGGAAACGGAGGAGGAGCTCCAACGACAACCGACTAGCGTCGTTATCTCCATAACCATATCGGGATGGCAGGGTAAATATCATAGATAAAAGATATTGTTTAACTTATGAGTGTTCCACCGCAGAAAAGAGCAAAATATTTCAATAGATAAAATTCAACTCCATTTGAGTGTTTGAAAATAGTTGCCGTTTAGTTACTTTTTATAACATTTATTAATTTTTCAGAACACAATTTGCCTGGCAAGTTGCCGATATTTTTGAGGAATGGAAACACAGATTCCTCTCTTGCGGAAGGAGGATGTGGCTACTGGAATTATGCCACTTGGCTCAGTGATGGAGTTTCAACTTTTGGCAATGGCAAGTCCAACCTTATTAACAACTCTGTGATCCTTTGCTTTGCGGATCACCTCACCCAGTTTACATTTCTTTTGGGAAATACCCGGACTCAAGCTGAACCGGAAACCATCCACGACTCCATTTTGGATATAATAACCAATGTGGGACTGATTTTATCGCTTGGCGGGATCTTCTTTATCTTCCTAACCGCCATTATTTTTAAGAGCTTCCGAAGAATGGCGTCTACGAAAATATTGCTTAATTTCTGCCTGTCCTTGGCCATGCAGCTGATCCTCTTCCTGGTTGTTAGTAACGCCCAGTTCCTGGACCAATTCAAAATCAAGGAGCGCATCAATATCGATGCTTGCCTGTTCATGGGAGCCCTAATGCAGTACCTCCTGCTGGTTGTATTCACCTGGATGCTGATCATCGCCTTCCTGCAGTATAAGAGATACGTCACTGTCTTGGGCGTTACCCATCCAAATCATTATATTATGATATCAGCCATTTTGGCCTGGACCCTGCCGTTGCTGCCCACCCTCCTGGTTGTCTTCCTGGATCCCGATTCGTACATACCCAAGGACCCAGCCCAGGATCTTCCCATCATTTGCTATCCCTCTGGGTCAGGTCTGGCCCTGGGCGTGATTCTGCCCATTGGACTGATCACCTTGGCCAACACCCTAATAGTGGGCTACATTTTCTGGAGTGTGTACAAAGCCCTAATCCAGCGCAGGGTAATCATGAGCCAGCTGCGACTCTTCTCCCTGCAGTTTTTCCTCCTCGGAATCTCCTGGATCTTTGGCCTTTGCACCGTTTTTGGCTTCGGCATAGTCTTCTCCTACCTTTTCTGCATTACGGCCACCATGCAGGGCTTTATTTTGTTCCTCTACTTCGTGGCCTTCAACAGGGAGAACCAACTGGCCTGGATGCGACTGTGTTGCCTGAAGACCAAGAAGACCGGCAAGAGCGAGCAGGAAACCACAGACATTCCCATGGATTCCACGAGTCCAGGAAGTCAAAATTCTTCGTCATCGTCAAACCAATTACATAAGCACATTAAATAACTAAAAGTTTAATTTTTCTTTAAAGAGATTATCCGGATTTAGCAATTTTTCTTGTATAAATTTGTATTTAAAATTGTGTCGAAATTATGAACCTTAAGCCAGTCATCAAAGTCTTAGTATGTAAGCGAATAGCTTTAATAAATAAAATTATTTATTCAAATGCAACAAAAAGTTTATGGTAATTGTGCATAACATTTTTTATTTATGAATGGGTTTGTAATAGTTGGCAATTGATAATAAAAACCGGTTTTATATATTGCTAAATATCTCAGTTATCTTGCAAAAACTATTACTTTAATCTGTAAATATGAACTATATAAAAATTTTGTTTTTAAATACTTTTATTTTTATAATTGATAATGAGTTTTAGATATAGTTTTTTATTTAAAAATAAAAGTAAAAGTGGAAAGCTTAGAAAAGAGTTCAACCAGCATAAACTTGTTGCGCTTAAAGCTCATGTGCACTGCTTTGCCGACTTAAGGCGTTTTTAACCGCATAAAGCTTCCAGACGGCAGACAAGTGGTTCCCCGCTCACTTTGAATTCAAATGGCTTCTAATTTATGTAAATGAGATGACAACTTAGATTTTGGCGAATGTATTTTATAGATTACGATTGAATGCGATAGGGTCGTAATTCTTAGTCATGGCTCTGAGGGGATGGTGGTGAGTTAATTTAGTTTGGGCGAACTATAATGCCAACACTACGCTCTACGCTAAACTATAATCTAAAATTGGTCGAGCCAACCAGTAGGATTAAAGCAAATTAGCCATTTACTGGTTGTCGTTGACATTCCACAGCCAGAAGCCGCACACGAACTCGTTTGAACAACAAACGCCGCCGCCTTGGATAACGAAAACATCTCTCGAAATCGAAATCGAAAATATCGAAGTGCCTCATCGTTTTATCACCAGCAACCGTAGCGGTATGTAAGAGCTTCCGGGTACCACGTCTCTGCCTTCCGGCAGGAAGTTCCGGGCGTAGTTCTTCGGCGTCGGCGTGTTGGGAGGCAGGGCGTAGTCCAGAATGTTTTCCGACGCCGATCCGGTGGATCCAGCCGGCACCACCCACACTTGCATTGCCTGGGGGCGCTTTTCCTCGGAAATTTCAGCTTTCGCCTGTTGGAACTGGGATCTCCGGGAGAAATGGGCCTGGTCCGCCCGCTGGAACCTATCGAGGTGACCTTGAATGATGCGACGCAGGGCGGCCATAGTGCTTGGCGGGGTGCTAGGTGCAGCGTACACGTAAGTCCTGACCGGGGCCCGTGGCAGATAGTCCCGATTCTGATTGGCGGCACTCGCCATAGCCAGCAGGGTCAGCATCTAAAAGATAAATCGCAATCAACAAATACATTCCAAAGGAAAAATACGCAGAAATTTAACCTTCGAAATTAAAAAAAAAAACGATTCGTTATAGGCCTTTAATTTGTTGCCAATATAAATTTTAAAATGAATTCCAAGGGTATATTTTAAAACAGATTGGTATATTATCTTTTAATTAATTAGTTTTAATTTAAATAATACAGTTTATTACAGTTAAATTTATTTATTTAGACAGTGAAAAAGATTTATTGCAGTCGTAAAAGGCAGCTCAACTAAATGTGGCTTCTTGACAATATTTGCGACATAAGTTCAACGAAAATCTGATTGAAAGTTATTGAAACTAATACTTTTTAAATATTAATATTTTATGTAGTGTACCAATAAGTTTTTTCATAAGCCTGCAAACTTTTCTATTAATATTAACTTACCCAAAAAGTTGTCCAGTACATGGTCCTGGAAACTATATCCAATATATCCAATTTATCCAAAAATATCTCGCCCTGGAGCAGCTCCCTGTCTACTAAATCCAACCGATCTCCTGATAGTTCAGCAACAGACTGAAGCCAGTGGAGCGGCTTCTGCTCAGAAGACTCGTTTCAAGTTCAGGGTCTCCTGCATTTACATAAATTTCTACCAACCCGACTGGCTGCCATTCTCCATTCTCTGGGCTTGGACTGAGTTTTTTATGTGAAATCTAATTCTGTTTTGTGCACGGCTGGCACTTGATTTATGCATGGAAGATTGCTATATTTTTTTCTCAAAATTTAGCAAACTATCACTGGAACCTGTGATCGTGTTGTGATGTCGGCACTACAGACCAGTTGGATCGATCACGGGTTGCCACTAAATCTGGCCAGACTAGAGACCAACCCAAGCTGAAGATACAATCGCAATCTTTGCCATTTTTTTGTTCTCAGCTCCCATGGATAGACCAGGGGTCAGGTTTTTTTTTTGGGGCTCAGACTAAGAGGCGACTTTGGGCTCTTCACGCCATAATAACTATGCAAATTGGGTTCGATTCGGCTGAATAAATCAAATTTATGAGTGTTCAGCTTACATCGAGTTGAGCCATCATTCACTCAATTAGCATAATGATGGCCAAAAGCTATATGGCCAAAAGCGTGTCCAGATCGTCTGGTTTCAGCTTCCTTTTGTAGTGCGTTGACAATAAGAATCGTGTATTTATATTGATTTTTAATCGTCGCCTCTTTATGCCTAACAATGCGCATTAAAAGCATATCGACGACCGTTTGTCTTGTCATTCGATATGCCGGCCTGACAGCCCCAAAAAAAAAACATATATCTCTCTCTGCTGGATATATAATTTTGATCCGAAGATTGGCAGTCAACAACAGGGGAGCGCATAATGCGATTCATATGCTAACTCATAAGCGGCTTCAAGCTTCAACAGTCGTCGGACTCGATTGAGATGTTCCTAATGGCAGATCATCAATCGATTCGACCAGATTAACATTTATTTGGTTGTAGGAACCAGCGGGCCAATTGCTAAATGATCCCCGAACATTTTTATGACTTCTCGATTGATTGTAAAGTCGAAGAGGTCTCTTTGGTTTACTTTTGAATTGATTAATTATATGAAACGGTCAATTTTATATTCATTTGATGGCATAAATAGTTTAATTTGGTGTTTTTAATTATGTTTATAAAACAAGTTTGTATTTTAATAGCTCTTTTATTTAGTTTAACTCGCCCTGTTCATAGGCAGAGAGCTGCACGAGTCACTTTTTCTTTTTCATACTTGAGTATTGATGTCTTTCTAACAATTTTGTTTATGTACAATGGTAATTGGATCATATTTAATCATACTCGTTACAGTTCTCAATATCTCTCCAACAAATTACCAAAAAAACTTAGTCAAAAGCAGTCTTAAATTCATTTTGTTGTTTAATTTTCTGTTACCATTCAAAAAATGTGGAAGTTCCCTTTGGAATGTAAATTCCAAATATCCATCAGATTCTTAAGCGGAATACCTTATATAATTCCTAAATCAATTCTCTATAATTCTGCAATAATCTAGAAATAAATTTTCTTTTAGATTCTTTGTAAAATTTTCTGGTGAATCCCCTTTCAAAAAATATGGAAGTTCCCTTTGAAATGTAAATATGGCCGCATCGAGGGCTGGGTATTTGCCAATAACTATCCGATTCTTAAGATGAATACCTTGAACGATTTGTACATCAATTCTCTATCAATCTGCATCAAAATCTAGAAATACATTTAAATAAGGATTTCTTGTCAAATTTTCTGGTTCCTGGGAATCCCCCTTCGAAATATATAAAATGAAAACATGAGCCGCATCGAATGCTGTATCTTTGTCAATAGCCAACCGATTCTTAAGTGAAATGTCTTAACGATTTCTAAATCGATTCTCTATCAAATTGTATCTATATTTAATCTGTATTTTGTTGGACTAAGATGTTGGAAGTTAAGTTGGGACTCGAGCCGAGCTTGGCTTCCGTTGCCAGTTTTGGTATTTTCTCTTTTCTGGTATATTTAAAAGATGCGGGTATATTTTAGTACATTGATGGCTGGTCAACCAAAGTTAAAATCTTTGGCTCTCTTTTCCGATTCGAAAACGAAAGAGAGAATGAATTGCCGCGACTTTTTGTTTTTGGATATATATTTCTGTTTTCTTCGTTTCGATACGATTTGATGCGTATGCGTGCGGAATTAGAGTGAAAATATTGCCTTCGATTTAGTTAGTGAACCGCCGCGTCCATCCGTTCGCTTCGGTTCTCATCTGCGAGTATTTACAAGTACAAGTGTCCCTGTGTTTGTGTGTTCAAAAATTCCTGCATCCCGTCAAGATATTTGCTGTTTTTCTGCCTCAAGTGCCGGTTTTCCAGCTTAACTATTGGTAAGTACGAGCGACACTATTTCTTCGGGCCAAGACCTCATCCTCGTGAAAGAATTAGTCATCGCTATTAGTTTTTTGAAGTTTATGAAAAAAGTGGCGCGACCGCCTCCTGTTTCCCGCCGCACCCAGTTGCAGGCGGCGCAAAGAGAAATGTTGCGGAAGCAACAGACAATTAAGAGAGCCCTTACTCGCGAAAGAGCACACACGTGTCGGCGGGGAAAACCAGTAACAGGGACGTAGCAATGACCTTCCGCGAGGGGGTGGCAGTATTCAGGAGGTTACTCCAGTTCAGTATGAAATAAATCGGTTTTAAAACGATTGTTTTTTTTAAATTAACATGTGTTTTTTTTATTTTTAATTAAAAATTTATTCTGTTTATATTAATTTAAATATTAATTTAGAAGTTGGAGTTCTTTCTAATTCTTTAAATTTACGTTTTGGTTAATTTGGAAACCCTGTATGAGATATTAGTTAACCACATGTTGGATGCGGGTGCATCAATTGCATAGTCAGAGAAAAATCTTTTATTTTGTAAAAATATAATCATGCGCAGATGTTTCTACTATATTTTCTCTTTTTTTTTGTAATTAAAGATGGGAAAGAATATAGGAATTCCTGTGGGGTGGTGTCCTTCTATCCGGCTCCCTGCTTAAAGGCACGTAATTCTTGCAAGCAGTCCATAAAACTATCTCAAAGATACATCTGAAAGATACTTTAATATAGAAATTTTCTATATGCTGGAATGTATAATTTAACAATTGTGGGAATTTATATATTTTTTGTTATTAATTGAATGAGTTCATAAGTTATTTTTCTTTTATTAAAAAGGGTTGAATTTATTCGAAGAATGCGGAAGCGTTGTTGAACTTCACTGACACTGCAGTTTTCGATTTGTTGCGGGGTCAGCAATTGAGTTGCCCCAAATAATTGGAACACTACAAAGTATCCACTTAATAAACAATATTTACTCTGCATATACTTTGTTTTTTGTACTATATATAGGCAGAGTATTTATTGACTAAAAAGTATCTCGTTTCAAAGGTCTTGTTTGTAGATGCAACGATGCAGTTGGAGAGTACTAATTGATCAGTGTGATCCTTGAACCCCAGCTAGGAACTTAAAAACAAAATCAACAAAAGGTAATTAACATTTGTTGGGCAAACAAATGAAAATCCTCTCGAGAAATGGCTTTCCACTCGAAGTTAACCCGCAGCAGCAGGTTGGGTGGGGCCTGCACCCCTGGGATCGATTCGCCATGGACTCGCACATTTTCTAAGAGAATCTTGCGGTTCACAGACACACATAAACCGCAAAGAATATTTATCGACCCGAATAGAAATTTCATTCCAATGGCTGGCAACGGTGCGAGCGTCCAAAGTCCAAGCGAATTTGGGCTCTCTAGCCTCTGTAGCAGCCAGATCCGATCCGTCGATCCGTCGGTCGGTCGTGTGTGCCGTCGTATGGGTGCTCGCTAATATATGTTTTAACATCGCATGCTTAATAAGCACTTCTTGGCAGTGTCATTATGTTCCGAGTTCTTAACCGGTTTGCCCTACCATGGCCAAGAACAATCGGTTCGGTGCGGTTCGGTCCGTCTGCCTGCCTGCCGGTCATTGTACCACATTAGATCTTTCCCGACCCATTTGTTTGGCTACAAACATTTGAATGGAACTACAGCCACAGTCAGTCACAGTCACAGACAGAGTCACAGTCGCAGTCACAGAAAGAGTCACAGTTATAGTCAGAATTAAGAGAACAGCCTCAACCACCTGTTGCTCTGATACCAAGGCAAAGATTCCGTTAGTTGGGGGGCCGATGCTGCGCCGCCAATGCTGAACAGTGCTACCAATTTGGCGGATAAACCATCAAAATGGCATTTTGCTAAAATTAAAAGAAAGCTAATTATTCTGATAATGGAAATAAGGAATGAAGCACGATTGGAAAAATGCCTTCCTGCTACGTGCATCCCCGTTTTTTGAAAGCTTTCTCACAAATTCCGATGAGGATGTTCCGACATTGATTACAGGTTGACCGTTTTGTTTTTTTTTTTTTCGTTTTGTTTCATATCGTTTACATCGAACAATCTCGATGTTTTTCGGATTTTGACATAGTCTTGTTTTTTTTGCTTATGACTTTGGCTAAAATTTTATATACTTTGCACATTAAATTGACCGCCTTTGGGGACCTGTTGTGTTGCTTTCTTTCCTCTGTCGTCTTTTTTCCCCCATTTTTGCTCTCCTCTGCCCTTTCGAGGCCATAAATCGGCGTACATATGTACGCGTACATACATATGTACCATACATACATACATACATATGTGCGTTATTTGTGTATTTTACTTTCATTGTGTTTACCATAATCCAGACGAGTTTTATGTATTTTTTGCAAACCCACCTGACCACCTGACCGGCCATTATGTAAGTTGAACTCTCAATGCTTTTCACCATGACTTAGAATGCTCAAGGCAAGGCAAGGCAACCTTCCAGCACAAAGACCAAAAAAACCATGAGGCGATCCGGAACTATGTTTCGGTCGAGAGTGAAACTTTCGTCAAAGGTGGCACTTACCATATAGGGGTCTCTTGGCCTTCCCAACGACCGACCAGCTAAGCAAATATGTATCGGAGGGAGGCAGTCGGGCGCGGTTCGTCATCCACTTGCGCTTTCAATCCGAATCAGCACCAGCCCGGCTCAAGCCATCGAAGTCAGGTATCGGGGACGCCTTTATTTGCTCTTCGAATTGTTTGGAATGCTTTAAAATACCTTTAAATCGATTCAAAGATGTCACTTAAAGAGCTCAAAACCCGCAAGCCTAATGAAACCTTTAGATCCTTTTTCCTCATTAAGATCCCCACCATTTTTACGTAATATTTTGTATGTAGAACATGAATATAAGGTCGTTATTGATATTCATAATTGAATGTACTTACATGCCTGATTTATTGACATTTTTGCTGACTTCTGTAGCAAAGGTGCCAATCAGATGCGTCCACAGAAATCACTCACCTCTGGATGAGCGCAAATTTGTGAATCTTAATCCGCGAAACGTATCCGAAATGCGTAAAAACCTCCTCCAACTGCTACGCAACTGTTGACTGTTGACCATGAAATCCATTTCGGATACGTGCCGTTATTTCCGTTTTGTAAGCCAGATAATTGGCGCGGTTTCTGCAACTTGCCAGGTCTGGCTTGGTCTGGCTTGGTCTGGCCTGCAATACCAGTGTTTGACTTTGACCCGATTTGCTTTTGGCATTTTTTTGTTTAATGACAAACTATAGCAATTTGCATATACCAAACGCTGAATGACTTCGAAGCGAAAAATATTCATAGAAAGGCGTACTAAATCTTCAATTTACAGATTTGAATGCATTCTAGCGATATTTACGTTTAAACGGTGGGGGGTCAAGCACGATTGGGTCCGTGCGAAGGTTGTGTTTATCCACAAATATTGGCAGAAGAATACGCTACGACTACGAGATTCATTTTCGTCGTAACTCAATATCTCATCTCTGTGAAAAAAAAAAAAGACTTACGCAACTCACCTGTGTACGTCGTATTTTTTAGCGCAAATATTTATACATCCTATTTAGAATCAAAAGGTTACGTGTGTGTGAAATGATTTTAGATTTTCGATTCGTTTGAAGTTAACTTCCACGGAACACCTTTTAATGGAGATCAAGAACTTTTGAAGGTACCCAATCAAGGTTGATAAAGAAACACACCCACCTTTTAGGCTTGATGGCTAAAGGGTCGCATTTGCATTTTAATATGAGAAGAGAACAGAACCGACAAATCGAATGAAAAGAAAGTAGCCAGCGTGGAGAATATATAAAATGTATTTCCAGTTGGCCAAGTTTTGGGGCAGCCTGGCTGGCTTGCTGGCTGGCTTACTGGCTTACTGGCTGGTTGGTTGACTGACCAGTCAACAAATTAGGCCTCAAGTATGCAGGTAACGGTTTCTCGAATTCGAGCCACCAGCAACCAGAGTCGAGACTCGAGACTCGAGACTCGAGACTGGAGCTGTAGATGGAATTGGAATTGGCTCTTTCGCACTTTTCGCCGCTCTTTGTAGCTGGCAGACCTGCATCGGTTTCTTGGCTTTCAGGTTTCTCGTCTCGTTCGGTTCGGGGATTTCCTCGCACTTGTTGCATGTGGCACAGTTTCGCAAGCGGCAAGCACTTCCGAGCAGCCGGCAGCCGCAGTGTCTGCCACCCCCTCGTGTGGCAATTAGCACAGCCGCTCTGGCTCAGAGTGGTCAGAAGCGTCCAGCGGCCAGTGGCCTGGAAAGCGAAAGTGGTTTTGGCCAGCATCTTGCTTGGTCTTGCGGTTCAGCGTCTCTGGTCAGATGTGTGCCAAATGTATGGCAACAAAGTGTCGCCTCAATCACTCTTACATCATCCTAGTCTTGCCCCAGAAGATGGCGACTTGCCGCGGAAACAGAAAACCCCACTTCAATTTCCCTGCCTGATTTTCTCGGCTTTCACACACATAGTTGAGGTCTGGATAGTACAGCAACGGACATAACCCCATAATCCTTACATCTATAATTGGAAATTTATTCAATGGATGTATTTTTAGACTATGCTGGTGGGGTAACAGTGGGGTTAAAGTAGAGTATTTCAACTTAAAATAGGGATAATATTAAGGCTTATGTGAGAAAGTGAATAAGAGCTTTTATGACATAATTTTAAATCAAGTTCCAGTTTGCAGACATAACTCTCTTAAGTGGTACTAACTTCATTACCGTTGCTGTTCATAAATACATAATTTGCACTGCAAGCGCGACTTGGCCACAAATATGAGCCGATCCAAGCCATCTCTGGAGCGCTGTGTCAGTTGTATTTCTGGCACGCTGGCCAACGGTTCACCTAGCGGCTCTGCCTCTAGGCCTCCGACCACTCACGCACGCGACTCACGCAAGCGCCTCACGACTAGTGATAAGTTCAGGCAAAGTAAATTGTAAACCGATACGAGTCCCCATCTCTCCATTCGCAACCTCACAGGTGATTTTCGCTCTCTCTGTCTCTTTATTGGGCTCCCCTGGAGGGCCGCGCTCTCTTTGATATGTACTTGATGTGATTCACCGTTAAGCCGTAAAATCGCTTTGCTCGTGCGCGCACTGATCGATTCACCTTCGTTGTGTCGCCGCTGCTGCTGCTCTCCGGCAGCCGATGTTGTCGCTTGTCGCCTCTGGCTCCGACGCCGCCTCTGCCTCTGCCTCTGCCTCTGCCGCAGCCTGATTAAGGTTCAGACGCGCATCCGACCAGCCGTCAGTTGGCCCAAAAGAGTTAACAGCGGCGCATCGCGTTAACCAAAACGGAAGACGGAACCGTTACCGCAACCGCCCTGCTACCAGTTCGGGGGGAGTCGAGTGAACCAGCCAGAAAGGCTGATTGTCCGAATGTGAGTGTCCGAACAAGTGCGCGCGCCATCACGATAAGTGACTGTGATTAGATAATGGATACCCAATTGGAAACCTGAGCTGGCCATTTAGCTTACATTGCCTAAAAAAATAATTTTAAAAAGAGAAAAAAGACAGCCTGGCCAAGTAAACAAAATAGCGGAGTGAGAGACATGTAGCAAGACATGTTTTTTTATTTTTGTTTTGCTTTAAATTAGTATATAAGACATGTGCGTGGGCCAAGATAATGTCAAAATAATAATATTACTACCAAACACTCGTGCTTTGGTCTTGCCATTCGTAAACCTATTGTATAATCATTCCAAATAGGCCCAAAACGTGACGTGACTTTAGAGTGTCGTCAAATCTGTTCGTATTTGTGGCCCAAAAGCCCATCATTCTGGACGGAAGTGTGCCTTGATTTTGCGCCCGGCTAATCGCCAAAATCGACGAAATCCAATTAGTCCGAACGCTTCAAGGAAATCTGCCGAATATGCCGAAAAAAAAAAAACTGCTGTCTCGCCGATAGGGGGGGCTCTGATAACAAGGCCTAGTCATACCGGCACTTGGCCCACTGATTACTGGCTATCGTTATTGCCATACTTCAAGGAAATTGCCTCCTATCAGAGTCTAGATTAAAAGTCTGACACATGACTCACGCGCTCCGAGGGGACTTTGCCACAAAGTGGGTCGCGTTTATCACAAAAGAATCCATCAGAGGAAATCCACGCGGCATTGACGCGGCTCTTGTGCATCGATTTTCCGGTTAATTAAGTTTTCAAAGTGAACGATTGTCACGGCAAGCCCAGAGAATGAGATGGATGAGCGATAAAATCAGCAAAGCTATTGTTGCATGTTGCATTGGTTGTTGTTGCATGTGTTGTGGTGTTGGCGAGGGGCGTAGACGCTCTAATTGATTTCGAAAATGCAAGCTACTGCAGAATCAAGCCGTGTAAATATTTGCGTGCCAGCCACCCACCACCCATGTTCTCCCTCCCCCAAACATGATTACGTAGCCAATATCTCTCTGTCTCTGACAGTGTCTTTAGGTCGAGCGGAGGAGGGTGCCACAGCCGGAAGAGCAACAGGCGGCACTCGATGGCTCATTGATTGTTTACTTGGGCACGGGTTGGGGCTTGGGGCTCAAACACATGTTCCCCGCCTTGTTTGTTTGCCGATTTGTGTGTTTCTCTGCCTCTGCCCCCGAATCTTGGCACCTCCGCCTCTGAACCCGCCCCCGTCTCCGTCCCCGCCTCCAGTCGATTACATAAGCTAGGGCGCCGCCGCCGCCTGCCATGTCTTTGGCTTACCTTCGCAATTCCAATTCCAATTTCAAGCCAACCCGCAGCGAGGGGTACAGGTGGTTGGCCCATCCCTCGGCGGAAGCGTCATCGCGGCTGTTTCATAATTTATGCAAATCAAACAGCAAAATACCCAGTTGACTAGGTCCCCTCCCCTCCTAGTGGATGCGCCTCCAGACGCGAGGCCGATCGCAAAGCGTGCCACTGACCCACACAACGGCAACGGCAACATCTCGCCAATTGCGACAACCGCGAATTTCGCGCTGGTTGAGGCAACGTTTCAGGCTGAGGCTGGTGGCTGGTGGCTGGTGGCTGGTTGGATGGCAATAAAAGCGGCACATTTTTGTCAACGGTTATTGAGCCAGTTGCTCAACTCCTCTTACGTCTTGCGTCTCCATTGGCATAGTCATCGAGGGGCCTCGACGCCAACGACATCACCATCACCATCGCCATCGCCATCGCCATCTCCACGGTCCACGGTCATTTTATTGTTCATGACATTCAAAAAAGCAACCAGAAATGGCAGCAACTTGCCCGTTGCCCGTTGCCCGTTGCCCGTACAATCGCCTTTGAGGAAATCTTGAAAATCTGCTTTCTCACACAAAATATAGCCCGAAAATTTGATTGATACAAAAAACGGTTACAAAACTCTGTAATTGCTAAACATTAACTACAAAAAGAAACAATTAAGTTTACATTTAACTATTTTTTGTAGTTCCAGAAACTGTGTTTTGTTCTACAAGTTATAAAATAATTGAACTCTTATAAGAATTTAAAAAAAACCACAAAAATACTCAAGAAATTATCAGTGAATCGTTCGTTGTGTGAGGGGCGTCATCATATCAGTTATCATTTAATTTACATTTTTTCTGTGTTCTGCGCTCAGTAGCGGCTTGACCAGCAAATCAATTGAAATTCATAAGAGAAGACGTCTGAAACCAGAAATCGCTTTCCCTGTGTGTGCGTACTTGAACTCGCTGAACCCGAGCTGGAAGCCCAAGCCCAAGCCCACTGTGCTGGAATTTGGAATCCGCTCAGTTGACACAAAGTGCAGTCTTTGTCCAGTTAGCGGAATCTTAATTGCTGACAGTCGAGAGTTGAACCCCCGCAACGGTTCGAGCCACAGGCCTCATTACCAGCCAATGCACTGGCATGTTTTCCGCCGTGATAGTCTATAATTTCCTGATCTCAAGTGTTGATTAATGGCCAGATTGATACTTGCATAAAGCTAGCTTTTAAAGTGTGTTTTTATAGAGCCTCTAATGCAACGGTCATTACAAAAGCCGTCAAGAGGGAAGTGAGTTGCGGAAAAACCTTTGAATTACACGATTTCCTTGCTAATTAGGCAATGCCCCGCCCCGCCCCGCCCCGCCTCAATCAACAGTTGGCTATGATTTAAAAACTTCTCATTAATATACTTAACATTTACCCAAATCTACTTATCGGTCAACATATTATTAAACTCTATTTCCAATTCCAGTTTGTGCAAATCAAACTATCAACTGATCCCCAAAACTCACGCCAACCACACCCACAAGAAGCACCAAAATGGCAATCTTACTGCAAGATATCCAGGAGTGGTACCGGGACCTCATGGACAACAAGAGCGGTAAGAGAGATTACATTATAAAGTTATATATTCTTTAATAATTTTGCATTTCCACAGATCCCCGCGTCAGCGACTTCTTTCTACTGTCCTCGCCACTGCCCACGTTGAGCCTGTGCGTATTCTATGCCTACTTCAGCAAATCTCTGGGACCAAGGCTAATGGCCAATCGAAAACCAATGGAACTGCGTTCGGTGCTAGTCTTTTACAATGCGATACAGACGATTTTCAGTGCGTGGATTTTCTATGAGGTTAGCTCTATAAGGAAGCTCTTCCAAAACTTTCTAATACTAAACAAATACTTTTACTTTCAGTACTTAATGAGTGGCTGGTGGGGTCACTACAGCTTTAAATGCCAGCCTGTGGATTATAGCAACAGCCCCCTGGCGATGCGAGTAAGTTTGGCAAGGACGCAGCAGTTCCCCCAAAAAAAAGTTAACCATCATTTTGGATCTCCCTCCTCTCTGCTAGATGGTCAACATTTGCTGGTGGTACTACATATCCAAGTTCACCGAGTTCTTCGACACACTCTTCTTCATTCTGCGCAAGAAGAACGAGCACGTCTCCACACTGCATGTCATCCACCACGGCTGCATGCCATTCTCGGTCTGGATGGGTCTTAAGTTTGCACCAGGTGCGTAATAAAGTGCAAGAGTTGCAAAGATCGCCGCTCACCTATTTTGTTACAGGTGGTCATAGCACGTTTTTCGCCCTCCTCAACTCTTTCGTGCACATTGTGATGTATTTCTACTACATGATCGCCGCAATGGGCCCGAGGTACCAGAAGTATATCTGGTGGAAGAAGTACCTGACCACCTTCCAAATGGTAGGAAAGAAACCAACTCAATGGCGCGAAAGTTTTCTGGACATTCCCTTTCGCTTTTTCAGGTTCAATTCGTGGCTATCTTCACGCATCAGTTCCAGCTGCTGTTCCGCGAGTGCGACTATCCGAGCGGATTCATGGTTTGGATCGGTCTTCACGGCATTATGTTCCTGTTCCTCTTCTCCGACTTCTACAAAGCCAAATATCTGAATGCCGCCCGCCGGCGTCGCCAGGCTGTCAAGGCCAATGGACATGTCAATGGTGTGCAATCCAATGGGCACTCCAAGCACCTCGGTGAGGGCGATGCACTGCTCTCCAACGGCAGCAATAAAGGAGCTTGTATGGTAGGTTTCTACACAGTGTGTTAGGCGTCTTAAGACGACGCTTTTAGCTTGGCCAAAAACAAACTACTTACAAAGTCGACTGGACCGGTCTGGACCCCGATTGAATAGGCCGAGCCAAGTCTTATTTGGTGTGGGCAGTTGTTGTATCATCATCAGTTGTTGTTGATCAACTTAAAAATTCTAACTAGCTAAGTTAAGCAAACAGTACTGGCAAACTCTCAACGCTGGCGGGGGACGATTCAATTAGCGCTCACATGTGAAGCCGGATGCGAAGGCCCAAGCCCAAGTCCAAGCCCCAGTCGAAGCCCCATTCACTACCCTTGCCCCTGCAGCTGGCACAGCGTCAGCTGTCCATTAGAAAAACACATAAATGAGCTTTTACCCTGGGCGCCCACGTGCCCCCGTGTCACCGTGTTGTTTATCGAAACTCGAGAAGAAAAATAAAACTGAGAATATTGTGTTTTCTCTTTGCAGCCCGTAATGGAAGATGAGTACGTTAAGAGCAATGGGCATGCCATGGATGGCTTCTTCAAGGAGGGCGTGCTGTCCACCAACGATGCCATCTTAAACCCGGACAGCAGTAGCTCTAGTCTGCACCAGCGCAAAGTCAAATAACTACTAATTAGTTGTACTACGATGATATTCATTATGATTATTTTAAGTGTTTAGCGTGTAAATCAACCAGATTGAAGGACAAGCATGCAAAATATCTTGCAGTACTAGCAGATACAGATATGGGCGAAATCAGGAGAAAACTCAGATGAAGAATTGTTCTTTTCATAATTTATATATGGTATATTACAAATATGTACGTACAAGACACGAAGTTTAGTCAAGTCGATGTGAAGAAAAGCACCGAACGAACAGAAGCAACTTGTGCCCACCCACCCGAACCGTCAACTAAAGCTAAGTAGAAAGAAAAGAACAAAAAGCAGCGGCAGCACAAACTGTTATGACCTAACCGAAACCTTTTATAAACGTTTTCTACGGCACCAGTTTACAAGCCCCTTTTATGAAACTCTACCATAAATACGATAACTCACCAACAGAAACCGGAAACCAGATACAAGCATTATTTTTGGAACGATATATGTAGGCCCATTGAAGCGTGTTCTGAACTAGCAACATAGACCATTAAAATTTTTTATAATAGCATAACACTGATAGTTGTAGACTTTTTTATGGCAATTTTGATAAACTAGTTAAACGGAAATTCGAACGATAACTGCAGCTGCTAAATAGGCTCTTTTTGGCATTTTGTAACTTAAAGAGCAGGTTAAACAATTTATGGCTGATTTTGTATATTGAAGGATGGACGAGTTTGTTGCAATACTTTGTAAAGGTCTAATAGTTAAACTTATTTATACATTGTAGCTAGCTAGCCAATTGCAAACGTAATAAACAGTCTGCCAGACTAGTTTGAACAAGAAAAAAAGAAACAAATAAAACACCTTCAACCCATGTCTGGATGGATCAACCCGACAGACAGAAGGTTAGGTTAGGATAACAAAGGACATCGCATGACGATGAAGCTTTGAAACTCTGAGTGCAAAACGGCTTTAGAGCAGACAATCAGTTAATGCTTATGCGTTGGTTGCCAACGAAAAAAAAAAGGAAACTATTCATTCAAGAAACTAAAATCATAATATCCTATACATATATTGAACCTCATTTTGGTGTGGCTTACATGCGTATATTTTTAATCAAAACTACTTGTATAATATACCCCCCTTTCCCACTTTTGGTTTGAAGTTGTTAAACGGTTTCATTTCAGAGAAGAGAAGCAAAAGTATTTGCTTAAATTGTTCGTACATTTAATTCTGTCTGTTAACCTGTGCGTATTGGTTTCATTGTTAAGTTATGTGGTTTAAGCTGACAAGTTCAAAAACTATGGGAAACCTGAATAAAGCTTATTAATTAATTTATATTGAACTATTAATGTAATTTTATTTTATTTCGGGATTTTTTGGAGGGGTGTATTTGCTCAATTTTATGATAGCTTGTGTTGAATATTCAATCATTGGATTGACTAAAATGTTAATTAAGTTGAAAATGTAAAGATATTTTGTGTTCCTTTCGCAATACATTTTCCTTGTCTTCATTAAATTGTTTCTTCAAAACAATTTCCAATTGGTATAGTGTAATATATGTTATGTTTTGGCATCCAAATTAAGTTGCATGGAGCATACTTTTAGGAATAAGCCACAAAAAGCTTGGATCCTGTTTAAATTCATAAAAGTTTTTTTACTTAAGTAGTTGTCTTTTGGTGTAATGGAAGTTCAATTATTTTAGGTGGCTTTCCCTAAGCGGAAAAAGTCCCTGCACTTTGATTTATTTTCGTTGGTTATATCATGGCCAGGTTTCCCCGAGTCCAAGTACAATGTTTCGATCCACAGTGATCTAAGCAAAAGCTGTGATCAAAGGTAAATAGATAGACAAATATTTTGCTGAATGGGAGAATATTGGGGGTCAGTCAATTGTCATGACTTTCGGGCAGTTAACAACAAACTTGTGGTTATCGGTGGGCATAACACATACACATTTGTCAAGTTCGGTCGGTCAGTCAGCAGACGGAATGCCGCACCTCCTCCAAACAACGCCAACTCGGACTTGGATCCCTTAGCCGAGATCAAGTTCCAAAAGGTCCAATCACTCGGTCTACACTTTGCTCCAGAAATGCATCGATTCCATTGGCTCCTTAGGCGGGACGGAAAAAGGCCATTACCATTATAATGCATTTTTTGCCACTGGTTAAAAATCCAAATTAGCAATTATTTCATCTACTAATTATTGACAAACAAAGGCTATGATGGTGGTGGGCTGCGCGTTCCGGCGGCAAATATTTGACACCCACTTGACCTTGCAGGGCGTGATGTCAGGCAGGTTTACATAACTAAATGCATCGGGATGCACGAGGAGATGCACTTGCCGGCAATGATGCTTTGGAGCTTCACGAGGGCCCTTGAGATCTATTTTCAGGTAGCTCTCAGCCCACGCCGGCACGCGCTTAGATTTCGAATTAATTATTGTCCATCCTAGCCCAGATATACGTAATCGGGATATTTTCGAACCCCTAAAGAATCCACGTGCCCTCTTGACAGAACCGTTAGCTGTGTAGTATCCGATTCGGAAACCCTTGGACATTGGGCGGGACTATCTGGGAATCCGTAAAATCCAACCTGTAACCGAGTTGATTGCGCGTTCATACGTCCATGTCCACTTGAACTTTGAATACCCGCCATATTATATAAACAACAGGAGCCCAGTCAGGGGTTGAGTTCAGGTTTGGGTGCGGGTTAGAGTTCTACTTTGGGTTCGGGTTCGGGTCGGGTTTTGGGTGGCCGTTGGGGAACGGAAAACCGAGGGGTAATTAGAATGTTTACCTTTTTTCATATACACGACGCCGGCGGAAAGTTTCCACGCTGCACTTGGCCGCAAAGTTTCCACACACCTGCCTGGGTGGACCTGGCTGTTTCTGCGTTTTTGGCTTGCGAATTCTGCGCCTGCGCCTGCGCACCGCTGCCACAACATCAGCGCCAGCACCACAGCCAGCTCATCGTCGGCGCAGCGCCGGCGTCGTTGCCGAAGTCAAACAAGTCGGCAGAGCACCGTCGCCATCCGATCCGGGTTTAATCAGCGACACAGCTCAAACGGAGCTCACTTTTCATTCAGAAGTCAAGCGCGCGCTAATCGTCAATCGGATCGAACACTTCTCGCCTGCTAGTGTTCGTGTGGGCCAAAAATATATTGCGAAAGAAATCAGTTTAACAAAGTTCTTTGGCAACAATTTGTGAAATAGTTCGGGCCCGCGCAATTTTTGTGTTGTGGTTTTTGCAGTTTTCAGTTTTCGGTTACCAGTGATTTACCAACCGCTCCCCGTTGGTCTTCTGACTGCTTGCTGCCAGCCTGCCTGCCTGCCTGCCTGCCTTGCTTTTAGCCGTTTTGCAGTTTTGCCGTTTTTCCGTCTCTGATCGTTGCAGAGTTTTCGAGTTGTTGGTAAGTGGCCTGCACATGTGATTTTCTCGTTCTTTTGCAACTGTTCGTTGGTCCGTTCACAATAACCATTTTAGACGGTACGCTACGGTACGGTACGGAACGGAGGTGTCCCCATCTCCAGCCCCGACGACTTCCCAAACTCCCCCTTCAAATTCCGTTCCCCCTAAGTCGAGATAATCGATTAAGCTTACAGATCGCAATGTGGCAACCTTGCCGGTTTTATATAAAAAAAAATGGACAGGAATTCAATCCAGAGAAGTTCTTGAATCCTTTTTTTAAAGACCCCCTTAGAAAGACCTTCCTCTCCCTCTAAAATTGGCACCTGGGATAGTCCACGGCGGGTAATCCCTGAACCTCTAACCAGATTCCGGCAAACGTTTCGCGGACAGCTGGTGGTTGTTTACATTTTGATAACGTGGAGCCCAGGACAGCTGTTTTGGAGCCACGACCCCCCATCCGAATGTTTCTTTTCAAATGCTAAATTTAGACCTTCGCGTAATGAATAATTTTTCCAGCTAATTGCGAGCCATGGGTTTAAGGTTCGAGCACCAAGGTGTTATTCTCAATTAGCACGCCCTTGGCGAATATTTATTGCAGGGGTTTTTCTTGCAATACTTGCAATTATCGATGCACAGCCAGTGCGGTATACTCGTGGATCCCCGTAAAAGCGTAAAACCGGCCCCATTTCGGCCCGGCTCAGTCCGTCTCGGCCCGGACCTGACCTTGGACTTGACTCTCTGGATCCTGCCCTAGGCAACGATAGCCTTGGGTTTTTCCCCCGATTCCAATCACAGAGTCACTGACTTGGCTTGTAAACCACTTTGGGAACAACTTTCAATGAATTACATTATTGTTATGATGGAAGCTGGGCAGGCGTGATGGTTCTCCTTCTTTCGATAATGGATGCTTTTAGTTGGGTTCTCGCTTCCGTGTTGCCAATTAATTGAAGCGGTTAACTGCTGGGAAACGCCCTAAAAGGCTCGGGATTCACTTCCTGCTACACCTGCGGAGGCATTTAGGCCTCCTTGGGTTTTTTTTTCTCTGATAGGCAGCGATGACTTAACAAATGGCTTCAAATCGTAATATGGGAATTTCGCTTTCGGTATTTACATTCCTATGTGAGTACATTCAACAGCCATCAGTGTTCTTCGAATGCCACGCACGTAGTCCGCATTTCAGACGAATTTACAGGCTACACGCCAATCCCCTCAGATGGCAGATCGCAGATCCGAGATCTGAGCTCCGCGGTCAACGAGCCTCGGTCCCGGCGTAGTTCACTGTAGTTCGGGTTGTCAACAGAATTTACCCAAACATTAAAGCTCTTAACAGTCGACGACGTGGGCCTCACAAATCATTCTCTATAAATAATTCAAACAAACTTTCTGTCTAGAACAGGATCTCTCCGCTGTCTCTTCCCTGAATGGCCGGGCTATGATGCGGCCTGTTAATTGGCAAGCAGGCGGTGCCCTCGCCCCGACAACTTGGCTTTTTGGGCAAACAACCCAGACAGAAGCTTGAACTTTGGCTAGCGAGAGAGATACTTTATTCTACCTTTGCCAAATCTCCAGAATTGGGGGGCACTCAAGTGCACAAATTCATCAGAATACTCGAATACGTTTTACCGATTCATATCGACCTTTGATCGAATACTGTTCTGAGTTGCAAAGAATTTTCTGGTCTGTTAAGAATTGACACGGTGCTTTATTTCCATCAAATGCTGAAATTATTGATAATGACTCAGGGAAACCCAAAAATCACGAATTTAATTAAACCCAATTTTAAAAACAAATAAAAACTGTTACCAATTTTGCGAGAGTCCCAAACTACCATTAGCCTTATGGATTCTGTCCCGCCCAGAGAGACTTAAAGTTCTCTTTCATTCAGAATATTCATAGGGAAGCTAAAGTTTGAAAGATTTGAAAACATTTACCATATATAGGAATATATACTCGAGTATATATAAAATCAGTGACTAATGAATACAATTAACAGTGTTTCGTCTGCCCCTGTCTGCTACGTGTGGGGCATATGAAAGTAACCAGAAGCAAAAAACGCAATCCAGATAGAAGATGTTGACAGGTTTGACGTGAAACGATTTTGGGATGGAAGGGAGGAACTGTGACGTCCCATTGGAATCAGGAAACGTTGTCCATCAACTAATTGCCACTTGAACTTCAGGTGGACTTCTGATCAAGTCACCTGTTGCCCTACTTACAAATGCTAGCAAATACACAAATCAGACGCAAACCCGTACACACTGAAACTCGCCGGACTAGCCATTCCGGCCCCATAAACAATAACATATTACACGGAATACATTGCAGACGAAGTTGCTACTAATCTCGTCCGTTAATTGCCGCAATTATCACGTCGAGTAAAACAAATCGCGGACAACAGAAAGTGCCTGAGGGTAACGGAATACAACTAATGGATCATTACAAAATATTCCATAAATGATTCAAGCTTGCTTATTCAAGTCAACAATCTGTAAGTCCACAAGTATATTTTCCTTAATTTAGAACAGAACCCGTATCTAAAGTAGTTGGGAAACACTAGATACAAATATTGCTTTGATAACTTTTTGCTTAGACTTGCTTAGATAAACATTAGATTACTGCGTACTATATCCAATTGTCATCCAAAGCTTAATGTTTCCACTCTGTTTAATTCTAAATATTACTACTGGAAAACCAACAGTTGCACACCTTCCGTAGATCTAATGGCTTTTCACATGCTAATTATTTCCGCGAGGAATTGCATTCGCAATGCATGCAAACAATTTGCAATGCTTTAATTGTAGGTAACGCCGAAAGATTAAAACAAGTTAGTGGCAGAACCGCCCCTCCGGACACCGGAGTCCGGAGTCCGGAAACGAATCGAGAATCGAGAATCGAGAGGAAGAAGCCATGTCAACAGGTAGCATTGAGAATCGTGTCTTGCCTTGACATGGCGAAAATAAAAATGCCCGAATTAGTGACTAATGTGGCCAAAACAAAAGACAATTGTGCTCGAACGAGGTACTTGCGCTGCTTCGTTTTTAATGAACATTTTGCTCATTTGCGCGGTCGCTTTACTAGCTATAAATCTGTCAACAAAAGCGCGCTTCTCGCCTCAGCATTTTGGCATTGAAAGCAAAAGGCAGAGGATGGAGCCAGAGATGAGATGTGGAGTCCGGCCCCAGCCATGCGGCGTTGATTGAGTTGTCGAGACGCAAAAGACAATGTCAGCGTCGTAGGTCACAATGAGCACTACCAAAATGTTACTTTTACTGAGCCACCTTGCCGCCCCACCTTCTCACCTTCCCACTAGGCTGAAACGGTCTTGGGCATTGTCTTGGCCCGCTCCGGAGCTGCTCCAGTCCCCCGCGTTGGCTCATATGTGGTTTAAACGCCACGAGATGAGAACACGCACATGTGGCCATATATGTTTGGTTTGAACAGAGATTAGTGGCTATTAGCGAAGTCACCTTGCGCCGGGAAAAGGTATGAAATCTTGCCCTTGTCTCTCTGATTCGCATGGCCAGGAACCCTTAGGGATTGAGGCATCAACAGCTTCCCCCGCCCCACAACAAAGTGCAGCTGCTGTGGGCAAATGTCACGGGGCGACTCCCATCGAATTTTGAAACTGCTTCTTAATAGTGCTATTAGGCAACCATCCGCGGAATGCCATTATGGAATTGCAGTTTTACAGCGTCTCGGCTGATCGTGCAATTTAACTGTTGATTAACAACCTGACACGATGTCCGTAATTGCTGGTTCTTGCTTAATTAACGAATTCATCGCCTCTCCCGGCTATAGTGCACTGGAGGCGGGACCTTTGCCTCTTGGCCCCTTAGCCCATTAGCCTAGCCCTCCGCCTCGACGATTTGTATATCCAATATTTGGTTTCGGTTACCTGTGGTCGAAGTCGGATGTTCGACGCTGATTTAATATGCCGAGTGTCGCGGCCCAACGGGTCCCGAGATGAACTTTGTTTATCCATTGTAAGATTTTACTGGTAAATAAGCCACAAATTGCGCCATGTGTGTTCCAATCGCTCTCCACTATAAAAACAACGAAAATGAAAGCCGAAGCTTCTTCACTCTTTCTATTAATTACATTTTAAACACCCATTTAAAGGGATATAAAATTTTAGGGCACCCATATCTGAACTGAAAGATCTAAAAGTTACCAAAAATCAAAGTTGATTTCAAAATTATAGAACTCAAAGGGGAAATGTATCTTTGATTATATCAATTACATCAATGAATTGCTACTTTATTCATGGCTTTCCTACATAATTCATTAAAACGTATATAATTAAGATGCAATTAAGTATCTTTAATAGTGACATACTGTCACCTGCTGCATTAATTGATTGCAAGCAAAGGTAATCAAGAAGGAAACCTATCTATATTAGGAATATATAATATATTCAAAACTATTTATTCTAGTTCCAGTTAGAGATAAAACTTTGATGTTAGAGATATTAAACTTGAACATTCTTGGGTAAATACTATCTGTTAGGGTATAAACAAAAACTTTCGATTACATTCTCATACTCCAAATGGCCAAAACAACAAATAACCTGTAGTAGTAGTATCAAGCATGAGGGGCGATGTCTATTGAATTTTTAGGGTGTGTGGAGCAAATAATGGAACTGGGCAGCGTTGACAGCACCTCCGGATAACTCCCGGTCTGGCCAAATAGAGGAAATGGAGACTTTCGATTCCCAAGCAAATCAGTGCGGCATCAGATAGATCACTTCCCCGGGGCGAGGTGCTGGGATGGGCCTATGGAAGGTTAAGTAGCCGCCAACCTGTTGGCACGATCACCGATCTCCATCTGTCTTTGCAACGACTTCCCAGTGCTTTTCGATTTTTTCCGTAAATCCATTGTGTTTGCTCGGCAATTGCGAAAACGTAACGCCTGACTGAGTTTTATTTCCAGCCTCTAGATGCTGCGCCCTCACCCCACCTCACACACTCTGATCTAGTATCGGGTGGGCGTGTTCGTGGTCGTGGACTACAAGTATAATGTTGGCTATATGAGCGCTACTCATTATCAGGCAGCGTAATTTTTACCCAAATTTGACGCTTAGCGCTAAGAACGCGGTCGCCAAGATATTATACCTCTAATGGTTCATTTTTTAATGCATTCGAATGCGAGGGCTGTGGGTTTTATGGTCCGTGGAATTGTCAAGGGTGTAGAGCGTTGAGAAAGTCACAGTCAGGGCCGGAATTGCGTTTCCATTGAGACATCGCAGGCTTTCGGCGCGTCACTTTCGGTTTGGTAGCAGCGGAGTTGGCTAAGCCGAGACTCTCCGGTCCCGGACGAGGGCCGAGGGCCGTTGACGATGCATATTTGGCGTTTGGGTATTTGCCAAGCTTAATCATTATCATTACCACACATTAGCTAACTAAGCCTTCAATTTGAAAGGTGTCTTTGTGCTTGGTGCTTTGTCTATGAGGGTGACGCGACCATTGTGCAATGGTTCAAGTCAAGTGCCTGCCGCCAAAAACAGTACCCGAATTTACATAGATTTCTTTTTTTTTTGTCGCTTTACCATTGTCTTTGCCTTTGTTTTTGGGCACTTTGGTGCATATTTAATTATTTTATTCGGCGATTCCAGCGTGCACTGTTGCGTTCACCAGAACACCCAAGCCCACTTTATCGTAATGAGCTTCGAGAGTTCAGTTTATTTGCTAAAAGCGATCAAGATGTTGGTTTATTAGCTTTCGGAATGCCAGGAATGCCAGTGAATGTCAGTGAAACATGGGTATTAAAAGTGAAAAGCCACGTGGGAATGGGTTACCCCATTTCGGGTTAGTTTCAAAAACAGTTCAACATAAAAATGGTTTCTTAATTTAATGGTTTCCTGAATAGTTTCAAAACCCTGAATGTCAAGCAGTATCATTACACTTTGAAAATGAATTAATGAGAAAAATGTGTTGGAAATGGCTTCGCTATTTTTCAGGGAGCTCTAAGGCTTCTTCTCTGGTTTACAGCCACCCCCGAATATGTGTTGAAAGTCTTCAAAACAGCCTCGATCTGGCCAATTGGAGGAATAGAGCTTGTCTGCAGGCTGACAAAGACGATACAGCGATATGGCGATATAGCTTCACTACGTGCCCGGGCTGCTCAAAATTTTTGACGGCCAACAGCGGCGGCACCTGCGCCCTTGACTCACTTGCCTCGTTGGCCTGGTGGGCCTGGGCATGCGCAGAATAAGTTTGGAATGGCACTGCCTCCCACTCGTGAGGAGGGGGTTGGATCATTAGGATTGTGATTGTGGGGTTTATTAGTGAATTACGCCTCCGCCCACAGTGGTGCAATCCGCTAATTCAATTCATCAGTCGCCGGCCCATAAGCTAATTTTAATTGTTGCTTAGCCGCTGATGATGCCGGAGCAACCGATAAACCGTTGGAGTTGGACTTCAAGCTGGAGTTGTGCAGGCGGCAGCGCAATCTCCGGTTTTTATTGGATTGTCGCTGTTATTGTTACTTCACTGTGGCAACACGGCGGCCGCTGCTGCCACCGTCGTTGATAATGGCATTTCATTTTCGAAATTTATTAATCGATTTATATGCGCCGGCACACAAGTAGGCGAAGCAACTCGACTTGACTCGGCGTCCCACTGGTGCCCAGTTTTTTGGATTCCACTGGGCATCCGAGCCCAAGGTGAGATGTAAATTTATATCTTGGCCAGAGCTTGGTTAACCGTTAGCGGTTGCCGATGACACAAGACCAGAAAGTCGAGTCAACCTGCTCCCCGAGATTACAAGAATCTCTGTCTAAAGCCGAATCATGGATCCAAGAAAGAATTGGCTTTAAAACATTACGTATTCGACCTGTTGAACAATAATCATCATCCCTTTCAGTCTCGAAATAAAATTCCTTTAGTCTTATCACTGAATCTTCTGAATCCCTCGCATTATCCATAAATAACCAAAACAATCAACGTTGTTTTATGGCCCATCAAACTAAATTGTTGTGGGCTTGACACATTTAGTCTTAGCATTGTCTTGCCAAAGCCGAAGCCGAGGCGAGCGAAGAATTTTGGCCACTGGCCAGCGGTGGAATCGAAGCCCGATTGGCCATGCCCCGCCTACCCAAGAGTGTTTGTTCATTTTTCTTACGAAACCGGCGGGCGCCATCGGCACCTCCAATGATCGCTCTTCTTCGAGCTCTTCCGTTGACTATTTTTCATTCATTTATTGTTTATTTCAGTTGCGCAATAATCCAAAATTAATTGGGTTTTTGTAAAAGAGCTCCAACGGAAGGGCTCAATAAAAGTTTTACGAACACTTTCGTCTAGAAATATGTTAGTTAAGAGACCAGACATGAGAATTCAGCGCTATCAATACATGGATTTGCTTATGAAATTGCAATTTGTTTAAGGGTGATATGAATGGCTTAAAGGGGTAACATCGTTTCCGGTTTGTTTCCGCTAAAAAGAGCACGAGCGAAAAAACAAACACACCCAGTAGGATAAACCGAAGCAACCGAGTCAACTGACCCGTGTCCTTTCCTTGTCCGTGTGTGTTGTGTGTTGGCTTGGCCCAAAGGGGTGGCTTGGAACTAGCTGAGAATAAGCACCGAAAATATTTAAAAAACAGTCAACAAACTAGCAGCCAGAGTGGCAGGGTGCCTGGCAGCAGGAAAGAGATAGTGGATGTGGATTTCAAGCCTCTCCCGGGTCTGGATGACATAATGCAAGTACTTACATACGTATGCTCATGTTCAAGTTATTGTTGTTCTTTTTGCGGTCCACTCATGTCGGCTCGGCTACTTATTTGGCGGCATGTGCGTTTCTGGAGGCAATTGGCCGCCCAAAATGCGAACGTTGGCAACCCTCCTCGCAGCAGAGCGTATCCAACGGATACACGCTGCCAGTCCAAAGAGTATGAGAACGGAACGCGCCGGAACGTCAAGCCACAGAGAATCTTGGGGGGAATTCGTTATCAGAAGCCTAAAGAGAAAGCCATCGAGAGAGAGAGAGAGACAGAGAGAGCGAATAGTAAGGTAGCCGGTCTTTTTCCAACCGCCCAGTCATGTATCTGACAGATGCAGAGAGCGCAGCCCATATTGTATCTTTGTATCTTTAGGGTAGTGCTGGTGGTGCTGTTGGTTTCCATTTCGGCACCACTCTGGTAGACCGCTCTGGTGCTGGAGAGCGTGTGACGCAACACTCAACGTGTAAAATACCGCCAGCTGGTGCTTCTTCTTGCCATGCTATGCCATTTGCCATTTACCATTTGCCACACGGCCTAGTCCCCGCAACGAATTGTATCTGCTTCTTGCCGCTGTCATCCACCAGATACAGATACACAGCACCGATACAGAGAACCGACTGACTGACTCTCTTAGGCCGCCAGCATGGGGCTCCCACCCGTCTAGTGCTCAGGGGTTCGGCCGCTCTTCGCCCGACTTCAACCGACTGGCCGCCTCAGCATTTCGCTTTGGGTTGTCTCCTCGTCTGGTTCGCTTTTTGGGTCAGGCCAGAGTGATTTCCACACCGAAATTCCTAGTTGCTGCCGCTGCCCGAGATACAACTGTGTGTGCAGAGCTGTGGATTAAAAGTAAAGTGTTATTCCGAAATGCATTCGATTTGATTTCAAGTTTCGAATGCCAATAGTGCCAAGACAAGCTGCCACAATGCCACAAACTGTGTGATGCCTTGTGCCCTGTGCCGCCGTGTTCTGTTGCGTTCCGTTGGTGCGAGCGGTTCGTCCTTGTGAGTCGCGTCGGTCGCGTTATTACGAATTATTACGAATAGTGCGAGTATCTGGCAGATACCAACGTAACGTAACAGCTCGTCCTCCAACCCCCTCACCCCCTTAATACAACCCGAGTGCTTCCGCCTGCGAAAAGTTTGCTTGGCATTAGCACCAGCCATAGCCCAACATTGTTTATCTATTTCTCTCGGTTCTCACATCGCCCATCGCCCATCTCGCATATTGGATCTCGGATCTCGGATTTTGGATCGCGAATCTCGTGGCTCGGGACTCGGTTCACCGTTCTCGGTTCTCGGTGCGCGATAAATCAGCTTGCCCTGTCAGGCGGAATCAGTTGATGCTGCACCCGCGACCCTTGGCTCGTCTGGGGGCATCATGCGCTCAATTAGCCAAACAGTCGCCGCCCCCTGGCCCGATGCACGGCTTTTCAGCATTAATTGACCCAAGTGCGGCAACTGAATTGTATAAAAAGCCAGCTCCCGGTGCTCCCATCCCTCTTGCACCTTGGCCTGTGTCTGTGACTGCCACTGCCACTGCCACTGCGACTGTGACTGTGGCGGAGATCTCGCCTTTTCACGGTGCCCTGGCACCTGCGGTTATCAGTTGCCACACACACCTTTCCCTTTATTGCCGGGCTGCGGTGGAATAGACTCGTTTTGGGCAGCCAATTAATCACAAGTGATAACGGGGAAATCTTAGATTAGAACGCACGTAGAGGGGGAATGGAAAACAGTTGATTTGAAAGTACCCAGACCCGTAGCCGTACTCCCTATCCGTTGTATCCGTACCCGGCCAGGCCGAAGGTGCGTCACGTTGTTGTAACGCATGTGTGTGAAGATATGACATAATTCCAAGACATATTCCGCTCCCAGCACCCACATCGCAGGGACTCGCTCTCTTTGGGTGCAAACCAAGAGCACCGATGAGCCGCAGAGATGGCAAAGAGAAAGTTTGAAAGTCAGGTGAAGAGCAGGGCCAATACATATCAGCGACCTGACCCCTCAACAAGTCATCGTTTGTCCCCCTTTTGGGCTTTTGAGGAAATCTGTTCGCGCCACCACAACCGCCCCCGTCCCCATTTTTCAGCGGCTTTCAGCTGCCTCCGGCTGCCACGCCCCCGGGACCTGGTCCGCTCCACACACCACCTAATTGAAATGCATGCCGGCACAAAGAGCGTCGTCGCCAGCATGTAACTAAATCTATACATATGCATATTTTTTAATATTTTCGCGGCTGTGAGTGGGAGGCGGGACTGAACGCCTTAGAAAATAAACCGAAAACACCAGCGTTTCGAAAATTATGAAATAACATTCTTCTCGGCCAGGCCAGGCCAGGCCAGGCGACCCAATAAATAACAAAGGCCAAATTGGAATATTGCGTCAAAATGGGGAAAAGCAACACCAACCAGAAAAAAAAACGCGTTTCAATTTCCATTTCATCAGGTCAACCTGTTGTTGGTGCGTAGGGCTGTCGTTGTTGTTTCTGTTGATGTTGTGGCTTCTTTTTGGCGACATACATTCGTAAACAGTTTGACCATGAATTCGATTTTGAATGCAAAAGTCCCACCAACAACAAACTGGCTCGAGTGAAACGTGAAATGAAACCCCGAAAGCCCCAAAAGCCTGAAAGACCGAAAGCCCGAAAGCCGCCGCGGCCCCAAAAAAACCCGGGATGATGTGATTGTGTGAGTGCGACTGTTTGCCTGTGTGTGCGTGTGTGGATATGTGTGAAATGCCGTAATAATTAATTGATCGACAAGTGCGGAGCTGTGATTTGGTATGCCAGCCATCACCTGCCTCTGAAATCGATCATGACGTGGGGCCCTTACACCATTGCCATTCAAAAGCGATTCATTCCATGGGCAGTGGCAGTGGCAGAGGTAGTGGCTGAGGCAGCATAGCTAAGCTTACGACAGAGCTTCCAGCATATACACCTGTTGTCAGGTCTTCTTTTCATTTGATTTTTTTTTCCAAAAACCAATATGTGTTTCCCAACGAAAGGGAGCCACCGCAGCACCGAACATTGGGAAATTGAGACAAATCGCACAAAACATTTCCACAACTCAAGATACATCCTCCCACTTTTCGAGACGCAACCAAAGAAAGACACACAAATATGCAAAGAAATTTATATTAATTCATAATCGGTCAGCAGAGTCGCCAACGTCGAAGTCGCAGTCGCAGTCGATGTCGAAGTCGAAGTCGAAGGCGCAGCTGAAGCTTAAGCGAAGTTTGTGGCTTCAACGGCGACTGCGACGCAAACGCTGGCTGAGCCGCAGTTGAAACCGCAAACGCAGCCGCAGAGGCCTTAGTTCGTCAGTCGCCGTGTCAGCCAGTTAGTCGTGCTCTGCTAGTCGTTGCTAACGGTTTGTCTCTCTCCCGCTGAAGTCTATCGCCTATCGCCTGTCGCCTGCCACCCACGGTCCCGCCTCTAGTCCGCAATCTAATGAAAAAGTGAAAACAAACTGAAATAGAAAACTAGGATCCCCAAGGATCCAAGGATCCCGGTGCGGTACACAGACTTTGAGGCCCCCTAGCGTCTGGGGCAGGCCCGTGCCAATGAGTCGAGAGTGCTCCATTCCTGAAGTGGGTGCAACACAAAAGCAAAAACCGATTGCCATAACAATTGTCTAGCCTGGCAGATTACAGTCCAATCTCGCCTGTTATTCCGGATAAACTCGAAAGCTAGTGCTATAGAAAATAAGGTATATTCCTCGAAAGTCCCCAATAGAATCTCTTGAAGTGATAATGTGCTCCAAGTCCACGTCCAAGTCGAAGCGATACGAAAAGACTTTCCTACTCCACCACCAGGATTGATTAGAAACCGAAGCTATCTTTTTCACAAACTCTCAGATTTCTCATAATTAATTATGAATTAATTATCGGCAAATACGAAATCGGTATAACCCGTATCGTTTTCTTTCCGTGAAAGTGATTGAACCTCTTACCGGAATGCTAATTTTGTGGCTGCCAAAATCCGAATACAAATGAGTTTTTTTCTCTCGCTGACTTTACAAAAACCGAAATATTGCTGTACCATAAATTTTCGTTAGAGAATCGCCTAAGCCACACACGTCCTGGGTACGTTCCAGTACAAAACTCATTGGGGGATTGGGCAATTGGGCAATCCTGTTGCCGTCAAAAGTTTGGTAAACAAACGTCAAGCCTGTGATTATTGGCAACAACTGCTGACCGGAGGCATCAATTTCGAATGGCTTTTGGCCTGCCCAACCCATTTCCATTGGCCTTTGACCGAGTGCACGGAGCATGTCAACACTTGGCAAGTGGCTTGTAAGCCCTGTAGAAGAGCCAACTCAACCAAGTCGAAAATCAATAGTAAATGGAAATGGCAGCAGCAGAAACCGAAGGAGCTCTAAGGGTGGCAGCTAAGGGAGAGGCGCCAAGCCCCTCAAACCCCCTAGCACACGTGACACCTTCGGCGGAAGCCTCCCCAGCCTATTGACACAATAATATAAAGACAACCACTAGAGTTACCAACCAAAAGCCAACTCCCCTCCACCACCCAACATCCAACACCCAACACCCACACCCAGCTCCTGGCAGGCCTGGCAAGCGCCTTTTCGGCGTCATTCATGGCGTGTTGGGTGAGCATTAAGCGCGTTTTCCTCGGAAAGCTCTTGCCTTTGCGGCACTTTCTTGGCGTCCGCCTGCCCGCACCATCAAAAGAAAATCGGGGGTGCGTTGGGTGAGTCACGCGACACCAGACGCCAGCCATCAGCCACCAGCTACCAGCTAGCAGCCACATACCATCTACCAGCCATCAGAGGGCTAGCGTGCTCTCGTGTTCGCATTTTCATTCAAGAAACTCGCCGCGAGTCTTTGCGCACGCGCGAAGGGAAATTCTAGTGGCTAAGAGAAACCCTATACGGCTATACGGCTAAAACGGGGCTTCCGAAAGAGTCCACATCACGTGATGTCCCTGCTGGTGTAATCGTGTATGCGTGTATTTGTGTCTGTGTGTGTGTGTGGGTGTGAGCGTGTGGCAACGTGGCGCCTCCGCTGACGCCGGTTTAGCGGCGTGCTGCTGTCTGGGCCAGGTTTGAGTATTGCCATCGATGGGTGGGAGGGTGCTCGGGTGGATGGCTTGGTTGGTTAGTTGGTTAGCTGCCCCCTTTTGGGTATCGCCTTGCATTACCAAGTGCCGTGCATTGTTGCTTCATGCTCCTAACAGGGCTTACAACAACACACCCCACAGCAAACGTGTGTAGAAGCAGCAGAAAAACATCGGAAATCAGGTCAATGAAATGGCAATATTTGGCACGGCTTTAAGTCGCTGCTGGCATCGCTTTTCAGCAGGTACGCGTCGACTGAAGGTGAGAGCTTAGCTTGGTTGTTGGTTGCCACCATAAAGCCCAGCGAAGGCAAAACCATTACAAGACCTCCTCGTGCCACCGCCACCTCATCCACATGCTCCTCCACCCACCACCCACCACCCACCATCGAATGGATTCGTGCCAGTTTCTTCTACCATTTTATTTTTTTTCATGTTGTTGACAGCATTTTCCGTCGTTGTTGCTTGGGTGTCTTCATCTTGGGTGTACTGCTGTTTGTATCTCGCTTTGACTTTGAATTAGTTTAAATTTGGCTCTTCGGTGGCAGTGGCTCAATTTACTTTCATGTTACTGGCGACCCCTGGCTTTGTTTTTATTTGGCAAAGGTGTTTTGGGTCTTTGTTTGTTTTGCTTGTTGCTGGCTTGCTGCCTTGCTGGCTTGCTGGCTTGCTGGCCAAGCCCAAAAAATGGGCAAACATTTCTGCTGCTTGTCGTTCGATGGGCTGGCTGTCGAAATGCGGTATTATTTGGCTTTCAGGCAGCGATTGCTCTAACACGTTGGTGTACAATATTGACCCATTGTTTTTCGACTGATCCATCAGCACTAGTCGCAAACCAATTCCCCCGAAAGCGGCACTTAAATTTGATTTATGACGCCCCTGCCATAAGGAAGCTCTTCCCTGGCCAAAGTGCCTAGTATAATAACCATCTCGGCACACACGCACCAAACTGGCACACCCTGGAGTAGAACAGGACAGCACAGTACAGGACAGGGCAGGGAACCTCTGTTGCCAGGGTTTCATTATGCTGGCGAAGGCCCCGTGGCTTGTCGCTTCCATTAATTATATTTATGTGGCAGAAGCGAGTCCTAAAGATTGGCCATTGTTGTGCCATTAGGCTAGTGCCCTTTCACCGGGTCGCCCGTTTTCATAATTATCGCCAGCACGCCCCTTCAGATGAGATGCCATCGAGCTTTATTATTAAACATTTACGATACACTTGTGTGACGTGCCATGCGGCGTATGAGTAATATGCCCATGACGCTAAACACTCGATTTGGTCGTTGGTCGAGAAAAAGCCGAAACGTGAGCGTGCGTGGATGTGTTGACTTGGATGGAGATTCCCCGATATTGAGCATCCACAGATTTGCAATTCAGGCCCACAATGGATCGTCAGTTAATTGTTTTTTTTTTTTTATTTATTGAATATTTTCTATTCAAATACATAATTGGCGAAGGCTGGTCGGTGACTTTTTTTGGCCGATTACCGTCAGCAGGTTGCAAAAAGCAAGTGTGTCTCGAAATATAGATATAGACCGAGTGCCAAGTATTCGGTCAATTGTCCTTGAACTTTTTCCCCTATGAGAATAATAAATATTTTCGTGAATATTACTCATACGCCATGTACTCCACTGCTGACGTCCGCTAATGCCTTTACCCAATTTATCGATTCGCGATAGCTGGCCCAACGATAAGGGGCGCAAATTCCACGATTGGCAAAAATAAAATACAAAACAATAGCCAAAACCCAAAGCCAGAACTCAAAGCCAGAACTCAATTATAAACAAGATGTAAATGTGCCGATCAAATGCTGACTGGGCAGCTTTTGCTTTTAGTTTATTAACCTTATTCGGTTTCTGCCTACGACTTTGTCTTTATAATTTACGAGTGTTCTTGCTTGCATGTAAACGAGTGCAAAAAATATATCTCTTCGAGCGATTACTAATTTAGAATGTGAACCCCATTCCTTATACTTTACTCTTTTGTTTATTTTCAGGTGAAAAACTAGCCGTGAAAGCTAAAAAACCGCAACAGATCTGTCGCAAGCCGTGATCCGTGATCCCAACAGGACTTGAACTAAAACCACCAAAAACAATTGTACAATCAGCAAATACTAACTGACACTGAGGAAGGACCGCAGGATTCCATTTCCAGCTAAGGGAGAAAAACCTACAACTACACAGCAACACAATGGCCTTAATTATGAAATACATCGACAGCATAAACAGATATATGGACTCACATAGTGGTAAGAGCAATGGGCAATGGGCAATGGGCAATGGGCAATGGATATTCAGGGATTCGCTAAATTGTTTAACCTTGATTTTTGATACGGCTTTAACCAGCAATAGCAACATCGGATACAATTCAATGTCGCTTTACGGGAGAGCATCCCATACTTGTAGAAGCTCTCCCGAAAGCGGCTGGCACTTGAAAATGGTTAAATAATTTTTAGCACTACCTCTCTAATTGGCCCAGAGAGGCATTGTGGTGATCGGGCTGGTGATCTGGCTCTCTGCCAGAGCTCCCCACCCTTGCCAATTTCTCTTAAGAACATATATAGTTTTCATTCACGTGCTGGATATTGATGGCCGATGGAACACCTCCGTCAAACCTCAGACCCCACATCCGTATGTGTATATTTATTCTATTTATTATGCACCTCCCGCCTCAAGTCCCCCTGCAATCCATGGCAAGTGTTAGGCAATTTAGGACTGGCTACGAGAAACGTGTTAAATTTATGTTTCAACATGATTTATTCGCTTAAATCTGAATATCTGGTTGTGATCATTCTGAGAGCAAACCTGCCAAAGAATATCACAGAATGCGGACTTTTCGGATCTTTAAGATACGATTCGAAGTAAGCTTTATTAATAATTTCTCCCCAAGTCTTTCCATCATAACCTTTTACGGTTATTACATTACTAATTAATATTCAACACGTGCTCTATTATGTACATTTCATTCGGGTAGGACTGGCGTACAAATTTGCAGCAATTAGTGGCATTAGGAGCGTGCACGTTTCGAGCCGCTTTCGCGTTGAAGTGACGCGGATGAGGGTCAATGCTGGCAGAGAAAATGATAAGATCACGTCGGGCGTTATCTAATGTTTGCCTGTTGCTGCAATAGTTGCTGTTAGCATAGGCCTGTTGCTATTTGTGTTCAAAGTCAGGAGACCGAGACTGGAATCATGTACTAACCTCGCCGCTCTACTTGCAGACTCAAGGACAAAGGACTGGCCCATGATGTCGTCCCCGTTCCCCACATTGGCCGTGTGCCTAACATACGTCTACCTGGTCAAGGTAAGTTTCCATTCCGCACCAGGTGTCCTGTCATTTAGCCAACAGGTGTCCGATTATCCGGGAATTTAGTGGCCAGACCGTGTGGGAACCTCTCAGGCACTTGAGGTGTTATTTCCACGCGGAAGGTACTTTCCCTATGGAGTGGCAATGCCCACAAGACCGATAAGGCAGTGGACTCATTTCGGTTTATGGCCCTCTGGCTGCCGTATCAACGTCCAATAAAACTGGCCCGATGCCGCCGGAGATTATATAATATAAATGCTGATAATGCACACCTTTCCTCCTCCACAGGTGCTCGGACCCCGATTAATGGAGAATCGAAAGCCCCTGCATCTGCAAAACACACTAGTCATCTACAATGCCATACAGGTTGTATTCAGCGCGTGGCTCTTCTATGAGGTAAGTACTCAGCTCCCACCAGGTTTCCTCCATCCATCATCCATGGCAGCTCCATTTCAACGCGTGGCATCGTCGCTGATACCGGCAGGATTCACCAGCATACCCGTACGGACCCGTGCGGACCCGTGGAGGATATAAATTAATTAAAACTGCGCTTCTTTTTCCCAAACTCACCTCTGCATCACCTTTGCAACTAATGTCTCTGTTCTAGTGCTTGATGGGCGGCTGGTGGGGCTCGTACAGCTTCCGGTGCCAGCCGGTGGACTACACAGATAGTGCCACATCCCGGAGAGTAAGTGCTCGAATGCCATTGCGCCGTTATACTGTTAAGTGTCTGAAGGACTTACCTACCAGATTTGCCCTGATTTGCCCCAAAACACTTAAAGCAATCTTTAATTACCGCAGTTATTCGCATACAGTTCTATATCAGCATACAAGAATAAACAGCGCGGCTTTTGCTTAATCTAATCCTATTATTATACGATTATTGGTTATCCACTGACCTAGGCCAAGCTTTTTTGGATTATTAACCAGCCACGCCTCGCCTCGTAGTATTGTATTCCCCATCTTAACAACAGCGTCTTGTCAATGGTATATAAAAACCCCCGGCGGCACACCATCGCCGGACGTGTCCTGACGACTTTGACTAATACCAAGTGTCGAGTATCCTAACGAATTCACGTGCAGGATCAGTGCTTACTGACTCCAGCTGTCTCAACAGAAAGTGATTTGTTTTGTATATAAACTCTAGCCAAATACCCATACAAGTACCACGATAAACTGGTGATTAATTTCGCTTTGATTAATCATACTATTGTATAATTGCGCTCTCTAGTCTAAGTCGATATTGATATTGATAGCATTTAAGCGCTATTTTACTCACACTAACTCTGCACTCGCCAAAAACAAAAAAATGCACAAACCTTTACAACCAAACTGCCAACTTGAAAGATGCCGAGCCGATGCCGAGGACGATGCCAATGCCAATACCAATGCCACATCATAATATTTCTTGATTCATCCAAGAAACATTGATCCGAGCAACGATATAAACGTGACATTTTGTGCTCTACATTTGCAGATAGGCATTTCCGGTTGGCTAACTGGACATTATAGCTTCCGATGTCAGCCAGTCGACTATAGTAATAATCCTAGAACGTTAAGGGTATGTGTTAACCGCCCCGAACCGTAAGATAACGATTACGATAACATTAATGATAAGCATTCCGGGTTCTTACTTTTTTTTTTGGTTTGAGTGCATGACATGAACTGGGTTCTCTAAGCTTTTACACCTAAAACCTACACTTACTCTACACCTACTCTTAAACCCACACCCACACCAACACTGACACATTCATTAGGGTAGATATCTATATAATTTATAATAGAATAGGGTTACGGGCTTTTGCATACATTCTAAACCAAACTAATGCTAACACCGAAACTCTTGGATGCTAACCCAGATCGTAGCATGTGTATGCCGTACATAACTGTCAACTTCTCCACCGTCACTAAACTCTAGAGATTCAGGGCTCCGATTTCTCCGACTCTATTTACTTCTCAACTCTGACCTAGCCGAAACCAAAACAAACTAAATTTTAAAATTAAATCTAAAGGCCCTCCTAACGATCATTCCGTAACAATCTTGAATCTTAAACGCTCGGTTTCTTTCGTTTTCTACCTCTTCAAAACCCGAGGAGTGCATGAATGTTTGAATGATTTCCAATTTAATTTGAAAACTCAGCTATTGTAGGCTTAGTCGATATGATTGGGCTACCCTTTCCCATCCGAAGGGAACAAATTGCGTTCCATCCAAGCTTGGGCCAGGGATGCCCAGTGCTCTGTCGAAGTGAATGTTGAACCCCACTTTCTGGTCGCTTCATTACAAGATTGCTAATACAAATGTAACTCTCCCACATGCCGCTGTCGCCGTTCAGATGGTCCATGCCTGCTGGTGGTACTACTTCTCGAAGTTCACCGAATTCATGGATACGGTGAGTGACAGACCAAAGCCTCTTACCAATGGCTAATACCTAACCACAATCATAAATCAACGCGTTGTCCGTTTTTGCCGCAGATTTTCTTCGTGTTGCGCAAGAAGACCAGCCAGGTAACAACGCTGCATGTCATCCATCACGGCTGTATGCCCATGTCGGTCTGGTTCGGCGTGAAATTCACCCCAGGTGAGTGTGGCTCGGATGCACTGACTCCATCCATTTGACCGATGAATGTTAACCCCCTGATCCAATTGTCAATTGTCATCCGCAGGTGGCCACAGCACCTTCTTCGGACTGCTCAATACCTTCGTTCACATCGTGATGTACACCTACTACATGTTCTCGGCCATGGGCCCCCAGTACCAGAAGTACCTCTGGTGGAAGAAGTACCTGACCACTCTGCAGATGGTAAGCTAGATTAGACAAAAAGGACCCTCTGACATTTAGCTTAATCCCGCCTCTGTTTCTGCCACCCACAGGTGCAGTTCATCCTGATCATGGTGCACGCCTTCCAGCTACTCTTCATCGACTGCAACTACCCCAAGGCCTTTGTGTGGTGGATCGGAATGCACGCCGTGATGTTCTTCTTCCTGTTCAACGAGTTCTACAAGGCAGCCTACAGGAGCCGCATGATGGTGAGTCGCCTCCCCCTCCCGTACGGAACAGGTCCGGAAATTGGAGTCTTTCTCACATTAGTCGGCCCTTAATGGCGCATTTATCGCTGGCCGAGATCAGCTAGACCGGGGAGGGAAGGGGCCAGCTCTTCTATTGTCTCACGTCGAGCGCCTCGAGCTTCCCACGTTGTCCAAGGGGGGGCTGCGCTTTCGGGCCGCAATTAAGGTGTCGTGCCGCGCAACCGCTGTTCCAGATTCCGGTCTGTGTTAATGAAAATAAAAACGAATTCCGCGCAAAGCCGGGTCGAGCCGGACTGAGCGGTGAGGCAAAGGCGGTTATATCATCGCATCTCCAACGCCGACACTGCACCTTGCCAGTCGGGCTGGCGCTCCGTTCGTCGATTACGAATGCGCGAGATGCTGTGGTCCAAATTCATTAACAAGATTTCGTCAAGTAGGTCTCTGGGAATATGGGTGTTTGGTTGAAGCAGCAGCAGCACCAACAGCAACATCACAGCATCGCGCGGTGGTAAAGACTTCGAAACGGAGCCGGTTAACGATCGTTTTGGCCTCCAGCATCCGCAACGTCTCGTCGCGTCGCGTCGCGACGCACAAGTGAAAGTTTAACGGGGAGACAATAACAAACACTCGCAGATAAATTTACAAAAATTTCGATATGGATACGTTGACGAGCATTGCATAACCCTTCTCTGTTTCTCCCTCTCTTTGCATTTTCAGAAAAAGAACGCACTGGCCAACGGACATGCGAAACCCAATGGCTACTGCAAGAGCATCAACGCACACGATGACCTGGCCATGCCCCAGCCGACGGAGGCGGCGACGGCGACGCCCGTTTCGAAGGCCAACGGAAGCACGACCCCGCTGACCAACGGCCATGCGAATGGCCTGTCCAACGGCTACAAGCAGTTGGCCAACGGCACAACGCACAAGGGTGCGAATGGGGGTCTGGCGACGAACGGATACGCCGCCAAGCTGCTGGACGATGCATCCCAGGAGCTGAAACAGCGGAAGACGCCGAAATAATATCGGGACAAAGCGGGGCGGCGCCAGCACAGAGCTTAGAGCGGAACAGCAAAGGACGGCCGCGCCAGGAGCTGCCTGGCAAGGACGATGGCCAGGAGATCCACGAGTCATTTCCATAGACATTCACAAACTTCACTTTACTTCATCACACAGCCGGCATATTCCACCACAAAACCTCCACATAAGGACATAAAGGGGAGCCAGGGTCCTGGGAGAATGCTGATTAGGCGTTTAAAACAGAGCTCAGAGCTCCAAGCTCCAAGCTGAGAGCTAATCCATGTTTTTGCAGCTGTCGTTCGAAAGGCAATAGCACTCCCACTCCGACACCCACTTCACGCCCACTTCCACCACTTCCAACACCACCCAAAGTCATTTACGCGGACATCAAAATATGCCAATCGTATGCAGACCTGCATACGCATTGAAGCATATCCAAATGTATAGGCATTGCGAATGCATATGCGCCCATTCGTCTAACCCACTATATATTAAATATGTTTTGTTGCTTCTTTTTCTTTAATTACTTTAGTTGTACAAAACTTACTTATTCTAAGTACCCGAAGCGGATTGTAAAAACGTAAAAACTGCAAGCCTGCAAACCTGCAACCTGCAACCTGCAATCTACAACCTGCAACCTGCAATCTGCAAACATGCAACCATCTAATTCAACTAAATGCAAATTTAAACAGAAGCCCAGCATAAACGATTTAAAAACTAAAGCTAAAGCATGGAATTCAACTATTTAAGTCTAGAATTTAATTTTCATATGTGTACATATTACATGTATACAAAAAAACATAAAATAAAATATAAACAAAGGAACAACAAGAAACAAAAAGAAAACCACAAAAAAGCAGCAGCCAACAGCGACTTTTGTAAATGTATAAAGCATAAAGAAAAAGAAAAATTTAATTTAAAATTAGGCACAATAATTGTTAAAATAAAACCAAGTAAAAATAGTCTAGAACTATTGGGCAAACAAAAAGATATGTGAGTATTTGACAAATTTTGTGCAACGTTTCAAATTAAACAAAAAGCAAGAACAATGTACGAGAATTAAATCACAGGCTATCAAATTATCCCTATACTGTTTCATTAATTTATTACAAATAAATTATGCCGCTAACCTAAACCAAAAACGCAATTTGAATGTGCATTGCTACTTGAAAACGAAAGAAATCCACACAACATGAATATTAATTGAAAAATAATGTATACAGATACGACCATAACCATAGGGTCTATTCACTTGAAACGAAGCATTAAAATCAGCAAATTGTTGGAATCAAAAAATAATACAAAATAAATACAAAATAGACTGTAAGTCCCACACTCTAGGTTCTATATGTAATTATTATTATACAACTACAAAAACCCAACAAAAAACATGTGTAGAAAATTAGGCGAAAATGGAGTGGAGCATTTTTTCAATAAAAACACTAAACAAAATTCATTCCCATCTTATTTTGATAAGGGTGTATTAAAAATGAATATAATTTTTTATATACTTCGACAAAGAATAACGTCTTTCAGTTCCTATCTCGTCCATTTTCCTTACTTCTTCTGACTCCCAAAAACATCCCCCCAATCAAAGACCATCTTAAGATTTGAATAGTGTTTTATTAACATTAATTTTTGTGTTTAATTCCGATGTGTTAAATTTTACATGTGTACCGTCGCATTCATTAAGCAAATGAACGCATGGACGGGAAACTTAGTATAGAACTTAGAGCTATGTTCTTGCTACGAGCTAGGCGTGTTAAGCTGCCCATAAGAATGGACAGAAATAAAAAAAACATACAAGTATATGCAATCTAAGTAGTAGGAAAATTGTACGATTCTATGCGACAAGTAGAAGGGTTTACGAACATCCTTAAAAATCAACGTGTCAATTATGTACCAAATATTTTTCAATGCAATTGGGAGCTTGTAAGTTGGCGCCGAAAGAATAGAGATGAGTGCCGATTTGCTACTGTCGTTTAAATGTGGAAGTGATTAAAATTCATGCAGCCGACAATGACGCATGGACTCAATTACTGTAGAGATAGAGATTTTAAAAACACTTATATATATGCCGGTTGGGATTTAATTGCGTCGCGTGCGCCGTCGTGCATTGCCTGCAAAGGAGTTGGGAGCGCCCGGATGCTGGCCACTGTACAAATTGTCCAGGAACTCGTGTAGTGTTGCCTCGCTGAAAGACAGATATCTTTGTGTTAAGCCTGCTCGTTTTGCTACCTTCTTGGTCCCTTACCTAACTCCACTGGGGCCTCCACCAGGATGATGGCCACCGCGATCGTGATGCTGTTGCTGCTGCTGCTGTTGGTTGTGCTGTTGCTGTTGCTGCTGCTGCTGCTGCTGCTGTTGTTGTTGCTGAGCCCCGCGAACAATGCGATACTGCACCATATGGGAGTTGGGCTCCAAATGGGACAAAGCTCCTTTTTGGCAGTTGGCCCATTCGGTTATATCATAGACCTTGCCGTCCATAAGCGCCAAATATTTCCATCGCAGGCCCATCATGCTCGTCTCAGCCCAAATGTCGCCCTGCAAAAAATAAGTTGTAAGTCCTTTGATCAAGCTTCCAATATTTTGTACTTACATCTTTGGCGGAGTGACGTATCTTACACGAGGCACACTCTCGTGCCGCAAAGTGAGGACGTTCGGTGAGCTTACGGGGATGACGCTGGGCACAGGTACTGCATCTGTGTGGACAGAAAAGGATTAACTTTGAGCTTTGACTCCAATAATATTCGATGTCTTTTACGTACCTTATAGTGTTTGCTGCCTCAGCCATTTTAGTTTGTAGTTGCGACAGCAGATCATGAAGTTCCGTCCAGGCCTTCTCAGCGTGCAGCGTCTCAGCAATGCTTTGGTCATAAATAAGGCGATTCTCCTGCACAAAATTATATTTTATTTATTGAACATGGAATATTCATTTGTTTTCTATCCTTACCGGTTCGCCAATCAACTCAAAAGCGCGCTGCAACACCTTGAAAGCCTCTTCAGCGCCAGCTTGCTTGTTTTTGTCAGGATGCACGAGCACGGCTATTTTTTTGTAATGCTTTCGTATCTGCTCTTGCGAGCTATCCGGTGGGACTCCCAGTATGCTAAAACGAAAAACTATCAAAAAAGTTGTCTTTAATTGATTACAAAGTAACACGTACCTGTAGGCATCTTTTCCTTTACAATTAAGCAGAGAATACATTGCCTCCTCGCCAGTCTGCGGCAGGCGACCCGTTTTAAAGGACTCGGTCGAGGGCTCAGGCGGTTTTCGCTTGTAAAAGTGCCGCCAAATAGCCCATTTAGAGTTCTTGGCGAAACGGGCATCGAAACGCCGCCAGTAAGTGCGCCACCAAATAGTCGGTTTACCAGAGTTCTGCTTTAGTTCCTTGTGTAACTGCCGTGCATAAGACAAACCCGCGACGTAGGCCAAAGCCAGCCGTTCGTAGCCCATGCTGAAGCCCAACACAACGATATCATAGACCAGATAGAACAGCCAAGTAAGTAGCTTCAAGGTATAAATCCACCAGGTGTGCAATATTCGCTTGGCCAACTCGTAGTTGCGATTGCTGGCGAAGCTGCTGGCATGGGTGGGTGAGTTGGACGAGGAATAAGCGTTGTTTCGATTTCTTTTCGAAGAGTAGGAGTAGCCGGAACTGCTATTCGAGTTAACATTTACATTCGATGAGGAATACCGCTTGGACGAAGAGGAACTAACATTATTGTTGTTGGAGTGATTGCTGGTGTTGGCGCTGTTGTAGCCAGGATTCAAATTAGAGCTCGTCGAATTCGAATTCGAATTCGAATGACTTGTGTTGGAGTTACTTTTGCTGTTGCCTTGTTTCCGGGACAAGTTGCTAGAACCATTGGCCGATGTGGAATTGCTGCTGTTGTTTGTTATTGATGAACCATTATTGACGGGACTCGTAGTGGATGTTGCCTTTTGATCAACAATCTTAAAGTTGTTACTGTTTCCGTTGCTTACGTTGATCTTCGGCGGCAATGGTCGCTTTTTCTCTAGATTGATTACCTTGCCCGGTACCTTGTTCGGCATCTGTTGCGCCGCCTGCTGCTGCTGCGGTGGCTGTGACTGCGTTTGCTGCTGCTGCTTTAGAGAGGCACTTTGGTTGGATTGGCCCCTCTTCTTTCTTCGGCTGCCGTGTGAGTGTCCGCCGCCAGACGACGCTGGAGGCATCTCTTTGCCATCGTGAATCGGTGACCGCTTCGCCGTTCTCGTCTCGCGGTTCCCAGCGCCCTCATCCTTTCCCTGACGCCGCTGTGACTGCGTTAAACCGTCTAATCCATTGGCTGCTCGTAATTCCCGTGCCGCAGTGTTCGATTTGGTGCCTTTGCTGAGTACGTCGGAGTAGGACATGGGCATGGGCTTCACCTCGGCAACAATACGCTTCTTTCCCTCAGAGCCGAGACCCGAGACCACGATAGGTGACTTGTTGATGGCAGTTGGCGGAACGCTGGCAGTGGACAAAGGCAGTGACAGGGACTTAGAAGGCTTGGTGTTCGTTAATGGATTAACAGCCTGGCTCATTGGCTCGGACTGTTGCAGAACCGGCACTACAGGCTGCTGGCTCGACTGAAGCTGTTGCGGTGGATGTGGTGGCGGAGAATCTACTGGATTTATAGCATTTTCCTTAGCCTCGTCCCCAAGTTGAATGAAACTTCCTCCGGTTAAGTTGGGCGACCAGTTGTTAACCAAGTTGTTGATGAGCAGATTAGCACTGTTTGGAGTTTGAAGGACCTGCGGTGGAGGTGGGGATTGCGTCTGCTGCTGCGGATGGGGCTGGGACACAGGTGGGCTAGCGCCAGCGATGTTCAGATCCGGCTTTGGTAGCAGAGGATTGGCAGAAAACAGTTCGTAGAGCGGAGTGGGTTGCGGTGGTGTCTGCGGAGCTACTTGGTGGTGCTGCTGATGCTGATGCTGATGCTGATGCTGTTGCTGTTGCTGGTGCTGGTGCTGGTGCTGCTGCTGGTGCTGGTGGTTCAACGAAGCCATGTTGATATGCGTGAAAAGCGGAGCGCTGGCTTCGTTCACTGCGTTCTCTGGGCAGTGGTATACCTTGAGAAAGTTTCCCGGACCCACGGGGAGCACGGAGTAGGCCTCCGGTTGCCCAGCTTGTCCGGAAAACGCCAGGTTGTAAAAGCACTCGTTGTACACATGCTGCTGCGGCTGTTGAGGTTGAAGATGAGGAGGAAAGGGCGGAGCAGCCATATGGGGAGGAGGAGGACCAGGCCACATCATGGGTCCGGCGGCCTGGCCATGCTGCTGCTGGTGGAGCAGAAAGTTTTGGTTGTGTTGCTGCTGTTGGTGGGCCAAAAAGTTGGCCATGTCCTCTCGCTGGGGCATAATGCAATAGGGGGCGGGTTCCGCAGCAGCACCAACTCCGCCACCGATCTCATCGCCGCGCTCGTCCTGACGTGACCCCATGCCACGCGCGCGAACGCAGAAACTTGTCCTCGAGCCTGTGTTTTCCACGCACTCGCTGTGCGCTGTCCTATTAGAATTTCATGCGTCGCTCATGTGTGCCCCAAGGCCTGTTGCAATCCCAGCTATCCGCGGGCTTGCTGCTTTAACGAAACAGATGCTAGGTCGGCTTTGGGCCACTTTAGCAACGTTTCTTTTTCCCAACTTCTAAATATTTCGCGAATAGTACTTTTTATTTTCTTGTTGCTAATTCTCTGCCACCTGGTCACTCTTAGTCGACTACATTTAGTCGTTTATCGATGATAATGTTATCGTAGTGTATTTTTTTTGGTATTTTAATCTCAATAAACCTCTCCTCTCTAGGAGCTCTTCTAGTTACAGTTTTGACCACTGGTGTCGCTGTATATCTATATATACCCATCTCTAATTCTTAAACACGCGCTCATTTTGTAAATAAACGTAAGAATTTGTTTTTAGCCGGGAAATATGAGTTTTCAAAAACCCAAGACCCACATTGAAAAAGGCGATGTGGTTATTCTTTACCTGAGTGTAAGTTCCATGCATGCCATCGAGGCGGTTCCCGAAATTGTCAACAAAAAGGGAGAGACTATTCCCCACATCTTCCAGACCAATTATGGATCTCTAAAAGTGGAAAGTAAGTCAAAGATCTTAGAGACAAGTGCATATTTTAATCCTATTTCCTCCCAGACATCATTGGCGTTGAGTACGGAAGTCGCGTGGAGCTGTCAAAGGGATGGGCCCATGTCCTGCAACCCACTCCGGAACTCTGGACACAAACCCTGCCCCATCGGACGCAGATTATATACACCCCCGACATCAGCATGATCCTACACCAACTGGAGGTGCGACCCGGAGCAGTGGTTATAGAATCCGGCACGGGGTCCGGCTCCTTGTCACACTATTTTCTGCGCGCATTGAAACCCACTGGACAATTGCACACCTTCGATTTCCACGAGGCTCGAGCGGATCAGGCCCGTGAGGAGTTCCGGCGACATGGACTATCAGACTACGTCACCGTCTACCACCGGGATGTATGCAATCTGGGCTTTACTGACGATCTCGATGGCCAGGCGGATGCAGTTTTCTTGGATCTTCCCGCACCGGATTTGGCCGTGCCGCACGCTTTTAAGGCGTTGAAGCTGTCAGGTGAGTTGTCAGCGCCCTTTGGCAATCAGGATCGGTCACTCAGTCAGTCAGTCAGCCAGTCAGCCATCCAGAGGCTGGCCAGTCAGCCTGTAAGCCTGTAAGCCAGTCACCCAGTCAGTTGGGCTGCCATTTCACCGTGTGTGACATTGAATGAGCCCGCTTTTGACACTTGATGCGGCCAAGAAAGCAGGCTGACCAGGCGGCCTGGCGGCCAGGCAAGTTTGTCATTAGGGGTATTGCAGTTTCAATTGTTCAATGGAAAAGTCCAGACTTCCACAAGCTATACTGGGAGGCATAAATAAATAAACTGAAAGGAATTAGAGAAAACTAAATACGATAATTATCGCTTATTAAACCGGTTTTTAAAGTAATAGATTCTTTTATAGTTTTCTAATTATTATAATTCCAATTTTATCTTCAGGAGGTCGCTTCTGTTCGTTCTCACCCTGCATTGAGCAGTCACAGCGCTGCATTCAAGAACTGACCAAGCTCGGATTTAACGAGATTGTCTCCATGGAGGTACTGCAGCAGGAGAGCGTGATCAAGACTCGCACAGTGCCCGTAATCGATTTGGAGTTCCTTAAGCAGCCAAAAAGCAATGATGCCACAGCGAACAGCGAAGAAGGTAAAGCGTCCAAGGAGGTGAAGAAGTATCTGACCTCCAGCAATCCCCAGGTGCTACCCGGCCACACGGGCTTCCTTACCTTTGCCACCCTTCCCCCAAATATACCCAAGGTCTGATAAATAAAGTTGCAAAGCGTTTTATTACTCGCCAAATGGCTACATCATTCGTCATATGAGTAGGAGTACGAAAATTCCTCGTAAAACTTGCGTTCGCTGCTCTTGACGGAGCCGCAGTGGTAGCAGCGGTGCTGCTTGACTTGCGCGCTGGTTTTGCGGTTCCAAGACTTTTTCTCCGGCGCCCAAGGAGTTCTTTGCTCCGGTATGGCTACCTCGGTGCGTTCTGGATTCCCGCTACAGGTGGGACAACGACCCATAACTTTTGGCTTGGGCAATATGCCGTAAATGAGCGGTCCTGGTGGCTGTTTTCCATAGATAGTAACAATTTCGGGAAGACTGGAGTAGGGACGGGTGTGGAATAACTTCTCACGATTGAGGAAACTGCAATGATGAAAGGGTAAGTGAAATTAAGAGGTGAATATCGAACAAATAAACGTATACTTACTTTGGCCTTGGCTCAAGCCAGAGGTTATTGATGCGCTTGGTTCGCATTATGTCGCCCAGCTTCTGGAGAAGACGGAGGTTCTCTCGCTCTATTTGCTGCTGGCGTTCATTCTCGACCTGCTGCTTCTTCCACTTCCGCTGGACGTGTTCATGAACTCGGGGTGAGTGGGAGTCGATGGCCGGGCGGGCGGACATGACCTTCTCACGGTGCTGGGCGTAGCGCAGCTGTTCCCAAGGCTGCTGAAGCAATTTGTCGCGACGCGAGATCATCTTCGGTGGTATCGATTCAGTTTTCTAAAGTAAGTGTTGATGGACTAGCGGTGTTGTTTTTCTTCTTGGACACTCGGCCGTGTTTACAGCAACAAACAAACATTGTGCGTCCATAACAACCTTGCCAGGACAACGGACACTCAGCGAATGTTGCACCATCATTCCGGGATTAAGTTCAACAACCAGCGGCGAGGCGGCGGTTGCTTTGCTTAGCTGTCCGAGTTGTCGTTGTCTATCCCCAAAGAGTGACATCTCCAGTGACTTGACTTGCAAATTTGCGGGCCAGTTGCCGGTGCATCTGCATCTGTTGTTACATAATTCTGTTCTGGGCCGCCGCTGCTGCTTGTTAGGTCTCCCGGATTTCTGTGTAGTAGCCGCTCTTCGAACACTGCACTTGGACCTGGACTTGGTGGTGTGGCGGCAAAAGTTCCTTTCTTCTTTTCTAGCCGCTGCTGATGGTGCTCCTGCCGCTTCGGCTGCTGTTGCTCATATGTCAACCGGCCACAACATGTGCCGGCAACTTGTTGCTGCTGCCGTTCTAAATACTCCTCGTTTAGTGTTTTGATGGATGTTAAGTGCCAGCCGCATATTGGATTCAATCATTTGCATCGATCGGAATGGGTTCTTGGTAATCGCTTGGTAAGTTTTATATCTCGTCCCCTCTCTCCCATTTGCGATTCCCATTGATCTGGTCAAGGAAATGAACTTTGCCGGTAACAGTTCTTCTTTGAAGTTGATTAGCTTCAAAAATCTAAAAACTTTTATCATAAGTATAGAATATATTTGAGAAAATTAAGTTTATGAATTCAGATAAAATCATTTTGCATCGTTCAAAATGGATTTACGATTACTTACACTCCCCCTGCCAACTACTACTTGCAATTCCCATCGATCCTGTCAAAAACAATACTCGGTCGCTGTTGTTCTCGTTTGAAGTTGATTAGCCCCCCGTTGTTGCTTACAAAATGCGTCTATTGTGTGTTGCTTGCAACAGCAATATTGCTTTGCTGGCCATGGCTAGTGGCAATACGTTGCTGCGTGAGTTGGCAGAATTTGGGAAATTAAAAGGTCCATGCCGCATTATTGGTCGGTTAATTGGAAGATCCGTAATTTGATACCGACAATGGCAACGTGTTGCTTATCACAGCTCACCTTGTTATTCGGCTAAAAACGAATTATCTTGTTTGATGAATCGACAACTGTAACGAATTTTCCCCCAGCATCTCCCAGGGGGGTCGGCAGCCAGGTGAGATCGCTGATGCTTTTCACCTTTACCCGAATCAGTGCCCGGGCCGCTTGACTCGTCACTAAACACCTGCTTAGTTGTGCATAAATTTCATTTGGAAATGATTATTTTTATTGAAAAATTTTTGTAAAATGGCATATAATTGTGGCGGCCCCGGCTCTGTGGTCCCGCTTATGTGTACAAGTATTTGTGTGTGAGTTAGGAGGGTGCAGCCTTACACCCGCCAGCAATATGGCCAGTTTCTCACCTTTAGAAGCCGGCCCCAAACTCGGCCCCAGATAGCGCGAGGGACGACCGCAAAATTGATGGCAGTGAGTGCCGCGGCGGAGAGTGCCAAATGGTTGGTCAAGTGGTGGTTAAGTGGATACTCTTATTTATAAATACTCTGTTTATTGTATGGATTCTAACAACATTTTATTCTGCGTTCTGCTTCAACCTTATTTATGTCCATTTATTTTAAGTTTCCAGTTTTCTTTTTACTATAATTCATTTTCTTAGTAAAGTTGTCTCAAATATTACCAATTTGAAACATCTCGTTGTCGCGACTTAAATAAACGTTTAACTTATTAAATTATTTAACCACTTCCATAGACTCTTTGGTTGCAGATTCCCCTAGTGTGCCATTGTATTGCTGAAAACTAGTTACTGTTACTGGCTAGTTACTGGTTGGGATTGTCGCATTTAGCCAATTGTAAATTTGACCCGATAAATCTGCCATCATCATGTGGGTTACAAAATGTTGAACCTTTCTGCTTAGGTTTGTACGAGTATACAAAGTGTATTCGGACAATATTTGGCCCTGGCCATTTATTACATGAGCCGGCAAACCGAGCAGCAAAGGCGATGGTAACAGCAACAGCAACAACTGCAGAAAGTCAGTTGAAAACTGCGATTTGCTGTCAGCTAATAATAATAATTTCGATATTGAAAATACGTTTTCTTAGTTAGGTACGACACTAAACGATTTCGCCCAGTCGTCGACGATGCACCAACAACAATATCGACAGTGCTAAAAGTCAGGCAAGGCAACCGGCAACACCAAAATCCGCAAGAGCAACAACCAACAGAGAACAACTGCAAGTTGACCGTTGTACGGTGGAGAAGAGACCATAAATTTTAATATATTTTTAATAAAAAAAACTAATAGAAAGTTCATTTCGTATTCAAAATGCTTTTATGTCAACTTATTTCGAGTTTGTTCATGTTTTAGAGAACGCACATACTTTCATTTCATGTTTAATGCGGTTTTCTCTTTCCTAATATTTTGATTACTTAGATTTTATCCCCAAAAATGTAAAACTTCTACCATAGTACTTTGGTGGGGGCGTGCTATTTGCTGCTGCTGCTCCTTCTACCCTTTGTAGACAGGTGGTGTGTGGTGTCGATGTTGGCCGGATCGTCGACTGTTGCCTGTTGGCTCCGCTGCCCGCTGGTGTTCAATATGAGCCACAATTGAGGCATTTAATCGAGCATCTCTTAACACGCCTTGGAATGTTGACTTATTATTGGCCCATGCAGCCAGCCGGAGCAGCAGAGGCGGACACCCCGGCTAACGGACGGACAGTTGGACTCCCTCCTCGTATCTGTATCTCATGGATGCGGCCATAGCTTCAGCTTCAGCTTCACCTTCAGCTGTAGCTGTAGCTGTAGCTGTAGCTTTTGCTGGGGCTGTGGATATATCTCTCTGTGTGTCGGCTGGGGTCTGCGTCGGTGTCAGGAGTCTGTAGTTACCTCACAGTAAAAGCGTTTATCATCATTAGACTCAATCTAAAGACGTTTTTGGCCGGGGTTATCATGTTGATTATGTTGTGTGAAAACAAATTACATTTTTTCTCGCCCTCTCTCGCTTTAACACCATTTGCGGTCGAGGTTGTTCTTTTCGCTGCTGGCTAATTACGAAGATGATCGCTGATTTCAATTGTGCTTATTGACAAACCAATTGGCCAATGTCGAGATGAATTTTGTGAAAGGAAAGTCTTTTCCCGTCCTCGAGTGCCGTGAGAAAACTGTAAATTCGAGCCACAGCAGAAAATATTTCCAATTTGCTAATGGCAATAATTGTTTCTACATTTTGTTGTTGTTATATCCAAGTACCAATACTTGACTATGATTTTTTCCTTTTATTTTTTTATTATTTTCGAAGCACAGCTGTGTTCTATATAGTTTCTGTTGTTGCAAGTGGCATTGCCTGCAGCTGCAACAACAACAGCAAAAGCGGCACTGGTGGAAACAACAGCAAGAATAACTGCTTTGGCAAGGTTAACTTTGGCCCTGGCTGTCTGATAAAATTATACAACAAACTTGGTGGGTAATAATACATTTTCATTAATTAATATATGTTTTGCATTAACCATAAAGTTTTGTTAACTTTTGAAGTGCTAGATAAATGGAAATACAAATAAATAAACTAGAAACTTTGTTTTATTCAATCTTTTTGTATTACAACTTTTAACCTTATATATTACCAGCTCAAAAAACACCTTTGTAGCTCAGTGTAGTTCATTTGTCGTGGCTGGAAAACCAAAAACTCCAACTCCAATAAACATTTTATGCACTTTTAAATGCAATGTTTTATTGTAGTTGCTCCGATAACGTTATAATTTTTTTGTTTTATTTTTTTTGTGCCACACACAAATACAGAAACAACAACAGCAGGGTCAATGTCACACCTTGACGCCATAGCCATAGTATATAGATTTTGCAGCCGATTTTTGTTTTGTTTTTTGTCACAATTTATTGCATTTGGGTTAGAGTCGTGTTTGCCTGAATACTGTGTTATTTTACCTCAATCTGTGTGGCTTGCCTGTTTTATCTTGTCAACGCAATCGTCTATGGGTATTTCTTTTTTAATTAATTAACAACAATTGCATGGGTGTCAATGGCTTAGCTTAGAGCAACATACTTAGTCGCTTGAATTGGAGTTTATTGGCTAATGAATGCTGAAAGTGAGTGGGGGGAAAGCCTCCTTCTATGTCGCAAGCCAAAACAGAAAATGCACAAAAAGTTTCTCCAGTCCGGAAAACTTGCAGTTATGCAGAAACCACAACTCAACAAGTATGCAGTGCCAATCAATAAACTTTCGCGGTGGAGAAGCCTCAGGGAATGGTATGGCCAATGGTAAAGTCAATTCCTGGGGTCTCATGAGAACTAATTGAGCCATTTCGAGGTCTATGATAATCGTTTGTGATGCAGCAGTAGGAAACCAGCTGTGGAAACTGACCAGGACAACGCCTTCACAGAGTCCAAGAGTTTGACTTTGTCAACTTTACTTTGCATTTGCAGAGAAAAAAATTCCTTATTTTACAAGAAAGTTTTGTGGCCAAAACTGCAACTTTTTATTTTAAAAAACTATAAAATAATATAGGTTTCAAACAATGATATTGTTTTGTAGTTTTCTTTTTCCGTGTGTCATAAAATTAAAGTTTTGTTTATGAATGGAATTATACGACGACATTTAGATGGCCAAAAGAGCAAGCAAGCCAAGCTTAGCTGGTAATCGAGAGGCCGCCGACTCGGCTCAGATTCACAGACACTTCATCTAAATGTCAGGCCATATCTAGCGACACTCGCAACACTTGGATTCGCACTAGCCTCGGAACTGGGAGTTGGACTCGCGGACTTGGACCAGGTCTGGTCTCCTGGCCTCCTCCGGTTGGCGGCTCTCTTTGGCGGCTGCTTTGGCTTTGGCCAAATCAATTGAGCCGCCTTCCCCCATAAACGAGCTAAAACAAATGACTCTTCTGCGACGGACTCTGAGACCTGGGGCTGCTCAAGATCATTAGTATAATTTAAGTAAATTAAACGCAGCGATTAGGTTCGGGATACGTCGGGCTGCAGAAATAAAAACAAAAAAAGAGAGGAAAAAACTAAAACAAGGCAGACAGCCAGCGCAACAAACGGCACCAAGTATTCCCCAATCGTTGTGTTGTCGGCAAAATGCTTGTGTTTATTCAAATTTATTGTAACATTTTCGTTGGCGATTTCAATTTGTAAAACAAGCGAGCAAACAAGCTGTTAAAATATAATGATTGGCACCAGAGCCCCATTTGCTGGAGGATCTTAAACGGCAATGTGCGGGGAAATCGAACTCCAGATGTGGGTTAAACTCGCCGCATATGCTTATCGATTCTCGGGAGATGCTTAAAGTGAATTTATGCGGCGTTTAAGCATTGTCCGGCCAATGCATTTTCGCTTTATGATTGCCATGAGCAGTCGAATGCATAAACCATTTGGCATTGAAAACTATCGGTTAGCATACATTGTATTTTTGTTTTTTATTTTTATTTTCTCTTCAGCCAACCCGCCAACCAACCAGGCAGTCCGAGTCGCTGGCTTTTTCCCACACAGACAATGGGCCAAAACGGCGACAACTGAGTCTGGCCCTGTTGGTCTGGCCTGATGGTGTCTTGAGCCTTGTGTCTCCTGGCTTCGTGTGCAATATGAGGAGAGTTGCAGCTTCGACTGCAACTGCAATAGCGATCACAAAAGCTTGCTGGCCAGACAGAGTTACAAAAACAGAGCTGCGGAACAATGCCGAATGCTGGCAGTTCAATTGAATACAGTGGGTCCAAAATGCAGGTAATTATTATTTCGATTATCCTTAAAATATAACAATATTTTATTAATGATAGCCGTCTTAAAACAAATAGTTAAAGTTGGGTATCTGTTATATACAAATAAATAAATTTTCAAGTTCGTGTCCTAAGTCTTTTGTTTTGGGTACCAATATTTCAAGTTTTGTAAGTCAAATTTTGCAATTTCCTTTACTTTTCCTTGATCGTAAGTAGTAGGTATCTAAAATTTAGAAAATTATTTTGTAATGAGCTTGAAATCTTCCCAAAACCATTGAAAATATTCTCATAAAAATATGAAAAAGTGACAAAAACACAAATCTTGATTCCTAACACCACTGTACTATAACAATTGACAAAAGCCCCAAGTACTTCGAAAGCAACAATAACAGCAAACACTGTAGTGAAAAGAACAAAAAGTAAGTAAGAAACAAAGAAACAGCCAGTAGAGTCAGACACAAACAGCAATTCATATTTGCTCTGATTTATATGGCGTCTAGAAGTTTTCCATTTTTATTATGTATCATTATTATTATGATTTTTTCCCAGGCCCAAAAAAGGTGCACAGACGCAGGCGCAAGCGCAGGAGAAGGCTTTCGAGCTTTGTGTGCCCTGCCGGTTGGTGTAATCAATCAGCGGGAGAAGCCAAGCCAAAAGTTGAAGCTAAATCTACAGCAGCAGCAGCCGCAGCCGCCGGTGGAGTAGTCCTAGTCTGGTTTCAGCTTTTCGTTGGGCGAAAATTAATGTTCTTTAATTTGCAAGTTTGTGTCCTAAGTCTTTCGTTTCGGCCTGCCACACACAGTCAAATTCTTAGTGTACTTCTCTTTCTGCTTTTGCTGTTGTTGTTGTTCACCAGAAATGTCATTAAAGCGCCACACAGATCTCTGCTAGCTGGGTGTGCAAGCGCTTTTTGATCTCCTGAGCCAATGTCAATTGCTGGCATCGCCCGCGGATCGCAAAGACAACAGAGAAAGATCTGCATAGCTTGATATTCTAATTGCTGAAATTGTTTGCCAGAGACAAGTGAGTCGGTGTGTGTGAATGTAGTGTGCTTGTGTGTGTGTTTGTGACTGCCATGCCCAATGAATAATCATCGAAATCCGTTCGTTGGAAAAAAAAAAAACTAAACAGCCAAAGAACACCAAAAAAAAAACCTGGTTTTTGCAAATCTGATGCTAAAATGCTGTCTTAAAAATTAATATCTCTGCCAAAATGCGAGACTTTTAATTCATTTAATTCATCAATTTTTCCATAACTTTGGCAAAACTTGTCAGATATCTTAATGTTACCCCTTCCCGATCTTGTATTTTCGAGTACTATAATTCCCAATTGAAATCGATCGAACTAAAATCTGACCCTATTTTCGCAAATTTTGAAAGGGGTAACATCACATTTTTTTCAAAAATTGCTAAAATTTTTTTTGTTTGACAGCTACAATATTTTTTAGCAAATAAACGAAGATTAAAGCCCTGATTCGTGAAATGAATTCTTTATCCCAATCCGATACAAAATGTCTATAATATCGGCTAAAAAGTGGATCAAAAGTTTGGATTTTTGGAATATCTCATCAGCCACGTTTTTAACTTGGTCAACGATGGTTTTCAACTATTTTGAATTCAGAATATTATCCATAACTTGGCTAATACTTGGTTGATCGGCGAATGTTATACCTTCCCGATATTGTATCTTCGAGTACTACCATTTTTAATCAAAATCTGGAAAACTAAAATCTGATCTGATTTGAAAGGGGAAACATCACGTTTTTTTCAAAAATCGTTAAAAATGTTTTTGTTTGATTTTGAAAATATTTTAATGCTCATAAACAAAGATTTAAGCACAGATTCTTAAACAATATTCCCTTTTCCAATCCGATGTAAAACGGGTATAATATTTGCCAAAACGTGTATCAATAGTTTGAATTTTTTTTAATATTACATCAAAAGTCTTTAACTTAATCCAAAAAACTTTTTCAACTGTTTTTATTACAGAATATTATCCATAACTTGGCTAATATTTGTCAGATCTGAAAATGTTACCCCTTTCCGATTTTATATCTTCGAGTACTATTATTTTTATATTATACTTGCAGTTAGATTTTAATATCTCCACTTTATTAGTAAGTAAACGATGAAGTATATATAGATCATACACCTCAATTACAAAAAGTATTCTAATCTTTCTCTGTGTAACATAAAATTGGGATGCTTGCGATCCTGTGTCTCCTGCCTCTTTTGGTGGTCCCTGCCTCATTGGCCTGCTCATTGTGTCGCACTGATCCAAATCGCATCAAATTTTTCGCTGCACTCGTTTTCAGCTCAGTTTTCTTGTTCCCCTCGATTTTTTCGCTGGCTGTGTCTGCGGGTCTCCTCCTTGCTCTGGCTTTTCAATCAGATATGAAAGCTGGAGCGCGTCTTCGCGGTTGTTGTCGCAACGCAGTATTTTTTTATCTTTTCTTTTTTGACTTTTTGTTTTTGAGCCTTTGACTTGATTTTCTTAATTAAATTTTTTGCGACGCCGCTGCCAAGGCTATTCCCTGATCCTCTAGCCTGAACTCCAGCTCCTGCCGATGATGATAGTGAGGGTGGGGATGATGTGTGTGTTTTATAAGTCGAGTGTTGTTGGCTCAGTCGCTGATTCGAGAGACTTGATAGGCAGGCCTTGTTTTGGCTACAGTTAACACACTCCCACATTTTCGGTTTCACTAAAATGCTGGCTGCCCCATCAGAAAGCCAGCCAGCCAGCCAGGAACAGGAAAAAAATAGCATTTACCAAAATGAAAAATTTTGGGCGAGTAAAAAAATTAACGAACAGCCCAAAACAGCTTCTTATGCGGCACAATCTTAGAAGCCATTACATGCACTTGGCCGCTCAACAAGAACTTGAACCTCATTAACCCATCAGCCCCAAAAACAATTTGACCCGAGCTCAACTCCAACGTACTTCGCCAGCCAGCCCAGACACTCGGATTCAGACTTCCACTTGGTACGATGGCAACATCATTTACATCATCATTCACAATAAAATAAAAGTGCACACGCCCACTTAAAAGGGCCCCATAAATTGTATGGAATAATCAGTTTCAACATAATTTATTGTAATTTACGAGTGTCGGCCAAACGGGCCACAAGAGGGCACAATACTAACGTGAATATATACTTTATATTGTATATAAAATTGTATATATATTTAAACGTGTCTGGTGGATAGCACTGACATTGCCAGAAGAGGAGTCGCCGGTCTCCTTTTTTATAGAGCAGCTAAATGCTACAAATGAAAATCCTAAACGAAACATTGAAAGCATCTTGATAAGAACCCAAGAAACGGCAGGCGAACAGTTTCTACTGGAGGAGGCTTAGAGTTAAATTGAAGCTGAAACTGAAGTTAAAAAAAAAAAACTGAGCTGAAGCTAAAGTTGAAGTCGAAGTTGAGCGTGCAAACACCTCGAAAAGTCCATATTTCATAGCCCAATAATATTTTTGTTGGCGCGACCTCATCTAGATGCTCGAGTTGGCTTTGGATCTGTTTCTGGTTTAAATATCCAGCTTTTCTAGTTGGGTCTTTTGTAATTGAAACTATTGTTTTGGTTCCCCTATAGGGCTTTGGCAGCATTTTATATCAATCCCTCAATAAAAATTCAACGATCAATCAACTTCAACAATCAAGAGTCGCAAAGGAAGCTGATTTCCATCAAACCGGTGGCTTGGCTTTTGTTTTCATACCGACTGGAATCACTCGAATACTCATTCAAACACTCGAACGTTTGTATTTCCAATCAGAATTGAAATGTCTGTGGATAATAAACTTCAGGTGCCAATGCAATCTCCTCTTGACAAACTGACAGTCGGAATATCCTTTTTCGATTCCTTTTACTCTATTATCGCCGTTTCGCAATCATTCAAAGTTTCATTGTGGCTTTGTTAATGGCTCTCCCGTATCCTCGTATTCCGTATCTAAGTATGTATATCTCTATTTTTGCTTTTTCGATTTTATTTTCAGATAGCTTTATTGTTAAGCTCATTATTTTGTAAATATCTGCATACAAAGCGGATCGCTCTTTTTTTGTAACCATGAATTGTTATTTAAGTGCGGGAAATCCAGGAGAACTAAATCGATTTTAAATTACTTTAAGAATATTATCCTTTCTTGGCTTTCTGAGCATTGAAACCAATTAAATTTCAAACTCAAACAAAACTGGACTCCCAACTTCATTTAAACATCACGCAAATAGCTGGTAATTTGTCTAGTTGGCCAAAAAAATATGTCGGCCTAGCCAAGAACGGTAAAGCCACATTTTCTTGGCATTTCAGCTGACTGATCACTTTTGTGAAGTATTGGCAAATATTTGTTTGTTTACTTTGATTAAATTTCAACGTCCAAGGCGCTTTCATTCTGCAATTACTCAGCGGGTATAATATTGTATGTCCGAAGAACCTTTCATGTTGACTGTATTTTCTGCAAGTTCAAAGTGCTTAGTAGAATCCACAACTAAAAGGAGTTTTCATTTAAAATACACTACAAAAAAATATAATTTAACTAAGCTCTTGGTTCAAGAGCATAAAATAAAATCTTTATTCGTGTTTAGGATTAAAGAAAAGCTGTTGAAACGGCGTCAACGCCTTGTTGAATCCGCAATAGTCTCATCTCTTAGTTATATTGATTCCATTTTTTTTAGTGCAAGGTCTGGGACTTAACTCTGGCCCTTTTCTTCGCTAATTTGCCACTGACTGAAGGAGAGCTGGGGAGTTACCTTTTCAGTTGACCAGGTCGCTGCACATCTTCCCAGCGTAATTTAAACTAAATCGGCTCGCTCGCTCGCCCGCCAAACTGCGTAGAGAGCCTCGCGAAAGATCCTCGCCAACGACCTGGCCCAGTGTAATGGCTAACACAGACACGGAAACACACACACTGGCACACTTGCACTCTAAAACAGAGAGGTTGCGGTGGGAGCCGTTGTTGCATGTGCAAAAGTTACCGGTCCTGGTCCCTGACTCTCCTCACCATCTTCTCGTAATAATCAATTATTTCTGTGTAATTTATGGTAATGTTCAGTCATGATGGATTGACTGCTCTAATGTCGCTCTAAATCTTTGTAGCTCGCTTGCCGGGGTACGCTCGCCTGCGATCCTATAAGCCAAGTTAAGCGGAGCGAAGCCCAGCCGCTTAACCGAAAACCAAACCAAAGCAACCGAAAGCCAACTAAATCCAGGTCCAAACCAGAGCAGAGAAGAGTGGAGCACAGCACAGCACAGTTTCGTGGATCTGAGCAGGCCAAGGCAGGTGCAATTGCTCAGCGCGGAGAGATGTTTTATTTATTTATTTATTTTTTGTATTTTGTTTTTCTTTTTCCCGCACAGCTCTCCCACTAAAGCTTGGCCCGAATGTCTGCGAAAACCGCTGAACAAGCAGGCAGGTCGACGGACAATGGGTGTTTCTGATAACTTTGATACTTGAACAATAATAAAGTTTGGAAATAGTAAATGTGAGATCTTTTAAGAATTTTTTTTCGAAAATCAAAATAATGCTTGGGAAATATACATATATTAAAAGTTTATTATATTAAAAAAAAGCTGGGCTCCATAGTGCAACTTGCTTCTTTACTTCCGTCACTGGTCGATGCGAATGCCACGTACCTTGCCCCATTCTAGACCACACCAGCCCCCCTACTCCCTGTCCACCTCTCCCCCAACGACCCCCGTCAGCGGTAATATGTAGCATATGTTTTCGTAAGTTTCTTCTTGTATTTTGTTTAATGGCAGCTTAGATTACACGAGCCCTGGGTGGACAGGTTAGTGCGGAGGGGGAAATAGAGATTCGCATGCTGGCTACAGCTTCCAATGGTTTGTACCCCTTCCCGAGAATGCAATCCTGCCACAATTCCCATACCCGTCACCCTCCACTGCCAAACCACTGCCATCGTTCGATGTAACTGATGTTTAAAATTGCTCTGTGATTTTCGTGGCGAAATTAATGTTAAATAAGCTTTTAGTTTATGTCCCGCCACAGCGTTGATCAATTTCTCAGTCACCTGGCCCGCGCTCATCTTCCTCTTATTTACCTGCGGATGCTGCCACCTTGCCTCTTTCTTCTTGCCACTTCTAAGCCTTGTTCCTAGATTGTGTGTGTCGGCCTGGCTATCTCTGCCTTGTTTATGTGTAAATTATGCTTGTACACATTTTACTGACAATTGTGTATAAATTATAGACGAATTATTGTGTTTGTTGTCGGGCTCTGGTGCAGCTTACATATTAATATTGCAACGAAAGCCGCCTCTGAACATTTGAAATTCAGTGGATGAATGAGAGAAGATATTTTGTAATGGTTTTTATTTTTATACCCTTGCAGAGGATATTTAAAACTTTTCCAATATAGTGTGCAACGCAGTGGAGACTTCATTATATAATTTAAATTGTTAATTTATAAAAATAATCAAAATCCGAGTTTAAATTCAGATCGAAGGAGAATTAAGCCCTGACCCATTAATGGGATTTGAATATTCACCTGAAGAAAATGTTCAAACACAGCCATAATATCTTGAGACAAAGGGACTTTTTAAAACTTCCATTCTCCCATTATACCCCTTAATATACAAAAAAAAACACCGATTATATTCCTTTTTTTGCAATTTAATTTAAATCGTATATCTATTAGGCGTATCCCATAAACACCTAAGGTAGGGGACGAGAAAATCAGACATGGGCGTATAGGCCATGTTTGACACGATCTTATAAAGTTAACGCTTCGATTTAATAGAAATCTTTGATTATAATAAACAGCATATGAAGTTCCCTTTCTAATTTGGTATCTTGGTGAGAAATCGGATACAAAATGGCAAAAATATCGCCAAAAGCTTAAGTAAAAGAATAAGAAAAGGACATTTGGGGTTGTAAGTGACATTGAATTAGTAGAAATTTTACCAAATTAGCCATAACTAGCTTTGTTTACCTCCAATCAGCGAAGGGTATACCATCCTGAATTTGTATCTTCGAGTACTATATATTTATAGTAAGTCCACGAAGCGTATTCCTTAAAATTGTAAGGTCTATGGCGCGAAAGGGACATATGGGCGAATAGGCTAAGTTTGAAACGATTTTATAAAGTTTACACTTCGATTAAATATGAATCTTTGATAAATATGTACAGAAAATAAAGTCCCCATTCGTAAATGGTATCTTGGACCAAAATCGGATACAAAATGTACAAAATATCCCTAAAAACTTCAACAAAAGGATGAGAAAATGAGTTTTTGACACATGTCCACTTCCTGCATTTTACAAATCTAGAAATTTCCGATTTTAGAACAGTTTTTTTTGAATATTTGGGCTAATTCGCAACCGATTTTGAAACGAAATGCCATTTTTAAATCAAGGCTTCAATCTTTATTAACTTGTATCCAAAGTTCCAAAAAAACGATCAAAAAAAATTTAGTCGATTTTTGAAAAAATCATGATGGTACCCCTTTCAAAATTTTGAAAAATCGACTTAATTTTTTTTGTTTAGTTTTTCGGATTCTTTGATGCAGATCAAAGCACATTGTAGCCCCGACTCATAAATGGTATTTCGTTTTGAAATCGGTTCGAAATTAAACAAAATATGCGATTTTAAATAGTAAAAAAAGTGAGCTTTTGAGAAATCTTAACTTTCCGTATTTTACAATTCAAAAACAATTCATTTTATCCTCCAAAGGAACATAACTTGGTTCTTTCATCTCTAATTAGCGAAAATTATACCTCTCCAAATTTGTATCTTAGAGTACAATCTTATTATCGTATATCTATCAGGCGTATTCCGTAAACACCTAAGGTAGGGGGCGAGAAAATCAGACATGGGCGTATAGGCCATGTTTGACACGATCTTATAAAGTTAACGCTTCGATTTAATAGAAATCTTTGATTATAATAAACAGCATATGAAGTTCCCTTTCTAATTTGGTATCTTGGTGAGAAATCGGATACAAAATGGCAAAAATATCGCCAAAAGCTTAAGTAAAAGAATAAGAAAAGGACATTTGGGGTTGTAAGTGACATTGAATTAGTAGAAATTTTACCAAATTAGCCATAACTTGCTTTGTTTACCTCCAATCAGCGAAGGGTATACCATCCTGAATTTGTATCTTCGAGTACTATATATTTATAGTAAGTCCACGAAGCGTATTCCTTAAAATTGTAAGGTCTATGGCGCGAAAGGGACATATGGGCGAATAGGCTAAGTTTGAAACGATTTTATAAAGTTTACACTTCGATTAAATATGAATCTTTGATAAATATGTACAGAAAATAAAGTCACCATTCGTAAATGGTATCTTGGACCAAAATCGGATACAAAATGGACAAAATATCCCTAAAAATTTCAACAAAAGGATGAGAAAATGAGTTTTTGACACATGTCCACTTCCTGCATTTTACAAATCTAGAAATTTCCGATTTTAGAACAGTTTTTTGTTAATATTTGGGCTAATTCGCAACCGATTTTGAAACGAAATGCCATTTTTAAATCAAGGCTTCAATCTTTATTAACTTGCATCCAAAGTTCCAAAAAAACGATCAAAAAAAATTTAGTCGATTTTTGAAAAAATCTGATGGTACCCCTTTCAAAATTTTGAAAAATCGACTTAATTTTTTTTGTTTAGTTTTTCGGATTCTTTGATGCAGATCAAAGCACATTGAAGCCCCGACTCATAAATGGTATTTCGTTTTGAAATCGGTTCGAAATTAAACAAAATATGCGATTTTAAATAGTAAAAAAAGTGAGCTTTTGAGAAATCTTAACTTTCCGTATTTTACAATTCAAAAACAATTCATTTTATCCTCCAAAGGAACATAACTTGGTTCTTTCATCTCTAATTAGCGAAAATTATACCTCTCCAAATTTGTATCTTAGAGTACAATCTTATTATCGTATATCTATCAGGCGTATTCCGTAAACACCTAAGGTAGGGGGCGAGAAAATCAGACATGGGCGTATAGGCCATGTTTGACACGATCTTATAAAGTTAACGCTTCGATTTAATAGAAATCTTTGATTATAATAAACAGCATATGAAGTTCCCTTTCTAATTTGGTATCTTGGTGAGAAATAGGATACAAAATGGCAAAAATATCGCCAAAAGCTTAAGTAAAAGAATAAGAAAAGGACATTTGGGGTTGTAAGTGACATTGAATTAGTAGAAATTTTACCAAATTAGCCATAACTTGGTTTGTTCACCTCCAATCAGCGAAGGGTATACCATCCTGAATTTGTATCTTCGAGTACTATATATAGTATAGTATATAGTATATAGTATATATATATAGTAAGTCCATCAAGCGTATTCTTTGAAATCCTAAGGTCTATGGCGATTTTATGATTAATTTATAAAAATTATCGAAATCCGAATTTTAATTCAGATCGAAGGAGAATTAAGCCCTGACCCATTAATGGGATTTGAATATTCACATGAAGAAAATGTTCAAAAACAGCAATAATATCTTGAGACCAAGGGACTTTTTAAAACTTCCATTCTCCCATTATTCCCCTTAATATAGAAAAAAAACACCAATTATATTCTTTTTTGCAATTTTATTTTAAATTCAAAATTAATACATATGATATTCTAAAACTACTTAAAATAATTTCTATGCTTAATATTTCTATAGCTAAACTTGTACATTTTTATTTGTACTTCGTATATCGTAATTATATATATTTATAATTTGATAAACTATCGTTACTAATCCTATAAATCTCCTCTCAAGGACTGTGGCCAAGGATGTCAACCACGTCAGGATGATTGCTGCTTCATGGTTTTCTGCGCCACCGAAAACTGCCTCATGCTACGTCGCCCTGGATCATTCTGAATATCAACTGGTGTGGATCTCCAAGCCGCTAGACGACACATTCTTCCACGGGACACAGAACTCCACCTCCGACTAAACGCTCCGATATCTAGTATAGCCTGCTTTATCCTGTAAATAGAAAAATGAAAAAAAGAAAAAATAAATTTCTTAAATGAATATACTGTGTTTTTTACTCAGGGGGTTTTATTTAATCATTTTTTAATGTATATAGGTCCTGCAAATTCAGAGTCTACTTATTTAGGTGCCCTATTATGCCAGTACCTTAGTCAACACCTTTCCGATCAACGAATGTTATACCATCCAGATCTAGTATTTTTGAAAACGTATTTTTTTAATATACGACATAAAATGGTTAAAAAGTGAGCTTCTGAGAAATCTTAACTTTCCGTATTTTATAATTCAAAAACAATTCATTTTATCATCAAAAGGAACATAACTTGGTTCTTTCATCTCCAAATAGCGAAAATTATACCTCTCCAAATTTGTATCTTAAAGTACAATCTTATTATCGTATATCTATCAGGCGTATTCCGTAAACACCTAAGGTAGGGGGCGAGAAAATCAGACATGGGCGTATAGGCCATGTTTGACACGATCTTATAAAGTTAACGCTTCGATTTAATAGAAATCTTTGATTATAATAAACAGCATATGAAGTTCGCTTTCTAATATGGTATCTTGGTGAGAAATCGGATACAAAATGGCAAAAATATCGCCAAAAGCTTAAGTAAAAGAATAAGAAAAGGACATTTGGGGTTGTAAGTGACATTGAATTAGTAGAAATTTTACCAAATTAGCAATAACTTGCTTTGTTTAACTCCAATCAGCGAAGGGTATACCTTCCTGAATTTGTATCTTCGAGTACTATATATTTATAGTAAGTCCATCAAGCGTATTCCTTAAAATTGTAAGGTCTATGGCGCGAAAGGGACATATGGGCGCATAGGCTAAGTTTGAAACGATTTTATAAAGTTTACACTTCGATTAAATATGAATCTTTGATAAATATGTACAGAAAATAAAGTCCCCATTCGTAAATGGTATCTTGGACCAAAATCGGATACAAAATGTACAAAATATCCCTAAAAACTTCAACAAAAGGATGAGAAAATGAGTTTTTGACACATGTCCACTTCCTGCATTTTACAAATCTAGAAATTTCCGATTTTAGAACAGTTTTTTTTTAATATTTGGGCTAATTCGCAACCGATTTTGAAACGAAATGCCATTTTTAAATCAAGGCTTCAATCTTTATTAACTTGCATCCAAAGTTCCAAAAAAACGATCAAAAAAAATTTAGTCGATTTTTGAAAAAATCATGATGGTACCCCTTTCAAAATTTTGAAAAATCGACTTAATTTTTTTTGTTTAGTTTTTCGGATTCTTTGATGCAGATCAAAGCACATTGAAGCCCCGACTCATAAATGGTATTTCGTTTTGAAATCGGTTCGAAATTAAACAAAATATGCGATTTTAAATGGTTAAAAAAGTGAGCTTTTGAGAAATCTTAACTTTCCGTATTTTACAATTCAAAAACAACTCATTTTATCCTCCAAAGGAACATAACTTGGTTCTTTCATCTCCAATTAGCGAAAATTATACCTCTCCAAATTTGTATCTTAGAGTACTATCTTATTATCGTATATCTATTAGGCGTATCCCATAAACACCTAAGGTAGGGGACGAGAAAATCAGATATGGGCGTATAGGTCATGTTTGACACGATTTTATAAAGTTTACACTTCGATTAAATATGAATCTTTGATAAATATGTACAGAAAATAAAGTCCCCATTCGTAAATGGTATCTTGGTCCAAAATCGGATACAAAATGGAAAAAATATCCCTAAAAACTTCAACAAAAGGATGAGAAAATGAGTTTTTGACACATGTCCACTTCCTGCATTTTACAAATCTAGAAATTTCCGATTTTAGAACAGTTTTTTGTTAATATTTGGGCTAATTCGCAACCGATTTTGAAACGAAATGCCATTTTTAAATCAAGGCTTCAATCTTTATTAACTTGCATCCAAAGTTCCAAAAAAACGATCAAAAAAAATTTAGTCGATTTTTGAAAAAATCATGATGGTACCCCTTTCAAAATTTTGAAAAATCGACTTAATTTTTTTTGTTTAGTTTTTCGGATTCTTTGATGCAGATCAAAGCTCATTGAAGCCCCGACTCATAAATGGTATTTCGTTTTGAAATCGGTTCGAAATTAAACAAAATATGCGATTTTAAATGGTTAAAAAAGTGAGCTTTTGAGAAATCTTAACTTTCCGTATTTTATAATTCAAAAACAATTCATTTTATCCTCCAAAGGAACATAACTTGGTTCTTTCATCTCCAATTAGCGAAAATTATACCTCTCCAAATTTGTATCTTAGAGTACAATCTTATTATCGTATATCTATCAGGCGTATTCCGTAAACACCTAAGGTAGGGGGCGAGAAAATCAGACATGGGCGCATAGGCTTAGTTTGAAACGATTTTATAAAGTTTACACTTCGATTAAATATGAATCTTTGATAAATATGTACAGAAAATAAAGTCCCCATTCGTAAATGGTATCTTGGACCAAAATCGGATACAAAATGTACAAAATATCCCTAAAAACTTCAACAAAAGGATGAGAAAATGAGTTTTTGACACATGTCCACTTCGTGCATTTTACAAATCTAGAAATTTCCGATTTTAGAACAGTTTTTTTTGAATATTTGGGCTAATTCGCAACCGATTTTGAAACGAAATGCCATTTTTAAATCAAGGCTTCAATCTTTATTAACTTGCATCCAAAGTTCCAAAAAAACGATCAAAAAAAATTTAGTCGATTTTTGAAAAATTCAAAATTTTGAAAAATCGACTTAATTTTTTTTGTTTAGTTTTTCGGATTCTTTGATGCAGATCAAAGCACATTGAAGCCCCGACTCATAAATGGTATTTCGTTTTGAAATCGGTTCGAAATTAAACAAAATATGCGATTTTAAATGGTTAAAAAAGTGAGCTTTTGAGAAATCTTAACTTTCCGTATTTTACAATTCAAAAACAATTCATTTTATCCTCCAAAGGAACATAACTTGGTTCTTTCATCTCCAATTAGCGAAAATTATACCTCTCCAAATTTGTATCTTAGAGTACAATCTTATTATCGTATATCTATCAGGCGTATTCCGTAAACACCTAAGGTAGGGGGCGAGAAAATCAGACATGGGCGTATAGGCCATGTTTGACACGATCTTATAAAGTTAACGCTTCGATTTAATAGAAATCTTTGATTATAATAAACAGCATATGAAGTTCCCTTTCTAATTTGGTATCTTGGTGAGAAATAGGATACAAAATGGCAAAAATATCGCCAAAAGCTTAAGTAAAAGAATAAGAAAAGGACATTTGGGGTTGTAAGTGACATTGAATTAGTAGAAATTTTACCAAATTAGCCATAACTTGGTTTGTTCACCTCCAATCAGCGAAGGGTATACCATCCTGAATTTGTATCTTCGAGTACTATATATAGTATAGTATATAGTATATAGTATATATATATAGTAAGTCCATCAAGCGTATTCTTTGAAATCCTAAGGTCTATGGCGATTTTATGATTAATTTATAAAAATTATCGAAATCCGAATTTTAATTCAGATCGAAGGAGAATTAAGCCCTGACCCATTAATGGGATTTGAATATTCACATGAAGAAAATGTTCAAAAACAGCAATAATATCTTGAGACCAAGGGACTTTTTAAAACTTCCATTCTCCCATTATTCCCCTTAATATAGAAAAAAAACACCAATTATATTCTTTTTTGCAATTTTATTTTAAATTCAAAATTAATACATATGATATTCTAAAACTACTTAAAATAATTTCTATGCTTAATATTTCTATAGCTAAACTTGTACATTTTTATTTGTACTTCGTATATCGTAATTATATATATTTATAATTTGATAAACTATCGTTACTAATCCTATAAATCTCCTCTCAAGGACTGTGGCCAAGGATGTCAACCACGTCAGGATGGTTGCTGCTTCATGGTTTTCTGCGCCACCGAAAACTGCCTCATGCTACGTCGCCCTGGATCATTCTGAATATCAACTGGTGTGGATCTCCAAGCCGCTAGACGACACATTCTTCCACGGGACACAGAACTCCACCTCCGACTAAACGCTCCGATATCTAGTATAGCCTGCTTTATCCTGTAAATAGAAAAATGAAAAAAAGAAAAAATAAATTTCTTAAATGAATATACTGTGTTTTTTACTCAGGGGGTTTTATTTAATCATTTTTTAATGTATATAGGTCCTGCAAATTCAGAGTCTACTTATTTAGGTGCCCTATTATGCCAGTACCTTAGTCAACACCTTTCCGATCAACGAATGTTATAACATCCAGATCTAGTATTTTTGAAAACGTATTTTTTTAATATACGACATAAAATGTTTAAAAAGTGAGCTTCTGAGAAATCTTAACTTTCCGTATTTTATAATTCAAAAACAATTCATTTTATCATCAAAAGGAACATAACTTGGTTCTTTCATCTCCAAATAGCGAAAATTATACCTCTCCAAATTTGTATCTTAAAGTACTATCTTATTATCGTATATCTATTAGGCGTATCCCATAAACACCTAAGGTAGGGGACGAGAAAATCAGATATGGGCGTATAGGTCATGTTTGACACGATTTTATAAAGTTTACACTTCGATTAAATATGAATCTTTGATAAATATGTACAGAAAATAAAGTCCCCATTCGTAAATGGTATCTTGGTCCAAAATCGGATACAAAATGGAAAAAATATCCCTAAAAACTTCAACAAAAGGATGAGAAAATGAGTTTTTGACTCATGTCCACTTCCTGCATTTTACAAATATAGAAATTTCCGATTTTAGAACAGTTTTTTTTGAATATTTGGGCTAATTCGCAACCGATTTTGAAACGAAATGCCATTTTTAAATCAAGGCTTCAATCTTTATTAACTTGCATCCAAAGTTCCAAAAAAACGATCAAAAAAAATTTAGTCGATTTTTGAAAAAATCATGATGGTACCCCTTTCAAAATTTTGAAAAATCGACTTAATTTTTTTTGTTTAGTTTTTCGGATTCTTTGATGCAGATCAAAGGACATTGAAGCCCCGTCTCATAAATGGTATTTCGTTTTGAAATCGGTTCGAAATTAAAAAAAATATGCGCTTTTAAATGGTTAAAAAAGTGAGCTTTTGAGAAATCTTAACTTTCCGTATTTTACAATTCAAAAACAATTCATTTTATCCTCCAAAGGAACATAACTTGGTTCTTTCATCTCCAATTAGCGAAAATTATACCTCTCCAAATTTGTATCTTAGAGTACAATCTTATTATCGTATATCTATCAGGCGTATTCCGTAAACACCTAAGGTAGGGGGCGAGAAAATCAGACATGGGCGTATAGGCCATGTTTGACACGATCTTATAAAGTTAACGCTTCGATTTAATAGAAATCTTTGATTATAATAAACAGCATATGAAGTTCCCTTTCTAATTTGGTATCTTGGTGAGAAATCGGATACAAAATGGCAAAAATATCGCCAAAAGCTTAAGTAAAAGAATAAGAAAAGGACATTTGGGGTTGTAAGTGACATTGAATTAGTAGAAATTTTACCAAATTAGCCATAACTTGCTTTGTTTACCTCCAATCAGCGAAGGGTATACCTTCCTGAATTTGTATCTTCGAGTACTATATATTTATAGTAAGTCCATCAAGCGTATTCCTTAAAATTGTAAGGTCTATGGCGCGAAAGGGACATATGGGCGCATAGGCTAAGTTTGAAACGATTTTATAAAGTTTACACTTCGATTAAATATGAATCTTTGATAAATATGTACAGAAAATAAAGTCCCCATTCGTAAATGGTATCTTGGACCAAAATCGGATACAAAATGTACAAAATATCCCTAAAAACTTCAACAAAAGGATGAGAAAATGAGTTTTTGACACATGTCCACTTCCTGCATTTTACAAATCTAGAAATTTCCGATTTTAGAACAGTTTTTTTTGAATATTTGGGCTAATTCGCAACCGATTTTGAAACGAAATGCCATTTTTAAATCAAGGCTTCAATCTTTATTAACTTGCATCCAAAGTTCCAAAAAAACGATCAAAAAAAATTTAGTCGATTTTTGAAAAAATCATGATGGTACCCCTTTCAAAATTTTGAAAAATCGACTGAATTTTTTTTGTTTAGTTTTTCGGATTCTTTGATGCAGATCAAAGCACATTGAAGCCCCGACTCATAAATGGTATTTCGTTTTGAAATCGGTTCGAAATTAAACAAAATATGCGATTTTAAATAGTAAAAAAAGTGAGCTTTTGAGAAATCTTAATTTTCCGTATTTTACAATTCAAAAACAATTCATTTTATCCTCCAAAGGAACATAACTTGGTTCTTTCATCTCCAATTAGCGAAAATTATACCTCTCCAAATTTGTATCTTAGAGTACAATCTTATTATCGTATATCTATCAGGCGTATTCCGTAAACACCTAAGGTAGGGGGCGAGAAAATCAGACATGGGCGTATAGGCCATGTTTGACACGATCTTATAAAGTTAACGCTTCGATTTAATAGAAATCTTTGATTATAATAAACAGCATATGAAGTTCCCTTTCTAATATGGTATCTTGGTGAGAAATCGGATACAAAATGGCAAAAATATCGCCAAAAGCTTAAGTAAAAGAATAAGAAAAGGACATTTGGGGTTGTAAGTGACATTGAATTAGTAGAAATTTTACCAAATTAGCCATAACTTGCTTTGTTTAACTCCAATCAGCGAAGGGTATACCTTCCTGAATTTGTATCTTCGAGTACTATATATTTATAGTAAGTCCATCAAGCGTATTCCTTAAAATTGTAAGGTCTATGGCGCGAAAGGGACATATGGGCGCATAGGCTAAGCTTGAAACGATTTTATAAAGTTTACACTTCGATTAAATATGAATCTTTGATAAATATGTACAGAAAATAAAGTCCCCATTCGTAAATGGTATCTTGGACCAAAATCGGATACAAAATGTACAAAATATCCCTAAAAACTTCAACAAAAGGATGAGAAAATGAGTTTTTGACACATGTCCACTTCCTGCATTTTACAAATCTAGAAATTTCCGATTTTAGAACAGTTTTTTTTGAATATTTGGGCTAATTCGCAACCGATTTTGAAACGAAATGCCATTTTTAAATCAAGGCTTCAATCTTTATTAACTTGCATCCAAAGTTCCAAAAAAACGATCAAAAAAAATTTAGTCGAATTTTGAAAAATCGACTTAATTTTTTTTGTTTAGTTTTTCGGATTCTTTGATGCAGATCAAAGCACATTGAAGCCCCGACTCATAAATGGTATTTCGTTTTGAAATCGGTTCGAAATTAAACAAAATATGCGATTTTAAATGGTTAAAAAAGTGAGCTTTTGAGAAATCTTAACTTTCCGTATTTTACAATTCAAAAACAATTCATTTTATCCTCCAAAGGAACATAACTTGGTTCTTTCATCTCCAATTAGCGAAAATACCTATAATACGAAAATACTTATACCTCTCCAAATTTGTATCTTAGAGTACAATCTTATTATCGTATATCTATCAGGCGTATTCCGTAAACACCTAAGGTAGGGGGCGAGAAAATCAGACATGGGCGTATAGGCTTAGTTTGAAACGATTTTATAAAGTTTACACTTCGATTAAATATGAATCTTTGATAAATATGTACAGAAAATAAAGTCCCCATTCGTAAATGGTATCTTGGACCAAAATCGGATACAAAATGTACAAAATATCCCTAAAAACTTCAACAAAAGGATGAGAAAATGAGTTTTTGACACATGTCCACTTCGTGCATTTTACAAATCTAGAAATTTCCGATTTTAGAACAGTTTTTTTTGAATATTTGGGCTAATTCGCAACCGATTTTGAAACGAAATGCCATTTTTAAATCAAGGCTTCAATCTTTATTAACTTGCATCCAAAGTTCCAAAAAAACGATCAAAAAAAATTTAGTCGATTTTTGAAAAAATCATGATGGTACCCCTTTCAAAATTTTGAAAAATCGACTTAATTTTTTTTGTTTAGTTTTTCGGATTCTTTGATGCAGATCAAAGCACATTGAAGCCCCGACTCATAAATGGTATTTCGTTTTGAAATCGGTTCGAAATTAAACAAAATATTTTAAATGGTTAAAAAAGTGAGCTTTTGAGAAATCTTAACTTTCCGTATTTTACAATTCAAAAACAACTCATTTTATCCTCCAAAGGAACATAACTTGGTTCTTTCATCTCCAATTAGCGAAAATTATACCTCTCCAAATCTGTATCTTAGAGTACAATCTTATTATCGTATATCTATCAGGCGTATTCCGTAAACACCTAAGGTAGGAGGCGAGAAAATCAGACATGGGCGTATAGGCCATGTTTGACACGATCTTATAAAGTTAACGCTTCGATTTAATAGAAATCTTTGATTATAATAAACAGCATATAAAGTTCCCTTTCTAATATGGTATCTTGGTGAGAAATCGGATACAAAATGGCAAAAATATCGCCAAAAGCTTAAGTAAAAGAATAAGAAAAGGACATTTGGGGTTGTAAGTGACATTGAATTAGTAGAAATTTTACCAAATTAGCCATAGCTTGCTTTGTTTACCTCCAATCAGCGAAGGGTATACCTTCCTGAATTTGTATCTTCGAGTACTATATATTTATAGTAAGTCCATCAAGCGTATTCCTTAAAATTGTAAGGTCTATGGCGCGAAAGGGACATATGGGCGCATAGGCTAAGTTTGAAACGATTTTATAAAGTTTACACTTCGATTAAATATGAATCTTTGATAAATATGTACAGAAAATAAAGTCCCCATTCGTAAATGGTATCTTGGACCAAAATCGGATACAAAATGTACAAAATATCCCTAAAAACTTCAACAAAAGGATGAGAAAATGAGTTTTTGACACATGTCCACTTCCTGCATTTTACAAATCTAGAAATTTCCGATTTTAGAACAGTTTTTTTTGAATATTTGGGCTAATTCGCAACCGATTTTGAAACGAAATGCCATTTTTAAATCAAGGCTTCAATCTTTATTAACTTGCATCCAAAGTTCCAAAAAAACGATCAAAAAAAATTTAGTCGATTTTTGAAAAAATCATGATGGTACCCCTTTCAAAATTTTGAAAAATCGACTTAATTTTTTTGTTTAGTTTTTCGGATTCTTTGATGCAGATCAAAGGACATTGAAGCCCCGTCTCATAAATGGTATTTCGTTTTGAAATCGGTTCGAAATTAAAAAAAATATGCGCTTTTAAATGGTTAAAAAAGTGAGCTTTTGAGAAATCTTAACTTTCCGTATTTTACAATTCAAAAACAATTCATTTTATCCTCCAAAGGAACATAACTTGGTTCTTTCATCTCCAATTAGCGAAAATTATACCTCTCCAAATTTGTATCTTAGAGTACAATCTTATTATCGTATATCTATCAGGCGTATTCCGTAAACACCTAAGGTAGGGGGCGAGAAAATCAGACATGGGCGTATAGGCCATGTTTGACACGATCTTATAAAGTTAACGCTTCGATTTAATAGAAATCTTTGATTATAATAAACAGCATATGAAGTTCCCTTTCTAATATGGTATCTTGGTGAGAAATCGGATACAAAATGGCAAAAATATCGCCAAAAGCTTAAGTAAAAGAATAAGAAAAGGACATTTGGGGTTGTAAGTGACATTGAATTAGTAGAAATTTTACCAAATTAGCCATAACTTGCTTTGTTTAACTCCAATCAGCGAAGGGTATACCTTCCTGAATTTGTATCTTCGAGTACTATATATTTATAGTAAGTCCATCAAGCGTATTCCTTAAAATTGTAAGGTCTATGGCGCGAAAGGGACATATGGGCGCATAGGCTAAGTTTGAAACGATTTTATAAAGTTTACACTTCGATTAAATATGAATCTTTGATAAATATGTACAGAAAATAAAGTCCCCATTCGTAAATGGTATCTTGGACCAAAATCGGATACAAAATGTACAAAATATCCCTAAAAACTTCAACAAAAGGATGAGAAAATGAGTTTTTGACACATGTCCACTTCCTGCATTTTACAAATCTAGAAATTTCCGATTTTAGAACAGTTTTTTTTGAATATTTGGGCTAATTCGCAACCGATTTTGAAACGAAATGCCATTTTTAAATCAAGGCTTCAATCTTTATTAACTTGCATCCAAAGTTCCAAAAAAACGATCAAAAAAAATTTAGTCGATTTTTGAAAAAATCATGATGGTACCCCTTTCAAAATTTTGAAAAATCGACTTAATTTTTTTTGTTTAGTTTTTCGGATTCTTTGATGCAGATCAAAGCACATTGAAGCCCCGACTCATAAATGGTATTTCGTTTTGAAATCGGTTCGAAATTAAACAAAATATGCGATTTTAAATGGTTAAAAAAGTGAGCTTTTGAGAAATCTTAACTTTCCGTATTTTACAATTCAAAAACAATTCATTTTATCCTCCAAAGGAACATAACTTGGTTCTTTCATCTCCAATTAGCGAAAATTATACCTCTCCAAATTTGTATCTTAGAGTACAATCTTATTATCGTATATCTATCAGGCGTATTCCGTAAACACCTAAGGTAGGGGGCGAGAAAATCAGACATGGGCGTATAGGCCATGTTTGACACGATCTTATAAAGTTAACGCTTCGATTTAATAGAAATCTTTGATTATAATAAACAGCATATGAAGTTCCCTTTCTAATATGGTATCTTGGTGAGAAATCGGATACAAAATGGCAAAAATATCGCCAAAAGCTTAAGTAAAAGAATAAGAAAAGGACATTTGGGGTTGTAAGTGACATTGAATTAGTAGAAATTTTACCAAATTAGCCATAACTTGCTTTGTTTAACTCCAATCAGCGAAGGGTATACCTTCCTGAATTTGTATCTTCGAGTACTATATATTTATAGTAAGTCCATCAAGCGTATTCCTTAAAATTGTAAGGTCTATGGCGCGAAAGGGACATATGGGCGCATAGGCTAAGTTTGAAACGATTTTATAAAGTTTACACTTCGATTAAATATGAATCTTTGATAAATATGTACAGAAAATAAAGTCCCCATTCGTAAATGGTATCTTGGACCAAAATCGGATACAAAATGTACAAAATATCCCTAAAAACTTCAACAAAAGGATGAGAAAATGAGTTTTTGACACATGTCCACTTCGTGCATTTTACAAATCTAGAAATTTCCGATTTTAGAACAGTTTTTTTTGAATATTTGGGCTAATTCGCAACCGATTTTGAAACGAAATGCCATTTTTAAATCAAGGCTTCAATCTTTATTAACTTGCATCCAAAGTTCCAAAAAAACGATCAAAAAAAATTTAGTCGATTTTTGAAAAAATCATGATGGTACCCCTTTCAAAATTTTGAAAAATCGACTTAATTTTTTTTGTTTAGTTTTTCGGATTCTTTGATGCAGATCAAAGCACATTGAAGCCCCGACTCATAAATGGTATTTCGTTTTGAAATCGGTTCGAAATTAAACAAAATATGCGATTTTAAATGGTTAAAAAAGTGAGCTTTTGAGAAATCTTAACTTTCCGTATTTTACAATTCAAAAACAATTCATTTTATCCTCCAAAGGAACATAACTTGGTTCTTTCATCTCCAATTAGCGAAAATTATACCTCTCCAAATTTGTATCTTAGAGTACAATCTTATTATCGTATATCTATCAGGCGTATTCCGTAAACACCTAAGGTAGGGGGCGAGAAAATCAGACATGGGCGTATAGGCCATGTTTGACACGATCTTATAAAGTTAACGCTTCGATTTAATAGAAATCTTTGATTATAATAAACAGCATATGAAGTTCCCTTTCTAATATGGTATCTTGGTGAGAAATCGGATACAAAATGGCAAAAATATCGCCAAAAGCTTAAGTAAAAGAATAAGAAAAGGACATTTGGGGTTGTAAGTGACATTGAATTAGTAGAAATTTTACCAAATTAGCCATAACTTGCTTTGTTTAACTCCAATCAGCGAAGGGTATACCTTCCTGAATTTGTATCTTCGAGTACTATATATTTATAGTAAGTCCATCAAGCGTATTCCTTAAAATTGTAAGGTCTATGGCGCGAAAGGGACATATGGGCGCATAGGCTAAGTTTGAAACGATTTTATAAAGTTTACACTTCGATTAAATATGAATCTTTGATAAATATGTACAGAAAATAAAGTCCCCATTCGTAAATGGTATCTTGGACCAAAATCGGATACAAAATGTACAAAATATCCCTAAAAACTTCAACAAAAGGATGAGAAAATGAGTTTTTGACACATGTCCACTTCCTGCATTTTACAAATCTAGAAATTTCCGATTTTAGAACAGTTTTTTTTGAATATTTGGGCTAATTCGCAACCGATTTTGAAACGAAATGCCATTTTTAAATCAAGGCTTCAATCTTTATTAACTTGCATCCAAAGTTCCAAAAAAACGATCAAAAAAAATTAGTCGATTTTTGAAAAAATCATGATGGTACCCCTTTCAAAATTTTGAAAAATCGACTTAATTTTTTTTGTTTAGTTTTTCGGATTCTTTGATGCAGATCAAAGCACATTGAAGCCCCGACTCATAAATGGTATTTCGTTTTGAAATCGGTTCGAAATTAAACAAAATATGCGATTTTAAATGGTTAAAAAAGTGAGCTTTTGAGAAATCTTAACTTTCCGTATTTTACAATTCAAAAACAATTCATTTTATCCTCCAAAGGAACATAACTTGGTTCTTTCATCTCCAATTAGCGAAAATTATACCTCTCCAAATTTGTATCTTAGAGTACAATCTTATTATCGTATATCTATCAGGCGTATTCCGTAAACACCTAAGGTAGGGGGCGAGAAAATCAGACATGGGCGTATAGGCCATGTTTGACACGATCTTATAAAGTTAACGCTTCGATTTAATAGAAATCTTTGATTATAATAAACAGCATATGAAGTTCCCTTTCTAATATGGTATCTTGGTGAGAAATCGGATACAAAATGGCAAAAATATCCCCAAAAGCTTAAGCAAAAGAATAAGAAAAAGACATTTGGGATTAGGATTAGGATTTTATTTAGGAGAAATTTTACCAAATTAGTCATAACTTGGTTTGTTCACCTCCAATCGGCGAAGGGTATACCTTCCTAAATATCGAGTACTATATATCTTTCGTATATCGATTAAATAGAAATCTTTGACTAAGGTGGACAGCAAATGAATTCCCGATTCGTATTTCCAAACAAATTAAGGGGTGCTAATAACTGTCCTAAAACTTTATATTTTAGCCCAACCCGTTGCCAATGATTATAACATGGTCAACTTAAATTTGTAAAGGTCCTTTTTGAAATTATAAACAAATTTAACCCAACATAGCACCCATTTAAAACCCCTTTCTGTGTTCCAAGTAGGTTATTTTAATGGTCGTCTGTTGGTATTTTATTGCTTTAGTTACGATATTCCCGTAGCTTTTGGTGAGGGCGTATCGGAATATATTTGCCATGAAAGAGGTCTGGTTGCAATTTGCCTGCTGCCTCCTGCCTTATGCTTCTGCCGAGCATTAGTTCCGATGGCAATTGCTATGAACTGCATAAAAATGATTTGCCATGCAGTGGCAGAGCGCAGACAATCTGCGATCCCCTTGGAAAATGGCCAAGAGGCCTGCTTAGTTGGTGGTTAAGACAGAGATAGAGTGAGAGTTGCAGGAAGTAAATGGCCAAGGCCTGGGAAAGAGCGATAGAAATGGACCTCGAGTACTCGGGAATCCTTGTTGGGTCTGTGGTGTTATGCAAATGCCATTGGCATCAACATCATCGCCACTAGCAGTATCAGCATCAGTTTCAGCTTCAGTTTTCAGCAACACCATCGCTGCTCTTGCAACCACTATCTTTGTTGCACCACCCTGTGTGCAGCACAATGGCTACCGTGCGCGTGCAACAGAACACGTACAAAACAGCAGCTGTTTAACATTTATTTGCCTATTTATTAATTTCATGTAACATTTTTTTCCTAGGAAAAAGTTCCACAATGCGAAATCAAAGCCAAAAGGCTTTGCAACAAGCTCGACGCATTCTCCTGACGCCAGGCAGTCGCCTTTGAGCCTGGGTTTGGGTTTGGGCTTGGGTTCGAGTTCGGGTTCAGTTCCAGGTCCAGGTTGGGGTCTGCGAAATGTCCAAGCTCCAGCCGGGCCAACTGTTTTGGGCCAAGACAATAAGCCACAGTCCTGGGGTCTTCGGGAGGGACTTTTTGCCATACTTCTCCCACTATTTTACTCTGCTTGCTGCTGCTCCTGCGACTTTTGCTGCTGCTGCTGAGGCTGCCTCAGCGTCTTTGGCTGCTGCCACAAAAAGTGTCGTGACCCCGGCCAAGGCATTGCATATGCTCGGAATTGTGGGAGGCAGGTTTTGGAGGAAGGGGCCTGCCCGGGGGCCGGCAGTACAAAAATTACATGTTGTTCCTGTTGAAATGTTTTGTTTTCTGTGTGCAGCATTCCCATTGTCGACGACGTTTATTTATAAATTTCTTTGCGTTGTTTACCTTTTGAAATACTCTTTCAATTGGAGTCCTTTTAAAAATATGAATGATGAAGAAATAGACAGGTTTAAAAGAAATTCAGCTAAAATACATGAAGGTTGGGAGGATTCAGTATAGGCTACATATCCTTTCATATCCTTTAAAACATTTGAAGACAACAAACTAACTACTGAGTAAAAAGCTGAGTAAAAAGATTTTTTTTGGACAAAAACATACAGAATACAATAATATGACAAGTTAGATGCATTGACACATTTACAGAGTAGACTTGAGCCGATAAATCTTGCCTTGGTACTATTTTATTTTTATGAGAATTGGCCTTCTGGCTAATATAAAAAGTTAAAAGGAAATATGTAACAGTCCTCGTGCTCTTCCTGCGGTCTACGCCAGGAATCGTCTTCCCGGTCGTTTTCGCTTACATAAGCATCCCCTGCCTAGGACAAAGGAAATGCAAAAATGCCAAAAATCGCAAAGCTCAAAAAACAAACTGAAAAAAAATCAAGCTAAACAGAAATAAAGAAAACGCGAATGCGAGTAACTTGCACACAAAACGATTCTGGCACCCATGAAGAGCAGCAGCAATGGATCCGGAAGGAGGAAACTGAGGAGGAAGGGGACTCTCTGGCTCTGGATCGGAGGAATCATCGAATCGGCCTGGGCGGGTGGTGATCGTGGCACATTTGCATACAATGAGGCCAGGACTGCTGCCCAAACAGCCGCTCGCACACATGGCTCCCCAATCCCTGCAGCCGTCGCAGTCTACCCAGTCGACCCATCCTCCCCAGCCAATCCATCCTCCCCAGCTACCCAGTTCCCCTCCTCCAACATGTTATCTGCGACTGTGACCTACACCAATATTTCTGAGAATGCTGCTGTTGGCCGACGTCGTCGCCTGTAAGTGTGTCGTCGTCGTCCAGTCCCAGGTCTCCATCTCCATCCTCATTGTCACACTGAAAAACTACCAGTAATGCTCTTCAAGAGAGGGTTAAACTATAAGTTATTGTTTATAAACTCAAAAGTATAAAGCTGGTTGGGTTTAATTAAAAAGATATATTTAAAATTGCAATTCATTCTGTTTAATGATAATAACTATGATATGATACATGATTGTTTCTTTACCGGTGAAAGTGGGTTGTGATTACAAGGTTTTCTTTCCGTGTATCTGAAGATCCAGCTCGCCAGTCACATAGCCAGTCAGTATCTCAGACGACCGACAACGGACGACGACGAGGAGTCATTCAATCGCGCCAGCTGCGGCGTCTACATCGTCAGCGTTCCGATCCGTTCAGTTTAGTTTTTTCTCTCCTCTCGCCGCGTTTTGTTTGCTTTGTTTTCTTTTTGTACATTTTGGTTATTTGGTTGGCCATTCTACTTACAATATTTGTTGGATATCACCAAAAGATCTCGGCTGCAGCAGCAGCCGCAGCAGCATCCGAAAAAAGGAGCCAGCCAGCCAGCCAGCTAGCCAGCTAGCCTCCTCAGCGGCAAAGTCGAGTGGGGTTGTGTGTGAAATCCAACTGTCTGGCTCTGGCGTCTGTTCTGCGTCGTCGCCGAGGTTTCATCTTGGGCTCCTCGTCACCATGAAGTGGCACGGATACGGGTACGGGTACGGGATTGGGCACGGGAATGGGTACGGGTATGGGTACTAATACTCACAGTTTCAAATTGAAAATGTATGTCTATAGGATTGCTAACCAAACTTGGCGCTATTTTTTGTTTTTTGTTAGTGCTGGTTTCTGTGGTATGGGGAGTGGCCTTTGGGTTGGATTTTTGTTGGTTGGTTAGTTTTTGGGCGAAAGCGAAAGATTCCAATTCAGCGGCTGGTTCAGAGTTCGAGGCATTAGTGGAGGAACCAAAAGAAAATCATGACATTTTCCCATCGATTTTCTCGCTATTATGGTAATCGATTTTTTTCGTCTCATTTAATCACTGATCACTGATCGAAAGGTAAATTGTCTTGCAGTTCTGACTAAGATATGATATGTGCTGGGATTTAGGTCAAGCTAATAAATATTTTGCTTCCTAAAGAAACTTCTCTTACCTGTGCGGCAAGAGTAGTTGCACAACATTATCCTCCATAAAAATGTAAAATTGGTAGTGGCTACCCTTTAATTAGTTATATAAGAAGCTCATAAATCATTAAACGTTCTTCACATTTAAATATTCCATTAAATCTTAGATTTACGACTTGAAGTCTTTTTTTTTTGCAATTGTTCCATAAAAATTATGTGAAAAGGCACTGGAATTTCGTAGCCATTAAAAATCGAATATTTACAAAGACAGTACTTTACAAGTTTATTCAATAAGCAATGTGGAAGCATAGAAATAAATATTTGTATAAATAAACGTTTCATAAATAAAATAAAAAATAATTAACCTAAATAATCTATCAATAGCAAAATTACATATACAAAATACAAAAGTAATTGCAAACAAATTTTAAGTGTGCGTCATAAAAGTAATGCTAATAGAGCTCTCTTGGCTTTATATTTTTGTTTTCAACGTTTTCTTGCCAATTGCAAAAAGTAATTTTCATATTTTTAAGTGTTTTTTACTTGATTGCACATACAAAAGGAGGGGAAACAAAGGGCTTTTGCGAAAATTACTTAAATTAGTTTGTTATATCGAGAAACGAATGTGTTATAGCAAACATCGGGGTTTATGGTTGCTGTTTGTTGTTTTTTTGTGGCATTTGTTTTCATTTCGTTAGATAAAAATAATTTAAACGCTAAGATGACAAGTGGCAATTAATTTAAGTGTGATTATCACCTGGCCTCCGTGGCAGGCCACATCGATCCGACAACCGACTGAATCCAGATCTTCGGATCTCTGGGAAATTCCAAGCTTTGTGCCGATCACAAACTTTTTGGATCTGCAACGAGAAGAGAAGGAATCGGGTGTCAGGGGGACATTAGCATAAGCGTGGCATGTGCCCAGCGGAAGCTTATCAATAATTAAGATGATTTTTACTACATAGTTTTCGGCTTTGTTTTGGAGGCCTTAATTACTTAGCGATCGAGTGCCAATTGGCCGCAGCTTTTTGTATAATTTTTTTTTTTGTTTAAATCGTGCCAATCAAAAAAATTAAAAAGAAAAATGTACTAACCTCTATCCTCAACCGGTTCGCTGGCATCCCCATGGCCCGTGGCCAGCGGTATAGGTATGGGTATGGGTATGGGTATCGAAATAGGTATCGGTGGCACCACCACTACCGCTCCCCCTTCCAAGCTCCTCACTCCAGAGTTCTCCGCACGCCCATGCTGAAGTGCTAAGTGCTGTTGTTGCTGCTGCTGCTGCTGCTGATGATGATGATGTTGCTGTTGCTGTTGGTGTTGCTGCTGGAGGATGAGGTGCTGCTGCTGGTGGTGGTGGGGATGCTGCTGCTGGTGCTGAGGATTCTGGTGGCTCTGACTCTGGCTCAGGTGCTGGGACAAATGCTGGTGATGGTCTCCCGTTGGCGGCCACTGTTGGTAACTCACCGGCACCAGCGGATCCGACATCCACTCAAAACTGAAAGCAGGTCCGATTGTTTGCCCACCCAAAGCTCCACCACTCTGATGGGGCGTGGCGCTGGTGGGTGTGGGCGGTGTGGTGGTGATACAGGGACTGAGCTCATGGGAGGAGCCGAAGCTGTCCAGCGAGGCTTTCTGGGCTGATTCGGACCACGGCGGACTGGGATTCCATTGCTCAATAAAGTCCGCCGGATCGGGTGGAAGCGTTTTGTTTGGCAGCCTGGGTCTGGTTGGCACTATTGTGGCATATATGACCGAGGCATCGCCACTGGATGTGGCATAGGCAGCTGCCGCCGCTGCAGGATGTGTGTGCAAGGCGTAGCAATCCGGTTCCGGAGTAATCGCCGCCACCGGAGAACGTTCCGCCGCGTGCAGGTAAAGCGGCTCCAATTTCCTGGCTCTCTTCTTGGGCGGCGGGGGCGTGGTCGACTGCGAGGCCTTCTGGCTCTGACTGGTGGGAGGGGGGTTGGGGGTACTCGCCGCAGTCGGGGCATTTACCTGGCTGTAGTCCACGGGCTCTTGAAAGCTGAACAGCGGCTGCTCATCCTTAAGCTCGATGGCGGAGTCGGCATGGTAAACGCCCCCATAGGTGCCCATATGCGGGTGATGGTGGTGGTAGGCAGCCGCTGGATGGTGGTGCGGGTGGTGATGGTGATGTGGATGGTGAGAGTGGTGGTGACTGCCAAAGGCGTTGGCAATACCCAGGCCGGGCGTGGCGCCACCAGGCGTTGCGGATGGATGCGCCGCATGGGGGCTGTAGTAGCCGCTGGTGGGGGTGCCCGGTGGCACGCGGATCCCGCTGTCGAGTGGCATGCCGAACTGGATCTTCGACTGGACGGTATAGTAGTGATACAGCCAGGAGTTGGCCAGCATTATGGAGGCCTCACGATCACTAAACGTTTTGAAAAGTAAGGGTTGGACGTAAATGGTTGATTTATAATTTAAAGTCTTTATATGAATTAACGCTTTTAGTTTACTTACTTGAGTACTTGATTGGTGCACACAATAACCGGTTGCTGAGTGGAATCGGGGCTATCCCGCACTTGGAGCACCACGTGGACCCACGTGTATTCTCCACTGGACCGTTGCATTCGCACTAACAAGATACAGCTGCGATCCTGTTCCGATTGTGTTACTGTCAAAAATGAAGAAACTTTAATTGTAGCTAAAAATTTTTGAAAAATTTTATGAAAAATTCTGCCTCATAAGTTTACTTTTTAAAAACGATCTCTTAATGAAACTTTTGCTATTAGATTGTGATAGGGAATTCTCCCAATTCTGTCACTTAAGGTTTAGATATCCTTGATATATTATATCCTTCATTGGGCATAAGCCGAACTTTTAAACTTTATCTTCTCATTTTCAAAAGGGGTCCCTTCAGGTGAAATGTTTAAAATTTATCGAAACTTAGCAAACAAACAAAAACTGGTTTTACTTAAGCATACCTTAATCAAGTTATAAAAATGTAAATAAAATATTATAAATGATTTCATGAATTTGGGACTTAAAAACTTTGTTCAGATCTAATAAATACGCCGCAGAACATAGAGAAAGGGTTATCTTGAGAATTTAAATTAATGATTGAATTTAAAACTTACTTAATCGATGCTTGTTCTGCGCCTCTCTCAGGTTTTCACTGTGGATGAGATTGTACCAGGAGGTGCCTTGCAACGTGGCCTTGTCATAACCCAAATGAAACTCTCCACTAAAATAATAAATCGAAAATAAAATAAAATTTTATTATAGAATCGCTAATTAGGAGTGGACGTTGCTACTTACTTCTTGTCGATGTGGGCTATTTTCATGTCCATTGAATGGATCGTGGTGAAGACATTGGTGGCACCTTGCACCACACACTCCCGGGTCTCGGGCATGGCGATCGGAGTGCAGGTGGCCAGGAAGACGGGCTCATTCCTGCTACAGAGCGGCAGAAATGACAAATAGTGACCCTGGACCAGGACAACCTGCAAGAGATCGAGGAATTGGAGAACGCAATGAGCTCAATTCTGTGATTGTTTTCGACTGGCTCCCACGAAAATTGGCGCCCATCGGAGGACAGTTTGGGTATTATGGCCATTTTTGGCCCCGGCATGCCGGAGCTCTTCCCCTCACTCCTCGTTCAACCCCTTCATAGACATTTTACTCTGATTCCATAATTTAAAAAAGGCAATCACAGAAATGTTTGTGTGCCAGTACCACACAGAACTCCTCCACCAAGATACAACCCAAATCCCAAAACACCAGGCAGTCTCAGGCTCAGTCTAAGTCTCTGGCTCAGTCTCAGTCTCAGTTTGCAGTCTGCAACTCATGGAGCCATTGTCTCCCAATTAAAACGTGCCTGCATTTATTTCGTCCCAGCTGCAATTGCATTTTCGTAGCAGCTTCTTCTGCTTAAATGCAAATGCAATCCGACGATCCTGATACCAACGAAAAAAGTATAAGCCCGTCGGATGACGCAGACACCACAGTCGCTTGTGGGTTCATTCCGTTTAGTCTCCCCGTGTCTTTTTTTCTTATTTTTCGATTTTGGTAAATGAGACGACCTTAGACTGGGGAGCAGGCGCCACTGCCGGCGTTGTCGCCGTCGTCTCTTCGCGATGGCAGCCTTTTTTTTGTCTTGGATTCGGTTTTTTGGGGTTTTTGTCTATGGGGTATGGCCGGTATGGTCGGTCTGTGGTCTGGCGTATCGGGTACTAGCTCTGAACTATGCCTGACCTCATTCATAATTATTTATTGGTCCAATTTTATTGCATATTAACGAGTGCCAGCCTGGGAGTGAATGTGCTTGGATTTTGACTCCACTCGGAGCTTGACTTTGGGGGTTATCGCCACTACTCGGTTCATGTGGGTCTTGAGCCGCGAGTGTGCCATGGATTAGATTAGGTGCTTAAGTCCAAAACAAGGCTGGGAAGGCTTTTGAAACTCTGCATCGGTATAAGTATCAGGGGACGTTAGGTTTTCAATGCTTCATGTCTTTGAAAATACTTTAACTATTATTATGAGTTCAATAAGTCGATTTTTTATGGATTGGATCATTAGTAAATTGTAAATTTGTTTTGCGAATATCACGTATACGTATTCTGTTTTATCTAGTCTAGGCTAGACTGCAAAAGCCTAAGGCTTTTCTTTTTATAAATTTATTTCTTCATTTAAAAGCAACTTCCTTGGGCTCTATTCTCAAACCTTTTCCGCACTTAACTCTGCGAATATTTTCGTTAGCAAGACTTCCTGCACCTCATTAAACTGCCAACACTCAACTTAATTAAAAACGTTTTCAGCCAACTGTCAACGCCAGTTCTTATCTCCATAATTTTGTTCACTGCACATCTGGCCAAAAGAAAAAAAGCCAAAAGAGCCAAAAGAAAAAATGGACGCGTCTTGGATCGGCGGAGATATGAATAAAAGTGAAGCGACCGCCCACCAGATTTTGCACAGTAGCGGCATTGTGGTGGCACAACCACGCGGTTCACATTTATACCCAAAACGGGTAAGAGTTGCTGCCACAGCCAACGCGTCGCTCAACACGTTGACAGATTTGGTCTTGTCTTGTTTTCAACCTGCGGCTGAGAAGCTGGGAAGCTGAGGCTGCCGCTGAGACCGACTCTGACAACTCCATATTGTTGCCTCGTTTTATACACATCATCTCGTCATCACGGCCAATCAGAGCGTATAACTGAAATGGTGGTAGGACTGGAGACTGGGACAGGGACAGGGATTGGTGGAGGGCACCCACCCGTTTCCCATCAACTGTCATCGTTTGTCAGCTTATAGATGCCAGGCTCGTTGGCAAGATGTATGACCAGTTGGCCAGTGTCTGGGACTCACATCTACTCGAAACTCAAACTCCATCTCCATTTCCATTTTCCCTGCCTTCATGCATAATTCATGCCAGAGCAAGATGTCGAAGTCGAAGTTGGAGCCTGAGAGCTTCAGAGTTTCGAAGGAGCCTGCAGACTGGCAAAGTGTTACACGCAACACGCTTTCCAGGTGATTCATTCATCAATTTCTGTCAGTGACTTACACGCGCTTACTCATCCGCACAAGAATACACGGAAAGAAAAGCAAACTGACTAGAAGATGATACAAGTTGAAGTAGCACGAAGAAGTTGGATACTTTTGATAGCTTGAGTGTCCCCCTTTCTTAGCAATTTAAATCTGAGTGTACTCACCTTCTGATCACCGAAACGCATTTGCCGTCGCGCATTGCGGCTGACATTCATGCGACAGAGGAACATGCGATGCTCGCCTTCGAGACTGGAGGCGCCTCCAGCACCACCGACACCACCAGCACCACCACTAACACCACCGCCGGTGGCGCTACCATTGCTGGACGCCGAGTCGCCACTAGCACCAGTGCCAGTACCACCGCTGTTCGCTTGACTGGAGCCACCTGGTTGCGGTGGCACGTTCCGATTCAGTTCCGCCTGGATGGTTGCGTGATCCTGTTTGTCAATGATATCGTAAACGGAGTCACCGTGTATCAGCAGATCCTCCTGCAAAGAAAGAGGTGTCTTTAACATGATCTTACATTGGTAGGGAAATGGTTTAGCATTAAAAAAAAAACAGAATAGAAAACGAAACTAAAAGAAATTAATAGTCTGAAAAAATGCAATTGTTTTCAGACTTTGAAGAGACCGCAAGTTGCTTGTTTGAAAGTATTGATTATTGCACATTATCTTTAAATTTTATTACTATACTGATCTGTAATTTTCCTTTGAATTTTTATTTCAATTAGTCAGCAGTTGCTTTTAATTTGCAAATGATGTGTCAGACAATTGTTGCTGCTTTCGCACGCTCATCGGCCTTTTGTGTGGCTTCGATGTTGCTTGCCAATTGCCTGCCGGCCGTTTATGTCAAGAGCTTTTATTATTGTTGACAATTATGGCCACGGAGCTGGCCAAGAGATAGATCGCCGGCCTGGGAGATACTGGCCAAGGAGAGAGAGCGATTAAAACGAAGCCAATCGAGCGATCGGCCAATTTATAATGGCAAGCGGTGCTTGTAATTTATTTATGGCCACTGTCGCAACATGACACATGACAATGGCAACTTGTTATGGGAATATGCAAAAATCGAATTGGAATTATGATGCCCAACAACAGGCATAAAAGCAGCAACATCGCCAGCCACCAAAAGCAACAACATCCGCAGCAGCAGCAGCAATATCCAGAAAAAAACAACAATGTTACCAAGATCTATTGACATTTTTGGCAGTTTGTTAATTAACTTTGCCTGTAGTTGTACTGCTTGTGGGTTGCTGGCTGCTACTGTCGATTTTTTTTCGTCCGCCGCCATTCTACCGCCGCTAACTAACTCAGAGCCTTGCCACAAATTAAAAGGTTGGGCAATCCACTTTTGGGCCTGTCCATGTGCCACCAATTCGGTTTTTATTGTGCCCGTAATTATGCCAACACATGGCATACGAGCAAATTTATGAACTTCGCTGACCATTCAGCTTCCAGAGGCGGTGGGTGTCTCCCAGAACTTCACTTCCTCCCCCACTGCGCCTGACATGGAGCTGCAGCAGCTCCTTGGAGCTCCTGATAAGGCCAGGTCTTTTGGCACAAAGGCCAAAAGGCTGTCAAATGTCATGGTTGCCAATTGGCAAGTTTCTTTTTTCGCCTGCCCAAGTTTTAGCTTGTTCTTGTCTAGCCTCTGACTTTTGGCGAGGGGGAGACTGCTCTTAGTTGATATGAAAGGTTGTCTGGCCAAGAAAAACAAGTGGCCTCATATGCCATGTGGAGGGTTTCCTGTTGATATGAAGCTGATCATGTTTTTCAGCACCGAAATAAAGTTACACCAACAAAAACTATTTAAATTCTTAGTCAAGAGTTGCCTTTAAACAATTTTTAAATTCAATTTTGTTCTTGGTGCACCTTTGGGATCACAGGCCAGCTCTGATTTATGGCACAATTTTTCTTCTACACACATTGCGCATACGCCTCGTTGCATTTGAAAGACTTGAAGAGCCGACAATCACCTGGCCAATAATCTCGTGTACCTTTGTCAATGTCTGTTCTCTATATGTGGAACGGAGATATGTCACATGTGCTCCGGTCGGTTAGATTTATTTAAACCGTTGGTTCAAATGCAAAGTGAAAGGCCAAGTACAAATACAAGCATAGTCAACAGTACGATTTCATATATATATATATATATAAATATATTTACTTTTATGTATAACCTTGCTATTTAAACGGCGTAAACGTGCAATAAACAAAGCTTGAAACACGGCCCAGCAACAATGTCGAGCCTGAGTTTTTAAGGAACAAGCCAACGGATTTATATAAGCTCAATGAATCGGTACTTGGTGTGTGTCTCTTGGGTCTTTAGACAGTTGCTAACTTGTCAACGGGAGCAGCAACAACATTAGCAACTAGTACAGCACAAAAACCGCAGAAAATATGTTGCTGCTGCACTGATGTTGCTGCTGCAGTTGCAGCAAATGTTGCTGTTGCTGGTACTGTTGCTGCTGTTGGGACTCTATGACATGCTCTGACGACGACAGGCATCGTCGTTGCCTGTTGTCGCTTGTCAGAGATTTGTATCAACGGTTGTAACAATTTTGGGGACCAAAACCCAACGAAAACCAAACTAAAGACTTGGGAAAAAACTCTTACCATGGAATGGCCCAGGTATTCGGCAGCATTATCCGATATATAGAGCAATTTGCCATTTTGTGTGAGCATCATCAAGAAGCCGGAGAGTGCCTGTAAGACAAAATAAACGTTCGTTTAGAGGGTGCTTATTTTATGTTTAAATATTGTTTAGTAAAGCTTAAAACAATCACTGATTTTTTTTCTTTCTTTTCTAGTATAGCATAGCATTGAAATGAAACTAATATTCATGTTTTCCAAAGAGAAGTTTCCCCCAAAAATTTTTCTCTGTTCTCCTTTTATATGGATAATTTAGACTCAACTTCATACAACCTTCACTTGATTATAACAACACCCCCTGTTTAAAAAATCATAAATTGATCTTGTGTTGGAAATGCAAATTCATTTTCACGTCTCTGCACTAATAAATTGTGGGTAAAAAAGCCTGGCCAAAACCGCCGCCGCGTTGACAACTGACTTAGCTTTGGGGGTTCGGTGGGGATACAAAAATAAACAAAAACAAAAATTTATACATTTAAGCCACCGAAGTGAAGAGCAGAGAAGAGAAAGAGAAGTACTACGACTATGGTTATAGTATTTAATTCAGTCACGAGTGTGCACAGGTATGTAGATCAATCTCGCCCGACTGGAGCAGTCAGTGCCAGGCAGGCAGCTTGACTGACTACTGTCTGCTGCTCCTGGTGCTCCCCGTAAATCTTTTTAGCTTTTTTCTGAGCATTTATTGTTTTTTTGTTGAGTTTTTTTAGCCGCTTCGGCTCTTGGCCTGCCTGGCTGCTGGCTGCTGGCTGACTTTGTTGGCTGATTTCCTTTTCTCGCATTTGGCGCAGCAAGTGGCGGCGGCCAAAACGATTTCTGACTTATGATATGGCCAGCTTTTGTGCCATTAATAGAGTTGTTTTCCAGGGAACTTTCGGTTGAGTTGTCACTGCGATTGCGCCTAAATTGAGTTGTTTCTCCCAGCTCCCCTGGCTGGCCTAATCGAAATGCCATCGCCTCGGGAAATAGGATTCCTAATTACCGCCCTGATTGAATATGAATTGTGGCTTTCCAGGAGTATTTCCAAGAAATGTCCAGCTTACCTTTGAGAAGCCAATATTTGGTGTTGCTGTCTGGTGGTGGAGATGATGCATCGCATTGTGACGCTTGAAAACTGCAAAGAGAGAGGAAACTGATAAACAAATTCTTGAAAATAATGCTAATTAAGTTAATTGACCTTTTGTGTCTTGTGCAGGCGCGCCCAGGCTAATAAGACATCCGTTTAAATCGGTAAAATGTAAAAAAAACATCCGCTAAGTGGATATCTGTATTTTCCCATGGCTATAATTTGTATGCAAAAGCCTGGCTAATTAAAAAACTATCTGTTAATAATAGACTGGGTCTCTTACTTTGTGACGGCAATTGTTAGATTCATTTGATTGTTAATTCTCCGATTATATTCTACATACAATGAGCAAGTACGAGTATGTCTTGCCGCCTTAAAAAAACAAGTGAATCACAAAAAGAAAATGTGTCATTGTCACCGAGAGGGAGCCAGCAACAGCAGCAGCAACATCAACGATAGTGGCAACAGCAACATCAGGCGGCGATCGCTGAGTGCAATTGCTGTTTTGCAGCTGCATTGGAGGCAGCATCAAGATCAATTATTTTTAAAACACTACGAGATACTCCCGCACCTGGCAAACTAAACAAAAAAATATACAGCAAAGAGCCAAGAAACAGCAACAAAATCAGCATCAAGCCACAATCACCATTGCAACTGCAACAGAAACAGCAACAGCGGCAGCAGCAGCAACTGCAACAGCAGCAACCGCAACTGGTAATTTCATTGAACTTGAACGGAAAGGCCATGAATGCAGCCAGATTTTCGCTGGGCCTTAATATTATCCACTACTATCCGGCAAAATACTCAGAAATCCGTTTTGCCAAGAAGTCTGTCGTCAGCGTACCTGGCTCGGCCAAAATAAAAATAAAAGGGGAGTGGCAGTCGGCTCAATGCCTTTTCCATTTGGCTTTAATGTACCAGTACAAGGGCAAGGGAATGTTGCCGATTTAGTTCTCTTTTATGGATAAGAAAGCTTTTATATTTCATATTTTTAACAATCAGAAAAGTTAAGATATTTATGTTATGAATGATGAGTAAAGTCTGTAAACATATAAGGGCAAAATCTATTTTTAATCTGTGACCACTTCACAGGTTCATTTTAAGCTTATCTGTAAGATTCGCTGGCAAACACGACAATACTAAATGCCAGCCAATTATACGGTCTTCGATCTGAATCAAAACCGCCGCCAGGCTTCAACTAAAAACGGAACGAACCGAATCCTCATTGTATTGAAAACTCAATTTCGTTTTATAAATATGTATTTCATTAATCGCGATTCGCGACTTGCGACTATCGCCATTGCCACACCCACCCACACACCATACATACACCAAAACCAGAAACTACACACTCGGCAACATACCGAGACGGAGAGCAAACGAATCCATTGAACTTGAAGATAAAAAGCGATTTCGATGGCGTGCCAATATTAACACAATTTGTGATTATAAATGCTTTTAAACGGTGCAATGACAATGAGCAACAACAGCATCAGCAATAGCAACAGCAACAGCTACAGCACACCCAAAAGATACAATACGAGGCACCACAAAACGCCGACAATTTCTCACACTTAGCAGACGACGAGTGAGACAGAGAAAAAGACAGAAAAGAGAAAAGAGCAGTACTTAAGTTTAATTTTTTGCAATTTGTAGAACACATAAATCGCACATTTTGATTTATCGCAATATTTATAGCAGTGCCAGGCAGAGGCTCGTTGTTACCATTGCAATTGTGAAATTGGCCAAAGCCTGGCAACCTGGCAACCTGGCAACCTGGCAAGAGACTGGCAAGAGCACCAGTTGGAGGAGTTGGTGGTTTAGTGGCGATAGCATTTTGGTATTGCTGGTGCTGGCCCTGGCATGCTGGATCTCGGATCTGGCTTGGATCTGCAATAGTTTCACATGGGTTTCCACTGCAAGTCGCCAGTTCCGAGGCCCGTGTGTTATCTATGGGCTTATGTACCGCACAACGCTAATTTGAAAAACAATTTTCGTAATTATCCACACAAAAAAAAGGTACAAAATCTGGTAAAATAAAAAAAATAGCAGCAAAAATAGGTAAGTAAAGAGCGAACGATCTTGTTCGGTTGCGCGTTGTTGACCTGGGCGCATGCGCATTAAAGGAGGATGGGACAGACCTCTGGGGGACTTGGAAACCCGGGGACCTGGTACCTGGTACTCGGTACCAAGCCAATGACTTCGAGGGGCCCGCAGCAATTTTGGCCCGCCTGGGTTTTGGGTGCGTGCCTAGACGCTTTGGCAATTACTTGGCCAAAAACAATTTCAACTGGCATTCGGGGGAGCGTAGAGCCCCCAATAGAGGGACACTCGACATATGAATGATGTTGGTTTAAACCAAAGCGAAACCGTGTGCCTAGCGGTTTTTTAATCCAGCTTAGACCCGAGACACTAAACGAAATTGTGGGTGACTTTAGGGGATAAGTACTTTCGGGTTAAAAGTTAAAATCCTTAATGAGAAATCAGAAATATATGTATCCTTTTCCGAGACATTTTGTGGTTTTTTGTGGCTAACTCTACTCCCACCCCCTCAATTTGGTGGAAATGTTTCGAGTGCAACTGTGACGGCGGTGGGTCCTGGTCCTGGCCACTCTGCAAACTCAATCTTCGCGGCTGCACAGTGCCCAGTGCACAATCACAATCTCAATCACAATACAATCACAATCTCCATCTGCTCATGACTCATGCATATTCAATCAACGTGCAGCCAATTATCAGCATGCATATGCATCAGTTACCTGCATCAGTTGGCCGGAGAACTCACCTTGTTGAAAATAGTTGGCTTTCCGCACATACACACAGACCAGAGCCATCAGCTGCAGCTGCGAGAGGCGCTGCCGGGTGGATTGGGGCAGTGGCAGCAGATCCCGCAGATTGGCTATCTCCGCATTTATAAGATCGCGTCGCATCTTCGAGGCGCCCTTGGTCGATTTGTTCGCATCGAATCTGCAATGGGAAAGCAAAGCCGAATGTAAGTGTTTTAGTCTGGGCGGTTTCTGGGGAGGCAAAACAATTAGAATATATGGGCTCGTTCACAGCTACAGCTTAATAACACCAAACACACACAATTCCCGTATGAATGTGCCACATTGCCACAAAACTAGCCGCCAGGCCAGGCATGTGTTTTCACAGCCGCCTACTCGGGTGTGTTCCCGATTCGAGAATGCCATGTGCCGGCCTTTCGGACGGTCTGTCTGTGTGACTCCTTTTGGCTAAAAGGCTTGTTAACCCATTCTTAAGTATTTAGCAAAAAATATTTACACAATTTAACAGCAAACCCAATGGTATTCTTATATAGGATAAAGAATAGGATTTAAAAGTTAACATTTAAGTTGTCACTTTATCATAGATCTTATTTATAAGAAGAATTAAAGTAGAATAAGAAAAAATATTTTCCTATTACTAATAGAAGAACTATGCTAGATCTATAACTATATATTTTAGAAAAACCTTTAATATTCTTTGAAAATATTTACATTACTTAAGATATACGATATACTTTGATCATATTTAGATGTACAAATTAAGTAGAAGATAACCAAGTATTGTATACTTGTATTACCTTCCATAATATAAAATATGTAGTCTTAAATTAAATTGATTATTTCCCTAGTTTCCCTCAGTCCCAACCCTCTTAAAAATAAAATCAAAACCTAACCACACCGATTCGATTTTTATTAAACTGACCACAATGGGTTAAGGACGGTTCGCACATACCAAGAGCTCTGCGATGCTCCGATGCATAAATAACTCATCGCGCATTTAAAAATCATACAACGAGCGGTACGTTGTTATTGTTGGATTTGTTGGTGCACGGTGGATGCTGGGGCTGATGTGGGGCACACTTGCCACATGCCTTGTGCGGAAAAAATTGTGCAAGTAGGTTGGTCAGCTTTGCCGCATTGCTGCCTTCTTGCAGCAATTGTTATTGCAGTTGCTGTTGCTGTTGCTGGTTTTGGGGCAAGCGGCTAGCGGCTGGCGGCATGAGGCACAAACGTTTAGCAAAACTGTCCGTATGTACTTTTGTGAGCATATTATTTACAAGGTTGAATTCATAAATCATAAATTTGTCTTTTTATTCAGCGGCGTCTGCGTCCGAAGCGGTGGTGGTGGTGGCGGTGGCGGTGGCGTATGAGCATTTTTATTTATGCTGACGTTGAACCGACCATTGTGGTTGTTGCCGGGGATTATTTTGTATTTGTATTTTGTATATCGTAGCGAGAGCTTTAATAAATACTGGTAATATTGTTGTAATAACAGCAAGTGCCCGCGCCTTTTTGGCTTTCTCGACTGTCTGCCATTTTGCCGCTGTTATTGCCTCTAAATGGCCATGTTAACATTTAAAACAATCTCACTGCGTCCGTGTTGGTTTTATTTTTATTTTTTTTTTTTGAAAGAGTTGCTCGTTTGGTTGCATGCAACCACAGCAGTAAAAATAAACAGACTGCAAACTGCTAACTGCAACCAAATCAAAGCGAATCGAACGGATCGCTTGGAAGTCTTGGCCATAATAGAACAGTTTTAACTGGAGGCCCCAGAACTGCGAATTGAGTGGTCGAGTGGCTCACACACTCGCCGTGATTTAAGTCAAGGTGATTTGTACAATTAAAATGAATATTGATTTAAAAGCCGCGATTCCGAGTCGCTCACTTGTGGTCACTTTGCATACCTTTATTTGTGGCTGCCATGGCAAAAAAAAATATAAAAGGGAAAGGGTTGTGGGAATGTGTGGCAAGATTGATTAACCCTCTAAAATTTCTCATTTATTTACCATTTAGTTCATGTTATGTAAGTTCTTCCCTAGTTGGATCTCTGTCCCACTCGATCGGTATCTGGAGGGGTCCATCTTTGGTCATTCCACCCACCAAACCGATGGGAAACGTTCCTCTTCCAATTAGCTACTTAAAAATGTCAAAAGCTTTTACGATCTGCTATCTGGCTGGCTATTTGTGGCATAATTAATAAGTTTCTCAAATATTTATCATAAACAAGATGCCAGTGGCCGGAGCGATAATATGATAATGCCATCATCCTTTTCGTAATGCATGCCGAAAAAGTAAAAAACCAAAAACGTGTTAATGGGCTTGAGGATGGGACTGAGATTTATCTGGAGGTAGCGGATAGCGGGTGGAAAAACGGACCCTGACTGCCGCTCCGTAATCTACATCAAAATTTATCTGAGTGAGCGAGACATGTCAACATTTCTTAATATATCTATCGCTACCTTGAAATCTGCACTAAGTAGCACCACCAACTTGTTGTTGCAGATGCAGCAACAGTTTGTGGCAACTACTGTACAAGTTGTTGTTGCTAATTAAAAGCATAAACACGATTCGTGGCAAGGCGTCGAGCGTAAAGGCTGTGGCCGAGCTGTGGCTCAGTCGTTGTGGGATCATCCAGTGGCGAACATGTGGCTCCAAAGCCACATGTTTAATCTCCGGCTGGGGATCCACTGGCGCAGCTGAAAAGATCTTAATCAAGTTTGGTCCAGCTTGAAGTTCTCACTGCTACTCCAGCTCCTTCTGCCCTTCTGTCTACTAGATAACCAACAGAAGAAACAAAAACGCAGGACCTGGCCAAACAAACTTAACGTGCCCCACAGAAATTAGGCACAAATCTTGTTGGCTCAGTTCCTTTGATTCCGAATCGAATGACCTCAATGCCAATCGGCATCCCTCACTAATTAGCACATAAACCATCGGGGAAACCATCGGGAAACGTAATGCCAAACTATTAACTTAAATGGATTTTAAATGCGAATCTATGAGGCATCCTTGCCCCTTGTCTGAGTGATTTTTATGGAGGGGCCCTCAGAGCGCCATCGTAAAAATGTGTGCAGCGAATAAATCACGGGAACACTGAACTTCATCCCCACCCTAAGCGAGCTCCACCCGCTGACGGTGCACTGGGAGAAATATATACCTAAAAGGGAAAGGCTTAGAGCGGAATGAGAGCAAAAGATATTTGGTTTTCTCCTGGTGTATGGATCAATCCAAAGCCTGATTTTAATATGCATCAGAGGCGTCAGCCTGGTTGAAGGAGTTCGGTCCACTCCCAGACTCCAAGAGGCTCCCAGACCGAAACCAAATCCGAAACCTAGTCAGTCAGTCAGTCAATACCAATTGCAGGCCAAGAGAAACACGAAATTTGCGCAAATTTTTATTGCACTTTTTCCTGGAGCGTCTTGTCTTCTCTTGACTTGAGTTGTGCGAATTGTCTAGTCTGAGACTAGATAGCCGAAGCCCTCCTGTAACTCTTTCTCCTTTCTACCACTAGGAATTCGCTGGTGTGTGAGTGTAATTTGGGCGAGTTTATTTGCCATATTCCCACGATATAGTTCGGGCCAGGCTATTGAGCTTGCGGGCAGCTCTAATGATTTCTGGCCACTCCGCTCTGCTTCGCTCCGCTCCGGTTTGGTCTGGCCTGGTCCGGCCTGCTCTGGTCCGCCCTTTATCTGCCTGGTTGGTATTTCTCTGTGGCATCTCTGGGCCGCAAAAAATAGTGCAAAACGGCGTATAATGAATGCCAGACCCCTCAAACTGATGGGCAGTTCTCCGAGCCGGAGCTTTGGGTAACCCTAAACCCGGCTCTGAACCCACACAGTGTTTTTTGTGTTCCGAGTTGGCTGCAAATTAATTGCCGAGGCGCCGCACAATGCTCTCCGTTTTTCGGTTTCGAGGATTTCTTGGAATTTTTTGCGGCAAACACTTGTTTTGTCTGGAGGACGACTTCGTCTTCGGTGGTGCCACAGTCTTATTGTATTCTGCGTAAGTCGGTGGCAGTAATCGATATCTTTGCCACCGTAGCTCGTTCAACGTTCAACGTTCATCGTTCAGATACACCCAGACACACCGCACACACCTTTAGATTAGCATCGAGGCGACGTTTAGCACAGAAAAAAGAGCTGGAAAAATGTTGGCCATCTAATAACCATGGGGTACTGCGGCCTTTAGCCAAATTATATGCCAGGCCATAGGTAAGAGTTGCCTCGGGTGAGATCCGTGTGTTCAGCGAATTGGCTGGAGCATACTCATACTTTGGTAATCTTTTATAGTTTTATAAGGTTTATAGAACAAAAATTGTTTACAAAATATTGGTTAGAAAAGTTTTTTAGAAAAGGTTTTGAAAAAATCTTTAGGTACTGTTTAATTCTCTTTTATTAATCAATAATCTCAAGGGTCTATGAGCACCTGGTTTGATAAAAACAATTAAATAAGACTATTAATTTAAAATGAAAAAGTAATAAAGCCTTTAAATATATGCATATATTCTTCTGTATTTTCAAACATTGTGACAATTGCAGAGGGACTAACTTTAATTGCAATTTTCTGATAGATGGGAAACCCTAGCTAACTGCAAACAGTTATTGTTCTGAAAATCCCAAAATCCTTGGCCTTCAGTATAGGCCAGAATATATATCTTTAAGCCATCCTTCAATTATCTCAATCAATTAGCCAACTTACGAGTTTGTGTGTCCGTAAATCGCAGCCATATAATTTAGTGCTCTCAAAAGCTCATAAAGAAGTCTGGCGGGCAGCTACTGTGTTTATTTTGACGCATATATTTCAAAATCCGAGCCACACCACTGGATCATCATGCCACACCGCCTCAGACCGCAAGTGGCAAGTGGCAAGAGACAGGAGGCAGAAGGCAGGAGGCAAGAATAACCGCAGCTGAAATTTCATTGCCCCAAAAGAAATGAAATCGAGTTGCTACCGTTGTGGCTGCTCCCGATGCTGATGATGCTGCTGCTCTTGTATGTTTGATTGGAATCTTAGCCACAATTTAATGATGGACTGCCAAAAGCACACTTCGATGATTGGGACTTGGACATCGTCATTTGCCGGAGCTGAAGCTGGAGACGGAGATGGAGCTGGAGCTGGAGGTGGAGAGCTGAGATGCTTCACCACCGACGCCGCCGCATAATTTTTCATATTTTTATGATTTGTTGCTACCGGGTACTAAACCCGTTTCCTTTTGATTTCTTCTGGCCTCCCCTACCCCTCTGCTGGCTTATTCTTTATTTTTTCCTTTAGTTTTCGAGCCTAACCATGGAGAACGGCTACCGTTGCTGCTGCATTTGCTTTCGATTATCTTAATTTGCGTGCGAAACTGAGTTTTTTTTTTGCTCCACCGCCCTCCGTAAGCCAAACCCCAAATTGTGTGTGTACGGAAATTTTCCCATGACTTGGTTCTTGGTCTTGGTCTTGGTCTGGTCTCTCGATCCTGGTCTGTATACTTTTGTGCCCGGCGGTGGCTTGGCCAGAAATTACCCCCAACTACAGTACGGTACGGTACGGTATGCCTCATCGGCCTGAGAGTCTCGCGTTCGGTCTCGGGATTGATGGTTAGCCGGACTGGCTGGCTACTGAATAGCGAATACTGGCAACCGAATCCGAGCGGCTGTTGCACTTTACCGTCTGGCAATTAGCACAGGGATGCCGCAACTAAATAATTTGGTAAGCCAGCCCCTGGGGCCAAGTTTCATGTTTTGTTGCCCGCAGTGGAGGTGGCGCACTTATTTGCTCAGCATTTCATCTTCGATCGAAAAGAGATGCTTGGTCATTCCGAGAGCATCGAAAATCAGTTTGGACGCGAGTCACCAAATATTTGTCTTGGAAATTAGATGACGGAAGTCATCAACCACTGAAAGAAAATCATAGTTTGGGAAAACGGTCTATCAAAATGGTCTGAGTTCTGATCGAAAATCAGATTAAGTTTCAAACTTCAGTGCATTAGATATATTCAAATATAGTGCAGCATCCACTGCATCCAAATGGTGGAGTTGGCCAAGTCGAGTAAAGGCATTTACCTGGCTAGATGGCTGAATGGCTGGATGGTTGGATGGCTGGCTGACTGCTCGCTTTTCTCGTGAAATGTGTTAATGAAATTAGCAGCATAAAATTGCTGCCACCGCCACAGAGAGCCCCTGTGCAATGTTACAGATACAGATACTCGAAAAAAATTGTATCTGTAGCCGACTGTCCGGGAGGATGCTAATTACCAAAATTAACACCAACGGCGCAGGCCCAAACACAAACAAACTCAAACCGTACGCAACGGTTTCGGTTAGTTTCACCCAGGAAGCACCTACCAAATGCATTTCAGATTTCTTACTCTCTAGACTCTAGAGGGAAAAAATCTCTAAAGAAATAAAAACAAATTGTATTTTCGCCTTTGACTGTGACTTGACTTCCCTTGGCTTTGGATGCAAGTCAGCAGGCAGGCAGGGAGGCTTCCTTTTGAAATGGTTGGGAGTTGCAATGCCGGGTTTGTGGATGGATTCTACCCGACCCGAATGTGTTAAAAACAACAAACGCCAAGTTTTCTTCGCTTTAATTAGTGTCATTTATTATTTAGAGCATATTGATATAGTTTTCGTTGTTTAACGGTTGTTTGTTTCAGTTTATGTTTGCTTTTGTGTGAGGCGGCGTGTTGTTGGCATTTCTCGTTCGAGCATGGAAAATATTTATAGAAATCCGTCGTCCGATTTCTTACTACTCCCTAGCCCGAAACCGAAGCCATTACAAATTATATGGCGGCAAAGCGCGTGCTCACCGGTCTCCCCTCGCACGAACAATAACCCCTTTTTTTCTACCAACATATTTTTGAAATTTAATTTTCGTTAGTTGGATGGATGGACCTGGGAATTCCAACAATTTCACATGCTAATTGATAGTGGTTCGTGGGTCACGTAAAAATCGGATGAATGAACTAATTTTAGTTGGTTAAAGCGGTTTCAAAGGGCTGTCAATGTGGCGTGCTTCGTACTTTTTAAGTATTAAACATTCGATTAAGTTTTTGTACCTTCTTATAGGCATTATCTTAATTATTTTTATTTCTTTGTCTTAATGATTTGCCTATTCCAGTTGCTACCAGAAAATGTGTCAATCGTTTATGGATATCACTTCCGTCAGAGACCAGGAGACCAGGATAACACCTACTACCAAGGCTCTCCCACACAAGAGCCCCACACAAGACACAAAAAAGTCGAACGAAACAGACAAAGAACGAGCCATCAACAACATCACACGTGATTTTTACACATTTCAGAAGCAAGAAGGCAGAAGGCAACCTCCTCCAACTTGGTTGGCATCTTCCAAAGCTGGCGGTGGATCCCTGGCGGTGGAACCAATAGTGTGGAGACGCCTTTTCTGTTTTTTCTTCTTTTTTTTTGGGAGCCCATCGACGATGTCGCCTTCGTGGACGTCCGATTGCCAACGTGGTAATGTCAATCGCACTGTGCGGGTTTAACTTATTGCAAAACATTTGAAGCACTAATTAATTGGAGCTAAATAAAATGGCACAGCATCGCCAGATCGGCTCAGCTTGGAGTGAATTTTGCGCGTTTTTCTGCTCTTCGCGAATTGGCGCTGAGGGTACGCAGACCGGAGACCGGAGAGATTACGAGAGTCAGATAAATGCGAACTACAAGTTGCCAATACAAGAGGCCATTAAAACCGGCAGCAGAAGCTCCGCAAGCAGCACATGGAGAAAATTATACAAAATACAATATATTTTCTAGGCTTCAGGGGAATAATATTAACACTGACTTTAAGGGAAAGCCATTTAGGTTACAAGTTAGGAATACTAAGTGGAAATTGTGCCTTTCATTTGGAGAGGCATCTAAAGGATCGTAGCAATGATAGGATTATATAAATTGTTTTGAAAATGTAACTAAATTGCTTTTCTTTCCTATAATTTTCCCTCTGTGCATTCTCAGAAAAAGTACTAACTGAAAGCCAAAAGCCAAGGAAATCCAGCAGGAGCTGAAACCAAACCACGGCAAGGAAATTGAAAGGAGCCTCCAGAGGGCCAAGAAGCCTTCCGATTCGTCCAAATGCGAACTTGGCCTCGTATTTCAAATTCGAGTTGACAAATATCGAAGCGTGCGAAACAAATTGAAATTAAAAGTTTGCATGTTTGCTCAGTTTGTAGTTTGTAGTTTGCGGTTTGCAGTTTGCAACTTGTGATAAGGCGGGGCAGATATGGGGAAATGTTGGCGCTAAGAACTTACCTTGTAAACATGCCGGCTGTCTGTTGCTGCTGTTGTTGCTGCTGCTGTTGCTGTTGCTGCTGTTGCTGCGACGTCTGCGATTGCTGCTGCTGTTGCTGCTGCATGTGTTGCTGCTGTGACAGGGTTGCTGGTCCTTCATGCTGTGGAAAGTTATGATGCGTGTGCATTTGATGTTGCATATGATGCTGTTGCTGTAGGTGTTGCTGTTGTTGCTGTTGCTGCTGCTGCTGCAGTTGCAGGACATGATGCAGATGCTGCTGCTGTTGGTGGGAGTGCTGCGGCTGCTGCAGGGCGTGGGTGGGCGGTGTAGCTGCCGTCACCTTGTCTAGGCCACGTTTATTATCCGCATACATTTCGTGGTGCTCGTCACGTTCGCAAATATTTAAACACAATTCTAAAAGTAAGAAATGACATGGCACTTTATTGGCATAGTCGCAGATTGTCACGGTTATTTGTCTAAAATCATGATAATATCAATCAATATGTGGATCTTAATAAAAGTCTGCAGACTCAATTTTTTTTCGATTTGCTAATGAAATAAAACAACAATTGCTGATTAGGTTTATTTCTTTGGATTGAAGATTGAAGAAAAATCAGACACACATTAGTACAGCGACCGATGGCGTTCAAAAATAAGTAGTCCATGATATGATTGTCCGAACTTCGATCGACTCGGATCCGACTCCGATCGAAGAACTGTTTTGTATTGTTATTGGCCATTTGAACAATTGTTACACCGTGTCCGTGTCCGGGGTACCCCAGTGATCTGGCCCTCCGATGATTTGGCGCTTTTGAATTATTTTTTATTTTGAGCATTTGATTGCATAAGGAATTGACTGACTGTTGGGGGAGTTGAAAATGATTTATGGCATTTGATTTGTTTTTCGGCCTCTGATCGCGGATAAGTAACTAGGGGTTAATGAAATGTCTTACAACACAAATACTAAACACTCCATGGGTTAAGATCTGTGTTGATCACATTTGAAACTCGTTAAGTCTTAAATAATGATCAATCAATTTAAAATTTTGCTTTCAGTCTGCCCGATTGAGGATTATAAATGTTTTTTTTATAAAAGGGAAATCTCTGAGTCAACAAAAAGCAGTTTTCAGCCTCATAATATAGATAAAGATAGGAACTTCAAAACATATGTAAACTAGGATGATAACTTGTTTAAAGTTTCCAATTTTCTATTATAGGAAACATAATATGTGACATTTATGGGAAAATACGTAGTTAAACTATAGTTCTTCTATTATAGATCACACATATCGTATATATATTTTATGAAAGAATATATCCCAGTATATTCTTTGAGATTAATCTAATCCATAACTCCCTTATGAACTCCTGTTAAATTATCGATTAAAATGACCTATATATTTTATGTAAGTTGCTTTAAACTGTTGTATTTTCTTTCCCCGATTTCCTCAATGATTAAATCAAACCCCTCTGAAGAAGTCCACTATCACTTTCCTTTGACTTTAAATAAATAGAGCACATTTCCAGAGCACTTGGACTGGCGCCAAGAAAAATCTCAAAGATCCCCTCAAACCATATTCTTCCCTGGTCTCGGTTCTCGGTTCCCAGTTCCCTGTTCCCGGTTCTACAAGCTTCCAATCCGAAAAAGTGCAACAATTGAAATTAGTTTTGTTAAATGAATTTCAAATTTCCATCTTGAGTATTTACTACCGTCTGTGTTTCTGTGGGTTCTGTGGATCTTGGCCTGGCTTTTTGGGTTTTTGGCTTTGTTGCAACTCATTGTCAAGTGAACTTATCAACGGAGAGCCAAGAAACTGGCAAACGGAGACGACGGAGATAAAAAATTTGTTCGAGTTGACGTTTGGAGTGTCATCGAGTCGATGCTTGAATTTGTTTGGAGTTGTTTGAATAGGGACCACCAAAAGTCATTGAATGAAATGAAGAACTCCACAGATATATCTCATTGGACGCGACTTTGCCAGTTTTCAGTGTGTGTGCATTTTAGTCTATTTTTTCTTTTATTTATTATTTGATTTTTGGGTTACTCTGGTAAACTTTTTGAGTATTTTGTTATTTGATTTCTATCAAAGTTAATAATGAAATTGGTAAATTACGCGGCTACGGTCGGTTGGAAGGCGGGTGGGGACCTTGGTCTGAACTTACCTTTCGGCTCAAAAGATTCAATTTGCGATATCCATTTGGTTTTAGAGCCAACTCCAATAGCATTCGGCATAAATAATTATTTCATAATTTACTTTGATTATCCACAATGTTTGACACTTGCTGAATAACTTTTTATTTATTTATTATTACTTCTTTGCTATTTATTTTTTAAGGCATACAATATACGAAATATTTACTAATATTATTAGATCCAATAAAAGGGGTTTCTATTGCACAATATTTGATTCGCTTATTTTCTATTCTATTCTTTTCATTTGCTTTTACATATGAATTCATAGAATCATTGCATATTCAACACTTTGATTAAATCAAGATTTATGGGTTTCTTTTCGAGAAAAACTCAGGTGGAATTTGCAAATCAAATTGGCTAAATGACGCACAGCATTACGTGTTAGCCAAGTACCATCGACATCTCCTACTTTCCGACACAACGATTGCGAACCGTTCGCAAAACAATGAATATACCGACGGCTTTCGGATCTTGGCACCTTGACACTTGGCACTTAGTACTGGAGTATTCAGTACTCTGGCCTACTGGCTTAAGAAAATCCGTTTCGGATCGACGAGTTAAAACCACACAAGAACCTCGAATCGGTTCCACACAACCGTGTTGAATGCGCGCGTGCACCTTTCTGTGCGGATCACCGGAGCGACACAGAAGCGGCAAACTTGATTCCCAAACAGGTAAGGTAGCTTTCGTTCAGTTTGCGGCACAACCAAGGCCCAAAGCCGGGCTCTGAAGCTGCCCCTGCATTTGTATCTGTGTGCCACAGCATGCTAGTGTGGGATCGCTTCACCCAATGAGGATGTCGATCGTACACTTTGAGATACGTAAGTTAAAAACTTAATTAATTTCTTAAGAGAGAGTAATTATTAAGACCACTTATATTTTATAATAAATTAATTTTAAAGAATATAGTTTCTAAATAACATTTTAACTGCTTTAATTTGGTACATTGGTAACATATTTTTGTCCAGGCTAGGAATACTTTTAACTCTATAAGAAATGACTTTTTTTGATACAATTTTAATACTTTATTATTTAAAGTAGGGATTTTATATTTTAATACCAAAAACTCAGTAATAACTTTCTTTTTTATTTAAAAAGAAACTATTTCAAAAGAAACCAAGTATGATGCCCTATTTTATAGTACACCTATTTATGTCACGAATTTTCTTCGAGTGTTATTGGCCTATTGCCGCTTTAACAACCACAAAACAGGCAACACACACTTACAGCAACCGACCAATACACAGAGGGAAGCGATCATTTTGTAAACGCCTTTTTTCTCACGCATTCAACAGGTAAACAATCACAGAGACGGGCTTGGACACCAATACTCTGGCCGTGTGTTGCCGGTTTTTGCTGCCCACTCAGCTGTAAATCTCTTCGAATTAGCCATAAATCAATTAAGGCCGATAAATACTATAATAAAACACTTCAAAACATCAGCCAGATTGGGAAAGGCTGATCAAATCGTTGAATATTTTCTATGAATTCCAGTTAGTTGCGTGCTTAGAAAACCACAAACTTGGCTAATAACATGCGATGTGGTGGCAACTCTGGTTCTTATTTGGTTAACACTCATTCAATACAGACCTTGTGTGTGTTTGTGAAACTGTTGGCTGGTGTTAAGCTGATCTTTGATTGGTTGCCTTTGGCAATGCTCGTTTAAAAGCTATTTACAATTTTTTTCCTCTTTCGGTTTGCTTTGTTTTGCTTTTTTAGGTTTTGTGGTCAATACAAAAGGCGGCTAAAACGGTGCGAGCCAATAGAAATGGGATTTCTTTAGTGCGAGAGTGTGTGTTATGAATTTAGTTACAGACTTAATTAACTTTAATTGCAGGCGATTAGTTATTTGTATTTAAAAATGAAGATTGATTATTTCTGGTATAATATGGAACATTTTAATCACGATTGGTAAATGTTGAGGAACACGTTTGGCGTCCGGCTTGGTTTGGATTTGATTTAGTACTTCTTTAAGCCTCTATAATTAAAATTCTTTTCAATATTCCAAAAAATGGTGTGCTCTGTCCTAAATAGTCAAATAAATCACGACTCTCGCAGTTTGTGCCAGACATTCTTGCCATCAAATTGCTGTCAATGACTTGGAAACAGGACTCGTGTCTTTCTTTCTTTTTCTTGTCTGACTTTCTTAGCTTCTGGTTTAGAATTTCAGCTATGGGACATGGAGGAGAATTACCATTTAACCAAAATCGAAACATAAACGAGTCGTGCGCTATATGCAATGAATATTCGATTAGCCAAAAAAAGCATTCGAATCAATTTAAAGAGGTGTAAGCCAGCAAGAGGCAAACAAATTGAATACAAATTTATTTATTAATTGCCAAAGACAGTAAATTGGGAACAGCTAAGTGTGGGATACATTGAACATCTTTTGGTTGAAATATTTATTTCTAAATGGAAAGTTTTTAATGTGTGTAAATCGAGGATAAAGAGTCTAAAGTATAAACCCATAAAATACGAAAACATATTTTAATCATCGTTCTAACCAGCGGTGATGAGTCATTTAACCTTTTTTCAAGGTTTAGTTAACTCTTGGCTCTTCGGTTGGCTCTTTGAACTATGGCCGGTCGCATGTCTTTGGAACGAGTCACCCGTTGCCACATTCGGTTGCACTCTTGGGTGACTCAAACACGTCTGGACTATCGGTAGACAGAATGAATATTAACTAGGGAAGAAAGGTGACTCTGAGTGTTGGATCCCGCATCGAAATGTTTTGGGTCAGGAACTCGACATGCCGGAAGTCACTCAGTCAGGCACGCGCTGAACCTTTCCAAGCCTTTGATTTAACCGATTTGTTTTGGAAATTGACGTCTTACCAAATAATTACTGGCAAGCGATCAGAATTTTTGGTTAAGAATAATACCGCGTGTCTTACTCCATATAAGTTTATTTCTGCATATTCGATAAGATTATTTCGCAGAGAGAAACCTCTACGATTGCTCTATCAACTCCGTTCCTTGCCCTCTGCTCTACTTTGACTAAATTCTATTTAAACCTTATTCAGTTTTCTCATCTCAATATGGCCCAGAGCAATCCCACGCCCATAAAAATAGGCGAGACCCCAGCACGAGTCAAATGTCGTATTTCATTAGACTCATGTTAACGCAGCGGTGTCTGAGTCCAAGTCCCCAATATCGCCCAAAGTCGGTTGATTCGAAACCAATATCCCAATGCCAATAGAATTGTAAACACATCAACCCACAAAAAAATACAAAGGAGACTCTATAGGAGAGAGAGACAGAGCGTCCCAGAATTGAATTACATGAAAATGCTCGGTGCGTTTGCGGAAAGGAAATCGTACAAACTGGTCATGAAAAATGCATCACTTGACCGGCCACAGACCATAAAAAAAAACGTTAGCATAGCCAGACGACGACGACGATGTCGGAGCCGACGACAACCTGGCCAGAACACGGAGCTTGGCTTATAAGCTGCGACTCTGGCTGTGGCTTTAGCTTTGGCCACGAGACTGATCCTTTTCCTGGCCGAGTGATGAAAATGTACGACTTTTGCTTCAGGCGCTAAGTGAGTTCACAAAAAATATTTCACTTTTTATGGTGAATGCAGTTTGGATAAAGGTTGGATAACTTTGGCTTGGAGTTGGTTTTGGTTCTATATTCAAGGTTCTTAACTACATAATTTCCATAAATCTAAAGGTAAAACATAAGATAATCAATCGGTGATTTTTAAGTCTTTTAAGGCTTTTAACAGTAGAGTAGATGTAATAATTTTACAGTAAATAGTTAAGTTTAGTTTTTCAATTAAAATAAATCAAATAAGTACAGGATAAGTACATTTTTCTTATCCTGATTCCTGTTAAAAGGCTCTCCTGTGTTAAAAGAGTATCCCAAAGCCAATAAGACACTGTCTCATCCCAATCTTCTTATTTAGTTACAGTTCCACACACACCCAAAGAGAGCGAGAACGAGATACCCAAGCAGGCGCCCCGGGGTGGGCTTGGACCTGGCCAAGACAATCCCCAAAAGCCAGGCCATCGAAAACGACGTCGGCGACGCGTCGACGACCAGCCGTCTAGGTGGTGCTAGCCTCCTGCGACTTGGCGGTGGTTGGTGGTGCTGCTGCCCCACTCTCTGAAATCAATCGATTCGACATTATTATTAATTTTTCATAACTTCTGCGGCGGCCAGCGCCTGGCGGCCCTCTGTGTGCAATATGGCGCCCTGGAACCCTGGAAACCCAGCTCCATGGCCATGTGAAACTAATCTATTTGTGCGGCAAAAAGGGCCGCCTAGTCGGAGTCCAAGCCGCCGGATCATCCGCGAACCTGAAGCCCACTCGAAACAAATCGGAGCAACTAAAAGTTTAGTCCTACCTTAAAAAAGCTAGATATATTCTTATATTTTTTAAGCTGCAATAATAAAGTATGGTTAACAAAAAACCAATGTGTTTTTTTCTGAGTGTAGTTGGTGGCTGGGGAACGGACTACAAAGCGTGTTATCTGCTATCGCTGCGCTTTGATCTTTCACCGCTTCTGCTTTGCATAATAAATTCGCTATCGATGAAAACTAACTTGCAACCCGATGCGCAGGGCCGGGATTTCCCTCGCAATTTGTTTGCCTTTTGGCCATCGGCCGTTTAATTCGATTGCCAGTGCGATTTCGGCTTCGCCTTAACCATTTTATTACAATAGCATAATTTTTTACTATGCTTAATGAGTTCTGCTTTGATTAGTTTTTCACATTGTTGTTGCCTGGTATCTCCTTCTTCAGATATCCTCCTTCTGGTTCCCTTTCCATCGATGATTTTTGCTCGTGGCTAAATCGTTGTTGGTTTGCTATTTCTGAGTCTTCGACTTCGGTCGGTTATTGAGTTGGAGTTGGCTAAAAGGGGCTTAATGTTTTCAACTGATTACACTTTCAATACTATTAGCATTACTTATTGAAATGTTTCAATTTAGCAATTGACTTTATAAGGATCGCTGGAAAGAAACTACAAAACTTTGCTTTTACTAAGCTAGTTCTACTTCCAATTCTTGTCCTTAAATGAAATATTATACTTCTTGCTTCTGATTTTATAGGATAATTAAAAATAATACTCCAAAAAACCTGAAATAAACCAAAATTTCTGTATTATCTGTAAGATTTTGGATTATAATTTATATTACCGCCAAGCACTGCTTGATTATGATGCAAGCAGTTCGGTTTTGACGCAGCCCTGAGCTTTTGGGAAGTACTGAGCTGCCACTTCGGGCAAACAAAAGCTTTTATTAGCCAAAGACTTTAGAAGCCCGCGTATTGAAAAACAAATTTAAGAACTGAACAAGAGTTTTCTAACAAAAAAGGTATTTCTAACCATTTTAGGTGAGAAAGACTTCAATAAGAACACAACAATTGTCCCCATTAAATGGTTTTGCTAAAAAGCCATATTATAACAATAAAAAAGAATAACCGTCAGCCTTTCATAGCTTTGTTTTGAGCTCATGGAACTTTTTTATTTACCAACCATTGACGCAGTTGGGGCTTCTTGACGCCTTGTTTAATTTATTCATAGAGAAGTTTACGCACCAATCATCAAATATATTAACATATTCTGATTCATAGTATCGTATAAAAAATGGATTATCAGTAAAGACAATAGAAACAATTGAATGTTTCATATTTCGAATATAAAAATATGAACTGCAGGTTCGCTCATTGTTTCGATCGCTATCAACTGATCAGGATCAGCGGGTTTGTTTTTTATATATTTGCGAGGCATCGAAGACTGGGCTTACCACCACCCGGCCAAAAAATAGCGCTTTGCTTTTTATATTTTATCGGAGGGTATTATAAACCTTTTTTTTTTTTGGCCAAATTCCTTCTTTCCGTAACCATAACTCCGTTAATGTTTGACAGATCCTCAAGTGTTATACCTTTCCGATTTTGTATTTTCGAGTACTATCATTCCCAATCAAAATCTTGGATACTAAATTTTGACCCATTTTTCGTCAATTTTGAAAGGGGTTACATCACGTTTTTTTTCAAAAATCGACAAAATATTTATCTCTCCTTTTTTCCGAAATTTGACTGCAGATCGACGGGGATTGAAGCCATGATTCTTGAATTGTACTTCGTTTTGCACTCAAATACGAAATGACTTTAATATTCCCGAAAAACCTTAGAAAAAGTATAAAAAAGGACTTTGCTGAGTAGAAAGGATTTTGAAACCGATTTTATTCGGTAAATTTCAGGAAATTAGCAATAAACAGACTAATTCTCATCCAATCACCGAATGTTATACCTTCCCGAGCTTGTATTTTCGAGTACTATCATTCCCAATCAAAATCTTGGATTCTATATTTTGACCCATTTTTCGTAAATTTTGAAAGGGGTAACATCACGATTTTTCACAAAAATCGACAAAAAATTTATTTCTCCTTTTTACCGAAATTTGACTGCAGATCGACGGGGATTGAAGCAATGATTCTTAAATGGTACTTTGTTTTGCACTCAAATGGGAAATTACTTTAATATTCCCGAAAAACCTTAGAAAAAGTATAAAAAAGGACTTTGCTGAGTAGAAAGGATTTTGAAACCGATTTTATTCGATAAATTTCAGGAAATTAGCCATAAACCGACTAATTTTCATCCAATCATCGAATGTTATACCTTCCCGATCTTGTATTTTCGAGTACTATTATTCCCAATCAAAATCTTGGATACTAAATTTTGACCCATTTTTCGTCAATTTTGAAAGGGGTAACATCACGTTTTTTTTCAAAAATCGACAAAATATTTATTTCTTTTCTTTCTCGATATTTTAATGCAGATCGACGGGGATTTAAGCACTGTTTCCTAAAAGGTATTTCTTTTTCAAATCGGATGCGAAATGTCCAAAATATTCAGAAAAAAGTATTTGAAATGTTTCCATTTCGCCCAAAAGGCATTACCATAGCAAATGGCCATCAAAACCAGACAGCTTTACCGTATATCTGGTACTTAAGGTAAGAAAAGAAAACTATTTAACTGAAGACCCACCCGTAGTTAGTATCCTATCTTGTTTTATGTTTTCTCGAGTCCGACCCTATGTAAACCTATATATAAACTGCAAATATTTACATGAAAATTAACTCGACGGGGTATTTTTGGCAAGTTTTCACAGGTACTTATAATATTTCTTGACATTAGACTGTGGGAAATGACAAAAGTGAGCTTGACAAGATACAGATATGAATTAAAAACAACAAAGATCGTACACATGCCGCGAGAAACCGGCAAAAAAATGTATATAGTACCGCCAAGCGATCGGCGCATGTCACTGTTATTGTTATTCTTACCCACAGAAATACACACACATCACAAGTTGTTGTTTTACGCGTTGTGTATTCGGTTTGCTGATATGTCTAAAAATAAAACGCCGCTCGGCTAAGTATCGTATCAATTGATAACTGCACGGCCCTAACCAAAGCGACATCTCACCTCCGTAGTTGTTGCGTCGTTTTTTCTGCCAAGTAATTCTGTTCACAAGAAATTCCGAGCCAAATAATAAAACAAGTACTGCGATCTGTTACACTGAAAGATATTACAGTACATTTGAAAGTAATCGAAATAGCGATTGAATTAAAAATGTAAATTAAAAAAAACCTTAACCTAGAAATTCAATTATAATTATTTAATTATACAATATATTAATCATAGTTTTTAAAAAGAACATTCAAATGTTTCCTGTGACTCAGAAACCCACATTTCCGCCATTTGTTCCATTTCCGGTTCGTTTCGGCGCGCCATTTAAAATGAACAATTTATTGCATACCTCAAGGGGCTAAGCAAGCAGATTTCTTTTTAAAACATTTTAAGTTTCTTTTTATTTTTAAATATATTCAAAAACGAAGCTTAAACGACTACAAAAACCATAACTAATACTAGAATGACATATTTTGTACTTTGTTCAATCACACATTCTTGTTTATATTGTGTACTTAGATTAATAGGGGAATTTTATTTATGTTTCTATTTAATCAGATGTATTTCGGCCGTGTGACCGACGCGTGTTCCTTAGACTAAATTCGGCATTAGACTTGATTACGCACTTTCATTTTATTTCATGGGTATTTATGTGGGTGGCTCAATGGGCGGTTATGAGGCCCTTGAATTGACGCAAACCGCTGACAACGCCCCTCCGCTTGCTAGCAATTAAATGATACTTCGGGACCCATTTCATTGACAGGAAATGCGAGGGTGAGGAAATGCAAATGATTTCAAGACTGACCAGACACTTGCGTGACTGTGTGTTGGGGTGTGCAAATGGTAGCGTCTTTATGGTCGCGTTTCTTTTGTTTTACGCTCGTACACGTGTCGGCAATTGAAATAGGAAAGCGTCACCGGCACCGGCACAGACACCCACGAGCCCATTAAAATCTCACATGCCGTACATGAAGGGGTTACCGAAGAAGGGGAGGAAAGGCGAGAGGTCTTTCCAACTGGCGACGACTCATGTGTTATGCTAATTTCTCTTTTATTGTTCTCTGCTCGCCATTTGCCGCCATCTTCGTCAGAGGCAGACGATTAAAACGAAACAGGAAATCAGACGTCGCGCCGTTTACCGTTACCGTTAGTTCCCCAAGCAGTCTCTCCAAAGCTGCTTGCAGCTGACAAAAGCCAAAGGCCATTGAATTGCCATTTCATTACGCATTAAAATGTATATACAGTGTTACTTTAATAATACTAAAAATACTCAAAAAGGAAACACTTTTTCCAAATCGGTAATCTTCAATATTCTTTGAATATTCATATTTATTTATATTTTAAAAAACACTGTCATTTTTATCCAAGTTTAACTGTGCTTGGATATATGTATATCCAAACGTTGGCGCAAAACACAACTCATTCAAACATACGAGAGCAGAAGGGGAGGAAGCAAAAGCAATCGGCCGTAACAAAATTTCCGACACGTGCGACAAAATTGCCTGCCCCGAGGTGGGTGGCGGAGAGATTGCGGCCAGGGAGGCACCCGAAGGTCTCGATTTAGGCAACCAGAAAGGCCGAAACAGCAACAAACCCACCCACTTCTTTTTAAATTCTCTTTTTTCTTGAACTGCTTTCACATTTGTTGCCTCAACATTGTTGCTGCAACATTTCGCCTTAATAGCGTTTTTGACCCAAAACTGTTGGGTTTTATTAAGTCCATAAATAGTTATTTTGGAGAAGGAAGCAATTTTCTAAAGATGCTTGAACGAAGCAATAAATTTATTAAAATAGAATTTTATTGATAAGCACAGCGATAATGTTAACGAGATTAATATGCGAACAAAACTCAATTAGTGGCTAATCAGCAAAAACGTGGAATATTCAGAAAGTATAATAAAACTTATCTGGCCTAAAATCACAATTAAATTAAGCAGTGGCAGCTTTATGACTCGTATCAACCCACAATTTTAATTTATTCTAAACTAATTTTTGTCAGTGGATCGAAACTCTCAACTCCGGAAAAAGTTACTCATACGCCGCGTAGTCCAGATCGACAATTCCAAGTAATAAGTGTGTAAAAATTATATTTTAAATGATATTTCATAATATTCCTCTATTTCTTATATTTAATTTAGCTTAAAAAAGCTGTTACCAAATAACCAAACAAAAACATGGCATTTTATGGAGCAAAATTATTACTCATACGACCCGTAGCACCGTTTCAAATAGATTTCTAAAGTAATAAACAAAGTAAATGAAAAAACTTCATTGAATACAATGTTTTAAATCATGTAAACTAAAGAATTTTTATTATTCGTAGTTTTCCGAACTAAAGTGTATTAAAAATTTCCGAAAAATCGAAGATTACTCGCTTCTTGACAAAGTATTTTCGCCACGTTTGCTGGGTGTACGTTGGGGCCTGAGCTACCATTAAAACGACGCTCGGTCCACGGGCGCAGTCATTCTGCTCTGGGCTGTCGAACAGTTCGCCTCGCAATCGAGCAACAAACTGGAAAGAGGCGCGTTTTATGAGCTTTGAGAGCTTCGGGGATCCACAGACGAGGGTTTACGTACTCGGCAGGCATATCCGTGTTTGTTGTTTGCCAGCGCGTGTGCTAGTGCCTGTGAGTGCCACTGCCAGAAGGTGTGTTTGAGTGTGGCAGTTACTGCTGTTGTTGTTGTGCGACAGCCCCACGCGCAACAAAAGTGAAAGTTTGTTTGGCGCGCGTGTTGCCATTGGCGTCGCGAATGTCTATGAAATCGCACACAAACACACGCGCTCAGCTAGAATAGATTAAAAGCGTGTGAAAACAACAAAAATCGGTTGGCGAGAATATGCTGTTCATTATTTCCAATGAGGGTGCATTAAATTAAAGGAATCGTGTTAGCCAAGCGGAAAGACAAAATCAACACACACCCACCGCACACACAGAAATAAAGAGCGCCCTTCCGCCCGCCTTCCTTGCTACCCCATCATTCCTGCAACATTTCGGGTAAGTCCCAGAGCTCTGTGCGAAAAGGTTGGCCATAAATCTCCGAGCATTAGCATTAGCATTTGCCAACATTTGTGTGGCACACGTGCCGCGCGAAATAATAATAAAAGAAAAAATTGCACTTGACAGCCGACTTCCGATGCTGAAAGCTCTCGCAACTAGAGATGCTGCCAGTCTCAGTCAAGGGGCATGCCCCCTGGCCTTACTGCCACCATCCACCATCGGATTTTTTACCTCACCTTCTCAAGGACGAATTTAGGTCAGGATCCGTAGGCTCGCTTGGTGACGCATGCCCTGCCCTTTGGCCTTTCACATCGGCTGATGCAACGCTGCAGCGCTGAAGTGCATTTCATCGGGTTACATGGCGTATGCGCAATATTGATTTCCTGAGTTCACGAAAAAACTAACGAATGTGTGTGTGGCTTTTCGGCAGCAAAGCTCGGCATCAGAAAGTAAACAAAAAATGTTGGAAAACCCCAGCCATATAACGAATCGTTTGCGTGAAAATATGAAGCAATATAAATTTTAAAGAGCTTCCCAGCACCACTGAGCTGGGGCCTTGGGGAGAGCTAAAGAGCATAAAGTTGGAAAAGGTTTCGGGCCTAAACAAATGTCTGTTTGGTAATTTATAAGTCGTATTCTCTGGAGATTCATAATGTTTATACTTGGTTTAGTTTTCTAATAACTTATTGTTTTCTCAACTTGACAAACAAAGGTTCAACATGACCGTTGGTAATCCCACAATAGCTTGCCGATTCCTAGAAAATCCCACTTCCGTTCCGCGATTTTGTTATTCTTGAAGCATAAGTCCCGTTGCCTGAGCGTGTGAAATGCTCCCTAAGCGGGGCACCAAATAAACATAAACCTTTGTTTTTTCTTCCAATAAAAAAACAGAAGAGTGCGATATAGCTTTTGCAGCTGCCTTTTCATGGAGCGCTTAAAAGAAGCGATGTCTCAGCTAAAGTGAATCAAGCTGTGACTCAAAATCGACAGTCGTTTGTTTTGTTTATTTATTTATTTATTTGCGGGGAAACCAATGTATTCGTTTAACTCCAACTTTCTAGCTAACGAACAGCATTTTATGCTTGAAAGAGAAGAAATCTTTGGCTTCAAGTGTTTGCAAATAAATTAAAATAAACAAATTAAACGTCAATGAAACGACAAAAGTTGACTTGAAAAATGGAATTATTTTAAAAGGAATTGTCAGTGTAGTGTCAATGGCTATCCAGGTTTATGTTACGTGTGGACTTTACGGCAACAGGAAGTTCCCTTTAAAAGTCTGCGGACTGAGGCAGGTGATTATGGCTCCACCATATCTATATCTATGATAGGTAACTCTTGCGCGTGTGCTCGAAACCGCCCCATTCATGACACCCCATGACGCCCATAATCGTAGATTTATCATTTTTTGTCGAACTCGCGCGTTCCGCATTACAACAACAAACAGAACAAGCAACAGAAACAGCAAAAAAAAGCAACCAAAAATATGAGCCCCATCCGATATATAAATAAATATAAACACGAACAAAAAAAAATATAAAACGCTGATATGCGGATCGGCAGCGACGCCAACTGCGACCGCAATGCCTACGGCCCCGAAAGCCAAATGGGGAGAAGTGGAGAAACGGGAGCGCGCGCAGCTTGCCGGCGCAACACGTGCGTTGTTAATTCAATATAAAAAAAAAGCTGAAAAAAACAAGCAACTGAATAAAAAATAGGAGCACACACAAACACAGGCGTTCTAGGCCAGTGTCGGAGTGTTGTCAGAAGAGAGAGAAAGATAGTATGGCATAAAAGTTCATTAACGGCATGTGAGCTTTTCTTTGTGTGTGTGTCCATTGTTTTTGCCCTGCTCTCCGGTGGCTTGAGTTTCAGATTAGGGGGAGGCATGGCGGACGGGCGGCTTTTATTTCTCTCCAGCTCACAAGCTTGAAGACACTGCAAGAAAATGTGGGGAGCTGTCAAAAATAAAACTTATTCTAGGGGCTTTGCTGATTTTTATCGGGATTTCAAATTGAAAAAATAATTTTTGTATAATGCAGATTCTAGATCTTCAGACTAGAAAAAGCTAGTTTGCTCGGCAGTGCAAATTTTTATTGCTTTTCGCCCTTGCCTGCTTGCACTGCTCGTGTCTATGAAATTATCGCCAAGTGGGCTACCGCAGCCGGCGCCGCAGTCAATGTCGACGGCATGTGGCAGTGGCTGTGGCTGTGGCTGCGATTGAATGACAAAGTCTTCTTTGTTTTTGCCTGTATTTTGTGTTTTTTTTTCGTTTTTAATTTATGCAGGCAACTACAAAATTAATTCTCTTTTTCGCTTTGCCTTTTGGTCTTGTCGCTTTGGCATCTATCTGTGTTCGGTCGCACGTGTGCGACTATTAGCGTCTGTGTGCGTGTGCGGGTGTGGGTGCTGGGCTGGGGATGTGGGACCATTATTTTAAACTGTAACATCCGAAACTGCTCACGGCTACTGAGGGCCCCATGAATGCCAAATGTGAAACACGAGAACCAAGCAATAACAATAAAAAATCGACTAATTTTCTATGGTATAATTATATCGGCTAATGGCTTATTAAGGGGATCAGACTGTGCTATTCCATTGAGATTTATGCAAATCCCACGGCATAAATTAGCATTTCCGGAGGAGAATTAATCCATTTTAATGAAGTTTATAGTTGCGATAAGAATCGGGGCAAAGGAAGTCCACTCACTCACTTAAGGCGCCCATTAGGGGGTTGGTCCACATGACGTATGCGTAATATTCAATTTCAATTCAATTTCAATTTCAATTCAATTTCAATTTCAGTTCAATTTCAGTTTCAATTCAATTTCAGATGCAATTCCGAAAATGGCTGTCGCTCGGCGACGAACTACAGTTATTTATTGTTTGCTTATTCAAATGCCATTGCCTGTCTGGGCAAAAGTTCAAGTATAATTTGAAACATAAAAGAAATGTTTATCAATGAATGCAAGAATCAAAAGAAAGCAAGAATTTTGTTAAATAAATAAAGTAAATTTGAAAAGTTATCCAGAAAGTGCCCTGTCCTGTTGCCATCAATATTTTATTCAGCAACTTACTTAGCCAACCAAGAACAGCTGTTTGCACTTGGCCAACCAATACATGGACATCTGCCACACCACTACCAGTGTGTGTGTAGAGCTAATTGCTGACCCAATAACGGCGGACACACAGCGCCCTAATAAATGTAACTGTAAATGAGTGCACGCGCGGCGGCTATTTGCGGATGTGTTGGTTTGGCTTATTCGAGGAAATGCCCGCTTTGAGGCAAAGCAAAGTAAACCGACCTGCCCCATCCCGACTGTTTCGACATTTCGACATTTCGACATTTCTCCTTCATAAATGAGGCACACGTGTGGCCAAAACAAGCAATAATCGCTCAATTGTTGTTGCCATCTATTGTCTCTCCATCTCCCGTTTCGCTATATTTTTCTTCTTTCTTTTTTTTTTTTTTTTTTTGCTCATTTTATGACCACATTAGCGAATTATATTTCACTGCCATTCAAAGCGTAGAGACACAGACTAGGCAAACATAAATTAAACAAAGGCGGGGCATTGTGACCAGAGGGGCAATAGGGGATTCGCCAACACGCGCCGTTTCTGGTTTTACTCTTCTTCTGCTGCTGCTGCTGCTCCTGCTGCTGCTGCCCTCTTATATACAAATTATATACCCACTAATACACATGTATGTATTGTATATAAAATATTTCTTTTTGTTTCTGGGGATGCCCCACGCTGGCTACTGTCAGTGAACTGTTTTGGCCATTCGACCGACGACTCGTTTGTAACTAATCCGGGGAGCTAAACGCCATGCGACCTGGGCTGGGCCGGGACGGCTTCTTTCAAAGAAACGATCTTTGACACCGTTCGCCTGCCAGCCAGCCTGACTCACTTTTGGCCGAGAAAAACTCAAGTCTAACTTATGAATACACGAGCTAACAATTCTTTTGTGTTAAAAAAAAACATAATCTCTCGCTCGTGTGATTCCCAGAAATCAAACATCTACAAGGCTATGCTTGTAGCTGCTGCCCTCAAAACACACCCGAATAATCGTGAGAATTTTTTAAATCTCGGTTATTTAACTTTTCAGTGAAAAGGTAAATTATATCTTGACCTACTTCGTTTTCATTACGAAATGCCTGTTTGCAATTAATTAATAAAAATAATGATGTTTGTCAAATAAGTTCGAGGAAAGCCATTAAATATGAGTGAGGTATATTAGTTTAGTTTGAATTGTAAACACAAGTTGATTCAATTAGCGATAAATATTTACGTGCCTTCGCTTATCAAGTATACGCCCTGTTGCCGGGCCAATGCGATCACACGTGCTGAAGAAATCAATTAATTATTGGTCAGGACGGGGCATAACATTTTAATGATGTGTCAATGAAACGAGCCAAGCAAAATTATTGCCGACAGAATGTCAAACACTCAAACGAGTCATAAAATTCTTTCAAAATCGAATAGAACATTGAATAGCCTTTGATTCCTCTGCCCACGATCCAATTAGTCACTACAATAATACAATATTTACCAAAAAAAAAGTTGAATAATAAAACTTAAACTTGTGAACTCAACCCAAACGCAGACTCCAATATGCAAATATCCGTGGAGGTCTATCAATTAGTGACGCACGACCTGTATCAATCACATTTGTGTTTTATGTTTGTGCGAGATCTGGTTTCGGGTTTGGCTAACAGTCCAAATCAATGTTTTATGAAAGCTTTAGGCATTGAGACGTTTAGCTAATTAGGCTCTTGATTAATGTCTTTGTATATATCTCAGTAGCGGAACAGAAAACAAAAGACTAGCTTGGCCGTAAAAAATCAGTTACACAAGGAAAGGGAGAGGGACTTGGCTTTGGCAGCTCTGACAAATCTATCAATTAATAATATGGTTCAAGTTAATATGACAATCTATTTGAAATTCCACAAATCTTGAATTTTTATTTACCGAGGAAGCTTCCTGAGATGGATGCTTGGCCTGAAGATTAGGTGGGATTGTTTACTGTCTTAAACAGAAATCTCTGTGCGATTGCAAATGGAAGCCAGACAAACGCTGTTTTTTAAGACTTTTTGTCTGTCTAAGAGCCCATCGATGGTTTTTTGTGCGGTTCCGGGTTGTTGTTTTATTTGAACCATGTCTTCTCTATTGGTATTGGTTGCCTCTTATCGAGAAGTCATAATTTGGGACACGTGTGTCTCATTTAATGTTTTTTTGGCATTTATTTGCTTTCCTCGTCTGCCATCATAAATTTTTATCGCCTGTCGTCGTGTTCTATTGGGTAACCAAAATTTCATCATCATCATCATCATCATCGCAATGCCATAGAAAGCCGATGGCAAGTCCGATCTGATCTGTTGAGGACGCTAATCTTTGGATCCGCTCTGGTCTAGACCGCTCTTAGCATATGTCGCTTCAAGTCGGGTGGGGTTCCCAGGGGGGGCTCCCAGGCCTTTGCGCTCCTCCACACTCCCAATCCGGAGGCAATCCTCACTTCTGGCATGTTTCTCCAACTTAACCCGTATCTAAAAACAATTATGACGCATTCTGATTGCCTTGTAGTTGTACTTGCTAGTTTTTGTTTTTTAGACCCCTGTTGCCGTCTGGACTTTTAGGCGCATGTGCCGAGATAAGAAAGAAACAAAAAATTAGCACTCTCACGTTGTGGTAGAAGCGATGACTTGGCCAAGGGGCAACATGACCAGCTCCCACTTTCCCACTTAGTGCCAATAAGCAAGGGAATTGGGTTGTCTTATTGAAGGAACAATACTCTCAAAAGGGGGAAAAAATAAAATAGATTTTCAAGGAAAATAATAATGATTACGAAATAACCTCAAGAATTGATATGCTAATGTTAATTAGCGGTTAGTTTATCACAATAGTTTTAATACCCTTCTAAGAAATTCAGGGTATAGCCCGCCGAAAAGAATAAACAAATCTTTAGCACACACACTCCGTGTAAACAAAAAAAAAAAAGTAAGAAACAGTCATAAAACACACATGCAGCGGAAAGTTTTATATATTATAGTTGGATAGTAGGATTTCTGTTTGCCTTCCAGCGGAAGGCGTCTTTAAATTTCGCGGCGCGTGTAAAGCTCTCAGATAAGGTCAGAAATGTTTGGAATGCCCATAAAGGATTACATTGTGACAGCAATTAGAAAGCAAAAGGTATTTCCAGGCAAGACACCACGAAGATAGTAGAATATTATTATTAAGTATACGCCGTGGAGGACAAACTCAAATTTTCAACACTTTTCACATTTGTAAGCTAAATGTAGAACTCATTTTCGTAATGAATATTTTAAGTACACTCACGGGTTGTTCAGGAGACGGAGGCAGGCATTTAGACAAACGATACCCCAGTGCAATTTAAAACGCTTTTCGTGCCCAGACGAGGCACCTGACCATATATTGTATTTGTTTACATATTTAAGGCCCAGTCTGTCTGAGTCTGAGGCAATACTGACAGTCATATGTTGGCATATGTGAGGGTCTTGTAGTGCCCGACATATAATTCTTCAAATGGCAATGCCTTCTGCAAGGCCAACAGTTGTGGTTCAAATAATAGCAGTTCGAAAAAGTATGCTTTTGTTAAATAAATAAAATAAACACTTTAATTAAAAATTAAAAATGTGAAACCTTTGTCTTAACCTAATTTAAAACATATTTATTACTATATTACTTTTACCGCAACTGTATTCTTCTTTTAAAATAAGAAACGAGTTCCCTGAACTCTTGTTTCTTGACATTATTGGGCTGGCTCTTGTCTTTGTGATGTGGCCGCCGCCGGTCACAATTGCCTGCCACAACGATGGATGCCCCAGCAATTTACAGAAACAAAAAACCAGAATCCCCGTCCAATAAAACAAAGAAAAGAGAAAATCAAATTTCCCTTCCGTTCTCTGCTGCTGGTGGCGTGTGAAAAGTCATTGACATAAGCAGATTCCTTTGTTTTGGCTTAGTTTTTGTTATTTGTTGGGCTCCCAGCTTTGACAGCTGACAACAGTGCGTGTGTTTTTTGTGGCGTGTCATGTTCAACAATTATTGGCTAATTTGTAGGCACGCAGCGGGAAATCTCATCAAAGTTGCTTGATTGACTTGACCTCCATGCTGGCGGCAGGGGAGGCAGAACCGATCAACAGGTGTCTCTGCTCAACGGAAACGTGTCGCAAATTATTGTGGCAAGGCACCGTAGTATGGTAGACCCTTAAATCGAGGGGAAGCTTTTAATATTGAGCATTTTGTTGTCGCAGGATGTCGCTCTAGGAAGACCACCCCAATGGACGTTGCCTTATGGAGGCTGCTCCTTAATTTTCCTCCTTAAAGGGCCGCACGCGTCGCATAAAATTTGCCACTGGGGCAATTCGCTGAGGCTTAGTATTTGTTACGCACATTTCGGTCTTTTGTTGCAGACATTTCCCTGCCATCGCTTAAGGGACGACCCAGGAAGATAAGTAACCTACACAGGGAGAAATGCCTAGCTTGAATTTGCACATTTTTTGGGGATACCCTAAAGAGATTGATCCGGAAATAGTATACCTTAATACTCGATATCCTTATGTCCTTCGGGGAGGCGGGATTCAAATTCAATCTTATTTATTTTTTCTGTGGCATCCAAGCGAGCACTCTGCCCGGATCGGATCAGCCTGAGAGGCTTTAACTATCCGATGACGGCTAAAGCATAAATAATGAAATGTAATTTTAGCTCATATTGGCGCATTGACATCGACCTGAAAGGACGAGTCTTTGGATGGGCAAGATGATGGAAATCTTCTTAACCGCCCACAAGTATTTTAACTGGGGGCTGGGGCCCTGGTAGGTTGGGACCGCGACAGGTCGGTAAGATGCCGTCAAGGGCCGCAAACATTTCATCATCCTCGCGAACGCTTTCACCAAATGTAATTACACTCAAGAGGTTCTCGTACACGTGCCGTCAACAGCCTCGGTGCTTTTGTTGTTGGTCCCGACTGATTTTCGGGCGTTTTTCAATTTGAATTTGACTGCGAGGCCGTCAGGCGGGGCTCATCTCCTGACAGCCGCCGCCGCCGCCACACCACTTGAGCAATTTTGTTAGCCCGCCAAAATGCTTTCCCATCAATACCATTCTGTCCATCCCCGATCCCAATCCCCAGTCTCTTACTCCAAAATATTCACTTTAAGTTTGTTTACCTTTGTCTGACGGTCGTTAGCCAGGATTTGCAATCGAATCGAGCCAAGCCGGGTTGTCTGATGCGTCATCTTAAATCCGCCCACGCTTACCTTCTGTTTGTGCTTTGCGGTGTTGCGCCAAAATGTCAACTCTTGGCTCCGAACTTTGGACTTTCCGAGACCAGAGACAATGATTGCTTGACTCCAGTGATTAATTTAGTTATAATGGCAGCCTCGATTAGTTGGGTTGCTCTTGGGGAAAGTGGTTAGCTGCCAACTTGAATAAAAAACTAAAGAAAACTGTTTAAACAAATTAAACAGAAGAAGTATTGAAAAAATTCACTTTAAAGATTAAATAAAAAAGATTAGAGGATTCCCAAATCCAAGAAGCAGCTATCAGTATAATGTGGAATCATGTGAATGAAGTTTCCGTTCTGCGGTTTTATTTGAAGATCATTGAAATATATAGATCCTGCCCTTGATTAATTTTCAAGAACAGTATTTTGTGTTTTTTCTGTGTTTTAAGAACATCTGCAAGAGGCAAAGAACATTAAATAAAGAAAAGTTAAACGAACTTGCGTCTGCGATTGTTTCTTTAATTTGTTTTTAAATTTTATTCAAGTTTGTTTTTATTGTTCGGCGCGTGCAACTCGGAGGTTTATTTTAAGTCTGAATTGTTGAATCGATTAATCAATTTGGCGACTAATTAATTCAGTGTTTTTATTTGCATTCCCATTGCAGTACGAAACGTACACAAGCTGCCACAAGAAAATAGACGCACCGCTAGAATGGCACCCACCATATGCTCGGATAAGAAACAGATGCGAGATTCGAGGCGACATCATGGCGTGGCCGCAGCAGCTATTTCATCCGCCACCGCATCCTCGTCATCCTCTGCCACAGCCTCCTCCTCCACACCCGCATCGGTGGCAGCCGCAGGAGCAACACGAAACAGTTCAGTTCTCAGTTATGGTAAGTTGACAAGTACAGAGATCTTCCAAATCCACATTTTAAGTTATATAAAATATTGGGGGGTATCCATCATCAAAAAAGTTATAACATATTTCCAGTGTGCTCAGTAGGCGTACGGGGCGGCTACGTAACATTTCCTTTAATATTCTCGTACATTGCCATCAAGGTTTAGTCTCATTTTTACAAGCCCCCATTGCTTGGCCCTCTGTTCCTCCTCCGACCAGTTGCTCTACTCACGTTACTCGGTCATGATTAATTAATTTATGTAAACTGAACAAGGTCCGAGTCGTGTGTTGGGTTCCCATTTCCCCATTTCCACATTTCCCCATCTCAGCATTTCCCCATTTCCGCATTTCTCCATTTCCGCATTGAAAAACTATACACAAATGCACGTGCCACGAGCACCGATGGATTGTTGAATGCTTCACGTGTTGCCCTCCATGCTGTCGGTGTGGTGTTTTATAGCTAATGCTGTTGTTGCTGCCCCCGTTGCAAGCTGTTCGGTGCTGTTCAGTGCTGTTCTGTGCTCTGTGCTCGGCACGCGAGTCCGGGGTTATGCCACAACAATTTGCGTCAGCAATTGACTCCAGATGCTTCTTCCGCCTGCGTTGCCTTTTGTTGTGTAAGACAGAATCAGAATCGTATCGTAAATCTGGTTTGGGGCATTTTATATAAACATTCTTAGGCCGCATGACTGCTTATAAAGTGGGATGGATATCGTAACAGGAGATTGGCCAAGACCAAGTTGTTGGACAGAATAGAAACACAAATGTGCTCCAATTCTTCGGAAATTTGAGAGACACACTCAACAACCATGAAAGCTAATTCCAATTATGTTCAATGAATACTCATTAGGCAAGTGAAAATGTTGAAATGTTTACCTCGATTTCTTTCCAAGAAGTTTTTCACAAACCGAAGGGGCTAAGAGGCTACAAGTACGAGTCGTATGTGTCATAACCTCCACACGTTTTTTTTTTTGCTGCTGTGTGCCACATTTGCTGGCTTTTATTTACATATTTTGCACATTTGCTCCGCTTGCTTTTAGCCAACTTTGCTCATTTTGTTGTTACTGTTGCTGGCGTTGCTGGCGTTGCTGGTGCTGACTTTATTGGAGCCATATTGAATGTGAATTCATTGAAAGCATTGCTGTTGTTGCCTTTTTATTTGTGCTCGTTGTAGCCTGCTAATTTCCAGCCACACATAAAAATAAACATCAAGCGAAATTCACACACACCTCCATACCTCCACACCTCCACAACAGTTCCGACACCCCCACGGTCGACCTGATGAAATAAAAATGGGTGTGGCGCTGCCACGTGCCCTGCTACCTTACTTTCCTCCCCCATTGGAATAGGCGTGGCCCCCTGGGTCTGCTGTCGCCCCTGACAATGCCCTCGTTCGGCGCCTTCAAATTAGGTATTTAAATTTATATTTTCAAGCATAACCGCCGGCTGATTCACCGAGAACGGAACGAGGCACGTGCAATCGCCACTTACTCACTCACTTGCTCGACGATGACGCGGCATGCTGGCCAATGAGAACAGAAAGTTCCAGCCAAATTAATAATAAATGATGCCAATAAATGAAATACTATAATCGATTTACTTTAGAATCTACAAAAAAATGATCAAAGTAGGTGGACTACAACTTATTCATTCCGTATTCCAACAACTAACAAATTCAACAGTATCGGAAAGTTTAGAAAATACACAGATTTCAAGAGATTACACCCAAAATGATGCCCCTACCTTCCGGTCCACACGAGTTGGAGGGCGTTCGTAGTGTGCATTCCCTGCCAGAATGCGCCAAGCTGCCGCTGGACCGCATCGATCTTATTAGTCGTTCCGTCAAAGGTCCCCCTTTGGAGATCTTCCACTGCGATGACGAAGTCAGCTTCACCTCATTCCAAGGGGAGGAGGAGGAATGCGACCTGAGCTACTTTAGTACTGAAAGCGAGACGGATGTCGCGGATAAAGGCTTGCTGATGGTTAACGATATTGATTGCCTGATCCGACGGATCGAGCACATGCAGATGGCAATCAGAAAGCGGCAAGAGGAACAGACCAATGAAACTGAAAGCGAGCAGATTGAGCCGGAAGACCAGCCGGAGGAGATCCTAAACAAGTTGCAGCGCAAGTGCCGGAAGCTGGAGAAAAAGCGCCAGGATCTTGAAAACAACGTAGACGCTGCAGTTAAATCGAAGAAATCAAAGGTCAAGCAACTCACCTGCGATGAGAAACTAGAAGCTCGCAATCTTCACCACGCTCACCACCGTCTTCAGTGCGAAATAGACGAGATTATTTGCCGATACCAGAATGTCCGTGAAATCCTCACCCAGATGCGGGGACATCTCTGTACCATGGAGCACAATTTGCGTGAACTGAATAAAAAGTCGCTGGAGTTCTTGGAATGGTCTCACCAGGTGGGCAAGGAGATGCACGTGTGCAAGGATCGGTACAAATACCTGGTCCATGCCAAGATCTCGAACCGAGAGTCCATGACCACGGGCAGCATGCACGCCATCCGATTCGCCAAACGCAATGCCGCCTACTTGAGCCGGAGTCGTATGAAGCGTGAATTGATGGAGTTCAACGAGGAAGTTAACGAATTGGTCAGCTTTATGGGGGAGCTGCACCAGGAATTGGAACGAAACCTGGCCATGTTTGGCCAAAAGAAAAAAACGACCAACTCCCAGACTAACTCTGGCCACTTCCTTATGGCCGTTGCCGTGGCCGCAGGACTTACGGAAATGATCGGTATTTCCGACAAGTTGGATGACATCGATATTTTATAGATGTTTGTCTTTCTGTAAAGAATAATAAAATTTATATAATGTTGATTGCTTGAGGGTATTTCTTATTCTTATTATAAAAGCGATGCATGGATATGTAATCTGCTCCCGCTGGGAATTCCTTATCTGCTTCGTCATAACACTTGGAAGTGACGTCGCTTGCACTTTTCCTTTTCCCGCCATAATAGGAGGCTACTTAATGCCTTCCAGTCCCAGCCCCAGCCCCAGCCCCAGTCCCACTCTCACGTTTCGCTGCACTTGGCCGATTGTGCAGTAAATTCTAAATATATTTATTTACCCATCACAAACCGACGGCGTATATACAGGGCTCATCGGGTTCCCGGACCGAGTGCTGGGCCATGTGCTCTGTTAACTGAGAGGCAGTACGTCATGACCCTGACCACAGACATGGTCGAGAACACGACAACTGGAAAATTATTGGCTGGGACTTGAGTGAAAAGGAAATGGGAGCTTCTCGCTGATGTGCACTGGAAAATATTGAATATAGATAAAAATTTAAATTTAACTATTTGTAGGTATATGTTATTTTTTGTATAATGTAGCCATGTCTGGGGCTCATTGTCATGACTATCAACAGCTGATGGTTGCAAATGAGCGTTACAAAACCGTTGCGACTGCGAATTGATGCGAAACGCGTAGTCAACGCCGGAACGATTGGCCCCGGTGCTGGTCACGTTTTTAGCCCACACGCGATCCCCACATACGAGCTACAAGCTACAAAAACTGGCACTGGTACTGGTTACTCACCAAGGCAAAAATCAGCATGGTCAGAGATTGGGGCAGCGGTTGACAACCAACTGATTAGCTTTCAAAAATACAATTTTTTATGAGGTTAAAATGCTGAGCAACAACTTTTACTTTAAAACTTCAACAGCCAATACACTTTGTTAGTCTCTGTACCTAAACTATTTATAAGACTTTTAAAAAAGACTTTAAGTAATTTAGTTTTATTCTTGACATTGTTTATTGCAGTTGCCAAGGGTTCGCTTACATCCTCGAATCGCCGACGCCATACGAGACTGCAACGACGATGTCCTCATGCCACGAGCAGCAAGGCGACATCCTCGACAGACACCAGCAGCGGAGTGGAGACGGAGGCCGAGTCTGTGGAGCAGATGCAGCTGGATGAGGACAGCTATCCGGATGAGCGACATCAGTACCTGCAACAGCAGCAACATTCCAGCAGCGACAACAACATCAAGACAGTATTACAGCCGACAACGGCCAATGGCAATAACTGGAACAGCAATCACAATCGATCCTGTGAGGATGTCCCTATTGTGGCGGATGTGGAGCACAATGACAGCGACAGTGATAGCGGCTATGAGTTCGGCGACCGAGATGTGGGCAAGAAACAGTGCCACTTCCAGCACCAAAGCGACGGTCTGCTCTCGATTGCCATCAAGACCATTAAGTTGGTGCAACGCAACAAGTTGCTGCAGAAGCGATTGGTGCAATTGCAGCTGGAAACCTCGGAATTTATTGCCTCGGTGCTGGCCAATCCAGAGAACAGACAGTTTCGCGAAAAAATCGTTCCCAAAACGGAGCCAAAAGTCAGCAACATGCTGTTGCGCCACTAGGTTTTTGTGTTTATTTAAAGAAAAACTTAACCAAGACCCACTGTCTGGACGAGGGAAATTTCTATGTTTTAGTCTATAATCCATAAGGGAAGGCAATCAATCCAAAAGTAACCTTCAATTTATAATTAAATTTTTTTTTTATCAAAATTCAAGCAAGCAAGAATTGCAACATGTTGCAGAAACATTTGCAAAAAAAATGCTGCCTACTTCTAGGCTCCCATTAACTAAAAGTTTATTCAAAAAGAGAATTAATGATTTAAATGAAACAAGAACATTTCCTTTACGTCTAGAAAGAATATTTATTCAGGGCCTATGTTTTGAGAAGTTCGTACTGATTAACTTTACAAATTAATACATCAAAGCTTAACAATTAAAATATATACAACATAAAAAAGTTACGCTAACATTTACAAGAAAAAATATTTATAAAAGATCCCCAAAAAAGTCCAAAAGTGTATCTTTATCTCTAATAGTTTAAGTAAACTTTATGTTTTACAGTTTATACGGTCAAGCATTAATTTATAATAAATTAAACAACCTCATAATGTATCTAGAACCAACCCAGGCAAAATCAATGAAACCGCACGACGCTTTTCGCCTATACAACAAATAGTTCTAGTAATCAAATCGATTGATATTCAAAGCAATTTGTCTATTAGAAAAATAACCAATATACGTAATTATTAATGATCGGTATTCATGATCAATTCCGATCAATTTCAAAAATTATCCAATACTATGGAAACTATCAAAATGCTGAAATAAATGGCAAAAGCAAAGCAAAGTAAACAAAACCAAATTATAAGCTAACGAAAAGCAAATCTTTCCAATTCTAAAAGTTTAATTTAAACTAACATAGCTGACATTTTCCACATTCTTTAGAGGAAAAAATAAGAATCATAAAACTCGCAAGAAATGATTTCATCAATAAAATTAGTAAAAAATTCAAGACTCTTTGATATTTGCGTTTTTGGGTATGAGGGTTTTTGAAACTAAAAAAACATGATTAAGTTGGGCCAATAGAAAGGTAAGATAGGTAAGAAATATCGAATAATAAATCAAATATTAGTAATTCCTTGTATTTTCATTATGATAAGCTTTGTCTCTCTTATAGCTGATCCCTAATTTCTTGGATATTTACTTACAACATTGTTTTATAATAAAACTTTTATTGTTCTTATTTTGTACTCCGGTCACGACTTCATCTGTCTGAGGTACTTGATTTATGAGCAACCAGTCAGTCATATACTTATTGTACTTGACACTGAGGAGGTTTTATTACCCATCCGGCCAACAGTTTGCAGACAAAACCAGAAACTGTTCCGGCCTGAACTTGATTTGTGTTTATTTTGAGGCCGTGATTTATTTATGCTTTAGGTAATTTGTATTATTTTTAAGTCCGGGCTGCCACTGTTTGATCATTTAGTGAATACATTGATGAATGTTTTTAAGAACGAAAAAACGAAGATATTTATATCTTTAAATTCCTTAAAAATTAAATATACATTTGGCCACCCCCTCATTATTTTCATTCTTTGTCAGATTACTAATTAAATAGAAAAGATTAATAAAATAAAAACAATTTTATTTAAACATTCAAATAAATAACTTCAAAAACTCTCAGTACAGATTAAAAATGTTGTTGTTTTGGACATGGCTTTAACAGGTAAATTCAAAACATAGCCTCCAAAAACAATACTTCAATCTACCACACCTATCCATAATTAACTCTTTGCTTTCCTCATCTATATACACGTCAATCTCCTCGTTGTCACACAGAGCCGAGACGGCTTTGTGGCCATGGCTAACCAAGCTAGGGTCTAACAATTTGCGCCCAACAACGGTCCACTTGCTTGTGACTAGTCCGCAATTTTGAACTTCCAGTAGCTCAAATATAGAGCTCAACGGCTTTCCCTCGACGATCAAAGGAAGGACGAATGAGGAACGAGTTAATCCGAAGAAGTTAATAAATGGCCGGCAGGTGTGGCGAGGATTAACTCCAGCTACTGCACTAATTACCCATTTTGCAGTAGAGTCGTCTTCGCAGACGATTAAAAGATTCGAACAGAACTTGGCCATAGCCGTACTGCCGTCTGAAAAATTTAAAGCTGGCGTAGAGCCTTTCCCGAATAACTCAAAAAAGTGCTCCATAATGGCCTTGAGGTCTACATCTTCGGCTTCTGGATCGTTGTTGCTAATAACAAGACAATAACGTCTGTTGTTTGGTTTAATTGTGGCATATGGCGGAGTGGTATCCAAATGGTCACAATTGGTCCGGTTGCAGTTTCCAAGCTTCCCGTTCGCTTTTTCTTTGTCCTCATCTTCGGATTCTGGATCGCTATTAAAATCTAAATTACGCGCCATTGTCACTGCTTTCGATACCATTATTCCTGTGGTACTTTTGGGCGTGCTATTATCCAAGCTCCTTGTTGGCTCCTCGATGGTCGTGTTGATTGGACAAGATCTGTTAAAGAAGGATTAGGTTAGTTTTTAATAAAAATCTATAAAATCTATTAATACCGCTTTGCTGGAGATTCTTTCTCCTCGAAGGTCATTGTACGTTTTATGGAACTAGAGCTATCTGTACTAGTTGAAACATAGCTACTATCAGACTGATTTGAGGTCGTCGAGTCCTGTGAATCCGTCAATTCGCAAAATTGTGGAGGCCGTTCAACGGGCATCAGCTTTGTTTCTCTGGGCTGGGCGAAAAAGTTTTGCTGGGCGCCTGCTTCTTTCTTGCTGTAAAATTGTACGAAACAAACAAATTCGTCCTGTTTAAATAGTGAAATAGCTGCCCCATTCTTTGCAGGATCTTTATCGTCCTCCTGGTCCCGCAGCAATGTTGAAAGCTTTTCGCCGTTTTGCATCAAACGGGATAAGCTCCAGATCTCCTGTCTTTCAATGGGAATGTCCACAATAGTTTCCATTTCTGTTTTCAAATCATAAACTGTGGCAGAATCCGGCAATTCGAAAATGTGTGGCTGTTGCGACAAAATAAAGTTTTTATAAATATGTTTAAAGCTTTTAGCCTGGCGCCAATTTGGGAAAACCAATATTATAGCAACTAATTTAGATGAGTAAGTAAGTATAAGTAATTTATTGAAAGACTTACTTTTCCATCGTCGCTTTCGAGTTTTATTTTCACAAACATTTTGGGATATTTTGCTAAATTAACTCTAAAACTTATTTCCTTCAAAACTTTTGAAGTAACTGTAAATTAAAGATGTCACTTTTGCTAGAGATGTACCACTGACAGAAAAATCGATTGTTTAATACCAGAAACTCTTGGGGATGTCAACTTAATAAAAGTTTACCGGGTCCGGCGTTTGTTTACGAAAGAGGAATAAGGAAAAAGAAAGAACCATACTTTTTGTTAAATAAAAAGATCTACTCCTGTTAAAAACTTACTACATAAAAATGGGAACTCCTGGCAGAGTTCTTGTAATCGACAATGGATCATATGAGTGCCGTGTCGGTTGGGCAAATTCACGGGAGCCAGAACTTCGTTTTCGTAATGTTTTGACAAAGCCGCGAAAAGATCGCAAGAAGGAATCGGCGCAGCAGGGATCTGCCGAGGCCGCTACAGGCTCCGGAACTGTGGAAACACCAGCCGAGATTCAAGTGGGCAACGACATAACCAACATCGAAGCAGTCCGCGCCCATCTAAAGTCTCCTTTTGAGCGAAATGTAATCACGAACTGGAATCACCAGGAGCAGATATTCGACTATATTTTCACCAAGATGGGCTTCGAGGGACAAGAAAGCATTAATCATCCCATTCTACTAACAGAGGCCCTGGCCAATCCGAACTATTGCCGTCAGCAGATGACTGAATTGCTCTTCGAATGCTACAGCATTCCGGCGGTTACTTACGGAATCGATGCCCTTTACAGCTGGGAGCATTACCAGCAAAAGCGAAAGAAGGTAAACGAATAAACGAAAAGTTTACTGAGGTTACAGATCTTAATGTTCTCCTTTTAGGTATCGGATGCTTTGATCATTTCTTTTGGCTACAGCACTACCCATGTCATTCCCGTACTTAATGGCAAAATCCAGCTGGAGCACGTGCGTCGACTGAACGTGGGTGGCTATCACATTATCACCTACCTCTTCCGGCTCATGCAAATGAAGTATCCTGTGCATCTCACAGCCATTACCATTAGTCGGATGGAGAAGCTTGTCCATGAGAATTGCCACATTGCAGTTGATTACAAAGAGGAGCTGATTAAATGGGCCAATATGGACTACTATGATGAACATATTATGAAGATCCAGCTTCCGTACAACCAGGTTACTGCGACAAATGCCCTCTTGACTGCCGAGCAGAAGCAGGAAAAGCGCCGGGAACTAGCTCTGCGTCTGCTGGAAATCAAAAACCGTCGGGAACGAGAAAGGCTTCGTGATGATGAGCAGCAGTTGTTTGTGTACAACAAGCTAAGGCAACTACATGAACAACAAAAGACGCAGAAATTTGAGCGTGCTCTAGAGCAGCAGCAGATTGGCAGCTTGGAGGAGCTCGATACTCTAATAGAAACTATTAATTCGCGAATTAAAAAGGCCCAAGAAAGAACCAAGAGTGCACCGCGGCCAAGTAAACAGCAAGAAAAGCTGGACAAGATGCCCAAGCCGCCAGAGGGCGTCTCTCAGGCTGATTGGTTGGCCGAACTTCACACCAAGCGTGAAGAAATTCTTCAACGGAAGCAGGCTCGTCATCAACAGAAATCCGAACAAGCCAAGCGACATACCCATGCCGCCCAGGAAAGAATGCGCATAATCTCGACTTTGGCGCGGAGCGAGAAGCGACGCAAGGCCAATGGTGAGGAGGAGGACGACGGCTTTGGAATGAATGACAACGACTGGGATGTTTACAAGCGGATCAATCGGTACAACGATGACAGTGACTCGGATGCGGACAACGAGCAGTTGCTGGAGTGTGAAAAAATACTCAGTCACTATGACGCCAATTTCGATGATGGGAACTCCAATCAACAGGCTCAAAGTGCTGCCGAGAACTACCAGCTGCACTTCGGAATCGAGGACATACGCGTGCCAGAGATTCTCTTCCAACCCAGCATGATCGGCAGCTCGGAGGCGGGACTCGCCGAACTAATAGCTTTTGTACTGAAGCTTTTCCCTGCCAATGAGCAACAGCGTCTTGTGGATCATGTCTACTTGACCGGAGGATGTGCCCAGTTCAAAGGCCTTAAAGAGCGGCTGTATAAGGAGCTGATGGAGATGCGACCGTTCCAGTCAAGCTTTGCTATCTACGAATCTGATGAACCATCTTTAAGTGCTTGGCTGGGAGCCTGTTCCCAGGCTCGGAAATCAAACTTTAGCCAGACGCTGACAACGCGCCAGGATTACCAGGAGCACGGAGCCGAATTCTTCAAGGAGCATAAAGCTAGTAATATATTTTATCCCACGCCAAAAGAGTAGGTAGCCATCTATTCCTCAACAAACTCAAAGAAATACATGTTATGTCCACATAGGACAAATTTTGTATCCTACACCAAAAGTTCTAGATTTATTTTATTACCTTTCGCAAATTGTGAAATACTTAAAATAGAAGTTCCGTGACATCGTTGCCAAAGAGCAAATTCCATGACTTGGGCACTGTAAGCTTAAAGCTGCCATCGCCACTGCTACGCAGCTGTAGGAAATCCTCGCACAGTTCGTTTAGCTCCCTGACAATCAGGGAAGCGTCCCTGGAGTTGTCTCCCTCCAATAGGTAACGGAAGAGCAGCATAACAGGCACCTTCTGCTCGTCGAAAGCCTTGAACAACTGCAGGGCATTACCACCGCCATAAATAGCCTCGCCGGTGTGCTCCTTCCACTTTATCAGCTCCGTGTTACCGAGCTGCGCGGCATGAGCCTCCTTAAAGTTCGTGCTGGCCCGGTATGCCCATGGGGACTCCTCGATTACGCGTCGCTCAAAGCCGAAACTGCCGCTGAGGATGACCACTCGACGAGCGGATTTCAAAAGCTCAACAAGCTGGCTCTGGAAGCTAGCCGTGTGGCGGGCAATCCAGGGAGCACGGAATTGAACCACCAGAAGCTTATCTTCTGCTGCCTCATATAGCTCACAAGAAGATACCTTTTCGTTGGGCTCGTGCTGGTAGGCAGAGGGTCCATAAACCGGAATCAGAGCTGGATGGGTGAGGGATCCAATCCGGCTAAGCTGTTTGGAGGAAATCAACAGGTCACAAGCCAGCTGGGCCGCGTTACCCACACATATGCTTGGGATTATGACCGTTCGATCCGACACGTCCAGCGATGTACTTTTATCCTTCAGGAACAGCATTATTCTGAGCGATCGGAATTTTTGAATCCGAAATGAACAGTCAAAATATGAAAGTAATGTTTCAGGGTTGTAGAGTTTTGCGTTGGAATCCGATAAATGTAGGGTGATTACCCTGATAAAATTACTGACACAATTATGAGAGTTATATTTATTTAATAAATTTTTAATAATAGTAAAATAAAAATAAATTTGTTTGCTTATAACTATCCCAAAATCATAAATTCTTTGACTTACTCATTCATCGATAACTTTTTTATTTTCGATACATTTTACAACACTGTTTTGCGTTTTCGTTTTGCAAATGTTTTTCGCCGGAAAACCAAACAAAAATGTCCAATTCTGTGAATATATCTGTAGAAACCACCTGTGAGAATCAAATCCGTGAGATAAGCTACGATGGCACCGAACTATACCAGCCGTAAGTGACTTAATATGTGCAAACAGCTTCTTTTTCAACAAGTTGTTGGAACGTTTCGGCGTTTTGTTTTAGGCCGCCTACTTTGTCGGAGAGTTTAGCAAAATGTGCAGCTCGGATAGACTTTAGCAAAACGTCGCTGGACGACCTCAAGAAGGAAGAGAAATCAGCAGCAGCTGCCACTGAAGAGGATAAAGATGCCACACAGTTCCAGGAGAGCCTCTGGCCATGGGACGCTGTTCGAAACAAACTTAAGGATGCCCTCACGGAGATCTGCGTGCTGTCCGACGTGATATCCATTGCAAAGGACAAGCGTTATCTGGTGTTGGACCCCCTTCTGGAAGAGGGAGACGATACCAAACCCATAGTGCAGGTCTACAGTCGCAAAAAAGCCATCTCGCAGGCGGCTCAAGTGCTCCTGGGAGGAGCTGAACGTCTGCGCAATGCCCACAGCGAGCAGCGTAGCCGCAATGTCTCCGACTTTCACATCGAATTGTTGCGTCTCCGTCAAAACTGGCGCCTGAAAAAGGTCTCCAACGCCATCATTGGCGATTTAAGCTATCGGACGGCTGGCTCCAAGTTTGGCATGAGCGGTACCTTCGAAGTGACCAAGGCAGAGGAGACCTCCGACGATGACACAGCCAGCAGCTCGACCAGCTTAGCTACTACCTCTGGCAACAATGGGATGCCACTCAAGGCCAGTTCTGCCTTAAGGGTTATAGTTCCTGCGGAACTGCAAGGCGTTGCTTACATTAAAGTTATTACACAGAAAGATCAAGAGGATCTATGCACAGCCCAGGTTAACCTGATGGGCCACGGGCCGAATATACCTGCCCAGGTGGGGGTATGGCAGAAGACCCTTGAGTTTGCCCAAAATGTTCTCTTTTGTAAAGAACTGTTTGCCCAACTGGCTCGCGAAGCCATCCAACTACAAGCACCAATTCCCCATGTCGTGATAGGAAACCAGATCAGAGCCACCCTACTGCCCAATATACAATTAATTATATCGCTTTGCCACTCAACCACCTTCGACTCCAGCCAGCCAGCCCCGATTAACGATCACGACCACGTTTTGGAGCACTCTTTGCACCAACTTCTACGCGAGGTTCACTATAAAAACTCCCATCATCCTTTCCCTCATCCGGCAAGTGCTCCTCTTGGGCCTACAAAGAAGCGAATGCTGGCGGGTCCGACGGCCGCGGACCGGGAAACGCTACTGGAGATGACCAAATCACAAACGATATTGGAGCAAATCATTGCTCAAGCACAGCACATTTTTATGCGCAAACGGACCCAGTATGTGCTGGACACACTAGCCAGGGACGTGAAGGATCCCCAGATTGTTTCCCACTGGAATGCCATGAACAGTCCTACAATGTCGTGTGTTAAGATCAATATTGTAACGCACGGATACGATGCTATTGGTCGTACCTCACTGGTGATCCACGTCAAGGAGCGCTCACTTAAATGCATCTGTCGTGATGGACGCGTCATGCGCTTATCGTACGAGCCGCAAGAGTTGCGGGATCTTATTCTCTGTCAGATCAACTCCCACCAAATTTCCTGCCTAATCAGCCTGGCGCGGTGCATGGCCTGGACGGTTCTGTCCAACAGCAATCATTTGGGCGTTGGCAAGGTGGAACCACTGGGCAACGCCAGCTCCTGCCTGCTGGCATCGCCAAATAGTGATCGTATGATCGCCGTTCAGATTCGATGCGATCCCCAAATTGACGTTAAAGTATACATTGCGAAGAGTCCACGACAGGACTTTTTCCCCAGTCCCCTGGTCCCGGAGAAATTATGGGAAAATCTGGGAGGAAATTTCAAAGAGGTAAGGCGTCTGCTTTCATGTCAAAGTTCAGTAATTTATGAATTCTTTCACCAGGTGCGGTTCGACAAGATCGAAGGAAAGAGTTTCCTCAACAAAATGGAATTTCTAATGGCCTCACTGACCAGCAACTCGGCCTGAAGTGTTTTCCACATCCTGCATGTAGTAGATTCTAAGTCGTTATAGTGCTCTAGTTTAAGGATAATTTAATACAAAGCGTGTCGTATTTAGTTCAAGTTAGAAGTTGTGTTTTTTATATGGATTTTGTTGGACGATGAGAAAGTTTTGTGCGGGATTCAGCGCATTAAGCTGTAGCTCACATTGTTTTTCCACAGTCTTGGCTGATAGTTTAGGGATTCCGGAGACATATTCCGTTGCTGCATAATCGTAAAGGTGTCCTCCAGGCTGACCACATTAGCGCGATTGGTGCTCTGCATAAAAATGATGAAATTATAGTTGAGTTCTTCGGTAGATTATCTTTTCGTTTAGAGTTTAAACTTACCCAACGTTCCAAGTCGCAGAAGCTGATGTTGTAGTTCTGGCTACGTGGCTGTAGGGACAGGACCTCTGAGGGTTCCGCAGTCGGTGGTGCAGATAGACGCAGATAGAGACCCCGATTGGTGGAAAACAGGACGGGCACCCGCTTGGCCGGCGCAGAGCCAGCTCCCGTTCCTGCGCCCAGCACCTGACGGTAGATCGGGCAATGGCTAACCGTGGCTATGGGTATATCCTGGGGCTGCCCATCGCCAGATATGCCTCCCACCGTACGCATCATACCCATGCAAGCGTGGAAACAGGACGCCACTTTGCCGCATTTACGGATGAAAATAGCCTACTCGACACCCTGATCCCTGTAGCAAGCCACGAATGTATTCCAATGGATATGCATTTTCCGTTGCCAATATTGATTTTGTGCACTGCTGCCCACGACACTGGCCAGTGTCCGTTTGCCCAGCTATTGTCCTGTCCAGTGTGTAATTAACCCCTCAATTTGTGTGGCCACATCGAGCGACCGGTTGCCACGACAACCAATCGTCCATTCATTAGCCATGTGCGTGTGCCGGGCCAATTGTCTTGGCCAGAAGTATAAAATCAAAACGAGATAGCCGGCCCCACACGCTTTGGCTGCCAAATTGTTCAATTAATGTCAGCGGTAAAAACAAAGTCTACATCTATATATAATATATAGCATTGGGAGATCGGATAGAGGTGATGGTGATAGACCAGAATCATTATCTTTCAGATGCTGTGGGTGAAAGCCTAAATCTATAACCGAAAGTAATAAAGAAACACAATTTTCTCTCTTTTACTTTTTACAAATATTGTTTTAAAACTTTATTTCATTTTTGTATTATATTGGATGTTCTTTTTGTTTTGTGTTGTGTACTTGTAAATTGTATAATTAACACTAAAATACTTATTTAAACATATTTTTATATTCAATCGGTTTTTATTCCATCATTTTTTTTTTTTTGTTTTTTTTAGTTTCCTGTGTTACTTTTTCCATTTTTTTTTTTTTGTTATTTGTTTGGGCGATTCATACTTTTGTTTACTTAATTCCATTATACATAGATTTTTTGTGGTTTATATAGATCCAGCAATTGAAACGCTCAAACCGTAAGCGTTAGTAAATAAATTTAACTTAGTCGCTATTTAAGTGTTTCGCTTGACGCATCGCTGATGCCTTCATCCATACTATAATTTATGTTTAATTCATGCAGCACAAACTTATCCACTCTTCGCGTTCTCGTTCTCGTTCTCGATCTCCTAAATATTTTAAATTCCGACACATTAAACATATACAATATTTAAAATAGATTTCTTTTCATTTTCGATTTGTATCGTTTTGTTTTCTGTTTAATTATTTTATCAATTGGTTTTTAGTGTATGGTTGTGTCCCGGACACGTACCCAGGATCTTGTTTCGGGGGATCGCTGATGGAAAAGTGAAACAGTTTGATCTAAAAATACGAAAATTGATAACATTTTCAAAATATCAGAGATCAGAGAGCCCCCTTTGGGTACGTGCCTGGATATATTATGTTTGTGTGTTTATTTAATAAAGAAATTGAAATCATTTCTTTATTTATATATTTTGTTTTTGATTTGTTTATGTTGCTGGGCTTAGGGCTTATAAATTAAGGTTCGATTCTAATGCTACTATACGTGCTGTATCGGGAAAAGGATGAAAGCACGGACATATACAATTTAAATATTTATATTAAATATTCTATGCACTTTTCGTTATATAGACTTTTGTTTGTACAGCATTTTTAATCATGTTTAACTGTGATATCTTGAAGTAAACGTTTTAATTAGGTTATGTTTCTACAATTGTTGTTTTTGCTCGGCTGTTCGGCTGCCATTATGAAATATTTAATATATTCTTTATATGCATATTAAACAGCTAATTCTTAAAGTTATGCGCGTAGCTATTTTGCAATAATCGAAATTGAAATTAGAATTAGAACTTTCAAAATAAAGGAAATCGTACAGCATTATATCTCTTATAAAATGATATTGCTCGCCATTGGAAGGAACTTAAATAACGATCTTCATTTAGTTTCTGTTTGGTTTTTGTATAATTTATATATAAATACAATCAAACATACGACATACGACATACGACAAGTGGGGTATTAATTAAAAGAGTCACAAAATAATAATACAACAAATACGGGAGTTTTTAAACAAAACCAACACATTCGGGCAGACAGAATAAAATGTGGCATAAACTGCTGATGCCAAGTTTACAATTTTTACAATGAGAACAACTTCAAAGAATATACATACAATTTTAGACTGAAAAATATGGAGCATTTCAAGAAGTGTGGGTGCAAGTTAAAGACTATCCATATACATGTCCAATAATGCTAACTATATACTCAACTAGGTATTATTCATATCATTATAAATGTGATTTCATTCATATATCTCTTGCTTTAGATATTCTGTTGTTTTTTGTTTTTTTTTTTTTTTTGCTCTGCTTGGGAGCGATTTTTTGTCGCGCCTTGCTTAACAAAAAATTGATCGGCTATCATGATTTCTTTCTACAAGTATATTATTATATTATAATCTTTAATTTAATAAGCACGTGATCTTGTTTTTCTGTATAAATAGAGGGCTGGCGAAGTGATTTAAGGGCTCTTGAGGTGTAAGGTTTGGTGTAAGGTGAGCTGCTTTTGCCAGCCAGGTTTTGGAACAAACTAAAAACTAAACAAAAGTCTCACTAAACTTGTTGCCTGTTGCAAGATAGATGGTACACATTACTTTAAGTATATTTGCTTGTTCATTATGGGTTACTGCTGTTGCATGGTTGGTATTCTTTTTTCTAACTCGGCGGTTCGGCGGTTTGGCGGTTCCACTGCGCTGTCTCTCCATCCAAACTAAATGAAAATCTTACGAAATGAATTGTTGATCGAAAGTTGAAGCATTAAGCAAGCATAAAATACAACAAATACAAATGAAATTAACTTATTTAATTAACTTATAACAGCGACAAAATGTAAAATAGAATAAACAGCAGCAGTGACCGACCGCGAAACATTCGATCTTCTATTCCCAGTTGTACAATACATTTCACAAAAAATGTTGCATGTTTCTTGTCTATTATATATTTAAGAGCTTTACTTTTTGTTTCGCTTTTTCTCTATTTTTTTGTTTTTGTTTTGTTTGTTTCATACATGCGTTAAATGTTAAATACTTTAGCTTATGTATCAAGGATTTCTACTACCGCGTTCTTTTTTTGTTTTTTGTTTTTGTTTCAGAAATTGTTGTTGCCATTGCTGAGCAGATTGGAGGCGGCCGCCCCGAGAGCAGCAGCCGCTATGGAAGCGGCTGAGGAGCTGCCCGGTCCGTTGGAGGAGGCAGCCGCCACCACAGCCGCCACAGCGGCTGCCACCGTGCTGAGATGCTGCTGTTGCTGCTGCTGCTGCTGCTGCTGCTGCTGGTGATGTTGTTATGGCATAAAGTAGTCCGGATGATCTGTGTCTTTCTCGAACCGCTTGGCCTCCTCGTGCATACTTTCCTTGATCTTGAGAATAGCCGCAGATTCCGTTTGATCATTCTCGCCTGGTCCGCCGAATCCGCCTAGATTGTAGTCGCCCATGCCACTGCCCGAGTCTTCTCGCGGCGTCCCCGGACCTCCGTTGGCTGGTGAGTTCTTCATGCCGTCCAAGCCGGTGCCGTCGGGTCCGCCGCCGCCGTTAAGTACGGGCCCCATAGAGTTGGGTCCTCCGCCCATGGGTCCCATGCCGCCGGGACCACCTCCGCCGCCGCCTCCATCTGGTCCGCCGCCCATCGGGAACTCGGGCTTCATCAGAGCATACATGCTGTCGCCGGGTCCACCAACCGGTCCTCCTTGCGTGTTATCCTGCGGCGACGGCATTATAGGCGTTCCTGGCCCAGGCGGTCCATTGGAACCTGGTCCTGGTCCGTAGTTTCCTGGCGATGACGATGAATAGGCGTTCAGCGGTGCCGAGGCATTCGGTTGCCATTGTGGTGGCCGGCCGCCCGCTCCTCCCATGCCCATGGGGGGCATTCCGCCAGGTCCCGGTGCTGGACCGCGCATTCCACCCGGTCCACCGTAGCCCATGGGTCCCATGCCGCCGGGACCTCGCGGTGGATTCATGCGGGGATTCATAGGACCCATGCCTCCACCTGGCCGTGTCGGATCCATACTATTCGGCATCATGGGCTGGCCGGGTGGGCCGTTAAACTCGTTCCCCATGCCCTGCATACGGACACCGGGTCGCGGACCGCCCGGGTATCGTGGACCGCCCATGAACGGCGGCTGGCCGGGCATCATCTGCGATGGCGGCGGCTGTGGGCTGGAGGCGTGCGTCGGCGGTGAAGGCCTCATCGTCGAGTTGGGAAAGAAACTGGGACCCATCGGTCCTCCGGGCCCCATGGGACCGCCATCGCCACCAGGCGGCATCTGGCCGAGGGGGCTGGGAGCTGGTCCGCCGGCATTGTGTGGGCCACCGGGTCCGATTCCATTGACCCCATAGCCGGAGCTGACGAAACCGTAGTCGTGGAAGGCCTTGGCCTCCGAGCTATGGTCGCACTGATCCCGACGCTCCGGCGCCGCACAGTACAGATCCCAGAAGACGCACCACCAAGTATGCAGGAATCCTGGCGGCTCGCCTAGCGTTATGTTCTTCTCCCACCGGATCTCCGAGAGGAATGTTTGTGCCGCCTTCTGAGCGCCGACATGGAGCAGATACTCGTACACATAGAGTGCCAGCTTTTCACGGGCCTGGGCATCCGATGGCACCGCCGATGTCTTTGACTTGCCGTACATTTTCTGTGATGTTGCTGGATGTGGGATAGCGATAGCGATAGCTTTTGTTATTGTTATTGGTATTGCTGGTGCTGGTGCTGCTGGTGCTGGGTAAGGTGGTTTTCGTTTGGTTCGGGCTGTTTTCTCTTCTTTCTTTCCGTTGGTAGTTTGTTCACTTTTCGTCTACCGACTTCCACCTTATTTAAATTTATACTTTTATGTACTTTTCGAGGCTCTTGCTTTTTCCTCCTCTTCTTGTACTGCTGCTGCTGCTACTGCTGCTGCTGCTGCTGTTGTTGTTGTTTTTTAATTGGCCGCGCTTTGGGCTCACGCAGCCGTTCTCCGCCGCTCTATTACTTCCACCATTTTTAATATACAATTTTACTTTTGCCTTTTGCTAGCGGAGTTTAAAACAGAGTCGGTGCGCGGTGCTTTTACTTTTGTATTTTTACAATCAACGTTTTTAGCGCGCTTCGTCCGTGTGTCGCCAGTTCTTCGTTTTACCGTTTATTTTTTTCAGGTATTTTTTGCCTGATTGTTGCTGCTTCTTCTTGCACAACCACTAAAAACAGAAAAAAGCAAATGGGAAGAGAACGAGAGAGAAAGAGAGCATGAGTGAGAGAGCGCAAGTTTGTGTGTGTATGTGTGTTGCAAATTTTCGTGTGCTTGTGTGGTGGCGTGCGTGAGTACGTCTACTTGCGTGAGTGCGAGAGAGGAGCGCGCGCATTGTCGATGAAACGGCACAAGTGCCAGTGCCAGTGGCACTGCCTGCCAAAATAAACACTCCACCAGGGCCAGGAGCTCAGATTTTGTAAACAGTACTTGGTACTCTATATCAAAACTATCGATATATATTATCGCCACTATCGATACTATCGATTACAGATCTAGTAAATAATAATATTAAAAGTTGAGTTAAGGGTCCAGGTGATCAAAAACTTTTCGAGGTGACTTTGGTGCGTTGCTCACCAGGTGAGAAGTCTGCGAGTGATGCTCTTGGCCTCTCGCCCCGCTAGCTTGGTAGAGGCAAAAGGTAGCAAAAGGCCAGCAGGCAGCTTATGTGGCTACCGCTGTCAAATGGCTATTCAAATCAAAAATCTGTCTCTGGAATTTACGGCGGGACCGTAACTATTGGCAGCACTGTTTATTCTAGGAGCGAAGGTTTTGGCGAGCAAATGACAACAGCCCGTAGAGTGAGGCGCGTGGCGATAAGGCCAATTGGTTCTACGGACAGGTGCCGTAACTATAGACCCTTTCGACTATATGCTACAAACTGTACAAAACTGGATAATATTTATTATTACTTTGGATAAATTTGTACTTTTAAATCCAAAAGAAACCTAAATTGGATCTTTGGAAGGTCAAGCTTTGCAAATCCCGTAAGATGATCCAATTGGAAAATCCGAAAAGGGATTGTAATCGATAGTTTGCATGGGAAAGGACAGTATTTTTTTCTAGAATATACCAGCAAATTGTTTACAATTTGTTAGCAAGTGTAATGGATGGAAAGCACAGTTGTTTTCGAGCACAGCCGAAACTATAGTAGTTTGTTAACCGTTATCATTTCCACTAAAATGTGTTATCAGAGTCTATTAGGAAGCTAGAAAACTATCCAGAGTTTGGATAAACAGTCGCTACAGCTTTGGCAGAATTCTACGGAGTCTTAAGCCGAGTTTACAGGTCTCTAACCAAGGGTTCTTGGCTCAGAGTTGGATGGGTTTGATACATAAACTTGCACCAACTACAAAATACCGGTCCATCGCTCTCTTTTCTTCCACACTTCTACACGGCTGCGGCTGATGTTCGCTGCCTATGCTGGCGTCGCTGCCGACGTAATTCTTCCCGAACAGTAGTGGGATAAAAAAAAAAACAACACACAAAATCTACATTACCTCCGATATTTCTTCATTGTTGTTGTCAATTCTAGTGAAGACGTCATCAAATTAGGAACGCGTACGCGGGTTTTCTCTCGCACGTTCTACTTTTTGCCACACACAACTGCCACACACCTTCACAGATGTTTATTTGTTTTTTATTGAATATTTTCTCTACTATTTTGATGTTGCATACGAACCTTTTTTTTTTACTGTTTTTGGCCTTTTAGTTTTGGCGAATAAGAATATGTCGTATTCCTATGTGTTGCTGATTGCAATTTTATCACAAAATCAACAAGAAACACAAACAGACACAAGTGTTGAGAGGCTGCCGCTGATGGTGCTGCTGCTGCTGTCCGTTGTTGAGAGAGAGATGGCGAAAGAGCGGCCGCGGCCGCTAGGGAGAAAGAGAGCTTGAGAGGGGGAGGAACTGTGGCGAGAATACGGAATTTTATTACAATCTCATTGATTTTTCGTATTTGCGGCTCCCCGGCTCTTCACATGTTTTGCGCGCATACATATAATTATTTATTATTAAACCGCGCGCTATTTTACGTTCGTTTTTCACTTTTTGCACCAATTCTCTTGCGTCGCGTTCTGTTCGCTTGCGAGGGATCGTGTGATATTTCGTGTGTGATCCGTATGTATCCGTATATATGTGTCGAGTGTTTTTAATTTCTTTTCTAAACACACTTTTTAGCCTTCTGTTGTTGGTGTAATTTTTGCAAGTTTTCTCATCTCCTTCACACACCTTTCATTCGCCGTGCGCTTTGTCCGTGTATTCGGCAATCGCTTTTACTGCCTGCTCGGCTGCTCGTGCTTCTTCTTCCACTAAAAATCGGCTCTTTTTTGCCTGTACGAAATTTTCACATCGAGTTAGTGCGTTGAAATGCATTTTAAACGTCTGTCATTTCAAAGGCAAACACACCATTTACATTTTCACTTTGATTTCAACTAATTATTAATTCGGTTAATTCGTTTTTAATTCGGTTAATTCGTATAAATATTTTTACTTCTACAAGTTGCGTCGTCGTAGGGGTGGAGAAAAACATCGGTATTCGATATCGATGTTCGGCAGGGCATCATCGATATTTTTCCATAATTTAGTGTAACCGAATTTTGTTTTGGTCCACACTGGTTTCCCGGTTTTGCGAACCGGGCGGAAATTTAAGAACCGGAAATGATGCCGAATTTTGAAAACATCACTCTATGTATAATATATATAGAATATAAGAAAAAATAAATAAAACAGAAAATAAAAACTTAGTTAATTTAAGTTATCTCTTAAGTAATCGGCATAATATTTAATAAAAATTCTATAATATTTGATCAACTATAAGAAATTAATAACTTATTTACCGACTTTATCTGTTACAAATTTAAACAATATTAAATTAGTTTAAATTTACAGTTTTACAGAAAATGTTTGGCGGGGAATTTGAATTTTTTCTGGCTAACGGTTCTCCAATATTCGGGGCCGTTTATTTGAAATGCATTCAATGCGCAGGATCCATTTCTTGCCGCCAAATAACACCATTTAGTGTCCTGTGGCATAAAAACTTCAGCTTAGTGCAACTGCAACTGTCCGCGGCAACTGAACACGTGCTCAATCCTTGAATCAATTGCAAATTACGCGATTCTCGTTCTGCGACGCGATTCGCAATCTTTGCAACCTAATATTTTTTAAAAATATCAAAATGATATTGGTAAGTGAGCATTAATAGATCGGTACGAAACAAGGATTTTTCAAAACATAACGGATGAGCGTACCAAAGTGTTGATAAAAATGAAATCTCATTTTTGAGTTAAAAAAATCACAAGAAGAAAACTCAAAACAGTTTATTCAGTTAATTTAATACTTCCCTAGATCAATAAAACAAAGAGAGAATCGAATTTAAATCGGCAATTTAGTACCAAGTGTCATAAATATAAATAACATTAAATCACCATTTATGGTACATTTATTTGTGATGTAAAAGTAGAGGACCCCAGCGTTTATTTTGTATATGGACACATGGCATTCAAATGTTGAGGCCTTCAGCAATTTTAAGCATTCGAATGGAACACTTGCCCCCTTTTAGCGTGCTCCCCTTTCAGCACCAGCATAAGCATCAACATCCTTTTTTGTGCCCCCCAGTGGGCAATCGTTTACCAAATGAATAATGTCGCTTCGCTTTCGGGGACTATGCCTCAATTCCCCTTTGTCAATTTTTATTTGACACATTTTATTGGGCCAATCGTTCCGCCCGGTAATCCTTTTGCATTTCTAATTCTGTCAAAATCGAGCACGACACATTTCGCCCGTAGCTCAGGTCCCAGGGGAGAGATTTTTTTTCGCACTTTAAATTGGAATCGAAATCAGATTTTGTGCTGATGCTGATTGTTCGATGGCTGATGCTTTTTTTGTCTATATATGTCACAGCTCTGTTGACTCTTGTTGGCAAACATTAGTTTTTCGCTCATGTTAGCGCAATTTCCAGCCAAACAAACACCCATTCGGCCACCCCCCACCTCAGCAAACCCATTCAATTAGAAACATTTGAACATTGAATTGCATTGCTTTGAAGGACTCGGGGTATGCAGCTGTTGCCATTAGTGGGTAGTTTGCTCCCCCCTGGGGTAGAAAATCTGTAGTAATTTACATTTAATGACTGGAACGTTAATCCCTTTGATTCATAACTCTCAGTAATTGAATTAAGCTTAAATAAATGGCATTATCTTGTTATTTTTATTCGCCTGTAACTAATTGTCCAACATTTTAATTCCTTTTGCAAATTGATTAACAGAGACAAGTTAAAGCAATCGAGAATTGAATAATTGCATGGTGTGTGGAGTTATGGTGCATCATTATTTACAGTCGACAGTCGCACTGAATAAATGTTAAAAACTATAGAACCATAGAAGGATTATAAACGCCTTTGTTTTTTAAGCCATATTGATTTAAAATGGATTTAACGAGAATCCAATTTGGGGAGCCTTTACTATAATTTTTTTCAACGGCTTAAGCGAATGGGAGAGTGAATCAATTATGGAAGGGATAACTATGTTACCTCGTCCTGTTTCCAGCTTTCCTTTCCTTTTTTCTTGCCATCCTTGTACCGCCTGTATCGTTTTGCGGAGCAGCTGCAGCTGGATTTTGGCATCGCACTGACGCAAGCATATTTCAGTGGATTGGGAAGCTAAAGGAGCAAGAAACGAGAAAAAGATATGGGTGCTGCGGTTGTTGCGAGTCAGGATTTATGAAGCACCGCATACTCCGATGGCAGGCGTTTCCGTTTCCGCTTTTGCCTCTTCCGCCTCTGTCATCTTATGAGAGAGTTCGAGTTCGTTGCAGACACTATTTTCAGGTTGCTGCGCTTGTAATTCAATTGCCTTGAAAAACGGAAAACTTTTAAGCTGCGATTTTACAATCGATGACCTGAAAATAGCATTACTCTTGAAAATATACAATCAAAGCATGTAATTTTCAAACAAAACATTATTATATTGCAATATTGCCACGAAACCCAAAAAAGTATGCTACATTTTTTCTTCATAAAATGTGGTTTCATGTTTTGCGGTTTTTACGTTCCACTACATTATGAATTTGCATGTTTCTTTGGGGACATCATCAGAATATAAGCCCATATATTTTGTATAGCCTAATTAAAGCGTTCTTGCCACAGTTAATTAACTTAATTTTGATTAACGCGACGAAATTACATTTAAATATTTCATTAGCCACGGGAAACTCTCCAAACTTTTTACACGAACAAATACCAGACATACGCACACACTGATGTGCGTGTTTTTGGTTCCACTCATTTATTCACACATTCACACTTTGGCCACCGCAACTGAATGTCCACGGTTGAAAGGAAAAATAACGGCACGGTGGAAGAATGGCGGAAGGAAAGCAGTATGGGGAACGGGACACGGGTAACGGGACATGGGTTACGGGGAAATCAGCATACATTTTTGCAATTTTCATAAACGCATGAACATGGGCAAAACGAAAAAGTTTCTCACGCACACACATCTGCCGGCCGACCAGACCTAAATATAGTTTAAAACAATGGTGGCACCTTCCCCACGAGACTCTCGTGTCCAGGTCCTCGGAGGCCGAGTCGAGAGGAGCTCCAAGCCAAATTGGAAGCCAGAAGCCAGAGTGTAAACACAGGGAGATACCAGATGAATGGAAAATGGAAACAGGGCCAGTGAGGAGCCATGAAGAGAAACCAGAAAGAAGCAGCCAAGTGTGAAACGCAACCTGCGGATGGGGGAAATGGGTAAATGCGTCGTACAGTAAAGGGAAAGCGTGTAACGGGAAAGGACTCGGTGGCGAATGGTTATACAATCATGATGTGAAATGGAAACTTCTCTTCCAAAACGTTTAGCATTTCAGGTGCAAGTTTTTATAACAACTAGGTCATTAGGCTTAGTCACATTGTATAGTATTAAGGATAATGATGCGAATCCTTCGTTAAATTCCAATGAATATATGGATCTTGATTCGTTTTTTATTAAAATATAACAAATAAAACACTCGTCAGCAGTTTTTAAAACATCAAGGCAAAGTGGTTCTGCCTTTTTCTGGTTTCAGTCTCCACTTAAAGTCCTTGAATATCCTTGCATTTCGTATTCCCACTGTGTGCCCGCCATTTCGACTGGGTTACTGTGGTCAGTTGTTTGGCGGCCTTGCATGCATCCCGTGCTTCATTTAAAAGTTATTTAGACTTTCTGCTGATGACATCACATCGGGATATGGTCTGCAGGACCAAAATGGCCGGGGAAGAGGGCAAACGATGTGCGTGTGCAAGGATTACATTCGGATGAGTGCGTATCGAAGTCAGACCCCATCCTGCTGAAGGCCAAATTGTGTTGGGGCAGACGGTGACAAGCAAAACGAAAACATTGCGAATGTAAACATCGGGTACGTGCGGCCGGAACGGATGCGGAGGACATGAAGGCTACGTGCAACTTGCAACAATAGCATTAAACTCGCAGCAACTGCAGGCACAATCAACGAAATATCATTTGGGATAAAAACCGCATTTGGCGCATGCAAAATAACAAGGGCTGGCCGAGTTGGCAAAAGTTGCAAAGGCCAGAACAAGAAGTTCCCTAGGCTTAGTTCAGGGCCCCAACCGAGCGGCACGGATCCAATTTGGTTGCAACTTTGTCTGGGGCATTAGAACATGGATGTTCTGTGCGGCGGGGAACAACTCCCACAGGTCCTTGATTATTTGTTCTCGAACTATGATAGAATATAAAATAGAAGATGAGTTCAGGTTTTTAGATTAGTTTTCCACTGCTTAGAGTCCTTGCGGTATAAGATTTCAATGTTTGTTCCTTTTGGAACTGGAAAAACTTAGCATCTGGATAAGAGAATTAAAGGAAAAGAAAATGTTTATGCAATGGCCAGGACGAGGAGAATGGTTATTTGCTGTTGCACTTAATGCATTTGAATTGTTATAATTTGCATGGTAATTCTCGCTTTGGTTCCAAATGAAATTAGTGAGAATATTTTAATTGCTGCAGAACGCCGGAATTATGCAAATGCGGCCAAAGGCAGGAAAATGCTGTTGGGAAATATGAACATTATCGCAGCTTGGTTTTTGTTTGTTTAAACTTAAATGGGTTTCTACGAGAAGCGGCTTAGGTGGAGTTAAATTTAGCTCCGGCTTTGCCTTTTGCTTTACGTCTTAGTCCACATCCGTCAGCTAAGCTTCCTTTCCTATCCTTTGCCATGTCTCTGGCTACCCCGGCAGCCTTAATTAATTTTTAAGACATATTTTAGAAGCCCCCGGGGGAGCAGGGCGGACATAAAGCTTGCGAGTGACAGCTCAAGCGAAGTTGCGCATACGCCGTGTTGGCTGCAGCCACATCTGAGGTTCCGCTGCAACTCCGGTATCCGGTCTCTCCGTTGACAGTGATTAATTTTCCTGTATTTGCTGCACTTCAGGATAAATTACAAGCTGTGGCCGTCGACATTCCACTAGACAAACACCAACAGTAGCCCTTGGAAAGTTCTTCGGTATTCAATCACCTCAAAAGTCACTCTCCCAAATTGGCCAACAAGTTTACCTCACTCTGTTGATTTTTGCTAATGCTCAAAGCCATGACCAGAGGCTTCGGGCAGCAGCCAGTCGGCTAAACAATTGGCCAAAAGTTTCGTTTCGGTTAAACTAAAGTGTTTGACATGTCCTGGTAACCCTTTGGCACAAAACCACGTACATATGCATATACATAGTAGATGCAAAATGTGCACAAAAGTTTGGATTGAATGGGTGGAGTAGGGTGGTGGGATTACTATTGAGGTACTTGGAACAGGGGAGCTGTAAGTTTAAAATAGCGAAAGTTATTCTTCTTTAATGCGAACTTTGTTGACTTTTCAATTGATGTACAACTTAATCCAGATGGGGCATTACTTTAATGCCTTTTATTTAATCTCCTGGGTTGTGGTTATGGTTTCTCGAGTGTGTTTTAACTTGTTATCGGGCTGAATAGCCAGACGAGTATAAAGGTAAGAAATTTACGCAGGAGGAGGTACCCAGGATTTCTATAAAAAAACTTTGCAATCAACAACTGCTGCTTGAAGTTCTTTAGTCAAAAAGTTTGTAACTAGAGATTCTTTTGGTCTAGTTTTTGTAATCGTATTCCGATAGTGAATAACATTTTTAATTTTCCTTTCCCTCTTTAGATTGAATGAAGGATTTAATATACCAGTCTTCAAATAGTTTAATCAGCTAGCACTTAAGCTCTTCCTGGGACTTAAACTTTTTAATCTTCCAATGCAGCAACATCCGCTTAAATTGCTGCCAAGCCATTCTCTGCTGGCATCCATCAAATGGATACGAGACGAGGACAGAGCCGAGGGGAATTGAAAGCGGATAGAGCTTAGCTTCTCTCCATGCACTCACTTAATAATTCATAAACATCAATCAGAGCTCGGTCCCCGAGTTTGAGCACTGCCTCCTGTCCCAGCACCAGTCCCAGTTCCAAACTCAGAGCCAGTTCCAGTCACAGCCACAGTCACAGGCATTGCATCAGCCATGTCATGTCATGGCAACTGCCTTGTTAGAAGGCTTCACCATATGCTCCTCCCGATTGCCACCCCGTTGTATATTAGGAAATGTGGGCCAAAATCTCGCACCCCTTTGCTGTTGGTGCTTTTGGACCTGCATTAGTAAACATTTTGTTGTCAGCGTTCGTCATTTACTGTCATCAGTAGACAAGCCCACAGAAGTCACGCCAGGCGATGCACTTCAGGGGCTTGTCCAAAGGGGGCCAACCCACCCAGACCAACCGTCTATTCTGCATTTTACTGCCACAAAAAAGAACAAAAGATTTTAATGGCTTTTACGGGAATTAAAAGGCTCCAAGTTGGTTTTTGTGTTGGTTTAACTTTGTCCCCGCACAAACACAAAACTTTACAATTTCGCATTTCGCCTGTCCTGGGGAAGGACTCCCGGTTGCGAAATGAACACAGAAAGGGAATGCAAATGAACATACTTGTATTTCCATTCCGTTGACATTCCGAATTAATGATGCAAAATGTTTGCAATACCAGGCCGTGCACTGTTATCGCTAAATAAATATTACGCATACGCACCGTATCACGTTTTTATTGTTCGGTTCTGTGGTTTCCAAAGCAAACGGCATGAAAATGAATCGAAATGGCAGCTGGAAGTTGGCTTAATTAAACGGGTTGTGTTCAAGTTTAAATATTTTTTCAATTAAAGCCATTCTATAATAAATATTTAAACAATTATAAGTGGTATAGTTTATATTTAAACATTTCTATTTCCAATTATTGATAGCTTTAACAACATAATTTATCTAAAAAATATTGAATGTTTATTATAGTTTTATAGTTTTGACTTAATCAAGGCAGCCTCCTGGCTGAAATTAATCAACAGACAAGTTTATTTATCTGGGTGTTGTCTGCACACTCACATTCCCCTCCACTTCATTTAAATTTATTTATCTTTCACAGACGACTCATAAATCACGGCAAAGCCCGTAATGCAATTGAAATCAATGTTCTCACAGCTTTGCCGGAACATATGTGTCAGGCACATTGGGATTGTGTAAGTCCTGATTGAATTTTCAGCTGCAGAATCCAGTCAGAGCCAAGGCACTGGTTTGCCCACAAAGGCGATGACACGGGTATATTGCCTCCGGCACGTCTCGCCCAATCACCCAATCACAATCACAGCCACCATCACTGACCAGACGACAAATTTGCAGCCAAAGTGCAGTCCCTTGCTTTGTCCACATTCTCATATATTTATGTATTATGTGTCTCGGAAGACTATCAAGGAATTCATTGAGGCAGGCTGCAAACAAAATGACCAAACACGTTTCCCATTTCAGGTCCTTTGCCCCCTTTTGCTCTGTCAACAAAATGCAGAAAAAAATCATTTCAAATTATAAACACGATGCTGTTGAAGGGGCCCTTTTGAGGCGGGACAGACGCTACGTGTCCTTGCTGTGATTTGAATACCCATTGCAGGAGGAGAATACTCCCTATTTTATTTACTTATTAATAAAATCTGCGGAGATAGTTGGTTGTTGGGTAACTTTTTTTAAAGCAAAAGCAAGTCACCTGCTATGAATAAACGAAATTAACTTCTAGGATTTGATTTTATGGTGTCGCATCGTCGAGTCTCTCGGATTTGGCGACTTTTTTATGGTTTCTGTTTTTCAGTCGTCCTGCAGCAGATGCTGTGACAGTTTGTGCAGTTTTGCTTTTTGCTGTTTAGCGCTTTCAAGCGGACAAACTGAGTGTTTCATAGTTATAGCCTCTGTGTTCTAATTCTCCCTCAACTCCCCTAGTTTTTACTGCCACTTTTTTCCTGCCTCTAGCTGGTGCTTTTTTCGTTTTAAACTTTTGCAGTTATAATCTACTTATGAAGTAGGTAACAACGTTTTTATTAAGTATGGACTGCAAGTAAAAAACGGAATGCAGACAATTTTTAAAGCTTTCAAAGTTTGGCAAGTTTGTTAGTCAACGAGAAAGAGAAATTATTATGAAGTAAAAATGGGAAGAAAACTATTTTACACTTGGGGGAAAGCTAGTTCATCATAATATTTTCGTTTTTCCAGCAAGAGTGCACTTTCCTCCCCTTTATTTTATTAAAATGTAATTTACAGTTGATTTGTTTTGGCCAATTAAAAGTGGATTGAAAGGTGTAAGTTTACTTGCCAATTGATTGCCAATTTCAGAGCTACTTTTCTTTTGATTCCAATTTAAATATTTTATGGGGAACAATCAAGAGCCTTCGGTTCGCCGTGGCCATTCCCCTCGATTCCTCTGAACGACTTCGAATGCAAGATCTTATTTGCAATCCTTTCGAGCTATTTAAAGGATATATTTCACATCAGTATGCACGACGGGGTGTTTCCATCACTATTGCCAATATTTCGGGCTAGAAGGCAAGTGCTGCACTCAGACTTGGTGGGAATTTATTTGAATGGCCATTGAGGCTTCTTGAGTTCGCATGAAAAAACAGCCAGCCAAGCAGGGCCAGGACTTCCATTTGTGTATTCCCTGGTTTGTTTGGCCATCAGCTCTTCGTCCATTAGTGGCCGGCTGCTAATGGACGTTAATAAGGCGTTAAATTGCCTAATTGTCGGTTATTGCTCTCATAGCGATAAGGTTCCAAGGGGGAGCCATATTTTGCATGGCCTTACACTCGACTCGGCTGCATCTTCAGAAATTGTGCACTGGAAAAGAATCCAGTGGGGACCAGATCAGGGACGAATAAAAAACTTTTGCCATTTATTCTCCAAAAAGAGAGAACTCTTGCAGAAATATTTTCTATAATAGCGATACTATAAATTTCCTTTAAGTCCACATTATAAGGTCCCCCATTGCAGTTTTTCTTGCCATGTAAATTCCTTGTAGCATACTTTAGCAGTGAGCTACAACTTGGCCGGGCAGCTTTATCCTTAAAGCCCAGTTAAGCCAGCTTACTCTTGGCTTTCTTCTTTATCATCATCATCATCATCATCATCCTCTCTGGCGTGTTGCAGGGGCAAGCAAATTTCTGCTGCTCAAAATGCAATGCAGGGAATGCAATATAAGCGATGCCAGAGCTCTTGAATGGAAACAGCCGATGGTGCATTTGCAACACCATTGAAAAGCCCCAAGAAGAGACAATGGATTGACTCGTTGAATCACTTTCATAATTTATACAACTTATTGTAGAGAAACCAGAACTAATTAAAACAAATATGCATTAAATTATTTTATTTATTTATTTGATTAATTGTCCACTATTTCTGTAGGCTGCTTTTCTTTCGACTCTATGAAATTGTGATATGATATTTGCATTAAAAATAATCCCCATTAAAGCATTCAGAAATATTTAATTTAATAGCATATGGTTGAATATTTCATGGCTTCTATAGAGAAATACAAACTTATTTATATGCAATTGCAGGTAACCATTTATAAAGAGCGCTTGAGTGCTTTTCCAGACTGTCAGAGCCTGCTTTAAAGATTTTTATGTTTCAGTTTTTGGGGTGCTACTTTTTTTGGGTTATTTTTTTCATCTGTTTTTGGAAAACATTTCAGTTTCGTTTTTATTTTTGTGGCAAACTGCCAAATTGTTTGGTGGGCGGACACTTCACAGCAGGCTGCAGTGGAGAGCTCACAGCTCGGTTGCCATTTCTGGCGGTGCTCCCAATTCGGAAAATATGGGTGGCAACTGGGTGGTGGCCAGTGGGTGGACTGGTAGAAGACGCAGACCTACGGCCATGGCCGTTGTGAATTGTGACTGCAAATTGGCCTGTCGGTTGTGCGGTGCAATTAAATTTAATTTAGAAAACAGTCGCTCCAAACCGTTTGCAGTTTTGCCTGACGATCCGAATGCAATTAGCACCGATCCATTGTCCTGGTCGGTGTCGGTGTCGGGTCTGGTGTCTTCCAAAACCTAATGGTAATGGGAACAACAAGTGAAAGGACACCATTTTTGAACACTTAAAACAATTTGGTTTAATAGTTCCTTTGGGTATGAGTTTTTATTGTGTGAAATATTTATTTTTAGCTTTAAAGATGACCTGCTTTTTTCCTGAGATATAAGTGTGGTCTATTTCTGGCTCATATCAACGCCCAATTTTGGAGCCCCCTTTGTTGGACGCCTCTGTCTTTGAGCCTGTCCAAACTCACACACTTCATCGTCTCGTGTGCGTTTTGTTAGCCTAGTTGGGTCTTCTATTTTTGCATTCTCGGCGAGAACTTGAGCCAACAAAAGCTCCAAAAACGAGACCACCCATTCACATATTCACATTGGCTGTTGTTGTGGTTTTGCACTAGCTGGCAAAATATAGAGACAGAAAAAGGATACTCAGAGCCATCCACTTGAAGTGTCCAAAATCGCCCCAGGGACAACGTTTTGAGTGTACAAATTTGGCAACAACTCTGACGATGCAAAAGTCAAGAGTGGGAGAGACACAATAATGCAAATGTAATTTATGCCAAATGGGTCAACAATCGGATTTCAATTGGCCATATACCAATTGTCCACTTGATGACCTTGGCAAAAGGTAAGCTTTAACTTAAACGTTTTCACTTAGATAATTGTTCTATTGAGTCCTTTTACTAAGTAAATGTTTGTCCTACTCACTTGTAGCCGTGGCAACCCATCATTAAGAACTTGGAACCAGCCACAGTTGGGGCAAACAGCTGCCACGTGGTTGCACTTGATGATCCACCTCAACCAATCCACTCAATCATCTAACAAGTGTCCACAAAGACCTCAAACTTTTCGCGTTTGTCTTTGCAGACAGTTACGAACCGAGCTAACCTAAAGCGAACTAAACGAACGCCTCGGCAACATCCGCCACACACTCTTAAAACCCAATGAAACCCCTGTGAAAACTCAATTCAATTTCCTCCATAAAGACAGTCAGATAGATAGACAGACAGCTGCACATTTCCACTTGAGCACTTGCATTTATCGCCTGTCGAACAGTGCAAGTTTTGTTCGCTTTGGGATCGCTGGGGGTGTTGGTCCTCCTGTTGCCGCTGCTGCAGGTCCTGAATAATGCCCCAAACCCAGGGCCGACTTTTATCTGTCGATTTGTACAACGAGTGCCGCACCTACGGAAGATGTTGGTGGGAACTGCCTCTGGTTTATGGCTCTGCCAGAGACTCATTTAAATAAGCTGCCGTTTAAACGACCTGTAACCCCAGCCATTCCCCAACCATTCACAATTGATACAGTGGTACAACAAATTTATGAAATCCAACTCAAATTAATAGAATATCGATCTACAAATCTTCTGAGATATTCCCCTTAAGAAAAAGATGATAATTGGCAAAGGTATAGCCATCGGAAAAGGCCATAATGGTCAAATATCTTTACTTTCCCATTTTTTGAAAGAAGTCCTCTGGAAAAATTTATAAAAAATTAGAATTCATATTTGCTATGAAATTTTGATGCAAACTTGTAGGGAATCGATATACTATTCGTTTAAGACATTCCTTTGAAGAATCTGATTAAAATTGGCAAAGATATGGCCATCGGGAGATGCCATAGTGGCCAAACATCTTTACTTTCCCATTTTTCGAAGTCGACGGCAAAAATTTATAAAAAATTAGAATTCATATTTGCTATGAAATTTTGATGCAAACTTGTAGGGAATCGATATACTATTCGTTTAAGATGTTCCTTTTAAGAATCTGATAAAAATTGGCAAAGATATGGCCATCGGGAGATGCCATATTGGCCAAACATCTTTATTTTCCCATTTTTCGAAAGAAGTCGACGGCAAAAATTTAGAAAAAATTAGAATTCATATTTGCTATGAAATTTTGATGCAAACTTGTAGGGAATCGATCTACTATTCGTTTAAGATGTTCCTTTTAAGAATCTGATTAAAATTGGCAAAGATATGGCCATCGGGAGATGCCATAGTGGCCAAACACCTTTACTTTCCCATTTTTCGAAAGAAGTCGACGGCAAAAATTAATAAAAAATTAGAATTCATAATTCCCATGAAATTTTGATGCAAACTTGTAGGGAATCGATATACTAGTCGTTTAAGATGTTCCTTATAAGAATCTGATTAAAATTGGCAAAGATATGGCCATCGGGAGATGCCATATTGGCCAAACATCTTTACTTTCCCATTTTCCGAAAGAAGTCGACGGCAAAAATTAATAAAAAATAGAATTCATAATTCCCATGAAATTTTGATGCAAACTTGTAGGGAATCGATGTACAATTCGTTTAAGACATTCCTTTTAAGAATCTGATTAAAATTGGCAAAGATATGGCCATCGGGAGATGCCATATTGGCCAAACATCTTTACTTTCCCATTTTTCGAAAAAAGTCGACGGCAAAAATTTATAAAAAATTAGAATTCATATTTGCTATGAAATTTTGATGCAAACTTGTAGGGAATCGATATACTATTCGTTTAAGATGTTCCTTTTAAGAATCTGATTAAAATTGGCAAAGATATGGCCATCGGGAGATGCCATATTGGCCAAACATCTTCACTTTCCCATTTTTCGAAAGAAGTCGACGGCAAAAAATTATAAAAAATGAGAATTCATATTTACTATGAAATTTTGATGCAAACTTGTAGGGAATCCATATACTATTCGTTTAAGACATTCCTTTTAAGAATCTGATAAAAATTGGCAAAGATATGGCAAAGATTGGGCCACCATCTTTACTTTGACTGGAAAAATTTATAAAAAATTAGAATTCATAATTATCCTGAAATTTTGATGCAAAGTTGTAGGGAATCGATATACAAATCGTTTAAGTTATTCTTCTTAAGAATCGGATTGATATTGGCAAAGATATAACCATCGCTAGGCGCTAGAAGTCCTCCTTTAATGTATTCTGATCTTGAATCGGATTGAAATAGGTTGAATTTGAATGTTATACAAGATTGTGTGCGGCCCACTGTTTTAAGAAACGTCTTGGTGAACTTTCGAGTGAGTTGGCTAAACACAAAGGAAGACCCGCAAGGAACCAACCACAAAACTGCGAGCTACAACAATGGACACGGCTCTTAACTCAACCTCAATGAGCTGCCTCTGCCCGGCACGGTGGCGTATGAGTAACGTGCGGCTTGGGGCGGTTGTGGGCGAATTTATATAGCATAACTCCTGGGGCTACTTGTTGGATCTTCAAATATTTATGAAAAGTGAAGAAAGTTTTTCATCTGCAACACTGCAGTGGCTTACTTTCCACTTACATTCACTGAAAGAATATTGCAGTTTATATATTTTAATAAATAGTTTTATGTACATTTGTATCTTGTTTTCATGGGTGGATAAAAATTTTAAATATATCCCCTATATTGTATATATGAACATTCGTTTGGAGGTTTAAATTCCCTTACTGCCTATCAAATATGGTCAGTGCATTAAACTTATAGTCGCTTTTTGTCTTTGTTGTTTTTTTCACAGAGGCACTCAAATCTGTGGATATTTATTTGGCGCCGCAAACTTTCCTTCCTGCTCGTTGTGTCTGGACTGGTGCTGCTCGGCCTCTGGACCTGGGCCATTTTAATCGATACAGTATATCCGGCACCAACGTCTGCCATCTCCGCCAACACTGAGCAGCAGCAACAGCAACAGCAGCAGGATTCTGGTTACCAGCAGGTTCATATTATTCAGAAGCTTATTGCCCAGGCCAATCGAGTGCTGAGGGCGGACAGGCTGAAGGATAACGCGGCTGCCCAGCAGCTGGGAAACGTGCGTTTTCTGCGACCCACACAGTCCAAGAAGGCTCCATTGCCGCTGTCCGAAAGCTACTTATTTGAGCAGGACCGCCTCAAAATCCTGGAGCAGCAGCAGCGCCAAAGAAACGCCAACGGAATGGAGGAACTGAATGCTAATGCCGAGGACGAACGGATGCTTACATCGGCGGAGCGACAGACTCAATACGAGCATGAACTCCAGCGAATGGGAGTTCCGGTTGTGGCCGGAATTGGGCCGGATGGGCCACGTGCTCCGACCGAGCGTTTGGTCCACCTTGACCTGAAGGGAGCTCCTCCAAAGCTTAGCTTCCTCAAGCAATTACTGCCAATGCTCCGAGCCTTGGGAGCCACAGGACTGCTTATCGAGTACGAGGATATGTTTCCCTACTCCGGAGTCCTCCAACCGTTGGCCGCTCACAATGCTTACAAAGAGGACGAACTAAAGGTGAGTTTTTTGATAATTTTCTTATAGAATAAATGTTATATAATATTATTATTATATCAGGACTTCCTGGAGACTGCAGCCGTTCATGGGTTAAGTGTAATGCCTCTTGTTCAGACTTTTGGGCACATGGAGTTTGTATTAAAGCTCTCTGGATTCGAGCAACTTCGTGAACTGGCCGAGAGTCCGCAGTCCATCTGCCCCAGCCAGCCGCAGAGTATGGCGCTGCTGGAGCAGATGCTTACCCAGGTGATAGAGTTCCACCTGCAATGCCTGGGGCAGTCGACACCTTCATCGGCAGGTCCACCCGCTGCACCCATCAGATTCACCCACATCCACATTGGCTGTGACGAGGTCCAGCGTATGGGAGAATGCTCCGCCTGCCGCCAGAGACTCCGAAGCGAGCTCTTCCTGTCGCATGTGATAAGTGTGGCACACTTCATCCGGCGCCATTGGCCTCAGCTGGGCGTGGTGATCTGGGATGACCAGCTGAGATCGATGTCTCTCGGTGAACTGCAGCACTCCCAAGTGGGTACTTATGTAGAGCCAATGGTGTGGGTGTATGCCAGCGACATCTACCGCTTTATCCCGCCTCAGTTGTGGGACACCTATGCCAAGATCTTCCCCAGCGCCTGGACTGCATCCGCTTTCAAGGGTGCTTTTGGAGAGAGCCTGTTAATGACGCCGTTGCAGCATCATCTGGAAAACAACATTCGCTGGCTGGCGGTGATTGCTAAGGAGGGCGGCAGGTTCACCAAGGGACTGCGAGGACTAGCACTGACTGGTTGGCAACGCTATGATCACTTTGCTGTGCTCTGCGAGCTCCTGCCCGTGGGTATTCCCAGTTTGATGACCTCGCTATCCACCGTCTCCAAGGGCTATTTCAGCACAAATCCCAGGGATAACGAGCTTCTCAGGGTGTTGCAGTGCGTCTTCCAGCCAGACAGTCGCCGTTCGGGTCGGCCCTGGTTGGAACTGCACCTGCATGCTCATCATAGCCAGCTGTTTGCGGTGTGCAGCTATCCCGGACACTTGGTCTTCAAGTACGCCCAGCGTCTTCACGATAAGCTGACCGAGATCAGGATGTATTTGCAGCAAACGAGAGACCAAAGTGCCTGGCTCTCCGATTACAATGTGCGCCATAATTTCAGTTCTCCGCTGAGGGTTCGGGAACTAACTACCAGGTGGGAAGCTACTTCGAGAGTTTAACATTTGTTTAAAATTATTATCCTCTGATATTTTTCAGAACACCAATGCTGATCGAGGAGTTACGCACCATGTCCCGGGAGGCTCAACAGCTGCTGTGGGAGATCTATGACGAGCACACGGTGGCTGAGTTTGTGGAGCAGCATATTTACCCCACTATAGAAGCGCTACAGCGGCAACTGGCCAGTGCGGAGAGTCTCCTTCAGCAACGCACCTGGCCACAGAGGCCGTTGCCCTTGGCTCTAAAATTACAGGAGGACATGGGTCTGGTGACGAATCACCAACAGAACTGAACTGCCAAACAGCCAAAGATGTCGATATAAAATGGTTCATTTTAAAGATTTGATTCTCAAAGTCAGTAAACCAAAGTCTTAACTGATGAGAAGATGTTGAAATTAACATGAAATATTTTTTTTAGCTCCATGTGATGTCAAGTTTTTGAAATGGGATCTATTCATACTCAATTAGTGATGGCGTTAGAAACGCCCAAGCCCAGCACATATACTATACTTATAAGCTGCTATTTAAATCATCTAACTCGATAGACATATTAACCATTTTTAATACTAACATTTAATTTTCATTTTGGACCACTTTGAGGACCACAACGCGGATTATTTGTAAAAGCTAATAAACAAATTCACATTCATTACATTGTAGGATAATAAATACAAATAAATATTTAAGGATAGTCTTCCACTAAAAAGTGTTTTATTTGTTTAATTAAATAAATATAACCATAGTTTATTTCTGGTCTAAGCTAAACGGCCTCCATATTTTAGTCTTTATGAAAAGATAATGACGTAAAGATTTTGTTTTTTATTCGAGGCAATGCTAGGAGGTTTTAGAGGAGAAGAATGTAATTTTAGAAGATCAGGACCTTCGGGGTTTTACTTTAGAAAGTTAATTTATAATATAAGTTTACTTCGTTCCTGATTTGTTTTTTTTTTCTTTCTTTTCGAAATACGCCGCCTCAGTCCAAAACCAGAACCAATTCCGTATCGTTTTTATAGAAACCAAATGCAGTCAAGGTTATTCTTACAATAAAGTGACTAAAAATATACGGTATTGTGTATTGATTTAACGTTATTTATACTTCTTTTTAGTTAAAAAAACGAATTTAAATATTATGTTTAACGCGCCTTGTTGATACAAATGTAATTTACACATCTCTAACATCAGAACGTAACACAATCACGTAACGATAAACTTTAAAGTCACGTAAAGGACGAAACGAAAGCACAAGTAAGGACGAATAAGAAGAAGAACCGAACACATGTTCGCGCAAAATCGATGAATAAAAGTTAAAAGCGAAGACCAAAAACTAAAAAGTACAGCTCGAGCGACAAAAAGTTAACATAAATTGTAGAAGAATTAATTAAATAAGCAGTCGAGGAGAATTCCGTCGCCTGCTGGAAAACCAGGATCGGCAGAGTCAGCCAGATATAGCCACGGGAGATGGGAATCACTGGCGAATCAGCAGCGGCCACAACAGCCGGAATGGGAGCGGCAAATAATGCGGCCGGGTCGGTTGTGGAGGGAAAGCCCATCCTGTCGCTGGAGACTTTCCAGGAAATTTTCAAACACGCCGAACCGGATGTTCAAATAGATGCCTTTGAGGTGCTTTTATTGAATTTACACTTTTCTGATTATGAAATCGAATTATATTTTTTTTTCCTTCAGCTGGCACAGGGTTCCGACCGGGGTGACAACTATACGGCCGCTTTGTACCGCATAATCCTGAGTGGAAAACGGCACGACCTGGACGGGAGTCATCATAAGTGGGAACAGAAGGTCATTTGTAAGGTAAGCTGTTTAAAATTTAGTTTTATTTAGTTGAAGTTATTTTGCTTAATATTCAATATTTGACAGGTCATGCCAGAAAGCGTTGTTCAGAGAGAAGCCTACAAGAGCGACAAGCTTTTTCGGTAAAGAATTTAAACCCATTTTTAGTCTCAAATTCATATAATCTTTCTATAACGCAGAAATGAGGTGGAGTTCTACACCACCATCATGCCAGAGCTGCTCAAGTTCCAGGCCAGTAAGATTGGCCATGAAACGCCAGTGTTTAATGCAATACCCAAATGTTACACAGCCAAACATGACCTGCTCATAATGGGTATATATAAATATTATGACCTCTAGTCTTTTTAATTTAAATAATAACTTTTTTTACTTTAAATAGAGGACCTTCGTGAACGTGGCTTTCAAATGTCGGACCGACACAAAGGCCTCAGCACGGAGGAGACGCAGTCCGTCCTATTGCAGGTGGCACAACTGCACGCCCTCAGCTTGGCCTACAAGTTCGAGCACCCGCTAGAGTTTCGCAAGCTGTGCAGCCTGATCAGTGAGGGAATCTTCTGCACAGCGAACACTAGCTGGTACAGAAACTACTATGAGAGCCTTACGAAGAATGCCATTCAAATGGTGTCCGATGTACTGCCCGCCGATTCAAAGTATGTCGTGGCTATTCGAAAATTCGCCGAGAGTTCTTCCTTCTTTGGCCGGATGGTGCAGCTGGCCAGCGCCGAGTCGCCTCTTTCGGCCATTTGCCATGGCGATTGTTGGGTTAATAACTTTCTCTACCACTACAACCCGGAGGACTCACAGCAAGTGCTGGAAGTGGCGCTCATCGACTTTCAACTAATACGCTACAGCTCGATTGCCCTGGACATTGCGAATCTCCTTTATTGCTGCACCACGAAGGACATGAGGGATGCCCAGCTTCAGACTCTACTCAAGACGTATACGGAGGAGCTCTTCCGGTGGCTTGAAATATTGTGTACGACTCTGCCCGAGCACTGTGACACCCCGGAGAAGCTGCAAGATCTGTAAGTAGAGAGGCAGATCTTTTTTTTGGCAACCTATTGGTAACTTCTTTTAAGGTTTGCTGAGGAACTTAAATCCTATGGTCGCTTTGCGCTTGGATTGGCCATGGATATTATCCCCATCAGCACCTGCTCGTCGGAGGATGCCCCCGATATGTACTTGCAACGCAATGACGGTTGCGAAGAGGATGTTGGAGCGCCCAGTCTTAATTTTCCTCCAAACGACCTGTGCCGCCAGAAAATGGCGGAAATCGTCATCGACATGGTGGATCGGGACATGCTTTAGGCCAGAAAGCATCCGTGACGGATCAAACACCAATAACCAATAATCTACCAGCTCGAGTTAGAACGTCATTTAACTCTTAGTTATATACAAGTTAGTAAATATTACCAGTAGCTTAGCAAAACTTTGTAAGAGTAGGCGCCAGCGTTACAATACGATTATTTTCAAGCAGCAGCCAAGATGGACAGGGTGGATAGATGAGGAATTCCATCATTACCGAGCAAGTTAACAATTTAATTAATTTTTTTTTGTTTGCTCTATGAAAGAAAACAACGGAGGCCAAAATATAATTAATATTTACACTTGTTTTAAATTCCACTTTCCAGTCATTTTTTCTGGCAAAACAACTCGCCGGTTCAAATTAATTTTTAATGAATATAAGTAGTACCTTCTAAATTTCTATTACTTTTAGAAAAGTAACTTATTTCGACAGACAAATACCATCTATACGGGTTTAGTGATGTAGGATGGCTCAATAGGCTATCCAAGATGAACATTTATATGAAACAGGAATTGTGAAACTGCTTTTTCTGTTTTAGACATAGCTAAATGGACAGAATGTTTGTTGGACTTAGCTCAAACCAGCCAGGCAATAAACAAGCTGTCTTGGTCGCGTATTGTGTATTGTGTTTTTCTAAAGTATTCTTTATACAAAGCAATAAACTATTAACAAAGGAAATTTTATAATTTAGTAGTCAGCCTTTGCGGTCCAGGTGGCTTTGTTCGCGAGAACACCCTTGTCGCAGGTCTCGCGGAGGAACTTGAGGCCTGCTTCAATGGATCGCTCCAATTCGGCTTGGGACCTTGGTCTTTTGGCTTGTGGGGGCAGAAGAGCAATGTCATTCAGACTGGCAGGTGGAGGAATAGCAGCGCCCATTGCGCGTGAAGAAGTGCTTGGCTCATCTTCGTTATTGTCCTCGCTGCAGCCATTATAATTGCGTCGTTGGAAGGATCTTTCCTGTTTGCTGGTGTGGAAATTGCGGAACTCTTCATCCTCGCCTCGTACCCATGCTGGAGGGGGTGGCATGCTGAAGAAATTGGTACGTTTTGGCTCGTCCACGGGAGCAAACTCCGCCGGACGCTGGGCGCGTTGCTTCTCGTTCCATTCCTCCTGAGACATAGGCAGTCGCTCCGCTTTGTACTGCCACTCCTCCTCCGAGGACTCCGATTCGGAACGCTTTTTAACACCTGGCTTATCACGGTCCCAATCGCGCACATGCTCCTTGCGCAGTTCATCTGATTCGGCCTCCTGTTCCGCCTTCTTCCGATCGATAGCCTCTTTCTTCTCCTTTTCCTTCCGCTCCCGTTCTTTGCTTTCAGCCTCAGCCTCTTGCTTTTTGCGTAGCTGCTCGTTCTCGTACTCCTCTTTGCTAATGGGAGGCAGGCCTTCTCGGGCGCGAATACGGTTCTTGGCGGCTAGCACGCGGTCAGCCACTAGATTATCTCTCTTAACGCGCATTTCATCCCGGCGGCGTTGCTCCTCTTCTGTGGCCTTTCGCGCCTTTTCAAGCTCCAACTGCTGTTGTTTGCGCTCAGCTTCGTCCGTCGAGAACGCGTAGTAGCCCACGCCATGAGTTCGCGCCTCATCGAAGAAGACGTCTTGATAATGGACATCTGGCTTGTCAAAATTCTCCTGCTCCTTCACCTCCCAGTTCATTCGCTGTTCGTCGTGCTTGGTCATTGTGGATATGGCATCGCTGCAAACGCTTTCAGGAGGCGGTGGACCATAGCTGGGCTCCTCATCATCATCATTATTGGCCGTGCCTTGGGTGTCTATCATCCAATTGGCCTTGCTTTGGTCTAAACGCTGTGGCATGGTTCTTCCCAGTTCCTTATCGCGTCGCTTGGCCTCTGCCAAGTCTTTACGTTGACACTTCCTGGTACGCCCCAGACAATCGGTGTACTCCACTTCGTCGTCATCGTTCCCTTCATCTTCGCTGCTACTACTGCTCGGCGATCGATGCGTAGGTTTTTGGAACTCATGATCTTCTTCCTGCTTCTTGCGGTTAAACATGACCAGGCAGTTGTCGTCGGAGTTAAGGCTGCCACCACTACGACTCATCCTATCGTAGTATTTGCTCTTGGCCTCCAAAACGCGCCTCGACTTCTCCAGTTCGGCGGGGTCTTCCGCCTCGTACACCTTGGATCCATCTCCGCTGGTCCCGATCTTTTTGTAGTCCCGATCCTTGCACTTCACCTTGTCTTTGTCGTTGCTGCTTTTACTGGGCCGAAATTCGTTGGCAGCTGCCTTGGTGGCCTTGGCCACCTTCACTTCATGCTGCTTCCTTAATAGTTCTGCTTTCAAGCTGAGCAGCGAGGATAAATTTACGCTGATTTTCTTGTTTGGATCGTTCATGGTAAACAAACGAAAGTAAATAATAAAAAAAATCAAGACTTATCGAACTATCGGAGTGACCCGATAGTTTTCCAGTGTTGCGAAAGTCCAACATAGACACATTTTGGCCGCACTACTTGATCAAGAAGCAGAGGAGGGGAACAAGTGTTTATTTACTTTTACGAATGTCGAACTCTAGCGAAGATTTCCAGGTTGTTACCCGCAAAAAATGGATGGCCAGGAAGTGCCTGAGGCGGCGCGACCACCGAAAGTCAGAGAGCGATTATTTACGCGACTGTCCCGATGTTAACGTAGAGAAGTTTCAACCGTATGTTACCCAAGCTTTTACCTGCCTTGGCTCCCCATAAATAAACTTAAAATTTGTATTTAGGCGGTTAGAGCGTCTCTGCGAAGAAATGCGCCAAAGCGACTATTTCTTGGGAGCTATGGACACGCTGCAGCAGCAATTGGATACTCTGAATAATCCTCTAGAACGGATAGTATGCCTAGGCCTTGGGCCCTTCACCCGAACCCACCAATCTCTCCACCAAGCTGCCTTTATTCTAGCCCTGCAGCAGCACCACAAGATTCAGGAAGCTCTTTACTTCGATCCCGTGTTCCGAAAGAGTGAGAAAGAACTCATCCGCATGTTCAATGGCCGGATGATAAGTGAAGACTGCGAAGGAAAGCATGAGGCCACAGTGCCCACTCTGTATTATCTGCCCCATTGCCCATACGCCCTTATGCACAATATTTTGTGGAGCAACTGGAACAGAGCAACATTGCCTAATGTTCTCCTTATCGCAAATAGCTTTGAGATGCTTTCGATGGCGCGAAGAAGCCAACAGGACCACATAACCAAAATAGTGGAATTCTGCACAGAAGCTGCCCTTGATGATGACTACGAGCACCGCAATGTGTTCAATGACCTATCGCTGCACACTTTCCCCCCGGAAACTCTGCCACAACAGAAAGATTCTGACTTTTGGACACAGTTTCCAGCCTTGAAAGTAAATGCCGATGAACTGGTGACGGAAGTGGAAACAAATTTGACATCTTTAAGTTTAGCATCGGATTAAATTAGTTTTTTTGTTGATATACAAAACCTGGATGGGATGTCACGCGCAAGGATTCAATTACCCATATCCTGACAACAACAAATATTCAAAAGTTATGTTTAAGTTTTACACTTTTGCTTATTTTATAAATAAATAAACAATAATAATATAATTTTCCTTGTTCGTAAGGGTCTTTTTATTCGAAAAAGGTGCAGTCAGTGAAGTTCCTTCACAGAATCATAATCTTTTCCAACTGAGCTTCCCTCTCTGCGGCATCTTTCTTTTTGGCTCTAGCTCGAGCCTTCTGTTGCCTCTTAAATTTACGGCGTCCCTCCGAGGGTTTCTTTACAAACTTTGCTGGAGCCTTTCGCACTATTTTTCGGGTGGGATCTGGCATTGGGATGGTTGGGTTACGTTTTCGATTCACCTGCCCAATCCCATTCGGTTGGGCAGGAAAAGAGCAGGGCACCAAACGGAGCAACTCGTGCAAGCGACCACAGAGCGTGGCCGAAATGGGCAGATAACTGCTTTGTGCTAAGAAAGTTTGATCACTGGGGATAATTTCTCTCAAAACCTGATGCAGCTGGAACGACTGGGATGAAGACTCCTTTGTAGTGGTGCAGAGCAGGAACTTATCCTTGTGTTTGGGTGAATATCGCAGCATGTAGTTCCCCACAGGAACGGTGTGAAAGAGTTTGAGGAACTCGTACAGATTGGAAAACAATTGCGGCATGCTAGTGTTGTAGTAATCGTGCAGCTGCTGCTCCAACGATACCAACGTAAGCTTCTCCTCTAAAACTGCGTCGAAATATCGCAAAGAGACACGTGTGCAGTGGCCCATCTCGGCCTGCAGAAGCTTTATTTGCAACCAGGCTTTGAGGAGCTCATATTTGGTCATGATTTCACAGCCACAGTGCGGTTTGTTCTCCAATTTGATCAAGTGACAGCCAAGTAGCTTTTTGCCATCTTCATCCCTTGCAGCTGGTATGGATAAAGTGCTAAACATTTGGAAATCTTGATCTTGACACTTAAGAATCCAACTAATAAGAGCGGTGTTGCAGTTGCTTTCGTCAGAGAAACCTTCTTCAATGAAGTGCGGCTCATATTTCATATTCAGATTGACGGATGAGGTTTCCTTAATAAGTGGATACGGTTGCTCTTTCCTAACTTCATTTCCTTTATAAGGCAACCACTTGGATTCCCCAGGCTGTGATGAGTAAGCTTCATAGGCGTGACTTAAAATTAAATTATTCGTATGCCAGCCACAATTCCGGGCTGGAAATGGAGGCTGGAATTCTACGCATTTATTTCCATTATTTGGTGATTCCTTTATATTGATAAACATCTCTGTAGGCAAATCAACGTAGGAACCGCTGGTCAAGAGCATTAGCAACGATTCCAAGGGCAGAACGAAAATGTGTCCTGCTTCCAGCTCCGTCCGCTTTTCTTCTTCCCTCAAAAGATTACACATATCTTTAGTTTTCCTGTCCGAATATCGATCAAGGCGCACATGAAGCGTACGAAACACTTCCTTTTTAATATTAACCTCTGGCCAAAGTTTCACCTGGCCCTCAATCCTCTCCAGTTCGACTTCCTCTATGCTGGCAGTCTCTGCGTTGAGGCTCTTGCACTGGGAGAGGTGTGGCAGTCCAGAAAATGTTATGTACGACTCATTGGGATGTTCTTTCAGAATTCGATCCACTCTTTTATCGTACCATCTTCTATAGGCGGCAACCAGTCGCTTCATGGCCACATAAATGACTTCTTTTTGGGAAAGTTCATAGTCGTGAAAGTGCTTCTGCACCTGCTGCCGCTCGTTGCAGCGCTTCCCCTCCGTGGCTAGCCAAGTTTGAGAGTCCTCGTCCGAGAAGGGTTCGCCTCGTTGCAGGGCAAGGAGCACCCGAACACAGGCCTCTTGCTGGTCCGGATTCAAGACGGAATAATGTTGCTGCGGATTGTGCAAGTTATAGCCGAGTGAGTCATTCCTGTGATCATAAACCGGACTTTCTGGAATTTCCTTGGTACGTGGATCCCTTATTGCCAAGTTGGTAGCAAAAGATTTGAAGATTACGGACGCTTCTTCAATTTCCTCGCGAAGAACCTCCTGATCCACTTCGTTTAGAAATGTAAACAACGAGTCGTCCCTATGTTCGAAAGATCTATTGAAAACCCGGTAGGATGGTTGATTCCGGAAAATAGAATGTCCCTGGTGGAGATCAGGATCCATGGCGGCGGTTTATTGTGGACATATCCAGTTCCAGGTTCAGGAATTTCAATGTTTTGGTTGCCCTCGTGCTAGTGTAACCATATCTGAAGAGTATAACAATACCAAATAAAACCGTTATGCGTTGGTCCTACAAGATCAAAATCTTAAGAATTCAAAAATTTAGATTTTGAAATTCAAAAGAAGTATAAGAAATAGGAAACTATTTGAAATCCAAACCCTATAAGCTTATTTCAAAGTTGATAACATTATAAGCATGGAAAAATTTCACAAATATATATCGACGCTGAATGTTATTTATGCAACATTAACTCTTAAATAGACAGGCATTAAAAAAAAGTTCATAAAAATGGTACAAGTTCCGCTTTAAATATCAGTTTATTAAAACATTTGAAGCCGAATAATGTCTTTTCGATTTTGTGTCTGTTTTATCCTTTTAGTTTATTTCTTCATTAACGTATTGTCCTTTAATTATACAAGTTGTGACCATGCCAAGCAACCGAAATTCGTTAGTTAAACTAAGCCAAATTTCCAATATTTATTATATTCCAATATTAATCTATTTTTTCCTAGCTAAGTTCGTGCTGTGATGTTCAAAAAAATGACAAGACGATTAAGGCATGTCGAAAGTCCTTACTAGCCAAAAACGTAACGGCCAATAATTCAAATATTGCAAATCTCAAATCGGACAAGGTGGCTCTAAATGCGGTGAGTTAATATTTCAAAAATGTCCTTATAAAAATGCTTATGTTATCCTGCAGTGCATAGCGGAGTGTTCCTTTAAGGCCAATGGATTTTTATTGAACAATGGAACCGTCAACGTGACTTCTTTACAAAAAAGCTATCAGCAGCGCTACAAAAACGATCCTGCCACATCGAAGCTAATGGTTAAAAGTGTTGAAATGTGTGTAGACTATGGTGAGTAAAAACTATATGGTTATTAATGAAGGTTTAATTCAAATAATAATAAATCCACAGCCCAACAACGCGCACAGCAATCCGAGTGGCTGCATAAAAGAGGAGAGTGCAGCTACTATCCGGCTACGTTGTTGGCATGCATCATGGAACAGGTGTATGTCAATTGTCCTTCAACTAAATGGAAGAATACTGACGACTGTGCAGCTATGCGCAAATATTTGGTTGCTTGCGATGATGTCGAAAGCCCACAATAAATTTAATAGAGCGTAACAAAACAATTATACATCTATGTAAATGTAGGTTTAGATATTAGTTTATTCTGAACACACTTGGAATTTAATTTTGGCAAGATCCGCCAAACCACACTCAATCGTATCGCCTGCCTTGAAGGCATCGGAACCATTGGGAGTTCCTGTCAGGATCAGATCCTTAGGCTCCAGGGTCATGAATTGGGAAACGTGCGAAATAATGTCTGGCACTTTGAATATTAAATCGGCGGTGCATCCGTTTTGCTTTTCCACACCGTTCACAGTGAGCCAGAGGCCCAAATTATGGGGATCCCTTACTTTGTTAAGCGGTATAAACTGGGAGACCGGTGTGGCGGTATCAAATCCCTTGCCTAGTGTCCATGGATGCCCAGCAGCCCGAGCAGCTCCCTGAAAGGATTATTATTATAAATATAATAATTATAAATGTATTATTTCCATGTTACCAAATGGCATTGTGCTGTCAGATCCAAAGCGAGACAGTAGCCTGCCACATAGTCCATAGCCTCAGCCTTAGAGACATTTTTGCAAGCCTTTCCAATTACCACGCCGAGTTCAACTTCATAAGCCACCTTGGTGAAGACCTTTGGAAGCTGAAAGGGGATTTTGTGATTAAATAGTTTAAAATCCCTTTAAAACGAAGACAATACTTACGACTATGGGCTGACCTTCCTGGATGTAAGACGAAGTGGGCTTGAGGAAGACCAGCGGCTCCGTGGGCACCGGAACGTTCCTGGCCTTGACCACATCCCTGTAGCAGATAAGACCATCAGTTATCAGTTAAGAAGTGAGAGACGTTCTATCGAAAGTTACATGTAATTAAGGGCCACTCCGACTATTTTTTTGCCATCGTAATAAAAGTTGGCTGGAGATGAACCACGGCAAGCTGCCATTCTGAGAAAACTGGACACTCGAACCACTGAAAGTTAACGAATAAAAAAGTTTTATTAAAAACGATGCTGGAGGTAGTTGATAAGAAAAACTTAACAACAGCTGCGGTCAAATGAAAGTGAGTGTATGAGCTTTGACAGTTGGACCCCGAACTTACTTGCGAGATGTTTATTAATTTAGAGTGTTGAGAGCCTATCTGGATGAGAGCGGAGCTGCCCTCGAAAAGTTTATCAATTAAGTAACAAAATACAAAACAGAAAGAGCGGCTGATCGAGGCCATAACAGCTGATGGATCAATGAAACGTGGAAGCCCTGGTCAGTCACGATTAAATATTAAATATGAAGATTTAAATTAAATATTAAAATGCCGTTATTAATATTTAGAAATAAATATTTTGTCACCAATTTAAAAAAAGCTTAGTACTGAAGGGACGGTTATAAAATATAAGGGTTTATCAACACTAAATATTTTAAAAATTTTAAATAAGCACCATTTTAAAGGGTAAAAACTAAAATCCAACCCCTGAAAGTCTGTCTTTTAAACGCAAATAATTATTATATTTAAAGTAATTTACCTACTGATGCAGTTTGCAGCACTTATTGTATGACCGTCCGGCAAAGTATCGATATCATTTATCGATAGTGATAATCCTTCGCATTGAGTTTTTTATCTTTGTTGATGGCAGTCCATATTTGGGCGGAAACTAGTGGAAAACTCTTTTAAATTGATAGTCGAAACACAAGTTGGTGCATTTGCGGGACAAGTGCGCAGCCAATTCTGTTAACCCGAAAAGATCCCATGGTCTGAGTCAACAGAAAATAATGACTTGCCAAAGAGACAGTAGGTAAAAGTGGTGAGGGGACTTTGCGCCGTGTTGAGTTTCCCTCAGTGCTGCCATTTTCGAGCATCCCGCCTGTGGTCATACTGCAACGAGACGAAATATTCATTTTTCCTCGAGATTAACTAACTAAATAAAATTGCACGCGAATTTGCATACGGTGGTAACTCGTGTGTCTCGCCTACAAATTAAGAAACAAAAAAAAAAGCGCCAGCTTTTGCTACACCTACTACGTGTGCAGCGGCGTACGTGAGTGCGTGTGTGTGTGTGTGTGCGCGTGTGTGTGCGGTAGCAAAGAGAGAGCAGAAAAAGAAACAGAAAGAGAAACAAACGGCCAAATAAAAAAAGAAACACACAACACAATGATGAAAATGGAGACTGACAAAATAATGGACGAAACCAACTCCAATGCCCAGGCGGTGAGTATTAGTTCGAGTAGAAAATTGGCCAAGTTAAGTAAGCGCCAATTTCTGCCTACCTACCATATATGTAAGGCTCTCCAATACCTATTTATGTACATAATGTCCCAAGGTGTCGTCTTCATACACACACACACACCACACACCTATACAGATGTAGCTAGCTAAACGAGACTGTGTGCATGTTTGTGCTTTATTTTCGTATATAATACAGATATATATATACAGATTTTGCACTCGTGCACTTCTATTAAACTCAGAAATCACAAATTGTTTTTGTCGCACATTTGCTCTAACCTTAAACTTTTCCCCACTCAGGTGTTGGCCTAATTATTTATCAACATCTTGCCTCTCTTCTTGGCCAATATCCTTCGATTTTCTTAACCATTTTCTGGTCCAAAAAAGATGCTTATCGATCACTTATTGGTCTTCTCTATAATATACAATATAAATTTTAATAATTAGTTACACAAAATGTGTCAAAATCTCAATTATTTCACAAGAACTCAAAAAAGAAAAAAAAACGCCACAAAAACACAACAAAAATAAGAAACAAACAATACACTAAAAAAAAATACTGCCTTTGGTAATAAATATTGTTATTCCTGAATCATTATTTGGTTCCCTTTATATTTTATTTACTTTTCAAAGCAAACACAAATCATATTTTTTACCTAATTTTATCTCAAAAATTAATATAAATTTTATTAATTACTTCCAAAAAACTTCCCTTTTGTTATATCTTCCCTTCAAAGTTTTATTTACTTTTTTTTAGACAAACTCAACCTTGTGGCAAGCAGCTTTAAAATTATATTTTTTTCAATACAAATTACAAAATGTATATTTAACAAAAAAAAAAAAAAAAACTAGCCCCGCTGCTGCCTTCGAGATTGTTTACACAATTAATAACAAAGCTCGCAACATTATAGCCGCAGTGTACATTTCAATCAATCAAAGATATATACAGATAAATAGAGTTTTATATATAGAGGTTTATATATAGTTGTAGTTAAAAAAATATAGTTATAGGCGGGGTACTGAAGGTCAACCATTAAGCGGTTGTGCCGAAAAAATTGTATTTTTTTTGCAATAAAACTTTTTTGCTTGAGTCATCTCCAGCTCTGGTTTTTTTTTTGTTGCTGCTTTAAAGCCGGAATCAAGGTGGAATCTGGTTAATGGTAGTCGTCTCTTTCTTGGAACTACCGAGACAGTAGTAGTTTTTTTTTTCGTCTAAGGCAAACCACTAAACCAAAACTAAAGCCTCCTCCATTATTGCCATTAAATAGACAGCAAGGTAGCAGCACGAATTGCTGACATTGCAGTTGATTTAATTACTCGAATCACTGGCACTCGATTCTACGATTTGTTTAATCAAATTCTCTGCTTTTTAATGAAAAAAAAAAAATAATAATAACAATAATTGATGACGTATTGGGATATAATAAGGCATCAATGGAATCTCTTCGGTATTTATAGACTGTATCGAAAAACAAATAAAGTTTTGATTCAAATTTATTATTTATAAAGATTCCGTGTGAATGATCTGCTGTTTTGGCAGCTCTCTACATTTCGCAGTTGAATAAAAAAAACAAAAACGAGTTAATTACGAAAAAGAGAGTCGGTAAGCTTGCCCCAAAAAAAGTTGCACAACGCCGCAGTTATCTAGTTTTGTGTGCGCCCCTTGACATCACATCATATCATATCTCTTACTATATCTTCCGAGATACAAATTAATTAATTTCTCCAACAATATTTCCAAAACAGTTCACAACAACCATGCTGTATGATCCGGTGCGCAAGAAAGACTCCTCGCCCACGTACCAGACGGAGCGGGACCTCTGTTTCCAGTACTTCACCCAGTGGAGCGAGGCGGGACAGGTGGACTTTGTAGAGCAGCTGCTATCGCGGATGTGCCACTATCAGCATGGCCAGATCAATGCCTATCTCAAGCCGATGCTCCAGCGCGACTTTATCACACTTCTACCAAGTGAGTTTGTTTGAATATCGATCGAATTGAGATAAAAAAAACGGTTCTGAATCTATGGTTTTGAGATACCTGTAATAGTTACTACGAGATACATTCTATTCTAGCGTTTACTTTCTAAGGAAATTGGTAAGAAACTAAAGGTTTGACGGAAAAAAGCTTAAAAAGTTAACTTAGTTTTTAGTTTTCTATAAAATAAGAGATAGAAAAGCTAATGTCTGGCAAATTAATATTAATTAAATATTAAGAAAATCCTTATCTGTGGCACGCTTTTTATAGAAGAACTGACCTCAGATGGTGGAAGATGCTTTCCCAAAAGCTGATAAGCAAAACGCCAACGATAACAGATGCCAAGAGAAGGGTCAAGCGAGGTATTTCCACAACCAGAAATAAACCAAAAAAAAAAGGTTACAATCGTAGATCGTGGAGTTTTAATCTGTTGGCACGCAATGCCGGAAAACAATAACAAATGGCAGCAGGTACAAAGTTGAACAACATGAAAGGCAAAGCCCGCGATTCGCTTCAACTCCCGACTCCCTGACTGTTGCTGGGCATATGCTTCCAGAGAGTGGAGAGGAGAAGACTGGCCCAGTGGGTGGGTTGGAAGGTACAGGGACTGGGGACTGTTGTTGTTGACTGAAAGGTCGTTGCTTCCATAAAACGCGCTTCACCGGAACCAAAAAAAAAAAACACAAAAAACAAAACGAAACCCGAACAAAAACTCTATATTATTCATAAGAAATTGGTGAATCGATTTTCCTTTGATTACGGGGGGTCTGCCTATGTTGGCTAATAACCTGTTAACTGTTGGGCAAGTTCTGGCCATGATTGGATTGGAACAGCTCTTGATAAGCAGCTCTCTATTCGGACTCGGATTATGTGAATCACCCGCTCCCAGCGATCAGCGATTCCGCCTCGATATCAATGCATTTCGATGACTCAAAAAATAAACAAGAGTCTTTACGTTCAAAGGCATTCTTATTATTATTATTTATTATTTATTTAATAACTCACTGGGGAGATCTTTATTACAAAAGATTGATTCATATTCCGAAGGGAATTCAATTAGAAAGAAGAACAAATGTTTTGGTTCTCTGATTTTTATTACCAAGTACCTTCTATTAAATTCTATATTCTTTTAGCTCCGCCTGACTATATATTTTTTGAAATAAAAACCTAAAATAAAAGCCTCTGAAGTGCAGGAAAAATATTGACCGGTTTTGTGTCTGGCAGTCTGCTAGGTCCTCGTTTCTTGTTGTTTTTTTTTTCTGGTTCTTCTAGGAAAGTATAGAAGTAGGCAACATTGTCTCCTCCATTTACATTGTAATGCACTTCAAAAGCAGCTAACCGGGAGACAAACAGTTGGACAGACGCAGGAATACCATCCACCAGTCCCCCGGATAGGCACTCTCAAGACCCCGTTCCGTTACAAACAACTTGACGACGACGACGACGAACCGCCAGTCATTCCGACTTGTGCACATTTTTAATTGTGTTTGGCAAACGCAACCAACAGGGACAGGGACAGTGAGGAGCGCCTGCACTCCAGACTCTGGCCTATGCTGTCAATGGTGATGTGGGACCACCCTTTACCTCATCCTCTTGCCAAACAGCTTTCCGAGTTTGTCTATGCAACATTGCACATGTAAATATGCCCCGTCTATGGCTATTGGTTGTGCCCCGCAAATCCCACACCCACTCAGTGGGCTAAGTGCATTTTAATGCCGTTAGAGGCCATCATTTTGTCTCTTGTTAGTCTGAAAGTTAAACTTCGAGTCTGCTGATGACAGGCGTCGGGTGAATGCATTGAATTCTATTAGATATTCTTGGGTTGGTCTGGGTTTAGGTGTATCTCTTGGATGAGTGGGAATCTGTCAAGAGCTAGAGAGATTGCTGCTGAGATGTCATAACTGACCTCAATTTTAAACCCATATTTATGTAATAAATATTTGAATCCTTTCCAGTTAAAGGCCTGGATCATATTGCGGAGAATATATTATCGTACTTGGATGCCGAATCGCTCAAATCGGCGGAACTGGTGTGCAAGGAATGGCTGCGTGTTATATCCGAGGGCATGCTCTGGAAGAAGCTGATCGAGCGAAAGGTTCGCACAGACTCCTTGTGGCGCGGACTGGCCGAGCGTCGCAATTGGATGCAGTACCTCTTCAAGCCCCGACCGGGACAGACCCAGAGACCTCACTCATTCCATCGCGAATTATTCCCCAAGATTATGAATGTGAGTTTTTTTTTCTTTTGATACTCTGTGCGAGTATAAGCCAATTAAAAATTAATTAAATTATTGTCTTCGTTGGACATTTCAGGACATTGATAGCATAGAGAACAATTGGAGAACTGGTCGTCACATGCTGCGACGGATTAATTGTCGCTCGGAGAACTCAAAGGGTGTCTATTGCCTTCAGTACGATGATGGAAAGATTGTTTCCGGTCTCAGGGACAACACCATTAAAATATGGGATCGCACGGATCTTCAGTGCGTTAAGGTAAGAAATCGTAATTAGAAAAGAACGTTGTGGTTTCATCTATTCCATTCATTTCCAGACCCTTATTGGCCACACTGGATCGGTGCTTTGCCTGCAGTACGACGACAAGGTGATCATTAGCGGTTCCAGCGACTCCACAGTTCGTGTTTGGGACGTGAACACCGGGGAAATGGTCAACACCCTTATCCATCACTGCGAGGCGGTGCTGCACTTGCGCTTCAACAATGGCATGATGGTGACTTGTTCTAAGGATCGCTCCATTGCCGTCTGGGACATGACCTCGCCCAGCGAGATAACGCTACGCCGCGTCCTTGTGGGCCATCGTGCCGCCGTCAATGTTGTAGACTTCGATGAGAAGTATATTGTGTCTGCCAGCGGGGATCGCACCATCAAGGTGTGGTCCACCTCGAGCTGTGAATTTGTGCGCACCCTGAACGGCCACAAGCGTGGCATCGCCTGCCTCCAGTACAGAGATCGTCTTGTCGTCAGCGGCAGCTCAGATAATTCTATAAGGTAAGACGTCAAGTCCTAAATCCTAAAAGGATTCTAAATGTATCTAATAATGTTATAATTTTTGCTAGACTTTGGGACATTGAATGTGGTGCTTGTCTACGTGTTTTGGAGGGTCACGAGGAGCTGGTGCGCTGCATCCGTTTCGATACGAAACGAATCGTGAGCGGTGCCTACGATGGCAAAATCAAGGTCTGGGACTTGGTGGCCGCCCTGGATCCGCGGGCAGCCTCCAACACCCTCTGTCTGAACACGCTTGTGGTGAGTCATTATTAGTGGAGTTTTCGGTTTCTTTGTTTCAACGAGATTGTTTGATCCCTTCTTAGGAACATACTGGTCGCGTCTTTCGTTTGCAATTCGATGAGTTCCAGATCGTTAGCAGCTCGCACGATGATACAATTTTGATTTGGGACTTTCTAAATTTCACACCCAATGAGAACAAGACCGGACGCACACCGTCACGTAAGATTAGCAAACTTTCACCCCATCGATGTCGTGAATTATGCATAACTATCTCGTTTCGTATTCCAATTTCGATACCTTAGCGGCCCTGATGGAACATTAACATTTTGTGCAACGGCAGCTGCGAGAATTACATCTTATCTCATCCAGCGAAGAAGACGACAACGACGACGACGACGACGAGGACGAGGACGACGACGACGACAATGTAGAGGATGATGAGGAATACTTTGATGAGGATGAGGATGAAGATGAAGACGAGCAGGCAAGGGATTATGCTGGGGTGGATTTGGGGGGATATGTTAGGCATATTGATGTTGATGATTCAGGCTCTGGCCAAGGCTCTGGTAGCGGTTCTGGTACCGATCCGGACTTGGACGACCTGGAATACGATACAGATGTTGAGAATATTGATGATTATGATGAATGAAGCGTGAATGATATTAAGCCAGCATTAACATACAGCATTGAGACTCTCTGTCGTCTCTATTGAAAAAAAGAAAGAAAGAAAGAAAGAAACCATGTTGAACCCAAGATACAGCGATCTCTGAGCGTCTATTTTACAATCACACACAACACACAACCCACAACACACAACCCACAACCCACACACACATTACACCCGCGCAACATACGCATAATATGAATTAAATGAAGTTATAAAGAAAACAACAAACAACAAAACAATAAATGCAAAACGCAAAAGAAGTATAGAGAAAAGTACATAAAATATTTTTGCAAAACTGGCTGTTAGGTTTGTCATGTAGATGAAGATGAAAAGATTAAACATAAACTATGTATTAGTTACTTAGGCGCTGAAACCGAATCGAAGGTCAGTCTAAGTCTAAGTTGTGCATCGATCCGATCGACAGACAGACGATCGGAGGATTATTTTTAGTGTTTTTTAGCTCAAATACACAAGCATCGCGTTTTCGCAGTTTTTGGCATTCAAGGCATCCAAAAAGCTGCTAGATTCAGTTTTTAGCATAAATGTTAGTTAGAGTCGCTTCATTGAAATTTGGAAAAGTACCATTTTGGTTGTCCGCATTGCACTTTTCTAAACTAATTCCCTAATGTTTGTGTTAATTGTAAAGGTAAATTTAAGCCTATGATTTTATTGGCAATTATATAAACTAAGTTACCCCAAAAAATAAACAAAATTTTAATTGTAATTATGTAATATTTAATATTGTAAAACCGACATGAAGTGTCCATAATTGAAACAACAAAAAAAAAAAAAAAACAAACAAAATGTACATCTCCCATAAAGATGAAATTGTATTGCAATATTTAAATAATTCTTTGATTGATCCATGAATCCATGATGAATATAGATTGTAAACAGTACAGATGTATGTAGTATATAGAAAATTTCCAGGCCGTTTCATAAATATATATTTATATTTACACAGATCGTTGATTGTGATCAAGGATACTTTTACTATATATATTGTATGTATGTATTTCTATTTGTAAGTTAAGTTGCAATGCTATACTTGATCCGAATCGCAATCGATTTGGATCGCTGCTTCCGCGTTAACTAATGTATGTACATAACGATTAACTTTAAACAAACAAAAAGTTTATTGATATATGAACTACATACTCCGGATTATGTAAAACTGTTAATGGAAAGAAAGCAGCTTGTTAAACGATGTCTGAGCAACTGCAATTGCGCGAATGGGCTTAGAATAGGTAACAGATAACTAGAAATAATAATAAATTGTGTATAAATGCTAAAAATTTTGTTTGATTTTATTAATTGGAAATGATTGGGGTAAATAATGGTATAGTTTTAAATAATTCCAGCTGGAGGTTTTAATTAATAAACATATATTTTTTATTTCATTTATTTATTTGTTTTTCGAAAAATAAAAAGCTTAAATATTCTTTAAGCTTTCTAGTATTTTATGTTGGACATATTTAGTTGGTCTCATTATCTGAGTAAGGTCACACTGCTAAACAGAATGAGTGGCTTCTAAATTACTTCTAAAAACTAACTAGAGATATTTTACTTGAAATGGATTGGTACGTGGGCACCGAATGGGAAGACAAGAGCCGCGGCCTGGCCAAGAAGGTGCTTAACCTCCAGTTTCGTGATATGGAAAAGCCCACAACCGCCAGCACAGTTCAGTTCAGCGTCAACAAGAAACCCACCAATCTGGGGAACCGTGCTAGTTCCTATTTAACCGGCAATGAATCCGTGACGTACCCAACACAGCATTCTCTGGAAATGGGAACATCCGTGACACCAATAGACTGCTATCTGGAGATTCTACTGCAGCAGTTTGTGCCGGGAGAAACAGCCGCATGTTCTGTTACCACAAAAGGCGGTGAACGCATCGAGTTTGAACTGAAGCTCGAGAGGATTGTGAAGAACACACAGGTGGATAAACTGAATGCAGCCGAGACCTATGATTTGGCGCTACGCCTCAAGGAAAGCGGAGTGTCTACGTTCAAAACTTATCCCAAATTTGCCTTTGATTACTTCACGAGGGCCGCCAAGCTGCTCATCACCTACAAACCATTTGATAAGTTGACAAAGAAATCGAATGGAATCAATGGAAGCACTGTGGAGGAGCTATTTATCCAGATCCAGACCAACCTAGCGGCCTGTTTGTTGCAAGAGAAGCGATACGAGCATGTCATCTACGCCACGCAGTTTGTGGAGACAGCGGAGAGTCCTAGCGAGAAGAGCATTTATAGACGCGCACTGGCTTACTATCACCTGAAGGAGTTCGCCAAAGCCCAGGGCACCATCGAGCGGGTTCCCGGCTATGAGGATAAGCGGGAATTTAGCAAGTTGCGCGACAACATTGCCTCAAGCTGGAAGGACAGCAATGCCCACTATAAGGAGGTAGTACAACGCATGTTTAGCTAGGTCTTTAAAAGATTGTCGAATAGTGTTTATAAAATAGCTTATATTTAAAAATCTACTTTGATTTTCTATTATTTCTTGGGTTGGACTTGGTCTTTTTGTCCTTCGAATCAAGTTTGGCGCGCTTGTTCTTGAACTTCATGCCGCCGGGCAGTTTGGGTCGTTTGCGAGATGATCTGGCCTCCGTTTTGAAGAGTTCTGCAAATCAAAAAGATATATTTTAAATAATTCAATTATTTTTAGGGTTTTACTGATGTACAGACCTTCATCTGGTTCCTCGCCAACCTCGTCTTTGTAGTATTCTGCATCATCCTCGGGATCGCTGTCGTTGTGACCTTCCTCCGCCTTTCTGGCCGCTCTTTTTTCATCCTTCTTGATCTTCAAGTTGCGAGCTCTATTCTCGGCTTGCTCCTTCTTGCGCTGTTCCTTCAACTTTTTCTTCTTTTCCACCAGCTTTCGCAGCGTTTCCTTCTCGTCTTCGGTCTTGACCACATGGTCGTGGTAGAGTACTTCACCAGTCAGAAGTCCTTCCTCTATTTTAATAAGCTGCATGGTAAGACGGGGTCCAATTTCGTGCAACTTGATGGAGCTCTTGTTGTCTTCCAAGTTCCCTTTGCTCTTCAAAGTTTGTGCCAATACAACATGTGACTGCTCGTCATCCTCCGCCTCGGATTCGGAGGCATATCCATCTCTAAAAAAGGTTACAAAGATTTTAATTGATATTCAATATTGTTTTACAATATTATTACTTGGTTACAAAGTCCACGACGTCGTTGCACTTGCCCAAATTGGGCACCGTGCCTTTGAGGATCTTCTGGACGGAGCGCTTCAAGCCCACAGGAACCACCTGCACTGAATAATGCCGCATCTCGACCAGCTTCGTTTCCGGATTGTACGAGAACAACACACACCGACGGATAGTGCCTATATTGACCTGAGCTAGGTTGATCGACGGGAACATGTTCTGAAAGGTGGTGGCCATCAGTTTTAAATGCTTTCCATCGCCACTGAAATTGTTCATGATGACGAGAGGAGCATTCTTGAAGATTTCCGGGTCAATCATCTGCTTTTTGCTGGAGGAAATTACATCCCTAGCTAACGTGAACTGATGCACCTGTTGCACAAACAAAAATTAAATGAGAAATCACTGGATTTCTTTGTTTTGAGCCAAAAACAAACCTTGAAGGTCAACGAGGGACCTCGGGGAAGTCTGACGGCTTTGAAGGACAGCTGCGTGGATGCCTTGTTGAAGATTCCCATGTGCGAAACGTGAAAGAAGCTGCTGAGACTCACAAAGTCCTTGATTCGGTTCATGCGTTTCTCGCGAAGATTGGTCGCCGTAAAGGGCTCCATTATGCGCCTGAAGTCCAGCGTGAGGTCTGTGATGTACGGACATGTTAATCCTCGATGGATAACGAACGAATGGGGAGCCTCAACTATTTCGCTTGGTTCACTGGCCTTAAAAGCAGCAGTGCGCGTTTTTGGATGCACCTTCTTTTTACCGCGTCCCATGTTTTCCTCCGGTTTCCATTCGCACGTGTTAAAACAGAGTGACCGCAGTTCTTCAAGACACCAAAAATCTAGTGGTGCTTATTTAGCCGTTTTATAATTACACTCGGGAATCCCCTTCACGTCCTATACACTATTTTTTTACTATTTTTTTTTTATAAAAAAGGTTAATTTTGAACACATAACGAGTTCTTTTTATTTAAATTATATTTATTTAATCACACTTAACATAGCAAACACAAATGATGTTATTACGTTTCATTTATGCATTTAAAGTTTTACAACTGTTTTTGTTTGATTTGTTTATCAGCTAGTTTTGACAAATTCTCTTTACGTTGAGGCCAATTGTTTTATTTTCATTAAAAAATATGTAAAGTGATAACTGAACAGAAAACAGAAAGTCGGCAAATTGCTTCAGGAGCTGCTGCAGGTTTGTTGAAATGGATTGCATCATAGATAGCATCGAAGATATCCGGTTGTTTGTCGAAAAATTACAACTATTTATTTATGTTGCAAAAATTAATATTAATATTTTTAATATTAGCATATATGTATATTTATATAAATTATAGTTCTACAGCTTAAACTGAATTTGGAGTGTTTAGTTTTGCTTATATATTCATTCCCATTTTGCGATCGTTTTATGCGATATATTGTTGGTTTTTTCCTTGTTTTTTTTTTTTGTTTGTTAAATCTGTATATCTGTAATCTGTATATATATAAAACTTCAGTTTAAACCGCAGTTAACTACAGCCGGATGTTTTTTCGATTTTGCTGACGTTTTGCTGACATTGTGTTGGTGAATTGAATTTGAATAATTTTTTTTGAAAAACTGCTAATGGCTGTGATTAAAAAAAAACAAAATCTTCTCATTCTGCTGCCGCTGCTGCTGCTGCTGCTGCTGCTGATCCTTTTGTTTTTTATTGTAGTTGGAGTTGTTGTAATTGTAGTTGCTGCTTCTGCTTATGTTGCTGTTCTGGCGGTTGCGGGGGGTAGCGATATTTGCTTGGGGCGGTCACTGACAGCACTGCTTGCGCACGTCAGCTGTGACAGTCGGCTTAACGTCGATGGGCTCCACGTTCGACGGACGAATGACATCGCCTTCCGGCGGATCTCTGATCTGTTTCTGCGAAACAATGCGATAGATTTCTGTAAAGGATCAAGTTTATCGAATTAGTAAAGCTTTAGTAAAAGTTGAAGAGACTCGTATCTCACCTGTGAGTATGTTCTGGAATGCCGTTTCAACGTTCGTGGAGTCGAGGGCCGAGGTTTCTATGAAACTCAAGCCGTTGCGCTCGGCAAACAGTTTCGCCTCCTCCGAGGGCACGGAGCGCAAGTGCCGCAAATCGGACTTGTTGCCCACCAGCATGATGACGATGTTCTGGTCGGCATGATCGCGCAGTTCCCGCAGCCACCGCTCCACATTCTCGTACGTCAGATGCTTGGCGATGTCGTAGACCAGGAGGGCTCCCACGGCGCCGCGATAGTAGGCAGAGGTGATGGCGCGGTAGCGCTCCTGTCCGGCCGTATCCCAGATTTGCGCTTTAATTGTTTTACCATCGACCTACGTTTTGTTGAAAGGAATGAAAATAAAACAATTGAATAGTAATAGTAATTGAAAACTTTGCCAGGATATCCTGATGGTGTGGTTTCGCCTACAAAATCAATAAATTACACTAGAAACAAACTTCTGTAACAAGTATTTTTTTAGTATTTCAATATCTCTTTAAAGAATTCATAAAAAATAGATTCTTTTCAAGTTTCTTTACCTTATTTTGAATTTAAAATATATTTTCTATTGAATTTTATACAAGCTGAGTGTTTTTTTTGAGTTTATTTCAAGATAAAGCTCATAAAATCCTTAAGTAGCATTGACAATCTTTTATTTATTGAAACTTTCAGACATTTTCTGAAATGAAATCTATTACGAGGAATACCTCTCCGTTTATTTTACGAGAAATTCCACCATGTCCTCACGGCGAAACACACACGCAAACGAACTTGCCACCCACTCTAAAAGGGAGGTCCTTCGCCTCCTTCCTGTTTACTCACCTCTATGCTGCGCGTTGCAAACTCCACGCCAATCGTCGACTTGGACTCCAAATTGAATTCATTGCGCGTGAAACGTGAAAGCAAATTACTTTTGCCAACACCCGAGTCACCGATAAGGACAACTGCAAAGGATTATAAAGCATTAGCGATTCGGTAATCGAATTGCATAATATGTATAGGGGGGGGCAGGGGCAGTCATTCCGTGTCTTGTATTTTATGGTGCGGTGGCTATAGGTCAAGTCCTTCCACCCACCCACAAGGTCAGTGAGAACATAAAAGCGCTATGCTCGAGGGATTTAAGACTTACGTTGGGAGAAGTTTTAGTGCAAAATATTGGATATTTATTGAAACAAGAAATATGGACAAACATTAACTTTTAATTTAATTAATTTTTAACTTTTTAGAACGAAAATGTTTGTTGCAAGCTTGTATTGTTTGTTTCGAAAAACAATAACAAAAAAGAGGTATTATCGCTCCCATGTGGGCGGCGGAGAGCAGCCTGGTGACAGTTATCAGCGAATGACCAATGAGAGAGTTACAAATGAGTCACCTGCTTCCGATGGATCAACTCTAACGACGATCTTTCTCCAAAACGATCTTCGAGTGACTAAAAAAAAAAAAAGCATTACACTCGCCAGACGGATGTTGGACCTAATTAGAGAGAAGCAATAATCCCGCTTTAATGGTTTTGAACCCCGCGAAAGGGGGCCCCAGCCCATGTTATGCGATTATGTGCTTATCGCAGAGTGGAATTCTTGAACAGTTATTTTTTGTGGCCTCCATATGAGTCATGGCTTGGCCAATAATATCGTTAGGTGTGAAATTTGAGGAATCATCATGGCATGTCACACATTGACCTAAAAAATGAAACCGAAAGCAACCGAAAGATAAGGGTTTAAATATTTGACAAAAGATGCGACCCCGTCGTCTCTACTATATATACTTTTTCATTAATGATATTCAAGCAATGCTCAGCTGTGATACGGGAGACTTTTTTTGAGCGCAATTGAAATTTATGGCGTAGTAGTTTTCGAACAAAGACGAACAGAGACAGAGACAGAGACAGAGACAGAGACAGAGAATGGAGAATTGATGACCCCGAACATAATAACAGAAAGTGGAGAAAGAAGAGAAAGAGGAATGCAAAGATGTGGGAAGTTTGCGGTACAATATTTATGTGCATACAAAACCCATTTCTTCCCACTGTAAAGTTTCCACACACTAAAAAAAATCCAAAGCCAAAGCCAAAGCCAGCTGTGGAAAAATCATAACACAAGCTGGGAATCTAATCATGCAATAGTGGGAGTGTTTAACTATTTAACACACCTTCCTAAAAAACCTACTGGCAGCTTTTATCGCGATTATAAATACGATTTAGACCCGCTTTTCATATGCAACGTGGCGAGAGCAACGGAAAGGTAATGACAAAACGCGTACTTGTATGCCCCAAAGAGAGACACAGTGGGGTAAAGGGCTATCCAACAACATCACTAAATTCAAAGGGGGCGTACTTCTTTTGACTTATTCTTGATTAATCACAAAACACAGACCAGAAAATGAACTTTGGTTTTTTTCTTTTTTATCCAAACCGACCAACCGACAGAGACATGACTGCACTTTTTTGTGTTATTCTCCAATTAGTTTCAATTAGTGTTATTGTGTCCAGGAAAGAGAGAGAGCCTGGAAGCACCGACTGGGTTCCTCCTCCGCCGGTCATGTTTATAATTACCTTTGAACAGATAATCGTATTCGTCTTCTCTTGCACCCATTTTTCGCTCTGAATTTGTTTTGCTATCGCTCGCGCCTGGTTGGTCCTGGTTTAGCCCTGGTTACTCCAGATCCGTGCCTGTTCTAGTGCCGTGTCGCAAAATCCAATAATTCCTGCGCACCGCCGATTTCTTTATGCGTTTCTCGCAGCTCACACACTTTTTACACTTTTTTTTTTTATTTGCAGTTGTAGTTGTCGTTGTAGTTGTAAAGAAAAAGAAAAATGTATATCAGTATTTAGAGTGCGAATCGATGTGTTTTCAGTCTGATTTCGGTTGCCCCGTTCAACAGCCACTCGGCGGCAACTAATGCTGTATTAATTGGCTAATTGCAGCTGTTTATGGCATATTTATTTATAATTTTCTCTTACACGAAACTTAGTCACTCCCAATATACATCGAAGTGAAGTTGGCTGCGGCTTGTATGTATTGTGCCGTCATTCGAGCGTGTTGCCAGACATTCATAAAAAAGCTAAATCTAGCGGGAAATCATCACTGTCAAGTTTTAAAAGTTTTTATGGAAGCTTATATTTTTCTAAACATAAATTTGACAATACTATCCATTAAAAGACATATAAAAACTTGTTTTTATTAAAATATAAAATACTTGTATAAAAAAACTATAAATTAAGTATAATGTGCAGCTAATACTTGCTTTAACTTTGATCTTTACATTCAACATTTGATCTTATGATCTATGATCTATGAATCTTAAATCCGAGCTCGTTGGAGTGCCAAAGCTGGATAAATAAGAAGTAATCCCCCAGCAATATATGTGATTTTGGAGCCGACGCACCAGAAAGCTGGAAAAGATTTTAGGAGATTAATAATGGAAATATTTAATGGAGAAGAAGAATCTTACCAATGCAACCAACAACGGGGCCCAGAGCTCGAGCTAAAGCTCCGAGAGAACGGAATATACCCAATACTGAACCCTTCTGGTCATCATTCCCATACTTGGACACCAGGGTTGTGAGACAGGTCACCGCAAAGGCGGTGGAGATTGCAAAGAGAACCATTCCAGCGTACAGCATGCGACTGCCTTCGGCGAATCCAACTAATACGAAAGCTGGCACAATTAAGTACAGACTGAAGATGGCATAGCCCTTGATCTTTGCTTCTGGTAAACGACGGACCACCGATCCCTGTAGCAGGGTCATAATAATACCTAAATAAATATTTTTTAATAAAATTGGGAATATAAATGGAATAAACAGACACGCTCCCACCTGTCGTCAAGAACATCTTGGCCTGATCCATGGAGGTGTAGCCAAATTTATGGTACATCAGGAATGTGACGGTGAACTCCAAGCCAGAATAAAGGAAAAGGTATAGAAAATAAATCATTCCAATGGATCGCAATGCATCGATGTCTTTCTTGGGAACATTTTTGATGGCAGCAAATCTAAAAAAACAATAAGGTTTAATGGGAAATCAAGAACATAATCTTAAGCAAGAATCCGGGTAGTTTCCATGTAACTAATATTAATCAATCGCAGTACTTGTCAGCTGATAAGACAAACTGGCACGATAATTTTAATGAAACCCGTCAAGCAACTACGCTTGGTTTGCTATTCATAATGGACAGCTTTCTACTTGTTGACACGATAGGTTCCGGCTGGCACCTTACCTAAATATAGCCGAGAAATTAAGCAATTGCAGGCCGTATGACAGCGCTGATGAGATCTCCTTAACACGTTTTTCCTGATAAAAAAATGTTATTTATTAAAAATTATTTGATTATATAGACAAATTGTGGTCTTACCTTGGGCAAAGTTTCCCGCAAACAGAAACTGAGGACCAGCAGGTCTCCCACAGCAAGTCCGAAAGCCAGGAGGGAAGGAAGAACGAACCAAGCGCCACCGCTAGCACTTTTATCCGAGAAAATGGCAAACATGGCCCCAATCATTGGACCCACAATAAAGCCAAGGGAGAAGGCCACGCCCACCAGGGCCATGCCTCTTCCTCTTGTCTTGATACTGGACACATCCGTGATCACCGACATGCAGAGGGAAATGTTTCCCTTGCTGATGCCGCCTACGAATCTGGCCAGAACGAACAGGGCAAAGTTACTGGAGCAGGCCCAGAGCAGATAGGACGAAGCAATTCCGGTCTAGAAAAACGAAATTGAATGCTTTTATAAAAATATATCCAAAGCTGGTAATGATTACTTACCGCACAGACCAGCAAGACCGGTTTCCGGCCGTAGTAATCCGATAACCCACCGACGATTGGACTGGCCACGAACTGCAAAAAGCTAAACATGGAGCCCAGAAAGCCTCCAAACAGCACCGATATGTACCTCTCCGGAGCCCCCAGAAGCTGTTGGAACCATCGCACCTGCTCCGTAAGCACGGCATACAATCCGGAAGCATCATTCTGGCGATAATACTCCAGCAGAGATGGTAGAAGCGGAAGAATAATGGTGAATGCGAGGAGATCGAATAAAAGCGATATAAAAATAATGTATATCATGGGATCGCCTTTCTCCGGGTTTTTTCTATTAACTTTTCCATTTTCCTTGGCTTCCTTTTCCACTTTGTTGTTGTTCAAGTTTGGGTTTGTGGTGGGATTGAGGCGACTCCTTAGGTCGGCCATGATTGTGTTTACTTTTGTTCTGATTGCCGTGATTGCATGCGTGTACGTTTACCACTCCGACATAACTGCGTACAGCTTTGAGCCCCAAAAAAAACGAAAAAGAGAAGCCAAATGCTCCAAACCGCCACCAGAAGTGAAAGTTAAAAATGATCAGCTGATTGGGGAGACTCAAACATGGTCACGGCGGTCATAAAGCAATTATATTTATATTAAAAAGTGTAATATATAAGCATGGTAGACTTTATCTAGCTAATTGAAAATAAATATTTAAAACTTGTTGCTTAAATTTAAATTTTTACAAAACATCAAGTGTTGGAAAAGGTCTGCAGTTTAAGCAGCTGTCATCGACATGAAAGGGTCGTAGGAATAATATTATCAACTTAAGTTAATATTATGTTCTTGTTGTTTGTAAATTTCAGTTAAAGTTGAATATATTTTCTTAAATCTTTATATAATTTAAAAACTGAAAGGTTTAAGCCCATTTATTTGACGCCCATGTCGTTTTCCGCTTAACAACACTCCTTGTATTTAAAACATTTACCAACACAGGATCAGAAGGCAGAATATTTTGTTGATTAATTTGGGTAAAAAATAAAACAATGTCGAAAGTAACTGTGCAGGACATAGAGGCGGTAGATGATTATTGGGGACCCACTTTTCGCTCCATACTCGAAGGTAAGATATGTTTTTTTTCGCATACTATATAGTTTCACGCCCATTTATTTATATTTTATTCGTCCCCTTAAAGGAAACAACACAAAGCAGATAAGCGAGCAATTGGATCAAAGAATCCGAAGTCATGACAAGGAGATTGAGCGGATATGCAATCTGTACTACCAGGGCTTCATTGACTCCATACAGGAACTCCTGCAGGTGCGCACCCAGGCGAAGCAGCTTCATGATGAGGTACACTCCCTGGACACTTCGCTGCGGCAGATTAGTGCTTCCCTGATTCAGCAGGGTAACGACCTAGTTCGAGCACGCCAAATAGAGTCCAACCTCGCCAGTGCTATTGAGGCGCTAAAGTCCTGCCTGCCAGCGCTGGAGTGCTACATGAAGTTCACCCAGCAGGCGAAGAACAAGCAGTACTATCAGGCCCTGCGCACCTTGGAGACCCTTGAGACGGAGCACTTGTCGCGCTTGAAGAGCCACAACTACCGGTTTGCCACCCAGATGCAGATTCAGATACCGATTATAAAGGAGAACATCCGCCGATCGTCTGCCTCTGATTTCCGGGAGTTTTTGGAAAACATCCGAAAGTTCTCGCCGCGCATCGGTGAGCTGGCCATCACCCACACCAAGCAGCTACAGAAGCGGGATATAAACGCCATAATCGCAGAGCACATGCAGCAATCGAACGGGGGAGCAGCCGACGATGACGCCAATGTCAGTGCCCAGGACCTCATCGACTTTTCGCCCATTTACCGCTGCCTGCACATCTATATGGTCCTGGGACAGCGTGAGTACTTTGAAAAAGACTACCGACAGCAACGCCGTGACCAGGCCAAGCTCGTGCTCCAGCCGCCACCCAATATGCACGACAACTTGGAGGCTTACAAGACGTACATCTGCGCTATTGTCGGTTTCTTTGTCGTTGAGGATCACGTCAAGAATACCGCTGGCGATGTGGTGACCAGTAGCTACCTGGAGGACCTCTGGTCGAATTCTCTCACCAAGTTTGTGAACGAGATCAGCATGAGCTCCTCGTCTTGCACCGATCCGAACATTCTTTTGCGCATCAAAAACCTGATTATGCTTTCTATAAATACTTTCAAGTGCTACGGATACACTGTAAATATTCTCTGGGAGTTGCTACACAATATGCGAGATCATTATAATGAGGTTAGTAATGATTTTAGAAAAAAGTGTAGATTTCATTAAACCAACTTTTATTCATTTTTAGGTTTTACTCCAAAGATGGGTGCATGTTTTTCGCGACATTCTCGACAAGGAGCAGTTTCTGCCTATGGTGGTACAGAATACTGAGGAATATGAAGCAATTATTGAGCGATTTCCGTTCCACTCTGAACAGCTTGAGAATGCCCCATTCCCTAAGAAGTTCCCATTCTCGCGTATGGTGCCGGAGGTTTATCACCAAGCCAAGGAATTCATGTACGCCTGCATGAAGTTCGCCGAAGAGCTGACGCTATCGCCCAATGAAGTGGCAGCAATGGTGCGAAAGGCAGCTAATCTGTTATTAACGCGCAGCTTTAGTGGTTGCTTGTCGGTGGTCTTTCGCCAGCCGAGCATCACGTTGACGCAGCTTATCCAGATAATAATTGACACGCAGTATCTGGAGAAGGCTGGTCCATTCCTCGATGAGTTTGTTTGTCACATGACCAACACGGATAGAAGTGTATCACAAACTCCCTCGGCTATGTTTCACGTTGCTCGACAGGATGCTGAGAAACAGGTTGGTCTTCGCATATGCTCCAAGATCGACGAGTTCTTCGAGTTGAGCGCCTATGACTGGCTGTTGGTGGAGCCGCCGGGCATTGCCTCAGCCTTCATCACCGATATGATTTCATATCTAAAGAGCACATTTGACAACTTTGCCTATAAGCTACCTCATATTGCCCAGGCGGCGTGTCGTCGCACCTGCGAGCACATTGCCGAGAAGATCTACTCTATAATGTACGACGAGGATGTGAAACAGATCTCCACGGGGGCGTTGACCCAAATAAACCTGGATCTGATGCAGTGCGAGTTCTTTGCAGCATCAGAACCTGTTCCTGGACTCAAAGAAGGGGAACTAAGTAAATATTTCTTGCGCAACCGCCAGCTCTTAGACCTTCTCATCCTGGAGGAGTGGAGTACGTACTTCCATGACTATGGAAAGCAGGAGAACCGCTACCATCTGGTCCAGCCTCAGTCCATTATCGTAATTCTAGAGAAGATCCGCGAGGCGGACAAGAAGCCTATCTTCTCACTCGTCCGCAAGAATGATAAGAAAAAGTTATTGGAAACAGTTCTCAAGCAGCTGAAGCATATAGCCGAAAGGCAAAACTAAGAAAGTTCATTTCTTTTAACGAAAAACAATGATTGCCTTTCTTTAATTCAACAATTCCCAATTGTATAGCTTTTTTTCATATTTATTATTTTAGGCTAAATCGATTTTAATATGGATTAGTATGTAGTACTCATTTTCTTTTGATTCGATTCGATTCGATTCGATTTGTTTTTATAAAAGACAAATTTGTAATTGAAACTGCTTGACTCGTAGAACGTGTAAAATTGTATTTTCAATTTTGATTTGTATGTACAAAAAGCGCGATCGGATCGTAATATAAACTAAAGAATTATAAATGAAAGAAGGGAGAAAACAAGTAGAGAGAAGCGGTTAAATAACAAATTGTATATAATTATTAGATGTATGTAGCGTACGTGTATGTTGTAGGTATATTCCGCAAATTTTTTAGTAAACTAACTTCTATGTTACGTATATGCATGGTTTGTGTTTCTTTTGTCAACTCTTCGTCTCCAGATGCTTGGGCGCATCGGCGTAGGTGAACTTGAGGCGGAAAGCCTCGGCCAGTAGAACATTGATTTGGCGATCGGACCAGTTGTGTGTTGGCAGATTTTGTAGCAGCAACATGAGACCCTGAAACGATGAAAAATCATCATAAATTGGATAAATAACTTTGATTTTAATGATCTACCTGGAAATCGTTTTGTTGCATCAGCTGCTCCTTCCAATGAAGCAAGAATGCGGCACACACGTACAAATGGAAGAGGGCAAACCCATCGGACTCTGCCAGATATGTGTCCCACAAACGGATGGTGCAGTGCAGCGGTAGTTCGCGTGTCAGCAGATTGTTCATCCAGCGAAATGAGAATTGCAAGTAGTCGACACCATGCGTCTGTAAATGACGGTGTAGATTCACTGAAATAATTCCCAAATTGGAATTATTGTAATTATTACATTGTCAGTAATTATAGATAGGGAAGGGTTATAGTAATTGTGGGATTCAGATAGCAATCATAGAATACATTGCCATTGGATCTTAAAATTTAACAAGATAACCGCAGAGATTGACAACAAGCAGAGCAATATCCATTTATCTTATCGCATACTCGACATGTTTTATCTTCTTAAATGAAAGATATCTTGAGCAGATGTACTCAGATATATCTTACCGTCAATACGTTGTATAAGATCCTTGAGTTGATTAACCTTCTCCTGGATGCCCAGTTGCGCAAAGATGTAGTTGTCCTGAATGCAATCAAGAAACTTGGATAGGCACCAAAACGAGTCCGCCTCGATTATATTACGAGTTCCCTCTGGCAGCGTGGACATGTCATACTTCTCGAGATCTGTGTCCGGCGACAAGGCCTCCTGGAGAAAGACTATGAAGAAGGGCGTAACGAGATCGTTGATTCCCTGAACATAGCCGGAGGCTGGATGTCTGATTGCCCAGATGAAAAGCACTCGCTCAAACATCTCTTGAACGAGCTTCTGCTGGAAGAGCGGTATTTGAGGATTCATGCGAGGCACATCGATGTGAATCTGGCGGTAGGTGTCCTGTTGCGTCTCATCCTGGCTGTCCACCCGGAAGTAATTGTGCCTGAGGTCCTGATAGCCTTGTCGCTTACTCTCCAGCACCGCCATTCGCCGTTCGCTCGAGGGTGGAAGATATTTAGAAAGCAGCCTCCAGCTAACAGCGCGCATCTTTAAGGATATAATTTAAGTTATTTGGTGTCTTAGTCGTTTTTGAAAATAGCTCTGCTCACCTTTCTGGGAACTCCTGACCAGCTGAGTTTCTTGAGGGCCACCAAATCGAGCTGTGGGGAAACGAGAAGTACCTGGAACTTTTCGATCTTCGTCTCATACTCGCTGTCCTGGCAGTTCGAGCTTATCTTCTGAAGCTGCGGCCGACCTGGATAGTTTCGCAATCTTGATCTGTAAATGCAACCCCGATTAATAGCCATGGAGGGTTTCAGTTCTTGTGCTCTTGACTCTAATCTTGCTGATTTGGATTCAAGGGAAGGGCTGGGGAGTGGCATTCAATTAGGAAAAAGGCAGAATTCAGGGCGTTTATCGCAAAAATATTCTAATAATTGTTTTAAACAATGATTGGGAGCACCCAAAGTCTATAGCCGCATTGCTGAGGAATGCACTAAGCAATGCGGGTGCTTACTTTCGCCACCATGCCCCTAGTCTTGTTTACACAACTGCCGACTCCGACTCCGACTCTGAACTTAACTTTCTATTTGACTTCCCGGTTATACTTCCTCAACTCACCTGTTCTCGTTGCTGTCCGGTAGCGTTCGGCGGTCTTCCTTGTTTTCCTCCGCTTGGTTTCTACCGGGCGATATCACATCGGGACCGCATTCGCTTAGGGTCTTGGATGCGTTGTGGTTCTGATTGCTCCGCGAATGAGTTTCAATCACATTGAGGGCCACCGTCTGGGACACTTGGCGAGAAATCCGAGCGGTATCTAAAGAAAAATGGTTTGCAAACAAGTACAATTTTACATCACAAATTGAATTTTAGTAATTAAAGGAAAAATGTGATTTACCTCCGGCTCCGGCTGCTGCTGCTGCCGCTTCCGAGTTGCTAATGATGCAAAACTCATCGTCGCCCGTGTCCCAGGCATCGCTCACCGACTGCTGATAGTCCCGGAAGGTGGACACCATACCAACTCCGAGTCCTATAGGCTTTTCGAGCTCCCGCTTTGGACTGGGCCGTCCAGGCACCCTCCGTCCGCTGTTTTTCCAAAAGGTCGAGTTTGAGTTTGAGTTCGCGTTGGCCAGGACCCCGCCACCACTCGCTCCGCTGACTGTTCCCGACACGGATCCAGTTGCTGCTCCAATTGTTACTGTTGCGGAATCTGTTTTGCTTTTTATTGCAGCTTGCTCTACATTATTATCCATTATACGTCCCCTAGGTCCGATTCGATGTCAGCGTCATTATTTTGCATCTACATACAGTGTGGCCATATTTATATTGAAATTTAGGGCGCTCGGGTCTTAAGAAGTGATGTGGAATTGGCCGTGTTTCAAATTTAATTAATAATACAAATTAATATACTATCAACAAATATGTTTTATTTAGTAAATATCAGATTAAACAAAAAACTCACTTATTCAAATGGGAATCAATATCATTTTTCTCGACTCCAAATACATACTTTAGTATGTTAGTCATTTACTTCTCCCCTGATGTTAAAGATTAGGTAATAATTATGAATTATTAAATAATTAATAGCGAACGTGGAAAACAAGTAGTTTATTTAAATTTATTTTATTTGTCGGATAAATAACTTTTTCGTTTACCTGGAAACTCTGTTTGACATTTTGAAAGTAAAATTAAACGGTCTGTTTAAATGCAAAACAAGTGTCTTTCGGCGTGATAAGAGCGGCAATCAAACGATTTCATTATTTGGAAGAACAATTGCAAGTTTGAAAAGTATGCCATAGAAGCAGTCACTGTTGAGGCTAAAGTCATCCTGATACCACCAACATGCAGAAGCAAGAGGAGGTATTGTCGCGCCTGCGCCAGATACTAAACATATTTTTGCGCGATAACTTTTCCACAACCAACAATGTTTACTTTGAGAAGCTCCTCACGCATTTACAGGCCAAGGGTGAGTGGGTATATCTGCTGCTTCCATTGATAATGCTATTTATTCTTGATCAATGTCTATCCCCAATTAGAGAACGCCTTCGTGCTCCAGGCCCCCTTTGTGGTCGACTGGGTGGACAGTTGCATGACCATGGTCATGGAGGACGTCGATAAAGTTCACCCGAAAGTAGTATCTTTTATGCTCAACCTAACCAGCTATTTGGCGGCCAACGAGTGGATGATTGTGCGGTTACGGGAGCTGGACATTGTCAACAGGTTGGAATATATCAGAAGAGACAACGACGATTTTTTCAATGTTAAAAGCTTTTCTTCAATTTTGAATGTTTTTCTTTCTTAACATTATATTACATTTTTCATTAGACGGCCAAAGGTCATGCCAAAGTTTTTGGAAGAAAAGAATTGGTACAAAAATAAGCTATAAAAGAATGCCAGTTAAGAGTTCTTATAGCTTCAGACTTGAAGAATTCAAACTTAATAGAATTATTCAATTATTAATTGTTTATTCTCTTTTTTAGAACCGTAAAATTTTTACAAATGGATCGTCCCTACAGCCCCTCAATAAAACTGGGTGGCATTCGACTTATGAAGGGGATCGTGGTGTATAGCATGGGGCTGGCTTTCCTGCGTATTCATCGAGCTTGGAAACTGCTCATTGAGTACTCGAACAATGATCACACCGTTTATGTGGTTCGGGAGGCCAGGGAGCTACTGTTCGAGATGCTGTACAAATTTTGCGATAAGCTAAACGATAAGGCGGTTACTCTGGAGTTGCTGGGGGAGATCATGAAGCCGATTCACGATAACCTGTACAAGAACCACGACGGAGAGGGTGAAGCGACTGCCATTCACATAAAGGTGGACGACAACGATCTGCTGCACAAGATCTCCGCGACCCTAGACTTGCTAAGCTATATCCTGCAACAAACTTTAGTGCTAGAAGAGCGAACCAGTCTAGTTGCATTGCTTAAGGAGCACCACGAATTTGATTATACAATTTGGAAGCTAATCGACATGACGCACAATCCATACTTTATCGAGAAAATCTTTACCACGCTGAGTAGCTACAACTTTGCTTTGCTAATGCACGAAAAGCTTTTAAATCCAGAAGCCACCGAACCGCCGGAGGAATTCACCGAATTCGGAATAACATTTTTCAACCTCATGAAATTCTGCATCACCCGGAAGGATGGAGTCAGCTTTGTGAAGCTGGCAGAGCTGAATCATGTACTTTGGAAAAAGCTTGGGACGAAGGCGCCCAAGGAGATTCTTATTGAGCAAGAGCGTGTGACATTTGAGAATCAGCTGATTTGCTTTCACATGCTGCCGCTGCTCTTCTCCATGAAGTATTCCAAGACAGTGGAGGCGGGCAACAAGGTGGAACTGTTTGACGCTTATGTGGTGAAGCTGTTGGAGATTTCTTGTGAGCAAACGTTTCGGCTTTGCTACAGCATGCGCGATGCCTTGTTCTCAGCGGACGGTACGCGCTTGTCTCTGGTGACTCCTGGCTTGGCCAACAAGTGCATTCATAGTTTGCTTTCGCTGGAGAATGTTCTTGATCGCGAACAGGCCGTCACGGTGTGCCAGACTCTGCTGTATGTGCTCCGTGAGGCTGTGGCAATGAACGCCATCGCGAACGACTCACAGGATGATTGCCACAGCGTTAGCAGCGCCGGTAGCTCTTACCTCGAAATGTATCCTCGTGGCACCGAACTGGTCGTCAATGATCCCCAAGTCTTACATTCCGTCATGGTGGGACTGCGCACCCTGATAGAGCGTTTTAAGATAAGTTGGAAGGAGTCGGTGGAGACCATTGGATTAGTCAACTGCCTAGCTTTTGTTTTAGAGAACACCAATATAGATGCCAGAGTAAGGTTGATTTTGTATAAAAAATTATATTTATTAATTGAATTTCCTGTTTTCTATTATTAGTGTACGGTTCAGGCGTTGAAACTTGTCCAGCTGGCTGTGGAGCACTTCCTTTCCCCAAACATGGCTTTGTTAGTAGATAATCTCCAGGGTTCAGCCTTAGTTTGTTTGGGACCCATCATCGTTAAGCGTATGCACGATACAATGTGGGAAGTGCGTGACACCACATTGGAATTAACCACTTCCATTGCTAGCATCTCCCGTGTCAGTACGTAGCTTGTAATTTAAATTTATTATAGAGTTTTACATGATTTGATACTTTACTAGAATTTCCCGCCTTCCAAAGATTCTTAATCGACTCGCAGATACCTCCAATTGTCTACGAAATGGCAAAGAACGATTCAGAAAGCTATGTACGTGCTTCTGCCTTTAAATGCCTTGCGGAAATGGTCTCTATAAACCTCTTGTGGGAGAATGGTCTAAGTCAACTGGATCTTGTGGTAACATATATTCTTTATACTTAAGGAAACTCTTTAAACAATGGTTGATTTTCAGGATCATTTACTGTATGTTTTGTATCGGGAAAACGATGATATTGTACGCGCTGAAGCTGTCATCACTCTGAGAAAGATTTACGAGCACCGCAAGATCCACAACAAGTACAAGAATACGCTTTTCTCAACGCTCAACTATTGTATTGTCGGAGATCACCACTCCGAAGTGAAGATGAACGCATTGGAGTTCTGGCGACGAGAGTTCTACCGACAGTTCACAAACCAAGGCATGATCGACGGCGTCTTTCCCACTGTCACCTTCTCCAAGGAGCAGAAAAAGATTGTCACGCTGACCGAGAAGGAGATCCAGACTAGCATTGCCAAGGTTTTTGGCGAGGTGCAGCAGTATGGCTACTTTGGAATAATAATTAAGTGCCTGCGCGAAGAGCACTCGAAAGATCTCTTGGAATTTCTCATCAAGGGTACCACGATAATGACTGAAAAATTTGGCCAAAATAAGGGTATATTAGAGGAGATCGAGATGCGATCGCCAATGGATGAAGGACAAGCCTCGTTCACCTTCCCATCAGAGAACTCGACACCACCCCCGCAGCAAACAGAACACAAACCCTCGTTGAATCCCAGCGAAGCGGACGAGATTATCGAGGCGATTCTTAATTCCCAGGACTCGCAACTACTAGAGAAGGCTTTCGAGACTCGAATGCAGATCAATGATGATGATGAACCTTCAGAAAAGAGGCATGTAGACGAGTTCTACTACAAGAAATTCGCAATGCCATTGCGCCAGTTCTTCACCGAGCTCAAGGCTATCGATCCGGAAAAGCTTTTAAAACAGCACCAGGAGTGGTTTGAGTGCGAGGAAAGCTTTACATCACTTTTAGATGATATCCTGAGCGCGATAAAACGAGATGATGAGAATATGATTTCGGATTGCTATTAAAACGAGGCGAAGCCTTTTGAAAGTCACTGTGAAGTTAGCTTAAAGTGTTTTTCCTAAACAGAAACTATTTTTTATAAATTTGTATGAGATTTTATTCCACCACCAAATAATAAAGAAAGTGTAATTTAATTTTTAACATAAGTTAAGATAGGCGTTGCAAAATCGGGGATAATAGGTTGCTTTAATAGTTTTTTGTTGTGCTTCTCTATAATTTTGCTAAAATGTTAAGATTAAGTTTATAGTAATTTTTGATTTTAAAGATGCATAAACCAATAAAAATTTATTGTTTACAAATAATGAATATTAGTTACTTAGTTCTTTAGTTCCAATGGTTTTAAAATAATGTTTTTAATTTAAAATTATTAAATATTTAAATCACGCGCTCATCTCTATGACCTATCGGTGTGAAGTAATCGACTAGGCGTTAGGCTCAAACCTTTGGCTACATTTCTGCTCGCACAATCTGGCCACTCGTTTCCGGCGCTGCAGCAAATAATAGCGGATCGCGTTCGAATTGTGAATTGTGCAGCATAGAGCATAAATATTTAAGTTAGCACTTGGCTCGTGGAAGATGCAGTGGCACAAGCGCAGGGCGAAGTGAAAATATGGCCAGTAAATTATGTCATAAATGTGAAAGTGTTCCTCGTTGCGCTGCAACAACAAAATCGAATCGTATAAGTGCAGCCACAACAACACCAACTGCGGCACGCATGTGAAGGAGTACGGAGTACGAGTGGGTAGAAAAAATCAATTGAGAAGGAAAATTGCATTTTCGCCGCCGCCGCGGTCCAAACGAAAATAATTGAAAGAAAAGTGAAATATATATACGTGTATATATATATATATATATATATATATATAAAGTGCGTTCGGGGTGTGTTAGTGTGCGTAAGGAAACCGAGGCGAAGGAGAAGAAGAAGCAGCAGTAGCAGTAGCAGAAATAGCAAAAGGAGACAACAACAACAACAGCAACACCGAGAGAAACCCGCCAGCAACCCGCAACAACAACAATCAAGCAGCCTAATAAAGAGCAAAGAAAAAATGAGTTCAAGTTGTGAAAGGTGTGTGCCGTTACACTACAACTATCATTACAACAAAAACAACAAAACACCAGCAGCAAAAGCTAAAGCAAGCAAAACAACAGCAACAACAACAATTTCCAGACAACGCGAAATGTCGAAATTGTGTATACAATTTATTAAGAAAGCAGGCGGCGCAACAACAATGCAAAAGTGCAGATGCTTTTGTTAAATAAATTGTCTTGAATGCAGAATGCAGCAAAAATTCAATGGGTGGATGGGTGGGTGATGGGTGGGAGGCCGTGACAGAGAGTGACGAGGCAGGGGTGGGCCAGGGGAAGCGCCTTTTGACAGCTGCGTGCGTGGAGTGCGTGTGTGTGTGTGTGCGTCTGAGAGACGCAGTGGCGTAAGCAGGGGGGAATTTTATCAATGGGAAAGGCTTTTAACGGTAAAAAAATTAGTTTGTGGTTATTTTGGCCAAAATTCTAGATGGCAACACTTAATTGACGAGGGGAATCCCTCTTGTGCGACCGCCACTGTCCTAAGCCTCCTGCGTGGGTTACGTCCATTCCGTTACCTTGATTAAATATTAGATTTATGCATTTTTGGGCTCTTGGGCTTGGGTTTGGGTTTTGGGTTTGAGGCTGCTGCAAAATCGATTTTCTGGCAAGGCGCGGCAACAAGCGCCGTCCGCCAAATGTGCCAAAAAGAGAGCCAGAGAGTGCTAACACCACCCTCTCTTCGGTGTAAGTGTGTTGGTGTTGGTGTTGGTGTTGGTGGAAGGACTGCAATTTTCAAATAAGGAAAAACCGGAAAATGTTTGACAAAATGTGTGTGTTTTGTTTGTTTGTGTGTAGAGAAATACCCGAAAAATTGAATGAAACACACACTCGGTTTACGCATAAAGCTCTTTTTTTTTGAATGAAACATTTGTTTGGTTTCTGGACAAACATGGAATTTAGTCTTTGCTTTGCTGGTGTTTTTTTTTTTTTGAAGTATTATAAAAGGGCGTGTATTACCAAATATCTGGTACTTACCGGGCATGAAAAACTCAAGATTTCGAGAGTTCTCTCGAGGGAAGAGCATTCCTGAAATGCTTTTTTTTTCGGCCTCGCCTCGAAAATAGAAGCAATCGCATTTTTATGCCTTATTTATGTGTATTTCTTGCCTCTTGCTTTCCAAAATCTTCGTTCTACATCTTCGTTTTGGATCTTCGTCTTGGATCTTCGTTTTGGATCTGGCCGTGCAGAATAGAATGGGTAGAAATCATCGAGCCACGCACCAAGGACCACATGTACGCCAATCTCACCACTGGCGAATGTGTCTGGGATCCACCAGAAGTAAGTAGAACTCCAAATCTCAATTTCTTAAAAAAAAAACATTAAAAAAATATACAAAAAATTATATGTATCTTTGTATCTAAGTATCTATGTATCTTTGTATCTTTGTATCTTTGTATCTATGTATCTTTGTATCTATGTATCTTTGTATCTAAGCATCTAAGTATCTAAAAAACGAAGTATCCAAGTATCTATATATTTTTGTATCTATGAATCTTTGTATCTTTGTATCTTTGTACCTATGTATCTTTGTATCTAAGTATCTTCGTACCTATGTATCTTTGTATTTATTTATCTATGTATCTATGCTATATCTAAGTATCTATATATCTTTGTATCTATGAATCTTTGTATCTATGTATCTTTGTACCTATGTATCTTTGTATCTAAGTATCCAAGTATCTTTGTATCTTCGTACCTATGTATCTTTGTATTTATTTATCTATGTATCTATATATCTCTGTATCTAAGTATCTATGTATCTTTGTACCTATGTATCTTTGTATCTAAGTATCTTTAATCATCAAATAAACTATTTCCAAGATCCTCCGAGAGGTGCAAATCATTTCTTAAAAAATAATGATAAATATTTCAAAATGTCTGTAAATCTAGGTATCTTTGTATCCATGTATCTTTGCACCTATGTATCTATATATCTATTGTATCTTTGTATCTATTGTATCTCTGATCATCAAATAATCTACGACTATTTCCAAGATCCTCTGGGAGTTCAGTGACCCCTGGGGCAGGGCTTCTTCATTGATTAAATGACTAACTTCCCCGGCTAGTTGTTTAATTATTATTCTGGGTCACTCGTTTGCACAATTTTTGAATGTTTTTGTGTTTGGTTTGCAAATTTCGTAACCCACTTCGACAATCGCCAAGTGGCGTGACCAAGGTTAATTATATTAAAATAACTTTCGGATGATGCGAACGGATCGTAACTATAACTATAATTCTGATATAACCGTTGACGTCGTGTTTTATAATGTTGTCCTTTTTTGAAAGAAAAACTAAACTGAAAGACGAAACTTTTCCTTTTCATGCAAAGCTACACTATATCTTGTTTGCTTACATCTTGTCGTCTTTTTGTGTTTTTTTTTTGGGATTGTTTGGCTAATGCGGCAAGTCCAAAAGGTGTTGCAGGCTAATAACTTTGGTCTCGCCTGCCGGGCCAAGCAGAAACGCAAACATCAGCCAGACTGTCCTCCCCTTTTGGCCCGGAAGTAGTGAAAATTTCATTGATTTTCTTCCTGGCCTGCAATGTCCTCGTTTCGCTCCTGATTGCAAACACATGGGGCATACGATAAAGGATCAAATAATAGGAACAAATCGGTTTCAGACTGGGTTCGTGTATTTTTTTAAAAACCTTCCCTATTTCCTTGACTTCGAGTGTCCAATGCAGGCGCCTGAATTTGCCAAAGTACATGTCCTGCTTCCTTAATGAAAAGGCTTGCATGCAGAGCAGCGTCTGTGGGCGTGATGTCCGTTTTTGACGCCATGATTTAATGCCAATCCTGTGTCCTGCTTCCTTTCCTCCGTTCTGGTGGAGTTTCCCTGCCGTAAAGCCATCTGTTTGCTTCCACTCTCTCCTTGGAATACCCTGCTCGGGTATTTATTTTCGGTTCGGTTGCATTTCATTTCGGTTTCCGTCACTCTCACTCTCTGTTTGAGTCACGGTTATTGGCTTTTGTCCAGAAATGAACTAAGAGGAGAGATAATTCCCTTTAATCGGTTGCAAATAATTGTTATATTTTATATAAAAAATCTATAAAAGAGAGGACATCTTATAGTTTAGTTTCCGAAGCGACTTTTAGTTCTTTAAAATCGACACTTTCTTCTGAAGAAGAGATAACTCCTTTAATCAGAGACAAATATCTGTTTTATTTAATATAAAAAATCTAAAAAAGAGAGTTTTTTTTAAGGATATCTTATAGTTTAGTTTCCGAAGCGATTTCCATCGACACTTCCTTCTCCCTTTTTTTTTTGCTCGTAAAAACCTGCCCCCGTTTTCGGTATCTGATTGCAGTTGCTGCGATGTCGTCGGTGGTGCAATTGTTGCTGCTTTCCCCCTTTGAGGAGGAGTTGAGGAAGTGAATCCTTTTCCACTGTGCCATATATAATCCGCACAATTTATGTAGAGCAGCGTGAAAAAGACATTATTAACGGAGGGTGATCGCAAGCCAACCCACCTACCCGCCACCGTGGCATGCCCACCCGCTACCGTTGCATTCCCATCCGCCACCGTGGCATGCCCCTCTTTTTGTTCTCATTCATTCATTATATGCCACCCCCTCAGTTTTCTAACTTTCTTTAAATTGGCATCATTCAGGTCGGTCTTCCAAGGTTTATTCCCAGTTTTTTTTTGTCTTTTGGCCAAGTTGCAGTTTTTTTTTGTTTTTTTTGTTTTAGAAAAGCAATGTTCTTTTAGTTCCTACAGAGAGGAATGTAAATGGGAAAAAAAGAATTCATTTTTTAGGACAAATCTTCTTAAAATACGCAAAATATTCAAAAAGGAATTCAAAGCCATAATTTTCTCTCTGTGCATCTAGAATATTAGTTCCATTCATTGTACGTGATTTGAAATTTATTCACAGTGTGGACGGTGTCTTCCCTTTTTTTTTTATAACTCAAAATTACCTTCCGCCACCTCCTCCCTCTCTTCTGGGGCTTTGTCAACTTTTTTATACATTTTTTTTCTTGTTTTTTTTTTTTGTGTTTTTTTTGCTCATTTGCCTTTGTAAAACTTCCGGTTGGGAGAGGTGCTTCTCCCTCAGCAACAGAAGAAGAAAGCGCCGCACAAGAAAAGTTACCCACACGTTGCACGTCCATTTGTCCGCTTCACGTTTTAGGTTACAAAACTTCAGGCCTCCAACCACGCACCGCACCGCAAAGCTCCAACCAGAGTCCGGAGTCGCTAAACGATAATGTTCACGTGCGTCCGCCGGCGTCACCAGTCACCAGTCACCCAGAGGGATGGTGCAATCCGCTGGGTAACCAGCAAGCTCCCCAACAGGGTAACCAAATGGGGTCCCTCTTAATATGGTCAGGCCTGGGCCTCGATCTGGGTCTTCCTCGGTTGCTTCGTGCTACGCAATCGTCGAAATATTTCAAAGTCTTAGAAGTTTCTGCTTCTTTGTGGGTTTCTCATACTCATTGTATGCTTTGGGAATGTTCGAATGGAAGAATTCTAGACTCTCTATTCCCGCAATCCTCAACAGAGTCACTGGGAAAGCAGCTCTCCAAGAGGGTAACCCTTGGTCTTCCTCGGGTGCTACGCAATCGTCGAAGTATGTCAAAGTTTTAGAAGTTTCTGCTTCTTTGTGGGTTTCTCATACCCATTGTATGCTTTTGGGGATATTCGAATAGACGAATTCGAAACTTTATAATGAATGTTGGAAGAATGTTCTATTAATATTAATATCTTGGCTCTAGAAATGTAAATACGTTGTAATATTTTCTTTGTCAAAATATTTCATCGTGCTTGGCGGGTTTCAATGGGTATAAGTTGGGCTTATTCGACTAAAAGAATTCTAAAGTTTATAATAAATGTTAAAAAGCGTTGAAATAAAAGTACTTTTTTATCATGAAATAATATTAATATCTAGGCTCTAGAAATGTAAATACGAAGCCTCGATCTGGGTCTACCTCGGGTGCTACGAAATCATCAAAATGTGGATGGGTGGGTTTCAATGGGTTTGGTTTCGGGAATATTGGAATAGAAAAACTCCAAACTTTATAATAAATGTTAAAAAGCTTTAAAATTTTATCAAAAAACACAATCTTTGCTTTGGAAATGTTAAAAACAGAGTATTTTGAAGACCCTTGGACGTATTTCTTGGCCTCATCGCTTGGCTATCGCCCATTGCCTTCTTGGGGCAAAGTGCGGTTTCCTGTTGCGGGCCAAAGTGTGCTTCCGGTTTGCTTGGCACAATTTGAAAGCAATTACCAAGGCAATTAAATGTGCATAAATATTTTGCTAATGAATTTCGACCATTACATAGATTTTCTTGCATGCAGAAAGACATTAAATTATGAAATTCCCCTGAGACAGGAAGCATTTGCATAAAATGATGATACATACCATGACTTGCTATTATATTTTTACCATTATTATATTAATATATATTATTTATTATATTAATATATATTATTTATTATATTATATATATTTTCTCAGTCATATACAGCGATAAGAAGGCGAAGCAATAACGATTATTGGGTCATAATGTCTTTGGTTTTCACTTCCCCTTCTAAAATGCAAACATTTCTTTGTAAAAATTAAACTATGAGGAAGCTATAGAGCTATAGAGCTATAGAAACAAGCTCATATCATAAATAAGTCACAGACTAGAGACTGAATCTATAAATAAAATAAATAAAACCCCAATGGAATCTGCATTTCGATTTCCTCTCGGGAATGTGAAACATGTGCCCGCCCCGGACATCGATAACTGCCTTGCCATAATCTATAAATCGGAGAACTTAATTGTTATATCTTCAGTCTGTTGGCTATATATAATAGATGGGAGATGGTGCGTACTGGAACTTGAAAAAAAAATAAATATTTGCATAAAATGAAACCCCGAATTGGACGGACAAATGATTGCCTTTGACTTGACAACAATTCGATTCCATTGATGGGATCGCACTTTCGGTTTGGAATGGAATTCCGTAGCATTCCTTAACCAATTTTTCAAGAGACACATGCAGACCGTCTATAGTCCCGATTCGCTCTGAGGATGACCTAATTTTACGGAGCGCCAAACAAATATTCTCTGTATTCTGCGGCTCGTTTAATATCATTTGGCTATTTTTTCGTGGCATGATTCATGGGGATGTGTGGCATGTGGCATGTGGCATGTGGCATCCATAACTGACCTCGTCTATTTACAATTCAAACTCGATTACAAATATTGTGCGTGCCTGCCTGCCACGATTCTTTCTCGATCGAAATCGACCCACTTGGCGCTGATTAAGACTCGGAATTGTTTTTCAATAAGGCTGGGCCAAGCCATGCCAGGCCAGGCCAGGCATTGTGGCAAATTGAATGGGGCAGATAACGAAACCGAATGCAATATGTAAGCGATCTGTGGCTGCAACGCAATGAGCTTTAATTGCTAAATTAGTGAGTTTTGATTACGGAGGATGGAGAATGTTTCAAAAATGAAACAAAAAAAACTCAGAACTCATCGCAGAAGATTTCTTAATATAAAATATTTTTATCTGATCAACCTAGACAGTTCCTCATCCTGTTCCTCATAATATGATTCTTAAAATCGATGAATCTTCATCCCTTTGTATAGGCTTTTGATCTTATAATAAAGCACACGGGGCGTATGAGTAACATTTCTTAAGAAAGATATTTTTTTAGCTATAGAATTATGAGTTTGTGAAAAAACAACGCTGATTTTTTTTGAAAATTCTAGAATATCATTCAAAGATGATATATTTTTCTTCCATGAAATGAAGCTTAAACCTAAAAAAGATTCTTAACTCGTCTCTTAAAGCCTTAAAGTAAGTTAAACCTTTTGCTTGTTTAAATAATATTTTAATTAATTCGAAATTACTGCCACAAATGGTCTTTCGTGAGATTAAGATGTAGGTCAGAGACCGACCTCTCCCTTTTACATTGTTTCCATAATTACGAAAAAAAAATATTTGGAATATCGTACAAGGCCGCCAATGAGGTCGCCTCGCTTGATGTTTCTTTTTATAGTCCATCTGGAGGCGCTGGAGGGGATTCAGATTCAGATCATGGTTTTGTGGGAGGGGGGAGGAATCTGCAATCTGGATGAATGGCTGACTGACTGCCGGACTGTCAAAACGCAAGAATGCGAATAGCGTAACGAGACGACATCTCTACTGGGTGGCCTTGCATCCAGCTCCTCCTACCGCGTCTGGTCGCGCCTACAAATTATGCAACACATACAGCATGCAACGCCGGCGTGGAAATGGAAATGAAAACCAGAAATGGGAAGCAGCCATGCCGAAAGAGCTTTCATTTGCAGCAAGCGATGGGCGATGGGTGGTGCTCTCATTGTTGTTGCCATCAGTGGCGAGTTTGTTACCACAACAACAGCTTCGGGCAGGCAGGCAGCATGTGGCAGATTAAAGGCAACAAGAACAACAAACCACCACCCACTCTAGGTCACCTCCTCTTGCCTATCCCTAGGGCGGTTGGGCGATGGGCGATGGGCGTTGGGCGATGGGCGTTGGGCGTTGGGCTAAGCGCATCTGCAGCGCAAAAGTTCAAGGTCAGCGCGCTGCTTCAGCTGCATTTTGCAGAAATAACCCTGACTTCTGGGCGAGATGCAAGATGGAGAGCAGCGGATTAAGCACACGCGCCACACGCCAACAAGGCCACAAGCTAGGAAGGATTGGGTGGGGCTTAGGTGTGGATTAAACCAAAAAAACTTAAAAAATATCAATAAAGATTGTAAAAAAAAAAGCTTAATCCAACTGTTGATTAAAATATTTATTGGTTTTCGTTGAAAATGTTCATCTTTTTGTTGAATTTTTCGCTGTGCATAGGAGACCTGGGAGCCGAGAAGCCTCTCCTTCTTGTCAATCACTTTGTTTGTTGTATTTGTTGAGCAGATAAAACCCTTCTTCAGATTCAGATTATAAATATATATACAACAGGCTTATTGTAGTCACAAGTTTGCTGATTAAACCAGAAGAAAAGCTCTCCAGCTCTCTGAGATACCAAAATAATTTTGCTTTTTTATATGTAATTGTTGGATAATTCAAGTCGGACTTGGTGGGTTTTGCGAAATAGGAAACTCTGAATCTCTGAATCTGTGAATATTTTTGGATCTGGTGTCAGTTCTGAGGAAAAAATAGATTTAGGAAGGAACGTGCTGAAATATTATAGCCACGAAAGAGTAAAACGTGTTGAGGTTTTAAATCTAAACAAGAACTCAGGTTCTTGGTTCTATTTTATATATATTTATATATTTATCAATCAAATGACGTTCAGGAAATAGAAACCCAAGGGAAAGCCTTCTCTGACTCATAATTTGCATATTTAGGTGAAAGAACATCCGGCTGTGAATGTTCTTCATCGATTCAATCGAATGTTTATTCGTATTCATGCGTTGATCTCTCAGCCCACGTGCTCCCCCATGTCAGATGCTTTATCAAGCCATATCAGATCAACATATATATGTTATATATCCACCATTATATCCACTCCTACACAGCTCTCCCCACAAAAGCTTACCACACGTTCCACGTTCTGTTCTCATTCCCGTTCCCGTTCCCGTTCTCGCTTTACAGGATGTGCCAATTAAGCGGACCGACTCATCGCAGTGGTGGGAACTGTTTGATACGAATACCCAGAGGTTCTACTACTACAATGCGGCCACGCAGAAGACCGTCTGGCACCGGCCGAGCAAGTGTGACATCATTCCGCTGGCCAAGCTCCAGACTCTCAAGCAGAACACCGATCCCAGCGAGCGTCGCGACCAGACCACGCCCCAAAAGCATCCTAATCAGCAGCAGCAGCAGCAGCAGCAGCAGAAGAATCCCCCTCAGCAGCCGCAACAGAATCCCCCCCAGCAACCGTCGCCCATGTCGGGACCGAACAAAAAGGGACGTGGCCAGCAGAGGATTACCGGTGGGAATGGGGCGGTGGCCAGTTCCGAGGAGAAGCTGGCCAGCACAGAAGTGATCTCTAGTCCGCGGGGCCGCCAGAGCTTTCGGTAAGTTTCGGGTTGAGTAACCCCTAACTTTGTTTATTTATTTTTTTTCTTCCTCATTTGTTTACATTACGATTTGGGGTGCATCTTTTGCAGCGTCGGCACGGGTGACTCATCCCGGTCCATGGACACTCAGCAGCAGCATCCGCAGGCCTACGGCTCCAGGCGTTCGCAAGGTGAGTGGTTGTGCTCGTTTTTTTTTCGTTTTCATGATGATTCATCCTGGAATCGATTTACACCACGACAGACTCCTGCAATCATTACAAGGAATCGGGAAAGTCCAGCGACTCGAGCCTGTCCAGTGCGCATGGCTACAGGCGCTTCAATGACGGCGGCACTCCGGGGTCAGGGAATGCGGACAACCTGCGCCTGAGCTCCCTGCAGAAGCACCAACGCGGTGGCGGTGGCGGCAAGGACAACGGAGCGTAAGTAGACTTTGTTTTTTTTCCAACCCATCCCATCATCTCTGTCATTTGAATGCTTTTCGCTTTTGTCTTGGGTGTCGGTTGTCGGTTTAGCTTTGAGATGCTGCAAGAGAGTACCAGCTCGCATAATCTGCCCCATGGTAGCACCTCCACATCCTCATCCTATGCCGGTGGCAGTGGCTACGGAGACAAGTACTTCGATCATCAGTTGCTGCCCAACCACATGCAGGGCTACTCCTCCAAGTCGTCTGACATTGCCTCACCAACTCACTCTATCCACACGCCTCAGTCGCAGAAGAAGAAGGTATCCCCCGATGCATCAGCTCCTCCTCCGGCTTTATACAATTACGCACAACAGCAGCATCAGCAGAGAAACGCACAACGGAGTGGCGGTGGAGGTGGAACCGCCGGACAACCAGGCGGTAAATCCTTTGTCGGAGGTAAGAATTTCCAAAAAGAAAATCAAATTCAAACTAAAATTTTAACCCCTTTTAGATCGGGAGTACAAGGTTTCACTGGCGAGGTCCGGAAGCTTCATGTCCTCCTCGATCAACCCTGCCGCCGCCGGACATCACAGTAAATCCTATCGCAAGAGCAGCGCCGAGGCCGCAAACGGAGGGGCAGCCAGCGATGATTCGATGCATGAAAAGTATTTCAAGTCGGTGGAGAACACGCCACTCTCCCGGCGTCGCCACACCACTAATGCGGCAAAAAGCGGAGGCGGTAGCGGTGGGGGAACTGGAGGAGCCAGTGGCAGCAACACAGCCACGAGTACCGCGGGCAGCGGCAGCAGCAGCCATAAGAAGCATTCGAGCGACTCGAGCCCCCAGAGTCCGATTAGTCCGCAGACGAAGAGTTCGCGGCAGGCCAAGACTAGTGCCACCAGTGCGCTGCCCCAACTGCAACTGCAACATTCGCCTCGACTGCAGGAGCCTAGTCACAGCCTCGATCTGCTGAGTCTGGAGAGGATTTCGATTGGAAAGCCAGGACCGATTTCACCGGGAGGCAATGCTGAAAATATCGGCCTGTTGACACATTCTTCGCGTGGCTCCAACGACTCCGCCCGCCAACGCCAGAAGTCCAACAACTCAACGGCGAATCGGTCACAAACACACCACTACCCTGGACAGGGTTCGCTGCGACACAGCGCCAGTTCCAGTCTGGATAAAAGGGGCTACCACGGAGGCGGATCTGGAACAGGAGTTGGCGGGGAAAAGCGACGCTCCAAGCAGCATCACTACCACCAGCAGGCGGACAATAGCGATGTCGAGTACGACAATGGGAATATATCGCCTCTGTACACCAACTGGGATCAGGAGATGCCGCATCTGCTGCCCTTGAAACACTATATCCTCGAGCAGGCGAAACTCTCGGGACGCTACGACTACCGTGGGGGCGATGGAGGCGATTCAGACTCGTATCATTCGGACAGCCAATCGGAACACTCCCTATCCGGTCATGAGCCAGACAACGAGGACTCCGACGGCGGATCGGACACACATGGGGGATACCTGGAGCACAATTACGGCATGATAGACGACTATGCCAATATGGGCGATAGTGTATCCTACTACGCCTATCAGTATCCACCCTATGATCCCGCCGGAAGAGAAGATATGTAAGTTTCAAGATAAATTATAGTTATGATTATATTTAATAAATGTCTGACTCTTCAGCTCCGACAATGTGGAAGCTGTGCTAGAGGGAATCGGTGGCAATGCCGTAGAATCCTCGCCGGCAGCTGCTCCTAAGCCAAAGCCTCGCTACCAGATCTCATACTACGACACCGTATCGCATAGTCCATCGGCCGGGGGCGGCTACCATGGCCAGCAGCTGTATTCGAATACTCCGCCGTACACCAGCCACGGACATGGGGGACACCACGTTCCACCGCCGACGCTGCCCAACCAGCAGCCACACCACCAGCAGCACCAACAGCAGCTCCACTTGGATCCCAGCGACGCCAAGCAGACTCAGTCACAGACGTTACCCTCACCCAATCGCCAGATTTCCCGGCTGGCAGGAGCTGGACATCAGGTGGCGGGATCGGGCTCTAGACTGGGATCGGGAACAGCCACATCAACCAAAGAAGACGTTATCGGTCAGCAACAGACTGTAGTAGGGGGTGCGCCAGCCAGTCTGTCCCGGGGCAGTCATAAACTGGCACCGCCTTCGCTGAAGCCCACCATTCAGCAAATATTCCCGCCCAGCGATCGGGCACCGGGTATGGGAATGGGAATGGGCGGCACCACTCTAGCGTGTATGAAGGAATGTGATATCGAGAAGTTCGCCGCCGACAATCTGAATCTGCACTCGAAGGGTCTCTTCCGGAAGAAGGCTTCGGTTAGGGACATGCTTAGCTGGACAGCGGAGGCCATAAGCAGACCAATGCTGGCTCTGTCCCGGGACAAGGCGGACAAAAAGACGGCCATCGAGATCTTTAAGCTGGTGCAGATCTACATGGCGGATCGCAAGGCGCGCTTGGGTATGACCCTGAATTCGGTGGCAATTGATATCATTTGCGCATCCTTGCCTCAGCAGCAGTAAGTTTACTAAATTTATTGTTTATTTTTATTGTTTAATTACGTTTAATAAAACCTTTCATGATTCATTTCTAGGTTAAGGGATGAGCTGTATGTCCAGCTGTGTCGTCAAACAACGGAGAACCCCAAGCGGGAGTCGCTTATCCGAGGTTGGGAGCTTATGGCCATTTGTCTCTCCTTTGTACCACCCTCGCCCACGTTTCAACCCACTCTATTAAAGTAAGTTTTAGTTATTGATAGAGAATTATTCTACGAATTGATTAAGATATTTCGCTTAAGAACGGGATGATTATTGGCAAAAGTAGGGCCTGCACTGGGGCTCATATTGTCAGTTCCAGTTGCAATCCTTTTTTTTTAAGGGGATCCTCAGGAAAAAAAATAAGAAATTATTAAAAAATTAAGAGTTTCTTAGATTTTGATGCAGATCGATGGGGAATCGATCCACAATTCTTTTGGGGTATTTTATTTAAGAATCAAAGGGTTTTTGACAAAGATATGGCCACCGAAAGCGGCCATATTGGCCCGTCATCTTTTGGTTCCCATTTTTTGAAGGAAGTCCACCGGAAAAATGTATAAAAAATTAGAATTGATAAAAGCCAAGAACTTTTGATGCAAACTTGTAGGGAATCGATACACAAATCATTTAAGATGTTCCACTTAAGAATCGGATGCGTATTGGCAAAGATATGGCCATCCAGGGACGCCATATTGGGCCACCATCTTTACTTTCCCATTTTTCGAAGGAAGTCCACCGGAAAATTTAGAAAAAAATTTGAATTCATAATAGCCAAGAACTTTTGATGCAAACTTGTAGGGAATTGATGTACAAATCGTTTAAGATATTTCTCTTAAGAATCGGATGATAATTGGCAAAGAAATGGCCTGCGTTGGACCACATATTGGTCCTTCGGAAATTTGGGAAGGGGATCCATTAGAAAATTTGACAAAAAACATAAAATTTCAAGAAAAAGGAATGGGTTTACAAATCGATTAAGGTATTCCACTTTAAAATCGGATGATTATTGGAAAAGATGTAGCCTGCCTTGGGGGTCAAATTATATTTTTAATGCATTTATTTTTAGGGGAATATAGAACTTTTTTTAATGCATATCTTCTTTCATAGCTATGTGAATCGACATCGCGATCCCTCGTTTGGCACCAGTTTTATGGAGGTGAGCAAATGGCCTATCCACGTGCAGATCTCTCACTATGCCACCGTCTGTTGTCGTCGTTTGGATCGCATTGGTAGCAGCGGACGTAGATTGGCCAAGAAGCCGACAGAGGACGAAGTGGAACAGGCTCGGGTAATAAGAAGCTTACAAAAACTAAGAATTATGGAAATAAAAAACTCTCAAATTACAGCAACAAATCCTGCGGAATAGCATGTTTGGTAACACTCTGTCTGAGGTGATGGAGCTTCAAAAGGACAAATTTCCTTTCCGCAAACTGCCCTGGATCCAAACTACATTATCCGAGCACGTACGTTACTTAAGTGACCTCAACAAAGCGAAAAGAAACTTAATTTTAATGTAACTTTCAGGTTCTACTTCTTAATGGAAAGCAAACCGAAGGTATCTTTCGTGTCTCTGCGGATGTTGATGAGGTTAACTGCATGAAGAATCGACTGGATCGGTGGGATGTTCCTGACTATAAAAACACATTGGGTAAGATACCATTTTTAATTATATATTCCATATAATAAACTCTAATTTTCACTCAAAAGTTGATGCCCATGCGCCAGCCAGTCTACTGAAGCTGTGGTACCGCGAGTTGTACGATCCGCTTATACCGGATGCCTACTATGAGGATTGCGTTAACACCGAAGATCCCGACAAAGCCAAAGAAATAGTTAATAAGTTGCCTGAAATTAATCAGTTGGTAAGATATTATCTTTATTATAATTAAAAACTTCAACAGAGTAATACAAATTCTCTAAAATTTTAGGTTCTAACGTATCTAATACATTTTCTGCAACAATTCTCCAACTCGGAGGTGGTTAGCTGCACCAAAATGGACTCCTCGAACTTGGCTATGGTGTTTGCACCGAATTGCCTGCGCTGCACCTCCGACGACCCCAAGGTGATACTGGAGAACGCGCGCAAAGAGATGTCCTTTATGCGCACCCTCATCCAGCACATGGACACGTCGCGCGTGGCCAACCTGGTCTAAAGAACTGCAACAGTAGCTCCTACCTAAGAACCTCTCTACCCATATGTAAACGTTATTAACCTATCTTAACTTACCAACTACCTACCAAAATCTAACTTACACTCAATTTATATTAATGCCAAGGTTGCCGAGCGCGGAATCCTAACTCCTACTTTAACTTTAACTCGTTTTGCTACTCGAATTTTCTTACTAATTGCCACCAAAAAAAAAACAAATACGGACTCATTTTAGTTTCGTTATGTCTAGGCAGCTTGTTAAGAACAAACCACAAATACTCGAAGATCTTGTAACTCGTAGTGCTTTTTCAAACCAAAAATAACCGAAAGAGATGAATCCAATCCAAAAGTGTAAACTTCAATGTGTGCATGCCTAGTTATGTGTCCAATTGTAGTTGAATTAATTTATTTTGCATTTTAACAATTGTTTTCTTTAAATGGAATTTAAATCAAAGCAAGTAAGCAAATACTCAAAGCAACTCTAACTCTCAAACAAAATGTGAAGCAAAGCAAACCTTGAACAACTTCTTGCGAAGCCTATAAATAGTTATAATATAAAGCTAACGATAAATTAAATTAAATTCTATACATTATAATGTACACTGTATGAAAGATATAGGGCGGACGGAGAAACAGAGATGTGTGAATCAAATGCAATAAGATGTCAATGAAAAAAACTGCTTATTAATTACTTGCAGCCAACGTAGTGCTATATACAAAATATTTGTTCATTTGCATAAATAAAAGAATGAAAATAAATTAATAAACCAATGTTCAAAAGATAATTTATTTAATAGGAGGGTTTAAAAGGAGGAGAACCTAACCTTAGACTTGAAATTAAAATGAGAATATGTTTTCAAAACCTTATCTAAACACATGTCCTTTGAGAGATTAAAAATTTAGTTTGTGGTCTTCCATCGCTATAATTAATGCGCGTTGGGAATATTTATGCCCAATTTTGTAGCCATTTGAAACCGTTTGGCTCCTGATAATTGCTAATAATTTAGCGTCACTTGACGACCATAATCCCTCCCAGGCCACGGGTTTCTTATCGAAGAGCGTAGTTTGTGGCAGAAGACCTCGTCAATGCCTCCAATTGGCCGCATTTACTTATCACAACAAAATTCTTTACCAAAACTTGTTGTTTGCATTTTTATCATCATTCATTATTCATTATTCATTATTTTAGTTGAATTTTATATAAAGTACAAGATAGTTTGTGAATGGCTGATATTGCCCTACCATTGACAATTTTCACCTCCCACCACCCATTCATTTATAGATATATCACCTTGTGATGTGTCACAAAATGGCCGTCGCACCGGGTGCAAAATATTATATCTTGTCGTCCACTAGGATTTGGATAGGGATTACAAAACTGACTGTCTGATAGCGGAGAACAAGTGTCAGACCACGGTGAAGCAGCATATTGTCGGGTACTAGGATTATAATCGAAATTCAATTTCCATATCTTTAGATAACATTAATTATTCCAACAGCAACATCATGGCTTATGTAGTAGGAAATTGAATCACTTTAGACATCCGGGAAATATATATAGTATTTATCTTTAGTTTATATAATATTATAGTCGTAGTTAAAGTTTATATATTTTCCATTATTTCTATAAGTTCGTTAAAGTTTCCATGCGACTATTTTGCTATTTTTAGGTATTATAAATATTAATCAGCAATCGATTGGCTGTGTTTTACTGCCTCTATCATTGACGAATCCCCCGGAAAGTTCTATTAGAAATTTTTTAAATCACTTGTACTTCATTGGAAGCCTATCAAGTTGAATAACTTTATTGCATATGTTTATCACCTGAATTTGAGTCATTGTGTGAAGAACTTTCCCCTTAAATTTTGGAGAGTCATAAGACTCTATGATCGTCAGACAATTACGACAATTACTTTAAATTTCTGATAATATTCCGTAAAAGGGTGTGAAATGAAAACAATCCGCCTTTCCACCTAATTTACTAACCGAAACTGAAGATTTCCATTGTTCCTCGAACAGACCACAAAAGTTATCTAGAAGATACAACAAATTTTGTAGGACAACCTGAAAAACTATATCTATCAGAGAGGTACATAGGTAGGTATGTAGGAGTAGGTATATATCGGTGAAGTTGTTAAATCGGCAACAAAAACAACAATTGGAGGCATTTATAGACTTTCGGTTTTGGGTATGGGTATGGGTTATTTTTTTTATCACCCGCCCAAAGGCCGAAATCAAAAGTAATCCATCATCTGGGAGGCTTTACGGGGAGACCGAGTACAACTGATAAGACACCCCCGAAATATCGCCCGGAATTCTCTCATCAACTACAGTTATACACAGTTATACGAACGCATAAATATGGAGATAACCAAAAATCATAACACAAACTCGATTACTCAATCAAAGTGATATCTTCGCCGGAGAAGGACATTTCCTAGGGAGGTGGTTGGCCAAAAGGGGTTGGTAATTTTAATTTGTTTACAACAACAATCAACAAATGCGGAATCCCAATAATTGAACAGTAGTAGTGCCTCCTAAAGGAACCTCCTGGTTTTAGATGTCGATGCTTAGGATACTCTTTGTTTTCTACGATGTTTCGGAAACTTTGATCCCCATTTAACCCGACTTTGTAAACAATTTATCTTAGTAAATTCTAATCCTTTTTACTTATAGAATAGTATAGAATCCACTCAAAAACAAAATATTTGATATTTTTATTTATTTTAGATTGTATTTACTTTTCCTCTTACATTTTCTATAATTTTAAATATATATTCCGCTTTATTAAATAAAAATAAGTAGTTGTTATAGTTCTGTAACTTTAAATTGAGAGACCAGTTAAGGAAATGCAAGAAAGCTAATACTGATTAATAAGATATATCCTTTTCAAGTCTCGCAGATTTACCATTTATTTGGATACAAATTACAATAACTTCTGCAGTTTTATAGAAATATGAAAGGTTTCTTTAAAAAAGAGTAGAAGGTAAAAGGATATATTTTATATATATTTTATAAAGGATAATGAAACGTTCTATATATTGTCGTTACCCGGAAAGTAAGGTACGAAAACGAATCCAAAAGCACCTAGAGCCGAGACCAGGTAACGATACCGATAACGGGTGATTAACAATTACTCGATCAAACGAACCGACCCGCCGAGTGGGAGGTGGTTACCGGGTGGTGCGGATGGGGGTGCGCCGGTGGAGCTGGGTTGGTTGGCAGCTCAATAAGCGCCCGACGGACTGTGATTTATACGACGGAGGACGGGATCGGATCGCCGATTGGGTGTCCAACCAGTACCAGTGGTACGAGTAACTGCGTCGAGCTGTCGTTGTCTGCCGATTGGAAATTGGAAACTCGAGTGGATGGAGTGGAGTGGAGTGAAGAGCCATCGAGCGATCGAGCCACCGAAGAGCCCAACCAACCACCACTCTTATCAATCGATGGCCGGTAGCAGGGCATTATCTTCTCCATATCTGCCAGTGTATGCGTATCTACATACCGCTCTATTATTGTTAATATTGATATCTACCCATTAGCACAACATTATAGGTACAATCTATTATATTCTGTGAAATCAGATTTTGTACAATTTATTGGGCTCAGGGCTCTACGGTGACTTCTTCAATTCCCGACATTAGTTCACCGCCTGCGGCCATCGCAGTCGCTTCGATCGCTCCGAAATTCAAACGCTATCTTTGTAATTATAAAGCTAAACCAAAATAATGGATATCACAACCAAGTCGGGCAAGGCCGCCTTCTCCATTGAGAATATCTTGGAGCAAAAGACTCGCACAGTTCACAGTCCGGCCGTGGACTCTGTCAATCGGATTCAATCGCGTCGCGGTTCCTCCCAAAGTCCTCTGACTGGAACTTCCGTTTCCCCTGCCAGTGCAAATGTAATTGCCTTGCCCAAAGCCACCATGGCCATCAGCGCATCTCCCACCTCGTCCACCACATCAGCATCCGTCTCCAATATCTACGATCTATCCCGCGAGGCAGTAGCCGCCCAGTACGCCCTCAAGAATCTGGAGTCCAGTCCGGTGCTGGCACCCACCACGTTGCGCTTCAATCCCATCTACCCGGATCCCGCATCGCTCTTCTACCAGCAGGTCCTCAACCTCCAGAAGAATCCCTCGCTCTTCATGCCTCACTTCCAGGCGGCAGCCGTGGCAGCAGCAGCCGCCGTCCAACCCACCGCCTATTGTGATCAGTATAGTCCTTTCGCCATGGATTGCGAAGGTAGGTTTATTAACACTTTATTCTAATTAACTTAAACATAAGCAATTGTTATTAATCTTAAAGGAATGTTTAAACAAGATCCTTGACCTAGTTATTTCTTGGTTTCTTAGGAAAAGAAGGGTGTATTCTTCTAAACAAAGAGTTAAGATTTGTAGACCTTTTTTTATAGCTACTTGTACTGTTCTAAAACTAATTTGAATTACACAATATTAAAAGGAAATTAGCATGAAATCGAAGACCTTCGAACCCCGGATATGAGTCAGGAGTATATCATATCTGGTATTATGAATGAATGAGCGTTACAATTATCAATTAAAGAGTGAAATGCTGATAAATGTTGAAAAATTCGTATCTATAGCAAAGTGATATTTTAATTCCCTGAAGGAAAGCCTAATTCCCGAAACTTGCCAATAGACGGGGAAGCACCATGGCAGACCCGAGGGATCTTAATTATTATAAATTTTCTCACACTTTTGGCCACAACTTGGATGGATCAAGAACTTATCTATCTGACAGTTTCCAAGTTCAAGTCAATGAACTACGGAATGTTAATGCCATAATCGCCTTCCGTCAGGCTGACATATGGAAATTGATCGACCATGGGAATGGTGTGATGTGAAATCCTCATTCAAATTGAGTCTTAACTAGCCTAAGTCCAGAGTGTCCAAAACAAGCCACCAAATGAGATTACATTACAATGAGATCCCACCGAAAAATGGGCCATAAACATGATTAATGTGAAGCCCCCCCGTTTGTTTGCCAGGAGGGTGTTTGTCAAAGTCAAGTGTTGGCGCCAATGCCACTCGAATCTCACTTTCTCTCCTCCACCCACAATTGCATTCTGAATGCAATGTAACGCTAGATTAACCCATGGAACATTTATGAAGGGGGTTACGTCTTTCCCGATAGTGTCCGCCGCCGCCCCAATTCCACCCCAAAAAATATTTTCGGTGGCCTTATCGATATGACAAATATTTGAAATTGAGGTGAGAGCCATCGGAAGTCCAATAATTTTGGGTCCTATTAGGGGTATATGGGAGTCGGTGGGAACCAAAGTTTGACAGTTTGGCATTATTTAAAAGGGATTACTTTAAAGCCAAAGAAATGCTATATAGTACATCTTGTTTAGGTTAATTTTAGATGTTGCTGAGGGATAATCCCTTACAATTTTTAGATATAGCTATCACATTGAGTTATTTGAAATCTTGAAAAACCAAAGACATCTTCAAAATATGGTTAAAATTTTTTATGGACTGTTCGTTCGATCAGTTGAATTCAGACAGGAAAGGCCTACCTATTATTTACCCACTCCAGATCCAGTGTTATTCGAATTTCCGATTTGTGTTGGCTTATCTAAACAAAAAATGCTATTAGAGGCGATTAATAGGCGCTGTCCATCATCTTATAGCTACAATTGGTATTTGATTTTGATAAGCTCGTTGCTTGTCGCCTCGGAAAACAACAAAAAAAAAACGAGTACCTCATATAATTTTTGTACTTTATTTTGAACACGCACATTATAAAATAATAACAAATTCAATTTTCAATGATTAAAAAGGTGGTAAAGAATAGGAGTATCATTTTCGGGTGTGTGGTGTGAGAGGTCTGGGAGGTGGCGGCTTATCACTGGGTACGCCACTTAATAAAAATAACCGTTAATAAGTCTATTTGTAACAATTTAAATTATGACACCTTTGCAATAGACTGTTATTTATTTAACGGCTTTGGAAGTTCTATAAAGTCTCTAGTATAGACATACATTTTTCCTCCATGAGCTAAGATAGTCCCGAAATATGAGATTTCGAATAGTTAGGATTGTTCGAGGAGCGTAATTCAAACGTTCAACAAGTGCGAATTTCCGTTACGTCAACACGTAGAGTTTCTTATCGCTGATATTGCTGAATGAACATTCCAATATATATATATTTTCATATTTATATATATATATAGAAGGTGGCCCTAATCGGATTGCTTGTCGAGCGGCAATTGATTTGGGTCGATTACCCCGGAATCTCTCGAGCTCAGCCAAACTCCCCATCGATCCATTTCGCATTTCATTGGTGACTTACAAGTGGGCGTTGACATATAGAAAATTTCCCGATACCGATACTGATATATACTCACTCATACACATCTCCCCTCCGATAAGTCTGATAAGAAGTTGGGGGCGGTGAATGGCGAATGGGGCCACCAATCAAAATCAAATGATTATGCCACTTGATATCGTTAATTAAATAATTCAAGTGCTTGGGGAATATGAAATATTACGTGTAACTATACTAGATGTCGTTATATTCTAACTTATTCGAAACTTTCTCCGTAGGCTTCCCCAATCCCGCCACCGCCGCAGCGGCTCTCTACTGCAACGCCTATCCGGCGGCCAGCTTCTACATGTCCAACTTCGGAGTGAAACGCAAAGGCGGCCAGATCCGATTCACCTCCCAGCAGACCAAGAACCTAGAGGGGCGCTTCGCCAGTCACAAATACCTGTCCCCCGAGGAGCGTCGCCACTTGGCCCTCCAGCTGAAGCTAACGGATCGCCAGGTGAAGACGTGGTTCCAAAACCGAAGAGCCAAATGGCGACGGGCCAATCTCAGCAAGCGTAGTGGTTCCGCCACAGGCGGAGCTTCATCCTCGGCTTCCACCTCAAGCTCCAATGGTGGAGCATCTGCCTTGAATCTGGGAAATGGTAGCCGGAGTGGCCAGCAAAGCGACGAGGACGATCGTATGTTTCTGTCCGGGGATGAAGAGGATGACGATGACGAGGATGAGGATGCCGAGGAGGTTTCAGCTAAACCTGCCGCCAAGTGAAGCTCGAAGATTGATCAACTTACTCATAAGATAGTTTAGCTTGTAGTTAGGTTAAATAAATTTATTTTAATAGAAGTACAGTGAGAGTTTTGTGAACAAGGATTGTATTCCTAGTGGAACTGGTAACTGTCCAGGCAGGCGCAATTGGGCAGAGTGCATCGCGGTGCCAGGTTGGAGAGGTGACCCATGGTCACCGGAAAGGAGAGCGGCACAAACCACTTGGGGTAGCCACAGATGGCGGCAGCAGCTGCCGAAGTGGTGCTCCCAAATGTCGGTGGCTTCAGCTCAACCATGGATTTATTCTGGTACTGCAATAGAAGATGTTACAAAGTGTTGGAAGAGCTCGTAATATCTGCCCACCTGATCCGCCACAACAGGTCTGAAGGCACTGCTCCTTTGAGGCATGGCCAGAGGGAGAGTGGATAGACTTGATCTTGAAACCTCCTCAGTCGTGGATTTCCTTGCCTGGGAAACATTCTCAATGGCACGGATCAAGTCGAGATCACAGCGCTTGAGGACCAGCTCCAGGACAGACCGCTTCCGCTGGGGAAACAGCTGGGCCAGCATGTCGATGGCTGTTTGGGAAACAGTCTCCCGTCGCCGCTCACTCAAATCCTGGGAAACAACCGGCGGTTCGCTGTGCTCCTCGTTTTGTAGCTTCAATTCCTTTGTCAACGGTTCTCCCTCCTGGTCGTCGTTCTTTTTTAGACTTGGAGAACTTGGCTGGGTCACGGTCATCCCAAAAATATTGCCCGGCGGCAGGGCATCGATGGAGCGACCCGTTTTGTTGGCCACCAAACGCAATGCAATCGCATCCTCCACGGCCTGCTGGCGCTTGAGGGCGACCTGAAAGACCACAAATGGAAATTAATATGCGACAAGTGAACATCTTCAGGACTGTGTGCTACTGTTTGACTTTTCCGCAAATAAAATTCCACCCGAATTCCTTGGGGTATCTATAAAATACACATGTATTCGATTCATCTAACCCCACGGAGTTAATGAAATGCGAGACGCAGTAACACTTGTGCAAACAGTTTTGGTAAGCGGATATTTTGGTCGATTTGTTCCCTCGCTTTGACAACTTTCCATCATCATCACCGAAGGCGACTGGTTGTCCGGTTCCTCGTGTTCTGTTTCATTGGTCCTTGGTCCTGGGATTGGAGGTTGTTGATTCAAGGATTTACCCCAAAAAAAGGGTCTCTGGCCGTCGGCTATTAACGTTTCGAATTAGGGCATGACCAGATTCTAAGCCAAAGATAATATAAATGGATATCTATCTATTTTTGTAAGAAATCTGGTAATTAAATTCAGCTACACAGATTGATTAAGTCGGGTTCGAATTGGATAAATAGTTTTATTTCCTTTATATCTAAAATATTATACCAATTTCAGGAATTAAGGAAGTTTAATATTTCTAGATATCACTTTAAATTCATTAATATTTTCTTAACAATCATCATCGAAACTAAATATATGTATACACAGTTACAATAATATAGATTTTTTCATAAATGGGGATCAGCTTCTTGTTAAGCTGGATTGGCTATAATTAGATTAATCACACTTATATCTATCTCTATATAATCTTAAAAAGAACTTGGGATTAGGAGAACTTTGAACATAATAGAAAATATGTTTTAATATGAAAATATATCCTTTTTACCAACCTGAGCAGCCATAATCCGCTGTCTTTCGAAGATCAAGATGCATTTGGGGCACTTGCAGTTCTTGTAGGTGCAAAGTTTCTTGTGGCCTCTTAACTCGGAAATAATCCCGTGATTACGACATCTGGCACACTTGGGCACCCGGTTGTTTACCTTAACTGGCTGAGTTTCAACTATTTTCAAATTCTTAGAGCTAATTGCGAGCCGAGATCGCTTCGAAGAAGACACAGAATCACCAATAGACTCACTGCCGCCACCGATACTGGCCATTGCAAGGCAATCGTTTATTAGATTATAAAAGATAATTGCACAAAAAGTTGCAGCTTTCAAAGAAATAGCTGTGACTTAGTTGGTGGTCCGCGAAAAGAAACTAAATTTTGGAAACACTTGGCTCAAGGATCTGGAATTGTTTCAAAGGACTTTTGTTCAACGCCAAAACTTTGTTGACTTACGCAGGCGCTTTGACTAAAGGTTTATTTTCCAAACTTGGAGCCATTTGATTGGTGGTTGATAAGTATTGGACCTTCCCATTATAAATGGCGGGTATGCAATGTGGGTGGAGCTTAAATTTAAGTTTTTTATGTCCTTTTGGGGTTCATGGGTAAAAGTACCTAAAACTTACTGAAGTAAAAGACACTTAAATTTTAGATTCATAGGATTGCTTTTAACCGTTGGAATATTCTCTTTTTTAATAAAACTTATGCTTTTCTAATGAAGTTAATTGTGTAATTTGAATTTTTACCATTTAAATAATTTTAGAAGTGGCAACTCCTAAAAATAACGGCCATTGTAATCTGGCAGCTCTACGAATGCGGTATTAGTTTGGCGCCCTCACTGCGGTCACTCTACTGTTAACCATCTCCTCCAATTGGACGTGTTTTCTGATTGGAGTCGCTGTAGCACGTGTACATTATATCTTTATCGCTTATATTAAAAATATAGAAATATGGTGTCACAGAGTTCAGATAAAATGCGGGCTCTAGCCCTTAAGCTATTCGAGATCAACGCCTTCAAATTCGGTAACTTTACGATGAAGGTGGGCATCAACTCTCCGGTTTATTTTGATCTCCGTGTAATTGTCAGCTATCCGGATGTGATGGTGAGTTCCGTAGCCACCTCTATCTAAATGTACTTAATTTTAAATCACGAGGTAATCCCTAAATACAGCAAACTGTCTCCGATCTTCTGGTGGAGCACATCAAAGAGAAACAACTGACCGCCCGGCACGTGTGCGGAGTTCCGTATACGGCTCTTCCTTTGGCCACCATCGTGTCCATACAGCAGGCCACACCCATGTTGGTGCGACGCAAGGAGGCCAAGGCCTACGGCACCAAGAAGCTAGTGGAGGGAATCTTCAATGCCGGCGACACCTGTTTGATTGTCGAGGATGTGGTAACTTCTGGCTCCAGTATCCTCGATACAGTTCGGGATCTCCAGAGCGAGGGCATTGTGGTGACCGATGCTGTGGTGGTGGTGGACCGAGAGCAGGGCGGCGTAGCCAACATTGCCAAGCATGGCGTCAAGATGCACTCGCTCTTCACCCTCTCATTCCTGCTGAACACCCTTCTCGAGGCTGGCCGCATCGAGAAGTCCACCGTGGAGGCAGTGGCCAAGTACATAGCCGCTGTCCAAATCAACAGCGATGGCTCGTTCGTTGGAGGAGATAAGGCCGAAGCTGTCAAAGGTGCGTATGCTCCTAGTTGCGGGTGTAGATACTTGGACAGATAGATAAAACGCTGAAGAGATAGTAGGTCGGGTCCGGTATCCGTAGTTTTATTCAATTAGGGGACCCCTGGTCATAAAATGCCTAAATTTGCTTTCCCGCAATATAAAACCAGCCATAAACAGCGGTGCGGTAACCCAACCTGGTGTCTGGATCAAGTTCGAGGGAAGGCGGCACGTGATTCCGGCCACAGATCCACTCAATTATGCCATGCTTATCAGGCCACTCGACGGACGAGCTTCTCCAATCAAGCCAATCTCTGACGGTTCTTTGATCTCTTTCGAGTGTTCTGACAACCGGTTTTTCTCTCTAAAACCATATATTTTTTCATCGGACTATAACTAAATATTTATAAATGAGTTCCCTTTTTCAAACAAACAAAATTAATTTTGAAATGCTTGCAATTTTTTTCAGAATGAAGCTTACTTTGGGTAGAAATGCCATATAGATTAGCTTGTATCTTTTAAATTTATTTTTATTTTAATTAAAATTTTGCATTCCAGTGAATGACTTGCAGCGCACCAAACTGACCTACGAAAGTCGCGCCAACTTGGCCAAGAGCCCGATAGCCAAGAAGCTCTTCAACCTGATAGTCAGCAAGCAGACGAATCTCTGTCTAGCTGCCGATCTCACCCGGGCGGATGAGATCTTGGACATAGCCGACAAGTGCGGTCCGTACATCTGCCTGTTGAAGACCCACGTTGACATTGTGGAGGACTTCAGCGAAGGATTCATCAACAGCCTGAAGGCCTTGGCTCAACGACACAACTTCCTGCTGATGGAAGATCGCAAGTTTGCGGATATTGGCAACACCGTGTCGCTGCAGTACGGAAAAGGCATCTATAAGATATCCAGCTGGGCGGACTTGGTCACGGCCCACACTTTGCCGGGTCGCAGTATTCTGCAGGGATTGAAGGCAGCTCTGGGCGATGGGGAAGCCAAGGAGCGCGGTGTATTCCTTCTCTCGGAAATGTCAGCCAGTGGAAACCTGATTGATGACAAATACAAGGAGAGCAGCAATAAGATCGCCACCGAGGGAGCCGATGTGGATTTCGTGGCTGGCGTGGTGTGCCAGTCCTCTGATGCCTTCGCCTTTCCTGGGCTGCTGCAGTTGACACCCGGCGTAAAGATCGACGAGAGTGTGGATCAGTTGGGCCAGCAGTACCAGACCCCGGAGCATGTGGTCAAGGAGCGAGGAGCCGACATTGGAGTCGTGGGCAGGGGCATCATCAAGGCCACTAACCCCGAGAAAGCAGCCCAGACCTACAGGGATCGCCTGTGGGCGGCCTACCAGGACCGAGTGGCTAAATAGAATCTTCCTATTCCTTCCTAAACTAAGTTCAAATTCCACAAATTGGTTTCGGTTACCCCGCAGTTAAACCCAACACAAAAACAACCAGTTCTTTCCATGATTTTAAGATGCATTTAAGATGAAAATTCCTTCGAAACTAACAGGTGACAAACATAGTTTGTCGTAAGATAAGATTTACAACAAATATAATGGTGGCTAAATTAGCAAACAAAATGTGAAATGCCTCAGGGTTGAGGCGATGTTCCGCCGGAATGAGTCCGCCTTTCAATACGAAGCCAGGCTCTGCAAGACGTAGCTGTAGTCCCCGGAGAGATCGTCCTATAAAGAAAGTGGGGAGAGCAGAGGAGCATGTTGATTTTGATGACCATTTTCTTTTTCTTCCGGTGTATGTAAGATAAATTTATTAGTTAATACAAGCACAAACGATTCAAACGATTACTATGCTGAATAATTTACAAAAACATGTATACAAAATAAAGTACGTAAAAAGTTATAAATGGACGTTTTTTTTTTAAATATAGCACAAGGGGAAATACTACGTTGGTTTCTTTAACATTTACGAATTGGAATTTTGAAAACACATCACAACAATAATATCATTTTGATTCACTTTGTTCGCCGTTTAAGTTATTTTGGAAATGCAACTTTAATGAAATATATATTTTTTTTGGTATTTGGGAGTATTGCATATACGTATATATGTTCGTGTTCTGGATCTGGATCCGCTCTACCAAGCAGTAAGTGTGACTAGAACGTATCCAATATCGGTCTCGGCATCCTCCTGTTGTTGTTCGTTGGGTTTATACGATAAAGATAAAGCGTGAAAAAGAGCAAAGTGTCAGAGCATTAAACGCGTTTACTTTGTATACATGGCTTAAGTATTTGATTTACAAACGAAATGATTTCAAATTTTAGTGGGTGTTTTTTGCCAAAATTTATGAAAACTGATCATTAAAGCTTTGATATATAAATATATATATATATATAAATTCATTATCAGCATGGGAAATAAATAGTTTTAAAGTTAAATCTACATTTACATTCTACAAAAAAGCAAGCAGTGTAAACGGTCAGAAGGAACTCAACCGGAAGTCAATTTTTTAATTAAATTTTTAAAAGCATTTCTGTATGCTGATAATTATTTATATAGAAAGAAAACCGATTATTATTATCAAATAATGACCAAATTTCTTGTTAATCTTTCCGGATCCGCAATGTTACTATGTTAAGCACTAACATAACCCTGTTATGTTAACTTCCGATAACAGAAACTCAAATCGAATCATTTTGTCATATTTTTTTTTATTATTTTGTTGCGTTTTTTAAGTGTTAAAATGAGTCGGAAGAAACAAAACAAAACCATAGGCTAAAAACATAGCAATGTCAAGAATATAGAGATACAATTATGTGCATGGGTCGTGCATAGGTAATATACTAAAAGTATACATAATAATTAACATGATGCAAGACTGCCAATCGTTATAAGATTCTGATTCTATAGCTTTAAATGCACGGCGTGGCCTCGTCTTCTTTAAAATTGTTCCAGTATAAAATATATACTTTGTCAGCTATTTAATATTTAAATTTTGTACATTGTGGTATATAGATTAAGGCATGGAACAGATTACAGGGACAACTAATTTTCAGAGCTTTCTTTGCATTTTCTTTGTTTTTTTTTGTGTGGATTTGAGGCTCTTTTTTTTAAAATCCAACAATAGCCAATAGGGCACGCTTATAATCGCCGGATGTATCGCCCTAAAAATATATAGAATATGCCAAGTTTTAATGTTTTATGAAGACAAATGAAGTAATCAAGTCAATTAGGGAAGTATATAATGGCATTCAAACGAATAAATCAATCAAGAAGCTAAAGATGAATTTCGATTTGGGGAAAGGAACATCAAGAACAACAACAAGAAAGCGATTTTTTTTGATTCTACGATATGTGAGTGTTATTTCAAGACAAACCAATGCTAGTTAGTGGTATTAATAAATTGCAAATTAAGTTTAATAATTAATGGAATGATAAAAAATCAGTATTTACCTTGATCCAGGACTCCAGGCTCTTGCCATACTTGTTCTGGAATGCCTCCTTGATGTCACCCAGATCGATCTCCGAGCGGCTGACAATGATGCGGATCAGGGTCTTGTCCTTGGTGCCCAGACCAGCCATGGAATCGTGCAGACGCTCAGAGAAGTAGTCGATCTTTGACTTGCAGCACTTGACTATAAAAAAAAATAATTAATATTCTATTAAAGGAGAGTATAAAAGTAACTCTTACCAATGGCCAAGAAGCCCTTCTCCACCGACCCGCTGAACTCCTTCTTAATGGCCTTCTCGATGTCCTGGCCAGAGAGATTCTCGTACTCGAGGAAGATCTGTCGCAGCTGCTGGTAGGAGCGGGTGATTAGGATCGAGTTGAAGGTGGACTCATCAGTGCCCCACTGTCCCTCGCCGGCGTCGAACAGAGCCTGAGCATCGGCGATGGCAGCAGCCTCATCCACACCCTGGTTCTCGTCGCGGTTACCCTGGACCAGGGACACGCACAGCCTCTTGAAGTGGCCACTGGTGTCGCCCTTGAGGTCGGACTCCAGGGGCTTGCCGAAGCTCTGCTCGTAGAACTGGGCAATCGTCTTGATGCCGTAGTTGGACAGAGTGCAGAGGATCTCGATGATGGCCTCCTCATCGGTACCCAGGCCCGAGATGGCGTCGTGCAGCTCCTGGGCATAGAACTGTGGCAGCGGCGTCATCAGCGCCAGGATCACATCCTCGAACTTGCCGCCCAGCTCCGACTTCAGATCCGAAATCAGATCTTTGCCGTAGGAGGTCTTGAAGGCCTCGGCGATTTCCAGGCGCTGAACGATGCCACGACGGGCCAGGATCTCGATGATGGCCTTCTCGTCGGTGCCAAAGCCCTTCATGGCCTTGCGCAGGATGGCCGCATCCTCGACGGGATCGAAGGGATCCGCGGGATAGACGGTGGGTGTGCACTATACAAAATGAGTTTAAAAAAAAAAAACAATGAGTAACACTTGCCAGGCATGAATAATTGAAATTTTATTTTGGATACAGTGCACGTAATACTAGTCTGACTCATTGCATCCCCAACAATGCCTGTACAATTTTTCGCTTTAAATTTTAATTATTTGTTTCTCTTATCATGCTAATTTCCTTTTTAAAGTCTCGGTCTTTTAACTCTCTTGACTAAAGCCTCTTATCTTAAAGAGGACCCCCTATCAAGCACTCTGATTTCCTAATCATCTAGCACTTGTTTTAAACAATTATCTTTCTAGTATATTCTACTTGATGAGCATTTAATAGCCAAAAGATATAGATAAGATTTTGGCATCCGTTGGGGAAGATTTAAGGAAAAAAACATGCTCTACGTCTCTTTGATATGTTAAATAATACAAGTTTTGATCAATTTTTAATCAAATTTTTAATCATTTAATTCTTTACTCACCTTGAATGGGTAGTACTCGGCGGAGCTCATTTTGGTTTTTTGGATGTTGTAAAAATCTGTAAGTAGGAAGTGACGGACATAATGAGTAATAACTCAACGATTACTTTTCATAGGTATATATGATAGAAATATAACCCTGCAGCAAGGTCAACCGAAATATGCTTCCCTGGAGCTAATCAACTCTGCTTAGAGTTCCCTTGATGACCGATGACCTCATCGCCGGAATACATAAAAGCCTCGCATTACGCATACGCCTCGTAGCCAGCCTGGCGCTGAACTAATAACGTTTTCTCATTGATTTTTTTTTCCTAGTTTGTTTACCCAGATGTTTTTCTAGTTTTTTTCTCTAAATGGTTTGGGCTGAGTTCAACGTCCAACCGGGGAAAGTGAAAGTTTTAAGTTCAAAGAAGGTGGAGCTCTGCAACCAAACCTCTTTCGGATAATAAAATTACTATTTCCACCCAGTTTCGTGATAGTCCCGACCGAACCCACACGAAATAGCCTTGTAAACTGATGAGCTAATGGCGTTCTGGTTAAAAAAAAAAAAAACAGCAGACACGGCTCTTTGGTGGCCAAGAGAAAGCTTCTGGGAAATGTCTAGCAACTCGCTATCATGTAAAGAAAATTCCCTCTACTTTTAGAAAGCCTGTCCACTTCAGTTGTCAAGTGGGACGATGGTATCGCAGGGAATTGATTCTAAAGCTTCCATAATCACAAAAATCAATAGGGCCAAGCTACTTTATGATAAATTGATTGAAATTTCTGATCGCTAAACTACCGCAACGAAAATATGTTTGCTTTCCTATGCTGTTGTGCCGCCAAAGTAGAAAGTCAACAAAAAAAAAATACTTGACGTGGCGTCGCTCCAAACAGGCCAGGCCAAGAACAACTACCACAACGCCTCTGCAATCAGGCTATAAACAAACAGAAATGTTTTGGCCAAAGCGGGAACCGGTTCTTCTATATAGAACTTGGATAGACCCATAAATTCTAAAGAACTGGCAAACAAAATTTGGAATTTTCTGTGCTGGCTGGAAATTACAACTGAAGCTGAAGATGATGAATCTTTGACGTTGTTTTCTAAAATTAACATTAGATCATGACTTGTGATACATTATTTATTACAGATCTAAATGAATCATAGAGGTAATGACGTAAATCGGAAGCTTGGAATAAAAACTAGCTCTTGGAGCTCGTGACTTTGAAACAAATGTGTGAATAACTTTATTAACAAAAGCTTTTGGAAACTTCTTTTTGAGTCTCTGGGTCGACTGTACCTTGACTTTATGAATAAAGAAGTGTTTTATTGCTTCGCAATTATTGTTGGTAATAAACCTTGATTACACACCTCGACTAGGCTAATTGCACGGCCTTAAATGCATTAATAGTGGCAAAGGAATGCTGCCCAACTAGATTCAATGAGTAATCAAAGGTCTATTCACAACTAGATTGAGTGTTTTTAAGGAACTTTTCAGAAGATTTGTGGCAGCCTAAAGCCACCTAGAAGAGTAATTGAAATTGATTGAAGAGGATGTTGTGTTTGTGGTTGTTTCTCCTTTTTTTTATAAAGACTGACTTTTCCACTAAATTGTACTTTTTTAAGTGGGAGATGAACAAAAGTCACACGCGTTTGCGACTGGGGAGAGTAAATGGCTAAATGAGAAAAAGCCAGCGCACTTGGTGATGTCATCTTTTGCTGGCGGTTTTGTTACTCTATTTGGGTGAAAAAAAATAAACACAAAATACAGATTTTTCACCTCCCGCTCAGTTGAATGCAAGATTCTGGAGAATTCTTCTGGTGCCGCGCCTAGATCTCTTCAAAATGCCCTTGGCCCCCATTGTATCTATTCTCTATGCTTTGAACACACTTTCTTCGTATATTTCACTTGATATTGCTTTTGATTATATCTGCACTTGTCTTGGCGAGAGTAAACAAATATTTTTATCTAGTAAGTTCTTTTTAAAATGCTTAATAATACTATATACTTTTGGCTCCACGTACAGGTTTACTGCAAGCGAGTGGTGAATAAATACTATGAGTTTTTGGCGCTCTCGTTGGAATTTATAGCCTCGCTCTCTCGGTTGGTTGTGGCCCCACCGGGTGGGGAAAAAGCCGGTGCTGGGATCCAAGAGAGCAAGAGAAGTGAGAAGTCTTTCGACTACTCGTACACCCCGTATTTATTTCCTCTTTTACATAAAAGGTTTATGAAAAGCAGGTTGTTGTTTAATATGTTCAATGAATGATATTCAATACAAAGTTTAACAAAGTTTTATTGTAATAAAATACAATATAATAAACCCTATATTCCCCTTCACTATAAGTAATGAGTATAAGTAGACCGCCTGAGAGAGGCTGATTGAAAGCGATGCTCAATTTGTATAAAAAATACAATATAACATAAAGCTCTCCACGATTGTAGTATTCCAGTATTGCAATTTTTTTAAATTTTAATATAAAATTTATTATTCAAGACATCACTTTGAATAGTTTATCTCTTATACTCGTACACCTTAAGCAAACAACAGAGCTTTAAACTATTTCAAAAGTAAATAAGATGAATCATCGTAATCACAAGAAACTGGTGATGTCTCAACTATGACGTTGGAAATGCTTCATCTATGTATATTCGAATCGAGTACCAGTACACCCATACACATCTCAGATAAGGAGATTTATGTAGCTAAATACATTAAACGATTGTCCATCAATCTGCCTTAAAATCTTCAAGCAGATTGTTATATTATTTCGTTAAATAAACGATTAAACGATTAACCCCGTTTAAAAATTCTTATCAATGTATGAAATTCTCAAGAAATCGTCCGATTCTTAACGGGAATACCTCGGGAAAAATAGGCTCACCATGTAGGCCAATATAACCACTCCCAATCCCATATCTTTGCCAATACACTCCCGATTCTAAAATGGAACACCTTAACCGATTTATAGGTCAATTCCATAACACCTTGTATCCCAGTTTTATGGAAATTATGAGTTCCAATTTTTTCAAAATTTTTCAAGTGGACTTCCTTCGAAAATGTAAAAGTAAAGATGGTGGCCCAATATGGCCTCTTCCGGTGGCCATATCTTTGCCAATACGTATCCGATTCTTAAGTGGAACATCTTAAATGATTTGTATATCGATTCCTTACACATTTGCATTAAAGTTTTATACCAATTATGAATTTTAATTTTTTCTATATTTTTCCGGTGGACTTCCTTCGAAAAAAGCGAAAGTAAAGATGGTGGCCCAATATGCCCTCTTCCGGTGGCCATATCTTTGTCAATACGCATCCGATTCTTAAGCGGGACATCTGAAATGATTTGTATATCGATTCCTTACACATTTGTATTAAAGTTTCATACCAATTATGAATTCTAATTTTTTCTATATTTTTCCGGTGGACTTCCTTCGAAAAAAGCGAAAGTAAATATGGTGGCCCAATATGGCCTCTTCCGGTGGCCATATCTTTGTCAATACGCATCCGATTCTTAAGCGGAACATCTGAAATGATTTGTATATCGATTCCCTACACGATTGCATTAAAGTTTCGTACCAATTATGAATTCTAATTTTTTCTATATTTTTCCGGTGGATTTCCTTCGAAAAATGGGAAAGTAAAGATGGTGGCTCAATATGGCCTCTTCCGGTGGCCATATCTTTGCCAATACGCATCCGATTCTTAAGCGGAACATCTTAAATGATTTGTATATCGATTCCTTACACATTTGCATTAAAGTTTCATACCAATTATGAATTCTAATTTTTTCTATATTTTTCCGGTGAACTTCCTTCGAAAAATGGGAAAGTAAAGATGGTGGCCCAATATGGCCTCTTCCGGTGGCCATATCTTTGCCAATACGCATCCGATTCTTAAGCGGAACATCTTAAATGATTTGTATATCGATTCCTTACATATTTCCATTAAAGTTTCATACCAATTATGAATTCTCATTTTTTCTATATTTTTCCGGTGGACTTCCTTCGAAAAATGGGAAGGTAAAGATGGTGGCCCAATATGGCCTATTCCGGTGGCCATATCTTTGTCAATACGCATCCGATTCTTAAGTGGAACATCTTAAATGATTTGTAGATCGATTCCCTACAAGTTTTTCTCAAAAGATTATAGAAATTATGAATTCTAATTTTTTCTATATTTTTCCGGTGGATTTCCTTCGAAAAATGGGAAAGTAAAGATGGTGGCTCAATATGGCCACTTCCGGTGGCCATATCTTTGCCAATACGCATCCGATTCTTAAATGGAACATCTTAATCGAAATGTAGATCGATTCCCTACAAGTTTTTATCAAAAGTTCATGGCAATAATGAATTCTAATTTTTTATACATTTTTCAAGTGGACTTCCTTCGAAAAATGGGAAAGTAAAGACGGTGGCCCAATATGGCCTCTTCCGGTGGCCATATCTTTGCCAATACGCATCCGATTCTTAAGCGGAACATTTTAAATGAGTTGTATATCAATTCTTTACATATTTGCATTAAAAGGTAATGGCAATTATGAATTTATATTTTCTATAAATGTTTCCTGTGGACTTCCTTCGAGAGATGGCTAAGTACTCATGGTGGGCCAATATGATACCCAGCGATATCCATAACTTTGTCAGTTATCATCAGATTATTAAGCGGAATACCTTTTAAGTATTTTAGATCGATGAATTATTAAATTTAAATGTAAAAATACAAACGTACATTACAGAAAAAGAATAGTTTCTATACCAAGGTACGTTGCTTGGAAAGTATTTCACAGCCGCTGCACTACGGTCACACTGGCGTTTAGCTTCTTCATTTCCCTCTACATTTGTTGGTGTTATTTTATGAATCAATTGCTAAATTCCCCTCCTACGGACATTCGCAAACATTCACCAGCTTCTGAACTCAATACCCAAGAGCAGCATTTGCATTTGCAGTTAGTCACCAGGCCGTAAGTATGCCCATTGACCGCTTTCCGGGCGGCGGCCCCTCCCAACTTTCTTTGTCATACTCCGTTATCTGTAAGCGAAGTAAGAATAAAACCTGATTCGACCACCGCTCACTCTTCTGTTGTTTATCTACAAAACATTGTATAGATAAGGGTAACTGAAGCAGCCAGTATGTGGAAGGCAACAGCCGGTCATCAGATCCAAGCCAACACCTCCAATTCCGCCGAGGATGACGATTGGGAGACTGATCCTGACTTTATCAATGATGTAAGCGAGCAGGAGCAGCGCTGGGGATCGAAGACGATCGATGGCAGTGGCCGCACCGCCGGCGCCATAGAGTGAGTCACCACCTCGATTTCCTTTGAAAACTCTGATCAAGGTTAATGTCCGATGGTCTTAAATTCCAAATCTTTAAATGTTAACAGCATGGACAAGTTGAGGGAGGAAACTGAAAAGGCAGATCTGGACAAGAAGAAGCAACTGCTGAAGGAGCAGAACGCTGGCTACGGCTACGGTGGTAAGTTTGGCGTGGAAAAGGACCGCATGGACAAGTCGGCGGTGGGACACGACTACCTGGAGAAGGTTGGGAAGCACGCCTCCCAAAAGGACTATAGTGAAGGATTCGGTGGAAAGTTTGGCGTCCAGACAAATCGTGTCGACAAGTCGGCTGTTGGCTGGGACCACGTTGAAAAGGTGGAGAAGCATGCCTCCCAAAAGGATTACGCCACCGGTTTTGGTGGAAAGTTCGGTGTCCAGTCGGATCGAGTGGACAAATCTGCTGTCGGTTGGGATCACATCGAGAAAGTAGAGAAGCACGAGTCCCAGAAGGGTAAGATATATCTTACAAACTCTAATTTGAAACAAATTTAAAAAAATAAATACTTTTACCTTCAGATTACTCCAAGGGTTTTGGTGGAAAGTTTGGAGTACAGGAGGACCGAAAGGATAAGTCAGCCGTGGGCTGGGATCATATTGAAGCACCCCAGAAGCATGCCAGCCAGGTGGATCACAAAGTGAAGCCTGTAATCGAAGGCGCCAAACCCTCGAATCTGCGCGCCAAGTTCGAAAACCTGGCCAAGAACTCTGAGGAGGAGTCGCGCAAGCGGGCCGAGGAGCAGAAACGTCTGAGGGAAGCCAAGGATAAGCGAGATCGCGAAGAGGCTGCCAAGCAGACTGTGGTTGAAAATACTCCCAAAACATCTTCGGACACGCCGCCGCCTAAAGGCAGTAGGGCCGCAATACAGACGGGACGAGCTGGTGGGATTGGCAATGCCATCAGTGCTTTCAACCAGATGCAGTCCCCGGTCAGCGAAACACCTCCGACCCGCAAGGAACCCATTGTCATTCCAAAGGCCCAGCCAGCTAAGGAGGAGCCAGCTGAAGTCCCTGTGAAGCCTCCGACTCCAGCTGCTCCTGAACCAGCTCCTGTGGCTAAGGCTCCATCCCCGATACCGAAGTCAATTCCAGACTTGGTGCCACAGATTGAAGTGGAAACTGTGCCAACGCCACCCAGAAGTGAACCAGAATCACCCGAACACGAGCCAACACCCCAAGTCCAGCCCGTAGCTTCAGCTCCAGTTCCAGCTTCAGCTCCAGCTCCGACTCCAACTCCAGTCGTAGCTCCAGCTCCTGCTTCAGCCGAACCCCAGCCAGTTGCCATAGAGGAACCAGTCTACCAAAACCAAGCAGAGATTAAGGCTGCCTCACCGCTGCCGCCTTCCAATGGTTCAAACGCCGAAGGAACGGCATCTGCTACCGAGGAAGCCATCTATGCCAATTCGGATAACTTAGCCGACTACCTAGAGGACACAGGCATCCATGCCATTGCCCTTTATGATTACCAAGCGGCCGACGACGATGAGATTTCCTTCGATCCCGATGATGTGGTCACCCACATCGACAAGATCGACGACGGCTGGTGGAGGGGCTTGTGCAAGAACCGATACGGACTATTCCCGGCCAACTATGTGCAAGTTGTGGGACAGAATTCCTAATTGCTTCCAAATGAAATTCACGATAGATCAAAATCAAATTGTATTTACTTACTAACGATAACATAATACTGATGTTGGAGTATAAAATCGATTCGCTACTAACCTCGCCCATTTCGTGCATCCCCCACACATCCCTTACATTGTTTTCCTACTTAAAAAACTACACTAAATTACGTGCAACGAACGGATCAAGTTCAAAATTATTATTTTTATTTGTTATGATAGCATTTTGAAACAATCAAGGTATTCCATATATTATAAATTATTTACTCCATTTTACATTCGCTTATTTTTTAATCTATATTGCCAAGCTATTTATGTATTCATTTAAGCAATTTATGTGCAAAAAATTGACCTGTTGCTCATTTCATATTTTAAACGTTGATTATGATGAAGTTGAATGTGTCAAGTAAAGGTTTTTCTCTTTTTAAATTGTATAAAGTCTATAAGAATTTCCCAAGTCAGGTGAGATCTAATGTTAAAGACAGTCACAACTAAAAGTCTGCTCTTTTGATAAATAAATACTTAAATAAAAATGATTAATGATGGAGTTTTTGGGTTAATTGGGTGTTTTTTAAAATGGCGGGAAATTGGATTAAAGGATTAAGGTGCCTTATTCATTTATATAAAAGTTTTCCCTTTAGTTTCTAGCATTTTTGGGTAGTTTTTAAAGGTGGTGGATTAAAGGATTTTCTATCGATTTTAGGTGGTTTTTAAAATGGCGGGAATTTGGATTAAAGTGCCTAATTTTCCCTTTATTTTTTTTAGCATTTTTGGGTGGTTTTTAAAGGTGGAGGGCTGTGTAAATTACATGATTTAAGTAGCTAATTCATTAATATAAAAGTTATTTAACTTTTACTCGTGTTTTTTTGTGCGATCGAATATCATAACCAGCATAAGGTTTTACATAAAACCCACAAGGGAGAGTGCATCATAAATTTGATATGGATTACAACAGCAGACAGACAAAGGAACGAATTCGTTTTGCTGATAGTTAGTTTTCGAGAACAAAAAGAACACCGGAGAGTGCTGTAAATTTGATCGACACCCAAAAAGAAGCCGCTGCTCTTGATAAGATTTACCGTGATCGGAATCGACACGAAATGTCAAGACAAAATCGAAAATTTTAGCGATAAAGATGATTTATTTGTTTAATTTAGACGTAGACATTACGATAAAGTGTGCGTGTTAATGTCAACGTGGAGAATATTGTATTTTAATCGTTAATTGTTAAATAAAACAAGTATCTGTCTACGTACAGAAAGCTTTTTAACGGTATCTTGTGGTTAAAATGATAAGAGAGAACCGGAGAGTGGCAGGGCAGAGAATGGCGAGGCCACGTGGGAAACCGGTATTTTTTAAGCCAAAATAGAATAGTACACCCCCATTTTTAGCAGAGTTTTTATCAAAAAATCCCCTTTATCAACAACAAAGAGCACAGCTTTATTTTTTCTCTTTCCCTCCAGCTATCAGTAAAATAATGTTTTGAATAAATAGCGGCAACCGCCATAGAAAATAGTCACTCATTAGCTACCATCGCGTTCAGACGGGACGTACGGCTTTTCGGCTATTTAAATTTAGTTAGCCAAGAAGGTACAAAGAAAAGTATAAAATAAACTCGGAACCTGAAAATAGATTCTTTTAATTAGTGTTTAAAAATAAATCGTTTTTTAACTGAAAATATTAACAACGTTGCCAGATCACAAGTACTTTTGGGATATTAATCTTAAACGTAAACAGCCACACTGTCGCCAGCTGATTACAAACCAGCAAGAATCACAATATTGCTCGACCAGAGAGAGCGAGAAAAATTAATAAACAAAAGCGTCTGAGACTGAGCAATAATTGCCTGTCACGCCGCGCCTCAATTGTCGTTAACTAAGTCAACAATTGGAAGCCGAAGCAAACGCTCTAAGCCTTGCTACACCGCTTTTGGCTTCTTGTTTCCGTTTTCCGTTTTTCCGTTTTTGCCACAACGTCACCGAATTTCGTGTAAATTGGTCCGCGGACGGGTGAAATGATCGAAAAATGCCTTTATAAGCAGTTATAAGTGCCCAGTCGCCGCTTCTTTTCGTTCTGTGTGATATAATAACGGCGCAGGCTTCAATTCTGATCGATTAATTAATACTTCCCGACTCCGCTCCAGCTGCTCCAAGTAAGCCTCTTGTAAAGGAATTCAATCAATTGGTTCGTCGTGGCGAGCCAAAACGAAAAAATTTGCATTGTGCTGCTGCCCATCTCCAATATAAATCGTGTTTCTTTAACGTGGAGTGTGTGCGGTTGTGAGGTTTGCTGGTGTGCTTGCGCACGCAGGTGTGCCATTACCATAAAGAAATAAAAGCATGGGGCCATCATCCTAAGACTGGCTCCCCATCCCGTCCTCTTCCACCCGGCATAGAGCTATAAATATGTTTTTGTTTTCCTAAATCCTAAATCAATAAGCTTTTCACACTTCCAAATCACCCAACGGGGCCAATTCCATTCAAAAGATAAGCTAATCTCGTTTTAGTGCCCGCCACCCAAAAATAAACCAAGTTCCAGATCAAAATATTAGCAAGTTAAATCATAGTAACTATTCCCTAAACCCTATCCAATAAAATCTACTCCCCAGCACCTTATAAAGCTAATTAATTAGTTTTAGTTTGTCACTAAAAAACAGCTCCCGCTAATAAGTTTCTCGTGTGGCGATTTGTTTTTTTGTTCAAAATACGACTCACTGATAAGTGAAAATAATAATTATTGTTAATATATTTTCAAATTGCTGTTATCTTTGTTTAGGAATATATTTTGTTGTCAAGTGTTTTGTTTCACTCAAAACAAAATAAAATGCCAGCAGACTGCGCAATTTTTAAGCTTTCCATATACCTAACGACATAAATAATGGCAATTTTCGCAGAGGACAATGTCAATTGGACAAAAGCCTTGAACCAAGGGTACTATTATTGAAATAATTTTCACCCACAATTAGTTTAATTTATGATCACTGATTTGGACAATCGCAAAAAAGTGTTACAATTTGAGGCAAAAAGTCTTCCGCTGGTGGAACACGTAGCTGATATAAGTTATCTTTAGCAGTTTTCGGATCGGTTTGTGCCAACTGGGTAAACAGAACATGCTGTGACAGATATGTACTACATATACTCGATCGTAATATTATTCCGGCGAACGAGGCTTGTGACACTTTTTGCTTACAAGATGGCCATTAAATCGAGCCATTAATGGAGCGCCTTGACTGGACCAACTTGGTTTAATCGATCTCGATTTCGATCAAGTGCCTCACATAATTAGACACCGATCGATGCTCTCCGATCTCGATGCTCTTTGTCTTCATCTTGGCTTCATCTGTCAGCGATGAGGCGATGAGGTGGAAAGCAGCACTGGGGCAGTCTTGTCAAGGTGAGCCAGTTGGCGGTATTTCCAAGCTCTCCGCTTCGCATTCAACCTGCACTTGTAATCATTTTTTTATCACATTCAAAATATCTGAAAAAGCAAACACCGACGCAGGTCAATAGACTCGTCATCTAAATGCTTATTAAATGGACTTTGCTTTACACATCGAGTATACCGAATAATTGTTACTTATTACTAAATTGGTTAAAGGAATGTTTCAATTGGCACAAGCCTGACATGATTCATACGACTCGGGTTTACTTCCTCATATTCGCTGATTATATGTATAGAATGAAGTCCATTGGCATTATAGTGGTGTTATCAGTCTCAGTCCTCAGTCCGCTCCAAGTGCTTTTCAAACTATAAACGTATACAATTTTATTATTATTTCGTTGTGTTTTTTGCCACGCACTTTCCGGGAACACATTAAAGACTTTTGCTCCGCCTGACTGCAGAATTCCCGATTCTCTACAGAGCCCAGTTTGTTAGCTTTTTTTTTATGATAATGTTAATTGAGACGAGTTCGCAGTCCGATGAACAATTAAATGGAAATGATGGGATTTATTAGCGGATGGATAGCAGGTGGAACAATTAGAAAAAAAACAAACATCGTTTGGATCCCACGGGGTTGCAATTTAATTTGGTTTAATGTATGCAATATTCGATTTTTGTGCTCTGTTCCAGGTCGTCCTTGAAGAATGTCTTCGAATGAGGCTTACCACAATAACATTGAACCCGGAGCCGGTGGCGATGGTCCTGCAGTGTCCAATGGACCAGGTGGCAGTCAGAGAAGTAATCAGCATAACCACCATCAGATGCTCAATGAAACGACTTACCTAAAACCCGCCGCCAAGCAGGCCTATTTCAGTGATGAAAAGGTCCTTATCCCCGATGATGACCGAACAAATGTGAGTATTTGTGGAATACTTTTTGATTAAGATTTTCTTTAAAACATAAATTTATTTTATTTCTTAGGTACGTTTCAGTTTTCGCAAGCTGTGGGCCTTCACGGGACCCGGTTTTCTCATGTCCATTGCATATCTGGATCCCGGCAACATCGAATCCGATATGCAGTCGGGTGCGGCGGCCAAGTACAAAATCTTGTGGGTCTTGCTCTGGGCCACCGTTTTGGGTCTGCTCATGCAACGCTTGGCTGCAAGGTAACTCGAAATATCTCCCTTAAAAATGTGTCTTTGTATCAACAAAACCATTACTCATCACCATTACAGGTTAGGAGTGGTGACAGGCCTGCATCTGGCCGAGATGTGCTACCGGCAGTACAAACGCTTTCCTCGCTGGATCCTTTGGATAATGATCGAGATAGCCATCATTGGATCGGACATGCAGGAGGTGATTGGCACAGCCATTGCCATCTATTTGCTGTCCAATAAAGTGTAAGATAATCGAGCCACTTAGTAATTAAAATTCCCCGAACACTCAATGTGATTTCCCCCGCACATTTTATTTGTATTTGCAGAGTGCCTTTGTGGGGTGGCGTGCTGATCACCATTGTTGACACGTTCACGTTCCTGTTTCTGGACAAGTACGGTCTACGCAAGCTGGAGTTCCTATTCGGATCGCTTATTACCATAATGGCTGTCTCATTTGGATATCAGGTAAGCTCGTATAGAAACTCTCATACTCTCTTATCGAAAGTAATCCCCTACAAATTCGAAAAAATTCCCCTGGCTTAGGGCATTAAAATGAACGGTCACAACCACACAATTTGTTTAGACAATTGTTTCGAGTGTTCCGTAACAAAAGATCCCAACTAAATTGTTTTTAGCGTTTTTACGTTTTGCGTTTTTTCATGAGCGAAAAAATTGCAAATTGTCATTTGGCGGGGGCGTTCTCTCGATATCATCACCCTTAAACCTACCCACTTTTTTTTCGCGTAAATCTACTGCGCCGGCATGTTTACAGCCCAGATAATAAGTAATTGTACTTGAGCTGTCTGCCCCAGTCGGAGACCCAGACGATTAGATAAGCTGCACTTGCACATCTTAAAGAGGAACACTTTGCGTTGGGCCAGGCACATGATGCTGCCGGATATGACAAGCAGAGACTCCAGATGGAGCAAACAATACCACCCTTATCTGTTTTGTTATATAATAAAGTGATTTACAATTATCCGTGGGGATTTTTTAGAATCACCAAAGGCCTTTGAATATTGGGGATTTTATTTCTGACTAATTATTTATCCTATTTATTTGTTTAAGGGGTTTCTGACGGCGTTATTACGCGCCATCTAGGGAATTTTCAATTGTTATTCTATTTGATTTGTTTTTAACGACCCTTTTTAATGCATTTTTTTGTAATCTCTATTTTAGTACATTGTCTCAGCACCCAATCAAGGCGAGGTAATGGAAGGAATGTTTGTGCCCTGGTGCTCCAACTGTGATTCAAGTGTACTGCTGCAGGCGGTAGGCGTGGTGGGTGCAGTGATCATGCCCCATAATCTCTATCTGCACTCTGCCCTAGTTAAGGTGGGACATTATTAATTATTAATGTAAATAAATTATTAATTTGAGTTGATTTTATAGTCCCGCGATATAGACCGTCGCCAGCCGAAGAAAGTCAGCGAAGCGAACTTCTACTTTTTCATAGAGGCATCGGTTGCTCTGTTTGTGTCCTTTATCATTAATTTGTTTGTGGTGGCCGTCTTTGCTCATGGAATGTACGGCAAGACCAACAATGATGTGGTAAGTTGAGAGTTTCTTCTCAAAGTTGTATATTTTTATATATTTAACATCCATATCTTTAATTTAAGCTGAATATATGCGTGAACAAATCAATGTACGAGGATGCGAAGACTTCCTTTGTGGACAGCCACAATGGAACGGACATCATTGATGCAGATTTGTACAAGGGAGGACTCTTTTTGGGCTGTACTTTTGGAGCCGTGGCCATGTACATCTGGGGCGTGGGTATTCTGGCTGCTGGTCAGAGCTCCACGATGACGGGCACCTATGCTGGTCAGTTCTCTATGGAGGGATTCCTCAATCTACAGTGGCCGCGATGGACCCGCGTGCTGGTCACGCGTTGCATTGCCATCATTCCCACCTTCTGCCTGGCCATGTTCAGCAAAATGGACGACCTGACCCACATGAACGATATTCTTAACGCTGTGATGTCGCTTCAGTTGCCATTTGCTGCCATTCCCACCATTGCGTTTACCTCGTGTGCCGCCATAATGGGCGAGTTCGTCAATGGATTGTAAGTGATGCACTGCCAGCTGATTGATTTCGCTTTTATTTCAATTGAATGCTTTTTCAGGGGCAACAAAATCGTTTCCATATTGCTCACCATTGTGGTGATTGGTGTTAATTTGTACTTTGTGATTGTGCAGGTGGAGAATATGCAAATCGAAGGAGGCCTGCTGGCTTTAGTTTGTGAGTTATTTCTTTTTATACTTATTGCAATCCTTTTCATGAAAATTCTTCTTCCGATTTAAGGTATATTTGCCGTTCTGTATATACTCTTTAACCTGTACCTTGTTATACATATGGCCGCCTGCATGGGCAATCAGCGTCTGATGAATAGCCGGGTAAGTATTTGGCCATCGGGCGACGTTTGTTGGTGGAACTTATCAATAGGGCTTAGGGAATCAAAAATTCGGCGACACTTTTGACACATTTAAAGCATCGTTGATAGGGCCATCAAGGCGCTGACTTTATCAATTTACGTGACCGTCAGCATACAGTTCCCAGTGGCTTTTGGGGCTTAGGACGGGCTACTTCATCTAGTGGTACTCAATGTATTCTCTATTTTACAGTGGGTGCAGCGGTTTGTGTTGCCAAGCCAGAACAGCTTTTCGATAAAGAATGCCAACTCAACGTATGCCAGGTATGTTCTTGAATAAATTCGCCCCAGCACTACACCATAAACTTCCACACAACACAGAAAACTCTGCACAACTCTCTCGACCTCTGACTATCTATTCAAATCCTTGACTTTTGATTTAGTTTTTATCCGCTTTTAACCTTTTTTTCTAACCAAATCAACTCCCTTTCTAACCCTGCTGAACTTCTTTACTCTTTCCTCCATCTGTAATTCTGTTACTAATTCTAATTAACTTTTGGTTTGAAACTCTAAACCTCAACTAAACCCCCAAATCGTATCTCGCTATGCTCTCTCTTCTCTTGATTCTTCACAGTGATGTAACCTTAGTTGTAGGCGAGTCAGCTACTAACCCGGTGAAAGGTCTCGATACCGTCTCGGAGAAAGTGCCTAACTGATTAACACAGGCCAAGCTCCTCAAAACCCCACATTTACCCTTGTGATATTAACACTAAATCACACTAATAACATCACTAACTAATCAACTAAATACCTAACTAAGCAGTACCTAGTAGGATCTATGCAACATTTAGCAGTTATAAGGCATGTCTCTAGGGATCTAAAATTGTACATAAAAAGCATTTACCCATCAGAACTGGGCTCCTATAGATAATAAGTAAGTCTGCACTGATTGCTTTATCGAGCAATGGGTGTTATGTACTCATAAGGCTTTGCCGTTTAGCATGTTAAATAAAGAAAGCACTTATCAATAAGTAATATTACTGGAATTACTGGAAAGTCTTTTAATTTATTGTTAATTGGTTTTTGGCCAAAAGCGCCTAGAGATGTTCTACGCAAACTACGCAACGGAGCCAAATGGATTGGCAAAGGATATACACTTACCTGATTTTAGACATTAAGTTTATGGTTTTTAGAGATACTTTTAGTTTTACACTAGTTTAAGATAAATTTATTTGGATTTTCGTTTGGTTATTGGTTTTGGGCATTACAGCACATTGGACGTGGCTCATTTTTGTCATTTTTACTTACTAAAATTTCTAAATAAACTATGCCATTTCTCTTTTATTGTATGTTCTCGGAAACCCTTGTATCCCTTGTGTCTGTATCTGTGTGTTTCATCATTGCCTTCATATATTGTATAAATAAAATGCACAATCCACCCTGCTCTTATACTTGGTGTCTACTGTAACAACAACTATACCTCCTGATGGGACTGATTGATGTTTCCCTTCATTTGTGGCTAATTGAAATGTACAAACTGAAATTCTGCAAAACAAAACAAACTATTTTAAAATTGACACAATCAAAAACAAAACATACACGCACCCGTACACCTCGACAAAAAATTGTTTTTCCTTCTTATGTCGAAATGGATTTTTTGGCAATGATACAAACAAATTGAAAATTCTTTTCGAAACATTTTAAACGAACTTGTACAAAATGGATTTGCGAAGAATTGCGCAAAATATGCAAAATTTCAATGCAACATAAAGATGAACTTGAGTTTTCCAAATTTCGATCGATTAGCAGACGCGTGCCATTACCAAAACAGAATAATTCAAGAGAGAATTTATTTAATAAAAATCCATTTTTGATAAAATTGTCTTTAAAATAATGGCCAAAATGTGCTGCGTCCAAATATAGTAGTGTGTGCTGGTCAAAACTGATTTTATTTCTTTGTTGGGGCCACATCGACGTTATCCACCTTCGAATATCAACCATTCTGGATTGGATCCTGCTTAAAATGTATATAGCGAGCTGACACTTAACGGCAATGGAGCCTCCAGAAACCCCATTTAGAATCCTAGCCAGAATCTCACCCAACGAAACCAACTAAGATAGTTTTAAGAACCTTTTCCCTAATTTTAAAGTAAGATTTGTGAGCTTTCTGTAAATGTGTTAAAGAATTTATGGTCCTACTTAGATCAAGTTATGTAAGCATCTTGACTAGACGATTTTTTACATAGATAATTTATTTATTAGACAATTTGTACGTACTTTTCTTTAGAATGGACTCTGTTGATATTCAAAACTTGTATAAATCATGATGTACTTTAAAGTTTCTGTGTTTGTATATTTTTTAGACTCTATTCATTAACTCTAGAAATAAATAAATTCTCCCTCAACTTTTATTTATCTTTCCAGAAAATAATAAATACGAATATTCGTTTTAGTGTTTGTTGATGGTTTTTTATTTGTTCGCTTTTGATTTGTTTTTGTGTTTTTATTATTGGGACTGTTTATAATATTATGTTTCTGCTAACTTTCTGTGTAGTTTTTGATTTATTTCCTGTATAAATTTGTAAAGCACATTCAAAAGTCCAACTAATATTGAATAATATTGATATTTTTTAAGACATTATTAGGGATAATATCCCCCTGTTTGTAGATATCCTAACTATATTATTTTATTTGCGATTATTAAAAATATCAAGAAACTAGAGTCTTGTTTATATATTTGCATGCCTAAATTTTCTTTGGAATGCACTAATAATGTATTTATCAAAATTAAATATCCCTAGTTTAAATATGGTTGACCAATCTAAGTAGAATGTGACCATTCTAACTTTTAGAAAGTTAGCCATTTTACGCCTTGTGTTTATTTTTAATTTAAAAAAAGCCCTTTATAACCCTAAATACCTTGATTTCCAAGTCCCTAGATGTCCCTTAGGTCTTTCTTAATATGATTGACTGCTTGTATATTTTTGAAGAGAGAGTTGTACTACATCCAATCACTCATCTGTCACCATTCATTTACACCAATTTCATAAATGACTTCCCCTTCCAGAATTGCCACGAATGGCGACCAAGAGGCGGACGTTATGGACGGTGAGGATGCGTAGCCATTACTGTGCTGCACTGATTCCGATGGCAGTGAGGAGGTTTGTTTCACCAACAGCAACAACAACGAGCTAGGGTGCCCCAGCAGCAACCTGGAGGCCACCGAGGGGCAGCATCTGGTAATCAGCTAGCGGTGGCATTCGAATCGGCTCCGTGAATGCCGCCGCCGTAACAAACCACTCAACAGCGACCGCCGTGTGGCAAAGTTTTTCGGCACGGGACTCCCGGAAAATGGACTGGCGGTCGATGTTGCTTCGGGTATACTCTATTCTTGAGAGGTTCTCCAAGAGGACCTGGGATCAGTGTAACACAATAACTAATTTCTAACATTAACGCATACCAAAAAGAAATTGAAATCGAAAATGAAAACGGAAACGGAAATGGAAATGAACACTACTTACAAAAACAAAAGCGCAGAGAGACATAGAAATCCATGATGAGATACAAGTATCGTCGAAAATTGCACTAATCAAACACACTTTTAATTAAATCAAGTAATTATAAAGTCTCTTAATAGTAAGGCTGTGAAATTAAGTGAGCATAAATCGAACCACATCAATTGTCTAATCGTGTGTAAATCTTCCTGTAAAAATTGCATAAAATTGTGTCTCTTTATATTAACTGTGTGTGTGTGTGCGAAATTAATTAGTAAAACCTTTTAATATCTAAATTTTTGTATTTCTTATTTATTTTGTACTATTTTACTTAAGAACTCTCCTTATAAATCCACGTTTTGAGTAATACAAAAGGTCCAAAAGGAGTTCCCTACTCTACTAAATTTAACTATTTAATAAAAATTGTTGTGTACAAAAATCGATAAAAATAAAGTTTTTAAACTATTTGGAATGCTTTTCATGAGTTTACAATATCTGTATTATTTAAGTTCTGATATAATTAGTCGCCTGTTTAATGGCTAATTAATTCAATAACTGAAAGTGAAAACCTAACCACAAGCCATCAATGAAGCGCTAATGGAATCATTCATTTAATGTGATATCCGATGTCAAATGTGGAAGTGGGTGTAATTTTGATTTGCATATGACAGTTAATGACACATCAAAATGAATAGTTACATAGTATTTACCTCTATCTAGAAGCTATAAAAGTATTACCTTTATCTCTTGGTAGGCTTAAATTTAAATTTCTTATATAAATCCAAACCGGAAGCCGCTTTTAACGCCTTTAAAAGTGCAACATGGCTTAATGATTCACCCAAGCCAATTAAAGCTTAGATTCGATAAAGTATATAAAATTGTGCTATTAGAAATGACTTTCAGTGAGCGTAATGCATTTGAGGTGGATATGTCTCGCACTAGTTTTACAACTAACAGAAGGAAATCATTTGCGTAAGAATAAATTGTTTACCAAATAGTATTTGAGATATTTATCTTTTTTGTGTGACTCGCAAAAATAGCTTCGCATATACAAAAGTGTCGTTACAAGGATGAAAAATGCATCCTGCGAAGCAGTAATGCCGTCATCAGGCAGTACGGTAAAACAGGACTGCCGGAAATCAACTTGCCACCGTTAGATAAAGTGAAAGTGGCGGACGCGGAGATTGGAGGCGGTGATACCAATGGACCTTTATGGGCTAAATGGATTGTGAATAATCATTGGACTTATGGCATCGAAAACATTACCCTTTCTCGAGTCCGAGGATTCGATCCTGATCCCGCACGATCCCAGGTGGAGATTCATGGAAGGTCACCCAGCCTGCGCTCCAAGGTCAATTTCCGAATGATCTCCAAGTTTTTTAACTTAAATGTGAATGCAACGGGCCAAGCAAATTCCGACTTTCAGAACTTTCGTTTCATCGCCAAATTCTCCTTGACACCCGACAAAGAAGGTTTTGTGAAGATTTACAATCTGAACTTAAGATTGGAAATAGATCGGTAAGTATTTTATGATTTCGTTAGTTTACTTTTCATTAAATGGAAATTTCAGTTGGATTCAAGATTTACAGAACTTGTTCTTGAGCAATACAGATCTGACTTTCATCACCAATCAATGGATTAACAAAAATTGGAAGGAGTACTGGGTGGACCTGGAACCAGAAGTAACGGCTGCCATGCAAAAGGAATTTGTTACACGTTTAAATCTTATTTTCTCAGCAATTCCCTACAAAGATCTATTCCTTAGTTGATATACCATATGAATAAAGTATAAACATTCTAATTGTATGATATTCTATTTAATAATAATAAACAATCTCTACAAAGTGTAAAGCTTTGTAAGCCCAGAAGCTTTGCTATATAATATATTTTTATTTTATTTTTTGATCAGGTAATGCTAATTGTAAAATAAAGTCGAGGTTTAATTTATTAAGGCACTGAGCACAATCTTGTAAAAATTTTTGAATCTATAATCCATACTGTTTTTCAAATATTAATATTGGATATACATCAAATATTAATAATATTTGAATGAAAGTTCCCCTTAAATGAATACTTTTTTTCAAAGTCAATAATATTATTAGTTGTAATTGTTTTCCCTCAGTGTTTATATAGCTTCTAGTTCCATAGAGAACACGTTATGATAATGGCAGCGGGTTTTGATTTCCTTGTAAATGCTCCGACTTAATACAAATTGTTTAACAGATCGGGCAGTTGCCATCGTATTTGCCAATGCATCGGACTGTTGGAGATCTTGTGGGTTAAGTTTCTATAAAATGCACATTTTGGACTACGTTTTGATTGGCCTTCAACTTTGCGTGGGAGTTCTGGGAAAAACTTTGCGTAGGTGCTTCTGATCGATCGATAATTGAAAAATCAGCTAAATTTCGTCAATAATGTATAGCTTCCAATGTAAAAAAATGTCATTACGGAGATGGAAAGTGCCTGATGGAATCGGCCAATGCCCTGTTGAGGAACTACCCCAAGGGCATTCCCGAGTTTTATCTTAAACCATTCGATGTGTTGCCCGTCAAGGATTGGTTGTTGGTCAACGATTCGCAGGTGGGTGGGGCCTGGTACATCTTCGAGCTGCTCAACCAAATCAACCTTGGCTTCGAGAACACCACAATCACCAAGATACGGGGCTTCGATCGTGATCCCACCTCCACCAAAATTGAAATCCATGGAAAGATACCCCGCTTGATATACAAGGGAGATTACAAGGCCAAGGGTCGGATGCTTTGGTTTGTGGAGATCAATGCCAGTGGCACCTCGAGCTCTGATTTCCTTAATTTTGAGTTCGATTTGGCCCTTAAAGTCCGGACGGAATACAGAAACAATAAGCGGTACTTAAGGATTTATGAGTTGGTTCCCAATCTCAGGCTAGAGCGGTGAGGATTCAGAGAATCCTTCTATCTTCATTATTTAATTCTTGTACAATCTATTCCTCAGTTGGATTATGTGGCTGGATGACTTCTTTCCAGATAATTTCGACTTGACTCTTGCGATTAACAACTTATTTAATCACAATTGGGTTGAGTTCTGGAATGAACTGGAGCCGGGAATTCTGCGTCTATTTGAGACAGTTTTTCGGAGCATGATAGACGACTTATTCCACAATGTGCCCTATGATGACCTCTTCTTACCCGACGAGGTTTGACACGTAATGTTAGTGTAGTTAGGATTATTTAAAGAAGACTATTGAAAAAATATAAATATAGTAAAATAAAGTTACCCTATAGATAATTGGTGGTATTACGAGTATATATCTCAATTCCTGGGTCATAAAAACGGGTTAATGCATGGGCCACATTCCTTTGAGGTTTTTAGAAAGCTTTTATGAAGGGTAATTAGTTTATGGCAATAGAAATTTGCTAATCCAGCTTTGATGACAAACAAGATCCGTTTTATAACTTTTGATACAAAGTATTATAATAATATTTCTTAGCAATCGTACTCTTCTGGGCAATGATTTATCTCTCCTGAATATTTTAATCAATCTATTACCCCCAAAAATTAAATAACGAAACGGAATAAATTTGAATCAGAGTCTTCAAGTACTTTAAAAGAATAAACGCATTTAGTTGAGGATGTTTTCGAAAAGTTTCCTTTCAGAAGCTCTTTCTTTTCTTATAATAAATGCACATCTTTGAAAAATGTGATTTAAATATTAAACATTGTTTACCTTTGATAAGGAAATCACATTGAAAATTACAAATTGTTCAAGTTGAAAATGCAAATGACACCAATAGAGCTTTCAACCGGTTATGGAGGCAGCTGGATACATAACCAGGTTCTAGTTGTCATTCCACCAAACAATTTCAAATGCGAATGGATGCTGGAAGGTACTGGATGTGTAATAGTAATACCAGTGATAAATATATTATATAGAAATGCGTGAGTTAATACTGACTTTGCTGGTCCTTCAGTTTTTCGGTGCGATGAATGCTCAGATGTTGCGTAGGTAACGAAAATCAAAACCGATACCCTGGTGATCACAAGCTTTTATTTTCAATTATTTGAAAACCTTCAGCCAAAGACACTCAAAAATGTAACTTCGGAGATTCTGAGTGTATTGTCAAGTCTATGAATGCGCTGATACGGATGTTTCCGAGAGGAATACCTGCCCTGGGACTCAAACCCATCGACGTGGTGGACATCAAGGACTCGAAATTCTGGGATGACGAACGAGTTGGAGCCTTTTGGGTGAAGTTTTATCTATTCGATCAGGTGAACTACGGATTCGAGAACACGACCATTACAAAGGTAAATGGCTTCGACGAGAACCCCACCTCCAGTCTCATAGAGATGCATGGCCGAATACCCAGTCTCATCCACAAGGGAAGCTACTCCTCCCAAGGCAGGGCTTGGCTGGTACAGCTAAACTCCACGGGCGAGTCCTTCTCCGACTTCCAGAACTTTCGCTTTGTCCTTAAGCTGAAGGTGATCATGGAGTATCGAAACAACAAGCGCTATCTCAAAATCTACGAGCTCAATCCGTTTGTCAACATGGATCGGTGAGGTTCCTCATTAAACCATTTTGTTTAACCAACTAACTTGGAGTTCTAAACCCATAGCTGGGTGTTCTGGCTGGAGAACTTTTTCGAGTACAACACGGACGCCACAATAGCCATAAACCAAGTCTTCAACAAGCACTGGGTGGAGTTCTGGAATGAGCTGGAGCCGCAGAATTTGAAAATATTTGCCGGTGTTTTTCGTGGCATTTTCGAGGATGTATTTGCCAAAATCTCCTACGACGATATGTTCCTCCCGGTCTATAAAGACTCCGAAGTTAACGATTAAAATCGAATTGTTGAGCAACCGCATTCCAGTTTCATTGAATTAGTGGAAGGACAAATATGACTATTGCACGAAAACCGGTTAAATTAGCATCTAATATGTTACTCTAGTCAGTTTATTGTAAATAGATGAAAAGCTCTTCTAATAGCCGGTTCTAAGTAGTCGCAATACTATTAATTGTTTCGTGACTAAAGTGCTATAAAGACAGTTTAATTTGCCAACGTAATAATCGAATTGTATTCTCCGACCTGAGGTGGATATCTTCTGAGTCTGAAATCAATTTAAACTAAAATATTATGCCTGTAATGTTTTTATTGTTTAATCTGTCTCCAATCTCTATAAATATTTATGAATCCTGTTGAGTAATAGTTGACTCTGCCCCTTCAAATGTCATCGAAATCCGGTTTAATCTCTTCTTACTTTGATTTTTCCTTTCCATAGTTATGAAACTGCCCATCGGAATGGAGCTCGTCGTAGAATATGTGATCGTTGTAGGATTCATCGCGATGGTACATGTGCTGGAATCCCTTGGAGCTGTTGCCTCTCTTAAATCTGCGGTGATCCGCGGATAACTTTAAGAGCTTTTGTTTCCGGTGCGGACGTCCGAGGTGTTCAAGGGCTGTAGATAGCTTCTCCGGTTTTTTAGCCTTCCCAGGATTAAAATCTTTAGTGCCTTTGTGCTGGCGCTTAGAGCGCTTGTAGCTTCGCCGCATGGCCGGAGGTCTCAGTGGTCGAAGCACAATCCGGAAGGGGAGCATGTGAAGGCGCTTTTTGGATCTAGGTTTTTCCTTCTTTTTCCAGATTTCGCGGTACTGATCCACCACGTTACACGTCTGCATATCCTGCGGCTTGGGGATTCTGTCCTCCAGTTTGGGAGGACATTGGAGGACATAGAAGACCTCCTTGCCATTGGAGGAATGGCCCAACTCCTCGGACTGGTAATCGTAATCGGTATTTTGGGCTAGGAGTAGCTGATCCGCAGGCACCTTGTAGTAGGCGAACATATTCCTCTCCACCACAATCGCCAAAATACTTAGGTGCTGGAGCAGGCCCACTCCCAGTGCCAACTGCCACATTATCGCCACTCAACTGGTTGCCATCACCTGGTCCGCCGGTTTGTTTATAAGCTTATTGATTTTCTGGCTTGGCTGACTGCTTGCACAATTGTGGTTTTCGGTCTTTGAACCTGCAACTCTCAAGTTTACTGAACCAACTGAACCCAAGGCACGAGACACTGGATTCCCCGACCTAGGCCTTGATGGAAATAGCAAATAGCAAAGAGCTAAACTTTTATATCCGGAAGTCATGCAAAAAACTGTTGCTTGTGGGACACATTCACCCCAAGCTACAGGTGGCTTGCTTTTGTTATTATTTACTTGCCACATGTTGCACGCGCCTGCGCCTAGCGTCGCCATAAAAAGGGGACTGAAATTATGGAAAGTACGAATGATTATCTCCAATTTGGTTACCTCAATGCTTTCCCCTGGCAAACTGTTGCAGAGAAAGTGCAACAGTTCTTGGCGTGATTAGAAATCGTGTGATGAAATTGGGGTAAGTGATTTGTGGCCAGGTGTTTGACAGCCTTTTTCGGTTTTCCAGGTTGCATGTTGCGAAATCAATCAGTTTTTCGCCATTATTTCGGCTATCAAATTGTTGATTTTTTGAGTAAATAAGAGTAAGAGTAAATATTGGGCATAAAGATATATACATAAATCAGTAGGGGCTTTTTAAGACAAAAGCATACATATATATTATATGAATATTGGTCTGTACTTTTAGGAAATATCTGTTACGATATCTATTTGTATATCTTGCTATACATTTGTATCTAAAACTTTCACAAACAATTAAAACTTTATAGTGTAAATACCATCGATTAAATCTTTTAAACTTTTTGTTAATTTATCAAATATATAAAATATAAGCCGGAAATAGGGGAAGATCTCGAAGGAAAGATCTCCAAATATATACAAAAAACCTGCTCGCATGGAAAGCCAAACGGAATAGCGAACAATTAATCATAACTGACACGGCTAATCTTAATTGATTAAACAGCAATTAGCACGAAATCGCAGGGAATAGTGCAAATCGAACAATTTATTTTGCACTCAAAGCTGCCAAGATGGCGTGCCATCTGCCATTTTGTGGCAATTAGGCGATGGCGGCGCAACAAATGGCCAAAACATGGCAACCGCCCTGGCAACGGCCATTATAGCGCAGGGGAAATAACAAACAGTAAAAATTGGCTTAGACGAATTACAGTCTGAAAATCAACAACTCCTTAGCAACGAGTCCTGCCACGATCACTTTTACGCTTAAAATCGCGTGACAGGTAGGACCTTTGGCGTCAGAGGAAAATGTCAGACATTCAGTCGCATTCCATCAGCCGAGGTAAGCAGTCGACATTGGAAAAAGGAAAAACCAGTGAAAAACACTTCAGGATAATAAGGAAATTATCCATTATATGGGAAAAAAGTGTTAAATTGATTAGAATTTAATTAGTTTCGATTTTTCCTTGTTTAATGTGATAAAATGTGGATAGAAAAAGATTAAAAAATACGTTTTTAAAGGAAACTTTTAAGGATTTTGCTTTAAAAGAGTTATGTAATAAGTGAAGTTGTGTAATCGTTGGTAAAAAAACCTAAGCTTTCAGCTGTTAAAGCATACAACTTACCAAAAAACTGCTTTTTACCAACTTTAAATAATCTTTTTGAAGCTAAATTTTAGAATATTTTAATTTATATAACAACTGAAATATGTAAGTCTTACGTAACTCTTTTCATATCTTGAAGAAGATTAACTTTATGTGTTTTAATTGTGGAATGTTAAGAAAATATCCTTTCAATATTTTCTTAAAAGTATTTATTGATTTTTGTATTTATTTGATTGATTTTATATATTTGTTGTTAGTGGTAACAAGGTCAGGCAAACACTCAGTTATGCATGTGCACCTCATCCCCAGAATAAACAACAGACAACAACAAGGCAACCACTGCAAGAGAAGCAACCAAACAACCCAACCACCCAACCACCCATCAGTGGGTAGCGATGGAACCATCCACCAGCGCCGAGGCAGCCGCTGCAGCGGCCGGAGGAGGTCCCGACCCGCGCCTCGAGCTGATGGGCTCCTTTGTCATCAAGTCGCTCAAATTGAAGCCGGAGAAGTGGACACGCGTCATAACGGTGGAGGAGCACAAGGGCATTATTAAGGAGTTCTTGGACAGGAACACCCCCGTTGTGCTAATCATTATCCTTACGCCGGCTGCCCAGTTGGTGCCTTCGACCACTTTTCCACTCTCCCAGCTGAAGAGCAAGGGCGTGTACTTCATTAAGCGGTATGCCCAGCCGATTCCACGAGAGGATTGCAATAACTTCATTATCTCCGGGGACCTGGCCACGCGTACCATCGACCAGTTGTCCGCCCTGGTGGAGGAGGTCCTGGTGCCGCTGCTCTCCAACGAGGACAACTACCGTACTTGGCCCATCATGGTAGCCCAGGACGTGCAGAAGCATGTGCACAGCCTGAAGAGTACCGTGCACCAAGTGAAGGGACAGGTGAGCGGCGAGACCATCCTGGCCATGCCTGTTGGCGTCGAGAAGATTGTGAAGGCGGCCAAGGAGCTGGTCGAAACGGAGCAGTGCCAGTTCGATTTGTATCTCAAGAGCGCCATCGAGGGGGTGGTCATCAAGTGGGCCACCCAGATCCACGAGGTCATCAAGGAGAGCCCCTCGAATGCCTTTGCCAATGGCCAGAATCCCACTCCCCACACAGGTTGGTGGTCGTGTCATGTGTTTTATTTTTGGCTTCCACACATTTATTATTTATTGATAAAATTCAAGTCTCCCCATATCCTAGCAACCCCGAAGGCGGTGCCTCGGAATGTGCATGTCCTGTGAAAAGTTTTGCTTTCTTTATTATCTGTTCGCGAATGACATTCCGTTTACATGCAATATTTTTGTTGGTTATTACCATAAGCAAAGGGGTTTCAATTTTGGCTTGAGTTACGCCTTTGCAGTTATTTCGCTATTTTGTTCCTCATAAAAACGAAAGTTATTTTTTGCCCAAACAACCTAGGATTTTTATGATTTTGGACTTTTATTTCAGAAGATATTCAGTTAACTAATTAAAATATATTTGATTTCTACCCGAGTATGTCTTTCTAACTTTCTTTACTCCTGCAAAATACCTAAATAATTCTATTAGTTTCAATAATTAGTTATCTTAATTGGTTAATCTTTTCCTTTTTATCTGACAGAATTTACCTTTTGGAACAATCGCCTCAAGAATCTATCCTTTATTTACGACCAATTGCGCAATGAGCGCATCCGGGCCATGGCCCTGATACTTGAGTACTCGATGAGTGCCTACCATCCGTGTTTCCAGACCCTCTTCAAGAACGTCGTAACGGGTAAGCACTCCTCCACTCCCCCATTTGATGGTACGAAATGTGATTTTTGCATGCGAATTGGTAATTCCCATAGCACTGGCGGAGGCAAAGGACATAACACTCTATCTGAACCCACTGAAACGACCCCTTCAGCACCTGGAGGAGATAGATTTTGCCGAGTGCAAGCCACTGCTCATTCCGTTTATGAATACGGTGGGCATTTTGTGGGGTAATTCGCGTTACTATTGCCAATCGGCGAAAATAACCGTACTGCTTCAGGAAATTTGCAATTTGATTATACATCAGGTGAGCAGTCACTCGAAAAATCAATTTTTTAAACAGTTTTTGATTTAATTTTGGATTTCGTTTGCCAGGCCAAGCGATATTTGGATCCATCTTCAATATTCCACAGCGATATTGATGAGGCCATGCAACGCCTAACCCTGTCTATACAGATCCTTAAGTTCTTCCGGGAACTTTTCGATTATTACAAAGAACGTCTAGCCACATTTTTTACGGAACCAGAGGAGCGGCCGCCGATTTTATGGACTTTTCATCCAAATTCAGTTTTCAAGCGCTTTAATGCCTTTCTGGAACGTCTAACAACCATTCAATGGTGATTTTAAGTGTACCAAAGCAATTATTAATAATTTCTACATGATCTGTATCTCTTTATAAAGGTTCTTCTTTACTGTGATTGAATTCCTGAAATTAGAGAAAGTCGAAATCGGCGGGCTGCGGGGTCGCCAGCTTAGTACTCGCATCACGGATGTCTATGTGGAGTTTAATCAATACTTCACCGCCTTTGCCTCGAAGAGCTATGATGTCTTGGATCCGGATGATCATGAGTTCGACGATGATTTCAAGGGCTTCCAGACCCGTATCCTGGAACTGGACATGAAACTGGCGGCCATACTCTGCCAGGCCTTTGACGATTGCCATAATTTGGAGAGTATATTCAAGGTGTTTACGATATAATCTAGTACTTGAAATAAGTTTAAATATTTATATTTGTGTCCCTTAGCTCATTAGCATCGTTGGCAGTGTCCTGGATCGTCCAAAAATCAAAGAGGAGTTCACCCAACGCTATGCTGAAATAGTCCGCATGTTGGATGATGAAATGACAGTTTGCGAAACCATTTATGACAAGCAAATGGAACTGAAGAAAGTGGGCGACAATCTGTTTCCCAATTATAATTGTCCCCCAGTGGCGGCCTTTATGCGCTGGTGCCATCAGCTAGAAGCCCGTATCACGGCTCCAATAAAACACTTCAAAGCCTTGCAGCATGAGTAAGCCCAATCCTCTTTGAAAGTTTTTGTGAAACAAGTCCTAAAATATATTTCCTTTAGAATAACCAAGACAGAAAAATCGTTGGAAATCGTGGATCGATATGAAGTTCTTATGGTCAAACTGGGAGCATGCAAGACCCAGTTCTTTGATGACTGGGCCGAGCGTCTGGATGGCCAGATCGAGGAGAACCTGAAGAAGTCTCTGATAGCCCGCGATCCTCGTAGCCATTCACTCATTCTGAACTTCAGCGCCGCTCTCTTCTCCATTCTCCGAGAGGTCCACTATTTGCAGCAGATGAAGATTGACGGCATTCCTCAAATAGCTATTGATTTTGCCGAAAAAACCGATGTCTTCCGATCCTACACCTTGAACCTGGAGAAGACAATCGACTGGTATAACAGCATCCAGGAGGGCAGCTCGCCGGTGGAGCTCAGGCTGATCGAACCCGAGATAAAGATGATTGATGACCTGGTCAAGATCGGTGTGGAGCAGCTCGTTTGGAATTCGTCAGGTGAGTTTAGTCAATCAGGGAGTCTTGCTTTTTTTTTTGGGTGAAAAATTCTTTAAAAATTCAAAAAGGTTTCGCAGTGCGAAGAGAATTTATGATCGAAGAATTTATAAACCGAATTAAATTTGATTGTAAATTTTAGGAGATGGATACCTAAATGATATTAAATTTTTTTTAAATATTTCAGATATCCTGACTTACCTGGATAAGCTTCGCAAGCCAGTGGCCGCTCTTCAAAACCGCATGGATCACACCCAGGGTAATCTACGCCAGATTCGCAAGATAATGGGCGTCTGGGCCAAGCAACCGCTCTTTGAGAGGCGGGATTGCAAGAAGGATACAGTGCTATCAATAGACGAACGCCCGGATCGTACAGCCAAGCGGTATACTGAGATCCAGGCTGCCTCCATAGAAATCCACAAGCTTCTGCAGGATAACATGCTGCAATTCGACATGGAACGTAAACAAGACGATCCTGTCTGGCTGAGTTACGTGGATTTTGTGGACAACATAGTCTACGAAAATATTCTGCGAACGGTGGGAGTTAGTGTCGGCTATTTGGCGGAGAACATGGATCCGGAGAACAACTACGCTCCGTTGTTCGAGTCACGATTGGAATTGGTGGAACCCAACCTGGTTTTTGTTCCCTCGCTGGAGCCCGATGATCCCATGGGCTTCAACAACATGCTGATTGAGCTTATGAGGGACATCATGAAAATGGGTTCGCTGATCAAACGCCTGAAACCAAATGAGAAGCGCAACTATGTGGAGATGATCAAGGAGAACCAGGATATTATTGACATGCGCCGCGAAATCCTTAACGGAGTGGACTTGGTGATGGAAGAAGCTTCCCGATTTTGCCGCCAATTCGAAAGATATTCCTATCTCTGGCTGGATGATCGCGAAGAGTGCATGGAGTACTTCCTGGAGTTTGGAAGAATGCTAGATCCGGATGAAATAGAGCTTCTCATGATTAACGATCCCAATCAGCCTCCACCACAGCCATCTCAACCAACAATTGAGGCTTTCAGGGAGCAGATCGACAACTATGAGTCCTTGTTCAACGAAATCGAAGATATTGCTCCCTTCCAGGTGTTCAGTTCCTGGTTCCAGGTGGACGTCAGACCCTTCCGACAGGCTCTACTCAATACGGTGTGCAAGTGGGGCAACATGTTCAAGGAGCATCTGGTGACAACAGTCACCTCCAGCCTGATGAACCTGAGTCACTTTATCCGCAAGGCAGACGAGGGTCTTCTACAGACGGTGAAGGAAAAGGACTACGAAGGCCTAGTCAGCATCATGGCTTTCCTGATGCAAGTGAAGGAGCGGGCTGCCAGAACAGACGAAATGTTCGAGCCCATGCAGGAGACCATTCAGCTACTTAAGTACTACGACATGGATATTCCAGAGGAGGTGAACGTGCTGTTGCAGGAGCTGCCAGAGCAATGGGCGAACACCAAAAAGATAGCCACGACTGTGAAGCAGCAGGTGTCGCCCCTCCAGGCCACCGAGGTGGTCAGCATCCGGAACAAGATCGCCCTTTTCGAGTCACACATTCAGCTTTTCCGGGAGGTCTTCAAGACGTATGACTTCTTCCGGTTCGATTGTTTCAAGCCGTACTTGCTCATGGATCGCATCAATGACGACATGTTCTTGTGTGAGAGCGAGATGCGGGACATCCAGGAGTCGGGCAGCCTCTTCGAGGTCAACATTCCGGAGTTCAAAGTGCTCAAGCAGTGTCGCAAGGAGCTGCGAATGCTCAAGGTACCGAGGATCCTTATAGTCCAGATACTCACCCGTTTCTTTTCTTCCTTTTTGTCTGTGCATGTTTTAATCTTCAACTCGTACTAAATTCTTGCATGCCACATGTGGAACTTGAGCTTTTCTTTTTTCCCCCAAAGCTATTAACTAACCCTAATAATAGTCAATAATCCTAGCATCCTACTAATCTTCCCGATTGTTTCCTCAACTACTCAGCAACTCTGGGACTACGTCAACATTGTACAGACCAGCATCGACGATTGGAAAACCACGCCCTGGAGGAAGGTCGATGTGGAGAATATGGATATCGAGTGCAAAAAGTTTGCCAAAGATATTCGTCTGCTGGACAAGGAGATGAGGCCGTGGGATACCTTCATCAATCTGGAGTCCACGGTGAAAAACATGCTTACCTCGCTTCGAGCAGTCGGAGAACTCCAGAATCCAGCGATCAGGGAGCGGCACTGGAATCAGCTCATGAACTCGACCAAGGTCTATTTTGTGTTTCTAATTAAAACATTTATCCTTTTTTGATCTCCCAAGCCAATCCCAGATATTTGGCCTGACTGTAAATAATCCATGTAAATCTCTTTCCACTCCCCTAGCACCTGAGCCCTTCTAGTCCCTTAGCAGGCTCCTTGTATATATAGCAAAATATCTTTTACATAATCGATCGTTTTTTCTTTCGTTTCCGCTTGATTTCCGGGATATTTGTGCCCGGCAGAAACTGTACAGTTCTTGTAAATACCATTTCATTGCAGAGTTTGGCCGCGCTGCCCAAAGAAGTGACCGTAAGTGGCTTTGTCGAGACTGGCACATATGGCATGTGTCCGAAGTAGTAGTAGTAGCTTTAGTAGTAGAACCACTGCAGACGTAGTCCTTGCACCCCAATTCTTTCTATACGGTTGGGCTTTAATGGATCTCTTTTTATAGGTCAAGTTCATCATGGATCACGAGACAACGCTAGCCGAACTGCTCGGCTTGAATCTGCACGAATGCGAGGAAGAGGTTAAGAACATCGTGGATAAGGCTGTCAAGGAGATGTCAATGGAGAAGATACTGAGGGACTTGAATACTACTTGGTCGGCCATGGAGTTCGACCACGAACTGCACCCGCGCACTGGCTGTAACCTCCTGAAGGCATCGGAAGAACTCATAGAGACGCTTGAAGATAATCAGGTTTGCCTACAGAATCTCATAACATCCAAGTACATCGCCCATTTCCTCGAGGAAGTGTCCACTTGGCAGAACAAGCTAATGATCGCCGATCAAGTCATAACCGTTTGGTTTGAGGTGCAACGCACTTGGACCCATCTTGAGAGTATCTTCATGAGTTCGGAAGACATACGCAAACAGCTCCCCGTCGATTCGGTGCGCTTCGATAACATCGACGCCGAGTTCCGCGTCCTCATGGACGAGATGTCCGTCTCGTCAAACGTGGTGGCGTCCACGAATCGATCGGGCCTGATCGAACGCCTGGAGCATTTGCAAAAGGAGCTTACGCTATGCGAGAAGGCGTTGGCAGAGTACTTGGAAACGAAACGCTTGGCATTCCCCCGATTTTACTTTGTGTCCTCGGCCGATTTACTGGACGTACTGAGCAATGGCATCCAGCCCGAAATGGTCACCAAACACTTAACTAAGCTCTTCGATTCGATAGCCCGCTTAAAGTTCAACAAGGACGGGTCCGGCGAGATCGAGACCGCCTCCGGAATGTACGCCAAGGATGGCGAGTATGTGGAGTTCAGCGAACTGGCCAGCATCCGGGGACCAGTTGAGGTCTGGCTCAATCGCATCCAGGCAGCAATGCGTGCCAGCTTGAGGCACTACGTCACCGAGGCAGTGATTGCTTACGAGGAGAAGCAGCGGGAACAATGGCTGTTCGACTACCCCGCCCAGGTGTCACTCTGCGGATCGCAGATCTGGTGGTCCACGGAGGTGAACATAGCCTTCGGCCGGCTGGAGGAGGGATATGACAATGCCATCAAGGACTATTACAAGAAGCAGATATCGCAGCTCAGTCTGCTCATAACGCTTCTGCTGGGCGAGCTTAGCAAAGGCGATCGTCAAAAGATTATGACGATATGCACCATTGATGTGCACTCAAGAGATGTGGTCGCCAAGATGATTCAGGCCAAATTGGATTCGGGTTCCGCGTTTATGTGGCAATCGCAGCTGAGGCATCGCTTCGACGATGTGGAGAAGGACTGTTTTGCCAATATCTGCGACGCCGAGTTCCAGTATTGTCACGAATACTTGGGCAATACGCCACGCCTGGTTATAACGCCGCTCACAGATCGTTGCTACATAACACTGACTCAATCCCTCCACCTGGTGATGGGCGGAGCCCCGGCCGGGCCAGCCGGCACGGGTAAAACGGAAACCACCAAGGACCTGGGGCGGGCTATTGGCATTATGGTCTACGTCTTTAACTGCTCCGAGCAGATGGACTATCAGTCCTGTGGCAACATTTACAAAGGATTGGCCCAAACGGGCGCCTGGGGCTGCTTTGACGAGTTCAATCGCATCACCGTGGAAGTTCTCTCGGTGGTGGCGGTCCAGGTGAAGTCCGTTCAAGACGCCATTCGCGACAAAAAGGAAAAGTTCAACTTTATGGGTGAAATGATTAGTTGTGTGCCCACTGTGGGTATTTTCATTACCATGAATCCGGGCTACGCGGGACGTACAGAGCTCCCGGAGAATCTGAAGGCCCTCTTCCGCCCGTGCGCCATGGTCGTTCCTGATTTCGAGCTCATCTGCGAGATCATGCTTGTGGCCGAGGGATTCCAGGATGCGCGTGTCCTGGCCCGCAAATTTATCACCCTGTATACGCTGTGCAAGGAACTGTTGTCTAAGCAGGATCACTACGATTGGGGTCTTCGGGCCATAAAATCTGTGCTTGTTGTGGCGGGATCTCTAAAGGTGAGAGGTTTTATTTAAAAAGAAAACATTTTCTAAATCATGTGTTTTAGAGAGGTGATCCCGGACGACCCGAGGAGGAAGTGCTGATGCGCGCCCTCCGAGACTTCAACATACCGAAAATAATCACGGACGACATGCCGGTGTTCATGGGGCTCATCAGCGACCTGTTTCCCGCCCTGGATGTGCCCCGCAAACGTGATCAGGACTTCGAGCGCACCGTAAAACAAGCGGCCTCCGACCTGCTACTGCAACCAGAGGACAATTTTATACTGAAAGTGGTGCAGCTGGAGGAGCTGTTGGAGGTACGTCACTCCGTGTTCATCGTTGGCAACGCGGGCACTGGCAAGACCCAGGTGTGGAAGACGCTGCTGCGCACCTACCAGAACATCAAGCGGAAACCCATATTCAATGACTTGAATCCGAAAGCTGTGACCAATGATGAACTCTTCGGCATTATCAACCCGGCGACTCGCGAGTGGAAAGACGGCCTGTTCTCGGTATTGATGCGGGATCAGGCAAACATAACGGGCGATCAACCAAAGTGGATCGTGCTCGACGGCGACATCGATCCCATGTGGATTGAGAGTTTGAATACCGTGATGGACGACAACAAGGTCCTCACACTGGCCAGCAACGAGCGCATTGCGTTGACGCCATCGATGCGTTTGCTCTTCGAGATCTCCAACCTGAGAACAGCAACGCCGGCAACCGTATCCAGGGCTGGCATCCTGTACATTAATCCGCAGGACTTGGGTTGGAATCCGTGAGTACTCGGATTATTAAGTACACTATGTCATGGCTCAAAAATGTTTACAATGTTTACTTTCCCCCGAATCCATTGGTGCTCCTTCAATCGGCGATAAATGAAAGCTTTTAATTTTCTAGCCAAAAATGCAACAAATTTTATATAACATTCCCTATTTAATTTAAATATTTTTATGTTTCTTTAAGAATTGGATTCAAGTTATACAAATGCAGTCTAAATATTGCCATGAATTACTATAACAATAATGTTAGTTTAATATTGGAAAATCTTAAACTTATAGGCAATTTTTCCGACTGGATTTGTATTTGGCCCTTATGTCTCTCTTAGGAATGGATATTAACCCTTTTTTCCTTACAGCTATGTGACCAGTTGGGTTGAAACGCGCAAAATTCCAGCCGAAAAGTCCAATTTGGTCATGTTATTTGATAAGTACATTCCGCCTTCATTGGAAACGATTCGCGTGCGATTTAAGAAGATCACGCCAGTCGCCGAAATGGCCCACATACAAATGCTGTGCCATCTGCTAAACAGTTTTCTAATCCCAGCGAACACGCCAGCCGATTGTCCAAAAGAATGGCACGAACTGTACTTTGTTTTTGCCTGTATCTGGGCCTTCGGATCGGCCATGTTCCAGGATCAAGCCATTGACTACCGCGTGGAGTTCAGCAAATGGTGGGTAAATGAGTTCAAAACTGTTAAGTTCCCGCCAGGTGAGTCCCGCCCTTATGAGTAAATTATCTAATCCTTGAACTTTACCAATGCAAAAACACAATTTTCGTAAAATCCTCAACAAAGGCGGAACAGTTTTCGACTATTTCCTGGATAGCGAGACCAAGACCTTCCTTCCCTGGACGGAGAAGATACCGAAGTTTGAGCTGGACTCGGACCTGCCGCTGCAGGCTGTCATCGTACACACCTCCGAGTCGATTCGCCTGCGTTACTTCCTAGATCTCCTGATGGATAAGAAGCACCCGGTGATGCTAGTGGGGAATGCCGGCTGCGGCAAGACCGTACTGGTGAACGAGAAGCTTCAATCGCTATCTGAGAATTACGCTGTCACTGCAATACCATTCAATTTCTACACTACGTCCGAGATGTTGCAGAAGATCCTGGAGAAACCGCTGGAGAAGAAGGCGGGTCGCAACTTCGGACCGCCCGGCAACAAGCTCCTCTGTTACTTCGTCGACGACATCAATATGCCCGAGGTGGACCAGTATGGCACAGTGCAGCCGCACACTTTGATGCGCCAGCACCTGGACTACGGCCACTGGTATGACCGCAATAAGCTGACCCTCAAGGATATCCACAACTGTCAGTATGTGGCCTGTATGAACCCTACCTCGGGCAGTTTTACGATCAATCCGCGCCTGCAGCGCCATTTCTGCGTCCTCGCAGTCAGTTTCCCCGGACCCGAGTCCATCACAGTCATGTACTCGGCCATCCTGGCGCAGCACTTTGCTAATGCGGAGCAGAAATTCAACCCGATTGTTACCAGGATGACGCCCAACATTGTGGCGGCCACGATTGCGCTTCACAACAAGTGTTTGCAGGTGTTCCTGCCCACGGCGATCAAGTCGCATTACATCTTCAATCTGCGGGATATCAGCAATGTATTCCAGGTAAGCAAATACTTTTGAAAATTTAATTGTTTTAATTAATTTGTTTTTTGTGTAGGGATTGCTGTTCAGTTCGACAGAGTGCTTGACGGGCTCTACAGATCTTATACGTTTGTGGCAACACGAGACACAGAGGGTGTACTCGGATAAGCTAACCGACGATAAGGACATCGATAGCTTTACCAAAATGCAGCATGACATTGTCAAGAAGTCGTTCGAAGAAATTGACGAATCCGTTATATTCGACAAGCCGAATATCTACTGTCATTTCGCTGGAGGAATTGGTGATCCTAAGTACATGCCCATCAAGGGTTGGCCTGAGCTTCACAAACTCCTTCAGGAAGCAATGTCATCGTATAATGATCTAGTCGCTGCCATGAACCTGGTGCTGTTCGAGGATGCGATGATGCACGTTTGTAGGTGGGTACTTCTAGTTCTTTTCCTTAATTTTCATATTAAACTTCTACATAATTTTTTTGCAGAATTAATCGCATTTTAGAATCACCGCGTGGCAGCGCTTTATTGGTTGGTGTTGGTGGCAGCGGGAAGCAATCTCTAGCGCGCTTGGCAGCATTCATATCCAGCTTGGAGGTCGTGCAGATACAGCTTAAGAAGGGATATGGAGTCAATGACTTGAAGGTTTCTTTGATCATACATAAACCGAATCGAAATGAATCAGATTAATCGTATATTTTGTAATTTTCTTCTGCAGAATGAATTTTCAGGACTTTACTTGAAGGCCGGACTCAAGAATGTTGGCATTATGTTCCTAATGACGGATGCACAAATCCCAAGCGAGGACTTTCTTGTCTTAATCAACGATATGTTAGCCACTGGCGAGATCCCAGATCTGTTTCCGGACGACGAGATCGAGAACATAATCGCTGGCGTCCGCAATGAGGTCAAAGGTGCGGGACTGGTTGACACGAGGGAAAACTGCTGGAAATTCTTCATCGATCGAGTGCGCAAGCAACTGAAGATAGTTCTGTGCTTTTCACCAGTGGGTTCAACATTGCGTGTTCGGTCGAGAAAATTCCCTGCCATCATCAATGCCACATCCATCAATTGGTTCCACGAATGGCCTCAGGAAGCACTCATCTCGGTGGCCATGAACTTCCTCGCCCAGAACAAGGTGCTGCCGGAAAACCACCGTGATTCTGTGGCCAAGTTCATGGCCTACGTCCACACCTCGGTCAACACGACCTCGAAGGTGTATTTACAGAACGAGCGACGGTACAACTACACCACCCCCAAGAGCTACCTTGAGCAGATCAATCTTTATATCAAGCTTTTAAACCACAAGCACGAGGATCTGCAGAGCAAGATCGAACGGCTGGAGAACGGACTGGAGAAGCTCCGCTCAACTGCTCTGCAAGTAGCCGATCTGAAGGTGAAGCTCGCCGTCCAGGAGATCGAGCTAAAGGAGAAGAACGATGCGGCCGACGCCCTCATCGAGATTGTGGGGATCGAGACGGAGAAGGTGCAAACGGAGAAAGCCGTGGCCGATGAGGAGGAAATGAAGGTTGCTTTGATAGCTGACGAAGTCACAAAGAAGCAACGGGACTGCGAGGAGGATCTCCTCAAGGCGGAGCCCGCCCTGACCGCTGCCCAGGAGGCGCTCAACACCCTCAATAAGGCCAATCTCACTGAGCTCAAGAGCTTCGGTTCGCCGCCGGGGGCGGTGACCAATGTGACCGCTGCAGTCATGGTACTGCTCTCCCCAGGGGGAAAGCTACCCAAGGATCGTTCCTGGAAAGCGGCTAAAATTGCCATGGCCAAAGTGGACACATTCCTTGACTCTTTGATCAATTATGACAAGGAGAACATCCACCCGGAGATCATAAAGGCCATCCAGCCGTACCTAAAAGATCCGGAGTTTGAACCGGAATTTGTTCGCTCCAAGTCGGGAGCAGCGGCTGGCCTGTGCGCCTGGGTAATAAATATCATAAAGTTTTACGAGGTCTACTGTGACGTGGAGCCTAAGCGAAAGGCCCTGGCAGCTGCCAATGCGGAACTGGCAGCCGCTCAAGACAGGCTGGCGGGAATCAAACGGAAAGTCGCGGTAAGATATTGTTGCTCTTAATATTATAATTTACACCTTTTATTTCATCAGCTGGACTACTTTAACAGAATCTAATAAGATCAATATTGCCCCTTCCAGAGCCTTGAGGAGCAGCTGGCCAAGCTGACGGCGGATTTCGAGAAGGCTACCGCCGACAAACTGCGTTGCCAGCAGGAGGCGGACGCCACACAAGCAACCATCGCGCTGGCCAATCGTCTTGTGGGCGGTCTGGCCAGTGAAAATGTACGCTGGGCGGAGGCAGTCAACAAGTAAGATTCCTAATCAAGATTAATAAACTATAATGGAAATAAAAACCTTACCAACCACCAAACAGCTTCGTCAAGCAGGGAATTACCTTACCCGGCGATATTCTACTCATTACCGCCTTCATTTCCTATGTCGGCTGTTTTACGAAAGGATTTCGCATCGACCTTCTACTCAAGATGTGGACACCCTTTTTGAAGAGCATCGATCCGCCCATACCCACAACCGAGAATCTCGATCCTCTATCATTGCTGACCGACGACACCACCATCGCCATTTGGACAAACGAGGGACTGCCCAGCGATAGGATGTCTATTGAAAATGCTACCATCCTGTCCAACTCGGACCGCTGGCCCCTGATGATTGATCCCCAACTGCAGGGAGTCAAGTGGATTAAGCAAAAGTATGGCGAGGAGCTAAAGGTGATTCGTCTGGGTCAGCGCAGCTATCTGGATATCATTGAGAAGTCCATCAACGCGGGAAGCACTGTCCTGATTGAGAACATCGACGAGAACTTGGACCCAGTGCTGGACTCTTTGCTGGGTCGAAATTTGATTAAGAAGGGAAAGTAAGTTGAGGCAAACTTTAATCCTACATAATCTAAAGTTTTCCTATTCTTAAGGGCAATTAAAATCGGAGACAAGGAGGTCGAATACAACTCTAACTTCCGCTTAATTTTGCACACAAAACTAGCCAATCCGCACTACAAGCCAGAGATGCAAGCACAGACCACACTTATTAACTTTACTGTAACACGGGACGGACTGGAGGATCAACTGCTGGCGGAAGTTGTCAAGGCGGAGCGTCCGGATCTGGAGGAACTCAAAGCTGAGCTCACAAAGCAACAGAATGACTTCAAGATAATGCTCAAGAAACTGGAGGACGACCTGTTGTCGCGCCTTTCATCGGCGGGTGAGAACATTTTAGGTGACACAGCGCTAGTAGAGAATCTGGAGACCACCAAGAGCACCGCATCGGAAATTGAAGAGAAGGTAGCCGAGGCGAAGATAACATCCAAGGAGATCGACAAGGCCCGAGAATACTACAGACCAGCGGCTGCCCGAGCCAGTCTGCTATACTTCATTCTCAACGAACTAAACACTATCAATCCGATTTATCAGTTTTCACTGAAGGTAAGTGAAGTTTTAGTTATTATTTCTATCATTACATTTCATTTTACTTTCAGGCTTTTAGTGTAGTGTTCCAAAAGGCCATAGCCAAGGCTGAACCGGGCGAAACTTTGGATTTGCGAGTGTCCAATCTGATCGATTGTATAACGTATTCGGTCTTTCAGTATACTTCGCGTGGTCTTTTCGAATGCGACAAGCTCATCTTCGCCTCGCAAATGACATTTCAGGTGAGTAAAAACTAAATGGAAATAATCACAAACCGTTGACGTTTTGTTCTTGGTAGATACTACTTATGAACGAGGAGGTTACATCGGCGGAACTGGACTTCCTACTCCGCTTCCCGATAAAGCCACATGTAACGAGTCCTGTGGACTTTCTGACCAATCAATCGTGGGGCGGAATTTGCAGTCTAGCGTCCAAAGATGAATTCAGAAACTTGGACCGCGACATTGAGACCTCCTCGAAGCGTTGGAAGAAGCTGGTCGAGTCTGAGCTGCCTGAGAAAGAGAAGTTCCCCCAGGAATGGAAGAACAAAACGGCCTTACAGAGGCTATGCATGATCAGAGCTCTTAGGCCCGATCGTATGACTTACGCCTTAGCGTGAGTGTTTTTTAAATCTATCTTTTAGTTTTTATCCTAAAAGTTTATTTTCTTTAGTGACTTTATTGAGGAGAAGCTGGGATCAAAATATGTGGAGAACCGCGCCATGGAGTTTGCCAAATCGTACGAGGAAGCCAGTCCCTCTACACCGATATTCTTTATCCTGTCACCCGGCGTTAATCCTCTCAAGGACGTGGAAGCCCTGGGCAAACAAATGGGCTTCACCATGGATCTGGGTAATTTCCATAATGTGTCTTTGGGTCAGGGCCAGGAATGTATTGCTGAGGCGGCCATGGACACGGCTGCCAAGAATGGCCACTGGGTGGTCCTGCAGAATATACATTTGGTCAGGAAGTGGCTGCCAGTGCTTGAAAAAAAGCTGGAGTACTACGCCGAGGACTCCCATCCGGACTATCGCATGTTCCTCAGTGCCGAGCCGGCCTCAACCCCTTCGGCTCACATTATTCCACAGGTAAATACATTTAAGACCAAAACTCTCTACATAATTAAATTCTTTCTGATTGAAAATATTGAGTGAATATTGAATTTTCTTTATTATGCATGTTCTATTTGATCTATTCATTTAAATGGGTTTAAAAGGTAAATCCCAGTACATTTGGTTTTGGAATGCTTAGATAATATATTTGTAGAATAGTGATTGATGATAGAAGGTATTTTATATTTTTATTATTCCATTTAGAAGCATATCAATTGATCAAAATAACGCTCTTTTTAGTAACATTATGCTAAAAAAAGATTTCCAATTTGATTTGTAGGGGATCTTGGAGTCTTCGATAAAGATCACCAACGAGCCACCTACGGGCATGCTGGCTAATCTGCACAAGGCGCTGGATAACTTCACTCAGGAGACCTTGGAGATGTCCGGCAAAGAGGCCGAGTTCAAGGCCATCCTCTTCTCGCTCTGCTACTTCCACGCGGTGGTGGCTGAGCGACGCAAGTTCGGCCCTCAGGGCTGGAACAAGATCTATCCCTTTAATGTGGGCGATCTGAACATAAGCGTTTCCGTGCTCTACAATTATTTGGAGGCCAATGCCAAGGTGCCGTGGGAGGATCTGCGATATCTGTTCGGAGAGATCATGTACGGGGGTCACATCACGGACGACTGGGATCGCCGGCTATGCATTACTTATCTGGAGGAGTACATGCAGCCGGACCTGGTCGATGGTGAGCTCTTCCTGGCGCCCTCTTTTCCGGCACCACCCAATACGGACTATCAGGGCTACCACTCCTACGTGGACGACATGATGCCGGCAGAGTCTCCTTACCTATACGGACTGCATCCGAATGCCGAGATCGGTTTCCTCACCACGCGGGCCGAGAACATATTCCGGACCGTGTTCGAGATGCAGCCACGGGATGCCGGAGCTGGCGGGGGGGCGACTGTGACTCGCGAGGACAAGGTCAAACAAATCGTCGACGAGATCATTGAGAAGCTGCCCGAGGAGTTCAACATGGTCGAGATCATGAACAAGGTGGAGGAGCGCACGCCATATGTGATAGTGGCCTTTCAGGAGTGCGAGCGGATGAACTTCCTCACCAGTGAGATGAAGCGCAGCCTGAAGGAGTTGGACTTGGGCTTAAAGGGTGAATTGACCATTACGTCGGACATGGAGGTGCTGGAGAATTCACTGTTTTTGGATCAAGTACCGCCCATTTGGACGCAACGTGCGTATCCTTCGCTCTTGGGTCTCAACAATTGGTTCATTGATCTTTGTTTGCGTCTTCGCGAACTAGAGACCTGGTCCACAGATTTTGTGGTAAGATTTATTCCTCCAATTATGACTAGAAGATTTCTAAAAGTTAATTATTTTTTTAGCTACCCCCCTGCGTGTGGCTGGCCGGATTCTTCAATCCGCAGTCCCTGCTCACCGCCATCATGCAGAGCACCGCCCGTCGCAATGATTTGCCGCTGGACAAGATGTGCCTCCAATGCGACGTTACCAAGAAGCAAAAGGAGGAATTTACGTGAGTGAATTGATTGACACGCAATACCCAATTGACCTCCGGACTGACCTCTTCCCGGGAATGTTTACAATCGCGGAATTTGATTTTTATGCGTCACAGACGCCTCTATGCCTCTGAACGAAGTATTTAGTATACCCTTTTGATAGAGTGTTGAAGTGTAGCTGCAATCAATGGTCAGCGACCGGCTTGGAGGGTCTAAAAATAGTCGGAATGCTATTTCATAAGAGCTAATTTTAAACCAGCACTCGGATTATAAATATGTGGGGCCTATTAATAGCTCGTAATTTACAAGCAACTATTTGTTTGTGAGTCGATCGGCAGATTGCTTATTAAGTGGCGCCCGGGAAGACACGTTTCGCTTGGCGACGCTGCCGTTCGAACAATGGAGCAACCCGCCCGGCTCCGGCGCGTCGATGTACTTGCCGATGCAGATTAGCTTCGGCCGACACCCGCCCCTCTAATTGACTTAATCTGGGACGGGGAAAAGGGGATGGGCGATGGGGAATGGGGGAAAGACGAGACGCCCAGTTCAAGATTATATCAAGTTAGAGCCACGATTTTGTAATTGCAGGACGGCGCCACGGGACGGATGCTGCGTGCACGGAATCTTCATGGAGGGCGCCAGGTGGGACATCCAGCAGGGTATCATCATGGAGTCGCGCCTCAAGGAGCTCTATCCCTCAATGCCGGTGATCAATATTCGGGTGAGTTTGCGTTGCAAATTCGTCAAATGCAAATGCCACAAAAAAAAGAAGAATCTGCGAATCGAGGGCGGATCTGTGGCGACTCGATGCTGGCGCATGTTGGCATAAATTCGAAAACTAGACTCTACTCCGATCTATTGTTCCACTTAATGTTATTCCGATTGTGACTGTTTCCTTGTATTGAATTTTGCAGGCCATCACCCAAGATAAGCAAGACCTGAGGAACATGTACGAGTGCCCAGTCTACAAGACCCGAACCCGGGGCCCCACCACCTATGTTTCCAATCTGAATCTAAAGACCAAGGACAAGCCGGGAAAATGGATTCTGGCCGGAGTAGCATTACTCCTGCAAACCTAATTCAAAACCTATTTAATTTACTCCAATTACTTCAATAATTTCGTAGATTCTTATGAAAAAGTCACCATTTAGAAAGACATCTCTTTAGTACAATAATAGAGCTAAGTTAGTAAAATGTATCCTGTTTGCTAAGTAGAATTCAAGTTTAACTTTCGATTTCTTCCTTGTGTAGTGCACATTTTTGAAATAAACACTTCCTAAGTAGACTTGCCTTAGGCGCACTAGCGTAAAACCAAAAGAAGAAAAGCTAATCTTTGTTCTGTAATATATCGTTTCATGGGGACCATTCGACGGTTTCTCTCATCCATCCAGGTATGATTGCTCGAAATTCCAATGCAAATCCTGTGACTTCATTTGTTTACATCCAAGCATTTGTTTATATTCGTAGGTAGTAGGTAAAGCCCAAATGGAAACCACTCAGTGGAGGACAACAAACCATTAAAATACAATATAATTAAATGGCTTCCAAATTGATAATATTGAATGAGCTGGCAACGCAGCTGATAAGCTCGAATAAGTGTATGGATAGAAAAATGTGAAAAATGTTAATGAAAAAGCTAAATCAAAGGCGTCGCCTATCCATAAATCACAAACTATATATTTTTTGGCTAACATAGGGAAGCGGAGGAAGGCATCAAAGAAAATTCATAGACTTGGCTGGGTGGAGTGAACTCGTGGCCGTCACCAACTGTAGAATTTTCATATTTTTTGCTGTTCCTTTTTTTTTTTTTGTTTTATAGTCGTTTTATTATGTATTTCTCTCTCTTGTGCTGCTGATAAGAGTGCTCCGAATCGGTTCTCGGTTTTGCTGACGAAATTTTCAAAGATTTTCGAAGATGCCCCCGTCCAACGCAGGCCAGCATCCCAGCATCCCAGCATCCCATCATCCCATCATCGCAGCATCGCAGCATCTTGGTGCTCCGGGCTTTTGTCAGTGCTGAGCGGCATGTGAAGCGAGGAGGAGAAGAGTTTTTAGTGACTGCATAAATGTACATGAATAATTCAAACACAAAAAATCCCGATCCCAGCGTCGGCGACAACGTGACCTGCCTGTAGAGAGGGTATCGATCAAACGATCGACCGATCGGCCGATCTACCGATTGATCGTTATATGGCTATGGTTTCCTCCAGCCCGACCAACCGACCAACCAACCAACCGACCAACTAGCAGCAAGCAAACACAAAAAGCAAATCAAAGCCAGCACAAAGCCACAAGGAAAAAGAAACAAAAATATATATATATACAATAAATAAATAAATAATAAAAAAAATAACAGCTACGGACGGGCTACGGCGAAATGTGCGCGGAGAAACAAAAAGAAAATTGAAGACGACGACACGAGCGTAAATCTTTTTAGCATGAAAAAATTCTATAAAACTAACAGACACTGTGTGGTCGGACATCATTCTACATTCGTGCGCTACGACGGCAGACGACAGCCAGATACAGTCAACCGTTCGGATACAGATACAGCAGATACAGATACAGATACTGATACGAGAACGGATACAGATACAGATTGCCGGTGGGACGGACAGACGAATTGATTGATTGATTGCCGGACCCGAGACCCCCAAAACCAAAACCCAAAACCCAAAACCAAACTCAAAAACCAGAACCCAGAACTCAGAACGCAGAACCCCGAGCCTAGACTGCACCGACCAGCCGCCAAGCCATCCTTCATTTCAGTTCGCATTTGGACGCGTTCTGTGCGGCCGATAGAGTCGGATCGGATCCAAATCAGGGTCGGAATTGAAATCGTGCGCGAATTAATCTATATACGTATCGGCGACCAAAACAGTAGCGCACACACGTGTCTACGGTTCAGTGACAAGCCCCGAATCGGCCATAGAATATATATATATAAATCGTGAAATCGTAAAATCCTAAAGCATTTTAATCAACCCGAAACTAAGCAGGCAACGGCATAATTAATTCGTCTGACCCGCAAAGTTCAAGCCGAGTAAAATCAAATTGTGCAAAGTGTGCTTAAAAATAGTTTAACCACAAAAATAACTTAAAATTTAATTAATTTTTGGAAGGAACAACCATCGAATTTTGAAAGCAAAATGAAGTTCTTTGCAGTATTGTTGGCATGTAAGTTTAACATTTAAAATAATTTTTAATAAAATCTAAAGCCCTATATAGATTTTATTAAAAAAAAAAAAAACTTTTTGGTTTTTAAATCATCTTCTTGTTCAAAAGTTTTTGAACTTTAAAACTTGAAATGAAATATAATAAAAGTTTTCCATTTTGAAAGTGATTACCAACTTTACTAAGGCACACCTGATTAACTTTTTAAATTGGTTTTTCTATTTTAAAATTTCTTTAACCAATTCTAATTAAAAACTCAAATCTTGTACTACTTTTTTCGGGAAGTGTAGAAGAATTGCTGACGCATGTTTTTACTTTTAATCTAGTAAACATATGTAACATGTGATTTTTAGAAACGCTGCGTCAGAATAGAACCCACTTGACCCACTAAAGTAGACTTTTTATTAAATTAAATATTTAAAAAATTGTATTATGTGGGATAAACTTCATTCACACTTCACAGCCAGCTTATGAATGGAATATTTTATACTCGAATAGAGTTGTTAGCCACCAAAGGTGTGGGACTCGTTTCCTTTGCGTGCTGTCTTGGCTAATTAGGTATGCAGCGCTAATTCCAATAGCTCGGGGGGTCCCTGTCCCCGCGAGACCATTCAGCCGATTCGTTGGCATCGCCAGACGCTCTGGCGTCGCCTAGAATCGATGGATGTCTATATGGATGTGGCTGTGGATGTGGGTGATATCACGGGGCGTGCTGCTGGGCTGATCAAAAGCGTTTTGTATGCGGGCAGTGGTTGTTTTTGAGTGACTATTTAAATCGCACGCCTCCTGCCTAACTAATCGGATGTGATGTCTTCCTTCTATTTATAGTAGCCCTTTTTGCCATGACAATGGTCCAGTGCCTCAGCCTGCCCGATGCCAATGCCAAGTGCGTCATGGAGTGCGACACGCAGGAGTATGCTGCCATTTGTGCCGCCGACGACAAAGGCACCACCAGGACCTACCGAAATATTTGTGTGATGAAGACCGAGAATTGTCTGCAGAATGCAAGTAAGTTTTTAGTGTCTTAACAAAAATGTAAACTCTTCTTTAAATACTTTCAATCACTCGTAGACTTTCAAAAGATCAGCGACAAGGAGTGTCCATAGAACTACCAATCGATCAAAAGGATTCGTAGTCCAGCAGAATAAACTTAAATCATGGAGAAGAAGATGAAGCGGACGCGGATGCGGTTTGGCCTGCTGGAGGACTCTGCTTTCTCGCGTGGTATTTGTGTGTGATATTTTTAAGTTGTACTTCAGCGGAATAGAGAACACGCCCCCGAAACGTAATGCATAATTCTAATGTATTCTATAATTATTAATTTTTAATATTATAAATAAAGTAATCGTAACACGCACCCACCATTCATCTCTATTCCTTGACCATCGCAATTTCCATGAAACGTAATATTAGCGATGACTTCATATGTACGTATTTCCGCTTTACCCCAGCGAACAATCAATCCATAGTCTATGTACGACAGCCTGATCTTTAATCTCTTCCCAGTACCAGTACTGCTCAAATCGAAATTAAGTCATCGCACCGATTTAGAAAATTGGATCTTGATAATCGCCACCAGATCAAGCGCTTTTTCATTTCCAATTTCCCATTTTATGAATCAATTACAGCTGGAACAAATGGCCTATGATTTAATAAAGTATATTTTCAATTGAAAGGATTGTATTGGATTATATTAAAAAGTCATGGGCTAATCAGTTTTGGGGCAAGCTGCCAATTCAACACGTGAGCATTTATTTAATTTAGAAGCTTTTTTATGATTATTAATACATTGAGATTTAAAGGGGAATAACCTATTTACACACATATATATAAACGGATATATTCATATTGATGGGTCGATTAAAGCATTAATGAGACTCAAAATAATTGAAAATAACTAAAAACATAGTTTGTATAGCAGACATTTTCAATATCTGATTTATAAATTAAGGTTTCCAGCATTGCTTCGCTGAATGATTGAAAGTTGAACAGCTCTCGTTACTTGTATAGTTTTAAACAAATTTCATAAATTTGATCTTAATGGAAAAGTTTTTCAATTTAAAATTAATTAAGGTATGCAATTTTACCCGATTGAGACCGACCCATCTGTGGTTATTAAAAATATTAATACATTTAAAACTGTTGCAATCGCAACTCCACTTGTAGGGCTATGCAGGCCCGTCGCTCCTCTTTGAGTTCGATTCCCAACATCCGCTTTTTGTGCTCCAGCAGAGCATTTTCGCGCGTGTAGTGCTCGATGATCCGCTCGTAGTCCGCATCCGATGGAGGAACTGACTCGCCATGGGATCCCTGAGTCTTTTGATTTTGTTGATCGCACAGCTGCTTCAATCGGTAGACTTCGTTGCGTTCGGTCAAGATGCGGGCTTTTAATTCGTGCTGCCAAGCCATTAGCTCTTCGTATTCGATTTGTAGTCGCAGCAAGTCCTCGCGATGTGGATTCGCCCTGGGGAGTACCACAAAACCAGTGGTGGCGTCAATAGTAAAATCTGGCGGACTAGGATTAGTAGCCGGATCCTCTGGTTGTGACTCCTCATTGGCAATACTGTTGTTGGTTGATGCAACAGGCTCGGGAACCGGTTTGGAATCGGTGGTGTCCTCGCTTACGGCTGGGACTGCGGCGGCGGCAGCAGCAGTAGTGGCCTGAGCACTGCTGCTCTCCAGCTCATCCACGGACTTCTCTTGCTTCTTTTCGAAAGTGCGCAATTTCCTTTTTAACTGAGTAATGATTCTCTGTACTTCCCAAAGCTGTTCCTCCCGCTTCTTGGTAATAAAACCGGCGTTCATTTCGCTGTGAATCTGGGCTAGGAGACTGTCCTGCTTTCGTAACTCTATTTGGATTTCTTCAGGTCGTTCCGGCAGCTGACTAGCCGAAGTAAGCGGAGGGATATACCTAAAAGTAACAAAAAGTTAGCATTTTGTTGATTGCCTTTTGTTATAAGCATCTCCGCCTGATTAGGAAGCTGACGAAGCGGGCCCAGCGTTTCTTTTTGTGCGGCACATCACTCATTATTTCAGACTACTAAACTAATTGACCAAAATCAGAAAGTTGTTAAAACCAGAAGCTTATCTTTATGGCATATTTAAAAAAGCTACCCCAACCGTGTTTGCTTACTTTATCAGCTTAACGTCCGCGAAAAGATTGTTGCAGTGGCAGAGCAGCGCTACCATTAGACGGTGAGACATCTGAAGCGTCGGACTGAGTAGCATGGCCAGTGACTGGGCGTTGAGCTTATTGTGCCGCTCCTGCTGGATCACCGAGTCAAAGTGGAGCAGAACCCAGGCCAACAATGTGCGGTTGCATTTGGGCAACTGCTCGAGCAGCTGCTGCAGCTCTGCCTCCTGCTCGGTGACCTTCGGATGGGAGGCCACCTCCTCGAAGCGGGCGACCAGGTCAGTGGTCAGCACCGGCTCCGGTAGTTCGCGCAGGAAGAGCTTCAGCAAACTGCAGGCGGTGGGCAGGTTGAGCTCATCCACGGCGGCGTCATGCTCTCGATTGTTGTACAATCGCTTATAGTGCATTAGGCGCGTCTTGATGGGCTCAACCTTGTATATATGATCGCACTTGCAGTGATCCTGCAGGTAATCGATACAGTCGCGGACGACCAGCGGCAGATCGATGCCGTCATGGCACCGGGATCGTTCAGTGGCCAGGCTGACAGACACTCCGAAAACAGGATAACCCAAGGCCAGCACTTCCTCGGCAGAGATAGCTTCGTCTTGTTGCTGTTGCTGCTGTTGTGATAGCTGTTTGCCTTTCTTGTCCTTTTTGTCCTTCTTCTCAGACTTTTCCTTCTTGTCTTTCTCCTTGCGTTCCTTGTCCTTTTTCTTGTGCTCCTCGCGTTCCTTGTCTTTGTCCTTGTCCTTGGATTTGTGGGACGTCGGCTCCTCCTCCATATGTTTTACATCCTTTTCGGATTTCTCTTTGTCACGGGATTTTTCTCGCTTCTCCTTGCTTTTGGAGCTAGTGAACTTAAAGGTTTTCGATTTCTTTGACTTGGAAGGACTCCTGAAAGAAGAAAGAGCATTTTATTGAGAAATGTGTTCATATAGTTTTTAAGTCCAACCCACTTAGTGTCCAACTCTTCCTCTGGGGAACTTTCACCCTCAAGAGCAGCATATCCCCGATCCTTGCCCTTTTCTTTCTTGTCCTTTCGGCGACCTATCAACAGGTCCTTTTTGCTTAGGTCATGATCCTCGCTGACTGAAAGGACGACAATGGAAGGGATTAATTGATTTTTCCCAAAGCACTTTTCCATAAACTTACAATCGCTTTCTTCCTTGCTCTTTTTGGAGCGGGAGTCCGCCGCCTCCGAGGCATAAAGACCGGGGAACTCCTTTTCCTCGGGACTATCGAAATCCATGATTTTCGCTCCTTTTTAAAAGAAAATAAACAATTTTCGTAAACAAAAACAATGCAACACCCGCAGCTGTTCCATGTTGGAAAGCGTAGCAGCGGTGTTGGCTAACGCTGATGGTGCTGCCAACTTTCTTATACCGATGAAGAGGTTACCGAAAAGCACCGGTAGGTGTCGGCTTGGTTAACTCCATTTTTTCCGCCGGAGAAGGCCATAACCGCTGATGGCCGCCCACCAATGCCACCAATCAGATCAAAAGATAGGAAATAAAAACATTATAATTATCATCATCGTTTCTTTGGCATTAGATTTTCTTTTCCTGCATCCCTGGCGGTGCTTTCAAACGTTGGTCTCTTGAGCTATTGAAGCGGTGATGGACGTGAGTCCGCGATGGCGTCAATTTCCGTTGAAAGGACCGGAAGTGCAGCCATTATGTGCGGTGACCGCCATCTAAGGTTAATGGATTATTATTAACATAATTTAATTTAAGGTATCATTTAAGTGTAGTATATGATAAATATTTATTGGGCAAGGAAAAAACATCTGCAAATTATAAACATCAGTTCTGGAGTAATTGGCAACGAAAATATTTAAATGACCCTCCTCATCTGGACGTATTGTTTACGTGAGGTGTCTTTTAATGGCCGGTTTTATCCAAGTCGTTTCCATGTCGAGTCGGCGCCCCATCCCCACACATGGCGCTGAGAAATGTTAGCATATTCAAGTGATTAATGCAGGCCAGCCAATGATGCCCACCACACTGCTCGCTGGAGAGGATTCTCAGGTCCCTGAGGGGGGTCCCCGTCTCCTGGACGGCTGGGTGTGGTATCGAGTGCCTTAGGTCCCTTTCCATAGCCTCCCATCGCCTCCCGCTACCTTTGAGTAATTAAACTTGATTAATTGTCTAGTCAGCATGAAGGTAAAAATCGGCGCAGCCAAGATAACAAAACGGAAATGGAAATTAATTAATATGAGCCTGGAGTGAAACAAAAAGAAATAATGAACAAGTTTCTTCCGCCAACAGCTAAGCTTGCATGCCCTCATGGGATATGCGATCCGGCGAATTTCCAATCAATATTTCCAAAGAAAAAGACATTGAACAAGTACACCAGCCAATTTAATTTCCACCTGCCGCAGTTCGGACATTCCTCAGTGCAGTTGCTGCGCCTTCGAAATGCGCTGAAATCTCATAATCAGCAAGCAAATAAATTAACAGCTGAAAACTTTTCACCAACTTTTGCACCTTGTTCGCAAAAAGGGTTTCATTTTGTCTGGCCATGAAACACTTGAGCCAAATCAGCGATTGCAGAACGAGGAAATTTCTTTAATTTCAGAAAGGGTCAGTCTCCGAAGAGTGAAATTTTAAATTTCGGTGGAGTCGAAGGACTACAAATAGTTTATACAACTAATTTAAATGAAATTCAACGATTTGGTTAGGTCTTCAAAAGTGAAAATTTCAGCATGTCAGGGTTCAGTTTGCGGTCCGTTTTATGTCATTGTGGGGTATATTGTCTCAATGACATTTAAATCGGTGACAGCTATATAGTTTTCTTTTTAAGCACTATTATAAAGTAGTTATGATTTCCCAACACCACAGTTCGATAACAATGGATCCTAAAAATAAGAATTTGTTTTCCCAAGCCGCTTGCATGAGAAGGAATAAACTTTTATGAAAATTCCAAAAAAGCACAAAGAGACGAATCAATTAAGTAATATTAAATGTATTAATCGAACGATTAATTAAAGTTTCTTACACTTTTAATCAATGTTGTAAAAGCCAAAAAAAAATTACATGAAAGTTGAAACTCATCTGACAGAAAAAAAGTTCTTTCATTCTTTTATAATTCACAAGACCATACGGTTGCAAAAAAATTCTCCAGCTTTTTTTGTAGACAGAGTAAGTTCTCATTTGTTTCTAGTCTGAAAATTTTTCCTTTCCCTTTCCGGTCTTTTCTATTTTTTTAATTTTTAACTTACAAGCATGGAAAACTCGGTGAAATCAAACGCGATCTTGGAGCAATTGATGAAAATGAAAGAAGAACGCCACGATTCGTTGAATCTAAATTCAATGTCTTGGCTACACAAAGAATTAAAAAGAGCTTTAATTGACCCGCGCTCCCCGGCCTACCAGGGGCCTAAATCTAGACCAGGTTCTCCCGTCTATTTTCCGCCGATTCGTGGTACCGGGACTTCGGTCTACCATCAGCAATTCGGCGCTGCGGGTGCTTTGGGTGCTGCTGGTGCTGCCGGCGGTGCTGCTGGTGCTTCCGGTGCTTCCGGTGCTGCTGGTGCTTCCGGTTCTTCCGGTTCTTCCGGTTCTTCGCGATTCCAGCAGCCGGATTCTTCTGCTACCCACTCGTCTATCTTGCCGGCGATCGAGTTACCTGGTTCTTCCCAGCCCCTAGGTTACCGAACAAACTTGGTGGCAGCTCAAGCCTCGAACCTAACAGAGCAGCCAGTACCACCCGTTCAGCCCAGCGGTAGGACCAATTTAATTGTGAATTATTTGCCACAGGACATGTCGGAGGACGAGTTGAGCGAAATTTTTTCAAAGTTCGGCCATATCCGTCGCCAGAAGATTATCCGGGATCCGCGTACCGGATTTAGCTATGGATATGGATTCGTAGATTATATAGATTACCGTCAGGCTCAGGTGGCCCAAATGCTTTTGGATGGACGTGAGGTGCGCGGCAAGCGCCTCAAGGTTTCTTACGCTCGTCCCCGTAGCGAGGAAATCAAGCATTCGAACCTATATGTTTCACACTTGCCACCGAATGCGAACGAAGCCAAATTACGTTCCATATTTGGCTCCTTTGGCCATATTATGGATATAAAGATTCTGTTTCACAAATTCACCAAACAGCCGCGGGGCGTGGCCTTTGTTCGTTTCGAAACTCGCACGGAGGCCGAATCGGCGCAGTGTACTTTGGATGGATACACTCCGGAGGGAGCCTCCAAACCGATTGAGGTCAAGTTTGTCCATCGCCAGATCAAGCCGCCCAATGCTCTCAAGAACCAACCGGAACAGCAGCAGATCCCTTTACAACGTCCAGCCTTGGCTATGGGTCAACGTGGATCAGGTCGAGAAGCTGCACTGGATGTACTGGCTGGACTAGGTGCACTGGGTGGACTAAGTGCACTGGGCGAGCTGAGTGCACTGGGTGCATATGGTGGACAAGTTACTGACAACTCACAGTGGCAACTATCAAGCTTCTTGCCTGCGGCATCATTTCCTGCTGCACCATCGCCTGCTGCACCATCGCCTGTTGCACCATCGCCCTTTAAGCGTCGCTTTGAGCGGCCAATTCAAAATCAAAATCTGTCCAAGCGTGCACGCGGCTTCGTCTGGGAGTAACCGAATTAATCTCCTTTTTTGCAACGCATTTTTCACTTTTTGTATAAGCAACTGAAATTTTCAGCTATCCCATTTTAACCTACCTATTGTATTCAATGAACTCTAGCTATATATATTTATATATTGAAGAATAAGGACGTCCAATCTATTTGGAAATGCTGTCGTCGAATTCGACAGGCAAATATATAGAAATTTAACTCCAATCGCTTGAATATTTGTTTTCGATATAGTCACAGGGGGCAGCCTCCTGAAGATACTCCAACCCGGAATCAAACACTATACCCTACGGGAAAAATAGCTTCCGGAGTAGCAGCTATTAATTATATCTCTATGCAGGAGCAGTTCTTCCAGGCATTGACCTTTGATTAGTATTTAAATTACTAAGAAATAAAATTACTTATTTTTAATTTCTACTAATATAAAATAATCGAAAAATAACCAACTCCTACATTGATTACTACCAACCTTGACTAATTCATAGTATCTAGTAAATAAGATCTCCTTCCTTTAGCTACCTTAACCCCAATTAATTTTTCCCTTAACATATTCATTCTGTTATGCATTTTGCTGCCCTTTCCATTTAAGGTTTAAATAAATAATTTGTTCTTTAGCCGCAGGAGGTTGGCTTATCGTCCGCAAACAAGGCACTCCTACAGACACTCGGGATACGTCCTCCTCTGTACTGGAAAAAAAAATATTAACAGCTTTATCAATCGGTGCCCCGGTTGGTTCCAACTACACTAAGACAGGGGCTATTTTGGTAGTTGGCCAAAAAAAATAAACTTAAAGAAAAGGTGCGTCTTGCTTTTTTGGGTTTCTGTTTTCGATTTCGGGATGCATGCAAAAGTTTCTTCGATTCAAATAAATAATGAAAACAAAGGGCGCATAAATATTTGATGATCGCAGTTCCGATGAGCAGGAAAGACCAACGAAAGTAGGTGGGAAACAAGTGAATTGAAAATTATTTCCAATTCGTTTGCTTTTCTCATTATAATTGAGGCGCAAAGTTGCCTCTGCATCTCGGTTTCGGTATCTTTTTCAGGGTCTGTTTCTGTTTCTGGTTCTGTTTCTGAAGCTTTGCCCCTTTTCGGCTGCTGATGCTGATGCTGCTGCTCCGGTTTCTGTTCACAGTCCCATTCAGATTTAACTTACAGATTTAGCTTGCTTCGTTTTGCTTTGCATGGACCCTTGGAAGCCTCAAAATAGAATGCACTTTTATTTGTTTCTTAGCATATAGAATTTCATTCATGTTATTTATTAACCAAAAGCGATTTTAAGAAACATTTTACTTATATAAGCTATATCGAGTAGCACATTTGACGAGTGAATTTTATATAATCCAGATATCAGTTTAAGGAAAACCCCCTTCAGGTTTTTGCCTTTGGCTCTAAAGATTTGTATTTCCTGATATGACTTGCATAATCATCTTTTTGCATAGTCATTCATTATTCCAGAGACTTCTAGCTTTTCTTGACATTCGATATTAGAACCATTGTAAGGCTGAAATACATTTTAATAACAAGAGAAATATTTACAACAAATTGAATTTTCGCTTCATCTTGCGTAAGAAAATGTAAATCAAATTTTCACTTCCAATTGTTTACAATTTTTATTTCTTTCTTCCAAAAACAGTTGTGCCGCATGGCCAAGGAAAAAAGGATTTCTTAAGGGAAAGTACAGTAAAGGGACTGCAGCCCTTTGATAAGCAGATTATACGCTTTTCATTCTTCTCCTTATCCTTTGGCTTTTCTGGCGGAAAATTTTTTGGGGGATTTTCATTTTGTTTCTTGGAATTGTTGTTGTATTGACATTTGTAGCATATTGTTCTAAACAGGATGGATTATTCTGCAGAAACCGATTTCTTTCAATCAAATTTCAAGAATAATATATTATAAAATATTCTCGATTTTTTAAAAGTTGGGCAAATTTAAACTCTAATTTTACTGTTTCCCAAAAGTATTTCCTTACATTTTTCTTAGTGATTTTGTTTCATGGTCCGACTCATTTGTCTTACTTTGTCCACAAAACATTAAGGAAACAGACTGCCCGAGAGCCGAGAACAAGCAAGGGAACAGCGACGGGAGCTAAAAGGACTTGTCAACCGAGCCGCCCACAAGCGTCACGTCAGGATAATTAAGAAATTTTTCAGTCCCCGATCCTGGACGTTGAGTTTTGTTGTTGGTGGAGGAGCTGGTGGTGTTGCTATCGAAATAAATGGAAATTGATTGAATTCCATTAGGCCAGGCGAGGAACCGAATCGAGCCAAACCGAACGCCTGCCTTTCAAATTAGGCAAAAACTAATGAGCTATGCACATGACCATCGACATCGACATCGACATGGACGGGAGGCATTAAAAGTTGTCCAGCTTCCGACTATCATTTAGCAGGGGGTAAGAACTACGTCCAGAGAATTACGTCCAGGGGTGAAGTCCCCTAAGAAGGACATTGAGTCATCAAAGTATTTCCGGGGGAGCTCCTTGGGTCCAGGGTTGATGGGCTTTGACCCTTGGAGGGCTTGTAATGGGTAACCATTACAGGGTCCATTCCCAGGCAATGCAATGTTTCTTTTAATAAACTAAAGGTGGGATGTCATTGAAGAATAAATTAATTCACATGTTAGAGTAAACTTTAATTCAAATTAAAGAGAATGCATAAAAGCTCTATGCAAACACGTTCAAAAATGTGGCAAGATGATCGTGGTAAGTATATCCCAAAGTGCTCCTCCAACTGTTTTGGGAAAATGATAAAGTGGCTGCGAAGACCTTAGAAGGGTCGCATAATTCGCAGCGCCTGGATCCGTGACAGGATTGTCTGGCAGTTCGTCAGTGGAATCAGTGCAACGCATGCGTGCCACATTCATCATCGTCAGCCGCACACACTCCAGTTCAACATATTGTTGCAACATATTTTACGTGAGGGGGTCACCAAACCACCACACTCTTCCCTAACCTTTTCTATTCTGGTTCCTGCTCGGAGATTTTTTCAATTTTTAGCGAAAATTACATCATCACTTATGCTGAATGAGATTTGCTCTTGCTCCTGACTGGGTGAATTATTAAAAAATTTCTTTGTCAACAAATCACTTGGCTTTTGGGGTTTGGGGCGTTTCACTAAATAAGGCGTAGGTCGCAAACACACACATGTGATTTACATTAGCCGCTCCCCTCCATTCAGTGAAAAAAAAATAAAATTTAAAAACGTCGCAAAGAAATTTGTTAACGTTGGAGGGTTGTTTCGCCAGCTTTTGTTGCGTCTTCCTTCCACTTTTTTTGTGCCTTTGAGGGGTACAAGTCCTGATGATGTATGACGCCAAAGGTGGAAAATCGTTTCGAAACATAATTTTGTTTGCCTGACACCTACAACAGTCGCATAAATCTCCGAGCTCTTTAATTTTTCCTGGCTTTAAGCCCTAATCCTGGCCCTGGTCCTGGTCCTGGCCAAAGAGCCTGCGGCAGTCGTTGACAAATTCAATAATTTTTCCCATTACAAAAGGCGATTCAGTGCCGTGGGTAGATGGGTTGGTGGACGAGTGCGGCTTGTTTTTGTCTGACGAAAGCGACCAAAATTGATTGACGCTGATTTGAGTGACTGTGCAGACGAGGAGGAAGTCGCGGTAAGGCAGAAAAGTCCCTGGCTAAATTTAATTTTACCCAAAAGAAAAATCACACGAAATCGACACCTGCCGAGGCGCCGGAAAATAATCAAAATAAAATATGGATTTTTCTTTGTTCCACGTGCCCGAGGGGGAATCGAGTTAGAGAAGGCACAGGCAAGGTCCTTGGAGTGGAGTCTACCAATCTGCAATTTGTCTTGCCGAATGTGGGGGACTGTGGGGTTTGTGAGTCTTCTAAGCCGCTCGGCAAACAAGCGGAAGTTTCCCCACGATGCGTTAATACTTGAAAATTTGCGATAAGACCTCCAGCTTGGTCTCCAGTTGGGCAACTTCCCCCAAAAAGATAATGCACAAAATCTGTTTTCCAAGTGTGAATGGATGAAAGTTGACTAGGCCTGCTTATCCAGACATCCTTTTATCCAGCCACATAAATTCGACGGAAAAGGGTTAAAATATTAAGTAAATACAAGTACACATTGTCCAAAACTGATGATATATTTGAATAAAGCTTTAAAGATATGTTACCAAATACTAGTTTAATGATAGCCATTAAACCCACACCACTGAAAAAGGTATTTTCTCAATTATTTTTTTTTCCAACCATTATTTGCACTTCTTATCGATATGAAGAAATTGCACTTGCAAGAAATGCGAACTTTTGGTAACAAATAACCAGAAACTTGCCGAGATAAGCACCGAACGAACATTGGCTGGCGAAAATAATTTGGCAAAATTCGGCATGCTAGAAGTTTTCCGGGTCGGGGAGCCCAAGCCCAGACCAAAAATTGCAGACACATTACCGCGCTTCAATTTCAATAATGTGGAACACTCGAGTGTGAACACAAACGTGCTCCGAAAACTATTCTGTTCCAAAATAGTTTGCCAACACATCTACATCTGTTGGCATCTCCCAAACAGAAGAAAGGCCAAAAATTGGTATTATTGAACAGCAATAAATTTGACTGGAACCCAGAAACCGAATGCGGAAGGAAGGAACAAGGGCTGTGTCTTGGATGGGTATTGGGATATGGATAGGACGGGCTAATGGTGTTTTTGGGGGACTAGGAATTGAGCAAAACAAAAACCAACTTTCAGGCAAAAATGGGTAAAAGTTTTAATTACCCATAAAGATGTTCGTACACGAAACTACCAGGAAAACCAGGCATCTGGTTGTTCATTTTTTTCTTGTACTTGGTGGTGGAATGGAAAGGAATTGGCAACGGCAAAGTGTTATGGCAAATGATTCTCGGTGGAGAGGGGCTCGAAATGTAATCGACAAGCTCCAAGGACCTGCCGCCCTCGTAAAGATCATAACGCATTAAATTGGCTAACTGGCTCGTTGGCTGGATGGCTGGCTGACTGGCCCATTTTTCAGAAATCAATGGCCAATAAGTAGGCAACGGTTGGCAAAATCGACCAAATCGTTTTCTGGTCAGTCGAGCCGAGTCTGTTGTTGAGTAATCGCAATTTGGCAAGCGGCAAACCAGCTCCTTTGCACTGTCATCCGTGGACAGGACACGCCCTCAAGATATCCTTGGCTGTTGTGCTTTGCCGGGCTTTGAGAAGTTAAGAATTCAATTGACCACAAAATCAAGATTATTGTACGGTCTCAAGAGCTCGATTGGATGGGGAAAGTGAGGAGAAAGCCACTCGGGCTTTCTTTTTCTCTTCTAACCATTGCCCTGGGTGGTGTTTTGAAGTTTATCCCTGGACAGTCGGAAGTGCTGGCGGCTATCGAATCACCAACCACTGACCACTGGCCACTGACTGACTGTCTTAACGTTTTCCAGAAGTGGCTATTGAAACCCCTCAAAGTCCGATGACGGGCGATGAGCTGGAAAGTGTCGGATAAATCCAATTTCATTTGCGGCATTGGACTTATTAAACTGTCATTGAGAAAACACTTGGTAATTAAAGTAATGAAAGAGTTTTATGATTGACTTGGCTTTTGAAAATAAGAGGATTCCCCTTAATTATATGATGAGTTCATCTCTTCTTTTCTCATAATTTTATTCCCATGCCAATAAATATCTATTTACGCTTTCAATCAAATTTTATTTAACAGTTTGCCTAGTTTCCGAAAACATTATGTCTGGCGGCACTCAATTAGCAGGCAAGTCGCAATCGAAAACCAGGGCAGAGCCGATCCGGGATGGTGTATAAAGGCCTTTTCGATTCGCCACTGTCCATGTCCATGTCCATGTCCATGTCCATGTCCAGTTTTGGTTAATTGAAAGCAAACAAGGCAAAACGCAGCGGAAATGCTGCTCAAACACGCCAGCGAAAGTGGGAAATCGGGAGCAGCCAACCCCTAAATATTATTTATGCCTCCATATATACCACATATTGACCATTCATTTCGGGGCTTTTAACGCCTGAAACGAACAGTGTTTTCCCCGCTATTCCGCGTCTGGGTCTGGGTGCGCCGATGGACAATATTTATTAAGTCGTGACCGGTTAGTGGGCAGAGCATTTAACATTCGCAGGCCGGTCGTTGATTGTTGGTGTCGCCTTGCACGGAAATTAGTGAAATTGTATCGTCCTCCAGACTGTCGTCCCTTGGTTGTAACTTAATTAAGTCCCAGCCAACAGGGCTGGGCTGGAGCAGAAGAAGGAGCAGGAGCAGCTGTTATTTGGGCAAAAGCCAAAGCAATTGACACGGTGACACCAAAGACCCACTAACACTGTTTTTCTTCTGGGCCAGAATGTTGACATAACTCATCGTTCTTTATGCAAGTCATCCAGAAAAGGGTATAATTCTTTTCTTAACTGGTTTCTACAAGGCGGTTAAATTAAGAGAAAAAAACTCAAAAAGAAATATACCTCATAAAGCCAATAGAGAAACCAATAAGCAAAAAATATTGCAACACGTTTCTGACAGTATTGGAACTCACTCTTATTCTTACCTTAGTACCAACCTTTACTTTTTCTCTCTGAAAACCCAAAATAAGTGTGTGGCAAATTCGAGCATCATAGCACAACAAAATTCCTTATAGTTTGCCGTTAATATTTTTTTGTTTTACCATTTTTCGCCCTTTCATGTCAAAGCAGCATAATTTTCGGGCATTTAGTCTGGCCATCCCGGAAGCATTTGGCTTAAATGTTTGGTCATTTGTAAATAGTTCGTGTCCTGGTAGCCGCAGACGCGACACTTGACGGAAATGGCCAAGAAATGAGCCTCCGCCTCCGCTTGACCGGCTGAAAATGTCACGACTTTCACCTGGCTTTGTTGTGGGGGATGGAGGACCCTTCTCCTACATTCACCTGGGGTGTGTTTCGTGGACTCGAGCCTTGTTGACTTGGCCAGAAATTAGCACAACATTAAATAACACGATTTTGTCGCTGTGATAAGCAAGCTTCGCATATTTGTTTGTGGTGACCTGCCCTGACATGAGTTATGATCTTGTAATAATTAGGAGGGGGTCGCACCCCATGAATATTTTACGGGATTCGCTTTAATGGGCAAAGCGGATGAGTTATGTCTTAGTCGGGCTTAGTATATACTAATTAGGTCAGCAGGGTCTGTATCTATAGAAGCTTTTAGTTCCTTTTTAGTTTGTTTAGTGAGTTCTTTATGTGTTTACCAATGTTGTTGAGTTGGGACTCTGAAGTAAAAGATATCGCGAAGGTATAAAATGACAAATTTCTAAACCAGGACAGACACCACTATTTACAAGATCAACAGCTGTAATCTAGCCATTATTTCCCCGCCTCTTTAGCCGAATAACCAAAGCCTGGCATAAAAGTTTTCCACAATTAGCCAGACTACCACGGGCCTGGCGAAACTTAACTTCTTTTCCTGCTAAATGGCAGGCATTTGTTCCCACATCCCAGGACAGCTAGAATGTCAGCCAGAATGTCAGCCAGTTGGTTAGTCAGTCTGCCAGTCAAAGTTGGGAGACAGGGACTGGGCGACAGGGCAACTGGAGGAACTGGAGGAGCTGCGGTCGTTCATTTCATGGCCCAGATCATCAATAACTCATGCCAGGCCAATTTGTATACTCTGGACAGTTTTGTGTTCGGCGTTTTTCGTTCCTGTCTCGTTCTCGTTCTCGTCCTCGTTCTGAACCTCTTCTTGACTTTTGGTCAACATTGGAGCAATGAGCGGAGAATAGGCCGAGACTGAAACCACATTTCAAAAACAGTTTCCAGGGCATAAATCACCCGACTGCTCCAGGAGTCCAAAAGATTGGGAACGGGGCAAAGCGGCAAAAGTTCGATTTGCCAGCTTTGAAAGTTTTCCCCTTCCCTTGGATGCTGTCTTCATTTCGGAGTGTGTGCTATGACTTCTATGTTTTTTCGGGAGGATTTTGCTGGTTCTTTATCATAGGCTAAATTGATTTTTTGTTTCGTCCGGGCCAAAAATAACGATAAATTGAGCAGATGTCACCGAGCTGTGGAGGAGCAGAAGAGCAAAACCGAAACTACAGAGTTGAGTTGAATTATAGTTGAAGTTGATGTGTGGCTTTCAGTTACCTGGACCCGGAAGTTAACTTGGTTTTGGCATATCGTCGCCTAATTTGTGGAAAATTGAGATTTACGGCCGGCAACTCGGTTTGTCTAGCTCTTTAAGTTGTCTGCCAAATTAAATGATTCAACGATGGGATTATACCCAAAGAGAGGCGAACGCAGAGGCAGATCTCTTTTAATTATGATTAATGAGCGGCTAATGACTGTTTTCGCCCTTCGCTGGCGTATCAATGTCACACATCAGCAAATTCTGCAACACGACAACAAACTTGCAAATTTATTGAAATTTTCTGAAAAGCAGAAACCAATCAATACTGTGTTTAAATATTTAAATCCTAACATATTGCTGCTTAAAAAAGGAGCGCAAACATAACGACAATTTCACGCTACAAATGTTTCGATTAAAAATTGCCATTCCTTTTTTTTATTCTGCTGCCCAAGTCGTTAGGGGTTTGCCAATAAAGCAACCACATCCAGGCACCCCACCACCAGCTCATCAATACAACCACCCTGCACCGCTCATATGCGCAAAATGTAAGTAACGGGGAAAACAAAATACGGCGGAGAGTGAAGCGTAAAAAGCAAGGATCGAATACCCGCCAGCCCGGAATCGCCGGACTCCATTTGATATTTGCCGAAGCACGACAATGAATAATAACTACATGGAGTGCATATGCTAGCAAAAAAAGGACAATCAGGTCCTAGATATTCCAGAAGGGTTTGCTTTTTAAAAATTTATTCTTTTTTTGAACAAATTTTCAAAGGATCAACTTTCAAGGGTAATTTAAAAAAACACACACAAGACAATAAATGAATTAAGTTTTATGGGAGGTTAATCAATAATAAAAATTAAGTTTACTATAATCAATAATTACATAATTTAAACCCACACCTGCCGCAAAGCAATTACTTGAAGCAACCTGCACAAAAATTGCAATAAAACTTTTGCAAATATTTCATGCAGGAGACAAAGCTCTCCTCGCCCATCCACGAATACCCTTTTATGTCCTTTCGTGTTGCTTTTTCTGTTTCTGTATTTATTTGCCATTTGCCAGAGACTTGTTTCATATTTATCAACGTCTGTGGCAAATAATTTTATTAACTTTTGCGCAAAACTTCAGCGATGCGACGAGTAGGTTTGGGAGGTGGCTTTCGGGTGGCTTTCGAGCAGACAGACTGCGAACTGTTCGCGAAAAGTTGCAGTAGGTACAGTTTCCTTACCTTATATCAGGGGGCAAGGATACGGGCAGGGTCAGGCACTGGTGCAGGGACAAGTTTGCAATACTGCCGCACCACTATCTGGAGCGCATATTTTATTATTATCCTTTCGCACAAATAAATATACTTTTGCGCAAATTACAAAAGAGCGCAACTAACTGGTGACTTTAAGTTGGAAAGGCAAGTATATCTATGACCGTTTCCCATCGCCCAGGCCAATTCTTGGCCCTGGCCAACTCCATGGCTTCCATTTACCGGGATGGGCGACAAAAAACTTTCGTCCAGATCTAATCAAAAATTCACTTAAAAAGTTTGCACTGCCAGTTGTGCGAGGCTGAATGACTTCAAGTGCAACCTTCGCAGCCGGAATGTTCCTGTTGTCGTTCATTGTTACAGGTCCTTTGTTGCCGACTCCGATCCAGTCAGAAAGACGGCAAGAGGAGTTTCACGGCCGGCACTTAATAAAATCCTCCTAGGCCTGGACCTCGTTGCGAGAGTGGTTTAGTAAATAAAGGCAAACAAGCTGCCCAAGAAATAGTTTTTGAATGTGGATAGTGAGACTTAAACTAAAGGAAACATTCTGAAAGTACGAAGATGATGAACCCTACAGAAATTTTATATTATGTTAATATAAAATCCCATTTAAAATCTTATATTTTCAGTGAATGCCTTCGCCATTAGTAAACTGCATTTCATTAAAGGCCATTCTGGGTTTTCCCTTTTGCCTTGGACCAAAGGGGCACTTAACTGGGCTCAAGCCAAATCCTTAACCACAACAATGGCTCCATTTTGATTACGCAGAGTGGAAATCATATCATGATGGGCCAGAGCACTGCCAGTCAATGCAAATTGTTGCACATTCGGCGGAAATGGATCGAGAATGGCCAACATAAACAGCAGCTTGAAAATCATTTAAAATCCTTAAAACTTCACAGGGAGTGACACAAATGAAGTGTCAATTTTAATATCCCGAATGCAAAAATAAACCGGCAAATTGAGCAACCAGAGGAGGAGAAGGAAAAGGTTACTCCTCCGCAAATCTCTGGGCTCCTGAGCAGAACAATGGCGCGCCACCCGGCTTTTCATCACCTGGGGCAAGTCCCTCCACAAATTGCATAAAAAATTTCGCGCACTCTTGAAAAATTTTCAAGTGCAGTGCCAAAGTCACCGACTGCTGGAGGAGGAGGCTGTCTGGCGGAATATTCCCTCATTTTTGTGCTTTTTACTCTGTTTTTTAAATTTGCACAAAATTGCAAATAACTTGCAATCAAGGTGCAAGGACTCAGGAAGTGGCGGGAGTGGGGCTTTGGGAAAAGGAAGTAACTTTGGAGTCACAACAAAATGGCGATGGCTCGAGTTAAGTTTTATTTCGCTGGAAACGTCTGGGAATCAATTTAAGTTAACTCGAGTCTATTGTTTCAACGCCGGTTGGCTGGCTCTTTAAGCTCTGTTATCCTTCCTCTTTCCCTGGGACCTACTGCCTCCCATCTGCAGTGAGTCCTGGTCTTTTGTCGTCAACTAAGGAATTTTTATGAGCTTCCTTGCTCTCCTGGCCTCCGCCTCATCTGACGTCGTCGCGCCAACCTTAGTCCCGACTCCCGCTTGTTAATATTTCACCTAGATTGATACAACAAAAAATAGGAGGCAGGCTTGCGGGTCGGAGGAGCTATCCGCCAAGTGGCATCGCTTCGTCCTGGCTGAGCTTTGAAACCAGCTAGGAATTTCATTATATGCACCCCAAGCCAAAGGACAAAGACATGTTTTTAATAGTTTGGCATGTTTGTGTAGCCTTTTTTTCCTCCAAGACTTCCTGGCGGGTTTCAGTTTCCCCCTTTTAGTTTCGATTGTGTGCAGTATGCGCAAAGTTTGGCTAGATTTTTTCGCATGCATTTTGAATAGTTGCATTTTTGAGCATGTTGAACTGCAGAACAAAAGTTGTTGGGGTGTTAAGGGTGAATGGTTATTCATTAAAGTACTATAACCACCATAAAAGACACATAGAGAGATACTCACAGACATTCGGGCTTATAATGATTTTTGAAACTAATGATTTTATTTCGATTAAATTAACGGAATTAGCCATAACTTGTTTAATACACCCTCGATTGCCAAATGTTATACCATTCTGATCTTATATCTTCGAGTACTATCATATTATTACATATTTTCGGAAAACATTCCTAACAAAAAGAAGTGAAAGCGCGAGAAAAAATAGTTATGTTTCGAATGTGACATTTGACAAGATTTTATAAAGTCTACGCTTTGATTATGTGCTGATATTTGATTAAGATTAAAAGCTTATGAAGTCCCAATTCATTATTGCTTTTTTGTTTTGAAATCGGATGTAAAATGGCGTAAATATTCGCTAAAAACCCAAGAAAGAGGGCAAAAAAGACATTCGGACTTATAATCGATTTTGGAAATGATTTCATTTCGACAAATTTTAGGGAATTGGCCATTATTTCGTTAATACACCTCAGATTGACCAATGTTATACCTTCCAGATCTTGTATCTTCGAGTACTTTCATTCCCAATCAAAATCTGGCAAACTAAAATCCGACCCGATTTTCGCAATTTTGGAAAGGGGTACCATCATGACTTTTTGACGAAAAATAGAGCCAAATTTTTTTTTGTTCCAATTTGTCTAACTTTTGATGCAGATTGAAGGAGAATGAAGTTCTGATTCATAATTGGTATTCCGTTGCAAAATTGAATGTGAAATGGCAAACATATTTCCTAAAAACCTGAGGAAAACGACGAAAAAAAGACATTCGGGCTTATAATGATTTTTGAACCGATTTTATTTCGATAACATTTACGAAATTAGCCATAACTCTGTTAATACACCTTCGATTGTCAAATGTTATACCATTCTGATCTTATATCTTCGAGTACTATCATATTATTACATATTTTCAGAAAACATTCTTAACAAAAAGAATTGAAACCACGAGAAAAAAAAGTTATGTTTCGAATGTGACATTTGACAAGATTTTATAAAGTCTACGCTTTGATTATGTATTGATCTTTGATAAAGATTAAAAGCTTATGAAGTCCCAATTCATTATTGCCCTTTTGTTTCGAAATCGGATGTAAAGTGGCGTAAATATTCGCTAAAAACTCAAGAAAGAGGACAAAAAAGACATTCGGACTTATAATCGATTTTGGAAATGATTTCATTTCGACAAATTTTAGGGAATTGGCCATAACTTCGTTAATACACCTCAGATTGACGAATCTTATACCTTCCAGATCTTGTATCTTCGAGTACTTTCATTCCCAATCAAAATCTGGCAAACTAAAATCCGACCCGATTTTCGCAATTTTGGAAAGGGGTACCATCATGACTTTTTGACGAAAAATAGAGTCAAATTTTTTTTTGTTCCAATTTGTCTAACTTTTGATGCAGATTGAAGGAGAATGAAGTTCTGATTCATAATTGGTATTCCGTTGCGAAATTGAATGTGAAATGGCAAAAATATTTCTTAAAAACCTGAGGAAAACGACGAAAAAAAGACATTCGGGCTTATAATGATTTTTGAACCGATTTTATTTCGATAACATTTACGAAATTAGCCATAACTCGGTTAATACACCTTCGATTGTCAAATGTTATACCATTCTGATCTTATATCTTCGAGTACTATCATATTATTACATATTTTCAAAAAACATTCTTAACAAAAAGAAGTGAAACCACGAGAAAAAATAGTTTGGTTTTGAATGTGACATTTGACTAGATTTTATAAAGTCTACGCTTTGATTATGTGCTGATATTTGATTAAGATTAAAAGCTTATGAAGTCCCAATTCATTATTGCTTTTTTGTTTTGAAATCGGATGTAAAATGGCGTAAATATTCGCTAAAAACCCAAGAAAGAGGACAAAAAAGACATTCGGACTTATAATCGATTTTGGAAATGATTTCATTTCGACAAATTTTAGGGAATTGGCCATAACTTCGTTAATACACCTCAGGTTGACGAATCTTATACCTTCCAGATCTTGTATCTTCGAGTACTTTCATTCCCAATCAAAATCTGGCAAACTAAAATTCGACCCGATTTTCGCAATTTTGGAAAGGGGTACCATCATGACTTTTTGACGAAAAATAGAGTCAAATTTTTTTTTGTTCCAATTTGTCTAACTTTTGATGCAGATTGAAGGAGAATGAAGTTCTGATTCATAATTGGTATTCCGTTGCGAAATTGAATGTGAAATGGCAAAAATATTTCTTAAAAACCTGAGGAAAACGACGAAAAAAAGACATTCGGGCTTAAAATGATTTTTGAACCGAGTTTATTTCGATAACATTTACGAAATTAGCCATAACTCGGTTTATACACCTTCGATTGTCAAATGTTATACCATTCTGATCTTATATTTTCGAGAACTATCATATTATTACATTTTTTCAGAAAACATTCCTAACAAAAAAAAGTGGAAGTGATTGTACCACGTTTGTTACAAATTGCTAAATATTTATTTGTTTGATTTTCCAGATATTTAAATGCAAATCGATAAAGATTAAAGCCCTGTTTAATAATTGGTATTCCGTCGCTATATGTGCTATAAAGTGTGCGAAAAATAACTCTTCCGGCCAAATGCCATCTTCATCTTCTGGCCACGATTTGTTTGAAGAAAAATGCATATTTTTTGTTTTGGTAATTAATCAAATGGTAGTTAATCTGAGGCAGATCTTTTCCAGATCTTTTGATGCAAATCGAAAAGGATCTTTTAAAAATTGTTCTTCATTCCCATTTAGGAGTGCTTAAGAATGTATCGAAATTGTTGCAGGACCGCTATTCCTAAATAAAACCCCCCAAAATAAGAACAGAGAACTTTTATTCGTTTTTCAATATTTATATTTATTCAATTTTCTATTTACAGGATTGGAACATAACAACTCTATTACTATGCGTATCCTTGTGTTGGAGTTGCCGGTGATGTCCTTTTAGGGATGTCCTGCCATACCCTGTTGCAGATCCCTAAGAATCAGAATATCTGGAAGAGTGGTCCGGCGACTTGAAGGTGAAATGCGGCGATGTCCAGGATGTTCCAAGTTATGGCAGGATGATGGAGTAGCTGTTGTTACCAGGAACAAGGACGCAGCGAATCCGGTGAATCATTTCATATCCTTGGCCGCAGTCCTGGGGATACAAAATTTTAGGAGTACTATATATTATATTTAGGAGTATAAGTAAATATATATAAGACCTAAATAAATTATCTAAGTTACGGTTAAGATAGACTAATGTAGAAATTCAATAAAATGAAACTATTAAATAAACTTAAATGAAAATAATACAACTCGTGTTTTGAATTAGTTCTACGGTGGGAAATGGGGAAAGTTTCTTTTAGGTTTCGGTGGATACCTCGGGTATTGAGGCTCCGTATTCCAAAAGAAATACCATTTGTAATACGGTCGCATCCAACATTCATAGAAATAACTGGAAATTCAAACATTGCATTATTTAGCGATTTCTTCAAAAATTGTGAGAATCAGGTCAGTTTTTAGTTTGATAGATTAGAATTGGGAATGACGTTGGTCGAAGATACAAGATCTGGAATGAAATTAGTCAAAGATACAAGATCTGGAAGGTATGGCCAATTCCCTAAAATTTGTCGAAATGAAATCATTTCCAAAATCGATTATAAGTCCGACTGTCTTTTTTGTCCACTTTCTTGGGTTTTTAGCGAATATTTACGCGATTTTACATCCGATTTCAAAACAAAAGAGCAATAATGAATTAGGACTTCAAAAGCTTTTAATCTTTATCAAAGATCAACACATAATCAAAGCGTAGACTTTATAAAATCTTGTCAAATGTTACATTCGAAACCTAACTATTTTTCTCGTGGTTTCACTTCTTTTTGTTAAGAATGTTTTCTGAAAATATGTAATAATATGATAGTACTCGAAGATATAAGATCAGAATGGTATAACATTTGACAATCGAAGGTGTATTAACCGAGTTATGGCTAATTTCGTAAATGTTATCGAAATAAAATCGGTTCAAAAATCATTATAAGCCCGAATGTCTTTTTTTCGTCGTTTTCCTCAGGTTTTTAAGAAATATTTTTGCCATTTCACATTCAATTTCGCAACGGAATACCAATTATGAATCAGAACTTCATTCTCCTTCAATCTGCATCAAAAGTTAGACAAATTGGAACAAAAAAAAATTTGGCTCTATTTTTCGTCAAAAAGTCATGATTTTCCCTTTCCAAAATTTCGAAAATCGGGTCGGATTTTAGTTTGCCAGATTTTGATTGGGAATGAAAGTACTCGAAGATACAAGATCTGGAAGGTATAAGATTCGTCAATCTGAGGTGTATTAACGAAGTTATGGCCAATTCCCTAAAATTTGTCGAAATGAAATCATTTCCAAAATCGATTATAAGTCCGAATGTCTTTTTTGTCCTCTTTCTTGGGTTTTTAGCGAATATTTACGCCATTTTACATCCGATTTCAAAACAAAAAAGCAATAATGAATTGGGACTTCATAAGCTTTTAATCTTAATCAAATATCAGCACATAATCAAAGCGTAGACTTTATAAAATCTAGTCAAATGTTACATTCGAAACCTAACTATTTTTCCCGTGGTTTCAATTCTTTTTGTTAAGAATGTTTTCTAAAATATGTAATAATATGATAGTATTCGAAGATATAAGATCAGAATGGTATAACATTTGACAATCGAAGGTATATTAACCGAGTTATGGCTAATTTCGTAAATGTTATCGAAATAAAATCGGTTCAAAAATCATTATAAGCCCGAATGTCTTTTTTTCGTCGTTTTCCTCAGGTTTTTAAGAAATATTTTTGCCATTTCACATTCAATTTCGCAACGGAATACCAATTATGAATCAGAACTTCATTCTCCTTCAATCTGCATCAAAAGTTAGACAAATTGGAACAAAAAAAAATTTGACTCTATTTTTCGTCAAAGAGTCATGATGGTACCCCTTTCCAAAATTGCGAAAATCGGGTCGAATTTTAGTTTGCCAGATTTTGATTGGGAATGAAAGTACTCGAAGATACAAGATCTGGAAGTTATAAGATTCGTCAACCTGAGGTGTATTAACGAAGTTATGGCCAATTCCCTAAAATTTGTCGAAATGAAATCATTTCCAAAATCGATTATAAGTCCGAATGTCTTTTTTGTCCTCTTTCTTGGGTTTTTAGCGAATATTTACGCCATTTTACATCCGATTTCAAAACAAAAAAGCAATAATGAATTGGGACTTCATAAGCTTTTAATCTTAATCAAATATCAGCACATAATCAAAGCGTAGACTTTATAAAATCTAGTCAAATGTCACATTCAAAACCAAACTATTTTTTCTCGTGGTTTCACTTCTTTTTGTTAAGAATGTTTTTTGAAAATATGTAATAATATGATAGTACTCGAAGATATAAGATCAGAATGGTATAACATTTGACAATCGAAGGTGTATTAACCGAGTTATGGCTAATTTCGTAAATGTTATCGAAATAAAATCGGTTCAAAAATCATTATAAGCCCGAATGTCTTTTTTTCGTCGTTTTCCTAAGGTTTTTAAGAAATATTTTTGCCATTTCACATTCTTTCGCAACGGAATACCAATTATGAATCAGAACTTCATTCTCCTTCAATCTGCATCAAAAGTTAGACAAATTGGAACAAAAAAAAATTTGACTCTATTTTTCGTCAAAAAGTCATGATGGTACCCCTTTCCAAAATTGCGAAAATCGGGTCGAATTTTAGTTTGCCAGATTTTGATTGGGAATGAAAGTACTCGAAGATACAAGATCTGGAAGGTATAAGATTCGTCAATCTGAGGTGTATTAACGAAGTTATGGCCAATTCCCTAAAATTTGTCGAAATGAAATCATTTCCAAAATCGATTATAAGTCCGAATGTCTTTTTTGTCCTCTTTCTTGGGTTTTTAGCGAATATTTACGCCATTTTACATCCGATTTCGAAACAAAAGGGCAACAATTAATTGGGACTTCATAAGCTTTTAATCTTTATCAAAGATCAATACATAATCAAAGCGTAGACTTTATAAAATCTTGTCAAATGTCACATTCGAAACCAAACTATTTTTTCTCGTGGTTTCACTTCTTTTTGTTAAGAATGTTTTCTGAAAATATGTAATAATATGATAGTACTCGAAGATATAAGATCAGAATGGTATAACATTTGACAATCGAAGGTGTATTAACCGAGTTATGGCTAATTTCGTAAATGTTATCGAAATAAAATCGGTTCAAAAATCATTATAAGCCCGAATGTCTTTTTTTCGTCGTTTTCCTCAGGTTTTTAAGAAATATTTTTGCCATTTCACATTCAATTTCGCAACGGAATACCAATTATGAATCAGAACTTCATTCTCCTTCAATCTGCATCAAAAGTTAGACAAATTAGAACAAAAAAAAATTTGGCTCTATTTTTCGTCAAAAAGTCATGATGGTACCCCTTTCCAAAATTGCGAAAATCGGGTCGGATTTTAGTTTGCCAGATTTTGATTGGGAATGAAAGTACTCGAAGATACAAGATCTGGAAGGTATAAGATTCGTCAATCTGAGGTGTATTAACGAAGTTATGGCCAATTCCCTAAAATTTGTCGAAATGAAATCATTTCCAAAATCGATTATAAGTCCGAATGTCTTTTTTGTCCTCTTTCTTGGGTTTTTAGCGAATATTTACGCCATTTTACTTCCGATTTCGAAACAAAAGGGCAATAATGAATTGGGACTTCATAAGCTTTTAATCTTTATCAAAGATCAATACATAATCAAAGCGTAGACTTTATAAAATCTTGTCAAATGTCACATTCGAAACATAACTTTTTTTTCTCGTGGTTTCACTTCTTTTTGTTAAGAATGTTTTCTGAAAATATGTAATAATATGATAGTACTCGAAGATATAAGATCAGAATGGTATAACATTTGACAATCGAAGGTGTATTAACCGAGTTATGGCTAATTTCGTAAATGTTATCGAAATAAAATCGGTTCTAAAATCATTATAAGCCCGAATGTCTTTTTTTCGTCGTTTTCCTCAGGTTTTTAAGAAATATTTTTGCCATTTCACATTCAATTTCGCAACGGAATACCAATTATGAATCAGAACTTCATTCTCCTTCAATCTGCATCAAAAGTTAGACAAATTGGAACAAAAAAAAATTTGGCTCTATTTTTCGTCAAAAAGTCATGATGGTACCCCTTTCCAAAATTGCGAAAATCGGGTCGGATTTTAGTTTGCCAGATTTTGATTGGGAATGAAAGTACTCGAAGATACAAGATCTGGAAGGTATAAGATTCGTCAATCTGAGGTGTATTAACGAAGTTATGGCCAATTCCCTAAAATTTGTCGAAATGAAATCATTTCCAAAATCGATTATAAGTCCGAATGTCTTTTTTGTCCTCTTTCTTGGGTTTTTAGCGAATATTTACGCCATTTTACATCCGATTTCAAAACAAAAAAGCAATAATGAATTGGGACTTCATAAGCTTTTAATCTTTATCAAAGATCAATACATAATCAAAGCGTAGACTTTATAAAATCTTGTCAAATGTCACATTCGAAACCAAACTATTTTTTCTCGTGGTTTCACTTCTTTTTGTTAAGAATGTTTTCTGAAAATATGTAATAATATGATAGTACTCGAAGATATAAGATCAGAATGGTATAACATTTGACAATCGAAGGTGTATTAACCGAGTTATGGCTAATTTCGTAAATGTTATCGAAATAAAATCGGTTCAAAAATCATTATAAGCCCGAATGTCTTTTTTTCGTCGTTTTCCTCAGGTTTTTAAGAAATATTTTTGCCATTTCACATTCAATTTCGCAACGGAATACCAATTATGAATCAGAACTTCATTCTCCTTCAATCTGCATCAAAAGTTAGACAAATTAGAACAAAAAAAAATTTGGCTCTATTTTTCGTCAAAAAGTCATGATGGTACCCCTTTCCAAAATTGCGAAAATCGGGTCGGATTTTAGTTTGCCAGATTTTGATTGGGAATGAAAGTACTCGAAGATACAAGATCTGGAAGGTATAAGATTCGTCAATCTGAGGTGTATTAACGAAGTTATGGCCAATTCCCTAAAATTTGTCGAAATGAAATCATTTCCAAAATCGATTATAAGTCCGAATGTCTTTTTTGTCCTCTTTCTTGGGTTTTTAGCGAATATTTACGCCATTTTACTTCCGATTTCGAAACAAAAGGGCAATAATGAATTGGGACTTCATAAGCTTTTAATCTTTATCAAAGATCAATACATAATCAAAGCGTAGACTTTATAAAATCTTGTCAAATGTCACATTCGAAACATAACTTTTTTTTCTCGTGGTTTCACTTCTTTTTGTTAAGAATGTTTTCTGAAAATATGTAATAATATGATAGTACTCGAAGATATAAGATCAGAATGGTATAACATTTGACAATCGAAGGTGTATTAACCGAGTTATGGCTAATTTCGTAAATGTTATCGAAATAAAATCGGTTCTAAAATCATTATAAGCCCGAATGTCTTTTTTTCGTCGTTTTCCTCAGGTTTTTAAGAAATATTTTTGCCATTTCACATTCAATTTCGCAACGGAATACCAATTATGAATCAGAACTTCATTCTCCTTCAATCTGCATCAAAAGTTAGACAAATTGGAACAAAAAAAAATTTGGCTCTATTTTTCGTCAAAAAGTCATGATGGTACCCCTTTCCAAAATTGCGAAAATCGGGTCGGATTTTAGTTTGCCAGATTTTGATTGGGAATGAAAGTACTCGAAGATACAAGATCTGGAAGGTATAAGATTCGTCAATCTGAGGTGTATTAACGAAGTTATGGCCAATTCCCTAAAATTTGTCGAAATGAAATCATTTCCAAAATCGATTATAAGTCCGAATGTCTTTTTTGTCCTCTTTCTTGGGTTTTTAGCGAATATTTACGCCATTTTACATCCGATTTCAAAACAAAAAAGCAATAATGAATTGGGACTTCATAAGCTTTTAATCTTTATCAAAGATCAATACATAATCAAAGCGTAGACTTTATAAAATCTTGTCAAATGTCACATTCGAAACATAACTTTTTTTTCTCGTGGTTTCACTTCTTTTTGTTAAGAATGTTTTCTGAAAATATGTAATAATATGATAGTACTCGAAGATATAAGATCAGAATGGTATAACATTTGACTATCGAAGGTGTATTAACCGAGTTATGGCTAATTTCGTAAATGTTATCGAAATAAAATCGGTTCTAAAATCATTATAAGCCCGAATGTCTTTTTTTCGTCGTTTTCCTCAGGTTTTTAAGAAATATTTTTGCCATTTCACATTCAATTTCGCAACGGAATACCAATTATGAATCAGAACTTCATTCTCCTTCAATCTGCATCAAAAGTTAGACAAATTGGAACAAAAAAAAATTTGGCTCTATTTTTCGTCAAAAAGTCATGATGGTACCCCTTTCCAAAATTGCGAAAATCGGGTCGGATTTTAGTTTGCCAGATTTTGATTGGGAATGAAAGTACTCGAAGATACAAGATCTGGAAGGTATAAGATTCGTCAATCTGAGGTGTATTAACGAAGTTATGGCCAATTCCCTAAAATTTGTCGAAATGAAATCATTTCCAAAATCGATTATAAGTCCGAATGTCTTTTTTGTCCTCTTTCTTGGGTTTTTAGCGAATATTTACGCCATTTTACATCCGATTTCAAAACAAAAAAGCAATAATGAATTGGGACTTCATAAGCTTTTAATCTTTATCAAAGATCAATACATAATCAAAGCGTAGACTTTATAAAATCTTGTCAAATGTCACATTCGAAACATAACTTTTTTTTCTCGTGGTTTCACTTCTTTTTGTTAAGAATGTTTTCTGAAAATATGTAATAATATGATAGTACTCGAAGATATATGATCAGAATGGTATAACATTTGACAATCGAAGGTGTATTAACCGAGTTATGGCTAATTTCGTAAATGTTATCGAAATAAAATCGGTTCTAAAATCATTATAAGCCCGAATGTCTTTTTTTCGTCGTTTTCCTCAGGTTTTTAAGAAATATTTTTGCCATTTCACATTCAATTTCGCAACGGAATACCAATTATGAATCAGAACTTCATTCTCCTTCAATCTGCATCAAAAGTTAGACAAATTGGAACAAAAAAAAATTTGGCTCTATTTTTCGTCAAAAAGTCATGATGGTACCCCTTTCCAAAATTGCGAAAATCGGGTCGGATTTTAGTTTGCCAGATTTTGATTGGGAATGAAAGTACTCGAAGATACAAGATCTGGAAGGTATAAGATTCGTCAATCTGAGGTGTATTAACGAAGTTATGGCCAATTCCCTAAAATTTGTCGAAATGAAATCATTTCCAAAATCGATTATAAGTCCGAATGTCTTTTTTGTCCTCTTTCTTGGGTTTTTAGCGAATATTTACGCCATTTTACATCCGATTTCGAAACAAAAGGGCAACAATTAATTGGGACTTCATAAGCTTTTAATCTTTATCAAAGATCAATACATAATCAAAGCGTAGACTTTATAAAATCTTGTCAAATGTCACATTCGAAACATAACCTTTTTTTCTCGTGGTTTCACTTCTTTTTGTTAAGAATGTTTTCTGAAAATATGTAATAATATGATAGTACTCGAAGATATATGATCAGAATGGTATAACATTTGACAATCGAAGGTGTATTAACCGAGTTATGGCTAATTTCGTAAATGTTATCGAAATAAAATCGGTTCAAAAATCATTATAAGCCCGAATGTCTTTTTTTCGTCGTTTTCCTCAGGTTTTTAAGAAATATTTTTGCCATTTCACATTCAATTTCGCAACGGAATACCAATTATGAATCAGAACTTCATTCTCCTTCAATCTGCATCAAAAGTTAGACAAATTGGAACAAAAAAAAATTTGGCTCTATTTTTCGTCAAAAAGTCATGATGGTACCCCTTTCCAAAATTGCGAAAATCGGGTCGGATTTTAGTTTGCCAGATTTTGATTGGGAATGAAAGTACTCGAAGATACAAGATCTGGAAGGTATAAGATTCGTCAATCTGAGGTGTATTAACGAAGTTATGGCCAATTCCCTAAAATTTGTCGAAATGAAATCATTTCCAAAATCGATTATAAGTCCGAATGTCTTTTTTGTCCTCTTTCTTGGGTTTTTAGCGAATATTTACGCCATTTTACATCCGATTTCAAAACAAAAAAGCAATAATGAATTGGGACTTCATAAGCTTTTAATCTTAATCAAATATCGGCACATAATCAAAGCGTAGACTTTATAAAATCTAGTCAAATGTCACATTCGAAACCAAACTATTTTTTTTCGTGGTTTCACTTCTTTTTGTTAAGAATGTTTTCTGAAAATATGTAATAATATGATAGTACTCGAAGATATAAGATCAGAATGGTATAACATTTGACAATCGAAGGTGTATTAACCGAGTTATGGCTAATTTCGTAAATGTTCTCGAAATAAAATCGGTTCAAAAATCATTATAAGCCCGAATGTCTTTTTTTCGTCGTTTTCCTCAGGTTTTTAAGAAATATTTTTGCCATTTCACATTCAATTTCGCAACGGAATACCAATTATGAATCAGAACTTCATTCTCCTTCAATCTGCATCAAAAGTTAGACAAATTGGAACAAAAAAAAATTTGGCTCTATTTTTCGTCAAAAAGTCATGATGGTACCCCTTTCCAAAATTGCGAAAATCGGGTCGGATTTTAGTTTGCCAGAAAATGAAAGTACTCGAAGATACAAGATCTGGAAGGTATAAGATTCGTCAATCTGAGGTGTATTAACGAAGTTATGGCCAATTCCCTAAAATTTGTCGAAATGAAATCATTTCCAAAATCGATTATAAGTCCGAATGTCTTTTTTGTCCTCTTTCTTGGGTTTTTAGCGAATATTTACGCCATTTTACATCCGATTTCAAAACAAAAAAGCAATAATGAATTGGGACTTCATAAGCTTTTAATCTTAATCAAATATCAGCACATAATCAAAGCGTAGACTTTATAAAATCTAGTCAAATGTCACATTCGAAACCAAACTATTTTTTCTCGTGGTTTCACTTCTTTTTGTTAAGAATGTTTTCTGAAAATATGTAATAATATGATAGTACTCGAAGATATAAGATCAGAATGGTATAACATTTGACAATCGAAGGTGTATTAACCGAGTTATGGCCAATTTCGTAAATGTTATCGAAATAAAATCGGTTCAAAAATCATTATAAGCCCGAATGTCTTTTTTTCGTCGTTTTCCTCAGGTTTTTAAGAAATATTTTTGCCATTTCACATTCAATTTCGCAACGGAATACCAATTATGAATCAGAACTTCATTCTCCTTCAATCTGCATCAAAAGTTAGACAAATTGGAACAAAAAAAAATTTGGCTCTATTTTTCGTCAAAAAGTCATGATGGTACCCCTTTCCAAAATTGCGAAAATCGGGTCGGATTTTAGTTTGCCAGATTTTGATTGGGAATGAAAGTACTCGAAGATACAACATCTGGAAGGTATAACATTCGTCAATCTGAGGTGTATTAACGAAGTTATGGCCAATTCCCTAAAATTTGTCGAAATGAAATCATTTCCAAAATCGATTATAAGTCCGAATGTCTTTTTTGTCATCTTTCTTGGGTTTTTAGCGAATATTTACGCCATTTTACATCCGATTTCGAAACAAAAGGGCAATAATGAATTGGGACTACATAAGCTTTTAATCTATATCAAAGATCAACACATAATCAAAGCGTAGACTTTATAAAATCTTGTCAAATGTTACATTCGAAACCTAACTATTTTTCCCGTGGTTTCAATTCTTTTTGTTAAGAATGTTTTCTAAAATATGTAATAATATGATAGTACTCGAAGATATAAGATCAGAATGGTATAACATTTGACAATCGAAGGTGTATTAACCGAGTTATGGCTAATTTCGTAAATGTTATCGAAATAAAATCGGTTCAAAAATCATTATAAGCCCGAATGTCTTTTTTTCGTCGTTTTCCTCAGGTTTTTAAGAAATATTTTTGCCATTTCACATTCAATTTCGCAACGGAATACCAATTATGAATCAGAACTTCATTCTCCTTCAATCTGCATCAAAAGTTAGACAAATTGGAACAAAAAAAAATTTGGCTCTATTTTTCGTCAAAAAGTCATGATTTTCCCTTTCCAAAATTGCGAAAATCGGGTCGGATTTTAGTTTGCCAGATTTTGATTGGGAATGAAAGTACTCGAAGATACAAGATCTGGAAGGTATAACATTGGTCAATCTGAGGTGTATTAATGAAGTTATGGCCAATTCCCTAAAATTTGTCCGAATGTCCGAATGTCTTTTTTGTCCTCTTTCTTGGGTTTTTAGCGAATATTTACGCCATTTTACATCCGATTTCGAAACAAAAGGGCAATAATCAATTGGGACTTTATAAGCTTTTAAAAGGAGGAAACGTTGTTTATGAACACCATTTCTGGGCGTAACTCAATCGAAATTGAAACCTTGTTGCACATCTATTAAGAGCAAATGTCAAAATTAATTGGAACACGTACGGGACGAGGCTCACTTGTTGGCCCCGTTTAACCCTTCCACATCCACATTCATCTCCAGCGATGTGTCGGCACATTAACTTTCGTTTTCGACTTTCCTTCGATTGGTTTTCCTTGTGTATGGGTGTTTGTTATTTTTTTTCTCGGGGATGGTGGATGTGGCTGGGCGTCTGGCAAGTTTGCACAGACTTTGGCAAAGTCATCGCATGATTACGTCGATTCTGGGACCGAGTAATCATGTGGTGCACACGCACAAGGGGTTTCTCCCCGGAATCCTTGTTTTCCTGTATCCCATTACCCCCAAACGCCAATAGACGGAGCAAACGCAGGATCGGTGGCCTGAGCCGGACACAATTATCCGGGCAAAAGGGCTTTCAATTTCACTTGGTTAGCTGCAAGTAAACAGCTTTGCAGCTTCTCGTCTAGTTTGGTTTCGGTGGCGTTCAAGTCGAGCATGCAACCACCGAAAGCGGCACGCCAACGCATCAAATCAACGAAAGTGCCCAGCAATCGATGGGTGGTTTTGGTGCTCCAAATTTACCCTCAAGCTCCAACTCATTTGACCACGGTTTGCACTTCATTGAGTCGGCCAAAAGCTTGGGCCAATGAAGGTCCCTTGCACATGGAAAAAATTGAAGAAAAGAAAAGGTTTGAAAGTCAATCCATAAATCCACGACCATATTTAACGTCGATTACTCTAGAAATGGAAACTAAAATCTCTAGATAACAACTATAGATATTTCATAGTTTTTCTTTTAGTGCAACCCCCGCCAAGCCATGGAATCCTACTCTCCATTCGCTTTATTTTCCATTCTCTTGGCTTCATGGGTTTTGTGAAAATGAAAATAACCAAGAAATTCGAGAAGGCAACGAATTGTTAGCCCTAGAGCCGGCAATATTTTATACTGTTTTCTTTTGAAATTTCTGGACTAGTAATTGCACTTGCATGAGCTTAGTGGGGCATGTGATGTGCTCTTGCTGTAGCATATTCCTCCCAGCGTTCCCCGGGAAAGGTGCATTGACTCTCGCTTTTTCGTCCGCTCCTCTTTTTTGCTTGATTTAATCGGAATACAAATCGCTTATCAACCCAAACGGAAGGGGCTCAAAAACAAGTGAGGGAAAGAAAAATAGTCTAAAAGAAACTATTCTATGAATAATGCATGAAATGGATAAAAAACTTAAAGCAGCGGCAAATGCCAGAATCTCGGAGACTTTGATTAAACAATATCCATTGTATACGAGTCGCCGATCATTCTGAATTGTACTTTTTGAACCATAAAAACTTATCTGAGATAAAACATTTGTAGTGTCATTTTATTAGAAAAAAAACACAAACAATTGTAACTAATTTTTCAAAAGGCACCAAATAAAATAATGCTGTGAATGAGTAGAAAACAAACACTGATAAGGCAAGTCAAATTTTAAATAATCAGAATACTACTATAATAACTTATAAAGATTAAGCTACAAATTCTTTGACACCCAAACAAATGCTATAAAAACAAACAGAACTCTCAGGGGACTTAGAGCACAGGATCCGTTGCATTTTCCTGGGGACTGATCCTGCCACGAAATCATTGAGTCCACTCCATAAAGACTGGCTAATTTCTTAACTACATCAATCGTATCCTGGTTAACCTCCCGCTCCCTAGTTAGGAGCTTGAACAGGGGAACGGGCGATATGTTGCCGTAGCCGCAGATAAAGGCGATATTGGAATAGTTCTTGAACACCAATTTGTAGGTTACTGTGATTTCATCGTAACTTAGTTTAAAGATTCCATGTTGGGTCTCGTTATTCCAAGGAAACTCAACCGACTCATCGGTGAATGATCTGCCACCATTAGTGGTGTCGATGTATTTTAAGCCCAGCGACAATTTATTATCCACAATTTCACTGGGTACTGAGACATTAAGACACTCCATAACGTCGACGTTTGGCACCCGGGCAGCTTCATACCAATATCCGGATAGCTTAAAGATCACACTTAAGTTATTTGATGAATTCTGCTTTGATCTAGTAACTCACAGCTGTTAAGTCAAACAGGCCTCCGATGTTGTCGGCTTGACAGTTCAAAGATGACAAGTTTCCCGCAAATGGCATCCTAAATCTTGCCCCCTCGACCTCCACCAGATTTGTGGCGAGGCTTAGGGCAATCAAGAGCCCCCAGATAGACGCTGGAACTTCCATATTTTTCGATCTGTGTGCGACGACAACCTCCAGACTACTAAACGCCGTTTCAATCCCCCAGTAGTTTCTGATTTCCTAATGAAGAGCTTATCAGCGGCGATGGTGTTATATTGAATGCCTGGTACATATATATTTCACACACAATCATTCCAGCTGTGACTCATGTTCAATGTTCATGATATCGCTTACAATTATATCTTTCTATCTTATCGTTTTTCAAGCTTTCGCACGTGCAAAAATTTTAGATTTGTATTCCCCGAAATCGACCTGGATTCTAGCCGGTTAACCTGGCCGTTAATTCGTTTAAAAAGGTAGAAATTTGATTTAAAGGAGTGCTATTTTAATTTTCTTTAAAATGAACGATTTATGAAAGTACACTATACAGTTTATTTTTTATAATTACTTAAAATAATTAATGCCTTGAATTTTTGATTCGTTTCTTGTTTTAAAAAGTTTAGTTTTTCAAGTGATATAAAAGTGTTTTAAGTAAATTTACCAACAATAAATGCGATGGAAACTACATGCAATGTGAGTGGAGCTTGTCCTAGAGCTTCATTTCCCTCGTCCGGAGAATTAGTAGTAGATGTACTAGAATCAGTAGTAGAATCGCTAGAATCAGTAATAGTAGAAGTACTAGAATCAGTAGTAGAATCGCTAGAATCATTAGTAGTAGAACTAGTGGAATCCGAAGTAGAATCACTAGAATCAGTAGTAGTAGAAACAGTAGGATCCGAAGAAGTAGAATCCTTAGAATCATTTATAGGAGAAGTCGTAGAAGTAGAATCGGTAGTAGAATCGCTAGAATCATTAGTAGTAGAACTAGTAGAATCCGAAGTAGAATCACTAGAATCAGTAGAAACAGTAGAATCAGAAGAAGTAGAATCCTTAGAATCAGCAATAGTAGAACTAGTAGAATCAGAAGAAGTAGAATCCTTAGAATCAGTTATAGTAGAAGTCGTAGGTTCTAATAATTTAAGGCATTCGGGCTAAAAATGTTAAGTTAGGGTTAGTAAATCAGTAGTTAGTTATCCACGGTTTTGATGCGTTACTCACTAGGGTTAGCATCGCTTCGTTAACACAATCCAACGAATGAGCCACATTAACTTTTAATAAATTCAAGCAGCAGCACAGAAGGAGCAAAAGACTCCATGAAAGTGACTTGGTACCCATTATTGGTGCCACCGTGTTCGTGATAATCCACAAAACTAAAGGAGTGTATTACAAAGCGGCTTTTTTATAAAGGCATAGTTGGTAAACAAGAATTGTAAACAAGAAAGCAGTTTTACAGCTCCTTCGAACGTATTGTGCATTTATGTCTTGTATTGGCTTTGCCTTTATTTGAGCAATTATTCGACTTAGAGAAAATGTGTTAGCAATATTTTATTTTTAGATTATAGAGTGTAGACATTATTTTTTATGGTTTGTGTTCACTAGTAAAACAAGGACCAAACCATTCCTAAAGACGAAAAGGAAAATTATTTGATTATATTTTGTCGTATTATTCGTATCAGTGATCTTAATCAAATCATAATTGAATTCTGAATATTGCATGATGATGGTGTTGTAATTGAAAGTATTTACTCATAAACAATACTAAATCACGTTATCACAACAGTATTACTCTCATAATAGTTTTTTTATATGATTTTTATTGATTTATCACTTTATTTGCAATGAATGGTTGGAATTTTGATTAATGCTTCTTTGCCCACAGTTTTTTTTTCATTTGGATGTGGAAGGAGTGGGCCCATCGAATATTTGCTCAGCCACAAAGAATAAAAAGAAAGAGGTAGTACTTGTATCTCCAGTACTATTATAAAATATATATTTTTTTTGTATAAAAATATTAGAGAAGATCCTTATTGTATACAACACAGACGAAGCTACTTAGCTGTGAAGCAAAAAGTACAAATGCTAATCCGTTTAACGAGCCCCTCGCCTTCGTATTTGTGCACCAAACAGGGCTGGCAGTCAGTTCCTGTCAAAATAAACTTTATAACATTCATACATATTTATGCTTAATGGAACCAACCTGTATGCAGCGTGCTGGTCAGGTGAGTGATGTAACTGCTGGCCAGGCGGATAATCTCAATTTTAGAGAGTTTACGATTCAGAGGATCTGTTGGAATCAATCCTCGTAAAGCTTCATAAGCGGCATTGACGCTGCATTATGGAAAACAGATATTTTAAAGAAAGAACTCTACAGGAAGCACTTCCACTCACCTTAAGGTCCTGTAGCGCTCCCTGGCATTGATTTTTTGCCGTGGGGGTCGTCGTCTCTGGCCCATATTGCTTGGAGCATCCTGACCCGCCAAAGACATTAATCCGGCTCCTGTTTGGGAATCTTCCGAGTCCGGAGCTGTACCACTGCCACACCCACTGCTGCTGCTGCTCTCGTAGGCAATACCAGCCGTAAAATGAATTGCTATGGATGAGGCGGCCATCCGAATGCAGCAACGATCTGCGAGAGAATGAGCTCTGTGGATCTGAATCGGTGGCCTGGTCCAGTCCCGGAACATCACTCCTCTGCTAAATACATTAAGTCATCGCCAAGTGACGACAAATTGTGCGTGAAGATGGAGAACAACAAACGAGTACATTCCAACACGCTGCCGGAGCGCACTTGTCATAATAAAGTCGCTGGGCTCGTCCCATCTGTGGCGGACAGACGGTGGTATTTGTGCGATCAAAATTGGGCATCAAGTGCCTTTCAATGAGGCGGCCAAGGATAAGTAGCCACTGGTCTAATTTGTGTATGCTTCAAATTTTCAAAAACGGATGATGACCCCTGCCCCTGCCCATGCCACTTTTCTGGACCGCACACATGCTACTCATGGATCCCAACTGAGCGCATACTTAGTGCATTTCATCTATTCCATTTATTTACTTTTCCAGCCAGGCAAAGATTTTTATGTAAAACTCGCTGAAACGGATAAACCAGATATTTATAAACAAAAATAGCACGAGGAGGCAGAGAGAAAATAAGAAAATGTTGTTTTCCCAACCATAAATATTTATAAATTTAATAAATAGTTAGAACGAAAGAGAAAGGATAGAAAAAGTATGAAACTAAAAACTTTTCTATCCAATTTATCGTTCGGAAAAGAAACCAAAAATCGCCTTGAAAACGCTGAAGAAAAGTCAAAAGTTTGGCGAACAACACGAAGAGCTGCTTGTAAAAATCCCATGAAATTCGATTGTCGCTTAAAGCGAAATTGCACAATGTTTGCAATGAAATGTTGTCGCAGTAAAATATCGCTGCATCTCGCTTCCCGTTTCCCCTTTTTCCCAATTTTTTTGATCCAGATGCAGTCTGCACTTTGCTGGCCACAAACTCGTCCAGTTTCCCTTGCTTTCCCAATGCTTTCCCAATACTTTCCCAACATCCAGATCCAGCCATTGCTGAAATGACGAAGATAAAAACGCAATCAAACAGCAACAAAAAAAAAACAAAAATGGCAACGGCATCTGTTTGTATTTGTGAGTGAATGTGAGTAAATGCACTCGAGCACGCGCTTCCCAAGACATCCTGCGGATTATACACTTCCGAGTCCTTCCATACCCTCGCATGACTCAAAGAAAGCCAAATATATTTCACACAACTTTTCCTATAGCTAAATAGCCATCAAAATTATCTCTTATCGCAAACCTTTAATCAAAATTAAGGGTTGACCTGGCTATGATTCATTACGTATGCGTTTCCATATTGCTCACCGTTAAGATAGTTTTTTGTTTGAATTATGATTAGAGAGTTCAGCACAAAATACGAGTATCTGTATCAAGTTTGTTTCCTTTGATAATATTTATTACACTGAATTTCAGATTAAGGCAACAAAGTTTATATATAAGTATTCGAAAAATGTATAAACTTTTTATGATAACATTGATAATCTCTATTAGAGATGTTTAACCATTTCATTTTCAAATTTTGGGAATGTTCTTCCAATGGATCCTGCTTAATCCTGCTGCAGAATGTCCTGGGTATCCTGGAAATGGATAACTGTGCTTCGAAATCGATTGCCGCTGCAGCTCTGCCAACTTAACTGTGTTAAAGAGTTGTCATTGTGTTGTTTGCAGAGTTGTCGTTCGTGCGTTGGACCTCGTATGCCAGTGTGTGTAAGCGGGGGGCTGAAGGCTGGGGGCTTCCTTTTGTAACTGTAAAGATATTGCAGTTGCAACGTGTTGAAGTGGCGCCTCGGTAAAATTGTGTCAAACTGTGATTGCATTTTTGTGACTGACATTCAATTGCTGTGGCTGTTTGGCTTTGGCAACTCTCACCATATCTACTTCAACTCCCTCCCCCCACACGCTTTGTACTCTGTGGCCCCTCAGATGGGCGTCATTGTTTGCTAGGATGTGTGGGCGTGGTCTGATTCAAGCTCTAAAGCTTGTCAGGTTCAGGCGGTTGTTAACACTTACCGAGGGTTACGGCGATGTTGAACAAAAATCAAGTATGTTTGTTCTTTGCGGATTAATAGTTTAATATCTGATATAGGATGATATAGGAAAGGTAGTAAATGAATTGCAAAATTTTCTCTAAATAAGGCTCTCGAAAACTTCTATTACACATTCCGGTTCAGCCCATAACCCCCAGTTAATTATCGAGTATCAGGAGAAAGCCCCGGCTAATTCAAGTGACAATCCCGCCACCCCAGATTGGCTGGAAATCCCAATAAAGACCCGAGTGCCGCGCAATTAACTGAGCGACTTTTTAAAATCTCCCCAATGATGGAAGCTCCTTACCACCAGAAGAAAACCAGAGTCCTCCACCCGTCCGGTGCACCTTGCCCTTGCCCCGGTCCGGACTCCGGATACTTGGGCTATGATTATTACTTATGATAATTCAACTTGACGGCGCAAAAAGAACTTGACACCACCACCAACTGAAAGGGAAAGCAAAATGCTGTCAAGACAACAAAAATAAGGGGACCCGGAGGAGGAATGGGTTCTGTTAAGGAGGAGGAGGCTGGAAAAACAACCCCTGAGGGGTGAAAATGTGGGCAAGTGGGTTTTATGTTTCGCCAACTGCAATTGAGACTCCTTCCGCTCGTAGCGAGTCCCTAGGCGAACATGAAAAACTCCAACTAAAATGAAACTGTTGCGTATTTTGCATTTGGCCCAGGACTCCAGTTTTGGTCCTCAACCTCATCGTTTATTGTTTTCCGTTTCCAGCCCGCTGTCTTTTCTTCCAGGGGTGCGAGTACGTCGCATTTGCACCTTCAATTAATATACTGGCAGTCTGGGCCGAGCTTCAACCCTCGTCCTCCGGGTCCTTGCTCTTTTTGTGATTTATGAGGGTGCGCCGGCACAACAAAATTAAGCCAGCGGACGAACGACATTTGGCGTCAGCATCTTAGCCAGAGGATTTCCCCAGCCCATTCACACACCTTCTCCTGCCCCTGAAACTGGCGCAGAGGTTTGAACTTTTAATTAAAAGTCACTTTTGATTTATAATTTTCAAGCGTTTTCAAGCTTTGCATAAACAAAGGGCAAGTGCTTGTCCGCAGATGACAGCTATCAATGTGAATGTGAAATCAAATCTGAGGTGTACGCAGTTTCCTCCACCCACCAAAAAAACTAGAAGACGAAGCTTTTAAGGTATAATTAAAAGAATTGATCTACAAGCCGTTTAAGGTATTCCGCTTGGGAATCGGATAGAAATAGGCCAAGATATAGCCAGGTATATAGTAAGGGTGTTCCATTGACCTTCTCATACATATAAAATTAGAATTCATAATTGCCATAAACTTTTAGTGTAAGGAATCGATCTACAAATCATTTAAGATGTTCCTCTTAAGAATCGGATGCGTATTGACAAAGATATGGCCATTCGGGGAGGCCATTTTGGCCTACCATCTCTAGTTTTCGAAGGAGTCGACCAGAAAAATTTATAAAAAATTAGAATTCATAATATAATAATTCATAATTGCCATGAACTTATGATGCAAACTTGTAGGGAATCGATCTAAAAATTGTTTAAGGTATTCCGCTCAAAAATCGTATGAGGATTGGCAAAGAAATAGATCTGGATTGGCCACGTTATCCTTCCAATTTATTTTTCTGATTTTCTATGAAATAGTTTCTGCCTATGAACGTTTATATAACGAATTGTATAAATATTTATTTACCTTTTTTGAAACTGGATGTAACATCATAGAAACTGAGCTCAATATAATATTATATATTTATAAAATCCTCCTTTTTTTTTGTACCAACAGAAGTTTATTGGATTTGGAATTCTTAGCAAAATAAAATTCCGTCTAGCTTTGTGACCAAGAAATGCGTAAAAAAGGAAATCCACCTCGCATATTGGTTACCCTGACAATCGACCGTTTGTTGCCATATTGTCGCAGCCGCACGTGACGCCCAGAAGGATATAAATGACTGCGGGCAGGATGCGAGAGGGGTGAAGTTTAGTGACGCGTGTCCTGTGCATAATCGGGATTTGCATGCATCAACTGAAACGGTAGTGCCATTGTGTCCCAAGGAAATACATCATCAAAAGAAGCTGGACGAGACCTGTCTGCTAAATTCTACACCAGCCTTAAGATGATTCGAGTACACAGGAAAAAAATATACACATAATTATGAAAGTATTCATTATTATTATAGAATTTTTAAGGAATAAATAAATTAAATATAATGTAAATGTTATTGGTTAAATAAAGATAGGTTCTGGGGACTGAAAATATTCCTTGTGTACTGAAGACCCACCACCTTTCCGAAGGATGCGTTGCAGGTCCTTTGATGCGTGAACTGTTTGCGGCAAATAAAGTGAAAGAGCGCAAAGGACTCATCCTCCTATGACAGCTGGCAACCAACCTTGACAACCGAAAGTTGCATGCGCTGCACATTGCCCCTTAACCAAACGCCAACGCGTGTCCTTCTAATAAGCCTAATGCATGGGAAGCTATGGGAGGAAGGAGTCCTCGAAAAGGAGCAAAAATTGGCAGGAGGTTATACCAGATAGCTGACAATATTGGTAATATTTTAAAGTGGACACGGGCACACGACCGAGGCGACGTTTCTTGTCATAAAGAGACCTTTAATTAAATTCATATTTGGACACAAAACTCTGCTGATTTATGGTTGAGGGGAGTGCCGTCGGAGAGGGTGGTAAGGTCGCGTGTCCTGGCCCATTGAAAAACAATCCTGGGAGTCATAATTGTTTATATTTCCTTGCATTAATCTAATTGGACTGCCATGGGATTTTTTTGGTCTCAATCGGGGAAGTGTTTATTCAAAAAATATCTATCTTTTGTCTTTTGAATTATGTGGAACTCCTTAAATATTTTTCAAATGCATTAATCTTTGCCTGATCGTTATCCTAGAAACATGTCTATAGGATGAGGTATTTGGCAGGCCATCCTTGTCGCAAAATGTGCGCATCTTTGGCATGTGTTGTTCATATTTGCATAAGCCGCATCCTTGAACATATTTCGTCCTTCGTTTGTCCTCAGCCAGCTGCCCTCCCTCCCAATACTGTTTCTTCGGCTGCTCTAGAGCTGCTGCATCATGGTCATCATTACTCAACTTCTGGGCCCTGAGCAAATACTCGTGGCGGGCACTTTACAACCTGACCCCGGCTAATGGGCGTGGCCCGTGGACGGGCATGAAGAGGTAATGCACGGCACTCGTCCGGAGATGTACGGCTAGATGGTCGTAAACAGCAACTGCTGCTCATGCTGCTGCCGTTCCGGAAACGTGCCGAGCATATTGAAATTGCTTACCAAAATCCAGAGCAGCCAGCCAGCCAGCAGTGCTGAAATTTGAAAAATGGTCAAAAGTTGTTTCCTGTTTTTACCTGCCGCCTGACGGGCCCTAAGGCCCACTTACTCAGAGTCTTGGATATATTCGTAAATGTATGTACGAGTATATTGGTGCATATCCGGGCATATGCCAAAGATCACGCGCTCCAACCTCTCCTCGAACATAACGCATCGGGCTTTAACCCAGTTCTCTTTAGCTCTCCTTTTTAAGGACCCGGGCACGTGAGTCCTGGCTAATCATTTGTCTTCTTCGACTGCATCTTCCCAAAAAGAAAATTGCAGCCCAGTACGAAGTTTCCATTACGCACTGACAGCTGATTGCCAAGTTTATTATTGCTTTCGTTTGCGTTGCGTTTCCGTTTCTGTTTCCGTTTCCGCTCGCGTTATCCTTTCAGCTTTGCGTTCGCTTATGAATCGCCAAGGACTTTAGCAGCTCAACTATTTATCAAGTGTTGACCTTTGATGGCATTATGTAAGAATTCAGTTTATCCTAGCTTTCCATTTTCTTTTAGTTTTCGCCTGCAATCATTTGTCTTCCACTGACACATCTGCAGAATTTTCAAAGCGTTTGTTCTGAAAACGAGGATGGTCAAATCAATTTGAAGTAAAGAATTCCTTTTTGCCTTTGTGCTTTACGCTTTATTAAGCTATTTCTGAAAACAACGCAACTGTGATTAGCATATCAAAGTAAAAATCCCTTTCCTATCATAAACACATTACCATCCATCGGCTTGGGACAAATTGACACATCCTTTGGCGAAAGTACTCCACAACAACCGCAGCCAGGAAGCCAGACACAAAGGACACAGTCTGACTGTGACTGTAACTGCAAGTTGCATGAAATTATGCTTTAATCTAATTAGCATAATTTGGCTGCCCTGCTGGCAATGGCGATGGCGATGACGATGATGATTATGATGATGATGGGGTATGATGACTCTGTTTTTGTGGGGCTCCAAGGAGCCATGCTGGCAGTAAAGTCCTGGCTGGCGACAACAATTGAAATTGAAACTGCATTATGCACAACAAGTGCAGCAACAACTATTGTTGCTCCCAAACTTTTTTGCATTTCATTATGGCATTTTTGGTTACACTTTGTTCCGGGGCGTCTGTTGTCGCTTTTATGCTCGTATTTGCATTGCTTTTGTTGCTGTTGTTAATGCCATTTTGATTATGATTATGAAATTTTGTTGGCTTCACCGCCAGCTTCCTTCCACAGCACTCTGCCACCAGCTCTTTTCCATTGCCAGTCACAGTTTTGTTTACATGGCTCGTTGTCGGCGCACGCTGCGTATACGTAACGATGTCCTTCTGTTGCAATCCCGAAACCCTGCAATCCGGCTCGTCACGGGTCCGCTGCCGCCACTTAAATTCATATTTAAATTACATTTGTTTATAAATAAGTTCCCCGTTCCCCGTTCGGCTTGCGTTTTCATTTGCAATTCCTTGCTTTTGTCTGCCCAACAAATTTTCCCCCTTCCAAGGACTCTGGTTTCCCTTTCCCCCTATGTCTGCTTACATTTCGACTTTCATTTCATTTCCCGAATTAATGTACTTAACTTTCTTTTCTTGAGCACAACAAGGATAAACAGAATTTACATTTAATTTCGACGAATTTATTGTTGGTTGCAATTATTTAGTTAATTATGCCGTCAAAGGAGTTGTCTTTGGCAAATAAATAAGAGCTGAAAGAGTATAAATATTAATTTTTTTAAAAAACTTTTCGTATTTTTTTTTAAATTAAGATTAGAATCTAGGTAGGGAGAATCTTTAAACAGAAATAAAATTTATTGTAATATGCTTCTGCCCTCAAATGATTCATTTTGAATAAGATGTTGATTAGGAAAATGTAACACTTCGATAAAGGATTCACGGTTTCAGTTAACTTTCCTAATTCTCATTCGGGAAGATCATATAAATTTGCTCTTGTCTGCTTCCTAGTACATAAAAATAAGCTTCTTGCGGATCCACCCATAATTACACTTGCAAAAATTAACTGTAAAACGACACGAGACAAAGGACTCCTCGGCTGGGGGTGTCCTGAAGGAGTTAGGGGTAAGGGTGCGACAGTTGACATTGACAGTTGCTGGTGGCGGAGTCCTTGATGTCGCTGATGCCTGGGCCTCAGCCATATGCGCTCACGTATTGCACGTATCATAAAAAGGATAACAATATAATCAGCTTAATGAGTGGCTCTGGATCCTGCCTCCCGTTGTGTTCCCGTTCCCGTTCCTGTTCTGATTCCTGCGTTACTGCGTCTGCGGATGCGACAGAGCTTTACTTTTACTTTTTTTTTTTTGCACTGCTTTGCCTTTTCTCGTTGGAAATAAAGGGAGTTCGCGTGGGTGGGCGGTGGTGGCTGTCGAGGACCAGTGGGGTTTGAGGCGAAAGGGTGGCCGCCGGCTGTGCGTTGTCGTTGCCGCTGTTAAGCTTTGTGTAAGCAATGTACTTTGTCTGGCGACCCCTCTTCAGTCAACCTTCACCCCCTCTTTGGCATTGATTTACACACAAGTGAGGGTGTGGAGGCAGGGCGCGGGGGCAAAGTTTAAAACAAGCAAACGGAAACGGAAGTGGGCTGCACGTGATGCTCGTTGAGGTGCCCAAGAGGAAGCTAAGGACTCGTCCTGCTCCTTGTTGCTCCATCACAAACTTGACTCCTGCGTACGTGTTCCTGTGTCTGTGCATGTGCGAGTGTGTCCGTATCTGTGTGCGTGTGGCGCGCAGCTGTTTTTTATTACACTTTCAATATGGGCTAACAGGATACGGATGCGCGGCATCTTGGCCTTGCAGCTTGTTTGTTGCCATTGTAAATTGGTTAAAAGTTAATCCGTAAATTTATGACATGCCAACAGCCATTTTGGCTGTCTAGGAGAGCGCGTGTCTGTGTGAGGTTTTCCCACTTTCGTATCCTTGCCACTCCTTCGCCGTAATGTGTTTCCTTTGCTGCCTTGAAACGTGTCTAACTAGCTGGAGGCAAAACGGATAATGGCAATTGCACTTTGAACTTGTAATTAATTGTGGATCTCATACTGGGAAGGAAATTTACAATTTATTAAAAACGTTTATCTGGACATATTCTTTAATTTTCTTAAGGATATTCTAATACTCCATCCTATGTAGACTTCAATTCTTTTTTAAATTGTTTTGTAATTTAATACGATTGTTTTTGAGTCGAAATTTGGGGGAGTAAAGTCTCTATTTAATCCTAGTAACGGGAGAGTCTTAGAATTCTATAAAAATATATATCCCCTCTACACTTTCCATTCAAAAGCCGAAACTCCCTTCCTTTTTGAGTACCAATCCCCACTGGTGGTCTCAATAATAATGCTGATTTTCTTGGCTTGATTGGCAAATGTTTAATGAGAATCGAGCTCGTTTCAGAATATGCAAAATATGATTTAATTACGGTGGTCCGGAGAAGGAGGTGACAATGCACAGGGGAAATGCCTCAAAAGGCCAAATTAGGCAACCATTGTTGGCAATTCTCGAGTACAGGATATGCAAGCATCCTTTAAAGGCGGGCACTAATAAAAAATACAAAAAAGAAATAACATAGTAACCAGTTGAAGAGGTAGGGGGGAGTTGGTCTTTAAACAGCGCCGCCATTTAGGGGTGGCGAACCACCACCGAACCACCAAACAAGCGAACCACCGGATTCTCCTTAACAGCGAATCAACCCCTCGGTGTCAGTCAGTCAGTCACTTGTTCGCGCTGTCACGGTGAATCCTCCAAGGATTTAACCCAATTTATGAAAATTCGTTTTCGCTCTTTTTTGTGTGTGCTGTGCTAAAGCAAAATATTTGATTTTGTTTTGCACTTCATTTTTCAGCCGTGAGGAGTGGCAGAAAAATAAAAAAATAAAGGAAAACCACCAGCCGGCAGGACGTGGAGTGTCAAGGATAACGCTGGCAATCTGACGGGCATGTGAGAGGGTTGCCAGTCGCCTGTCGTTTGCCGCCCCGCACATTGTCCTCCCATTGTGACAGGTTGGCGCTGCCGTTACATTATTTTTGTCGCATCTTCCACAACAAGGAGCAGCAACAGGCCATCGTGTCATCTTAACAGGCTTAATGAACAACTCATTAATCATGCGCGTTTCGCATTCATAAACTTGCCGCGACAAATCAATCCATCAATCAATCAATCGAGCCCACTTGGCCGGCAGCCGGCAGGACTTTCACCTCAGACAGCGAAATGCTTTTGTCACAACAGCTCTCAGCTCGCGAGCAAGAGGCTTTAAAATGTTATATAGCCATGATTGATGTGGTTTGGGTTCAGGATGCAGGCCAAACAGGATATCCCGGATTCTGGTACTTCTAATTCCGTTCGGCTTCGATCCATATTCGGAGTGAACCTGTGGGATTTGCGTCTAATGAGTGGAAAGTGCCAAGCTGGGTCCCAAGATTGATGGAACTGGAATTACGGAAATGAAAGCTGATTGGAAAAGCGCAGTAATAGAATCATATAGAACGTATGAAATATTTCTCTCTATAAAGCCAAACGATACCTTAAGCTTTAAAAAAATCTCTAACAAACCACGAACTTAGTCCTGGAAAACCACAATTCAGCTATATCAGCAAAAAACGGAATGCAGAATGCACAGAGACAGATACTGATACAGATATCCTGGCACACTGGCAGATACTTTATTGCAGTTTCAGCAGCGGCAGAAGCTCCAGCTTTGTCCCTGCTGTTATCGCAGCTTTTCCAATGACATTTAAATATTTCCCACAAAGCCACAAACTGTCAGAGAATATGGAATAGTGCAGTGGCAAGGACTCGAGAATGCGCTCCAGCCACAAGGAGCTGCGAAAGATGCTGTCTGACAGCGAACAAAGCTCAAATTAGTGGCCGCCGCGCCCTCTGTTGCTCTGCTTCGTCCTGCCACGTCCTGCTACGTCCTGCCACATCATCAAAAAATCCATTCTGGTGTTATCAAAAGATGGCCAAAAAAGAATATTATATCTATGGCTTTCTGTGTGACATCAAAGTGCCTCATTTTTTCTGCTTAATGGATGGAAATTGCTTAATTACTTGTAAACATGAATTGCCAACACCTCCCGGTCGTTGTGGCGTAGTCGTGGTCCGAAATAGGCCACTCCCGCTATGAAAGACCCACCCAATTCAAGGCTATTAACGCCTTGACGCCCGCCAAAATTGAATATCAACCGCCTGCGCCCAGGACACTTTTAATTTAATTAGAAGCCCGACGCACTTTGTGCTCTATGTAAATTTTGTCAACTTTTAAAGTGAGAACTTCAAACGAAAATTCTCTCCAGGATCTGGCCGGGGCATACATAATTTGCATTCGGCTTTTCAAAGATGGGTCTTCCAGGGAGATGTTATTTTTATAAGTCAGATAGGTATCTCTATGGTGGCACAGTTTTGGGGAGGGTTAGGGTAGCAGGTTGCAAGAGGGAAAAATTAAAGCGACCGGAAGCCAATAATCGAATTAGACGGTAATAGAGCTTCCCGAAAACACAGAAACTTATGGTTGTTATTTTGAAATTGAAATACACCAAGAAGTAGTGATGGTGGAATTATGAATGTACAAATGATGGGAATTGTTTTAAAACTTTTGTCATCCATCGATGCCAAAAGAATTCTAGCATCGTCTGCATCAATAAAACGATATCGAAACCCATTCACATTGGGGTTGGTATGCATCGCGTTATTTATTCCTTAGATAATCACTTTTTTATTTAATCCAAAGTCGTCTGCTCTCGGTTTTTAATGACACTGGCGTGTCGTTCCAACAAATAAAAGTCCAGAGTCCAGCATTGAGTTTACAACTCCGCTTCGAGCGAGCGTTGTCCTTTGGCATTGATTCAACTGCTGGACGTCGTCCTGTCCACTTCAGGGCCAAGCTGTCTAGCCGTAGGATGAATGTCAACGTATTGATTTCAGAGTCCTTTTGCCACTCCGCTCTCTTTCGCTTTCGCCCGACTCGTTTCAAGGCTTTAAATTACTTTTCAAACTGTCAGAGCAGAGATGGACGATACACGGAGAGTTTTGGAATGAAATTGTTAAATTTAAGTAATTAAAGGTGGTGGCTTTGATAAAAGAAACATTGGTAAGAAAAGTTTTAATTGAAAGCTTAGTTTCTTATATTTTTTTAGAGTAAAATACTGATACGGAATTTTCCACGGTGTAGTATAACTCGGAATCTGTTTATGATTGACACTTCGTGGTACTGCGTCTAGACTCCGAATAGAAGTTTCTTTTGCAATTAAAATTGCCTTGATGCTGACAAGTGATGAAAATATTCTCTACAGTTCCCCGAAAGGCAATAATAGTGCTGTAATTTGGCTTAGCACTTGACTCAAAGTCACGCCAGGACAATTTCTTCTCGGGTTTAGTTGGCCGGGTTGGTCCTTGAATTTGTCTTTGAGCTGTTATCTTTATCGCATTGTTAAGTGCTGGCACGCTTTAAAGTGACATGCTTGCAGCTGGTGTAGCAGAACCAGCCATCCCACCTTCCCCCACTTCGACTCAATGTGGCAGGACCACCCACTGGGTTGGCCATAAAGCTCTGGGCGATATGTTTGTAGCCTGGCTCTAAGGCACTTTTGGTTTATGCCCAGCCAAATAAAACTTTAGTGCTCGAATGACTGAAATGCCAAGGACTCATCCGCTCTCACTTGACTCGAAACTAAAATCTAATAACACTTTTAGCACAAAATACATGTTAATGCGACCCCAAGGACCAGCCGCAGGCCACATAAAGCTGAATGCAAAGTCACGCATCCTACTAGTATGTTAGGGAGTGGTTGCGGGAAATCCTGGACCCGGCCAGATGGGCTTTCATAATTCCTGTGCCGTGCAAAGGGGCCTGTAAAACCGGGAAAACTACGGCCAACCTGTGCCGGCGACCAACTTTATGCGGCAATATTAGCCGTAGTAAAAGTTGAGTTTTTAGCCAAAGTCCAAAGTACAGAGTCCGGACACGGGAGTCCAGAAATGCCCCGAAACGGCGCATTCCTGGTTTATTGGATGCCCGATGGCTCTGTTCTCATAAACTTTTCCCACCGCTCCGGTGCGGGGTATTAAAATGGAGAAATCGAGAAGGCCGCAAGAGAAACATGTAGCCAAGAAAAAGGCTAAAAAACTTTTAGATCCCAAAAAATGCAGAACTTTCATTTTTTCGTACTAGGCGTGCGACGTAAATACTTTTATATATATAATATATATATATACATTCCTTATATTTCCACTCTAATATGCAATGGAAACTTTGTTTTGCGACTGGAAAAGTTTCGGGTCTCGTAGTAAGCTCCAGAAAACAAGGAAAAGTTGTAATCGTTGTTGAGGTAACATATTTGTTAAGCGAATTTGTATTTATAGAGAGGTCTGAAATCAGCAAAAATACTTCATTGATGAAGTTGTCTCGAGGCTCTTCAGCTCAAGAATTCAAGTTATTTTCCTGTGCTCGACTTTCAGCCATAAACAAATTGGCCATATGCAAATATGGCCAGCACTTTGTTACCGCAAGTGCTGAACCGCAACACTCCAGTTTGGAGTGCGGAGGATATTTCGGTCACATTCATATCCGGCGATGCACTTCCGTCATTGACATTTTTTCGTTAATTATTTCTGACATTAAGGGCTGTCATATTTCAAGTGTCAGCAGATTGATGGGTAAATCGCATTTCCGATTTTCGCAATTAGCAAACCAAAATGAACATAATGGGTAATCTGAGAAGAGCTCGCTGATTAAAGACAAACAAGCCATGTATCACATTTTCGGGGCCAAAGGCCGCGAAACGGATGCGATTCCTGGATACACTGGATACACTTGAGCAGTACGTGTAACTATGCCTCGGATTGCCGTGCCACATTCCTTGGCGTATTCCTCCGTAGTCTCAGTTTCGGTATCATCGCCGGTGTTTTTGCCATCACCTGGCAACCGCTCTTCTAATGAGACATCAAAGCGAGGGGCAACCTTCGATTTGATTTGTTTCTGGTTTCGGCTGCCGGCTTTTTTGGGCTTCTGGGGTTTGGGCGAGTCGGGGGTGTCTCAGAATATCTGTTAGAACAGATACGTGTTCGCCTCAGATGTACGTGTCGTGGATTAAATGAGCCGCAAAATTCGGTTACATTCGCCTCAAATCAATAACATGGAGAAAGTTTTCCACCTTAAAGAGTTTGTTTCTTCAAGAGATGTGTGCTTTAAAACATTGATGATGGGTTTCGATTATATAAGGGAATTATACCTTTAACTGATCAATAAATCACATAAAAATGGTTCCAACTTTTTATAGAAATTTGAACCTCTCGAATTCTATCAGGAATTGTCGATGAAATCATAACTTTTGAATTTGGCTGGTATTTTTCATTTCCGATTACCGATTTTATCCGGTTTCTTTGGACCATTAAAGCCTGTCAACTACTGGGCCAGTGACGGTAACTTATGGCCTTGTTTAATGTGCAACAAATGAAGCAACAAGCCAAGTCCAGACTCGGACGCAGATATAACCACCCTCAACCTCTTCCCAATCCACAGTTGCCAGTTGCCAGTTGCCTGTGGGAAATGCGAATGCATTTATTTATTTTAATTCCGCCACAACACTTCCGTTGTGCAATCAATGCACGCACAGGCACAATGAGACATAAGACCATATGCATACATGTAAATACATATCCATTTATAAAGGCGGGTCCTCATGCATATAGCCACATATATGTTTATTCTGTGTCCTGTATCCTCCGTTGTGTGTCGTCTGTCCTGTGTCCTGTGCTCTGGGCCAAGGCAATCGCTGATCACTTTTCGCACACAAAGGCACAAAAACAATAAATGCAAATGACGATGACGATGACGATGACGTTGGCGTCGGGCAAGGGAATGATGAAGTTGATAATGACGAGGCTGCGACAATGCCTTTTTGGGTTGATAATAACGAGGATGACCAGAACCAGACGTCGACCCGCCCACCAGACGCCATTATTGGCCCAGCGGCAGACGCGGCATGCATTAAAAATTCACAATTTGCAGATTATTTTTAACGATTTTAAATACACATAAAAGTGGCCCTTATGCTTGTGTCGTGGTCTACGAAATGGATCACAAACGTGGAGCCTGGTTGGAAGATTGGTTAACGGATTTCAGGTCCAGCAAGAGGACACGCGGAAATTGCAACACCACCAAGCAAAAAATTCAAAGCAAAGCTAGGCTTTAAAAATATCTTTATAATTCCCTGAACAAAACTAGCAACTTAAGCTTCCTAAAACAATGAAGAAATGACATTGAGCACCCCAATTAAATTCAGCCTTTTCAGAAATTTGCATATTCTGTAAAACAAAACCATTTAATACCTACTCTTAGTTTCAGGTATGCACATTCTACACTTCAATTAACAAGTTTAACAACCTCTTCAATTATCCAGGCCAGGGAAATGTTTCAATTATAATCCACAAACAATGAAAACATTCAGCGTTTTAGCCATTTGATTTAATTAATTTTAATTTTAAATCGGCAAAGTTGCCATTCAAGACAATCCTAATTCGGGGAATATTCGACCAAAAGTTCAACTCCTCGAGGACTGTTTGTGAGAAAAGCGAAATATCCAGCCAGCTATACAAGAAAAGCTGATTGTAATTGTTGTTGTTTCGCCTTCATTATAATAGTTGTTGTTGCGGTTGTTATTGTGCTCTGCACTTTAATTACACACTTGTGGTCATTTAAAATTATTTCACTGTAGTTGCTCAACAGCAGTAGCAGCAACAGCAGCTGCCACCAAGTCTTTGCAACCAACCACCCACAACCCACTTCCACGCTATTTGGCCAGCTTATCTGCGAAATGAATACAAAATAAAACCCAAAGAAATGAAAATGAAAATGGCAAAGTTAACACTTGTTAAACTTTCAACGAGATCCTTTTTTTCTCTTATTTTGGCCAGCAATGCCATTGTTGTTACGAATTTTTTTGTAAATTATACGATGGCCGAGATGCGGGGATGGGTAACAAGTTGCAACAAAGTGGCCAAGTGCCCAGGCGAATAATTAGCCAAATAACCGTGGGGCATAAGTTCAAGTGCAACAAAGTTTTGGGCGGAAACAAGACCAGCTACAAAGTTGCCACAGAGTGATAGACAAATCAGCAGGAGCAACTGCAACACTGGTAACTAGTTCGCATTTTTGCTAAGCTAAAATGTAAACCAAAGTGGTATCTTGGCCAGCTTTGCTTTGGACCAGGCCAGAGCGTGTTGTTGGCCAAATTGACAGGAATTGCAGAGGCGCTTGGCATGCATTGCATGTCTCGCTGGAAAGCGAAAGAGCCAAGCGACTTCCCAAACCCATAAATTCTTTATTGCCTACTCGGGATCCGGGGGACTGGGGATCAGGAGATGGGTATTGGCGATATCGAGGAGGCACAATATACATATCTGCCATTTAACACCAGCTATTGGACAGCTGAAGTTTTGCCCAGTTCTATTGCGTTGGCGTTGATGTTTTGCCGACTCGGCTGCCGGTTGACAAATGTTCCAGCCACATGCGCCGCTTAACTAAAACTGCCTGCCTGCCAGCCCAGCCAGAGTTGCGATTAATCGTGGATAATGGCTAATGGATAATGGTCGGGGGGCTGAGGAAATTGGAAGGCCGGCTATCTTGTTTCTACCTACCTCGTTGCTGGCCGATCAATGCAGAATATATATCGTACTTAATTCGAAAGGAGGGTATTCCGAATATGTTAAAGAACTAAACTTTTCTATGATTAATTTTAAAGAGACAAGAAAGTTTGTCTACAAATTTGGGATCGTCTTTATTATATTTTCATTTTAAATATTAAGAATGTATCCCAAAAATCAAAATTAATCTTACAAAAAATACTATATAGCTTTTATAAGATAGTTTTGTATATGAAATGTCCTCTGTAAGAGTATTTCCACTTCGTAATTCAGTTTAAAAACTTTATACATATCTCTCCTACCACCTGTGAACACCTGATTTATTGAGTAGTTCTACAGAATGCTTTTCGCCAAGAACTCCAATGAGTTTCCCTTATTGACTGCTTTGCTATTATCGAATTATTATGAAATTGCAGTTAGAGGCTGATTAGCAAATGGATGGATGGGAATGGTTAACGGATATTGAATAAACAACTCATGCCTGTTGTCCGCAATTTGTGCCAGGAATTTCGTTGCCTTTTGAGACTGATACTCTGGGTAACCGCAAATGAAGCTATTTCCTCTCAAAACCTCAAAATGCTTTCCCTCCAACCTTTACAAATTCGTTTTCCTCTTTGCCCTCGAAAAGCCCTTTGAAAACCACAATCGTCCACAGCTGCTCTGGGATGGAATGGCCCAAGGCGATGTGGCAACGTGCGAGAAGGACTCGCGACTGTCAAATTAAATTAATAAACACAACAATTGGTAACGGCGCGAATCCTGCGAGTCCTGCCAGTCCAGGCCAACTGTCCACTCCCACACAGAACGATAAAAGGTCGGGGTGGCCATGGTGGCCATGATGGCCATGCCGGCGACGGCAATTGTAAATGAAATTTTTATCAAAATGAGTTTTGGGGCAACGGCACTGCGCGAGGACTCAGCTTTCGGCACGCCCCTGGCCAAAAGGATCTCCTTTTTTGTCTGTGTCTCAGGCCACAGCATTTTGTATTAATTACAGCATAGCCAGCGGTATTGGCGCCTTCTGAAAGTTTTAATATAATTGATTTCAGTTTTATTCTCCCACCGAAGGACTGCGTGAAAAGAGCTTTACAGTCACGACGTGTGCAGTACACCTCACCCATTACACCAACTACTGGCATTAAAGTGCAAATAAATTGATTGAATTATTGGCTGGACGAAAAGATGCGTCGTCGGAGAGGTTTCGATGGAAAATTTACTTTTTAATTTACTCAGAAAACCAAATTAAAAGAAAAACAAAGTAGAAGTGGCTTCGGGAGATATTTATCTCAGTATTGAATTCCCCTATAAGTTGACATATGTTTGAATAATTCAAATTTATTTATCAAATAATCCATTTAAAGTCTAGGAGAGAATTAACAAAAATTTATCTTATGCAATAACTTGTCCTCAAAGCTATTTTCAAAAGGTCTCAATATCCTATAGGGTATGCAACCAAATGGCCACGAGATTGGTTTTATTTTGTAAGAGTTTTTCCACAGCATTTTTCACAACGGACTGAGCACATTCTGCTTTCATTGTCCTGGGGCAGTGGGTCTGGATGGTTATTCCTTTTTGCACATCCACAGATTGAGTTACGCCCGTTTGTCCTTTGCAGTTGTCCGTCGTGATCGCTGTCCTTGTCGTCGCCTATCAGTCTGAATCGTATTCTCGTCCCGACCATGGCCGTGGCCGTGAACAGGACGTGCGCTTTTGCCTTCTACCGCCTCCCCAGCCAGGTGGCACTTGGAGCTCAGTTGGGTTATTGAAAAATCGGATATTTCGTATTTTTTAATTATGAACGAAACGGCTGGATATTAAGTCCCATTTGGATTTAAATTTAATTAAACTTTACTTTGAGCGTTGTGATTCTTTCTTGGTGATATGTGTGCGATGCTTTTAGGGATTGTCGAAAGAAAGCCACTCATATTGTGCATATATATTGTATATTTTATATATTGTGCATTTTAAAAGTTGGATCAACTTTAAAGTCGGAACAAGAGATCCTCCTTAATTTTAAGAATTTTGTGCAAACATGCAGAAGTATTTGAACCCGCCCGAACAGTGCAAAGTCTGTTGAGCAAATAAACTTGAAAATACGTATCATAAATGCATAGTTTTCGTCCTTTTTTCGGGGGATAGCCAGACATTGCTATTCATGTTTGGCCAGACGCCTCGAGGTGCAGAGGCGAAGCGGGGCAAAGGACAATGAGGACCAATGGCAAGGACAAGCTGCTTGTTCTGCCTCTTTGGCTGCCACTGCAGTGGCAAGCTCAAAATTTTAATGATATCAAATACATACACGGATATATGTGGCAGCTCGCTTCGCATATGTGTATCTGGGCACAATGCAGTCGGCATTAAGTGGAAAAGGATGCGGCAAGGATACCAGCTCTTTCGCTCACACAGACAGACGTGCATGCGTAGATTTTATGTATTTGGCTCACGATTTAAGCTGGCGAGGAAAATCGAAAGGAGTATGGCGAGGAGCACTCGCTGCGGCATAAAATCCAACAATGCGAGTGTGTCCTACCCACAGGATATGCGCCAAAAGCAGCCGACAATCAAGCCAGCCCGAAATGATGTACTTAATTCTGTTCCTTGCCATATCTATATTTTTTTTTTTCGTTCTTTTTCTATTTAATAAACTGCATGCAGTTTTCCGCTTTCTGGGGAAATGCAAATGAAACTGCACGAAAGAAAGAGAAACCCGGTTGTAAAACCCTTGGAGCAGCCACCAGCTGCACCGCAGGAGTCTAGAAACCCGAGTCTAGACCTTGACGACCACATCGCTGTCCTTGTCGGCGGTGTCGCCTCCGATAAGCATACGCCCTGTGGGCGCGCCAGATATTATAATACGTGGCCATTATCCCGGCTCTGCCGGCGATAAATCACACCAGGACATCTTTGTGTGCCAGCAGCAGACGCAACACCATTGCAGACCACCAGTAGTCTAACTATACTGAAAGAAATATGAAGTACATTCTGTTTTAGAGAACAAAATATTCCGTAGAAAAAGTATGCAAAATATATATATTTCTTCAAGTATAAGAATCCATTGAAATGGTTCCTCTGAAAACTGGAGCAGTCTGAGTATCGGACTTGGTGGCTCTGGCCCCGCGGAGCAGACGCTTTCCTGGTCATATCTGCGTTGCTGCATCGCGGGCACGCTCATAAAATGTTGCTCCTGCCCGCACCCCAATGGAAATCCCTTCTACAAACGACAAATTTGCTTAGAATTTGAAATGCAAGCCAGACAATGGCCGCAGACAGGGCCAGGATGCGACTGTTGGCGGACGAAAAGAGGATGTGCTGTATGCGAAAGAGAAATAAAAGCTGCCCATCTCTATCTGAAAGCAGAGCGATGGTGCAAGGATTGTTAGTCCGGATCTGCATTATTATTATTATTACAGTTGCAAGTTCAAGTTCACGGTTGACTCCGGTCTGCTCTCGACTGGAAATGGAAATGGAAACCCTTATAATGTGGAATTGAGAGACTGGCGTACAAAAGGGAGAGCCACCAGATATGACATCTGTGAAGTAAAGGTCGTTGTGACTATAAAATCCTTAATCCCCATGGATTTGGTGTCTTGGCTTTTAGCCGAGTAAAAAATTATATTGTTTGACAATGGGTTAAATAAACTTTAAACTTAATATACATTTCAGGAAATACTTTTCGTTTTTTATGAGAAGATTTATTCAGGAAATACACGATTGTTGATATTTTAGCTACCAAAAACTCTTTAAATTGAGATCCATCTAACTTAACCATAAAATGACCTTCTCCTTATGAAGCCCATAAACAGTTTATTTCCACTCCCGTACCCAATACCCCTCCACGAATCCCACTTCTGGGACAGCCAGTTCATCTTGTCACAATGCCAAACTCATCCGTTGGTAAAACTTTTGAATAATTCCGTGGACATTCAGAGCGGCATCAGCATGCTTCATTGGAGCCCCGCCTCCTAATGCACCATTGCCTGTTCCCTCCCGAAACCCTGTTCCGCGTATCTGCATCTGCATTCTCATCCGCATCCGTATCCGTAACTGTATCTCAACCGCCTGGCAGTCAGCTCGGACCGTTTTATGGCCATGTCCGTGTCTGCTGTCTGCTCTCGTGGCCTTCAGACGCTCATAAACAAGCGACACAAGTTGGACACTGCCACAGCAGCATCAGCAGAACCGGAGAAGCTGGTCCGGCAGGATGGCAGGATGGGGATTGGCACTGGAACACAAGTGGGAGGAGAAGGACCTAATGTGCTGGGCGTGGCTTTGCATTTATTCGTGTGTAAAATTTTAATTGAAATATATATATTTAAGCAGGGAAGAGGAGGCGACAGCCACGAGTGTCATTTGTATCTATATTTGTATCTGTCGCTGTCGCTGGCTCTGTATCTGTATCTGCATTTCACAGATGCGGATGCGGATGCGGATGCGCGTGTGCCTCGCTAATGTTTTCATTTGCATGCGAAGGACATCAGCCCGGAAGCGTGTTTATATGCAAATGCGTCCTGTGATTATCGAGGCTGCTTTAAAATGTCTGTTCCCAATGCTCCTGCCATGTCTGGGTGTTAACTATTTGTTTTTGTTCTCTGATTTTGTTTGGGTTTCTGGGGGCGTGTTCTTTAGTCTAGCCGTCACTCCCAACCGAAATAGAAACGCTACATATTAAGTCGAATTAAGCAATAATTTGAAATACATTTACATTTTCTACTCTGGTATAAAAATACTTCGTTGTTTTGTTATATCTATTGGTGGTTCAAAGATTACTCCTCCCGGCTTGTACTTATCATTGCCGTAGTCTTCTCCCACAGCGCATAGAGCCTGATAGGTGGAGTCCAGTTCCTTGCAGGCGTTTCCCGGTTGGATGGACATTCGGAATAAAGGTTTTTTAACAAAAAGGTCCGTGCTAAAGGCACACACAAACACAAAGTGGTGAAGGACGTAGATGGTGTACCGCAATGCTGCACATCCCATGTGGGTATTGCGGGCAGTGACCAGCAGGGCGGACTTGGCGGTGTTACTTTCAAGAGGAGAGGATCAGTTAGCAAGGACACTTTATATTATTTAAATAGTTTTACCTTTTTCTCAAGGTAGCTGGCATATATAGCGCCATTTTCATATTGATGTTGGCCGAATTCTTTATCCATTCTTCGATCATTCGAAGCATGAGCTCCAAATCCTCGTAATCGTTCAAGTGTCCTGAGTATCTGTATCCTTCGGTGATGCTGCCCACATAGTAGAAGTCTGGCGTGCCTGCGCAAAATTTCTCCCCCGAGCAGGTGATGACCATCAGGCGGGCCATTTCTTCCAGTTCCAGGGAGTAGGTAAGTCGGGACATGCGTGCCGCGGGCTTCAGGAGTTTCAGACCACCACTGGCCGTGAGATTACGGAAGTCATTGATCCGATTTAGGAGTATGTCGCGGTACTGAGGCATTGAGATGGTCCGGGCATTCCGTGAGCAATTGTGGCTGTATTGCTGAAGGGAAATATAAGTCAGGCTATTGCGAACTCTTTCTTTAGAAACTAGGCTTACTGCCTTATTATTGCATGCGAGGTTGTTCTTTCCACAATATGGCATTTGACAGTAATCAATATTTCTCGTCCCACCAAGAGGACACCCAACGATCAGTATGAGGAATATTTGCCAGCTTAGCTCCATTTCTTTTCATAGACTGAAAGAACTTGAACCAGCTTCGGTATATTTATGGAAAAAGCTGGACTGCGACAAATTACAAAACAAGCCTTTATATGAAAATGTTCTGAATTTTCTAGGAACCATAAGTTTACATTTGCCAGAAAGATATGCTGTTTCTTTGATGTTCAGGAATTTTGACCCAATCAAATGTTTTTAGAAATATAACAAAAATCATTCAACCCTTTTATTTAAGCCCCCAATTGTTGAAACTGAATCCATTTATTTTAGAGTATCCCCAGTTTATTCCTGGAACCCTTGAGATATTCAATTGCCCCGATTAAGGCTGGAAAAACTTTGTGCCCGAGCTGAGTGTGTCAATCCAAGAACGTCATTAGCGATGTGCTCATTAACGACGCAGCAGTTGGCAATATTTGAAAAATCCATTACACCTTCTGACCCTCTGGCCACAAATACAGGCAACCCCCAACTCCAGGACACGCTCCCAACCCCGGTTCTGACCAGCTCGCAGACACTTAACGCTTCGTGTGGCATAAAATTTCTATACAACAATTTATGTTGAAATTAATGAAGAGCTTGGCGTCGGGAGTGTCCCGGGTGTTGAGGTGTTAAGCATAAAAAACGAGACGGAAAAATGTAAATTCCCATTGCCTGGAGGAGATCAGCGGAGGCGGAGGAGAAGGGACTCCTGTTGACCCAAGCCGGCGGCGAGCTGGCAATGAATGTCATTTGGATTAGGCGTTGGATAAGTTTTTAATTTATTGTGCATACAACACTGTGTTCTATGCTGCTATACTTTTCAGTCAGGTTAAGTGGGGGTGTAAGTGCAGGTTATCTTGGCGTGTTTATCGGAGCGTTCCCATCGCGGCCACGTGCCGTGTCCCACGCTAAGGCGATACGACTGTTAAGTACTCCTCCTCCACGGCTTAGTTCAGCTTGAACTGACTGGGCTCGGTGCCGGCATGGAGAACCAGTAGCTCGGGGGTCATCGGGGCATTGAGGGTCACCCAGGACTTTGGCACGCCAGCGTCATCGCGGGCCGACTGCAGTGCCTGCTGCAGGGCGAAGGCCACAGCTATGGACAGACAGATGGCGGGCTCTCCAGTGGCTGAAAAATGCAAGGAATTCTTAGTAAATCCGAAAAAAGACAGAAAGGATTAAAACTCACCCTTGGAACGCATAAAACCGGCCTTGTTGGGGCTCTTGGGGAGAAGCTCGATGCGCAGATCCACAGGGATATCCTTAACTCCTGGAGGCTTGTAGGTCCAGGTGCGGTTTGTGAGGCATTCACCGGTTAGCGGATCCACAACAATCTGTTCGCTGGTCCAGTAGCCCAGGCCCATCATAAAAGCACCTTCGATTTGACCGATGTCCACATTGGGATTCAGGCTCTCACCAGTGTCCTCCAGGATGTCAGTGCGACCAATCACATAGTTGCCAGTGAGCACATCCAGCTCTACTTCAGTCAAGCAAAGACCACACACGGAATAGGGATCCATGTCGCCCTGCTTACACTGATCGCTGGCGATGAGGTTGATCTTACGGTCGTAGGCCGCATTGATCAGTTGCTGCCAGTCCTCAGGCTTCAGCTCCTCCTTGAGCGGCTCCAGACGCTGGTTAAGAGTCTCACAAGCCTTGCGCACCGCATAGCAAAGCGTCTCGCTGCCCACCGCTCCTCCAGTTACCATGGAGTTGGCTCCGTTGATCGTGTCGCTGGTCTCGATGCGCACTAGCTCCATTGGGATGCCCAAAGTGTGAGCCACCACCTGCGAGATCTTGGTGTTCATGCCTAAAGAAGTATATACAAGGTTTTAGTTCGACACCCTAGTTAGTAAATTAAAGCCACTCACCTTGTCCCATTTCAATGCCTCCGTGGGATATGACGACAGTTCCATCACTGTGATAAATGGCCACAGTGGCAGGGTACTGTCCAAAGTACCCTATCTGGTACTCCATTATGGCCAGGCCCAATCCCCGCTTACGCCAGCGGTTCTCCTTGTTGAAGGTTATGGTCTCAGCCTTGCGTTTTCGGTATTGAGTGCTCTCGAGGAATCTGGGCATCATATCACCCATTTTGTGGGCCGGTAGCATGTTGGCCAAGCGCACATCCACCGGGTCCACTCCGGTCTCAAACGCAATATGCTCAATGATGTTCTCAATCATGGCGATGCCTTCCACGGAGCCTGGAGCCCGGCATGGTGTGTTCGATGGGGCGTCAGTGTATACCAAAAATCCGTCCAGTTTAAAGTTTTCGCTAAACTCATAACAATTCTTGGAAAGCATAACAACGTGGGGGATGGGGGATTCGTTGGACAAGTAGCCGGCATCCTCGTAGAAACGGCTTACGATGCCGGAAATTTTTCCGGACTTCTGGACAAAAAAATCGTAGTCGCAGTGGAAGGCCCAGCGCTTGCCCAAAGTGGTCATCATGGATTCCAGGGATTGCACAAACCGAACAGGTCTGTTTAGCTTATGGGCAGCCACGGCGGCTGCGGCTGCAGCCAAGTTGCACCGGGTGGCCTTGCCACCGTATCCGCCGCCAATTCGTCTCGTTTTCACCTGAACTTCATTGGACCTCAATTTCAGCACATTGGCAATGACGTCCTGGGTAAGATCCATCCACTGAGTGGCGCAGTAGACCTGCACGCCACCTTCGAAGGGCAAGACGACCGTGGTCTGGGGTTCCATGTAATAGTGGTACTGCAGACCCATATGCAGGTTTCCGGAAGAGCTCACATCGAATGGTAGCTCCAACTGCAATATATCAATACTGGAGTTGACTTTCTGCTCAAAACGTTTATTACTTCCAGCTTCAGAGCCCAGTTTATCAAGAACGTGTTTAAGGCTAGGCAGGATCTCTGCCGCTTCGCCTTCGTAGCTGAGCTTCACTAGCTCCGCTGCCTTATTGGCCAGAGCGTTGGACTCGGCCAGGATCAGGCCCACTGGCTCGCCATAGAACCGGATCACGCCAGTTGCGAAAATTTCCTCATCCTGCGAGAAAAAGAAGTTGTCCCTGGTTTTGGGTCCAAGATAATTGGGCCCGGGAATGTCTTTGGCATCCAGATAGGCAATAACTCCAGGCAGAGAAAGGGCTGGCTGAGCGTCAACTTTAGTGACCTTTGCACCCACCTTCTTGGCGGTGACGAAGGCCGCCCACACTTGGTTGTGCTGAGTGGGTAGATCGTTGGAATAAGTGGCTTCACCAGCGCATTGGATCAACCCTTCGTGCTTTTCCGTGGCCTTGGTCACCGGGTAATGTTCCTGGAAGCTCTCGAAGATCTGTTGTCCAGTTGACACTGGACGATGGAGTAGAGATCCTCCAGTTATGAAACGGTTTCCCAATCCGAGCTTACGCTGTGCCGCTGCTTTAAGAAGGGCCTTGTAAAAGAGACCACAGGCCAATTTGCGACGGTACACCGGCGATGCATCGGGCAGGACCTCGTCTGGTTGAAGCAGGGTGGACAGCTGCCCAAAGGCCGTCTCCACCAGGCCATTCTCGAAAGGGTTTTTTCCCTGCAGGAACTTCTCGATGGTCGTGGCATGGACGAACTCAGGATTGATTCCTCCAAAGCAGATGCGCGAGGACTTCACCCGGGAGTCGCTTTCCAATTCAAGAAGGAAGGCGGCGTTCACGTAGGCATGTGCATTCTGAGCACGAGGCATAATCTTTGGATACAAGTTCCATTAGGATTAAGTTAAAATTCATTTAACTAATTTAAACTTACCTTGTAGGAGTCGAAGAAGAATCTATCCTGGGGATAAGCCCGTAGCTCAATACCAGCGATGATTTTTCCCTCCAGGGAGCTGGTAAGGAAGCTGGCAAGGCTCACAGTCTCCTGCTTATCCGCCGATGACTGGACAATCACCTGGGCATCCAGGGCCTCCAGGACGATGAACACATCTGAAGGAAACTCCGGGTGAGCATGCTTGATAGCCAGGTTTCCAGCTATCGTTCCGGCCTGGGTTAACACAAAATATATTGATAAAACTCAACAGCCCTCAAGGTGTTTTCGAACAATCACAGATAAGATAGCACTAGAGGGCTTAGTATGATAGACAGACACTGATTCAACTTACATTGCGAACCGGGACATTGGCGATCCAATCCAGATGTTGCCACACCTGAGCCAGGAACTCGAAACCCTTAGTTTTTTCCAACTGCCGGCAGAGATCCATGGCCTCAGTAAGGCTCAAGTTGGCGCCAAGCGACAGGGTGGAGTTGTCGGCGGAAAGGCTGTAACCTTTGAGTTCCCTTAGGCCGGATACGTCGATGAAGGCCTTGATGTCCGCGCTACGCCGGTAGACCCCGTGAGCGGTGTTTCCGGCCACAAGCATATAAGGAAGCTTCTCCTTCACAGCTCCATGAATGGCTCCAAAGAGCTCATTCAGATTCGCCGGCCAGCTCCAGCGACTGCCATCGGCATAGAGTTGTCCGCCTTTGGGCTGCTGCTTCTTGCAGCTTCCAGAGCAGGCTTGACCCGTCTTGGGGCACTGCTTGGTGGTCAGATCCTCAATGTCGGCACATTCTGCCGGCACCTGGATATTACTGTCCACGGCAAAGGACTTCATGGCATCCAAGATGGGACGATAGCCTGTGCAGCGGCAAATGTTGCCCCCGAAGGAGTTCTCCACCTCGGCCATGGTCACCTTGCCTCCCTTTGACTTCAGGAGTCCGTACATGTTCATCACTATTCCGGGTGAACAGTAGCCGCACTGGGTGCCATTCATCTTTGTTAACCGATCCTGGATTGCGTGGTACCCGGTACGCTTGTTTCCCAATCCCTCCGTGGTGGTCACCTCCAGGCCAAGGCAAGTGTTCAGCAAAGTCAGGCAGGAGTTAACAGCCCATGTGCGGGGCTCTCCCGTAGCCGTATGCATTCCGGTCAGAGTGCAGACACATACTCCGCACCCGCCCTCCTGGCACATGAACTTGGTACCGGTGAGACCGGCATGCTCCCGAATGAAGGTATTCAGGGAGATGTCCGACGGCAAGGCAGCCAGGTTTACTGGGGAAAGAAAATTGAAGGGGGTCGGTGATCTAGAGCCTTATCTTATCTTGTTCATCCAAATCGGAATTCGACTCAAAAACATGTTATTAGTTTCAGATAACAGGCTTATTAAAAAATTTACACTATCTAAAAGTGTTCACCATTTGTACCATTTGTATAAGTAAGTTATAAGGTTAAAATCAGAAGTTCTAATTAAACAGAGAGATCGTGCGACATACGTTTATTTTTATTTTTTATGATCAATTTGATATGTAATTATATCTGTAGGGTATTTGGGAACTAGTAAACATTTTCACAAATGTCTAAACAATAAAAATATTTGTTCAGGGCATCAGTTACAAAGGCTCAAGTGCTATGAAAACAAATACGGAATGGTACAAGGTTAATAAGCGTCAATTAACGCGAATCCAATGAGTTCTTAAAATGTAATCAAAACTTATATCAGTAATAGATACGCTCAAGTGAATTCTCTGTTTTTACTTCAGTTCCGAAGTCCATTTTCAAAACCATTGTTATAACTACGCATTTTATAAAGCTTGAGCACCCGGAGAATAAAGTTATTATAAAGTATTTTAGAAATTTCACAACAGTTTTGTTAAGATTTCACTAATTTCCTTACGTTTTGGATTGACGCTCTAAGTATACACGAATATCTTAATAGCCGGTATTTCGTAGTCGAGTGCTTCAGCGTTTTCTGAATGACAATCCACATTAATCTAATGGCAATTGACTTCCCACACACCCTAATATTATACACTTTACTATGAGTAAGTACGACCGCACTCACCTTCATGCCTGGTGCCGTTGATTGTAATGCTTCCAGCCATTATCTATATCTTATATAAGAAAACACTTAAGGGATTGTTGTGAAATAAAATGGAGCCTTTCTAGATTTCAACAGCCTGGTAGTTGTTTCAGATATATTGATGGGTTGATTGGTTGCTTCTGGAACTATAGAATTTCACAATGTGAGGTAACCGGCCACCTGTTCGATGCGAGCGACTCCTCGGCGATCTGACAGCGACTGTGGGCAGCAGGTCTCCCGGAGTCCTCTATATAGTCGTTCTCCGGAGCCCGGAACCTTAAGAGATTCAAGTTCACGTGGTTCGCTCATAGATTCCACGCTCTTTTTTCGCTTGGGCTTCAGCATTAGATCGCCCTCCACCGCGCTGAAATCTTATCTAACGAGTGGGTTTAATTCTCTTCGCACGCTGGGGCTGACAGCTTTATCAGCAAACCTATTCGACGATTTTGTTTTGCTCGGTTTTCTAAACAAATAATAATAGGTATTATGTATTTGATTTGGCTGAAACCGAGAGAAGCTTTTTTTACCACGAATAAGGGGAGAGAAACAAAAATGAGTAGAAATTGGTTTGGTTGGAAAAAGTACAAATTCATATGGTATAAACTTTTGGAGTTATTTAAAATAGAACTAATTAAGTTTAAAACTTTCTATCTCATGTCCCGAACTTAGAACCAAAGTCTCAGGTGTGGTAGGAGCGCCCAGACGCACCCACTCTCTTGGGAGTCCAGCATCCCGGCGGGCGGACTGCAGTGCTTGGCGAAGAGCAAATATGACACTCACGGCCAAACAGCAAGGTGGCTCCCCAGTGGTTTTTGATCGCATGAATCCAGCACCGTTGGGATTCGGTTCCTGGATGAGCTCAATGCGGAAGTCAATTGGTATATCCTTGGCACCTGGTGGCTTATAATGCCAGGAACGGTTGGTCAGCAATCGGCCTGTTTCCCGTTCGTAGATCAGTTGCTCACTTAGCCAGTAGCCCAAAAGCATCACAAAGGATCCTTCGACCTGGCCAACATCAATGTAGGGACTCAAGCTTTCACCAGCATCCTCCAAAATGTCCACCCGTGTGATTTGACTATTTCCGGTGAGTACATCCAACTCTATTTCAGTCAGTGCCAGTCCATAGATATGGTAATTCTCCATATCGTCTTCCTTGTAGTGATCTGATGCGATTAGGTTGATCGATTTCCTATATGCCCCTTTTACAATGTCTAGCCATTTGGCATCCTTCTTTTTAAAGGGTTTGAGACGATCGTTGAGAGTTTCGCAGGCTTTGCGAACGGCGAAGCAAAGTCTTTCACTGCCCAAAGCTCCACCAGTTACCATGGAGTTGGCTCCATTGATGGTATCCGAGGACTCCACTTTAATGTAGCTCATATCGATACCCAAGGAGTAGGCAGCCACTTGAACAATCTTTGTATTCATACCTAATAGAAATAAGAGAAGGATTAAAAAAGGATAGTTAGATACCGATGTATACCGATAATTACCCTGTCCCATTTCGATTCCTCCGTGGCTTATTACAACCGATCCATCCACATGGTAAATGGCCACAGTCGCCGGGTACTGCCCAAAATAATATACGGGGTATTCCATAACCGCCAATCCGATTCCACGCTTCCTCCATCTGTTTTCAGCATTAAAATCCTCGATGCGCTGTTTTCTTTCATAGTAGTCCCTCGATTGTAGGAACTCGGGAAGCAATTCGCTCATTTTGTTTCCTGAGGATATGTTAACCAGTCTGACTTCAGCTGGATCCTTCTGCACCTCAAAGGCAATGTGCTCAATTATGTTCTCTATCATGGCAATCCCCTCGACTGATCCTGGAGCTCGGCACCAACTGGAACTGGGGGCATCTGTGAGGACTTCGTGGCCATTGAGTTTGAAATTTCGTTCGGTGAACTCATAGCAATTGGAGGCGGTGAACTTCGATTGGAGGTTGACAGGACTGTCATTGGGACACCAGCCAGCGTCTTCAAAGTAATCGTGGGATAAGCCAACAATTCTACCACTGTCTTTCACATGGCACTGGTAGTCAGAGCGGCAAGCCCATCGTTTTCCATTAGAGTCCATCATGGACTCCAAGCTTTGGACAAAGCGCGCAGGGCGGTTGAGTTTGGTGGCGACTAAAGATGCTGCACAAGCCACCTGGTTGCCACGGGAAATTTTGGATCCGTACGCGCCTCCCAATCTGCGAACCTTCAGCCAGATATTCTTATTACAAAAGCATAATAAAGCATTTTCAGAAGACTTGCCTGCAATTGCACATTCTTTGCCTTCATCTGAAGGCAGTGAGCAATAACCGCCTGTGTGTGGTCCATCCACTGGGTAGAAGAGAATACTTTGAGACCATCCTCGAAAGGAATAGCCACGGTTGTTTGGGGCTCCAATGTGTACTGATACTGCAACCCCATTTCAAAAATTCCACGCACGTCCCTCGAAGGTTCTTCTGAAAATTGTAACTCCTTTACAAGTGACTTTGACGCCAACACAATGCGCGATGGATCTGGAATGGAAGAGGCAAACACATCCGCCAAGGTCGGCAGTAACTTAAAATTAGAGCTCGGATTGCTGTAACTGATCTCCACCAGCTTGGCTGCACGATGAGCCTGCTCCGCCGAAAGAGCAGCAATAACTCCAGCTGGCTGTACAGAATAGCGAACTAATCCCGAGCAAAAAATTTCCTCAGCTTGAAAGCCAAAGGTGGGATCAGAAAAAGTATTTGTTCCTGGGATGTCCTTTGCCGAATAGAAGGCTATAACGCCCGGATGCTTTAGAGCCTCCGATGCATCGATCTGGTCGATGGTGGCTCCGACCTTGGTGGCCCCCACAAAGGCGCAGTGAACGGCGTTGGAAGTAGTCAACACATCATTCATGTAGGTTGCTTCTCCAGAGCACTGGATCATTCCCTCCACCTTCTCCACGGCCTGGGTGACGGGGTAACTTTTCTTCTGTGTCGGAAAGAGCTGCAGTCCGGAGGAGAGAGGACGCTGCAGGATCTGGCCACCGCTTTTAAACTTTTCGCTGACTCCTGCGGAAGGAGCATGCTTCAAAAGGAACTTGTAGAGGAGCCCACAAGCCAACTTGGTTCGATAAGCTGGACTGGCGTCAGGTAATACTTCATCAGGTTTGATCAATTCCCCGAGTTTATTGAAAGTCTCCTCCACCAAATTGTTCTCGAAGGGACTCTGGCCCACCAGCAACTTTTCAACCACAGAAGCGTGAACAAAGTCGGGTCGGATTCCCCCGAAGCAGATGCGGGCGGATTTCACTTTGGATTCACTATCCAATTCCAAGAGGAAAGCTGCGTTTACATAAGCATGTGCATTCTGGGCACGAGGCATGATCTGAGGAGAGAGAAGGTTTCATGGCAGGTAATTACCTCAAAATAAGAGTCGTTACCTTGTAGGAGTCGTAAATAAAAGTGTCCTTTGAATATGCGGGAAGTATAAAAGCCTTGAGAACCAGCATCCTATCGCTTGAATTCAAATATTCCGACAAAGTTATTTGCTGTTCTTCATTGACATTCTTAGCGATTAGGACTTTCACGTCCAAAGCTTCAAAAGATATAAATATATCCGATGGGAACTCAGGATGCTGTTTTTTTATCGAAAGGTTTCCAGTTAGTGTTCCGGACTGCAAAATCAGGATTGTTTACAAAATAATGTTTAAAAATGAGCAAAAACTCACGTTTCGCACTGGGACATTGGCGATTAGATCAATGTGATCCCAAAGGACTCCCAAGTACTCAAAACCTGGCTGTTTAGAAGCAGTGCGGATGATCTCCATAGTCTGGGTCAAGCTGAGATTAGCACCCAGTCTAAGTTTCTGCCCTTCGAAGCTATGCTGATGGAGATCCTCCACTCCATTCACATCGATAAAGTGCTTTATATCGGGTGATCTTCGGTAGACACCGTGAGCTGTATTTCCTGCTACCAGCATAAACTCATCCGAGTCCTTGACCTTGTTGAGAGCCTCAAAGAGATCGGAGAGATTCTTCGGCCAATGCCACTGGCTGCCATCGTCATAGACCAAGTTGGTTCGGGATGGACCACAGGGTCCGCTGCAGGCTAATCCTGTCTTGGGACAGTTTCGGGGCTTCAGATCCTCGATATCCGCACACTCCTTGGGAACCTTGATATTACTATCCACGGCGAAGGACTTCATGGCATCCAAAATGGGACGATAGCCAGTGCATCGGCAGATGTTGCCTCCGAAGGAGTTCTCCACCTCCGTCATGGATACTTTTCCATCATTCTGCTCCAACAAACCGTACATATTCATCACGAATCCCGGGGAACAGAATCCGCATTGAGTACCATTCATCTTGGCTAATCGCTTCTGAATGGCATGGTATCCAAACGATTTGTTACCTAATCCCTCTGTAGTGATCACCTCCTTACCCAGACAGGAGTTTAGCAACGTTAGGCAGGAGGTGACCGCCCAAGTGCGTTGATATCCTGTTTCCGGATGCTTTGCGGTCAAGGTGCAGATACAGGCTCCGCAGCCGCCCTCCTGGCACATGAACTTGGTACCGGTGAAACCCGCATGCTCGCGGATGAAGGTGTTCAGGGAGATATCCGCCGGCAAACCAGTCAGATTAACTTGATTTAAAAATATAAAAATGTATACGTGAAAAAAAATATTCAATAGGTGTTAGGGGCCATTATATATGGGTGATAGCGTGACACTTTTAACCAATTTTCTATGGCCAATTCATACCTTTACCTTTTCAAACCAATCCATGCAATGCAATTACAAGTAATTGCACAAATAATTGTTTGGTCATAGTTTTCACCTTAGTTGTCAGAATAATTTTGTACAACTATGGGTAGTACATAGTATGCATACTACTTTTTATTTTGACTTGTTTTAAAAAATTTTGCGAGAATATTGAATGCAAGGATTTGGTAACTTTTCTCTACTAATTTAGTCCTCAGGAATATGGGCTCACCTTTATAACTTATGCCGTTAATGGTAATACTTCCAGCCATAATCTAACTTTAGAGCTTGTCCAAAAACTGATTTAGAACAAGATTGGAATTAAAAACCACTGACTTTGTAAATTAAACATGGGAATTCCATGCCAAGCTATCAACAATTGAATGTAATATTTTCCGTACTCTTCTATTTATTCGGTTTATCAGTCTGCATATCTCGTGCAATCCAGTTCCAGATCACTGCTCTTAAAGAGCACCGAAAATTGGAGTCATTAGATTATATTAAAACAATTTTTTCCCATATCAGGGGTTAAATAAAAGGCCTACAAGCACCAATGACATTAAAGTTATTCATGCCGATGCTCTAACTTCAAGTTTTATTAAAACATTTCATTTTATTGACAAAAATTGAATTATTTTATATAGCTCCACCACCAAATTTGGTAAATAAACAATAAAAATCATAACGAAAATGTTTCCACCTGACTTCCAGCATTTAGAACCACAGTCTCCGGAGTGGTGGGTGCACCCAATCGGACCCATTCTCTCGGAAGTTCTGCATCATCTCTCGCCGACTGAATAGCGTGCTGGATAGCGAAAAGGACTCCCACTGCCAGACATAAGGCTGGTTCTCCCGTGGCCTTAGATCGCATGAATCCAACTGGGTTGGGACTCTTTTGGAGCAACTCGATGCGGAAATCAATTGGAATGTCCTTGGCGCCTGGAGGATGGTAGTTCCAGGTGCGGTTCGTGAGAATCTGGCCCGTCTGGCGATCGTAGACAAGGAGTTCGGTTAGATAATAGCCCAGACCCATTATAAAAGCACCCTCGACCTGGCCCACATCGATGTTGGGGCTCAGGCTTTCGCCAGCATCCTCAAGGATGTCTACTCGTCGGATCAAGTGGTTTCCCGTCAAAATGTCAAGCTCCACCTCCGTGAGACTCAGTCCGAAGATGCTGTAGCTGGGAATATCTCCCAACTTGTAGGATTCTGTGGCAATCAGAAAAATGGACTGCAAGTAGGCAGCCTGGAGCACCTGCACCCAAGTAGCTTGGGGACCGAGCTGCCTTTTTACTGGGGCCAGTCTCTGGTTGAGTGTGTCACAGGCCTTTCTCACAGCAAGTCCTATCATTTCGCTGCACATGGAGTTGGCCGTAACAAAGGCGTTGGCTCCGGTCACCGTGTTGCTACCTTCCACACGAACTTTCTCCAGAGGCACGCCAAGCACAAAGGCGGCCACTTGAGCCGCCTTCGTATTTATTCCTTGACCGATCTCGATACCGCCGTGTGAGATTACCACTGATCCGTCTTCGTGGTAAATGGCTACAGTTGTGGGGTAGGAGTAGGAGAAAGTCGTGTTCAATGGAAATTCCATAAGAGCTAGTCCAATGCCCCGCTTCCGCCATCGATTTTTGGCGTTGAATAGGTTGATTTGAGTTCGACGTTGGCGGTACTCCGTGGAGGCCAAGAACCGAGGCAAGAGCTGCACCATTTTGTTACCAGGTCGAAGATTCACCAGCCTGACATCAGCCGGATCAAGTTTACAGGTGAAAGCAATATGCTCCAAGGCGGTTTCTGTCATGGCAATGCCTAAAAATACAAATAACAATTAAAATTTTTTGCCTTTTCCAGGAGTTTGGTTACCTTCTGCTGATCCTGGAGCCCGACACCACGTATTGCTCGGCGCATCTGTGATTATGGCGCTGCCTTTTACCTTGTAATTGGTGTTCGTCAGATTGTAAACGTTTCGCAGAATTGGAAGAGTTAGGAAGTCCACCACGTTCTCGTTAAGATTGCATCCTGCGTCTTCGTAGTAATTGTTAGTCAGCATAATAATCGATCCACTAGCCCGGGCACGAAATTCGTAATCGCAGCGACATGCCCATCGCTTTCCAAGAGTTTCCATCATGGACTCTATGGTCTGGACGAATCTGGTCGGTCGTTTCAGTTTGGAAGCCACTAAAGCCGCGGCACATGCCACAATGTTGCACCGAGTGACCTTTGCTCCGTAGGCGCCTCCAACTCTGCGAACTTTCAGCTGGATGGAGTTCACATCGACGGCCAGCATTTTAGCAATGGCCCCCTGGGTGCAATCCATCCACTGAGAGGCGCTATAAACCTGAAGAATATTGTCTAGAGGAACCACAACTGTTGTCTGTGGTTCCATGGTGAAGTGGTATTGTGACTCCAACTCTAGGATTCCTCTACCCATCACGTCTCCAGGTGCCAAGGGAGACGTTTGCAGCTGTGGATCCTCCTCCTTTCTTAAGCGCACAATGCGACCAGTTTGATTCTCTGCGATGACTTGGTTCATGGACGTATATATCTTCCTCTGATTGTTTGAATATGTTATCTTCACGAGAGAAGCAGCATATATGGCCGTGTCATGGGTGAGAGCCGCAATCACTCCCAAGGGCTGATCGTAGTACCTGACTTGCCCAGCTGCGAAGAGTTCGTCCACTTCGGGTGTCAGTTGATTCGTAGTGACAGTGTTATTGATTCCTGGAATATCCTTGGCCGAGAAGAAAGCCACCACACCCTTGCACTGGAGAGCAACCGTAGAATCAATCTGCTCAATGGTGGCCCCTACTCGCTTTGCCGTCACAAACGCACAATGGACGGAATTCGAGGAAGTCAGCAGGTCGTTCACATACGAGGCCTCCCCGGAACATTGGATGAGACCTGATGGTGGCAATCATAATTATAAGTACTTAAGTGCTTGTCTTAAACTTACCCTCAAGCTTTTGGACAGGCTGTGTGACTGGATAGTTCTGCCTTATGGTCTCAAAAGACTGACTCCCCGAAGACAGAGGTCTCTCCAGCAGAAGCCCTCCGGTCCGATATCGTTCCCGAACCCGCTCCTTAGGGGCGGTGGCCAGAAGAAATTTGTAGAAGAGCGAGCAGGCCAGCTTCTGACGATACTCCGGAGAAGCTTCCGGGGGCCGTTCCTCTGCCTGGATGCTGCCCAAAAGCTGCCGAAAGCTCTGGGTGACTGTGGCGGGGTCGTAGAGATCCCTTTCCACAAGCAGTTGCTCCAATCCATCGTCATGAACGTAATCCGGTCGGATGTTACCAAAACAAATTCGGGCGGAACGGACAATGCTACGCTTAATATCCTGCCATTCGATCAGGAATCCTGCATTCACATAGGCATGAACATTCTGGGCTCTGGCGAGAATCTGTTTAAACAGGTCAACTTTTACTTCACATATATAATATATTAACAATGAATGGCGTACCTTGTAAGAACCAAAAAGGTATCTGTCCTTCGGATAATTTTTTAGGATGAATCCGCCCAGAAGCAGTTTGGCCGTGGTGTCCCTGAGGTAGGACAACAAGGTCATCACTCTTTGAGTACTGGGATTATCATAGACCAGAACATTTACATCCAAAGCTTCAAAGGTTATGAAAACATCAGAAGGGAATTCTGGATGCTGCTTTTTGATGCTGATATTTCCGGCCAGTGTACCATTCTACAAAATAACGTTTTAAATAATAAAACATTTATTACTTTTTTTATTAAGTAAATGATTGTATGCCCAAATGTATTTATCTGATTAAATTGGCTTTCTATTTAAAAAAAGCACCAATACAACAATAAATAACCTTTTCTTAAATTTATCCTCTTGCAATTAAAAATTTTGAATAGAGGAATATATGAATGTTAAATGGCGTTTAAATTAGTTATTATTTTTAAATATTTGTGTCATTTCTATATTATTCTTAAATTAATTTTCTAACTCCGCAGCAAAGAATGTTTGCAAGTAATTTGGATTTCGTAGCTCATTAGTCAGTAAGAACTTAACTGTCGCTTGACTTTTATGGGAAACGTAAAAATTAATTGTGTTTTGTCTAATGTAAAAATTTGGAACTTATACCAAGATCTTGAAGCTTAATCTTTAAAACTATAACTCCATGTTTTGAAAAAAATAGCTGAAAGAAAGAAAGAGCATTCCCCTGTGTGGAATACTAATTTCTTATCTTTGCAATTTTTAACTGCCAAACGAGTTTTTAGATTTATGGTGCGCTCTACTTACATTTCGCACTGGCACATTGGCAATCAGGTTGAAGTGCTGCCACAACTGGACACAATACTCGAATCCGGGCCTCTTGGCGGCCAAGAGAAACACCTCCATGGCATCGTTGAGCGAGATATTCGCTCCCAACAGCAGATGATCCGTTTCGATGCTGTACTGCTTCAGCTCCGGGACTCTGTTGACGTCGATAAAGTGTCCGATGTTCCTGGGTCTCCGGTAGACTCCATGGGCCGTGTTACCCGCCACAAGGATATACAGTTCTCCGAACCCCACCTGGCCTAAAGCGGAGAAGAGCTCCGCGAGGGACTTGGGCCAGTACCAGTGGCTTTCACTCTGATCCCTCAATGGAGGCCTCGAGCAGCTCCCCTTGCATGGTTGTCCAGTTTTTAGGCAGAGGAGCTCAAAGGAGTCCTCGATGTCTATGCACTCTGGAGGAACAGCCACGATGCTGTCCACGGCAAACGATTTCATTGCATCCAGGATGGGGCGATAGCCAGTGCAGCGGCAGATGTTTCCTCCGAAGGAGTCTTCCACCTGTGCCATGCTTACCTGCCCCTGGTGCTGTTCCAGAAGTCCGTACATATTCATCACGAATCCCGGGGAGCAGTAGCCACACTGGGTGCCATTCAACTGGGCCAATCGCTTCTGGATCGGATGGTAGCCACTCAACTGGTTACCCAGTCCCTCATCCGTTATAATCTCCGCATCGTCGCATGTGTTTAGGAGCGTAAGACACTGAGTAGAATCAGTCAGCTGGTAGTTCGAATTTAGACATCTGTAAAGGATACACACCGAGTTAGCTGCCCGCGATTGTACCTCCTGGGTAACCGCGTGCCGCCTTCGGATCACACAAATACAGGAGCCACATCCGCCCTCCAGGCACATGTTCTTCGTAGCCGTCAGGTGGAGGTGCTCCCGCAGGAAGGCATTGAGGGTGATGTCCGGTGCGAAGTCCGCGGCCTCCACCTCGTATGGGAGTCCGTTGACTGTGAACTTGATGCTCATCGCTGAAGAGCCAACTGGCGAGTGTACCAAATCCACTTCACTCTATTCCAAAGCGGTGCGAAACCTGATTATCCGTTAATTAGTCTAAACGGGTTTGAAAAGATAAAAGTGACATCAAACCCAACCACTGAAAAAAACTTCCAATCTTTGGAAGGTAGAAAGATTTACCTATTTTTCTTATATTAAATATTGTCTAAAAGCATTGTACAATTTAAAGAAACCGCAATGACTCCGAATGAATTATATTTACCATAGTTTATATTTTATTAGCCATTTATTGATACCCTCACCTTTTTTTAACTAAAGGACTGAAACTTTTGAATTTTTTTTTCAGTTCAGCGAAAATGTTTCCACCTGGCTACCGGCATTTAGAACCACAGTCTCCGGAGTGGTGGGAGCACCCAATCGGACCCATTCTCTCGGAAGTCCTGCATCATCTCTGGCCGACTGAATAGCGTGCTGGATAGCGAAGAGGACTCCCACTGCCAGACATAAGGCTGGTTCTCCCGTGGCCTTAGATCGCATGAATCCAACTGGGTTGGGACTCTTTTGGAGCAACTCGATGCGGAAATCAATTGGAATGTCCTTGGCGCCTGGAGGATGGTAGTTCCAGGTGCGGTTCGTGAGAATCTGGCCCGTCTGTCGATCGTAGACAAGGAGTTCGGTTAGATAATAACCCAGTCCCATTATAAAAGCTCCCTCGACCTGGCCCACGTCAATGTTGGGGCTCAGGCTTTCGCCAGCATCCTCCAGTATGTCCACTCGTCGGATCAAGTGGTTTCCCGTCAAAATGTCAAGCTCCACCTCCGTGAGACTTAGTCCGAAGATGCTGTAGCTGGGAATATCTCCCAACTTGTACGATTCTGTGGCAATCAGAAAAATGGACTGCAAGTAGGCAGCCTGGAGCACCTGCATCCAAGATGCTTGGGGACCGAGCTGCCTTTTTACCGGGGCCAGTCTCTGGTTGAGGGTGTCACAGGCCTTCCTCACAGCAAGTCCTATCATCTCACTGCTCATTGAGTTGGCAGTTATCATGGTATTTGCTCCATTCACAGTATTGCTTCCTTCAACTCGAACATTGCTTAAAGGAACTCCAAGTACAAATGCTGCCACTTGCGCTGCTTTCGTATTGATACCTTGGCCAATTTCTATTGCTCCGTGGGAGATCACCACTGATCCGTCTTCGTGATAAATGGCTACGGTGGCGGGGTATGTGAAGCCTATGGTGGTGTTAAGTGGAAAATTCATTACAGATAGTCCCAGGCCCCGTTTTCGCCATCGATTTTTGGCGTTAAACAGGTTGACTTGTTCCCGTCGCTTTCTATACTCCGTGGAGGTAAGAAACCTAGGGAGGAGCTGGACCATTTTGCTTCCTGGCTGCAGGTTAACTAGCCGAACATCAGCGGGATCTAAGTGACACTCGAAGGCAATGTGCTCCATGGCGGATTCCGTCATTGCTATGCCTAAAAAAAAAAATAATATTAATATTTGGGCAAATATAAGGTATAATGGCTAACCTTCCGCTGATCCTGGGGCTCGACACCAAGTCGAGCTGGGAGCGTCGGTGAGAATGGCACTGCCCTTGACTCTGAAATTGGTATCGGCAAAGTTGTAAACATTTCTGAGCGCTGGCAAGGTCAGAAAATCCACCACGTTCTCATTGAGACTACATCCGGCATCTTCGTAGTAGTCGATGGTCAACATAATTAAAGACCCACTGGGTCGGACACGAAAGTCATAGTCAGAGCGGCAGGCCCAGCGCTTGCCTAGAGTCTCCATCATGGACTCGATGGTCTGAACAAATCGCACAGGCCTATTTAGTTTGGATGCTACCAGAGCGGCGGCACAGGCCACAAAATTTGCCCGAGTCACCTTGGCTCCGTAACCACCCCCGATTCTCCTTACTTCTAGCTGAATGGAGTTCACAGTGACCCCCAACATATGAGCAATGGCTCCCTGAGTGCCGTCCATCCACTGCGTGGAAGAGTATACTTGCAGGATGTTGTCTACCGGCACCACAATCGCCGTCTGGGGTTCCATGGAAAAGTGATACTGCGAACCGATTTCAAAGATCCCCTTTCCTTGAACATCACCAGGAGCTAGAGGATCCAATTTATTTGGTTCCTGCCCATCTTGATTAAAGCAAACAATTCTATCGGTTTCTTTAGCCTCTAGCACTTGGCTCATGCTAGTGTACACTTTTCTCTGATCCTTGGCATAGGTAACTTTGACCAGAGTGGCTGCATATGCTGCTGTGTCCTGGGTGAGAGCCGCAATTACCCCCAAAGGCTGATCGTAGTACTTGACTCTTCCAAAAGCAAAAAGTTCTTCCGGTCCGGGTGTTTCCCTACTTATAGTGACAATACTATTGACCCCTGGAATATCCTTGGAAGAATAAAAAGCAACCACACCCTTGCACTGAAGCGCTGATCTGGGGTCAATCTGCTCAATGGTAACACCCACCCGTTTCGCTGTTACAAACGCACAATAAACGGAACTCGAAGGTGTCAGGAGATCGTTCACATACGAGGCCTCCCCGGAACATTGGATGAGACCTGATGGTGGCAATCATAATTATAAGTACTTGTAAGTGCTTGCTTAAACTTACCCTCAAGCTTCTGGACAGGCTGTGTGACTGGATAGTTCTGCCTTATGGTCTCAAAAGACTGACTCCCCGAAGACAGAGGTCTCTCCAGCAGAAGCCCTCCGGTGCGATATCGTTCCCGAACCAGCTCCTTAGGGGCGGTGGCCAGAAGAAATTTGTAGAAGAGCGAGCAGGCCAGCTTCTGACGATACTCCGGAGAAGCTTCCGGGGGCCGTTCCTCTGCCTGGATGCTGCCCAAAAGCTGCCGAAAGCTCTGGGTGACTGTGGCGGGGTCGTAGAGATCCCTTTCCACAAGCAGTTGCTCCAATCCATCGTCATGAACGTAATCCGGTCGGATGTTACCAAAACAAATTCGGGCGGAACGGACAATGCTACGCTTAATATCCTGCCATTCGATCAGGAATCCTGCATTCACATAGGCATGAACATTCTGGGCTCTGGCGAGAATCTGTTTAAACAGGTCAACTTTTACTTCACATATATAATATATTAACAATGAATGGCATACCTTGTAAGAACCAAAAAGGTATCTGTCCTTCGGATAATTTTTTAGGATGAATCCGCCCAGAAGCAGTTTGGCCGTGGTGTCCCTGAGGTAGGACAACAAGGTCATTACTCTTTGAGTACTGGGATTATCATAGACCAGAACATTTACATCCAAAGCTTCAAAGGTAATGAAAACATCAGAAGGGAATTCTGGATGCTGTTTTTTGATGCTGATATTTCCGGCCAGTGTACCAGTCTAAAAAGTTAATAATAGTTAAAATAAAATTTTAACCGCGTGCAATCAGTGTTCTGAAGTAGTTTAAGCCTAGTATTTTTTCTATGTGTTTTGCTAAACAAGTACCCTATCTTTGCTGTGAAATTATTTTCGAGAGTGAATTGGATTTCAAGCTTATTATTCTCTTAGCTTGGGAAAGTCGGTTAGTCTGCTTAATAAAATAATTTCATTATAAATGTGTTAATTATAATAGTTTACATAGAATATATCAGAATCAAATATGGTCTATCAAAATGCGATACGTCGATAAAATGCAATGCATTAAACTATAAACCCATCAAAAAAAGAGCATTCAGCATTTCAGTTTACAAATTTCTTTGCTTGTCATCGCGTGACGAGCCTCCAAACGAGTTCGCAGATTTAAGGAGCGCTCAACTTACGTTTCGAACTGGCACATTGGCAATCAGGTTGAAGTGCTGCCACAACTGGACACAATACTCGAATCCGGGCCTCTTGGCGGCCAAGAGAAACACCTCCATGGCATCGTTGAGCGAGATATTCGCTCCCAACAGCAGATGATCCGTTTCGATGCTGTACTGCTTCAGCTCCGGGACTCTGTTGACGTCGATATAGTGTCCGATGTTCCTGGGTCTCCGATAGACTCCATGGGCCGTGTTACCCGCCACAAGGATATACAGTTCTCCGATCCCCACCTGGCCTAAAGCGGAGAAGAGCTCCGCGAGGGACTTGGGCCAGTACCAGTGGCTTTCACTCTGATCCCTCAATGGAGGCCTCGAGCAGCTCCCCTTGCATGGTTGTCCAGTTTTTAGGCAGAGGAGCTCAAAGGAGTCCTCGATGTCTATGCACTCTGGAGGAACAGCCACGATGCTGTCCACGGCAAACGATTTCATTGCATCCAGGATGGGGCGATAGCCAGTGCAGCGGCAGATGTTTCCTCCGAAGGAGTCCTCCACCTGTGCCATGCTTACCTGCCCCTGGTGCTGTTCCAGAAGTCCGTACATGTTCATCACGAATCCCGGGGAGCAGTAGCCACACTGGGTGCCATTCAACTGGGCCAATCGCTTTTGGATCGGATGGTAGCCACTCAGCTGGTTACCCAGTCCCTCATCAGTTATAATATCCGTATTGTCGCAGGTGTTTAGGAGAGTCAAGCACTGAATATATGTTTTTATATAAAAGCAGTGAATAAGAAGATAATTCTGAAGCAATTACTGAATTGGCTGCCAGGGACTGCACTTCTTGGGTGGCCGGGTGCGGCCTTCGGATCACACAGATACAGGAGCCACATCCGCCCTCCAGGCACATGTACTTAGTGGCCATGAGGTGGAGGTGCTCCCGCAGGAAGGCATTGAGGGTGATGTCCGGGGGGAAGTCCACCGCCTGCAGCTCGTATGGGAATCCGTTGACGGTGAACTTGATGCTCATCGCTAAAGAGTCGTCGGCAGAATGGAGCACTTTCGGTCAGGTGCTCCTTTTGCTGACTTGTGAAACCGGATTACCACAAAATTGGACTGAACGGGTTTAGACAAACAAAAGTGCCATGAAAGCAAAACGTAAATAGTGAATTAATATTGGCTTCATTGCACTTTCTGCTTTCCGATGCTGTCTTTCGGTTGGTTTTTACAAATACGAGGAAATATTTATTAATAAAGTAAGCGCATTTATAATTATTATAAAATTGCACAAACTTAACACTTTTCGTGCATTCATTGAATTCAATTTAAAGTTTAGTTCATAAGCCGTTTGCATGTGTTACTCAAAATCCAAATTTTATTCACGGTTGGTATGTACATACTTAATATGTATAATATATGTGAATTTATATAAAAAAATATATATAAATTGAAGGTTCGAATCTCTACAAAATATATCGATTAGTTAAGTCTAAAGCTGGCCGCCTCATGGCCTGCATTTAGCACCAAAGTCTCGGGAGTAGTGGGAGCTCCCAAACGAACCCACTCCCTTGGAAGACCTGCATCCTGGCGGGCGGACTGGAGGGCCTGCTGTAGAGCAAATAACACACTTACGGCCAGACAGCAAGGTGGCTCGCCCGTGGCTTTCGATCGCATGAATCCAGGACCATTTGGATTAGGCTTCTGGACGAGCTCAATGCGGAAGTCGATGGGAATGTCTTTGGCGCCTGGCGGCTTGTAATTCCATGTTCGGTTTGTGAGCAGACGCCCCGTTTCGCGATCATATACCATCTGCTCGCTTAGCCAGTAGCCCAAAAGCATCACAAAGGCTCCTTCGACCTGGCCCACATCAATGTAAGGACTCAAGCTTTCACCGGCATCCTCCAAGATATCCACTCGTTTAATCTGATTGTTTCCGGTTAGTACATCCAACTCTATTTCCGTAAGGGACAATCCATAGACATGATAGTTCTCCATATCGCCTTCCTTGTAGTGATCCGAGGCAATAAGATTGATAGACTTGGCGTAGGCAGCTTCTACAGTCTCCACCCAAGTGGCTCCATTTTTCTTGATGGGCTTCAGACGATCGTTGAGTGTATCGCAGGCTTTACGAACGGCGAAACAAAGACTTTCGCTGCCCACAGCTCCTCCAGTTACCATGGAATTAGCTCCATTAATGGTATCGGAGGACTCTACTTTTATAAAGCTCAAGTCGATGCCCAATGTGAAAGCGGCCACCTGTGCCACCTTCGTATTCATACCTAAATGACAGGAATACATAAAGCAAATCATTAGAAAACAAAGTAAAAAATTAAAATGTACCTTGTCCCATTTCGATGCCTCCATGTGTGACTACAACCGTTCCATCCACATGATAAATGGCAACTGTGGCCGGGTACTGCCCAAAATAGAAAACCGGATAGTCCATTACCGCCAATCCTAAACCTCGTTTAGTCCAGCGATTCTTCGAATTATACGTCTCTATTTCCAGTTTTCTCTTATAATATTCTCTGGACTGAAGGAATTGTGGCAGCAGGTCGGAAATCTTGTTTCCCGCGGGTATGTTCAGCAGTCGCACTTCGGCTGGATCCTTCTGCACCTCAAAGGCCACGTGCTCGATGATGTTTTCCATCATGGCGATTCCCTCCACCGATCCCGGAGCGCGGCACCAAGTGGAGCTGGGGGCATCTGTTAGCACGGCATTACCATTGATTTTAAAGTTATCCCCCGTGAATTCGTAGCAATTCACAGCCGTGAAGGTCGAGTGTCCGTCAATGGGACTTTCGTTGGGATTCCAGCCAGCATCTTCGTAGAAATCATTGGACATTCCAACGATTTTGCCGTTGGATTTTACATGACACTTATAATCGGAGCGGCAAGCCCACCTCTTTCCATTGCAGTCCATCATAGACTCTATTGTTTGGACGAATCGGACAGGACGATTTAGTTTGTAAGCCGCCAAGGAGGCAGCACAGGCCACCTGGTTTCCACGGGATATCTTTGCTCCGTATCCCCCACCCAATCTGCGAACCTTGATTACAGAAATATTATTAATCAATTGAAGATTAATATACTTTTAAGAGGTTTACCTGCAGCTGGACATCCTTGGCTTTCACCTGGATCATGTGTGCAATTACGGCCTGGGTGAGGTCCATCCATTGGGTAGCTGAGAAGACTTTGAGGCCATCTTCAAATGGAATAGCCACTGTGGTGTGAGGTTCCATTGTGAAGTGATACTGCAATCCCATCTGGAAAATGCCTCGCACTTCCTTATCGGGTTGATCCGAAAATTTAATTTCTTTTATATCCGATTCGGTTACAGCTACAATGCGAGACGGATCTGGAGTGGGAGATGCAAATACATCCGTCAAGCTAGGGAGCAGCTTGAAATCAGGGACAGGATTGCTGTAGCTGATTCTCACCAGCTTGGCTGCACGATGTGCCTGATCCGCCGTATTAGCCACAATAACTCCAGCGGGCTGTTCCGAATGACGCACTAATCCCGAACAAAAGATCTCCTCAGCCTCGAACCCGAAACTGGGCTCCACAAAGGTATTCTTTCCGGGGATGTCCTTTGCCGAATAGAAGGCTATAACGCCCGGATACTTTAGAGCCTCCGATGCATCGATCTGGTCGATGGTGGCTCCGACCTTGGTGGCCCCCACAAAGGCGCAGTGAACGGCGTTGGAAGTAGTCAACACATCATTCATGTAGGTTGCTTCTCCAGAGCACTGGATCATTCCCTCCACCTTCTCCACGGCCTGGGTGACGGGGTAACTTTTCTTCTGTGTCGGAAAGAGCTGCAGTCCCGAGGAGAGAGGACGATGGAGGATCTGGCCACCGCTTTTGAATTTTTCGCTGACTCCTGCGGAAGGAGCATGCTTCAAAAGGAACTTGTAGAGGAGCCCACAAGCCAACTTGGTTCGATAAGCTGGACTGGCGTCAGGTAATACTTCATCAGGTTTGATCAGTTCCCCAAGTTTATTGAAAGTCTCCTCCACCAAATTGTTCTCGAAGGGACTCTGGCCCACCAGCAACTTTTCAACCACAGAGGCGTGAACAAAGTCGGGTCGGATTCCCCCGAAGCAGATGCGGGCGGATTTCACTTTGGATTCACTATCCAATTCCAAGAGGAAAGCTGCGTTTACATAAGCATGTGCATTCTGGGCACGAGGCATGATCTGAGGAGAGAGAAACTTTCATGGCAGGGAATTACCTTAAAATGAGAGTCGTTACCTTGTAGGAGTCGTAAATAAAAGTGTCCTTTGAATATGCGGGAAGTATAAAAGCCTTGAGAACCAGCTTCCTGTCGTTTGAATTCAAATATTCCGACAAAGTTATTTGCTGTTCTTCATTGACATTCTTAGCGATTAGGACTTTCACGTCCAAAGCTTCAAAAGATATAAATATATCCGATGGGAACTCAGGATGCTGCTTTTTTATCGAAAGGTTTCCAGCTAGTGTTCCGGACTGCAAAATCAGGATTGTTTACAAAATTAATGTTTAAAAATGAGCAAAAACTCACGTTTCGCACTGGGACATTGGCGATTAGATCAATGTGATCCCAAAGGACTCCCAAGTACTCAAAACTTGGCTGTTTAGAAGCAGTGCGGATGATCTCCATAGTCTGGGTCAAGCTGAGATTAGCTCCTAGTCTAAGTTTCTGCCCTTCGAAGCTATGCTGATGGAGATCCTTCACTCCATTCACATCGATAAAGTGCTTTATATCAGGTGATCTTCGGTAGACACCGTGTGCTGTATTTCCTGCTACCAGCATAAACTCATCCGAGTCCTCGACCTTGTTGAGAGCCTCAAAGAGATCGGAGAGATTCTTCGGCCAATGCCACTGGCTGCCATCGTCATAGACCAAGTTGGTTCGGGATGGACTACAGGTTCCGCTGCAGGCTAATCCTGTCTTGGGACAGTTTCGGGGCTTCAGATCCTCGATATCCGCACACTCCTTGGGAACCTTGATATTACTATCCACGGCGAAGGACTTCATGGCATCCAAAATGGGACGATAGCCAGTGCATCGGCAGATGTTGCCTCCGAAGGAGTTCTCCACCTCCGTCATTGATACTTTTCCATTATTCTGCTCCAACAAACCGTACATATTCATCACGAATCCCGGGGAACAGAATCCGCATTGAGTACCATTCATCTTGGCCAATCGTTTTTGGATGGGATTGTAGCCTGTTCTCTGGTTTCCTAATCCTTCCGCCGTGACGATCTCCAGGTTGGCGCATGTGTTGAGAAGGATTAGGCACTAAATGAATATACTTATTAGAGGCTAAGAGGTGACTTTATTTTAAAGTTAGTCCAACCGAATTGACGGCCCAGCTGCGTTGCCCATTGCGCACCACACAGACACAGGCTCCGCATCCTCCCTCCTGGCACATAAACTTGGTGGCCGTAAGTTGGGCATGCTCCCGGATGAAGGTGTTCAGGGTGATATCCGGAGGCAGGTTGGTGAGATTCACTATGAAAGCCAAGAGGATTCATATTAGCCTTGCATGCCTAATGATGCCAAGTCACTGAATTTTAATTACGGGCTTCGAAACCAGTCAGACAATAATCAATGTGTACTCGAATTTGTTTAACCGAGAGTTTGGCTGATTGCAGTCATTGAAATTAAAAATTAATATAATTATTTTGGTCGACCTATAGAATTATATAGCTTGCGGAACGAATGATCTTTTGGGGAGTACTGTGTACGCTTAAAGAAAAACTGTTGTTATCTAAGAAATTAATTGAAAATATAAACTAGTTTTATCTTAAGTGTAAAAAATGAGGGCAATCAAAATAATCAAAGCCAAAATTATCTATTAAGTAGTATTCTAGTATAGTATTCTATTGATTTTGTATCGATACGTAATTTTGTTTAGGTTAGTAATCTTCGAAAATCTGTTTGAAGATAATGATGGTAATCGACACTCACCCGTATAAGGCAACCCGTTGATTGTAAATTTCGTAGTCATTCCGATTAGTTTCTTCAACAAACCTTAATAGAATTTACTTGCTCGGCCTTAACGAAGCAACAAATAACTAAAATGTCAGATGCTGAATATAATTCTATAAATATTTCAATTAGTGTAAGACGTTTTCTTCTATTTTCTATTATATTTCGCCTGCTGGTCTCCACTGCCTCCGTTTGCTCCGAGTTTCTCTGGCCAACTGATCAGGTAATCAACACAATCGAGACTGGGGCCCCTCCGTCGATTTTGTTTTGCAATTTTCTTGCCGTAAACAAAACACAAGTGGCTCTCGTGCCCATGCGCGGACGGAGTGAATGGATTTTGAATAGATTTTTGTGCTTGGCGATCGACGTTAATTGCAGATAGTCAAGTTTTTTGCTCCCAGACTGCAGTCTGGTAAAAAACCGACAAAATAAACTGCCGGCGCCGAGTTTTTGCGTTTGTTTGTAGCTTTAATTCATTGTTCGTCGGCCGATTTTTTGGCAGCTGTGGAGTAGTCACGACATATACGAGAATTGGGGGAAAAATTCAGATATAACAAATATTTTGCACATAGTCAAATAGTAAATACCCTATAAAATTATATGAATACATCTAGGAAGTGGGCAGATAGTTTTGAAAAGTTATTGTATGCCTTAAAGATTTCATTAGTTTTAGCTTCAAAGAAATGAGTACTACTGTACTCGTTTAATACTTTAGTACTGTAGACTACTAAAACTACTGCTTGGAGTACAAAATCAAAACTTTACCGCCTACGTAAATACATAATTACTCTTAAAAGTGCCAGAGCTTTGTTTGAATTCTCATGCAGTTTGCATATGGAAATTATTTCGACTAGGCTTTGTGATGAAATTCATTTTTTGTTTGTACATCGATTATAATGAGATGTTAATCTGCTTTGAAATTGCCACGAAGCTCCATAAAAAATTGCTAAAAAAGAAGCATACTAACCAGGTCATGAGTAAGCTAAAAATGAAAGAAGAGAAAATGCCGGCCGGTCTAAATAAAAAACATATCTCTTTTTTTACGACCCAAAAACTTGCTCTCTTAGCTTTTATTTTTTAAACAATAAACATTTTTAAAAGCTTTGCCTTTCAAATAACTCAAAGCAAAAACTAGAAAATCAAGCTTTTGAGTGAATTTATTTTGAGAACGAAAACTTTCTAGCTTGGAGTCAAAACCTAACAAATATAGTCATATATATAAGCGAGTATTTTTGGTTGTGAAAAATTTTATTTTTGTATATTTGTACAAAGTACATTTTCTGTCATATTTCAGAACCTATTTATTTCAGTTTAAATTCCGCCACTTGATGTCCCGAATTGAGAAGCAAAGTCTCCGGGGTTGTGGGCGCTCCAAGCCGGAGCCACTCTCTGGGAAGTCCTGCATCCTGCCGGGCGGATTGCAGAGCCTCCTGCAGGGCGAATATCACGCTAACTGCCAGACAGCAAGGTGGTTCCCCTGTAGCCTTCGAGCGCATAAAACCCGCTCCACTGGGTCGCGGATTGTGCACCAGCTCCACCCGGAAGTCGATGGGTATGTCTTTGGCCCCCAGCGGCTTGTAGTTCCAAGTGCGGTTGGTCAGCAGGCGCCCATTGTCGTCCTCGTAGATGAGCAGCTCACTGAGCCAGTAGCCCAGGCCCATAACAAAGGCGCCCTCCACCTGCCCAACGTCGATCCAGGGACTTAGGCTCTCGCCCGCATCTTCCAGAAGGTCCACCCTTGTGATGAGGATGTTTCCCGTAAGAACATCCACTTCCACTTCGGTAAGGGCTAGTCCCAGGACATGATAGTTCTGCATGTCCCCGGTCTTGTAGTGATCAGATTCAATAAGATTGATCAGCTGTGCGTTCGCTGCCTCCACGGTTTCTTCCCAGGACGCCTTTGGCTTCTTTACTGGCTTTAATCGGGCATTGAGGGTCTCGCATATTTTCCTCACAGCGTAGCAGACACTCTCACTTCCGATAGCATATCCGGTGACCATGGAGTTGGCTCCATTTATGGTATCCGAAGACTCCACCTTGATGTAGCTTAGGTCGATGCCCAAAGTATAGGCGGCCACCTGTGCCACCTTTGTGTTCATGCCTGAAATGGATTCAAAAAACTTCATTCAATAAAGTTAAATATAAAGGAATGTAAGCCCCGGACAATACCTTGTCCCATTTCGATGCCTCCGTGGGTAACCACAACAGTTCCATCCACATGGTATATAGCAACTGTGGCTGGAAACTGTCCAATGTAGATTACAGGAAAATTCATCACAGATAAGCCAAGGCCCCGTTTCCTCCATCGGTTGTTTGAATTGTGGATCTCGATCTCCTTTTTACGGGAGTAGTACTCCCTAGTTTTCAGGAACTCTGGCAGTAAAGTTGCCATCTTACTCTTCTTGCTTATGTTGGCCAATCGCACATCTACCGGATCCTTTTGTATTTCGAATGCCACATGCTCAATGATGTTCTCCATCATGGCGATTCCCTCCACCGATCCCGGAGCGCGGCACCAAGTGGAGCTGGGCGCATCTGTGAGCACCGCGTGGCCACTGAGTTTAAAGTTGCTCTCCGTGAAATCGTAACAATTCGCCGCTGTGAAGGTGGAGTGTCCTTCCACAGGACTTTCGTTTGCATTCCAGCCAGCATCTTCGTAGAAATCGTTCGACAAACCAACTATTCTACCATTCGATTTTACATGGCATTGGTACTCCGAGCGACAGGCCCACCTTTTCCCATTACAGTCCATCATCGACTCTATGGTTTGGACAAATCGAACAGGTCGATTGAGCTTATAAGCCGCCAAAGAGGCGGCGCAGGCCACCTGGTTTCCTCGGGAAATCTTGCAGCCATACCCTCCTCCCAATCTCCGAACCTGAAAAGTATCCATTGAGATATGACAATACATTTTATGCATCACTTACCTGTAGTTGAACGTCTTTGGCTTTCATTTGGAGCATGTGTGCAATCGCGGACTGGGTGTGATCCATCCACTGGGTAGCTGAGAAGACCTTTAGTCCGTCCTCAAAAGGAATTACCACTGTAGTCTGCGGTTCCATGGTAAAGTGGTACTGCAGACCCATCTCAAAGATTCCACGCACTTCCAGATCTGGTTTATCGGAGAACTTGACTTCTTTTAGTTTTGATATAGCCAGTGGTACAATCCGAGATGCATTTAAGGCGGAACAAGAGAAAACATGCTTCAAGCTTGGAAGGAGTTGGAATTCAGCGTTTGGATTACTGTAGTTGACATTCACGAACTTGACAGCCCTTTGAGCCTGATCAGCAGTCAGGGCCACGATCACTCCCACAGGCTGCTCCGAGTGACGAACCAATCCAGAGCAGAAGACCTCTTCCGCCTGGTATCCAAAACTGGGCTCGCAAAAGGTGTTGGTTCCAGGAATGTCCTTTGCGGTGTAAAAGGCTACTACGCCTGGTTGCTGGAGAGCTTCGGATGCATCGATCTGGTCGATAGTGGCTCCCACCTTTGTGGCCCCCACAAAAGCACAGTATACGCAGTTGGAAGTGGTTAACGTATCATTCATATAAGTAGCTTCTCCGGAGCACTGAATCATTCCCTCCAACTTTTGCACCGCCTGGGTGACCGGGTAATTTTGCTTTTGAGTCTGGAAGAGTTGCATCCCGGAAGAAAGGGGTCTTTGGAGGATTTCACCGCCACTCTTGAACTTTTCGCTGACCTCAGCATCGGGAGCGTGTTTCAAAAGGAACTTGTAGAGGAGTCCACAAGCTAATTTGGAGCGATAGGCTGGACTGGCATCGGGTAACACTTCGTCTGGCTTGATGAGGCTCTCCAGTTTGGTGAACATCTGATCTATTAGACTGCTTTCGAAAGGCTTGTGGCCTATCATTAGCTGTTCTATGGGTGTGGCATGGATAAAGTCAGGGCGAATTCCTCCAAAGCAAATCCGTGCTGATTTCACTGTGGAATCCGATTCCAATTCCAGGAGAAAAGCGGCATTGACATAGGCATGTGCATTTTGGGCCCGTGGCATAATCTACACAAGAATTCTAAACTAATAAACAAAAGGATACGAGCTATTTGAAATAAATACCTTATATGAATCATATACGAATTTATCCTTGGGATAAGCCGGAAGAATAAATGCTTTGATCACCAGTTTTCTATTCGAATCGTTCAAAAAGTCTTCTAAAGACATTTCTTGTTCATCAGTGCTGTTTTGAATGGCCAAAACCTTTACATCCAGAGCCTCAAACGATATAAAGATGTCCGAGGGAAACTCCGGATGAAGTTTCTTGGTTACAATGTTCCCTGCCAAAGTGCCAGACTAAAATCGGGATGTATTAAGAGATTATTAAAGATCATTTATTGGCGGACTTACATTTCTCACAGGAACGTTGGCTACCAGATCGATATGATTCCAGATAACTTCAAGATACTCAAAGCCAGGCTGCTTGGAAATGATTTTAAGGATTTCCATGGTTTGGGTCAGATTGAGATTAGCTCCCAGTTTCAGTTTCTGGGCATCAGAACTGTGCTGATGCAGTTCCTCTAAGCCAATGACATCTATAAAGTGCTTGATATTTGGGGATCTGCGGTAGACACCGTGAGCTGTGTTTCCGGCCACCAGCATGAACTCATCTGAGTCCTCAATATTTTCCAGAGCGTCATATAACTCGATTAGCGTTTTTGGCCAATACCACTGGTAACCTTCTTCGTAAATAAGTTTGGATCGTTGGCAGCTACCACTGCAAAGTTTACCCGTTTGTGGACAATTCCTTGGTTTTAAATTTAGATCCTCAATGTCGGCACATTCTGAGGGAACCTTAATATCGCTGTCCACCGCGAAGGATTTCATGGCATCCAGAATGGGTCTGTATCCCGTGCACCGGCAAATGTTGCCACCGAAAGAGTTCTCCACCTCCGCCATGGTCACTCTCCCGCCGTGCTGCTCCAACAGACCATACATGTTCATCACGAATCCCGGCGAGCAATAACCGCACTGGGTGCCATTCATCTTGGCCAGCCGCTTCTGAATTGGATGGTAGCCCATGTTCTGGTTACCCAAGCCTTCGCAGGTAACGATCTCCAGCTGGGAGCAGGTATTCAGCAGCTTGAGGCACTGCAATCGGGAATGGGATAAGTGGGTCGTTAGTTCTGCAGAATGATTCGGCTGATCTCTGACCCACTGAATTAACGGTCCAGGAGCTCTTTCCATCGCTCACAACGCAAACACAAGCACCGCATCCTCCCTCCAGGCACATAAACTTCGTGGCCGTCAACTGGGCGTGCTCCCGGATAAAGGTATTCAATGTGATGTCCGGTGGAAGATCGGTTAGGTTAACTAAACAGGAATTTCAAAGGAGTTTCTCCACAAAAGTTTTATTTTATAAATTCTAAAATACCCGTGTAAGGCTGTCCATTTATAGTGAATGTGGTGGACATTTTTCTATATTTTTTTGGCACAGAATGTTAGGAAGTCCTAAACTCAACTGGTGCTAACTGGTTTTGGGGCTCCAAATATATAGCCTCACTTAAAACAATTTAGTTAAATGGTATTAACAAAGCATGCAGCTGAGAATGCAAACAAATTGCAAATTATTAATAACTGGTTTATAGTTACACAAAAGCTTTGTTTATTCCATTTAACTAAATTGTAAACTACATTGTGAATTGTAATTTATTGCGTTTATCAAATAAAGAGACCATTGTTAGGTAAACCGATTAGCAAAGCTTATACGTTTTTCTGTGGTGAACGGAATCGGGTTTTGGGAGCTTAAAATACACCTTATTATTAAGCACTTTTATCCTTAACAAGCCCTAATGGTCATCAATATTGGCTTTCTTATCGAATTTCGGATTTTGTATCTTGACGCGACTTAATTAATTAAATACATGTTGCCTCCTCGTTGTTCCTTTATTAACCCTGTCCAAAAAGGCCGAAAAAAATGTCAACTCATTCGAATATCATTTGTCAAAATATAAAAATCGAGGTTTCCTTTTGGGGAATGGCGGGCCGGCAACCAAAAATGTTACATAATCATGCACAAAACACGCAGAACAAGAATCCAATCCCAGATCCCAACAACAAAGCAGCCGTTCCGCCTTTGCACCTTATCGATATTCAAGAATCGTTTTCCAAATACACAAAATAATAATCAAAAATGAAAAAGTGATGAGGAAACGTTAAACAAGTAAAATTAAAATATGAATAACGCAATCTTTCTCACATGGCTAAGCATTTGGTTGGAGGAATCGGAGGCAACCCGCTGTCAAACAGGTAAGCAGAGGGTTAAGTTTTTTAAAGGGGTCGGGTATGGGGTTCCTGGAGACCCCGATACTGACCCTGCCGCTCCTTGTTGTTGCTGTTTTTGGGGGAGTGTCCATTGTTTGATGTTCTTTTTACTTTTTACTTTTTTTTTATTCTTTCTGTTTTTGAGCTGTCATGCATAATAAAATTCCAATATATTCGAGCGTACGCCTTCGCCTTGTCTTCGTTCTCGATTGCGGATCCTTATCAAACAAGAAAAGTGACGTGAGCTCCACATCTCCCCCTTCCCAGAATGGCCAGCATCCGATCCCCAAGTCCAAGCCCAAACGCAAACCTCAACCCAGACCAAAAAGATGATGCACAGCAACCGGAGCCCCACACGCTGGCCAAGTGTTGGGTTTTATTGGCCAGCGGCCGTTCGATGCTCAGCAGTGCGACTCGGATGATGACACTGACCCACTGATTGTCTACCAAAACCAAAACGAAGTCCAGCCCAGGTCAGGTTGGCAAGGTGAGACGCCTCTCATCTCGGCCCATAAATATGCCAGTTCCAAGAGCCTGGGGGCTTGGAGATTAGCTAAAGTTTGCAGGAAAACTTTTCGCATCGAGATAGTAAAAGAAAAAGTGAATATATAAAGTCTTCCTTGGCATTCTGAATCCAGCAATGCCCAGGTGTCAAATCAGTTACAAACCATACCCCATAAAACCTAATATAATTTTTCAGCAATAGACTTTTTAGTTTTTAAATTAAAGCTAAAGGAAACTTTAAAGTTTCTGAATAAATGTACATCTAACATTTACATTCATTCCCTCCTAGTCAAAGGGACATTATATGAATCCAACATTTTTATACAAAAATATACAGGGGAAGAAATAAATAAATGGGTAACTGCTCGATGGTGACACTGTTAACCCTTTGTCACTACCATTGACAGTTCAATAATGCGTCATTTGGTGTCTGTCAGGGTTCCGGGGAAGGGTCTTCTGCAGTTCGATTTCCGAAAAGTGAGAAGGGGCAGAATGTCACGTCAAAGTTGGACAAAAGGAAGATTGCCAGCAGGTACCAAGGAGGATACCCTCGAGAGGGTAAAGCCAGGTTTGTTAAGCAGCTTACATGAAATTGAGAATGATTAAGTACAGCGTTAATACGACCTTTCAAAGGAAATGTATGTTAATAATTTAAGAAGTTACGAATTCTTAAGACAATCCATTAATTCCACTTAAAGAAACTTAAAAACTAAATGTTATAATAAAATATTAAATTTTAAAACCAAACCATCCAGGGGGAAAGAGCATCCAAGATTAACATGTTTAAATATAACTTCCTTTTTTGCCTTTGTGGGGTCTGTTTCTGGCTATCTTGGCTTTCATTGGCATGTTTTCTGGAGTCCTCCCCAGGCCGTCGATCCTTTGCCTGGCGGATCTCTTGTCGCCTGTCGGATGTCACATTAAATTCGCATTATTTGCTTGAAATAATTTCGCGTTTATCATTTTGGGCCAACTTCCAACACTGACTTTGCATGGGTTTCAGAGCTCCAAGGGGCAACCAGAGGATGTGTTTTAATGACTTTTGGTGCATTGGCAGGCAGCTTGTGATAAATGATTGCACTTGGGATAAGTTTATGTGGCCGAAATGCCATTTAATTGATTCATCAGCGCTTCATTATTGATTAGCAGTGGTTTTCGAATCGTTTTCGCTTTCTGGATACCCGGAGAATGAGCCACCCAGGTGCAAATGGGCTTTGGGATCGGCTTTTAGTGATTAAAATAGGGTGGGGCCAAAAAGGTGCACCTGCCACCGATGGAATCGACCAAAACTGTCGTCGAACTCATTTGTGGCAGAAAAATGGAAATTAAAACACTATTTAACATTTCTATTTTTACGAGTTCAACGAAAAATCTATAAAAACTCTTTAAGCGCAACCCTCGCCTCTGACCCGCTGTCATTTCTATTGGCGACAAATAAACAAATAACAAATTTTATATTTAAGTGAAATGAGCTTTTCAGCCAGCCGAGCAGACAGCGGAAACCTAATTGAAAGAAGCCACGCAAATTGAGTTAACCAAGCGGAAAACCAGGCCATTAAATTCCAACTCTATGGGAGTGGGAGTTCCATGGATATGGACATGGCTGGACGGGAATCGGACTTGAAACAGAGGGAAAAACTCCACATTTTCCCATTTTCATTCGATTCGAGTCGATTCGACTCGATTCGTTTCAATTCCATTCGATTTATGGCATTCGCAATTGTGTGGCAATTTAATAGCAATTTGCTACTGAACCCGAAAATTGACGAAACTTTGATGAAATGCAATTGGAAACTTCACTGACTCCCGGCACTCCGCTCACGGCTTTCCATTCCGTCAAATTTTGTAACAATGGTAACGACCAAAGTACCAACAACTTGTCATGCCCCGACAAACTATATTGATCAGAAATCGAAAGTCGATTCGTGTTCAATTAATGTTGTGACGTTGGTCTAAATGACCAAACCGGAATGTGGCGGAAATATTTATATTTGTGAAGAGGGGGAAATATACTTATATATTGAATCCTGGTGCTATGGTTGGAAATCTTTGCTACTATTTAAATTAAGCTGTTTTTCCGTTTTTCGTCTCTTATTTGATTTTATTTTTATTAAGCTTGGCCTACACAAATTGTATTTTTTAGGCGCAACTTGGCAAGGCGCCTACCTAGCAGATAGAGCTTCAGATAAGTCAACTGGCAACGAACAGCCAAACATTAAGATACAAAGATAATGAAAAAACAAGAGAAAGGGTTTTCATAGAAGGTAAAGTCTGAATGCTCTAGACAAAATAGGTGTTAAGTTATAGCTTGTAAGGACATTAATAATAGGAGATAAGGAGGTTGCTTCCTACAATTTCAGGAATCGCAAGGAAGAGTATTTTAAGGTAGAGTATTTGGAAGGTAGCCTAATACTGAGATAACTTCAAGACGCGATAAATTATTAAGTGTCTGTGACGGGATGACTCCTGGTGCCGCCTCCGACCCCTCCTCTTCCTGTGCTCTCGCCAGTCATCCTCCCGTGGTGTGGACTTTGTCACCCGAACAAGCTGGCCTTATCTTCCAGATGACGGGCGTTATTTCTGTTTGGCTTTATTTTATTTATTTTTGGTTGTTACTGTGCCGCTTCTCCCCTTCTACGATACCAACTGTGGGAGCCAACAACTTAATTTGTGATTTATTTTTTGCAGTGGTTTTTTTGCGGCGAGTCATAGTTGGCGAGTCTTGTGAAGTCTGCCATGGAGTTGCTTAATTTATAAAATGAGAAAAAAATTAACCGACGTTGATAATAAATCAATTTCCTGCCTACACACTAAATTATACAGTTAATAATAAGCTGGCATGGAATGGCCAGACTGGGCCCACGTCTGGTCTTGGCTCTGGACCCGGTCGGGTCCTGAACTGGTCCCCAGCGATCCACCGCGACTGCTCTTTATCTCGCAAATCCATTTGCATCTCATCAAGTTTTGGCTTAACACTCAGCCAGAGTTGCGAATCGGTTGGCGCGGATTGCGTGTCTTCGCCAATTTGTTGGCAGATTAAACAAATTTCCGGCCCACGGCCACGCAATTTTTTCGCATATTCCCTCAACCAACAGGTGGGCATTTCTTGCTTTTGTTTCGATTGCATGTTGTTTGATACAAATTTTTTAAGCATCTTATAAAAATCAGTTCTGTGGGAGTTTTCGCTGAACGGCAATATTCTGCGTTAGTCTCAGAAACAAGCGGTAACTTTATTTGATCTGCTTTACTTAGATTAGGATTATATATATTATATATTATATAACAATACAAGGGTGTGGAGTTTCAAAAATTTTCTTCAAATAACATTTTATACGAAAATATTATACGAGAAATCCCTTTCTTAGTTGCCTCCCTGAGGGCAAGACCCGCATCGCATCTTAGTCGCTTAAGGAACACGTCGCTCGTCCTTTTTTAATTAAAAACTTGCAGACTGCTTAATTTTGTTTGCCTAAATCCCAGGACAAAAATGAAACTTTTTTCCAACTGCCTAAGAGGGACTCCGACTCCAACTCCAACTCCAGTCCCCCCGTCAAATCCTTTCGACTGAGCTTTTCAATTTGAGCCAGGTAACAAGAGTGGAGGGCAGGACGAGTGCCAGGACGAGTGGCAGCGCCATGGATGGGTTTTTACACTTTCGGCGCTTCAGAGTTTCCCCGACGTTTCCGAAACTACTTACGATGCCTTGAACTTCATTTCCTGGCCCGGACCTTTCTGGCCTTTGGCTATAAATCATTGCCTCAAAGAAAGTGGCGTAAAAGGGGGAAAACAAAAAAAGCAAATAAAAAAAAAAAAAACAAAATAAAATAAAAAGGGTAAATAAAAAGGTAGAGGTGGAATTTTTTATATGAAAGCCTCAAGGCGAGCAACAAGTTTGAGTTTGTTTTCATCTTTGTAGACGAAAATAATACGAGCCCGGCAGTTGGCCGTTGGCTCCTTTATTATTAACCAAGGTAAATAGCAAAAGGGCTAACACACGAAAAGGTAGCGGGCAAGGACTCTGAACCGCTCGAGTGTCCTTTCTCGCTGGATATTAATGAGTTTTGGCGTTGAAATTAATTGCATTCTGGAACTCTGAAGCACATTTCCATTTCCATTTTGGCTCTGAGTTGGGCGGGATTCCTTACCGCCTTTGGTTTATCAAAAATGGGATTCATAACAGACAAGAGGTTGGCAAAAGGATGATGATAGTTTTCAGTTGAGTGTACACAAAGTCCTTTGCCCTTTTTGGGCTGACTCAGCGGGCGTTCCAAATATTAGACTTTACCTAATGCCTAAAAAATAAAACACAGAATTCCTTACTGAGTCCTGGCTCCTTTTGGACAGCCTTTGTCAAGCTCTCAAGGCATGTCTTTGGCTTAATGAGCTGTTTGGTAAATGGGTTTCTTAAAGTTGAGTAAAAAATTGGTTTTTTAAAGGTTTTATCCTGTATTATTTTTTTTTAAATTATAAAATGTTACAACACAATTTTCTCTAATAAAATTAAGTGAAAATATAAATAATATTTAATTCTTCTGCTGTAACAAACTTTGAAGGATTTGGCAAAGGTTTGCTGTAGGCTGGGATGTGCATTTTAAGTACTTAATTTTAATTCCTCCTCAGATCCCGTACCATCGCATCCCTGTTTATCATTTATGTTATATGCCAAAATGTATGAAAGGGCCGGCTGAAACGTGTAAAGTGCTTTTGGCGTCTGGTCGATGGGCCCCCCAAAAGCATTATAATGAAATGGCCCCTTGTTTGGGCTAGAACAAAACGCCGCACCCCCTCATGGCCTCATAGGATATATCAGTATGGAAAAGGACTCGTCCTTCTTCCTCTTTCTCGCACTCCCCGCCCACTACCGGTTATTCTCTGTTTCTCTCTGGTCATCAGCATAATTTAAATGCTTTTTAATTTTGGGCCAGCTAAAGTGCAACAACAGCAACATTTGACAGCAGGGTTACCCAGGACAACAGCCCCGCCCCTCCTGATGGAGCATTATGCCATCCAACTAGGCCGTGGGTTTTTAAGTGGACTTTTGATGCTGTCGCGTTTCTCATTACAAAAGCTGAATCAATATTAAATTTATTTTAACAACCGTCAGGACCACGGAATTATGGAAGGGGATATTTTGGAGTTTGTTTGTTGTGGTTGTTTGCATCATAATTCTAAAGATGGGTAGGGGCACAATAAACAATTGTCTGCGGGTTTTTGGACCTTTACGTGTTTTCAGCAATTATTAGCCAAAGCCCAGGGATACATAGAGATAGGCGATACAAAGCAAAGCTTATTAAGTTCCAAGCTGTGTTGCCTGGCAACTCTGACTGGTTCATAAGATTTCATTTAAGTTCGTTGATTATACCGATTCTACTGAACTAGTTCGTTGGTTATTTGGGACAAATCTGGTCATCAGGTAAATGGACCTGCTGCCATATCTCAAAACCCCTGAACAGCATCACCCTCGCTTCGCACCGCCAGAGCTTGCATATAAATTGGCTCACGTTTCCTTGGCTTTGAGGATTATTACACTTAAATTAGCAACTTGGGAGCTCAGCGCGTGCAATCCGTAGCATAGGGGGTGGCGGTCGAGGAGATGTCGGTGGTCATGCTGGGGGAGGCAACATTGCATAAAACATGCGTTTCGGGGGTTGCTCGACCATCCCGAGATGTTTACGTGCCTCAGCTACGATTTTCCCCATTCTCATTCCCATTCCCAGTGCTATTCCCATTCCTATTCCCATCAAGTATACGCCCCGTGCGTTGGTGTCTGTTGCTGGAGTCTGGGCGGGTCCTTTTCCCCCTGGAAAATCTGACAAAATCAAATTGTTGCCATTTTTACGCATTTCATTTAATTTGAAGAACGTCCGGGCGTTCGAAACACCTGTGGGACCCGGAAGGACCCTCGGCCAGGTTTCAGTACCCAGGAATCCGGATTCGGGACTCGAGATTGTGGGTGTGGGCCACTTTAAGTGCCACATTTGACGTTTTATGGGAGAAAATTATGGTCGGCAGGCAAGTGAAATGTGTGTGTTCATGTAATGAGAAAATTTGTTGTGCCTTTGTTTAGCTTAAATTAGCTCAAGTGATGAACTTTTCAACTTTGCCACTTGGCGTTGGTTTATGATCTTTAGAAATTGGAAAGTATCTACGAAATGAGAGAATGGCAAAGAAGAAGCTATATGTATGGCAAATCCCTACTCTTTTGTCATGTTCCAAAAAACGAATCCATTAGTTGACCACTGTCCCTGACACTCGAACAAGGAGAATGATTCGAACTTCATTTGCTTACATTAATTGAAGTTTTTAGTATTTGCTCAGAAGCCAGAAGGACAAAGGAGCACTTTGATGTCAATTCCCCAATGGCTTTGGGATTTTAATTAATTTTTTGCGAATGCGACCACTCGATTGAAATTGTACTGGATTTTACATTAATCTAGCCATCGAGTGTTTCCATAAAATGATGTTTAATTCCATTTCTCCTTTGAGTTGGTTCGACGGTTCGGTCGAAAGTGGAATGCAATTTGTAACAGAGACATTGTTAGCGCAGATCCTGCGACGACTTTTGTGGTCAATAATGAGAAATTCCTTTGGCTGCGCTTTGAAATACCCGAACGCAAAGTGAAAAAAACCAAAATAAATAAAACAAGACCAGAAAAATCGCTGGGAAAGACAAAGAAAGGTATTTTCAGTCAATTCAATTAAGTAATGGCACCGAAATTTAGAAAAAAATCTCGTCTTTTTTCAGTAAAGTAATTTGAATTCTTGACATTGTGTACAGTTCCTTTTTTGAAACAGCCCTCTGCAGACCCTGAGCTGACATATGTGGTTTTTGTGGTCCTGACATTTTAAGCAGGCCATGCACGAATGAGAGGGGAAAAGGAGTATTCTCACCGAAAATTCTAAGACTCCCCACACAATCCATGAGTTGTCAGAAGGTCCCTGGAGTGTCATAGAGTTGAGAACACAAACACTTTTGGCTTTTGCATCCTGGGATTTCTTCGCACTGGCACTGTCTTGCCACCAAGAGTTTTCTTTGTCTTTTGCTCAAGTTTTTGTTTTGACGCTTGCCTGAATGTCAGTTACATGTGCATAAAGTTATAAGCCAAGTCCACTTCAACGGCTTGAATATGCAAGTCAGGCAGACATGGGTGTGTCATGTGATTTTTCCTGGGGGTTACACGACGTCATGTGATGTTATTTGCCGGTTCAGAGGCACTTATAATATTAAAATGTTGATATGAGCTACTTAATGCATGAGTTCGAACGGAATGGGAAATCTTTTTAAACAAATCGATTGTTTATTTATGTTGGCTTACAAGTCCTTTGAAGTTCCACTTAAATCAATGTCTTCTAAATCAAACGATTACCAAGTTTTGTATCTAAAAACCCAAAATCTGTAAACTTTGAACAAAACATTAAACCATTACTTGCTGCCCAGATCCTCTTCATGGCTCGTCCTTAAAATTGTCCCATCTAATTAGCTTTACAAGCTCATCTCAGGGCTTACATTGTCTTTGAGTTTACCTCAAATTTGTTATCGAAAGTTTCTTCATCAGCGATTTGCCACCTAATTGTTTGAACAATTAAATCATTAAATTGTTCAATAAGGAAACAGGTTCTTTTGCATCTGCGTTTTGGTGGCTTGCCACTTCGATCCATTATTTTGGAAACCGGGGACGAGGATTGGCGGCCGAGTTGCTTATTTGCTGTCCACAAACTTTTAATCAAATTAAGTCGCAGGCAAAGCCGGAAGTGTAGTTGACACAAAGGTGGACATGTGGGTGGGAATTAACAAACTTTCGCCTGTCAGCTGGCGACAAGTGGCGCTGTGGGCAGTCCCCGAAAGCCGCACAAATGCTCAATTAATAGAAGTTTGTCGTCTTAATGAAACGGCGGATGGGGCTGGCATGGCATGGAATGCGCTCAGGATGAAGGACAATGACCGAGATCTGGCGGCTTAGACCAGAGACAGAGCCTCTAGTTTTGGACCCCATCCCATCCCATTGCTTTTGGCTAATTGAATCAAAGCAATGTTGTCCCGGGCACACGCGTGGCTCTAATTGCGAAATTGGAAAGCATACTTTTGGGCGTGCCAGCGGCTGTCAAAGACATTCGATATGGCCTCACTTTCCTCCTATACCCGTCTCATTCTTTCTGACTCCACCCTCATTATTTTGCCGCCCCTTCCTGCCCCATTCGTGGTCCTTGTAAAGTGGACAGACAGCAAAACCCTTTGCCCCCTTTTAAGTGCTGAACGGTAAAAACAATTAATATTATGACCTGCAGGCACATTATCTACCAAGCGCTTTCTGCCAGTCCCCCACGAATCCTCTCGTCCTTTTAGCCTGTGCCTGTGTTAATGTGTTTGTGTGTGTTTGCCTATCGCCTGTCGCTGACATCCTGGCGAAGAGCGAAAAAGAAGAAACGGTGAGCCACGACTGAAAAGGGGGAGGAAAGGGTGACGAAAGAGATTTGCAGGCTTGCCTTTTAAATGTTGGCTATGTCCTGCCGCTTTCCTGTTATCCTGGCCGTTGTTGTTGCTTTAGCTGCTCCGGCTTCTGCTGCTGTTTGTTGGTTTAGAATCTCCTTAATTATGCACCTGTTTACTTAACACTAAAATGCGCTTAAAGGGTTTCTGGGGAAATAGACTGGAAATAAGGATCGGATAAATAGTTGAGCACCTGCTGGGCTTGTTGCTTGTTGCCATAATACCATTCAAGTTTTTGTTTTTTGAAAGCTTTAATAAAATGGGATCAAGGTAAGTAGTAGATAAAGTATTATGGGTTAGGATTAAAGTATTTTCTTCGGAATTATTATTAAAATCACTTTACTATTCCGCTATTCTCTACATCCTTTTCTATCCATAACTCTTTCTGAATAAGAAACAATGTTGACAATGTTCTCCATGATGTGCATTCAAATTCTATTAAGCTCACACCTTTCCAACAATCACTCAAACGAAGATTCACCAACAAACTTGAATTGTTTGAGTGCCCGGGGCAGTAGTTCACATTTCAAGGAACACTGCAGCTTCACTTGCAGAATTTCCATACTGGCAGACGCAAATAATTGCATTTCTAGCCAGGATCTCAGCTGCCAAGGCTCCTCTTGCAACGCAATTTCGTTAACAACTTTTCCGGGGAAACTTTCGGGGACTTTCGGGCTTAAAAGGCCACCATAGTCAAGCGGGGACTAAGACAATAGCGGGGTATGGCCATATGATATCAATTAAAAATTTGTCTAATTAAATTGGAAACTTGTACGGGAAGTAATGACGCCCTTGGCCAGCATAGCCACTTGAACTCTGAACCCTGTAATAGAGATGCTAGCATGGCGGACCAGGACCAGCTTACCCCCAATGCCAAATGTAGCTCAACCTTGCAGTGATTGCCAATTTGTAGTACATTTTCAGACAGCCACGCCTCTCAAATGTCAATAAAGGCTGAGAAATATTTGACTACCATCGAGTGGCACTCTTGAGGTTGTAAGAACCTCTTTCAAAACTATTCGAAGGGAAGCAAAAAAATGAAGACAAGTTCAGGCACCAAAAAAAAAAAAAACAGTTTTTTAAACTATAATATTAAAATATCTTAAATTACCACATGATTTCTAGGATTCATTGAAGACCAGATTAGTATCTTTATTAACTAATAAAACGACAGAATTTTGGTAAGAAGGCGTATTTTCTTTCAGTGACTTCAGTGACGGCACAATGGATCTCAACCTAATTGCTCACTGGACTTTTTGGGTGCCAGATGGAGCGCACCCGAAGGCAAAAGCCACAGTCCATCCAGACACTCTGCTGGAAGAAGCTGTTGATTTTTACTAGCAAATGAACACACACTCCCATATTAAAAGTGGCTAAATGGTAGTAGCCATTGTTGCTGGCAGTGGTGTTCTCCCAGTGGAGGGACTTCGAGTAAAATTCGAATAGCTTTTGGAGGCCCCATGGGTTAGGGGGCATATGGGTAGTCAAGTCGAGTGATTGTCGGTTTGTTCCTAATGAAGTTATTGTCAAAACTGCAAAAAGGATTCTCGTTGCGGCTCCAGAACAAACGGTGTGTGTTTTTGTAAGAGACAAAAGCTATGGTTCAAGAGAGCTCCAAGAGTCTTGTGAGTTCGGAGTTTTAGTATTGAAGTATAAAAGGCAATACCCAATTCCAACAAATAATACATTGAAAATTTTGATATACCAAGTAATTTAATTATGCAGCCAATGTGTTGATAATCTATGAATATAATTCATAATCAATTTCAGATGTTTATTAGTGGAAGGTCTGTTAAAATTCCAAACTAACTACTCCATAATAAGCCATAGGTATCCGTGCCTAATCCAGACTAAATTCCCTGGCATTCAACTACACTTGCTCCTTCACCAGAAACAATTCCAATTGATGCTCGCCACACATTTTGACAGACAACCGTCTATCAGCAAACATTTCCACCAGTTCATCCTCCTCTCCAACTATTTCCACAACCCTTCCCCTGATATCCAAGCTGATTGCATTAAATCGCAAATCGAAATCGTCTCATGTTTTATGGATCAAATGTTACTGTGAACCATGAATACTCCTGTGCTGTGGCGTCCTCGTCCTAACTGCCGATTTGAACGGACGTGAATCGAGAATTTTGCATAAATATTCCCCAATGTGGAGACGATGATGACGAGTTGAGTGTGGGATTTTCGGAGCCTTGTCCAGGGGCTAAACACACATTTTCCACAACAATTGGCGATGTTGTCGATGGATGTTGCTGCTGTGGCTGCGGCTGCTTCTGCTTCTGCTGCTGATGTCGTTGACGTAGTTGCTGTGATTTTCATATTTGCGTGCAAACAGCAATTGTTACAGGCCATCCACTCCCTGGGCGATCCTGAATGGAATCGGTTTTCTGTACTGCAAAGACAATAGGCGGCAACTGCAACAGCAACAGCAACATCAATGGCAATGGCAACGGCAGCGACAACTTCGACGGCGGCAACATCCTCGATTCTAAGCTGTCTCACGGGGCGTAAAAGCCAAACAACGTTGACGAGCAAACTTCGCTGGCAGTAAACGAACTTTGGCATTGCCTTTGCTTTTGATTTCCCAGCTAGCTGGCAAAATGGAACTAGGAAACAGGCACCAAAAAGACAACTCCTTTAGACCCGGACCCGGAGACTGACCGAAGACAGGTCCCAGGAGGAGCAGAAGAACATACACACTAACTGAAATATGCAAATGTCTTGCCTCCTGTTCCGCCCTCCTGTTCTGGCCAATCTAACAACCATATTTGGCCACTCCGCTTGACAGACAACAAAAAGCCCCCGGTCCTAGTCCCCAATTTCCACTATTCACTATCCACTCTCTACTAGCAATCCCACCAGCAACATCAGCAGACATGGCACTTGCCTTAACCCGCAACGCCCCAAACATTTTGGTAGCCACTGGATCGGGAAGTATCCCCTTTGACTTTGCAAGCTTGTTGTAAGGTTTTTTGTCGGGTTTCTTTTTGGTTCTGTGTGGTATCTTCGCTACATTACAAGCTTGGTAACTTTATTTTATATGTGATATATATTTTTTACTTATAAGACTTACTTGAGATTATTATGGACTAAATTATATACAAAAAAAGAAGTTTGGGAGGGAAGAAGACAATGCAAGTTAGTATGAAAATGTAGAGTATTTAGAAAGCAATGATTTCATTTTCTTTTTAAGACTTTAGTTCCCTTTTTTAACTGAGAAATTTTCTGCGGTATGAGATTTCTGGTTTTGCATACGAGACTGTTTGTGTGGCTGTGTCGGGACCCCCATAAAAATGTTGTGTGCGTGTTTGTGAGTCCGGTGTGAGTGCCTAACTTGATTTACTACTCAAAACCCACAACTCCATTTAGTCTGTCAATATGTCGATTTGCCCCGCCTTGTTGTCCACCTCCTTCATTCTTCTTGCCAGCCAGCTCCACCTTCCCTCCCAGCACCTCCTCCTCCCTACGGACTTTGTATTTTTTTGTTCTTGGACGTTTTTTTTTTCCACTCACTGCCAATCGCATGGAAAATGCGCGTTTTGGTTGCAAACATGCCAGCAAGAACAACAAGTTGCTACAACTACCGCAGCAACACTTCCAACAAAAACAATACAAAGACTAACTTTTGCTTTTCGTTGATGACTCCTGTTACTGTTATTGTTGCTGGGTTTTGCTACTCGTACACTGTGGACAATTCTCTTCTTAAATATATAAAAATATGGAAAAGCTTTCAGATTTCTTACCATACATACATACAAACTACTATCTTTTTCAATTTTCTAAGACTTATCTTTGCATAAATATTTCCAAGTGCACTTGTTATTGTTTTAGCCTTCTACTAGTTCGTCCATAATTGACTAGCTGTGGAATTCCTGTATTTGGGTTTGTCTCTTCCAGCTGCTCTTTTCTCCTTCACATGTTATTTTTTCCATCGTTTTTAGCCTTTTTTTAGTCGAGGTTACACTGATGGGCGTGATTTGTGGGCGTAACGGTATTTAGTCTGCGGAAGACAAACCTTCTTTTGTTGTCTAGCCTTTGATTTCTGGTTGCTTTTTTTTTAGGTTGTGGGAAAGGACATTTGGCTAAGCTAATGGCTTCGACCGAAGCCGTGATTCGGGTTGGGGCTTTATGGGGTCATAGCATTTTATCTGAGTGACACCTATCAAAATCGGTGAAATACAAGATTGTTGTACTTCTTCTGTTATTAACGATTAACCATTATTGAAAGTTCGATACCCAATACCTTCGTACATACAATTCCTTCGGCATTACGAAACCCTTCTGACTTCTGAACATGCTTTCGCAATTAAGTTTCGGTTTTTGTTGTCCAAATATTAGCACTTGCATTTTCAATAAATGTCCAGGTCTCTCGACGAAGGCAACAACTCATTGAAGTCGAGTCGGAGCTCATTTGCATGGAAGTCATTCCAGGTTGGCTGGCCAGCAGAATCATTCAATAAGTTTGTCTTCAGGTTTACGTTCAGATGCAGACACAAAGAACTCGCTTCATTTAAGGTAGGGCCAGAGGGTTGGGACAGATCGGGTCGGAAAGAAGATATAGCCTAGGGAATAGATTGGCAGCGGGGAGTGACAACAGTTGAAAGATAAACAACAATGGCACGCACTGATTTGACCGGTTCCGGAGTGAAGGAGTCGGGAGGCAGCAGAAGAGACTTTTGGCCAGGACAGCTGACAACACTTGAGCTTCGATTGGCAAGACGAAGACAGCCTTTCGGGGGACGGCACGCTGCCGGCGAGACTGGGCAATTAGCAGAGAGAAATCCATCCAAAGGTCCGGTTGAAATGAAGCTGAAGCGTTGAATGCCTCACTAAGTGCATGAATAAATAAACCGAAAGACACTTGACGGCACAACTACCTACGCTTCATCCATCCACCCAAACCGCTCACCACTCACTCAACCAGCACCCCATCTCAGGAGCTGGCCAAAACCCCGGCCATGGTCAACACATGTTAACAACTTGATGGACGAAAAGTCAAACTGCCCAAAAGCTTACATTGTAAGCAAACAAAGTGGAGATTGAGGAAAAGATTCCTTCTTTACAGAGAGAAAAATTAAATGTGATTAATATAGCTTTGGAATATTTAGAAAATGCCTAGCGGTTGATATTCTTCAGCTTGAAAATTAAAAGAAAACGCAAACAAGCATTTCGTAAACTATTTCAAATACAAATTAATTCTTTCTCTGCAGTCTGAAGTAAAGTGAACAAAATAATGTCCAGCTGTAGAAGGGACAACCTCAAGCCGCAGAATGAAAAAAGCTTTGCCGGAGACACACGGGTATATGCAAATTGAAAGGCAAATAAAATTATTATTCACATTTTTGGCATGCCCCATGAGCACTAAACTAACAGCTGAGAACAATGGACAACAACATGGTCAGAAAGAGTAGATCGGAGGTGAAAGGAGTGTTCCACGTCCCTTTGGGGACTAACTTGTTGGTGTGACAGAGTAAGGATCCTTTTAAAGTGGGGCTTCATAAAAGTCATAAGTTTTTTTTTTGAGGAAATAAACTGAATGTGTTTGAAATGGGTTGGAAAAGAGAATAAGGGATAAAGGAAGATGGGACTTGTAAGGCATTTTTTATTCAAGATAATGTTCCTTGGTTAATATTTAGCCCCTATACTTGTCATCTCTTCGTCGTCATTATCTCAACTCATTAAGATATTAAAAATTCACTTAGCTCTACACTTAATGGACAATGGCCAGAGGCTGTCCTTAGGGAAGAGGCCCCTGATTTCAACATTTCGACAATTAAAGCTACTGAATAACTAATTGCCTGACTGCACAGGTCAACAATGACAAACAAGAGTCGGCTTCAGTCGAGATAAGTGCAACATTTGTCTGTGCAAAGTTGAAAAGCAACAATTTACCTTATGTATAAATTAAATAATAAAATTTGGCTAATTGCCAACTACCGAACGAGTAAGTCAGAAGGATCATGGGCTAAAGTTGAGATTTTAATTCAATTTTTAATGCCTAAGGCTTTGGCAGCATAAATAAATAAGGCAATCACCCAAGCGCACAAATAAACATCTTCTCTCTATATGCAGCTACTAGAACATGTGTATTTGTAATCTTATCGGAAATCTTGGCAGAAAGGCAAATGCCAATATTTGTCTGGCCCCAGTTGGCCAATGATTGAATGAATGACTGAGCAACTGAGCAAGTGAGAGAGTAAGCGAATGAGCAAGTAGCTGACTGAGTTGTTCACTTAACTTTTTGCCCTGGCCAAGGCAGGATTTTCAATTAAAATTGATTTTATGCAAATTTTCAATTAGACCAAAACATACACATTCCGGAGACGAGCAGGGCAAAGGCACAAGAAGGACAGTCGACAAACAAGCAAACAAAACTGTTGTCATGGTTCTCTGCAAGGACCTCCAGTAAATCCTTATCATAGCCATTCATTTCGAAGTTTTGCAAACCACTTGAGATAAATAGACTTTAAGTTGCATTTAAGTTCTTTTTTCATTTTTTCCCCTTTGGCAATGTATGCGTCTGCCGTTTTTGTCTGTGAATGCTGATTACGTAATTGCATTTTAGACGTCGCAAAATTTTCGTACAACATTTTGGCGTTTACTTCATTTGCAGCGCCTTTCAGCTTCAATTAGAGCAACGACATGGGGTCTGTCTGTGTATGTTAACTGGATGGAGGGTGTATGTCTCTGTGTGTTAGGGGGGTGTGTTAAATGTTTTCCAGCATTCACTAATTGCATTAAAAAAGAAGTTCGCACTCTCCCCCCTCGATTCACATCGTTGTCTGGCGCTTTCGCCAAATTATACAAAATAGAACAGACAACAAGGCATGAAGCAGGGGCGGAGATTAAGGGGCAATGAGAGTGGGTGGTGTGCCGCCTGGACACGCCTTTAGACGGATAAGCTTTTCCTTTGCCTGTCTTTGTCCGTTTAAGTTGCAATTTGGTTGCGTGTCACTTGGAAATGCTTTCAGACTTTGTAAGCCAGCGAATGATATATACGGCGGACAGGATCTATCAGGATCCGCTCATGGCCATAAACTCGATAAAGCTCTTACATATCAAACTCATGGTAATTAGTATCATAAATAAATGTTGGTGTTCAAAAAGCAAGTATTTTCGGTAGCAACAAGCAAGTAAATCATTCATATTTAAACACAAAAATGTCCTTCAACCGTCAGGGTCCAGCATAATAATAGACATGGAAAAATGGTGCATTGGAACAGACATATTTCGATTATTTCTTAACCGATTTAGAAAAGATGTACCTTTTACGAATCAGGGTTTAAACAAGCTCCGACTTGAATAAAAATATTTTGAAAATCGAGACATAAAATTTTTGTCGATTTTGGCAAAAAACCCTTTCAAAATTTTTAAAAATCGACCTAATTTTTTTTGTTTAGTTTTTCAGTTTCTTTGATGCAGATCGAAGCTGACTCAAGACCTGATTTATGAATGGTACTTCGTTTTGAAATCGGTTTCAAATCAAATGAAATACCCGCTATCAAATGGTTGAAAAAGTGAGCTTTTGAGAAATATCCATTTTCCGTGTTTTACAATTCAAAAACAATTCAATTTATCTATCAAAAGGGCCAGTACTTGGTGTGATCACCTCCAATCGGCAAAACTTATACCTGTCCGAATTTGTATCTTCGAGTACTATCTGGTTATTATATATCTACCAAGCGTATTCCTTAAAACCCTAAGTTGGGGGGCGAGTAAAAGACAAATGGGCGTATAGGCGATGTTTCAAACCATTTTATAAAGTTTACCTTTGATTAAATAAAAGTCTTTGATTACAATGGACAGAAAATGAAGTCCCGATTCTTATATGGTGTCTTGGTGCGAAATCGGATACAAAATGGCAAAAATATCATTAAATACTTCAGCAAAAGGCTGAGAAAATGAGTTTTTGGCAAATGTCCACTTCCCGCATTTTGAAAATCTAAAATTTCTACTTTTAGAACAGTTTTTTTAAAATATTTGATCAAATTCGCAACCGATTTTGAAACGAAATGCCATTTTGGAATAAGGACTTCAATCTCCTTTAATCTGCATCCAAAGATCCAAAGAATAGAACAAAAAATTTTTAGTCGATTTTTCAAAAATCATGATGGTACCCCTTTCAAAATTTTGAAAAATCGGGTCAATTTTTTTTGTTTAGTTTTTCGGGTTTTTTAATGCAGATCGAAGCAGACTGAAACCCTGATTCATGAATGGTATTTCGTTTCCAAATCGGTTGGAAATTGAATAAAATATAAGCTATGAAATGGTTGAAAAAGTGCGCTTTTGTGAAACATCAACTTTCCGTATTTGAGAATTCAAAAACAATTCAATTTGTCTATCAAGAGCTATAACTTGGTTTTTTTACGTCCAATCAGCAAACGGTATACCTTCCCGCGTTTGTATTTTTGAGTACTATCTATTTATAGTATATTTATCAATCATATTCCCTAAAAACTTAAGTTATAGGGATCGAAAAGGGCATATGAGCGCATAGGCAATGTTTGAATCGATTTTATGAAGTTTACACTTCGATTAAATAGAAATCTTTGATTATAATTAACAGAAAATGAAGTCCCGATTCTTAAATGGTGTCTTGGTGTGAAATCGGATACAAAATGGCAAAAATATCATTAAAAACTTCAGCAAAAGGCTGAGAAAATGAGTTTTTGGCAAATGTCCACTTTCCGCATTTTGAAAATCTAAAATTTCTACTTTTAGAACAGTTTTATTTGAATATCTGAGCTAATTTGCAACCGATTTTGAAACAAAATGCCATTTTGGAATAAGGACTTCAATCTCCTTTAATCTGCATCCAAAGATCCAAAGAATAGAACAAAAAATTTTTTGTCGATTTTTCAAAAATCATGATGGTACCCCTTTCAAAATTTTGCAAAATCGGGTCAATTTTTTTTGTTTAGTTTTTCGGGTTTTTTAATGCAGATCAAAGCAGACTGAAACCCTGATTCATGAATGGTATTTCTTTTCCAAATCGGTTGGAAATTGAATAAAATATAAGCTATGAAATGGTTGAAAAAGTGCGCTTTTGAGAAACATCAACTTTCCGTATTTGAGAATTTAAAAACAATTCAATTTGTCTATCAAGAGCTATAACTTGGTTTTTTTACGTCCAATCAGCAAACGGTATACCTTCCCGCGTTTGTATTTTTGAGTACTATCTATTTATAGTATATTTATCAATCATATTCCCTAAAAACTTAAGTTATAGGGATCGAAAAGGGCATATGAGCGCATAGGCAATGTTTGAATCGATTTTATGAAGTTTACACTTCGATTAAATAGAAATCTTTGATTATAATGGACAGAAAATGAAGTCCCGATTCTTAAATGGGGTCTTGGTGCGAAATCGGATACAAAATGGCAAAAATATCATTAAAAACTTCAGCAAAAGGCTGAGAAAATGAGTTTTTGGCAAATGTCCACTTCCCGCATTTTGAAAATCTAAAATTTCTACTTTTAGAACAGTTTTATTTGAATATCTGAGCTAATTTGCAACCGATTTTGAAACGAAATGCCATTTTGGAATAAGGACTTCAATCTCCTTTAATCTGCATCCAAAGATCCAAAGAATAGAACAAAAAATTTTTTGTCGATTTTTCAAAAATCATGATGGTACCCCTTTCAAAATTTTGAAAAATCGGGTCAATTTTTTTGTTTAGTTTTTCGGGTTTTTTAATGCAGATCGAAGCAGACTGAAACCCTGATTCATGAATGGTATTTCGTTTCCAAATCGGTTGGAAATTGAATAAAATATAAGCTATGAAATGGTTGAAAAAGTGTGCTTTTGAGAAACATCAACTTTCCGTATTTGAGAATTTAAAAACAATTCAATTTGTCTATCAAGAGCTATAGCTTGGTTTTTTTACGTCCAATCAGCAAACGGTATACCTTCCCGCGTTTGTATTTTTGAGTACTATCTATTTATAGTATATTTATCAATCATATTCCCTAAAAACTTAAGTTATAGGGATCGAAAAGGGCATATGAGCGCATAGGCAATGTTTGAATCGATTTTATGAAGTTTACACTTCGATTAAATAGAAATCTTTGATTATAATGGACAGAAAATGAAGTCCCGATTCTTAAATGGTGTCTTGGTGCGAAATCGGATACAAAATGGCAAAAATATCATTAAAAACTTCAGCAAAAGGCTGAGAAAATGAGTTTTTGGCAAATGTCCACTTTCCGCATTTTGAAAATCTAAAATTTCTACTTTTAGAACAGTTTTATTTGAATATCTGAGCTAATTTGCAACCGATTTTGAAACGAAATGCCATTTTGGAATAAGGACTTCAATCTCCTTTAATCTGCATCCAAAGATCCAAAGAATAGAACAAAAAATTTTTTGTCGATTTTTCAAAAATCATTATGGTACCCCTTTCAAAATTTTGCAAAATCGGGTCAATTTTTTTTGTTTAGTTTTTCGGGTTTTTTAATGCAGATCAAAGCAGACTGAAACCCTGATTCATGAATGGTATTTCTTTTCCAAATCGGTTGGAAATTGAATAAAATATAAGCTATGAAATGGTTGAAAAAGTGCGCTTTTGAGAAACATCAACTTTCCGTATTTGAGAATTTAAAAACAATTCAATTTGTCTATCAAGAGCTATAACTTGGTTTTTTTACGTCCAATCAGCAAACGGTATACCTTCCCGCGTTTGTATTTTTGAGTACTATCTATTTATAGTATATTTATCAATCATATTCCCTAAAAACTTAAGTTATAGGGATCGAAAAGGGCATATGACCGCATAGGCAATGTTTGAATAGATTTTATGAAGTTTACACTTCGATTAAATAGAAATCTTTGATTATAATGAACAGAAAATGAAGTCCCGATTTTTAAATGGTGTCTTGGTGCGAAATCGAATACAAAATGGCAAAAATATCATTAAATACTTCAGCAGAAGGCTGAGAAAATGAGTTTTTGGCAAATGTCCACTTCCCGCATTTTGAAAATCTAAAATTTCTACTTTTAGAACAGTTTTATTTGAATATCTGAGCTAATTTGCAACCGATTTTGAAACGAAATGCCATTTTGGAATAAGGACTTCAATCTCCTTTAATCTGCATCCAAAGATCCAAAGAATAGAACAAAAAATTTTTTGTCGATTTTTCAAAAATCATTATGGTACCCCTTTCAAAATTTTGCAAAATCGGGTCAATTTTTTTTGTTTAGTTTTTCGGGTTTTTTAATGCAGATCAAAGCAGACTGAAACCCTGATTCATGAATGGTATTTCTTTTCCAAATCGGTTGGAAATTGAATAAAATATAAGCTATGAAATGGTTGAAAAAGTGCGCTTTTGAGAAACATCAACTTTCCGTATTTGAGAATTTAAAAACAATTCAATTTGTCTATCAAGAGCTATAACTTGGTTTTTTTACGTCCAATCAGCAAACGGTATACCTTCCCGCGTTTGTATTTTTGAGTACTATCTATTTATAGTATATTTATCAATCATATTCCCTAAAAACTTAAGTTATAGGGATCGAAAAGGGCATATGAGCGCATAGGCAAGGTTTGAATAGATTTTATGAAGTTTACACTTCGATTAAATAGAAATCTTTGATTATAATGAACAGAAAATGAAGTCCCGATTTTTAAATGGTGTCTTGGTGCGAAATCGAATACAAAATGGCAAAAATATCATTAAATACTTCAGCAGAAGGCTGAGAAAATGAGTTTTTGGCAAATGTCCACTTCCCGCATTTTGAAAATCTAAAATTTCTACTTTTAGAACAGTTTTATTTGAATATCTGAGCTAATTTGCAACCGATTTTGAAACGAAATGCCATTTTGGAATAAGGACTTCAATCTCCTTTAATCTGCATCCAAAGATCCAAAGAATAGAACAAAAAATTTTTTGTCGATTTTTCAAAAATCATGATGGTACCCCTTTCAAAATTTTGAAAAATCGGGTCAATTTTTTTTGTTTAGTTTTTCGGGTTTTTTAATGCAGATCGAAGCAGACTGAAACCCTGATTCATGAATGGTATTTCGTTTCCAAATCGGTTGGAAATTGAATAAAATATAAGCTATGAAATGGTTGAAAAAGTGTGCTTTTGAGAAACATCAACTTTCCGTATTTGAGAATTTAAAAACAATTCAATTTGTCTATCAAGAGCTATAACTTGGTTTTTTTACGTCCAATCAGCAAACGGTATACCTTCCCGCGTTTGTATTTTTGAGTACTATCTATTTATAGTATATTTATCAATCATATTCCCTAAAAACTTAAGTTATAGGGATCGAAAAGGGCATATGAGCGCATAGGCAATGTTTGAATCGATTTTATGAAGTTTACACTTCGATTAAATAGAAATCTTTGATTATAATTAACAGAAAATGAAGTCCCGATTCTTAAATGGTGTCTTGGTGTGAAATCGGATACAAAATGGCAAAAATATCATTAAAAACTTCAGCAAAAGGCTGAGAAAATGAGTTTTTGGCAAATGTCCACTTTCCGCATTTTGAAAATCTAAAATTTCTACTTTTAGAACAGTTTTATTTGAATATCTGAGCTAATTTGCAACCGATTTTGAAACAAAATGCCATTTTGGAATAAGGACTTCAATCTCCTTTAATCTGCATCCAAAGATCCAAAGAATAGAACAAAAAATTTTTTGTCGATTTTTCAAAAATCATGATGGTACCCCTTTCAAAATTTTGCAAAATCGGGTCAATTTTTTTTGTTTAGTTTTTCGGGTTTTTTAATGCAGATCAAAGCAGACTGAAACCCTGATTCATGAATGGTATTTCTTTTCCAAATCGGTTGGAAATTGAATAAAATATAAGCTATGAAATGGTTGAAAAAGTGCGCTTTCGAGAAACATCAACTTTCCGTATTTGAGAATTTAAAAACAATTCAATTTGTCTATCAAGAGCTATAACTTGGTTTTTTTACGTCCAATCAGCAAACGGTATACCTTCCCGCGTTTGTATTTTTGAGTACTATCTATTTATAGTATATTTATCAATCATATTCCCTAAAAACTTAAGTTATAGGGATCGAAAAGGGCATATGAGCGCATAGGCAATGTTTGAATCGATTTTATGAAGTTTACACTTCGATTAAATAGAAATCTTTGATTATAATGGACAGAAAATGAAGTCCCGATTCTTAAATGGTGTCTTGGTGCGAAATCGGATACAAAATGGCAAAAATATCATTAAAAACTTCAGCAAAAGGCTGAGAAAATGAGTTTTTGGCAAATGTCCACTTTCCGCATTTTGAAAATCTAAAATTTCTACTTTTAGAACAGTTTTATTTGAATATCTGAGCTAATTTGCAACCGATTTTGAAACGAAATGCCATTTTGGAATAAGGACTTCAATCTCCTTTAATCTGCATCCAAAGATCCAAAGAATAGAACAAAAAATTTTTTGTCGATTTTTCAAAAATCATTATGGTACCCCTTTCAAAATTTTGCAAAATCGGGTCAATTTTTTTTGTTTAGTTTTTCGGGTTTTTTAATGCAGATCAAAGCAGACTGAAACCCTGATTCATGAATGGTATTTCTTTTCCAAATCGGTTGGAAATTGAATAAAATATAAGCTATGAAATGGTTGAAAAAGTGCGCTTTTGAGAAACATCAACTTTCCGTATTTGAGAATTTAAAAACAATTCAATTTGTCTATCAAGAGCTATAACTTGGTTTTTTTACGTCCAATCAGCAAACGGTATACCTTCCCGCGTTTGTATTTTTGAGTACTATCTATTTATAGTATATTTATCAATCATATTCCCTAAAAACTTAAGTTATAGGGATCGAAAAGGGCATATGAGCGCATAGGCAATGTTTGAATAGATTTTATGAAGTTTACACTTCGATTAAATAGAAATCTTTGATTATAATGAACAGAAAATGAAGTCCCGATTTTTAAATGGTGTCTTGGTGCGAAATCGAATACAAAATGGCAAAAATATCATTAAATACTTCAGCAGAAGGCTGAGAAAATGAGTTTTTGGCAAATGTCCACTTCCCGCATTTTGAAAATCTAAAATTTCTACTTTTAGAACAGTTTTATTTGAATATCTGAGCTAATTTGCAACCGATTTTGAAACGAAATGCCATTTTGGAATAAGGACTTCAATCTCCTTTAATCTGCATCCAAAGATCCAAAGAATAGAACAAAAAATTTTTTGTCGATTTTTCAAAAATCATTATGGTACCCCTTTCAAAATTTTGCAAAATCGGGTCAATTTTTTTTGTTTAGTTTTTCGGGTTTTTTAATGCAGATCAAAGCAGACTGAAACCCTGATTCATGAATGGTATTTCTTTTCCAAATCGGTTGGAAATTGAATAAAATATAAGCTATGAAATGGTTGAAAAAGTGCGCTTTTGAGAAACATCAACTTTCCGTATTTGAGAATTTAAAAACAATTCAATTTGTCTATCAAGAGCTATAACTTGGTTTTTTTACGTCCAATCAGCAAACGGTATACCTTCCCGCGTTTGTATTTTTGAGTACTATCTATTTATAGTATATTTATCAATCATATTCCCTAAAAACTTAAGTTATAGGGATCGAAAAGGGCATATGAGCGCATAGGCAAGGTTTGAATAGATTTTATGAAGTTTACACTTCGATTAAATAGAAATCTTTGATTATAATGAACAGAAAATGAAGTCCCGATTTTTAAATGGTGTCTTGGTGCGAAATCGAATACAAAATGGCAAAAATATCATTAAATACTTCAGCAGAAGGCTGAGAAAATGAGTTTTTGGCAAATGTCCACTTCCCGCATTTTGAAAATCTAAAATTTCTACTTTTAGAACAGTTTTATTTGAATATCTGAGCTAATTTGCAACCGATTTTGAAACGAAATGCCATTTTGGAATAAGGACTTCAATCTCCTTTAATCTGCATCCAAAGATCCAAAGAATAGAACAAAAAATTTTTTGTCGATTTTTCAAAAATCATGATGGTACCCCTTTCAAAATTTTGCAAAATCGGGTCAATTTTTTTGTTTAGTTTTTCGGGTTTTTTAATGCAGATCAAAGCAGACTGAAACCCTGATTCATGAATGGTATTTCTTTTCCAAATCGGTTGGAAATTGAATAAAATATAAGCTATGAAATGGTTGAAAAAGTGCGCTTTTGAGAAACATCAACTTTCCGTATTTGAGAATTTAAAAACAATTCAATTTGTCTATCAAGAGCTATAACTTGGTTTTTTTACGTCCAATCAGCAAACGGTATACCTTCCCGCGTTTGTATTTTTGAGTACTATCTATTTATAGTATATTTATCAATCATATTCCCTAAAAACTTAAGTTATAGGGATCGAAAAGGGCATATGAGCGCATAGGCAATGTTTGAATAGATTTTATGAAGTTTACACTTCGATTAAATAGAAATCTTTGATTATAATGAACAGAAAATGAAGTCCCGATTTTTAAATGGTGTCTTGGTGCGAAATCGAATACAAAATGGCAAAAATATCATTAAATACTTCAGCAGAAGGCTGAGAAAATGAGTTTTTGGCAAATGTCCACTTCCCGCATTTTGAAAATCTAAAATTTCTACTTTTAGAACAGTTTTATTTGAATATCTGAGCTAATTTGCAACCGATTTTGAAACGAAATGCCATTTTGGAATAAGGACTTCAATCTCCTTTAATCTGCATCCAAAGATCCAAAGAATAGAACAAAAAATTTTTTGTCGATTTTTCAAAAATCATTATGGTACCCCTTTCAAAATTTTGCAAAATCGGGTCAATTTTTTTTGTTTAGTTTTTCGGGTTTTTTAATGCAGATCAAAGCAGACTGAAACCCTGATTCATGAATGGTATTTCTTTTCCAAATCGGTTGGAAATTGAATAAAATATAAGCTATGAAATGGTTGAAAAAGTGCGCTTTTGAGAAACATCAACTTTCCGTATTTGAGAATTTAAAAACAATTCAATTTGTCTATCAAGAGCTATAACTTGGTTTTTTTACGTCCAATCAGCAAACGGTATACCTTCCCGCGTTTGTATTTTTGAGTACTATCTATTTATAGTATATTTATCAATCATATTCCCTAAAAACTTAAGTTATAGGGATCGAAAAGGGCATATGAGCGCATAGGCAAGGTTTGAATAGATTTTATGAAGTTTACACTTCGATTAAATAGAAATCTTTGATTATAATGAACAGAAAATGAAGTCCCGATTTTTAAATGGTGTCTTGGTGCGAAATCGAATACAAAATGGCAAAAATATCATTAAATACTTCAGCAGAAGGCTGAGAAAATGAGTTTTTGGCAAATGTCCACTTCCCGCATTTTGAAAATCTAAAATTTCTACTTTTAGAACAGTTTTATTTGAATATCTGAGCTAATTTGCAACCGATTTTGAAACGAAATGCCATTTTGGAATAAGGACTTCAATCTCCTTTAATCTGCATCCAAAGATCCAAAGAATAGAACAAAAAATTTTTTGTCGATTTTTCAAAAATCATGATGGTACCCCTTTCAAAATTTTGAAAAATCGGGTCAATTTTTTTTGTTTAGTTTTTCGGGTTTTTTAATGCAGATCGAAGCAGACTGAAACCCTGATTCATGAATGGTATTTCGTTTCCAAATCGGTTGGAAATTGAATAAAATATAAGCTATGAAATGGTTGAAAAAGTGTGCTTTTGAGAAACATCAACTTTCCGTATTTGAGAATTTAAAAACAATTCAATTTGTCTATCAAGAGCTATAACTTGGTTTTTTTTACGTCCAATCAGCAAACGGTATACCTTCCCGCGTTTGTATTTTTGAGTACTATCTATTTATAGTATATTTATCAATCATATTCCCTAAAAACTTAAGTTATAGGGATCGAAAAGGGCATATGAGCGCATAGGCACTGTTTGAATCGATTTTATGAAGTTTACACTTCGATTAAATAGAAATCTTTGATTATAATGGACAGAAAATGAAGTCCCGATTCTTAAATGGTGTCTTGGTGCGAAATCGAATACAAAATGACAAAAATATCATTAAATACTTCAGCAGAAGGCTGAGAAAATGAGTTTTTGGCAAATGTCCACTTCCCGCATTTTGAAAATCTAAAATTTCTACTTTTAGAACAGTTTTATTTGAATATCTGAGCTAATTTGCAACCGATTTTGAAACGAAATGCCATTTTGGAAAAAGGACTTCAATCTCCTTTAATCTGCATCCAAAGATCCAAAGAATAGAACAAAAAATTTTTTGTCGATTTTTCAAAAATCATGATGGTACCCCTTTCAAAATTTTGCAAAATCGGGTCAATTTTTTTTTGTTTAGTTTTTCGGGTTTTTTAATGCAGATCAAAGCAGACTGAAACCCTGATTCATGAATGGTATTTCTTTTCCAAATCGGTTGGAAATTGAATAAAATATAAGCTATGAAATGGTTGAAAAAGTGCGCTTTCGAGAAACATCAACTTTCCGTATTTGAGAATTTAAAAACAATTCAATTTGTCTATCAAGAGCTATAACTTGGTTTTTTTACGTCCAATCAGCAAACGGTATACCTTCCCGCGTTTGTATTTTTGAGTACTATCTATTTATAGTATATTTATCAATCATATTCCCTAAAAACTTAAGTTATAGGGATCGAAAAGGGCATATGAGCGCATAGGCAATGTTTGAATCGATTTTATGAAGTTTACACTTCGATTAAATAGAAATCTTTGATTATAATGGACAGAAAATGAAGTCCCGATTCTTAAATGGTGTCTTGGTGCGAAATCGAATACAAAATGACAAAAATATCAATTAATACTTCAGCAAAAGGCTGAGAAAATGAGTTTTTGGCAAATGTCCACTTCCCGCATTTTGAAAATCTAAAATTTCTACTTTTAGAACAGTTTTATTTGAATATCTGAGCTAATTTGCAACCGATTTTGAAACGAAATGCCATTTTGGAAAAAGGACTTCAATCTCCTTTAATCTGCATCCAAAGATCCAAAGAATAGAACAAAAAATTTTTTGTCGATTTTTCAAAAATCATGATGGTACCCCTTTCAAAATTTTGAAAAATCGGGTCAATTTTTTTTGTTTAGTTTTTCGGGTTTTTTAATGCAGATCGAAGCAGACTGAAACCCTGATTCATGAATGGTATTTCGTTTCCAAATCGGTTGGAAATTGAATAAAATATAAGCTATGAAATGGTTGAAAAAGTGCGCTTTTGAGAAACATCAACTTTCCGTATTTGAGAATTTAAAAACAATTCAATTTGTCTATCAAGAGCTATAACTTGGTTTTTTTACGTCTAATCAGCAAACGGTATACCTTCCCGCGTTTGTATTTTTGAGTACTATCTATTTATAGTATATTTATCAATCATATTCCCTAAAAACTTAAGTTATAGGGATCGAAAAGGGCATATGAGCGCATAGGCAATGTTTGAATCGATTTTATGAAGTTTACACTTCGATTAAATAGAAATCTTTGATTATAATGGACAGAAAATGAAGTCCCGATTCTTAAATGTTGTCTTGGTGCGAAATCGGATACAAAATGGCAAAAATATCATTAAAAACTTCAGCAAAAGGCTGAGAAAATGAGTTTTTGGCAAATGTCCACTTTCCGCATTTTGAAAATCTAAAATTTCTATTTTTAGAACAGTTTTATTTGAATATCTGAGCTAATTTGCAACCGATTTTGAAACAAAATGCCATTTTGGAATAAGGACTTCAATCTCCTTTAATCTGCATCCAAAGATCCAAAGAATAGAACAAAAAATTTTTTGTCGATTTTTCAAAAATCATGATGGTACCCCTTTCAAAATTTTGAAAAATCGGGTCAATTTTTTTGTTTGGTTTTTCGGGTTTTTTAATGCAGATCGAAGCAGACTGAAACCCTGATTCATGAATGGTATTTCGTTTCCAAATCGGTTGGAAATTGAATAAAATATAAGCTATGAAATGGTTGAAAAAGTGTGCTTTTGAGAAACATCAACTTTCCGTATTTGAGAATTTAAAAACAATTCAATTTGTCTATCAAGAGCTATAACTTGGTTTTTTTACGTCCAATCAGCAAACGGTATACCTTCCCGCGTTTGTATTTTTGAGTACTATCTATTTATAGTATATTTATCAATCATATTCCCTAAAAACTTAAGTTATAGGGATCGAAAAGGGCATATGAGCGCATAGGCACTGTTTGAATCGATTTTATGAAGTTTACACTTCGATTAAATAGAAATCTTTGATTATAATGGACAGAAAATGAAGTCCCGATTCTTAAATGGTGTCTTGGTGCGAAATCGAATACAAAATGACAAAAATATCATTAAATACTTCAGCAGAAGGCTGAGAAAATGAGTTTTTGGCAAATGTCCACTTCCCGCATTTTGAAAATCTAAAATTTCTACTTTTAGAACAGTTTTATTTGAATATCTGAGCTAATTTGCAACCGATTTTGAAACGAAATGCCATTTTGGAAAAAGGACTTCAATCTCCTTTAATCTGCATCCAAAGATCCAAAGAATAGAACAAAAAATTTTTTGTCGATTTTTCAAAAATCATGATGGTACCCCTTTCAAAATTTTGCAAAATCGGGTCAATTTTTTTTGTTTAGTTTTTCGGGTTTTTTAATGCAGATCAAAGCAGACTGAAACCCTGATTCATGAATGGTATTTCTTTTCCAAATCGGTTGGAAATTGAATAAAATATAAGCTATGAAATGGTTGAAAAAGTGCGCTTTCGAGAAACATCAACTTTCCGTATTTGAGAATTTAAAAACAATTCAATTTGTCTATCAAGAGCTATAACTTGGTTTTTTTACGTCCAATCAGCAAACGGTATACCTTCCCGCGTTTGTATTTTTGAGTACTATCTATTTATAGTATATTTATCAATCATATTCCCTAAAAACTTAAGTTATAGGGATCGAAAAGGGCATATGAGCGCATAGGCAATGTTTGAATCGATTTTATGAAGTTTACACTTCGATTAAATAGAAATCTTTGATTATAATGGACAGAAAATGAAGTCCCGATTCTTAAATGGTGTCTTGGTGCGAAATCGAATACAAAATGACAAAAATATCAATTAATACTTCAGCAAAAGGCTGAGAAAATGAGTTTTTGGCAAATGTCCACTTCCCGCATTTTGAAAATCTAAAATTTCTACTTTTAGAACAGTTTTATTTGAATATCTGAGCTAATTTGCAACCGATTTTGAAACGAAATGCCATTTTGGAAAAAGGACTTCAATCTCCTTTAATCTGCATCCAAAGATCCAAAGAATAGAACAAAAAATTTTTTGTCGATTTTTCAAAAATCATGATGGTACCCCTTTCAAAATTTTGAAAAATCGGGTCAATTTTTTTGTTTAGTTTTTCGGGTTTTTTAATGCAGATCGAAGCAGACTGAAACCCTGATTCATGAATGGTATTTCGTTTCCAAATCGGTTGGAAATTGAATAAAATATAAGCTATGAAATGGTTGAAAAAGTGCGCTTTTGAGAAACATCAACTTTCCGTATTTGAGAATTTAAAAACAATTCAATTTGTCTATCAAGAGCTATAACTTGGTTTTTTTACGTCTAATCAGCAAACGGTATACCTTCCCGCGTTTGTATTTTTGAGTACTATCTATTTATAGTATATTTATCAATCATATTCCCTAAAAACTTAAGTTATAGGGATCGAAAAGGGCATATGAGCGCATAGGCAATGTTTGAATCGATTTTATGAAGTTTACACTTCGATTAAATAGAAATCTTTGATTATAATGGACAGAAAATGAAGTCCCGATTCTTAAATGTTGTCTTGGTGCGAAATCGGATACAAAATGGCAAAAATATCATTAAAAACTTCAGCAAAAGGCTGAGAAAATGAGTTTTTGGCAAATGTCCACTTTCCGCATTTTGAAAATCTAAAATTTCTATTTTTAGAACAGTTTTATTTGAATATCTGAGCTAATTTGCAACCGATTTTGAAACAAAATGCCATTTTGGAATAAGGACTTCAATCTCCTTTAATCTGCATCCAAAGATCCAAAGAATAGAACAAAAAATTTTTTGTCGATTTTTCAAAAATCATGATGGTACCCCTTTCAAAATTTTGAAAAATCGGGTCAATTTTTTTGTTTGGTTTTTCGGGTTTTTTAATGCAGATCGAAGCAGACTGAAACCCTGATTCATGAATGGTATTTCGTTTCCAAATCGGTTGGAAATTGAATAAAATATAAGCTATGAAATGGTTGAAAAAGTGCGCTTTTGAGAAACATCAACTTTCCGTATTTGAGAATTTAAAAACAATTCAATTTGTCTATCAAGAGCTATAACTTGGTTTTTTTACGTTCAATCAGCAAACGGTATACCTTCCCGCGTTTGTATTTTTGAGTACTATCTATTTATAGTATATTTATCAATCATATTCCCTAAAAACTTAAGTTATGGGGATCGAAAAGGGCATATGAGCGCATAGGCAATGTTTGAATCGATTTTATGAAGTTTACACTTCGATTAAATAGAAATCTTTGATTATAATGGACAGAAAATGAAGTCCCGATTCTTAAATGTTGTCTTGGTGCGAAATCGGATACAAAATGGCAAAAATATCATTAAAAACTTCAGCAAAAGGCTGAGAAAATGAGTTTTTGCCAAATGTCCACTTTCCGCATTTTGAAAATCTAAAATTTCTATTTTTAGAACAGTTTTATTTGAATATCTGAGCTAATTTGCAACCGATTTTGAAACGAAATGCCATTTTGGAATAAGGACTTCAATCTCCTTTAATCTGCATCCAAAGATCCAAAGAATAGAACAAAAAATTTTTTGTCGATTTTTCAAAAATCATGATGGTACCCCTTTCAAAATTTTGAAAAATCGGGTCAATTTTTTTTGTTTAGTTTTTCGGGTTTTTTAATGCAGATCGAAGCAGACTGAAACCCTGATTCATGAATGGTATTTCTTTTCCAAATCGGTTGGAAATTGAATAAAATATAAGCTATGAAATGGTTGAAAAAGTGCGCTTTCGAGAAACATCAACTTTCCGTATTTGAGAATTTAAAAACAATTCAATTTGTCTATCAAGAGCTATAACTTGGTTTTTTTACGTCCAATCAGCAAACGGTATACCTTCCCGCGTTTGTATTTTTGAGTACTATCTATTTATAGTATATTTATCAATCATATTCCCTAAAAACTTAAGTTATAGGGATCGAAAAGGGCATATGAGCGCATAGGCAATGTTTGAATCGATTTTATGAAGTTTACACTTCGATTAAATAGAAATCTTTGATTATAATGGACAGAAAATGAAGTCCCGATTCTTAAATGGTGTCTTGGTGCGAAATCGAATACAAAATGACAAAAATATCAATTAATACTTCAGCAAAAGGCTGAGAAAATGAGTTTTTGGCAAATGTCCACTTCCCGCATTTTGAAAATCTAAAATTTCTACTTTTAGAACAGTTTTATTTGAATATCTGAGCTAATTTGCAACCGATTTTGAAACGAAATGCCATTTTGGAAAAAGGACTTCAATCTCCTTTAATCTGCATCCAAAGATCCAAAGAATAGAACAAAAAATTTTTTGTCGATTTTTCAAAAATCATGATGGTACCCCTTTCAAAATTTTGCAAAATCGGGTCATTTTTTTTTGTTTAGTTTTTCGGGTTTTTTAATGCAGATCAAAGCAGACTGAAACCCTGATTCATGAATGGTATTTCGTTTCCAAATCGGTTGGAAATTGAATAAAATATAAGCTATGAAATGGTTGAAAAAGTGCGCTTTTGAGAAACATCAACTTTCCGTATTTGAGAATTTAAAAACAATTCAATTTGTCTATCAAGAGCTATAACTTGGTTTTTTTACGTTCAATCAGCAAACGGTATACCTTCCCGCGTTTGTATTTTTGAGTACTATCTATTTATAGTATATTTATCAATCATATTCCCTAAAAACTTAAGTTATAGGGATCGAAAAGGGCATATGAGCGCATAGGCAATGTTTGAATCGATTTTATGAAGTTTACACTTCGATTAAATAGAAATCTTTGATTATAATGGACAGAAAATGAAGTCCCGATTCTTAAATGGTGTCTTGGTGCGAAATCGAATACAAAATGACAAAAATATCAATTAATACTTCAGCAAAAGGCTGAGAAAATGAGTTTTTGGCAAATGTCCACTTCCCGCATTTTGAAAATCTAAAATTTCTACTTTTAGAACAGTTTTATTTGAATATCTGAGCTAATTTGCAACCGATTTTGAAACGAAATGCCATTTTGGAAAAAGGACTTCAATCTCCTTTAATCTGCATCCAAAGATCCAAAGAATAGAACAAAAAATTTTTTGTCGATTTTTCAAAAATCATGATGGTACCCCTTTCAAAATTTTGCAAAATCGGGTCAATTTTTTTTGTTTAGTTTTTCGGGTTTTTTAATGCAGATCGAAGCAGACTGAAACCCTGATTCATGAATGGTATTTCGTTTCCAAATCGGTTGGAAATTGAATAAAATATAAGCTATGAAATGGTTGAAAAAGTGCGCTTTTGAGAAACATCAACTTTCCGTATTTGAGAATTTAAAAACAATTCAATTTGTCTATCAAGAGCTATAACTTGGTTTTTTTACGTCTAATCAGCAAACGGTATACCTTCCCGCGTTTGTATTTTTGAGTACTATCTATTTATAGTATATTTATCAATCATATTCCCTAAAAACTTAAGTTATAGGGATCGAAAAGGGCATATGAGCGCATAGGCAATGTTTGAATCGATTTTATGAAGTTTACACTTCGATTAAATAGAAATCTTTGATTATAATGGACAGAAAATGAAGTCCCGATTCTTAAATGTTGTCTTGGTGCGAAATCGGATACAAAATGGCAAAAATATCATTAAAAACTTCAGCAAAAGGCTGAGAAAATGAGTTTTTGGCAAATGTCCACTTTCCGCATTTTGAAAATCTAAAATTTCTATTTTTAGAACAGTTTTATTTGAATATCTGAGCTAATTTGCAACCGATTTTGAAACAAAATGCCATTTTGGAATAAGGACTTCAATCTCCTTTAATCTGCATCCAAAGATCCAAAGAATAGAACAAAAAATTTTTTGTCGATTTTTCAAAAATCATGATGGTACCCCTTTCAAAATTTTGAAAAATCGGGTCAATTTTTTTTGTTTGGTTTTTCGGGTTTTTTAATGCAGATCGAAGCAGACTGAAACCCTGATTCATGAATGGTATTTCGTTTCCAAATCGGTTGGAAATTGAATAAAATATAAGCTATGAAATGGTTGAAAAAGTGCGCTTTTGAGAAACATCAACTTTCCGTATTTGAGAATTTAAAAACAATTCAATTTGTCTATCAAGAGCTATAACTTGGTTTTTTTACGTTCAATCAGCAAACGGTATACCTTCCCGCGTTTGTATTTTTGAGTACTATCTATTTATAGTATATTTATCAATCATATTCCCTAAAAACTTAAGTTATGGGGATCGAAAAGGGCATATGAGCGCATAGGCAATGTTTGAATCGATTTTATGAAGTTTACACTTCGATTAAATAGAAATCTTTGATTATAATGGACAGAAAATGAAGTCCCGATTCTTAAATGTTGTCTTGGTGCGAAATCGGATACAAAATGGCAAAAATATCATTAAAAACTTCAGCAAAAGGCTGAGAAAATGAGTTTTTGCCAAATGTCCACTTTCCGCATTTTGAAAATCTAAAATTTCTATTTTTAGAACAGTTTTATTTGAATATCTGAGCTAATTTGCAACCGATTTTGAAACGAAATGCCATTTTGGAATAAGGACTTCAATCTCCTTTAATCTGCATCCAAAGATCCAAAGAATAGAACAAAAAATTTTTTGTCGATTTTTCAAAAATCATGATGGTACCCCTTTCAAAATTTTGAAAAATCGGGTCAATTTTTTTTGTTTGGTTTTTCGGGTTTTTTAATGCAGATCGAAGCAGACTGAAACCCTGATTCATGAATGGTATTTCGTTTCCAAATCGGTTGGAAATTGAATAAAATATAAGCTATGAAATGGTTGAAAAAGTGCGCTTTTGAGAAACATCAACTTTCCGTATTTGAGAATTTAAAAACAATTCAATTTGTCTATCAAGAGCTATAACTTGGTTTTTTTACGTTCAATCAGCAAACGGTATACCTTCCCGCGTTTGTATTTTTGAGTACTATCTATTTATAGTATATTTATCAATCATATTCCCTAAAAACTTAAGTTATAGGGATCGAAAAGGGCATATGAGCGCATAGGCAATGTTTGAATCGATTTTATGAAGTTTACACTTCGATTAAATAGAAATCTTTGATTATAATGGACAGAAAATGAAGTCCCGATTCTTAAATGTTGTCTTGGTGCGAAATCGGATACAAAATGGCAAAAATATCATTAAAAACTTCAGCAAAAGGCTGAGAAAATGAGTTTTTGCCAAATGTCCACTTTCCGCATTTTGAAAATCTAAAATTTCTATTTTTAGAACAGTTTTATTTGAATATCTGAGCTAATTTGCAACCGATTTTGAAACGAAATGCCATTTTGGAATAAGGACTTCAATCTCCTTTAATCTGCATCCAAAGATCCAAAGAATAGAACAAAAAATTTTTTGTCGATTTTTCAAAAATCATGATGGTACCCCTTTCAAAATTTTGAAAAATCGGGTCAATTTTTTTTGTTTAGTTTTTCGGGTTTTTTAATGCAGATCGAAGCAGACTGAAACCCTGATTCATGAATGGTATTTCGTTTCCAAATCGGTTGGAAATTGAATAAAATATAAACTATGAAATGGTTGAAAAAGTGCGCTTTTGAGAAACATCAACTTTCCGTATTTGAGAATTTAAAAACAATTCAATTTGTCTATCAAGAGCTATAACTTGGTTTTTTTACGTTCAATCAGCAAACGGTATACCTTCCCGCGTTTGTATTTTTGAGTACTATCTATTTATAGTATATTTATCAATCATATTCCCTAAAAACTTAAGTTATAGGGATCGAAAAGGGCATATGAGCGCATAGGCAATGTTTGAATCGATTTTATGAAGTTTACACTTCGATTAAATAGAAATCTTTGATTATAATGAACAGAAAATGAAGTCCCGATTTTTAAATGGTGTCTTGGTGCGAAATCGAATACAAAATGGCAAAAATATCATTAAATACTTCAGCAAAAGGCTGAGAAAATGAGTTTTTGGCAAATGTCCACTTCCCGCATTTTGAAAATCTAAAATTTCTATTTTTAGAACAGTTTTATTTGAATATCTGAGCTAATTTGCAACCGATTTTGAAACGAAATGCCATTTTGGAATAAGGACTTCAATCTCCTTTAATCTGCATCCAAAGATCCAAAGAATAGAACAAAAAATTTTTTGTCGATTTTTCAAAAATCATGATGGTACCCCTTTCAAAATTTTGAAAAATCGGGTCAATTTTGTTTGTTTGGTTTTTCGGGTTTTTTAATGCAGATCGAAGCAGACTGAAACCCTGATTCATGAATGGTATTTCGTTTCCAAATCGGTTGGAAATTGAATAAAATATAAGCTATGAAATGGTTGAAAAAGTGCGCTTTTGAGAAACATCAACTTTCCGTATTTGAGAATTTAAAAACAATTCAATTTGTCTATCAAGAGCTATAACTTGGTTTTTTTACGTTCAATCAGCAAACGGTATACCTTCCCGCGTTTGTATTTTTGAGTACAATCTATTTATAGTATATTTATCAATCATATTCCCTAAAAACTTAAGTTATAGGGATCGAAAAGGGCATATGAGCGCATAGGCAATGTTTGAATCGATTTTATGAAGTTTACACTTCGATTAAATAGAAATCTTTGATTATAATGAACAGAAAATGAAGTCCCGATTTTTAAATGTTGTCTTGGTGCGAAATCGGATACAAAATGGCAAAAATATCATTAAAAACTTCAGCAAAAGGCTGAGAAAATGAGTTTTTGGCAAATGTCCACTTCCCGCATTTTGAAAATCTAAAATTTCTATTTTTAGAACAGTTTTATTTGAATATCTGAGCTAATTTGCAACCGATTTTGAAACGAAATGCCATTTTGGAATAAGGACTTCAATCTCCTTTAATCTGCATCCAAAGATCCAAAGAATAGAACAAAAAATTTTTTGTCGATTTTTCAAAAATCAAAATTTCAAAATTTTGAAAAATCGGGTCAATTTTTTTTGTTTGGTTTTTCGGGTTTTTTAATGCAGATCGAAGCAGACTGAAACCCTGATTCATGAATGGTATTTCGTTTCCAAATCGGTTGGAAATTGAATAAAATATAAACTATGAAATGGTTGAAAAAGTGCGCTTTTGAGAAACATCAACTTTCCGTATTTGAGAATTTAAAAACAATTCAATTTGTCTATCAAGAGCTATAACTTGGTTTTTTTACGTTCAATCAGCAAACGGTATACCTTCCCGCGTTTGTATTTTTGAGTACTATCTATTTATAGTATATTTATCAATCATATTCCCTAAAAACTTAAGTTATAGGGATCGAAAAGGGCATATGAGCGCATAGGCAATGTTTGAATCGATTTTATGAAGTTTACACTTCGATTAAATAGAAATCTTTGATTATAATGAACAGAAAATGAAGTCCCGATTTTTAAATGGTGTCTTGGTGCGAAATCGAATACAAAATGGCAAAAATATCATTAAATACTTCAGCAAAAGGCTGAGAAAATGAGTTTTTGGCAAATGTCCACTTCCCGCATTTTGAAAATCTAAAATTTCTACTTTTAGAACAGTTTTATTTGAATATCTGAGCTAATTTGCAACCGATTTTGAAACGAAATGCCATTTTGGAATAAGGACTTCAATCTCCTTTAATCTGCATCCAAAGATCCAAAGAATAGAACAAAAAATTTTTTGTCGATTTTTCAAAAATCATGATGGTACCCCTTTCAAAATTTTGAAAAATCGGGTCAATTTTGTTTGTTTGGTTTTTCGGGTTTTTTAATGCAGATCGAAGCAGACTGAAACCCTGATTCATGAATGGTATTTCGTTTCCAAATCGGTTGGAAATTGAATAAAATATAAGCTATGAAATGGTTGAAAAAGTGCGCTTTTGAGAAACATCAACTTTCCGTATTTGAGAATTTAAAAACAATTCAATTTGTCTATCAAGAGCTATAACTTGGTTTTTTTACGTTCAATCAGCAAACGGTATACCTTCCCGCGTTTGTATTTTTGAGTACTATCTATTTATAGTATATTTATCAATCATATTCCCTAAAAACTTAAGTTATAGGGATCGAAAAGGGCATATGAGCGCATAGGCAATGTTTGAATCGATTTTATGAAGTTTACACTTCGATTAAATAGAAATCTTTGATTATAATGAACAGAAAATGAAGTCCCGATTTTTAAATGTTGTCTTGGTGCGAAATCGGATACAAAATGGCAAAAATATCATTAAAAACTTCAGCAAAAGGCTGAGAAAATGAGTTTTTGGCAAATGTCCACTTCCCGCATTTTGAAAATCTAAAATTTCTACTTTTAGAACAGTTTTATTTGAATATCTGAGCTAATTTGCAACCGATTTTGAAACGAAATGCCATTTTGGAATAAGGACTTCAATCTCCTTTAATCTGCATCCAAAGATCCAAAGAATAGAACAAAAAATTTTTTGTCGATTTTTCAAAAATCATGATGGTACCCCTTTCAAAATTTTGAAAAATCGGGTCAATTTTGTTTGTTTGGTTTTTCGGGTTTTTTAATGCAGATCGAAGCAGACTGAAACCCTGATTCATGAATGGTATTTCGTTTCCAAATCGGTTGGAAATTGAATAAAATATAAGCTATGAAATGGTTGAAAAAGTGCGCTTTTGAGAAACATCAACTTTCCGTATTTGAGAATTTAAAAACAATTCAATTTGTCTATCAAGAGCTATAACTTGGTTTTTTTACGTTCAATCAGCAAACGGTATACCTTCCCGCGTTTGTATTTTTGAGTACTATCTATTTATAGTATATTTATCAATCATATTCCCTAAAAACTTAAGTTATAGGGATCGAAAAGGGCATATGAGCGCATAGGCAATGTTTGAATCGATTTTATGAAGTTTACACTTCGATTAAATAGAAATCTTTGATTATAATGAACAGAAAATGAAGTCCCGATTTTTAAATGGTGTCTTGGTGCGAAATCGAATACAAAATGGCAAAAATATCATTAAATACTTCAGCAAAAGGCTGAGAAAATGAGTTTTTGGCAAATGTCCACTTCCCGCATTTTGAAAATCTAAAATTTCTACTTTTAGAACAGTTTTATTTGAATATCTGAGCTAATTTGCAACCGATTTTGAAACGAAATGCCATTTTGGAATAAGGACTTCAATCTCCTTTAATCTGCATCCAAAGATCCAAAGAATAGAACAAAAAATTTTTTGTCGATTTTTCAAAAATCATGATGGTACCCCTTTCAAAATTTTGAAAAATCGGGTCAATTTTTTTTGTTTAGTTTTTCGGGTTTTTTAATGCAGATCGAAGCAGACTGAAACCCTGATTCATGAATGGTATTTCGTTTCCAAATCGGTTGGAAATTGAATAAAATATAAGCTATGAAATGGTTGAAAAAGTGCGCTTTTGAGAAACATCAACTTTCCGTATTTGAGAATTTAAAAACAATTCAATTTGTCTATCAAGAGCTATAACTTGGTTTTTTTACGTTCAATCAGCAAACGGTATACCTTCCCGCGTTTGTATTTTTGAGTACTATCTATTTATAGTATATTTATCAATCATATTCCCTAAAAACTTAAGTTATAGGGATCGAAAAGGGCATATGAGCGCATAGGCAATGTTTGAATCGATTTTATGAAGTTTACACTTCGATTAAATAGAAATCTTTAATTATAATGGACAGAAAATGAAGTCCCGATTCTTAAATGGTGTCTTGGTGCGAAATCGGATACAAAATGGCAAAAATATCATTAAAAACTTCAGCAAAAGGCTGAGAAAATGAGTTTTTGGCAAATGTCCACTTCCCGCATTTTGAAAATCTAAAATTTCTATTTTTAGAACAGGTTTATTTGAATATCTGAGCTAATTTGCAACCGATTTTGAAACGAAATGCCATTTTGGAATAAGGACTTCAATCTCCTTTAATCTGCATCCAAAGATCCAAAGAATAGAACAAAAAATTTTTTGTCGATTTTTCAAAAATCATGATGGTACCCCTTTCAAAATTTTGAAAAATCGGGTCAATTTTGTTTGTTTGGTTTTTCGGGTTTTTTAATGCAGATCGAAGCAGACTGAAACCCTGATTCATGAATGGTATTTCGTTTCCAAATCGGTTGGAAATTGAATAAAATATAAGCTATGAAATGGTTGAAAAAGTGCGCTTTTGAGAAACATCAACTTTCCGTATTTGAGAATTTAAAAACAATTCAATTTGTCTATCAAGAGCTATAACTTGGTTTTTTTACGTTCAATCAGCAAACGGTATACCTTCCCGCGTTTGTATTTTTGAGTACTATCTATTTATAGTATATTTATCAATCATATTCCCTAAAAACTTAAGTTATAGGGATCGAAAAGGGCATATGAGCGCATAGGCAATGTTTGAATCGATTTTATGAAGTTTACACTTCGATTAAATAGAAATCTTTGATTATAATGAACAGAAAATGAAGTCCCGATTTTTAAATGGTGTCTTGGTGCGAAATCGAATACAAAATGGCAAAAATATCATTAAATACTTCAGCAAAAGGCTGAGAAAATGAGTTTTTGGCAAATGTCCACTTCCCGCATTTTGAAAATCTAAAATTTCTACTTTTAGAACAGTTTTATTTGAATATCTGAGCTAATTTGCAACCGATTTTGAAACGAAATGCCATTTTGGAATAAGGACTTCAATCTCCTTTAATCTGCATCCAAAGATCCAAAGAATAGAACAAAAAATTTTTTGTCGATTTTTCAAAAATCATGATGGTACCCCTTTCAAAATTTTGAAAAATCGGGTCAATTTTTTTTGTTTAGTTTTTCGGGTTTTTTAATTCAGATCGAAGCAGACTGAAACCCTGATTCATGAATGGTATTTCGTTTCCAAATCGGTTGGAAATTGAATAAAATATAAGCTATGAAATGGTTGAAAAAGTGCGCTTTTGAGAAACATCAACTTTCCGTATTTGAGAATTTAAAAACAATTCAATTTGTCTATCAAGAGCTATAACTTGGTTTTTTTACGTTCAATCAGCAAACGGTATACCTTCCCGCGTTTATATTTTTGAGTACTATCTATTTATAGTATATTTATCAATCATATTCCCTAAAAACTTAAGTTATAGGGATCGAAAAGGGCATATGAGCGCATAGGCAATGTTTGAATCGATTTTATGAAGTTTACACTTCGATTAAATAGAAATCTTTGATTATAATGGACAGAAAATGAAGTCCCGATTCTTAAATGGTGTCTTGGTGCGAAATCGGATACAAAATGGCAAAAATTTCATTAAAAACTTCAGCAAAAGGCTGAGAAAATGAGTTTTTGGCAAATGTCCACTTTCCGCATTTTGAAAATCTAAAATTTTTATTTTTAGAACAGTTTTATTTGAATATCTGAGCTAATTTGCAACCGATTTTGAAACGAAATGCCATTTTGGAATAAGGACTTCAATCTCCTTTAATCTGCATCCAAAGATCCAAAGAATAGAACAAAAAATTTTTTGTCGATTTTTCAAAAATCATGATGGTACCCCTTTCAAAATTTTGAAAAATCGGGTCAATTTTTTTTGTTTAGTTTTTCGGGTTTTTTAATGCAGATCGAAGCAGACTGAAACCCTGATTCATGAATGGTATTTCGTTTCCAAATCGGTTGGAAATTGAATAAAATATAAGCTATGAAATGGTTGAAAAAGTGCGCTTTTGAGAAACATCAACTTTCAGTATTTGAGAATTTAAAAACAATTCAATTTGTCTATCAAGAGCTATAACTTGGTTTTTTTACGTTCAATCAGCAAACGGTATACCTTCCCGCGTTTGTATTTTTGAGTACTATCTATTTATAGTATATTTATCAATCATATTCCCTAAAAACTTAAGTTATAGGGATCGAAAAGGGCATATGAGCGCATAGGCAATGTTTGAATCGATTTTATGAAGTTTACACTTCGATTAAATAGAAATCTTTGATTATAATGAACAGAAAATGAAGTCCCGATTTTTAAATGGTGTCTTGGTGCGAAATCGAATACAAAATGGCAAAAATATCATTAAATACTTCAGCAAAAGGCTGAGAAAATGAGTTTTTGGCAAATGTCCACTTCCCGCATTTTGAAAATCTAAAATTTCTACTTTTAGAACAGTTTTATTTGAATATCTGAGCTAATTTGCAACCGATTTTGAAACGAAATGCCATTTTGGAATAAGGACTTCAATCTCCTTTAATCTGCATCCAAAGATCCAAAGAATAGAACAAAAAATTTTTTGTCGATTTTTCAAAAATCATGATGGTACCCCTTTCAAAATTTTGCAAAATCGGGTCATTTTTTTTTGTTTATTTTTTTGGGTTTTTTAATGCAGATCGAAGCAGACTGAAACCCTGATTCATGAATGGTATTTCGTTTCCAAATCGGTTGGAAATTGAATAAAATATAAGCTATGAAATGGTTGAAAAAGTGCGCTTTTGAGAAACATCAACTTTCAGTATTTGAGAATTTAAAAACAATTCAATTTGTCTATCAAGAGCTATAACTTGGTTTTTTTACGTTCAATCAGCAAACGGTATACCTTCCCGCGTTTGTATTTTTGAGTACTATCTATTTATAGTATATTTATCAATCATATTCCCTAAAAACTTAAGTTATAGGGATCGAAAAGGGCATATGAGCGCATAGGCAATGTTTGAATCGATTTTATGAAGTTTACACTTCGATTAAATAGAAATCTTTGATTATAATGAACAGAAAATGAAGTCCCGATTTTTAAATGGTGTCTTGGTGCGAAATCGAATACAAAATGGCAAAAATATCATTAAATACTTCAGCAAAAGGCTGAGAAAATGAGTTTTTGGCAAATGTCCACTTCCCGCATTTTGAAAATCTAAAATTTCTACTTTTAGAACAGTTTTATTTGAATATCTGAGCTAATTTGCAACCGATTTTGAAACGAAATGCCATTTTGGAATAAGGACTTCAATCTCCTTTAATCTGCATCCAAAGATCCAAAGAATAGAACAAAAAATTTTTTGTCGATTTTTCAAAAATCATGATGGTACCCCTTTCAAAATGTTGAAAAATCGGGTCAATTTTTTTTGTTTAGTTTTTCGGGTTTTTTAATGCAGATCGAAGCAGACTGAAACCCTGATTCATGAATGGTATTTCGTTTCCAAATCGGTTGGAAATTGAATAAAATATAAGCTATGAAATGGTTGAAAAAGTGCGCTTTTGAGAAACATCAACTTTCCGTATTTGAGAATTTAAAAACAATTCAATTTGTCTATCAAGAGCTATAACTTGGTTTTTTTACGTTCAATCAGCAAACGGTATACCTTCCCGCGTTTGTATTTTTGAGTACTATCTATTTATAGTATATTTATCAATCATATTCCCTAAAAACTTAAGTTATAGGGATCGAAAAGGGCATATGAGCGCATAGGCAATGTTTGAATTGATTTTATGAAGTTTACACTTCGATTAAATAGAAATCTTTGATTATAATGAACAGAAAATGAAGTCCCGATTTTTAAATGGTGTCTTGGTGCGAAATCGAATACAAAATGGCAAAAATATCATTAAATACTTCAGCAGAAGGCTGAGAAAATGAGTTTTTGGCAAATGTCCACTTCCCGCATTTTGAAAATCTAAAATTTCTACTTTTAGAACAGTTTTATTTGAATATCTGAGCTAATTTGCAACCGATTTTGAAACGAAATGCCATTTTGGAATAAGGACTTCAATCTCTTTTAATCTGCATCCAAAGATCCAAAGAATAGAACAAAAAATTTTTTGTCGATTTTTCAAAAATCATGATGGTACCCCTTTCAAAATTTTGCAAAATCGGGTCATTTTTTTTTGTTTATTTTTTCGGGTTTTTTAATGCAGATCAAAGCAGACTGAAACCCTGATTCATGAATGGTATTTCGTTTCCAAATCGGTTGGAAATTGAATAAAATATAAGCTATGAAATGGTTGAAAAAGTGCGCTTTTGAGAAACATCAACTTTCCGTATTTGAGAATTTAAAAACAATTCAATTTGTCTATCAAGAGCTATAACTTGTTTTTTTTACGTCTAATCAGCAAACGGTATACCTTCCCGCGTTTGTATTTTTGAGTACTATCTATTTATAGTATATTTATCAATCATATTCCCTAAAAACTTAAGTTATAGGGATCGAAAAGGGCATATGAGCGCATAGGCAATGTTTGAATCGATTTTATGAAGTTTACACTTCGATTAAATAGAAATCTTTGATTATAATGAACAGAAAATGAAGTCCCGATTCTTAAATGGTGTCTTGGTACGAAATCGAATACAAAATGGCAAAAATATCATTAAATACTTCAGCAAAAGGCTGAGAAAATGAGTTTTTGGCAAATGTCCACTTCCCGCATTTTGAAAATCTAAAATTTCTACTTTTAGAACAGTTTTATTTGAATATCTGAGCTAATTTGCAACCGATTTTGAATCGAAATGCCATTTTGGAATAAGGACTTCAATCTCCTTTAATCTGCATCCAAAGATCCAAAGAATAGAACAAACAATTTTTTGTCGATTTTTCAAAAATCATGATGGTACCCCTTTCAAAATTTTGCAAAATCGGGTCAATTTTTTAATGCAGATCAAAGCAGACTGAAACCCTGATTCATGAATGGTATTCGTTTCCAAATCGGTTGGAAATTGAATAAAATATAAGCTATGAAATGGTTGAAAAAGTGCGCTTTTAAGAAACATCAACTTTCCGTATTTGAGAATTCAAAAACAATTCAATTTGTCTATCAAGAGCTATAACTTGGTTTTTTTACGTCCAATCAGCAAACGGTATACCTTCCCGCGTTTGTATTTTTGAGTACTATCTATTTATAGTATATTTATCAATCATATTCCCTAAAAACTTAAGTTATAGGGATCGAAAAGGGCATATGAGCGCATAGGCAATGTTTGAATCGATTTTATTAAGTTTACACTTCGATTAAATAGAAATCTTTGATTATAATGAACAGAAAATGAAGTCCCGATTTTTAAATGGTGTCTTGGTGCGAAATCGGATACAGAATGGCAAAAATATCATTAAATACTTCAGCAAAAGGCTGAGAAAATGAGTTTTTGGCAAATGTCCACTTCCCGCATTTTGAAAATCTAAAATTTCTACTTTTAGAACAGTTTTATTTGAATATCTGAGCTAATTTGCAACCGATTTTTGAAACGAAATGCCATTTTGGAATAAGGACTTCAATCTCCTTTAATCTGCATCCAAAGATCCAAAGAATAGAACAAAAAATTTTTTGTCGATTTTTCAAAAATCATGATGGTACCCCTTTCAAAATGTTGAAAAATCGGGTCAATTTTTTTTGTTTAGTTTTTCGGGTTTTTTAATGCAGATCGAAGCAGACTGAAACCCTGATTCATGAATGGTATTTCGTTTCCAAATCGGTTGGAAATTGAATAAAATATAAGCTATGAAATGGTTGAAAAAGTGCGCTTTTGAGAAACATCAACTTTCCGTATTTGAGAATTTAAAAACAATTCAATTTGTCTATCAAGAGCTATAACTTGGGTTTTTTACGTTCAATCAGCAAACGGTATACCTTCCCGCGTTTGTATTTTTGAGTACTATCTATTTATAGTATATTTATCAATCATATTCCCTAAAAACTTAAGTTATAGGGATCGAAAAGGGCATATGAGCGCATAGGCAATGTTTGAATTGATTTTATGAAGTTTACACTTCGATTAAATAGAAATCTTTGATTATAATGAACAGAAAATGAAGTCCCGATTTTTAAATGGTGTCTTGGTGCGAAATCGAATACAAAATGGCAAAAATATCATTAAATACTTCAGCAAAAGGCTGAGAAAATGAGTTTTTGGCAAATGTCCACTTCCCGCATTTTGAAAATCTAAAATTTCTACTTTTAGAACAGTTTTATTTGAATATCTGAGCTAATTTGCAACCGATTTTGAAACGAAATGCCATTTTGGAATAAGGACTTCAATCTCCTTTAATCTGCATCCAAAGATCCAAAGAATAGAACAAAAAATTTTTTGTCGATTTTTCAAAAATCATGATGATCATGATCATGATGATTTTGAAAAATCGGGTCAATTTTTTTTGTTTAGTTTTTCGGGTTTTTTAATGCAGATCAAAGCAGACTGAAACCCTGATTCATGAATGGTATTTCTTTTCCAAATCGGTTGGAAATTGAATAAAATATAAGCTATGAAATGGTTGAAAAAGTGCGCTTTTGAGAAACATCAACTTTCCGTATTTGAGAATTTAAAAACAATTCAATTTGTCTATCAAGAGCTATAACTTGGTTTTTTTACGTCCAATCAGCAAACGGTATACCTTCCCGCGTTTGTATTTTTGAGTACTATCTATTTATAGTATATTTATCAATCATATTTCCTAAAAATTTAAGTTATAGGAATCGAAAAGGGCATATGAGCGCATAGGCAAAGTTTGAATCGATTTTATAAAGTTTACACTTCGATTAAATAGAAATCTTTGAATATAATGGACAGAAAATGAAGTCCCGATTCTTAAATGGTATCTTGGTTCGAAATCTGATACAAAATGGCAAAATTATCCTTAAAAACTTGAGCAAAAGGAGGAGAAGAGAACTTCGGGCTTATAAGTTATTTTGAATTTCTATAAATTGTACCGAATTAGCCATAGCTTGGGTGGTTTACCTCCAATCGACGGGTGGTATACCTTCCAGAGTTTGTATTTTCGAGTACTATCTAATTATCATATATTTTTGAAGCATATTCCCTAAAAATTTAAGTTATGCGTCTAGAAAGGGACATATGAGCGCATAGGCGATGTTTGAAACGATTCTATGAATTTACTCTTCGATTAAGTAGAAATCTTTAATTATAATGGACAGCAAATGAAGTCCCGATTGTTAAATGGTATCTTGGGTCCAAATTAGATACAAATAGGCAAAAATATCCGTACAAGCCTAAGAAAATGAATGAGAAAAGGACATTTCGGCTTATACATAAGTGATTTTGAATCTTGATTCTTTTGGCCGAATTAGCCATAACTTGGGTACTTGGTATTTTACTTCCAATCGCCTATTTGCCAAGTATTAATAAAGTTATGGTAACTTCTCTGAAGTGAATCGAGTCGTGTACGTAATGAATTATTGCCAAATATTACATATTACCTCCCAAGACCTATCCGTACTTTTTTCAAATAATCGGCTATTACTAAACGCTTTATCGCTGAGTAGTTTCACTCCTGCCTTTACTCCTGAAAAAACTTACAACTAAAATACCCCCCAAAAAAAATCCACAGTGTATTCTTTTTATTTCTATTTATTTTATTTATTTACCATTTTTATTTCTATTTTTTATTTACAGGATTTGGATATTCCTTTTTGATAGGAAGGCACAGACATGTGTTGGTGTTGCCGTTTGTGTTACTATCTTGCTACAGAACCAAGGACATCGAAGCAGGCTGCCGATCCTTCTCGAAAAGAAGCTGTCTAGTGACGCCAACCAACCTGGTGGTTGGTAACAATATCACGTATACGCGTGAGTGTCCATCTTGTCAAACCCGTTTTTTAGAAACTTCGTCATATATTATATATGTATACATCCGTTAAAACACAGCCACAAAGTTTCTAATACTAACTTTACCACCACTTTCCCTCAGCTAAACCAATTGAAATAAAAGTGATTGGTATAGAAATCCCTTCGGATGTTGGCACACAGATAACATTAACCCATTAAAGCACGACACTGAAAGGTAACACCTACAAGGGACACCGGGCAAATCCACTGTTACTAAAAAAATAAAAACTACGACTACACAACTAAACGAATTTTGTGAAAAGCCACGACCCAAAATAACAGCCTGACAACTGGGAAAACCTTTCGATGAAGCTGAGCCGCAAAATTGCTTTTTAATGCCACACGGTTGGAAAGTGAACCGAGAGGGGAGAAGGACGTATTCAAACCTCTCCCACACTCGGAAACACCGTCTCTCTCTTTTCCGGCGGATATATTTTGCCTAATTTCCGCTGACAGACATTTCGACTAAGCCATCAGATCAATGGAAACTATGTGAGGAAAAGCGATTTCTGTGTGTTTACATTCAGTTTTTCAAAACCAACCAAAGGGTATGCAAAATTTTAATCAAGAGTTGGTCTTTAGGAAGGGAAAAAACTTTAGATTAATATTGGAATTTTCCATGGTTTTGGAAAATGAGGTGGTCTCCCCCTTGCCAAACACTGCATCCCTTGAAAAGATTGGATAAATTCCATAAACCTTATGACCATATACATTTAAATCCAATTTCGAAGTTAAACCAAATGAAAACATTTTATAAGAGTTAAACAAAATATATTTTATTGTACTCTTCAATATAGAAGAGTATTCAAAGTGCCGTTTACCAAAATATACAACTTTTTATCCACTATTTTTAGCGAGTTTCCTCTGGCGCCGAAAAAATCGGGTTAAAATTTGTTGACTTTGGTAAAAGTTGTTAACTGGGCTATCAAGTACAATTAGAAAATTGAATAAAGGATTCTTGGCATTACGCCCAAAAATATGTAACTGATTTGAAAGTAAAATAACGTTGCCAACAGAATTCTGTATATTTTTTAAAGCAAGTTTGAAGTTCTCCGACATTTTGGCATCGGTTTTGGATTTTATTTTTGGATTTCGGGTTTGGGGCAGTCATAAAGCCCAGGATACATAACCGGTCTTCATGTCGGCTCAACACTGACAGGTGTAAATTGCCGAGGCTTAACAAAAGCTACTGCAAAGCTGGGCAAACGTTGAGGGAGCAGAAGAATACTGGGGTGTTGGTCCAACTGGCTCTACTGGATGTCTTCGGTGTGCGTTTAATTAATTTGACATCACCCCAACCTTATGGTAGGTACCTACATTCTGCGTATACTCGTACATACTCTCGGAGAACGTCACTTAATTAATTTGCCTGCTTGCCGGTTGTCCGTCCGTTTGTCTGTGCACTTAATGCCGGAAGTTGAAGAAATACGGCCGAATTTCGGCTCATGGTAAATTTCACCACATGGCCGGACTAGCAAAGATCTGACCTCCTCGCATGTGTGTGTAAATCAATCAAAATGTTTCCGCCAAGGCAGGTTGGCCACCCACAGTCCCAGTGGTTTCCCCTAAAAGCTACTGCTTCTGCCCACCAACATTCAATTTATTGCAAATCTCATGCAAAAGTCTAAGAAGCTTACAACGCCCGAAATCGTTTACGCATTTTTAACCCATTATGCGATGTTTCACCCCTTCAACGCCACCCAACACGATGGCCTAAGCTGCTTTTTGGGGCGCCACCTCCTTGCAGAGAGCCCTCCTAGTCCTAATGCCCCCTATCTACCTCTGTGAGCGATGCCGACAAACTCATTAGAAGCCAAAGGCAAGTCATAAATTTACAAACAGTCCAGAGACCAAAACCGAAAGAGGAACTCTGCAGCATCCACTCCTCTGAAGGCTCTTTGTTGGCTTTTGGTTCGTTTTGTGCCTTCTGGCACGTGGAAATGCTGGAAATGCTGTTAAAGCCAACTTCCTTTAGCTGTCAGACTTGCCTGTGTTCGACCTCTCCAGTTGAAGTTGAAGAAGTGCCTGGGAATCCTTTAAATGTTTTTGATAGAATAGCGACTATACATGAAACCAAATGAGAACTAAAAACTATAAAGGAAAAAATGCAAACCAAAAAAACTCAATCTTTAAGCTTTAAAGAGTTGCCAAGAATATAAATCCAAACTCATCAATTGTACACCTAATCATAATTTCCCCCTCCATTTATCGTAATCATTTTGTCTGCATTATCAAACTTCAAATAATTCAAAACTTCTACCGCAAAAAACCCACTCAATGTGTTCATTTTCATTAATGGATGACAGAGAATAAAAGACATTCCAGCGGATTATCTCCACTCACATATCGTGCAGATAGACAGATGAATGTCTCCATCGGTCCTAGAAAACGTTCCATCCTAGGGGGAAAGCTGGGTGTTGGAAAATCACTTCAATGCACTAAAATCCTATTAAATCTTTGTGTGTTGTGTGTGTGCCCAACAACAAAGACAGTGCCAAAAACATTAGTCAAGTATTTTTTAGCCGTTTTTGGCTTACGAAAAATGCAAATAAGTCAGTCCAAACGTCGAATGCCATTTCAGAAATGGAGCTGTGACTATAATGAATGCAATCCGTTGTTGCGTGGCTTTCTGGAGTATTTCGAGGAGGGTTTCGACGACGTCGCTCGACGAGTGGGTTTCTTGCACGAAAAATGAAAGGCGATGAACGTTAAAAAAATGCACGAAAACCATTTGAAATTTAAAACCAACAACAGCACCGACTACGCATAATTTATCTTCAACTCCAACTCCGGTTCTACCTCGAACGCCATCTCCTTGGCTAAGTGGCAGTGCCAAAAGCTTTTCTCCCTCCTAGCATGCTAGTCCTCTAGCCTGCTGGCAAAGCTGTCAAATCGTCAGCTCTTGAAAATGTTTTATTCCGCCGGCGAGCGTGTGCAATGCGTTGTGATTTGATCAGGTATCCCCATGCTCACTGATTCCTCCACAGAATGTGGGTGGGATTCGCATTTGACTCCTGCTCACTGCTGGCACTCTGCCACTAATGATTATGGCAGCTGGCAGCTCAAGTCCTGAGCTCTCGGCTTTCCATTTGACGGCGATAGCGAAACAAGTGAGCTTTGCGTTTTTGAATTGAGTGGAAGTGTGTGGGCAGCTGAGAAATTTTTCGGTTCGACGGCACCTTTTCCCAATTTGGGATTATATTCCAAATTTTTAGAATCTTCAGACTATTAGAATTTTTATTTTTATTGTAGCGATCAAGTTCTATAATTGAGGTTCACTTTAAGAGGTGAGATATTAAATGCTTTTACGTACTGACCCAATTAGCCAATTTATATTCCCCGACAGATCCTTTAGCTCCTTGGTTGTTTTTCTGCGGTTTGCTTTACAAATTAAATTAAACATACTTTTATTTAATTCCCGTTTTTGAACCCACACCACCATCAGCAGCGATGGCCACAGCCCAACTGACACAGAATGCTGCTGTTGCTGTTGCAGTTTTCATAATTTATTTAATTGTAGTCCATCGTCGTGGTTCTTCTCTTAGCTTTCTATCCACATCTCCAGGGTAAAACAAGCTCACTTTTGCGGCTTCTCTGATAGGAGTTACTTCCATACCCTGCCCGGCATCCTGCCTTCTCTCGCCGGGAATCGCATTAGCTGCAATTAATTAAGTTTTGCACTGGCCATTTACAGTGGCTACTGTTGTTGTGCGCACAGCAAATTAACAGTTCATAAATATCTCACATGGAGCCGTAAATAGTGGAAGATGCATTCAGGGGATGTAGGGGAAAACGTCTATCCACAGGATGTGGAAATGGCTCATTGAGATGATCAGAGATGAGCAAGAAACTTCCTTAAACATTCATAAGAAAATAGTTTAACAATAAGCACCTTAAGGATTTACATTTGTAAACCACTTCAAGAACCAGCTAGTCAAACCAAACATTAAGAACATTTTATACTTACTTTAAGGACCCCGAGTTTTCTATACATTCGATTATTGAGCTGGCATTTAAACATTTTACAAGCCTCAAACAGGCCGCACATATCACGTTTTCAATTTGTCACAAAACAAATAGAAAAATAAAAAAACTAAATTTGAAAAAAATTTGGGAAACATGCCCAAATAATAAGCCAAAGCCATGGGGCAAATCCAAATCCAAAGCGGAGTTCGAGTTCGAGTCGTTGCACTCGCATCCGCATCAGTCGCCATTGTCACCTGGATGAAAGGTAGAGGTAAGGCAAATGTCAATTGTTCGCCAAGCCAACAGCGGACAGAGGAGAAAGGACGAAGGACCCCGGACCCAGGGCCCAGGACCAAGGATATGCTGTCGGCTGAACACTCAACAAATTGCATGTCAACAGCTCCGGCACAAACGTCAGCCCGACAGGATTATCCCTTGGTGCACGGTGCACCTACAGCGCAGCTCGATCCGGGATTAGGGATGACAAATAGAGAGGGTCGAGGAGCCATGAGGACTTTGGGCTGTTTTTGTATTTCGCCATTCGTATACCAATAGAAATTTAAAAATAATTATCCACAGATCCAGCGGGCATAGCGAATCAATCGAGCTTGTAATGCGGTTGGGAACAGCCACTCCCACGCATCTGTACCCCGGAATATTTGATGTGTGTCTTCCGACTCTTTTACGAACTGTCCGAAAACGGAGTTGTCAACAGGCTGCCCTCATAAATTAGTCGAGAAGAGGACCCAATTGTTAATTGTTATCACTGGGAGTTTATCGCTTGGAACTTGCAGTTTTTTATTAAAAGTATTTTCTTCTTTTTTTTTTTTTGAACCTTAAGTTCACCGTTAGCGGGTAAAACTAATTAAGTTTCCACAGTTTCATTTTGGTAGTCGGTCGGTGCACTTGGTTTACATTTTTATGGCTTTATTTACGACCATTTCTTATTGGCCGGTGGAGAAAGAATTGTGTGAGTTTTTCTTCCAACTTCTTTTTAATGCATTTTAATACTAATTACCACACGATCAACTCGTTCCCACCTTTGTTCCTTATTCCCTTCATCATCGACTGTCTGCCCACTACCAATTTTTAGTTTACGACTTTTCACATTTTAATGGCCATGGCCACAATCCGTTAAGAGTTGGAATTTTATTTCTCGTAAAAGAAATACAATTTGAGCATCATTAAACGTAAATGTTTGCCTGCACTAATTTCGTTCTCTTAATATTTTTTCAAACACCTGAGAGACTGACTCCAGCCGTCGGCTTCTAATGATCCAGCTTCGGTTTCCATTTTTTTGTCCGTCAGATAGACGGACTTAAGTACAATTTTATGGTTCATTTTCTGAAAGATTTGTTTGTTGTTATTTGGCTGCGCTTATTGCACTTAATGCAGCGTATCAAAAAAGAAAACCCTCGAGTAAATTGGATTCTTGTAAAAGAACCTGTTAGCCAGAAGATTTCGAATGGACAAGTGGAAAAGAGATTGTCTTGGAAGTGGATGTTTAATTTTGGGGTTAACCAATTTCTTACGGTTTAGCTAATAAATCTGTGGTTGAATGGGAAAGAAATCTACGAATCAAAGAAGTTTCATTTGATTTAGATGTAAAATGTCGTGCCAGATTTCGAGAAGACTTTCCATCATCCAGGGCACACAATCTGCCAGATTAGCTCATTAGTTATTAACTAAAAGTTGCTTAATTTGTCCACTTAACTTTTACCCGACTAATTTCAGGAGACACCTTCCACAATATTTCAATGTAATATTTGACAATTATAAATTTACACACACTCCCACCTCAGCGCAAATCCAACTTTAAGCTTCGACGGGTAAAAGTGCTAACCCACAAAACCAAATTACTGGCAATTAGTTGACACCAACCCAACCAACTTTCAGTGACAACTTGCTGGTGGCTAATCTGGGCGGAGCTTTGGACAATTATTTATGAGTGCTCACAGTGTGTAGCAGTGACTGGGAACAGTGACTCGGATTTATGGGTCTTCATACCGGGGAAATGGGAAACGAAGAAGTCAACCAAGTGCATTTTATGTGATTAACTTTTTATCAAATTCGTTCAGAGCAGCAAGCTGCTAAAACAGGAATCGCAATTGCAATTGCGATTCACTTTGCTCATAGCTCATTCTATTCCTGCTGGATTTCCCCAAAGGAGCTTTTGGCGAATGTTATTCTAAATATGAGTTTATTTATTTACGCTGCGGCCAAGGATGCACACTGAGTTGCTCGTCCAGATGTGGCCACCCACCAGCCACCACACAGCCCCCTTGTTTGCACAATTTTCTGCTCCAAATCACTTTGCTGGGGCAACTGTTGCATCCTCCATCCATTTGGCGTGGAAGCTGGCGAGGTGGCGGGGGCAGATGACATGTTTGCAATTAAGGAAACTCTTAACTAAATGACAATGGCTAACGGATGACAAACGCACACAACCCCGTAGATACAAATGCAAATGTGCAGTGCTTCGGGCTCGGAGCTTCGGCCCCTTTGGCCCGAAAAGTGCCCTTGCTTGGATTGGAATAGTTAACTCGGAAATTATGCCACCCAGAGTAAATGTTGACAAATTGTTTTTGCCAACTCTCTGGACGATCTTGTTGTAATCCCAAATTATTTACATTTATATAATTTTATTCCGGCTCCAATGAAATGAAGCCAATATTTTGGAGTCCATTGGTGTAGATCCTTTCGAATCAAAAGAGGCACATTTTGAATAGCTGACTTATTTTCTTCTATTAATTACCATTTAAAAATATTATTTTTAGCATGTTTTTTCCTCACCCGTAAGCCTGCAGTTTAAAATCTAAACTCACTCCTCTTTTCTGTGGCTGGGATAAGCCCGTGTGCGTGGTTAATCCTTATCATGAGGCAAAGGACTAACCCTCCATATCCTTCCACCCACGTTAGGTTGAATTTATACCCTCTGACGTCCTGGCAGTTCTGCAAACGCAGATAACATTTAAAGTGCATTGGAAAAATTGAACTTGACTTTGGTTCGAAGGGTCGAATGGACTGCCTATCGCAGGAGTCCTGGCAAACACACCCACACCCGCACAGAATAACAAAATTACGGACTGTGATTTTGGGCTGTCATTTGTTAGAGGTCCTTATCGAGATGCCAACGCCCCGAGTTGCCTTGAAGTATGCATTAAAAGTGCGATTGCTGGCAGTGATGTGTTTGCCAATCGCATCGTCCAAGACAGGCCAAACACACAAATATCCTGCCACAGCTAGGGTGCATGCTGCATGCTGCATGCTGCTGAGGTTGCTGTTGCTGCTGCACGCTTTTATCCTGCATCTGACACTTAACACTTGAGTGGAGATCGACGCAGTCCATTAGGGAGAGTCCTTGTGGCAATATGCTTATCGAGGCAGCAACACGACAATTATTGTTATTATTGCTTGGGAACCGCACGACAGCAACTCCCTTCTGAGAAACGCTTCACCCTCGAGAACTTTTCCCCGCAATGTGATTTCTGATTTCTGCATTCGATTTCATTTGAGTGGACAATCGAATTATGATGCCGAACGTTTTCGGTTTTCGGTAAAGATTTTTTCCTATTGTTCGGCAACCGATTTACGAGGTTCGCGCATTCTCAGGCGATTTTTTATGGCCTCTGTGGCTGCTCATTTGTTGCGGACACGTTTTGGACCCGTGAATCCAACTGTGAATTAAAGTGTGATTCGCGATGCACACTCACAGTCACCCGGATTGTCGCATGTTGCCCAGGATAAGCCCAAGCCCATGCCCAACCCCGGTGACATACGACATCTTTCTGCCCTTCGACGCCTTTGAGTGGCAACTTCCTTTGGGTTGAGGCGTCAACTTCTTTATTATCATCCAAATCATTGTTCTCGTTCAGCAGAGACTTCTGCTTAAGGTTTATTATTTTGATATTTCCTCTATTTTTTTGTATTCACAATGAAATGAGTTTCTTGGTGGTTATTTTCCGCTTTTTTTATTCTCATAGACTGACTTCAATAGACTTTGAACTAAAAAGTAAAAGGGGAGGCAATCCAGTAAGTTTCTTTCAGGAAATTAAAAAGGTCTTTGAACAAGAGCTCGATAAATTATTATGATTATTAAAAGAATGTTTTTCGCAGGGAAGGGAACCAACTTTTCTCCTACTTTCTTTAGCAAATGTCCCAAAAGAAACCTGGTTTCCTATATGATAAAGTCGTGTTTGTTACCCTGGCATGCTAATTTCTTGGACAAGCCTAAGCCAGTCCTCGTCGGCTTAATGTCTATTACACAATCGACGTGAATTCGAATTGTTTGTCCTCCTGACCCAGCTTCTCTCTGGGAATCGGGCATCGACGATTCCGTGTATTGTTTGCCCAACGTCGCGCGTCGTTTCAGGAAAAGGTGCAACGGATTTTGCCGGAGATGTGCCAGAGTTTCGAAACTCTCGATCTTTGTTTGCCTGCAAGGAAAAGGAGAATGGAGCCCGAATCCGAAGTGTGGCCAATGCAGTTTTACAATCTGTGAATCAACAACTGCAGTTCACAGCATCCAAATCTGGATGGTACCGATTCTGGTTTCTGTTTGTCCTACGCCCAGGCCTCGGGCCGCCTTTATCCGTTTGCCATAATCAAACAAGAAATGGTAATAAACGAGAAAAAAACTACACAAATCTTGGGATGCATGTGCCACCAGGGACTTCAAAGCAATATGCCGATCTGAAATCAAGAATCCACCATCCAATCCTTGTTTTGCTGTTTGGGCAACCTGCTCGTTAGGCAGTCCCAGCTCCTCTTTGCTTTCTCTGGAAGAACTCAGTGTTCTTGTTATTTAATTTTCTCGTTAACGCCGCACTCTTTGATGGAGTGATGGACTCGCTGCTCAAAGGGGGTAGATGGGCCTTGGTTATGGTTATCCAGAGCTATAAATCAATCATTAAATATTTTGGTCGGCGGTGGTCGATTCACTGGAACGTGTGAAAATCCTTTGGCAATGTAAACAAAATAATATTTTCCCGATTTCCAATAAACGAATGCAATGGCAGTGCAAACAATAATAAACACGCATATTCTACCCTTAATATAGAGTCATAGTTCTCAGGGTGGGTCTTCACAAAGATCAGAATACTATAGGGAAATAAGTTGAGTTTAAATTGGGAAAAGTTTCAATTGATTTGGATAATATCAACCTTCAAAAAATTCTAAATTTTTTGTTGAGAATATTAATGTTTTTATTAATGACTGTAAATTAATTCTTTCTCCAATTTTCCCTGTGCAACTTGAAAAGTGGAAAACGATTCAATTTAGTGTATTCGAATAGCCTCCGGTTAGTGCAGCAACTTTCCCTCTGGGTTTGAGATAATTGCACTCACTAATTTCTCTCTCCTTGCCCCGCCACCTTCCCTCTCACTTTCTCCACACTTCCAACTTGATTCGGAAATTTGCGAATTTTGAATTTTGATTAGAGATTAAATTGTCTCTGGCGATTAGCATCAAATGGTCGGCCATGCTCTTAGCGCCTTGTGCAAACAAGCGTATGTTTGCATTATCTTCCCGAATGCAATCACTCCGTTCCCCTTCCGGATTCCCGTCCGTACCCCTGCTGCCTCTGGCCTGGGATTTCCGAAGAGATTCTCAGTGGTCAGAACAATCTACCACCACCGGCGGAAGGCAAAAGCAGCGAACCGAGCGACTGCCAGCGGCGCACTTTGTGCTTCGTTTGATTTAGTTTGAGCTCATTAATTTTGCGGTTAAAATTCTCCTTTCACGATGCGGTACATGGAAAGTTTTGGGCCGTATGGGCTAACAAAATAGGAACAAAATAAGTTTAAATACTTAATTAATATGGATTTACTATTGGGAGGCTTGTACCCATTCATCTTTTCCTAAAAACAGGACCAAATACCTATTTCGTAGCAAAACGAACGTACTGTTTGTGTATTTCAAGGACTTTAAACTTCTAAGGACCACCCCATATATCTAAGAGTATTTCGTTTCTGTACCAGTACCGCACCAATTAAGTCGACCATGATGGACTCCGAAGCAAAGCACTTTCATGACAACTCGCTCCCTTTGACGGCTCTGAATGCATCATCCGGTCGGTCGGACAGTCGCCGCCTGCTGACATCCCCAGATAAACGCAACGCTCAGGGCTTATGAATATAATCCTTAAATTATTGCAACAACAACGGCAAATTTTGCGCAAAACGGAACAAAATAAGAAAGCAACTATTACGTGTGAATAAGCCGCGGCCAGGCAACACCCTCCTGGTTGGTCCTGGCATGTTCTGCTCGGATGATGATGGACCGAGAACCCATGGAGAATCCGGAACTAGATACCCCCTGACTCGCGTGTCTCGGCAATTATGAGCAACAATTATGAGTGGGAATGCGCTCTTGGCTGGATGATTAGCTTTTGGGATGCGAACGACACAGGGACAATGGATGCCATTATCCTGGGCATTCACCGCAGCGCTGGCCAGCCCACAACATCACAGGCCAATATTTTTGCATCGCCGTTGCTGTTACCTCATCTAATTGATGCGGTTGTTGGCATTTTGGTTTTTAGTTTTCGGGGCCTCCGCAACAACATCGCTTATTCGACCACGCCCCTGTCCCGGCTCTGGCGTTGGCCCCCTTCCCACCCAGCCATCATCATAATGGCGGTCGGGCAATTATGCGGCAATTAAATGAGCTCAAATGTGGAAAACGATTTAAGTCTGGTCAGTAATGGGAGAAAAATTATGCAAATTTCCAGCAAGAAATAGCGAAAAGTAAAGCCAACTCGGCAATCCATCGATGGAAACACATTTGCTGCGTTTGTCAATCAGCATTAAAAATCAATGGAGAGCAGACGGATCCAGATCCTGGCCCCAGGACTCTTATTTTTCCCCTTTCAGGGAGCGAGTGTGTGACAAAATTTGGTGCAATCTGCCTTCAGGCCTCGAGGATTATGAGCGTAAATTAACCCTTATTGCAAAATATATGCGACAGTTGATTGACAGACAAATGACAGGACACATAAAATAGCTACGAAAACAGAGGCCAAACTTGTCTCACTCTTTCGGCAGGCAAGGGAGTTTTTCACTTTTGATTTGATTGAATTTGATGTACCCATGTTCAACATGTCACTTAGTAGCGGCTTAACGCTGTTTAGACTCTCAATTGTCAGCCGAGAATATTGGGAATATTTTTGGAATGTAGGGAGGCCACGAAGCATCAAAAATTGAAAATGACATTATGTTATGGAATAGAATAAAGAAATATAATTCAACGGCGTTTGATGGAAGGCTTACATGTCACAGGCATTATTGAAAAAAAAACAAATTAGGTAACTCAAAACTGTTTGGAAAGCGGCTAGACATTAAAATTTTTTTCAACTTTACACCCATCCTCAGTTGTATTGATTTATTCAAATGATGATACCACTTTCTTCACCTCTTTAACAAAGCAAACTCCCAAAGTCTTGTGTTTCGGAGACCATTGCAACTTTCACACTTTTTGGGAAACTGAAACCAAATCAGCATTAACACGATCTTAATGAAGTGTCTACTCTTAATTTTTCAGCATAATATTATAATTAATTTCGTGGACCGATACCATTGATAACTTCATTTCGTTGCAAGACAGGAAATTTGTTGGGGAAAATAAGAAAAACTAACCAAATTAAGACATCTGAAAACTGGTTACAAAAGCTAGATGTGAAAAGCAGTTAAGATAAGAACAGCTGCCAGACAATAGTGTCACATATTTTGGGGCCCACATACAAGTATATCCGAATCGGAGTCCGAGCCGATCGAAAAGGTATCCAAAAATTAACATATTCCCAGCTCCCTGCCATTGATTGTTGCAACTTATCAGCGGCTAATCAGCAGCATGAGGTCAGGTCCATTTGAAATCTCAGCACCCAATTCCATCGGGTAGCCAGATGGGCTCTTTTGACTGCTGTTGTCTGCATCCCGGCGCGATACATTTTCACGGCCCTTTGTTTGCTTTCAGACATGGATGTGGATGTGGAGGTGGAGATCCCGGAGGATAGGCGTCCCACTGTGTGTGGAGGCACTTGCATTCTCACGACGAGCTGGAAAGCAGCTTTTAATTAAGAACGAATCCGATTCGAATGAAATGTGAATGCGCAGGTGTTCGGCGGGAGGTTCCCATTCCAGCATCCCCGGCATCCCAGCATTTCTGTCTGCCACCTCTAACACCTACGGTTTCACAGCTCGTTCTGTGTGATTTTAAGGTTACATCATCGTCTGCCAGCTGGGCGCTCTTATAAATAGCTCAATTATGTTTCTAATAATATCGATAATTCCCTAAGAAGCTTCGACCTACGCCCACCAAACCGCTGCTAAGCCGCTTTTACATTTCCCGAAATGCAATCAGAACTGCCTGCTTAAAATGCAAATGAAGTGCCTGATTGGTTTTGGTCCGGTTCTCAGTCATGGTCTAGGCCCTAGACTCTAGACTCTAGACTCTAGGGTCTTTAGATTTCGGAATTTGGTTTATAGTCCTCAGATTTTAGCCCACAATTATCGTACTCAAGCAGGCACTTAAGTAGGCTTTGGATTAGAAGAAAGACATGGTTTCCCTTGCGCAGATCCTCTAATTAGTTCAAAGTACGCCCTGGAACACCTGAGTCCCTCCTAATCCTCCTCCTCCTTTCCATTTGCAATTATTGGTACTCTTGAGGATTCTATAGAATTTTTCAACTCGATTTGCTGCGGTGTTTATTCGATTTGCACTTGCCCAACTCCTCCTCCTGACACTCCTCCCTTAACGTCTTATATTTTCTCATTTCTATTGGTGTATTAACAATGAGCAGGCAAATTTTCCTGCCGTTTGCTTTGCTTCCGGCTATGAGTCATTGCCTGACATATCTTCAAGTAACTGAAGATGGCAATCCGCGGATACTATCAAGTCACTGTGATCTATTCTATTATATTGATAGAGTGGCTATTCACAACAAATATTTTAGGACTTGAGTATTTATTTCTCTGATTTCAAATTTTAAATATTATATTTACAAAAATCACTTATAAAACCTTACTCATCTCCAATCCAAACACACTTGCTTCTCAAGGATTGGCGTAGTATATATATATTTGTATTCCCTTCTCGATCCGTCCGACATAATTAAGAGGCATAAGGAAAAAATATTCCCCTCCCGGGGCAATTCGCATCTTGTTCCGTTCTGGTCGGATTCGATTCGTTTGGTTCTGCTGCGGTCCCGTGAGTAAATTGATATTCCTGTCATTGCTGTAATGATTCCTGCTTCCTGCAATGCTGGCGTCCGGCTTCTGCCGTATACGCTGTATCCTGGCGCATCCTGCTTGCGGTTTTCGTTTTTCTAGCCGCGAACAGGATATTGAATTAAGGAATGGCAAACATTTTCTTCGAGATTACACATCCACGAAGCCATTGATAGCCGAGCAGAGCATTTAATTGAGTTATTAGACGGTCTTTGAACAAAGCAAGTAAAAAAGGAAGAGTGCCTGAAATTCCTGTCGAGAATGAGAACATAAATTAAAAGTGAAAGAGGAGCGGACACTATGGGCAGGCTGTTGATGAGGATACCGGTGAGTCGGTGAGGCTGTCTTCGCCTCCTTTGGGGGAAACATTTGTAAGACACATGTTAGACAAAAAAAGCCGCCCAGAGGAAGGGGCACCGATAAGAAGAGAGACGGCCACAAAGGACCTCAGGCCAGCAGGCATTCAGATGCGTCCCTGTCAACAGGATATGCCCGAGTGCCGAGCACATTCACACCTCACAATGCAACAATGCAACAAAAGGCGGGGTTGCAGGATATCAGCTGCTGTCCTTTCTGAAAATTGAGACACAAAAAAGGAACTGTAACCGCAAAGGAATCACGAGAATACAAAAAAATTTAATTCGAAGGAGTTGACTACACAAATGAAGAGTCAGCCTCGGTTTTGGTTGATTGATGAACCATGATTGAGCAGAAGCCAAGAAGTCAAGCTGCTCCTTTCACTTTAAACCATAATCGGGAACTCGACAGTCGAAAGTCCGCCCCTATGATCGATGGCCGGAGGTGTGAACAAGGAGCTGGCACTCCCCCTTCGGCAACCGCCCATTATTCCCTGTCCCTAGAGGCTGGCTTCTGCCGCTGCTGCTGCTCATTTGGTACGTGATTCGACCGCAAACTGTTTTCTGCAAATTTCCTCAGTAGAAGCAGCTCAGCCGCAGATTCCGAAACAGGCCTCGACCCCGGTCTGGCCAACAATTGGAGCGCAAGAAACTAATTAAATTGATAGAATTAGACAAAAGACCGCCGCCGGCTGTGTATTGGAAGCGTTGAGAGATTGAAAGCCATCCCACACTCTGGAACACTCCATCCATATCTTCATCTTCGTCTCCATCTCATTGCTCATTATTCTAGACAAGTGTGTCTGGGACGACGTTGGCCAATGTTAGCAGTCGAATGAGCTACAATTGTTTGGGGAATCGAAACGCAGTCTAATGATAGAAGGTACCAAGTAATAGAAAAAATTACAAGACCTAACTAAATAAAATTGAAAAAAAACTCCATTTCTTAGAGCCTGAGGAAGGTTTATTTATTCTACAGTTCCTTCCATAGTATCTCCCATCCTAATCAATTAGTCTATTTTCTGCCACATCTCCAAAATTTTGATTGAGCCCCAATTATGGGATAAAATCTTATAGGCTTTGGAAACGTGGATTCACAAAGGAAATGTATGGAAATGCCATTTAGACAATATCCTGTGGATATATTAAATTAATTACAAAACGAATTTCGAATGGATAATGAAATTTCTCTGTGGTCATTATCGGACATGCTGGGCATGCACAAAGCGGAGCCACAAATGTGGCCAAAGTGAAACAAAGTAGCCGGCGGAGTGTAAGGAGCCGAAAACGGAAAATGGAAATGGTCAAAAGGACAGCCAAGGATGGACGGGCACATGGCTGGGTCGCATAAATCAATGGAGGATGGGATGGACAAGATGGACGGAAATGGGAGCAGCCGAAAAAGCAAGAACAGAACGGGGAATCCGCTGGCAGGAGGGCAGATGTGGGCATGTGAGTGGAATCGAAAATGAGAGCAGAAGGACTCTGAGCTGCTGGATCTCTGGACTCGGGGACTAAAGACTCCGGACTCTGGCCTGTCATATGCGACGACTCTTTTTCGATGTCTTCAGTGGGGCGTAAAAACAAAGAACTGTGGTCCGACGAGGTCAACCCTCTTGGAAAAGGTAACCTCACCGGATTTACTTTGCCGCCAGGACATCTTAAGGATTTAACTTGCTGCGACCCAACCCCCTAAAAAGTGAAACCATCCGACTGAAGAATGAATTGTGACCGGGCAATAGATTTTTCATGTTTGGGATTTGTGCCAATGTGTGTGAGAGTCCCTGAAGTCTTATTCTAGTGCAGTTGACATTTAATATGGCATTATCCCTGCGCCGCTGAGTTATAAATAATGTTACATTTCCCATTAAAACATAAAAAATACAACGTGCAACCAGGCCGAGAGAGCTTAACCCAAAAGGACTCCCCTCCGCCAAGGACCCCAAAACCCAAATCACCCCCCGACACTGGACAATCTTTTACAACTCGAATAGCGGAGTATTATGCCATGTGTGCTACCAGAATCGATGGCAACGGCCATAAAGGACTTTTAAAGTGAATTATTTGCTTATCAATTGGGGGAGGAACATATTTTGAGTGTCCTGAGCCTGAGGGGGAGTCCAAGGAATAAGTTAAATAGCATTTTTCCTACATTATGAGATCTAATAACAGACAAGATTTTATCATTGAAGGGTTTTATGATCCGTGTAGTTGAGGAAAATGTTATATGACCACTGAGGGAATTATTTCCTTATCCTGATCTATATCAATCTAAATAATACTTTCGTTGACTCTCAGAGTTCTTTTAATAGACTTCAAGAATATGACACCAGTATTTAAAATTTTCATCTGCAAGTAGCAGTAATTACAGCTGTGAAATTCATTTGTAATGCTTTGGGTAATCTTTAGGCGCTTGTTAGCTCTGGTTATCAGGATATTTATGGGGTCTCGGTTCAGGGAATCATAAGTACTTTCAAGCAAAAGAATATCAAATCGCTTGACAAGTGTGCAATGACAACTGCCCACATAGTGCTCATAATGAGCTCTAAGAATGTGGAAAATTGAAGCACAGAAAAGCCTCCTACGGATGTGTCCTATCCAATTGCCACGGGTGTGCTGACACATTTAAATATAAACAGGAGGACCCGGGGTAGCATCCAATTTCGACAGAGAGGAAAGCCGAGAAGAGGACGACCTTGCAACGCGACGAAAATTCCGACAGTTGACACTGCGAAGGCATAAAATTAGATGGTCTGAGAAATCAAGTGTCGGGCAACAGGCGCATCACAGACACAAACACACTTGATGACGCCACGCCAAAGGACATGCATATGTACCACAGGAGTCTGTGTCGGGATTCCGGGAAATTTTTCGCGCTTCCACCGAAAAAAATGTATACCCAGTTACAAAAAGAATAAGGCGCATTCTATTACGATTCAAAATCGTGCAAGAAACGTCGAATACTTATTTATGATTAAAGAATGTCGTTTTCTTTTGAATATTTCTCTTTTAATATTTATCCTCAGTGTGCTCATGTTTTTTTGGGTGTTGTGTTGCACTCTCTCATTAGGAAGTGACAACAGGCAACGACTTGTGATTAGTAGCGTGTCCGGGAGGAGTCCTTGGAGCCATGAAAACAAACAGCACAGCTGCCAGGACACACACAGCTCACACAGCTCTGTGTAGCACATGTGGACGGGGGAGATTAAAATGTTCGATCGTGGAGCAGGCAGGGAAATCAAAGGAGCGGAACTAAAGCTTGGGCAGTAACATCCTTTTGTCAAGGATGTGTCCAGGCCATTGATAAAAATGTTGTAATAAAAGGACCCAAGGCAAGCGGATGGCAAGACTACCTGGCCAGGACAAAGACACCGGTTCTCCTCAATGCATGGCGAATCTGTGGCAGGATGTGAGGTCCCCTTCTTGCCAGATGCGATGGCAGATTTTGCATTGTGGCTGACAATGGGAACTCCGCCAATGTAAAATAAAACATAAGTCGTCTTGATTTATTTTTTTTATGTTCAAACTCAATCGCTTTATAATCTTTAAGTCCATGTTGCTGCTCCCTGATTAAGCCATTCAATTTGCCTCGAAATCCGGTTAAAGCCTCGCCGAACCATATTAACATTTCTCATCCGCAGCCCTTTGGGCCGAAATCGATTGGCCATTCAAGTCGCACCATAAAACGAAATTATTCGCCATTCTGCAGCAGCTCGGGGCCACGAGCGGCAACAAGAATGATTATGGCTAAATCAATAGCGGGCTCCAGACTACCAGACCAGTTCCACACATGAAACGGTAGCTCAAGCCACTGACAACTTCATCATAAGGCGTTCGCCTCTACAAGGGCCAGAAGGATGGTCTGAAAACTTCGATCCTCGCCAGACTCCTCAGCCTAATTGCCAAGCGAATAATCAAAAGGCAATGAAAGTCGTTGCACTTGGTAGTACTCTTTAAATGGGTATTAACACTGTTGGATAATCTATGAATCTCTGGAACGTATTAAAAAATTCCATTAAAAGGGAAAAATATATTTTCTTTTATATAGTTTAAAATATTTAAATTTATTTATTCAAAATCATATCTAGGGCATCCATAGTTTCCTTTTCACATTCCTTTCGTTGGTTTCCGTTGTTATTTGTCTTTTCATTTAACTGGTCCTCACTGCCACCACTCATCCGCATCCTCGAGACCCTCACTGAGCCCAGGAGCCAATTTCGTGGTAAAATTCATTTGTTAACAATTTCATTTCATTCGTTTTGTTTTCGGTTTTGGATTTCTGTTTGGGCCTCTTCGGGTTTGGGCTCTTGGTGCGGCGCCTAATTACAGGGTGCCTCCACTCCTGGGCTCCTGCGGTTCCGTTCTTGTTTGATTCGTGTGTCCTGGCTGCTGCATGTAAAACCCTTCGAATTAAGACATCAACTTTAATGAGCAACACTAACGCAGTAATTGCAGACGGTCGTGGGCGTGGTCGGTACAGTTTTGCTGACTGCTTTGGTTTCCCTCTGTGACGATCGGGTGTGTGTGTGCCTCTTTTCTGGGTTAAAAGTTCCGGCAGGTGGGTTACCTTCACTTTTTTATTTGGTAGTTCCTAATTTTTGGGTAGAGCCCGATTTGAGCCAAGCAGATGGCCTGGTAAAAAGTAGCGCGCCAGAGAACGCCTCTTATATTTCAACTCCGAGCTGCCAGCGCAGCCATCTAATTAAGTAAATTGTCCGTTTTACATATGTTTCCCGGTGCCACTAATTTTTATGAGTTTTTAATCGAAAACAATAAAAATACTGCTGTCCGAGGGCGGTCGAAATTTCGTATTCAAAAGCCACATTTATGATAAATTTACGCTTGGTTAAATCGAATTAAGTTTTTAGTCACTCAGAATGAGGACAATAGGGGGTTAAGAAATTGTAAAAAGTGGCACCTGGCCAGACTAGGAGAAGGGTTCTTCAAGGGAGGTCTCTGACGGCTTTAAAAGGATATTGAAAAAAAAACGCCAATAAGAAGTGACTAATTCGGAGGTTCCAGTTGATCTTCACTTATATTAACTTGACTATGTCTTGAAAAAATTACTGATAAGCTACTGGTTTCTTCCGTATTATTTATATCAAACAGATATGCACTTTTTCAAGGCTATCTGTATTTGTATAAAGCCATTCCTGTCACATTCAGCCCACCACCTGATTCCATTCCCATGGCTTCCTTTCTCAATCGACTCGTTAATCAATTCTCTCAAACCGAATTTCAGAAACAAAAACATTCCAAATTCAATTGCAAATTATGCATTTATTATTAACAATTGTTGTCTGATTGCCCATCGAACTGGGAGCCAGCCCCTTAACCCGCCAGTGCCCTCTTTCGCCCAATCATTACCATCCATCGGTGGCCCCAGGGGCGGTGCACGAGATTCGGGTTGTGGCACATGGGTCATTTGTGTGCATTTGTTTTCAGGGTGCCCCCGGCAGGATCCTGCTGGCCAGGACATTGCTTATCCTGTTCGCTTGTCGTTGATTTTTCCCTACCTCTAGTGGTATGCAATTTATCACTAGAAGAAATTTTAAATTTATCATTCCATGATAAAATTATGATCTTGAGTTTGAACTACCATGTATATATCAAATGAAGAAAAAAAAACATTTCTTTTAGACAGACCCCATAAGAGTGAAAAGTAATTAAGCATTTTTGACAGTGTATCCTTTTTCGTTTTTCGGGGCCGGCTCTTACCCCAGAAGTTTGGCATTTGCCAAACATTTGCATATGGGACCAACTGTTTTGAATATTGAAAGCAGTAGCAGAGGATGCCCCATTCAAGGCGGGGCGGGATCGTGTGCCGAATGGGGGTGTGTGATTGTGTGGCAGGGTTAACAGAGTTGCCAATGCAATCGTGGAAAAGTGCCATGCATTTATGCAATTTTCACTGACTTGGCTTGGCTGCTCGAAAGCCACTCAAATGCCATGGCAGGGCACTCAATCAAGTGCAGTTGCCTCGCAGCCACCCCAGGGCCCCACGGCCACCCACGGCCATAATCAAATTGTATTGAACATTTGCCGTTAGCAGCCGTTGCTGTGGCTGCTTTTATTCAAGTGATTGCAGTTGGCCAAAGCCCTGAAAATGCAACTCCCAGATAGCGAATAGCGAGGAACTCAAAGCTCCTGGGCTATAGTATATGTACATATATTGACTTGATTCATTCATACACTCAGTCATTCACATAGGTGTGCCAGCACACACACGTTGGCCATCAGTTTTTATGATTGGAAGGCGAAGCCCTTGCCTCAATGAATGTGGCATATAAATAAAACTTATTTCAATTTTCTCTGGGCGAGATAAAAATGAAGAAAATGTTTTAGTGCTTCTAATAAAATAACTAATCTGATCACGTCGCTGATACCGCTTCCCTTCCATGGTAGGATAATAGTCAGCTGCCATTGCCACAAGTTATTACACATCCCTTGGCGGAGGAAACAGGACCCATCCAGGAGCTCCCAAGCACTACACTGGATGGGGATTATTTCAGGCGGAAGGTGAAGCATATGCAAAGCAGCTAAGTGAAAATGCAGTTGTTGCAGCGCCCTGGAAAACGGAAGGGGCAGATCCAGAGCGGGATAGGATTATCATGCATATGGGTCTGCGGGGCAGGAATAAATTGACGGTAGGGCTGGCTATAGTTCATTAGCATGCCATCTATGCAAAAGCTAAGATATTAAGTTGCCACTTAAGCAGCGGATTAGTACGCAACACGAGTACGGGAAAGGGCTTCAAATATTTTTGGAAATACTCAGATTAGTCGGGTTCATAAGATACTATTGGTTTATACGTGAATGTATAATATTTTGGGGCTTACTCCCTGGAAAACTGATTTAAGTAATTATATCGTTAGGATATGAAGCATGAGCTTTTAAATAGAATTTACTTTTTATTGTTCTCCTTTCATTTTTTCGCCCTTTTCCGACCTTTTTTTCAAACCCAGGGGACATCTTTGCCGGGTGCTGCACCTGTCACACCCTTTGACATTGGCAAATTTGTTGTCTAGCAGAGCACACGGAGTAAATAAAGTTCCTTGGCGACACTGACGGCTGTCAAAATGGGGGAAAAAATGGTAAGGAGCGACCACAGAATGGTTTCAATTAACGCATAGCCACACATCGGAGGAGTAGCTTATATTAAGTGAATATGACACGTTTGCTACCGAGCTCCGAACTCCTTCTTACTTTTGAAAAAATGACAGAGCTCTCCATTAGCGTCATTTTCGATGCTGGCATGCTGCCGTTTCCAATGTCTGTGCGGCATTTTGGCGAACAATTTGCTAAAAAACGTTTTTCTAAAAGAAATGAGGGGGTGGACAGAAAAAGGGTTTTTGGGGCACACGTTGCGGGTGCAGAAACATTTGACAACTGAGTGGCAACTCCTTCTCCGTTCTCCATCTCTGCGGCTGCATTTAGCTGTCAAAAGCGAAAGCCAAGCAGGAGAAGGGCAAGAACCAAAAAATAAGAATGAACAAGCCGAGGAGGAGAAGGAGGCACATTCACCCACAACACCCATGACATGACACTCATGAGTGACAGCTCGAGTGAAAAAATGTTTGCTCCGTGCCAAAATACTCCTGGGATCGTGTGCAGTTCAGGATCGCAGGACGTATGGGATGCAGGGCTGAGGAAATGTGGCCTCAGAATGCATGAAAATTCATATGCCACAAGAAATATATTATTATTATGGGAAACAATCGTCTGGCGGACTTTTCTCCTGACAGAGCAACTGTCGACATTTGTTAAAGTTCTTCCAAATGTGTGTTTTTTTCTGTTCCATTTGTTTGGTTTTGCTGTTACTTCTTCAGACTGCAATTCAGTTGTCACTTTGACAGCTCACGCAAAGGTTGATTGAAGCACAGACCAGAGGGGTGGTATTAGTCAAGGGTTGGGGGTTAAACTTTCCCCTAACAATATTGGCAGGCATGAAACGCAACGGTGACTAAAACCAATTGGTCGTCATGGATCACGGCACTGAATAAATAAAGTAGTATAGCAAAGATTGAAATTAATTTGAGGTAAATTGAAGATTAGTTTTGTGTACTTTGATGGAAGGGAAGCAGAACAATCAATTGCAGATACATTTAGTGAAATAGTTTCCTCAAAGTGTATTAAAAAATCAAATTTGATTCTGTAATGGAAATATAATGGTTTTATATTTTTTTATAAAGGTTGGTAAACCCTCCTGTTAATACGTTTAAACAAGTCCTGGATACAAATATTTAGAATCGAGTTTATATATTTTTTCACGCTATTTCTCACTTCATGTAAACCAACCCGAAAACCATTAGGATTCAATTTGTAACAACAATTAAACAAAACAATAATTTTTTGCGCGCTTTTGATGCATCACATTTAAAATATTCCACTAGCTTATTCGATTTATTTACTTGAACAAAAAGTTTGGTAAAAATGAGTCAAACCCAAAATTGAATGCAGAATCGAAATCAAAGCTGAAAGCCAACCCACAGCAGGCATTTGAATGCCGTGCAAACAGAAAATAAATATGCACAGCCAAACAAAAATCACACAAATTGAAATATTGAATTATTATTGCTATAGAGTCCTGATCTCTCCCCTCCGACTCCGACCTCCGGCCCTCACTTATTGTTAGAAAACAGATTTATAGCATTCGGCAAATAAACAGAAAAGTCGAATGTGCATTGAGTGACTAACAAAATATGCATATAGAGGATAGACGGGTATACCTACTATTCGAGTATAGTGTGGTGTGAGGCCACAGAGAAACTTATACAGTAGAATCAGTTTATAAAAAATATCGCCTGCTGTCTTTTGTTGATGCTCGCAAACAAAAAGGAGTTTTATTTTCAAATTTATTAGAAATTTTTACGTTTCCCATTTCCATTCCCTGAGTGGCACCCCATTCCCATTCCCATTCCCCATTTCCAATGGTGCTCTCAGTTGCAGTTACCACTTCCGCATTTGCTTTCATGCAATCTAACGCTGCTTTTGAAGTGCTTCGCACAAATACAACGAGCCAACAGAGTCAAAAAATAAATACTGAAATAAAATGAACAAATAGTAAATAAAGAGTAAACAAAAAATGGTAGCTAAAAGCATATAAAAATGGCTGCGGCGGCATTTTTTTCTGGCTTGTTTTCCGCCATAAATAAAATCTTGCATGTGAAGCGAAGGAGAGGTGGGCGAGGGCGTGGGTGGTGGCGGAATCGGAGGAAATGGCGGAAATGGAGGCGGCAGCACATCGTCTGTTTCGGTCGTGAATTAAGATTAATTAAACTAACGGTAACTGTTACTGCAACTGTAAGTGTAACTGTAGCTGTAACTGTAGTTCCAGCTGTAACTGTAAACCGAAAAACTAAGCAACATGGCGGCAGCGGCCATGTGTGTGGGGGAAGTTCGCGAAATAAATGTTTATTTATATGCCGCGTCGCAGCGGAAATTGCAATGCGAATCCGTCGAGTTGCCGAAACCGTAAGCGAATACAAAATGGCGCCCATAACGGTGCATGTGGTATTGCGTTCCCCAACCCACCTCCCCATATCCATCATATCACTCCCACCCAGATGTAAATTGTAGTTAGATTTTTTCTTATGAGAAAATATGGCAAACCGAATGGAAATTGGTTTTGTCAGAGGCTGAAGTTTTCAAAAGCCTTCTAGACACTTTTTCCTTATCTTTCCATCTATATCTACTTTTATCCTGGGGGACTTTCACATTTTAAGAAAATAATTAAGACTCTTTGAAAAATTTGAAAGCACCTTTATCTTTCCAATAATATCTACATTTCAGTGCCGTATCCAGTTGGCACTATTGGACTATTGCTTTAGCCTAGATTCCGTGCGTTTCAGCCATAATGCTGCTGGCGACTCTTTTGTTTGCTCGCCCGTCAGTGTATGTTTGTTGCCTTGTCGCTTATTTGTGGCCCGGATATAGAAACATGCAACGGAAATGCAAGAAACAGTGGCCGCTGGGACGACAACTGTGTGCAACGGAGGCGAGTGGATCGGGGGGAGTGGCAATGGCAACGGCCAAGGCAAGGTAGGTAGGAGGCATGTTTATGGCACAGAGAGTCGCATTTGTGGAGCTGTGAGAATTTATTGTACAATTTTCTGTGGAAATACCAAGGAGACCCCGAAATGAATGCGAGCACCAAAGCAACAGGAATGAATTTAAGATCAGAATAAAACAAAACAGACAAAAAACAGAAACGAAAATTTAAGGAAATTTAAGACTAGTGTTTTTGCAATGAAAGCAATTTATTTCACATTATTGTTCTTCAATAAAATAATAGCAAAAGTTTTTAATCTTTTAGTTAAGTTTTATTTTATTAAAATGGAATCTAAAAAATGTCTAGAAAATTCTTCATAATACCCCCAAAAAACGTACCATTTTTCGTTCCCATAATTAGTTTCCTGCATTCTGTATCTTAAATACCATGCACATTTTACTTGGTGAAACCCTCCATCTTGCATCCTCATCCAACCAGCTCATCCAGCATTCCACAGAGCTATACTTCATTAAGGACTAGTCCTCCTGCCCGACTCGCTCCCCCACTCGCAGGATGTGTGTGGCATGCAAGTGAAACCCTTTAAGTACTCATATTATTTGCACATTCCAGGTAAAAAAGGCGAGCAAAAGAAAACAAGAGACGGACGAAAAATGAAAACTTAACGAAAAAAGTGTGGGTGTGTGGCTGTGTGGGTGGCAAAAGGAGCCAACGAACCAAGTCAAGTGCTGTTATTCATGGCGCACTCACCCACAACCACCCACACAAATGGCTAAAAGGTAACGGTAACGGTAACGGTAGTCAAACACAACCCCCGCACATGTGGCACCTCCAAACCTTCGCACCACTCACTCCCACCACTCCCACCTCCAATCGCGAGTCAGGTCCACGTTCATGTCCTTGACAATCAATTCCCCGCGCACTCAATTAAAAATATGCACAGTGGGCTGCATACGACACAGGACACAGGACACAGGACACACACACACATTCGAAAGCATCGCACACAAAAGTACACCCACGCACACACACATAAGTCAACCGCCGTAGGGGCTTCCATCTGATACAGGGGTGGGTGTCCTGCGTTCTGCGTCCTCCGTGGGGGAGGTCGCTGTTGCTGACTGCATATGAATGAATATTCGAGCATTCGCTTCGAATTCCTTCTTTTTATTCTGTTTTGTGTTTTTGCTGTTGCTGCCCGCATAAAAGTTCATCAGCGAGAATATTGGCGGGGCGAAAAAAAGAAAGTCCCCAATGCTGGATATTTGTATATTTGTATCTAGGGAACAGGGTATACCTGCTGATGAATGTAGTTTGTTTTTTGAGCATTAGGTTAGCAATGATCTATTCTCTTATAATGAAGGATTTACATAATACATAAGGATCCTTTGGCTCATTTAAATGCTTAAAATCAATATTTTTCTAGGGAGATAATAGGGATAAAAGATTATCCTTATTAAAGTTGTATTATCAAACCTATAAAAGAGTATCATGATACCTACGATTCGTATAATTCCGATTGTTGCAATATTTTTACAATATTCCGCGAAGCTTCGGGAAGCACGTAAGCGTGCGTGTATCTGTGTGTGTGAGCCGTGTACGAATGTGTGCGTTTTTATATATGTTTGGATTTGAGCATCCTTGGGGTAATAGTTTTCCACGGTTTATAATTCCGCGCTTTCCCCAATTCGCTTTTATACCCCATCCCCGTGCGCGTGAGGATATTTATTATTTACGGGAATTTTTTCTCGCGCGCGAAGCTTTCTTTTTGGTTCATTTTATGTTCTTGCGTTTGCGTTTGCGTTTGGCTTGCCTTGGTTTTATTTCCCTTCGGTTGGTTTTGTTCGCCGCCTGCCTCCTGCCTCTTGCTTGCTGCCTGCTGATGATTTGTGTGCCTGTGTGTGGTTGCCATATAAATATTAAAAATATTGCACAACAAATTCCTCCGGATTGCCCCCCGCTCTATCTGAGATCCTTCTGCTTAAGCGAGAATAAAAATCGGGCTTAATAAATTTTTAAAAAGTGTGGCAACTCCACAAAATGGAAAATAATAATTTAGACGAAGACAGAAATACCTTTCGTTGGGTAAGCACAATGGCAGCGGCAAAAGGGAAGTTCGCATAAAAAGATAATAACAAAAGCGTGCCACTGGTGACCCCGATCCACCAGCAGCAGGACCACCACCACACCAGCACCACAGGAAACATAAACATTTACATCTGTATGGGTCGCATCCTTAAATGCATGAGCTTTTCTTTTAGTTTGGGTTCCTTGGGTTGCTTTTGGCCCGGCTTTAATGTATGTGCATTTATATGCTTTGGCATTTCCGTACAACATTTTGTGGCAGCCATTTTCTGCTGATTTTTCTGCATTATTTTCAGAGCTCTAAGAGTGTTAGTTAAGAAGCTTATGGAAAGGAGTTCCAAAAAATAAAAGACCAATAATTGATTTAATAATTAAGACAGTTTACGTAAACAACTTTCAAAGGGCTTTTGCATATTAAATTCTTCTATTTTTTATTGCTTAATTCAATTTAATCTGAAAATCGGCTTCGTTTGTGCGTTAATTAAAATAAACACAGTGTGCACTTTGCTGGAGGGAATTAAGGAACCATTGCATGTCTGATGAGTTGACAGGCGTCCTGCCGGATAGCTTTGGTGGAAATTGTTTTTTATTTTTATTTTTATTTTATCTCGACTGTGATTGACGACGCTTCAAATGATTTTACACGCACGAGCGACAGGCACAACAAAGGAAAAACAAATAAAACCAATCGGAATCGGAAAAAAAGGAGAAAGAACCTGCAGCAGGATAATGCGTAGACGCAGCGTGCCTTTTTGCGATGGTGTTTGCACAAGGAACTCGCAATCCTTTTCGGTTTTCAGTTTGAAGAGTCCTGGATCCTGTTTGTCCTGCGTCGCCTGTGCGTGCCGCCAGTCGCGTGTCGGCAAGTCCTGCTGGGACTGCTGAAAAGTTAATCCTTTGCCGGCTGAAATCACTGCTGCCGAGTGTTTGCCCTACCAACTCAAACTTCACCTCAACCGGGCAGGATATTCCCTTAATCCTGCCACTTGATCAGCAACTGGCGTCGCCACCGTCGTCGAGGTCCTTTCCAGTCCCCAATCGACAATCCTTGGCCCTATAGGTAGCCCCGACAGTCTATTAAGTGAGTCTCCCCACCGTCGACTGCCATAATTCACAACACTTTCAGTTCATCAAGGACGAAAGGGATGCAGAGTCCAGCTGAGACCGGCATAAGGCGCATTTCGCAAACAAAAACCGAATATATATTATTATTATGCAAATTTTATTATTTTTATGATAAACCGCAAAATTTTCAATGCCTCGCCCCATAATCACAAACAGCAACAGCAGAAAGGATCCCTTACTCAGTCACAAATACTCACCCAGCTGGGCGCACATTTTTGGCATTTTTATGACTCATTGAGTCGATTACTAAAATGTTTGGCTTTATATATACTCGTATTTCTTGAGTCCGTAGTGAACTGTTCTGAGGTTCTTAGGCAAATGAACTTGGCTTTTTCCTTTCACCTCCTTCAGGGATCCTTCCCCTACAGGGCGCCTCCTGAGTGCTATTTTTTTGGCCACTCAAAGCGCTTATGGGGGATAGTTTCGTGTGGTTTTGTGGGTGGATTAATAAATGGTAATGAGGGGATGTTAGTGGAGTAAAATCCCCATTTAAAGCAACATTTATATATGTCTTGAGTTTTTGCTTTCGAAACCAATTTCTAGGAACATAAATCTCATACAAATACAAAGTTGAGCAGGTTCAGCATAAATTTTATAAATCTATGCAGACACCAAATACATCATGCAATAATAAAGAAATTTCTCATTCTGTAGGCCGAACATAAGCCATTCATATCCCTCTCTCGGTAAAAATCAAATCAAGGAATATTTTATAATGGAATTCTATTTCCATATTAGCTACAAACAAGAAAATATAAATTCTAAAGAAAATCATAAATACAAATCCAAGGCAATCTGCCATGATGCATGATCTATGGGAATACATTTTCTTTAGCTGCATTAACAACATTTTGCCAAAGACAACGGGATGCCACTTATTTGCGTAGGCCAAGTTTTTATGGTGGGTTCGGTTTTTGGCCAGAATGACTCTCCCAAAGATGCCAGAAATCGTGGGTAGGAAATAAATTCACGGCAAGCGAATAAAAGTCGAAGAAGCGAAGTAATGCGCTGAGAAATAAAAAGTCTGAAAAGTCTATGTCCACATTCCCCATTCCCTATTCCTCAAGACATTTGGATTTAAGGACTCCTTCCCTCGCTCCCTCTATCTCCCTGTGCTTGTCCCTTTTCTTTAGCATTTCATTTCGGGGATATTTATTTAAATTTTGATTTAAGGACATCATCAAAACATTTTTTACGTTACATAAATTCTTGCCTGTTGCCACTGCCGCTTGCCTTCGTTCCTCTTTCCGCTGTCGTGGCTCTTAACTTTTTATTTTGTAAAATGGACCACAAAATTTGTACTACAAGTTGTTTCAACTTGAGCATATTTTTGTTTTATTCCTTGCCTTACTTTTTTATTGTTCTTGTCATAATAAAAATTGTTGCTGCTTACATTGCTTGTCCATTGTCCTGGGGCAAGACAAATTAAAGTCGTCAAAAATTATAAGGCGTAAAAATTCCACATAAATGTCCTCTTTTTTCACAAGGAGACTTAAGCTGAAAAGTATGAGCATGAGTAGGAAAGTAGTTTGACCACAAGAAGTTTGCCAAATTGAAAATGGAATTTTTTCGAATAAAGTCAAAGTTTGCTCTGCTCTGTTGATGGGATTTCTAAAGCGGATTTTCTGGCGGCGGGAACCGAGGCATGTGTGTGCGTGGCAGTACTTTCTCCTTCTCCTTAGCCTTCACCAGCTTCAGCCCCTACTCCACCCCCTCGATGGAAAAGTATTCTGCTTCGCAATAGAGACGTCATCGTCATCATCAAGGTGTGCACATCGCACAGTGGGCAACTTTGATTGGGTCCTTTACATAAGCGTTTAATCCTATTTCGCGGTGAAATGCATAAATAGACAAAGGGGGGTGCTGCTTAATGCCCGAAACCGAAAACCCCAGCATATGGACCAGTCCAGGACTATCAAACGAGAGGGTTGGAAAAACAAAATAAAAAACAAAAATCCACAAAAAAAGGGAAATAGTATAAAAGAGGCAGACAGACGCAAGTCCGGCTGCAAATGCAATTTTCATGTCACGTAGCATTCGGGTTTCGGGCTCGAATGCAGAGAGGAACAGTGTGGGGTGGGTGCTAAGCGGTCATAGCCGTATAAAAATGTATTTAAAGTAAAGCCCGACAATCATTTAATGCAACATGACAGTAAGTAAGTTGTTTTCCCTCAGTCCCTCAGTCTGCTTCGCCGGCAGTGACAACTTTTCACAATGCAACCCCTAAAATAAAACACACAAAAGTTGGCCAAGGATTAAATACGCTTAATGCGCAAAATTAAAGGCATAAATGTATGCATGAGGATGCTCCGGTCGCGTTCTCCTCTCGCCCAACCACAGTCCGTTCTTCAAAGGCCACAACTCATGCGCTTTAGGGCATTTAACTTGAACTTACCCAGAGGTAAGTTTCATTCGGTTCATTTTGGGCTTGGCTGAATTTATTGTGCATAAAAGCCAAAATCGTGGGCATAATTTGCCAGGGTCCTGGACACACGCACTGACGCTCTCGAGGCTTAAGCAAATATTAAATACATTAAAACTGACATACGAGGTCGACTCAAATGAGTAAACAAAGCTCAACTCGAGTCGCATTCAAATTGGCTGTGTTTCGAGCCACTTAAACGGACTTTGATGTGGTCTTCTTCCAACTTTTGGGGTGAGGATTACCTCAGGACATCTAGGGATTATCAGTTGAACTGTGGGTGTGAGACTAAAGCTTAAAAGTAGTTGGCGAGGATATCCTTCTAGGGAATGAGTTATACTTTCCTGAGCAACCCCCATTGGCGATTACTCGCTTGGTGAGTTTCCTTATCATTGATAAGTCCGTTTTCCAGACTGATCCTATAAGTCACGCGAATGTTACTTCGTTTTTTTTTTAAACCTTTCATGCACGTCTAAGCCGCCTATCTAAGGGCAGGGTGTCCTTAGATGACTCATTGGCAAAGCTTTATGAATTCTCATGCGATCGTCTTAAGGGAAAGCTTAAGTTTATAAATCGATTCTATACGAATCTGCATCACATTACTCATAGAATTTTTTAAACACAGACAGACACAGTTCTAATTAAATATCTTTTATTTGAATACAAAACTGTATAATTGATTTATTTTAATGAAAAATGCATACAAATGTTGAATTTTTCAAATATTCCATCAAGGCTAAAACGGAGGGCGTTTGGAAAACAACTGAGTGCATTTGGCCAACCACTGAACGGGGAATTTTCTCCCGCTTAAAAGCTAGACAATGCAATCTTTTCATTCGCATTTTCCAATCAATTTCACTCCGCTGATAAGAGTAGCTAGCTCGGCAGCTAGCCGGCTTTATAGCAAACTATCAAATTGGCAAACTATAGAGCGAGTGTCAACCAGCCGAGCGACAAATCCGCAGCCAGGATATGCGACTATTCCTGGTGATGGCGAAAAACCCACAAAATCATTATTCGCGGCATTCGCGGCACTCGCTGCTCGATGTGGGGTAGAATCAGAATTCGTGGCACTTAAAATGCTTAAAATACAAAGCGATAGAAATAAAACCGACTGAGGCATTAGACCATATGCCAGCGATGGAACCGAAATGTCCTGATCGAGGGGGAGGGACACCCCCTTGAACAACCCCCTCGCGTAATTGTAATTAATTTCCTGTGATTTTCGTCTGTATCGTACCGAATCGAAAGGACTTGCGACTCACCCTGGCGGAGGGATACCCGGGCCAGCTACAGCTACAGCAACAACCGAATCAACGTCAGCATAGTCCTTGGTCCTTGCTGTTCCCTTTTAATCGCCAATCGATAAATTTGCGTTAACTGTCAGCAGATTGTTGTTGCTACTGCTCTGGAGGTTTATTTTTTCTGGTCGGGAGTCCCGCTGTTGCTGCTCATTTAATGCGATTAGATTTAATGGCCAGTCCGGGGACCTGGTGGATTGATGCTTTTTACCCAGCAGGACATTCGCCCTGGTCGTCACTTAAAACTACTTATTAGCCCCCATAAAAATCGCCTTAGTCTAATTGGCTATGATTGATTCGGGGGCTTTGACTTGACGGAGCAGCGAATTAAAACGGAGAACGCTAAAACTGGGAAAGGACGACAGTCGATCCACTAATTTGGCTCAAGTCCTGGGACGAAATATGTTTTTAATATGCAAAAACTTTTAGCCAAATGGCTTTTAACTGTCATTAGGCAACTGTTGCCGGAGCAACTCCAAAGCCAGAAAATGGCCAATGAAATTTTTATGACCCCCTAACAAAATGTTTCCACGTATCCCCCGAAAAGCCACGTCATGTGCCAGCTGTTTCGCCACTTTCGGGGACGTATCTTTTAATATATATGTATATATACATATAAAGCCTGGATGGGTTGGGTAGTGGCTACAAAGAGCTTCTAGGAGACACACACACAACAAACAACGCTTAAAAGTTGGCTGCCTCACCTGGACAGTCTCCTCTAGTTATCCTGGCTTCTATCGGCGTTGTCCTTTTGTTGTGTCTCTAAAATGCTTTTTAATTTTATCAGCAGCACACCAAAGCGTTTACATGTTAAATGAATAGCTACAGTTGGATAAACTGAATGAAATTTTAAAACTATAAAATTAGTTAACAAAATTAAGATTTCAGGTTGATTGTTTTTGTCTTTGATGGCTTGCAACTTTTTTATTTAAAGGGTCCTAGTGTTTTCTTAGATGTAATCCCTAATAATTTCTTAAAGTGCAGCTAAATAGGTGTACAGAACGTGCTCCACAAACTCGCCTCGCACTTTGTCATCAGAGCGTCATCTGTATCCCTCGTTTGCCGATGTTTACCCCCTTTAGCCCTAACCATTACCTATTGGAAAAGTGGCCAACTAATCAACGACCATTGCTCTGGCATTTCATTATCATTCGTCGGACGTAGAATCCGTTTAGTTCCACTCGGAATGGAAGCTCGTGGCACGGGAACCACAAAAATGGCAGCAGTTGGCTCCCTTGCAGCCATTCCGGTTCGGTTTCTGGTTCTCTTTTCCCTCCGCTGCATCGGAATTTTAATTTGGTTTCATTTCGGGCTAGGACAGCTGGTGCATCAGGACAAGAAGGACACGCTGAGCACGCGGGACACGGAGGACATGGCGTACCAACGAGTTGACCAAGATTTAATTGCATTTTGAGTGGCCAACAATTAATAATTTATGAAAACAAAAAGTGCAAGAGTGCAAGGCGAAAGTTGGTAAAGTTTTTAATTATTTGCGCTCGAAGCTGTTCGTCTACATCCATAAGCTGGAAATGCTAGAATGCCAAAGCAAATAAACCAATGACGGGTATACTTTTTCAAGGTATTCCTTTCGGGAGGTATTTCGGTTTTTTTCGGGAGGGTTGCAATCGCTGAAAAACCGCAGCGAATTGCTAAACACGTGCCCCTTTTCTGGTCCGTACAAAGCACCCTCCTGAATGGGGCAATGAAAAATTGTAAATTGAACAGGGCTATCCTGCCGGGAGGGGGCGACGGTGATGGCTGTTGGGTGTGGCAAGAAGCACGTGCAAAAATGCGTTAAAATTGCGCATTCAACATTTGAACGCAAACACAAACGCAATTAAGCGCGGCGTCAGTGTAATGAAAGTGTCTGTCGGCGGTTCGGGGGAGGTATCCAAGGCAGGACTTCTTGCACTGCAACACCCACCACCCCAGTCACTCGGTACCACCATCAGTTCCACCCACTGCTTAAGCGTTTGGCGAAGCAACGGAAGCGGAAATAACGCAACAGCCTCAGGATGAGCATGGCGACCAAGCCGAAACGAGTCCTTGGGTCGCCGATGGTCAACCCGAAAGGCCGTGAGAATGCATCGCTCCCAGTTTGATTGCCAGGAGTTTAGGAGTCGTACTGGGATGAAACCTATAAAGTATCCTCATGGGAAGGTATATATTTTTTATGTACAGCTTCCACTCTTAAGACTATCCTTTTTTAGAATTTTGTATAATTTCTGATCCAATTGTTCCCTTTCTAATAGTTCCTTGTATGCCCATTACAGGGTATGCCCAAACTGTTATAGCCCACTAGTGTTAGCCAAGGTTTTGTTTAACCAACATTGGCCTACCGAGCTGTTATGTATTGTTCCGTTTGCTCTGCTCCTGGTCACTGGGTGGTGGGTGCTGGGTTGGATGCTGGGGCTTTAACATTCGGGTGGTGGGGTGGTTGCTTGGAGGGCCAGACGGACCGGTCAGCGCGGTTTTGTAAAACGTTTAATTGCAATTTGAAAAGCAACCTTCAAGGCCTGGTCTGGGGGCGAACAAGGGTTGCTGATGTTTCTGTTGCTGTTGCTGTTGCCGTTGCTGATGCTGTATTCAGGATTTATTGCTTTTGGGTCTATTGCAGCAGGAGCCCCCTCGCAGTCCCCATGGTCGGCCGGCATCTCTTCGAAGCGAATGTCTGAGCCTGGCGACTGCAATTGAGGAATTTCATTTTGAAACATTTAATTTCCAACGTGCAACCCTTTTTGGGGACTGGGGGATTGGATTAACGGAGAGGGGGCAGTTCCTGATAGCCGGAAACGGATATGGGGTCGTCTCTTGCTCTCTCACTCCCAGTATCTGACTCGTTCTCGCTTGTTCAACATATGTTTTCATTTGCAATGCAAAGTTTAATAATTGACAATTCGTTGGGGTTGCTTTTTGCCAGCGGAAGTGACCTGGCGGGTGGAGAATTGGGGTTAATTGACAGATCGCTGGAAACTCGTACTTTTTTGCATTTAAAATGCTTTTGAGCTCGTGACAAATGAGCTACCATTCGACAGACACCTTCGAGGGGTTGGAAACAATTCAGAAACTGCCAAGCATATAAACCTTTGGCTGCGCAAATTGCTTTCTTGGTCGTTTCATTAAATTTACTATTTGGAAAATAATGAGATTTCAGTGGGGAGGTTTCTATTGTCTAAAGTTTTGGGGATGTTTCTTCCAAAAACATAGTCATAAATGCTTGGCGAGCCACATACTTTGTAAATTGTTTCTTAGAAAGTGAGTTTTGGAATCTAAATTTAAATCGGCCAAGGAAAATAAACAAATTTTTCACATCCCTGAGGATTAAGTTCCTGCGGCCGGTTTGTGTTTTATGCGAGGCGAAGAAAACCCAAAAGAACCATAAACCTTCATTATTAATGCTCCAAGATATCAGTTCTCCCCCACCATTATGGCCATAAAAAATTTACAATATCCTCGTGCCAATTTGATTACAAAGCAAGCGTTAATTTCCATTATTCCTTCTTTTGCTGATTGTCATTGTTGTCCCTTGCAATTTGCGACCGTTTTTTCCCAAGCTTTTTTCGGTCAGTTTTAAACCTGATTACATGCTAACAAAAAAAAACAGAAAACATAAGTATCCTTCGTCCTCAGGCGGCAGCTTTCACGCGGCTTTTTTTCAATTTGTATCACAAATAAAAAAAAATAACGGAAATAAAGGACGAAGAACTCATTCAGCCGTGACATTTTGTGTTTTGTTTTTGTCATGCCCTTTTTTGGGGTTTTTTGTCAGTATTTTTGCATAATTAATATATGTATATCTTTTTTGACGGAACATATTTGGCAGACAGAGTGGGTAATGCAAATAAATGTTTGGGGTGAGATAATGCCCGGAAAAAAATATCCATTACGCTTTTTGGCAGGGTCGTCTGGCTCAGCTGTGAATAAACCAATTCGAAAATTTATTTGCGTATTTTTTATTTAATTATTGTAATTTTATTATTATTGTGAATGCAGTCACGACGGCAAGGTCAAAAATTGACCCTTTGACTAATTCTAACCATTTAAGATACCTAGAAATTCCTTTCCAGAGTATTTTCAATTCCATTTTTAATAGAAATGTCCCAAAAAACTGGAAAACCATCCAAGCTTACTTCTGACATTGTCATTCTCATTGTCCTTGTCCTTGTTGTCATTATAAATGTGCGCTCATTTGCCTTAAATATCCAGGACTTTTGTGCACCACTAAATTAGGCAGCGGGGCCCTCTCCAGAACCCTACTTTAAACCCAGCTGCCCCTTCCCCAGCCACGGCCCCGATCTCGTTGACCTTTTGGCCATCAAGTGGAACCAGATGATGGACAAGCGTGAAAGGGTTTAGAGTGCAGGGGCAGGGGACAAAATGTTGACAGCTGTTTGTTTGGAATTAGTCAGCGGTGTCGGGTCGGAGATGACGACACACTCGGAAAATATCGCGACGACATTTCTTAGCCATGTTAACAGCGCGAGGGCGAACCCATTGACCCCGTGCTTTGTCGGGAAAGGGTAGAACACTTCATTAGGGCTCTGATCCATGCACCGTGGAAAAATATTACTCAGTTTTATTTTAACTTTCGTCTTATGTCAGCAATAAAAATATTATTTCAAATGAGACTATATTTCATTAACTTTTTAAGACTTCAAGCATCTGTTTCGTTTTAAAACTCTTTTTTTATATTTTCTGAAAGTGAATCTCCTTTTTCTGATTGGCTTTTCCTCTGGATGCATTAACGCTTTTATTGCGTTTTAATTTGGCTTGTCCTTGCCAGTGAGGCATGCAAGGACATGCATCCAGGATGTGGTCAATAAGGGGATCCCCGGCCGAAATGTTGCATGTTGTCAGTCTGTCAAAGGCCACTCACGAGCTGCCTCCACTTGAGGGATTTGGCGTTTGGAGTGAGAATGAGAAGCCAAACATGATGGGCCTGATGACTGGCCAAGGACAGTGGCACTGACACCGTCACAAGGATCTGCCGGCCACAGGGCTTGCATCCATGCAAAGGATGAAATGGCATATTGCAATTAGTTGCAGGGCAGCTTGCGGCATGTGTGGTAATAAGCAGGGCAGGCTTGCCGTCAGCCGTTCAACTTGTTATCCTTTCGCCAGGATACACACACTCCAATCCCACTCACTCCCAGACAAATGGCAATAATAACCGTCTGAAGCTTAAAGTAATTAGAACGCCATTTTCATGGGCTCCTTAGCAGGACTCAGCTCCAGTTCCCGACTGACCGTCCCATAAATTCATTGCCGCAACTTAAGCCTGCTCCTTGCCCGTTGCTTCCGTACCGAAAAATAAAAGGACACCCATAAATGCGCAGCTTTAAGCCAAAGAGATTCCAGGCCAGTGCGAAGGGTGTGGTCATGGCTACTTGAATGCAGCGAGGACCTCGAAAGGACCCAGCTGCATTATTACGGTCAAAGTAAATTTATGTGCGTTGTTAATTGAATGCTGGCCTGCCCGGCGCGGGGTCAGGACACCTCCGGCTCCGGCTCCTGCCGCGTCTCCATTTCCCCTTCCTTTGTCCTGCTTTACTTTGCATAAATCCGAAATTTATTTACAAAAAAAATAACAGTAGGACTATGGTTTTCAGGCGGAAAAGGAATACCCTATAATATGATTTATGTCGAAAGTAATGAAAACCTCCTTTAAAATCCTTGGATTTTTTAAAAATTATTAGTAAACAATAGTTAATTTTGTAAGATTAATGAGAACAAACATTTTTTTTTATAAATAAACAATACCTTTGTGCGTGAAAGAGTAGCTTAAAAATGTTCACGATAAATGCCTGTAAATATTGCGATGGCAAGGGCCATTGTCATAGCGTTGGTCAAATATGTGAATAAAGCAAGGCGAATGCAGCTCAGAGAGAGCCATTTTTCATATATTATAATCAGCAAGGATAATGTTAACGCCACCAGAAGGAGAAAAAACCACAATGGAGGCAGATGCTGCAACCAATTATGGCCAGAATTGCAGAGAGAATTCATACGAGTATGTGTGACACCCTGAAGGTTTGGAAAATCTTTCAAGATAGGAACTATTTATTTTTCAATAAGTTTTTGGTATGAGTAATATTTCTCCAGACCATGATCGCTCCATCTCAACGCGCTTTTCCTTCCTGATTCACTTCAGGGAAGATTGAAAATACTCCAAGCGTACGCTATAAAGCAATTTTATAGCCGGACCCCTGGCAGCCGAAAAGTCAAACCGCGGCGGAGAAAATCTTGGGCAGCGGTGGAGACAACAATTCCCCCAGAAACATTCCCCACATGCCAAACTATTTGATAATTAAGTAGATGCGCGACCTCCAAGAGCATAAATCACTTAATTAACTTGACGACACTTTCAGACAAGCAGCCCAACGAGAATGGTTGCATCCTTGAAAGTATTCCAAATATCTGGAAAGAAAATAAAAATACTAGCCATTGAGAGGCGGTTGTGGGGGAAATCGGTGCGAAAGTAGCGGCTGAAAAGCTATCAAAACTGAGGCAAGCCCACTGGGGAGCCATCAATTCATCAAAATGCTCGTCCACTATAAATAGCCGAAATGAACTTCAATAAAATGCCAAAAGTTTTCTACACCGGCACTTCAAAAGCCAGACAGGCAGTCAGCCAGCCATTGTGAGGCCGAAAGAAATCAACACTGACAGCCCAGACTAGCATAGGATGTTGAAGCGGAGTATATACTCGTATTTCTATATATTTTCCGATCGAGTCACTCGAAAATGTCAACGACTCCCGTCCCCGACGATGCGATCATCAATGGACCTCATTACCACGCCCATTTTGTGTTGCCACCGATGTACGGTAGCCGAAAGTACAAATCCGAAATGCGTGGAAAGCAAAAGTATCCATCCGTAGCACCTCACATCCCATCTTCCCATGGATCTGGCCTCCGCGCCTGAACTCAACTCTTCCTGGGGGCAGGAACGCCTCCATTTACAAGTGATCGCGGTTCCCCGGGCCATGTGTCTCCTCTGGCTGGTTGAAATATTTTCGTTTCTGGATGAACAGCGGCAAGCGGGCGTGGTCAGATAACGCCCCTACCCCCATCATCCCCACACATAAATAACCAAAGTTGTTGACAGTCTTTGGCACTGAAAAATATCATTAAAAGTGTATAAAATAAACGACTGGAATGATTTACTGGACATGTTTATTCTGAAAGAAATTTTGTTTTTTAAGCAAATAATTTTAATGTGGAAAATGCTTTAAGAGCTCAGGTTCTAATGTGCAAATCATGTTGGTATTAAATTAAGAGACCTGTTCGTTAAAACCTTCCCGAAACTTAACCTAATCACATTAAAAACAAACCCATGGAAACCCAGTAATCCAATTCAGATTTGAAAAGTCGTAAGAAAGCCTCCTTCTGCGGATTTTCCTGCAAGGACAATGAAAACACCTTCCATTTAGTGGGCCACGTGATAACCTAATCCTGGCCTGAAACTGACAATGCCAACGCCCTCAGACAATGAAATAAATTTTTGTGCCAGGCTAAAATTGAAACGAAAATGAAAATTGAACAACTTATAAATATCTCATGTGGTGCTCCTGTCAGATTCGATTCCTTGCTGGGGATCCTTGTCCCAGTTTCGAGATTAGCTAACCACCCGCACACCCAACATTTTCTCACACTTTTTTGAGTTTCCGTGTCTGTCTCTGACGCCTCGAATGGAATCAGAATCACCCACCCAAATCCGCTTTCGAATTTATCTACATATAAACAAATATTTTTCTTAAATATGACACTTGGGGGCGTGTCAATGGAAAATTCTGGCAGGGCGTCCAAAAAAGTATGTTCAAAATTGAGTTTTCATAAAGTTTTCTCCATCTCGCTCGTTGGGTGAACAATTTTTGATTCGTCTACGTTGTTCTTAGCTCGAAGTCTCCTAATGTTGTTGGGGGCGTGGGTGTGGATGTGGGTGTGGATGACTGTGTATGTTTTTGGAGGGGGGGCGTGGTTGTGTGTGCCCTGCTGTCATTGCTTGTTTTGCAGTTGACATTGAGTGGCGAAGGGAGCCACAAGCCCGTCGATGATATGCAGGCTGATGAGACTGCGGAGCCCATAATGATAATAATTCCGAGTGTGTGTAGGTATTATGAGTGCCTGTTTACACGATGCTTATGTGCGAGGGTTTTTCACTTTCCATTGGGGGGGTTGCTGGAAAAAATATTTAATAAAATGCCGGTAGAATTTAATTAGATTTTAATTGCATTTGCTACCGAAGCTACCAGAGTGACAAAAGCAAAGTCGAAACCATTCTGCCTCTAACAAGGAATCTGTTTTTGACTGATGAGTCCATGAGGGTTGATGGATGTTTCAATGGGGGTGGTATTATGATATATTGTGTTATTAATAAGGTATAAAAGTCAGTAGGAATTAATTTCAATTTATGATCACATCACAACACGCTTCCTAAGCAATACCGTTCAACAATGATTGAGTAAAGTCTCTGGAAGTATTATAAAATATTTATATATTATGTATATAATATTTAAGTAGAGTTTTTAGATGTATCTGCCTCTCGATGTATCACTTATTTGAATTGCCTCAGTGCCATTACTCATTTGAAATTAACACCTCTGAATCGTTTGATCTCTGCACCAAATGTATTGCACCCATTTTTCAACTGCTTTTGATCTCATTAAGACAGACCGAAAATAAGTCTTTTCAAATCTCCTTGAAACCTTTCTTGAACCGAAATCTTTCAAGCCAATTAGAGTCCAGAGCCTCGTTTCAAGGCGTTTCGAATCGGAAGTGAGACAAACACGAATACAAAAATTCTTTGTGATCGAAATCATCATGCCACGAAAACCCTTTGCGGCATGACTTTAATAGATTGCCGAGTCATCAAACGAGGTGCAACGGAGATGACACCTCTGAAAATGAAAAAAAACAGATATAACCTGGAATTGTGGAACCTGGGGAACCTAAAGAACCATAAAGAAAGCGGTCAATTTAACACAATGATATAACGAGCTGAACTTGAAAATATTAATGCTCGTAACTCTGGTCTGCAGTCTGCAGAGTTCACTTATTAAGCCATTACCTCAATTAGAAGAGGAAACAATGCACATATGGGTCCTCAACGATACCATCAAAGCCATCGTCTGGTATGGCTTACTAATTTCCTTTTAATTACAACTTTCCAGCGACTTGTTTTGAGCTGTGCAACCAAAACTCATCCGCAATTACTCGACCCCCGCGGCCGAACTGGCCTGGTGATGTCTTTTTGGTGTCGACTTTGCCTTTATAAATATGCAGAAATTAGTGGCGAACAAATCTTGTGCAAGTTTTTGGCATTAACACCTTTCAATCTGAGCGAGTTGCAAACAACATTGCAAAAATGACAAAACGGATTTGAGGGGCAACAGTGGATAGTGGGAGAAATCCGTTTGTCATAGGAATTTAATAAGTGCTTGCCTCCAAATTATTGGTAACCAGTTTTGACAATTTCCTAGTTTCTAATTAATGGTAAAAAAATAAAAGAAAACCATCTTAGTCTAGCTTTACCGTATTTTAGCCAAGCATCACGCAGGAAATGTCACGACATCCAACAGTCTTTGGGAAGACTTCAGGTTTTTGCCCACAAATACCATATCTTGCATTTGGTTTTCGCGCTGCAATTTTGAATATGCATAAAAAATTGGTATTAAAACGTCGCATGTAAGACATTAATCAGCTGGCAAAGTGGCAGCCGCAGGAGTAGCAGACAGAAGCCCCATCAGGCTGAGAGTGGGGTGCTGCTGCCACACTGGATGCGGTGGCTAGGTGAAGTCAGTGAGCAGCAAGTTGAGCGCTTGCATCATGCGCTTGATTAATCTGCATTTTACTCCACACTTGCCTCCGCAAATCTGCGCATAAGCAGCTTGACTCTTGCCAGATTGGAGGAATGAATGGAGTTGGGGTTGGGGTTGGGGCTGGAGTTGGGAAATGGGAGGTGTGCGGTGGGTGGTGGACGTTGGTACCAAATCCAACTCACATCCACCGCACTTCACTCAACTCGACGGTTGCCTCCTTTTCTGGCTGTCGGGTTTTATTTTCGAGTGCCCACACAGCACGAAAAGAGACCACAACGCCCGGCCCGAACAATAAATTCACATTAAGGAAACCGAAAATAAAAACAAAAAACATACGAGTATGCATATACAAGCAAAGTTTATTTCATTAAAAACATTAGAATGAAACGAGGAAGGGAATGGAAAGCGACAGACATCATCATGCCCTACCATAATTTTGCATGCCTGGTGGCTGAATAATACGAATGTGCCTGTTGATTGTTTTTAGCATCTGTAGCATTGAGTGATGAGAAATCCAACCCACTCCACTGCCATACCGACCAAGATGCACACACACATGGCCCTGCCAGAAGTATTTCCCCCAAGATTCTCAAGTTGGATCTATAGGGCCTTCGGCCATTTCCCTTGTGTATGCGAGAAGATTTTCCAAAACATTTACAATCTCGTAGATCTCACTGAAGCCAAATGCTTATCGAAAAACAAAGAACATCTTAGTTATGTAAGCCAATAGAAACGAATATTAAATTCTCTATAAATGGTAAGGATTTTGTCCTATAAATTACTGGTTCTCCATCAATTATTACCACTTTCTACTAAGGAAAAAAAGAAGATGTGTCTTTACTTGAACTTTTTCAATTTTTTCAATAGTTTATCGGTTTTTTTTGGGTATTTTGTAGAACAAGTGCAGTATCTTTAAATAAGATATACCCTTTGTGAAACCAAAAACAAATACTTTCAACACTGCAGACAGTTTTATTCCCCCGATTCTCTAGATTTCAATACAGCATTCAAGTGGCCAGACTCTGACTACTCGGCGGCTAAATGCAGCGCATAATTCACAATGAGTGATTCTTAAATTGTCCATTAAGATAATTTTTATGGTAGAGCGAGCCTCCCAAAAGGGGAGACAGCCGCCGAGCCACTAGGCCACAACACATTGGGCCCACAACTTGCAACATCCCCAGCCAAGCTGCTCCTTCATTTCGTTTATCAATTAGGGCGGCAAACACTAGCCTGGGCCACTCGCTAATTATCAGCAAAATGCCTACACATGGCGAACGTGGATTTAATGTGGTCGTGCTCCAAATTTAGCAATGTCTAAGTGCATCCCATGGATGTGTGGATGCGTTCCGAGACTGCGTCATGCTCGACAATTTTTCACGCTTTTCTTGCGCTTGTTTTCCCGCCAGAGGCACTACCTCCTGCTGGTCTCATCTGCTCCTCCTCCCAGAAGGAACAAAAAGCTATATACGTACTGTATCTCGGCCCCAAGTTTTCTTGCCGGCCTATGATTGATGTGCAGTTGATGACTATATAACTTTGTATGATTTTTCGAATTACAGGGAATGGGGGAAGCCACGACTTTGGGGGCAGGCTTGGTTTTGTAGGTGGACGCGTCTTTAATTAGTTTCGGTTTCTTCCACAATTCTTTGGGGTGCGGCAACTTCTGCTCATTTGCCTGGCGTTAAAAATGTTGAATAATTGAAAATTCTAAGAATTTTTCATTACTAGTCGAGCTGGATGGCGCAGAGTAAAATTTGTTTTGTGGTCGCGTGTCGGTCTTTTTTTTACAAAGATTTCTTATTTGGGAGACAATTTTCATTGGAAACCAAAACTTGTGAGGTTTTTCTTTTAAAAATTGGTAATTGTGACTAATTAAGCTGTCGCTGGGAAACTTATATTTAAGCAAAGGCAATTAGGAAGATTTGCTAGAGAGGAAAAAGTCGCTTATTTGATTTGTATAGGATTGTAATTTGTATACTCGAACTTCAGCGACAATATGACTTAAAATTTGATACATTGTTAGAATGAATCCCAAAAATTGTCATGCAATCCCACGGCCTTCATCAATATTTGTCCGCAATTGTCAATCTACGGTAAATGACTTGACCAAAAAGTTTAAAGCTGATCAAAAGGCTTCCTGCACTTTGTCTCTGGGTTGCATTTGGCGGGCAGGTCACGTTCAGCGTGTCAATGCTGAGCGGCTGCCAGCCAAATTGGCTACAGTAAAGCATCCGCCGCATTATCTTCATCTTCATCACGGGTTTCCCTGACCCTCCAGTCCTCTAGTCCTCCAATCCTCTCCAGGCCCAACCTTTGGACCTCGCTCTCCCCTTGCCATTGAAAATAAACCGAAACGAGGCGCCCACAATTACGCTTGAGAACTGCAAACTGCAAATGGTCGGAAAGGCTTGTGCAATTTTTCTATTGAATTCTCGCTGAGAGCTTTGCCAGTGAAGTGGCTCCTGGAGATGTTACTCCTCCTTCTCCTTTTCCAGCTCTCCTTTCCTGGCCGGCAGCGAGGCACGTGCTCCGAATGCCAAAGGAGCAGGTCCAGGAGCTTCAAGCCAACAATGTGGCAGCAGCTTCTTTTGGAGAGCTCAAGCATTATGATTGATAAGTTCGTTTTGTGAATTTTTCATAAATTAGGCAACAGCTGTGGCATTGCGAGGGGACCCAGCGTTGGTTGGGAGGGAAGGCAAAGGCGACCCATCATCGAGTGCCCAATCGTGCGCCATTTGTCTATTTTAATTAAAGGAACTTGGCGCTGATCTCATCCCATCAGCTAGCAAAAGAGTAGTTCCATCATTGTAGCTTCCTTTGTTTGGCATCACGCACGTCTTGCTTCCTTTGGTTGTTAATCAGCTGTTAAGTGGTGGAAGGGGCAAGCTGGGTGTGAAATTTTAATAAAAGCTTTAACATAAATCAAATCAGTTTCACTGACCAGCACAGCTGCCGTTGACTCGCCTCAAAAGAGAAGAGATTTCGCTTTGATTGGCAACCCATTTGTTACTGCAATTACTTCATTATATTTGACACAGAAAACTAGGCAAGAATATTCAAGGAGAGGGCTAGTTTCCAGAGGACATGGCAAATACTATCCCGAAACCCCTGGTAATGCGTTATTAATTACCCCTCTTTCAAAATGTATCTTAATAAATCAATGTCTCAGAAAACTATTCTTATTTGTCATCTCTTTGATGAATCAATGTCTCAGAAAACTATTCTTATTTGTCATCTCTTTGAAGTTCAACCCACTCCAAAGAATGTCGTTTGAGCATCACCACTCTACCTTCCTTCCCACCGGGATGTTCCGCAGAACCCCGACATACTTTTAGGATCTCTCATTTTCACATTTGCAAATAATTAAGTGCCTTGACGGGACAATTTAAATCGCGTGCTGTCCAAGTGCATTAAGGCACATCAAAACAGAGACGGCGACATCGACTAACCCCAGACCCCATTTTCCAGCAGTATCCCCCACTTATTAACAGCTCCCTAATCTGAATGTGAAATCAAGTCGCTCGGCACTACACACAATAACAGTTGACAACTGTCGACGGTTGTCTGGCAGACATTTAAACGCTTGTCAAAATTATATAAACTGCTGTCAGAAGTGCCGACGCGAAATAGGGAACTTTTTCCTGTAGTTCCTCCTATAAAAAAAGATGGAGGTGCACTTGAAAAAAAGACATAATTTGGGTGTCTATTGAAGAGATTTTGGGGACCAGTAAAAGCTTTGACCTTAATTGTTAAGGTAATCTTCAGTCACCACCTCCGATCAACTGTGCTTTTTAACGGATAAATTAAAGAATAAAATATTTATTCGAGTGCAAGACAGGGGTCTTGAAATTGAAGTCGGAACTCGACATTTCTGAGGCAATTAATGCGAATTTCGACATCATAATTAAAGCGCATGGTGACGACGCTGGGTCTCGTCTTTCGACCGGGTCCATTATATTTAATGAGTGAACCGGCAAAGTCAGAGGAGACCAGCAGAAGTAGAACGGGCCAGACCGGTCCCAGACCCATTCATTCACTTTTGATATTTGCATATTTTCACATGTCATTCCGCTTTTTGGCATTTCTTTTCCGCCTTTTGTGCTGTTCACAGCGACATGCAAAATGCAAAATACAAAATGCAATTTCGGGCCGCTGTCTGAGGCAAGATTTTCATGCGGGAAGTTCCCCATTGCAATATCGGTTTGGTGGGCGAGTGGCATCCCCACCATGACTCGCATAATTAGCCGCAGACTTTTGCCGCTTGACAAACTCTTTGAAGAGGTTCTCCAACGTCCTACCTCGCGCCTGCCACAGTCTCCAACCGCAGACACGTGTGCCTCTCTGTTTTGGCTTATTTATTGTTGGATGTCTTAATTTATGAACGACTGTCAGGCCGCAGAAACTTACCATCGGTTGTTGGAAATCAAAAAGGAAAAGATCTCACCAGACAAGCGGATCCATTCATTGTCTCCAAGTGACTCAACTCCTGGGACTGTGATTCAGGCGCCGTATCCCCGAGTATTGTTTGGCAATCGCGATAAGCTTTATCTCCGGCCTTTGGCATCCGAAATTTATGACTCGCAAAATAGTTTCGGTGTCGGCCAAGTTCATTGCTCAGCAGCCACCAAGTGCAATCAAATAATTGTAATCTCTTTCAAATTGCAGTCAAGTTTTACTTCCACTTCTAACCCACTTAACTCCCACTACCACTTGATTATGCTGATGAGCACGTAGTTGTAACCCAAAATGCATTTCTGGTTGCCACGAAAGAAGAGTGCTTGGCAAACTGACTTTTTCGGCAATCTTAATTAGAGTAGATAACGCTGGTGGCTCTGGGGCTTTTCCGGCTTGGATTTATTTGCCCAATTCGATTACGAGTAGGAGTTGGTCAGCGGACCGATTCGTAAAGTGTTCGTAAAACTATATAGAAGATTGTCTAATTTGAAAAGTTGGAAAAGTGCATTTGCCAGACAGCTGTCGGGTGTCAAAAATAGAGCATTATTTTCACATCACATATATAATATTTGATGGTAGCGTCAGAAAACTACATATTAACCAGTTTGGTTTGCAATGCAAAATGATTATTTTGAGAGGCAATTTCTAATGACACCGGGGACAGGTACGTATCTATGAATTGTTAATAGAAATTTTATCAAGATCCTATGCGAAATGGATTGCAAAAATATGATGAACGCAGGTGGACATATGTCACGTATTGACGTGGGCAATTATATGAACTTTCCCATTTTTTTGAAAGGAATCCATCGGAAGAATTTATAAAAAAATAAAATGCTTCACACCTATCAGATTTCAATGTAAATTGGAAGAGAATCGATCTACAGATCGTTTAAGGTATTCCGATTTAAGAATCATGTGGTAATTGGTAAAGTTATGGCCTTCGGTTTAGGCCCTAATACCCGCGACATTCTAAATATCTTTCTCTTATTTTGTAGGCATATTTCAACAGAACTTTATTCAGGAAGGATCCGGCATGTTAGGGCCACCAACGGAATGCACTTGATAAATTGTTTACTTTGAAATTAATTACTCTGCTCATTGTTTCTTGGTCGACGGAAGTTCTAGCCATTGACCGCCATGGGACGCTGTGTTAGCCCGGCCCTATGGAGTTGCATAAATCAAGTTTGTGTTGCCGTTAGCTGCACTTTCAACACTTTTGAATAGTATCCGCCCCAGTGGCCGGCTCACTTTTATTGCCCACCTTTTTCTGGGCCCGCCGATCGTGGCAATAAAATTGCATTTAATTACACGAGTGCACTGGCCAAAGTGTATCCAAGGGGATGGTTATTCGATTGGGGACTGGGGTAGGTGGTGTTGGCCATTGGGAAATGGCTCTTGGTTTGGACCATGGCCAGCTCTTCATTGTTGCGCGCATTTTTGAGCTCATTAAACCGGCTGCAATTGTTGCCATGCATTGCGTGAGTTGTTCTTGGTGCTCTTACTCTTTTGTTGGCTGGCAATCAATTTTCAGTCAGCAGTCTGCTGCCTACGAAAGTTGCAGAAATGCAAAAATGAAATTATATTTGTGGAGCCCCAGTCTCAGTCACAGGTTCAGCCCCAGACTCAACCAGGCAGCCGGCACATCATTAAAATGCATCGACCTGAAAGCAAACGAGTCGAATGAACACCTCTTCTCCTTCATTTGTGCGGAATTTCAAAAATCCCTGGTCCAAAGTACTTGTATTGAAGAAAAAGCCTGGTCGAGAGAAGAAAATATTCATAATTAGGTCGGAGAATGCATGAGTTTTTGTGTTGTTCAGCAAAAGCTAACTATGAAGCCAACAACAAAGACGTTTCCATTTCAGAATAAGCTATGATAATTGGAAGGATTTCGTAAAATGAATTCAATTGTTTTTAAAGTTTCCTGAGAAATGAATTGAAATTCACACAAAATTGTGATAATGCTTCTAGGGGTTTAATTAGATAGATATTTATGGGTTTTAACGTCTGTTATCTTGAATTCTTTGAAGCTTATTATGGTCATCGACTAGCGAACTTACAGGGAATCCAACGCCGCCTCCATTGTCAACTACTGGACCATGTTTTGTTTCGCTGATTGACTTTCGCATGCAATCTCCATGTTCTCCCTTAACGCCTCACTGACTGCCAACAATGGCGGGAGAAGGGCAGCTCGGCGTCTTTCCAAGATGGCGTGTGGCACAGCCATAAAAAATAGTTTCTTGCAGCAAAACAGAAACAGAAACAACAAAATACTCTGCCTATGGAAGAGCTTATAATAAAATACACAAACACACGAGTGGGCTATTGTTCAAGAATGCGCTAAATGAATGCAATAAACCAACTAGGAGACCCTTTTCATTGTTTTATGGCCACGCTCCGTTGACTTCTAGGGGGAGCTTATTCGCCCCGTCTCTTTCACAGCAGCGACGCCTGTCTCTCTCTAACTTATCAGTCTGCGATCGCAGGCAAATGGCAACAATCAACGCCTGGAAGTTGCAACAGAAACTTGAAGTTTTCGTGCCATTTTTTTTGTATTATTTCTGCGAAAGGGAGCGGGAGCAATCAACGCATTGTCGACAGGTGGAAAACTTCATGGCCAATGAATTGTTGTTAGCAGGTTTTAACCCTCTTGTTACCTTTTTTTCTGCTCTGCTTTTCTGCGTATTTTGTATTTTGCATGGCCTCAAGCTGATTTTGTTGCTGCCGCAGACTGACAGCAACAGTTTCATTTCACTTCATTTCATTCCTTTTGGGCCAGCGTTGACGTGGCCAGTAATTTGTGTTGTAGCTGTTTGTTGGTTGGTTGTTGGCTGAAGGGCAACAGCAACAACCAACAGCAACAGAAACAGTCAAGAGCCAAGAGCCAACAACAATAATAATGGCCACAACACACATGCAATTTTGTGCATTAAAATTTCACACTGCACTCGCATTTTGTTTGTTTGTTCGTTTCGGTTTGGTTTGGTTTGGTTTTACTGGGTTGGTTGAATGCTTTTTTGGCTTTTCGGGTTTTCGCTTTATAAGAGTCGGTAATACACACACACGCACACTCGTCCTCTTGGCCCGCTGCATTTACTGTTTAATTTGGCATGCATTTTGCTGCCTTCGTTCCCCCATTTTCCAACAGTTGCTGTTTCTGTCTCTGCTCCTGTCGCCTGCCACAAGCACCTGACAACAAAATGGCGATAGTGTCCTGGCTCTGCCCCCCGCCGTTGTCGCTGCCCTTACCTGACTCATTGCACCTGGCTGAATACCAAGCTTGAACGTCATCGTCATCGTCATCGCCATCGTCATCGTCGCCTGTCAACAGCCACGTTTTTTGGGCTTCGTGGGCGTGGTTTCGGCTGCTGTTGTGCTTCTGCTATCCGAAAGTCTGGTTAAGAAGGGGTTTAAGCGGTAAAGGCGCATTTAATTTGACGCAAATTTAATTAAGGCAACTGAACAGAGCTCAACCGAACCGACAGCGAACACTGACTAAAGGACTCGGACGGATTTCAATTATCCTGGTTAAATAGCCATGTTGAAAGAAGTTCATGGCTCACTTTCATCAGTATTTACCTTGAATGCGCTGCATACAATTAATTTCTTTCAATCATTAAACTAACTTTGAGTTGGATATTATTTCACTTATCTTTATTTTAACAGGCAATGTTTCATTGATATTTAAGGACTCTGTGGGGTTCGAAGGATTTCCCTTCCCTTCCCTAATCAAAAGACTGCAGTATGCCTAAATAATATTTGTATGGTTCTAAAACTTTTCCTCCTCCTGATTGTAAGTTATTCTGCAGTATTCCGCAAGTTCCACAGAACAATTTAAAACGCAAATCACCGGCAACCCAGGCATTGTCATCATGCAAATGCCTGCCATGCATATTTAATGCAAATCCCCTTGTTTTTTTTTGTGTTTTACTTACTCGTTCCACAGTAAACACTTTTCACGATCAGTGGGCCACGTGAATGGAGTCCTTTTCTCTCAGCCCTCTTTCAGCCCATTCTTTTGCATTTCCGGAAGTGAATGCATTACGCTAATTAATTCTTGATATATGGCGGAGTTGCTGTGGCCAAAACGAGGCCACAAACCTGCAACCAGCCATAAAAAGGAGACGCCGGCTATAAAAGGAACCAAAACGGAAAACAGGCAGAAAAAAGTGCCGGCAGTGAGTTGAAAAAGGAGTAACATCTACATTTGCTCCAGTTTTTTGCTCGAGTCGGTGCAAAGTACTGCCTCTGTTTCTGGCTCTCCGTAAATTCACGATGGCAATTAAAATTTAGCAGGCTTTAAGGTTGGCGAGCAGATCCTGCAGCAGAAACAGTGACAGATGCCGCGGTTAAAGTTTAATGACAAAAAAAAGCAAAAATATGAAATTGCGGAAGGAGAGGAGTGAGTGGCTGGAGCAGCGAAAGTGAACAGTTGCCAGCGTCTGGGCTGTGTATCCTCTCAAGGATGCAGCTTCCTTGGGTTTATTGTATTACTTATTTTTGCTTTATTTTGCATGGTCACATGTGTTCCTCTGCACTGAAAGAAAAGAATGCGGTATTTTGTAGTAGAATCAAGTAGACAAATCGAAACCTTTCCTATCTTAACTAGATTTTTTCCTCTGTACTTATACACATGTGGCAACGCATCTCCGACAGGAAACCATTCGCAGCAACCGCCAAAATGTGGCAACAGCAACAGAGACAACGAAGGATGAAGGAAGCTTACTTCCTATTCCCGTACACACATACACATGTGCATATATGTGTTTACATGCCCCCTTACGCCTCCTTACTCCCCAACACCCCAAAGTCTTCACTCCCCAGAAGCCGCCTTCGCTAACCAACTGCTAAACGCACTGAGAACTTTCCCACACATGTAGTATGTGCAACATACTGTTGCTTGTGCCGCAGCGAAAGTGCGCGGAAGTAATAAAACATGCGGGCGGAGCGGGGGAAGCTGCAACTTTTGCGACGCTTGTTGCACTCTCTGTTGCAATTGTCTGGAAAGTGTCGTGACAGTGGTGGCAAAAAATGGTAGCACAGGGGCTCAGTGGGAGGGGTAGGTAGATCTGGGTGGCAGCAGCATTTGTGCTTAAGTGCTGCAATATTTGTAGAGCGGCGAATTCTTTTCAACGTAATTTATGTCTGCGGTTACGCAATCACATGGAACAGAAATTATAGCTTAAATTCAAGATACTGCTAGACGGAGTAATTAATGTTTAATAAATATCCTAATGTTGGTGGTCCTTAAACTTCATTTAAATTTATAAGAAATGACTTAAATGACTTCCTAATAAGACTGCATCAGGTGCTTCGAAGCCATGATTTGTGTGTCTGTGTTGCCAAAAAAACCGAAAAAGCAAAAATGTGGTCATTGAAAGTGAAGTTAATGGCTAGCCGCAAGAGTCAGGACACACCCAGTATGGGCAAATAAAAAGAGGATCCTGAACAACAGCTGCCACAGAGGCACACCCCGAGCACCTCGATTCGGATCCGATCCCGATCTTGATCTAATTTAGGCGTATTAGTTGCCTGCAACAAAGGACGAGCTCTTGAAAAAATGCAGAAAAACACAAAGCCAAAAGCAACACATAGACCCTTTTGGAGGATCCTTCAGCAGACAGATAAGGCGCTGCTAATGGCTTCATTAGGTTGTGCAGGTTCAACTCAAGGTTCATCTTGAGGTCCTCATCTGTTTGCCACATGCCGGGAGGCAAAGAACACTGCCATCTCTCCGATCTCTATGAAGGCTTTGAAGTAACCGCAGACGAAGGAGATCCTTCGCCTTGCGTCTGTTTAGATAGAATCCAATGATTACAATTCGTTTCGTGAAATTGCTCAAGATGCGGCAACTAATATTTTGGCATCACTTGAAAGCCACATGAGAAAATGAGAAAAATGGGATATAAAGAAAAGATTTTCTCTTAAGGAAAATTTTCATAAAAAATTCGTACGATACAAATCAAACTGCTTACTCATAAACCCTCTCAATTGGAACGAAACATTTCATTTTAGGAATTTTTTATTACAATTTTCCTTTTCCTGGCTCCTTGAGTGGAAAAGAGAAATGCCCAGGAAATTCACACCTTTTGGCCACAACAAGGCCTGATCTCGTCGTTTTATGGCCCCCACACTTGACATTTATGGGCAGTTTTCCTATGAAAAGAAATTAAATTTATAAAACCATATCTATATAAATACATTGCCCAATAAAGATATGAACGAGCCAAGGAATCATTTAAAGAAAAATGCACAAATTGTGTATAGGATCTGAGTAAACGAATTCTCCGGCAAGTGTCGTTAAAAATGTTCTTGGGCACAGAAACGCCGAACTATATATAAAAAGATATAGAGGAATATCGTCGTATTTGTATGCAAAAGCAGTGTCTAGGGCCTCGTAAAGCATCAAGCAAAGTGCACATAAAAATTGTAATCACTCGAAGTACTTACATGCATAAGGAATTTTTTGTGTGTTTTCTTTTGTTTGAAGGGTTTCTGCCCCCAAAAATGACTCCCTCCAACGCCTTTTCCATCTCCTGGTCATGTTTCTTGATTAGACAGCAGGCTCGTTAAAATTTCTCATGAACTTCAATTGTTAAATCGCATATCGGAGCAGATATGGGCGGTTATATCATTTGTTTCCAAGAGTTATGATTGCTCATGTTGCTGTTGGGGAATGATAAATGGAAATTTGAGACGAAATTAATGCATTTTCAAAATAATGGGGAAACTGTATAAAGTTTTAAACCTCATAATGTTTTATGGTACTTGCAATCGAATTGCACCTTGCAGTTAGTCTCTGAAATGATTTTCTACTCAAAACCCTTTTCAAAAGAGTTAATCCCATCCTAAAATCACATTGCCAACAAATGTTTTTTTTTTTTACAAGTTCACACCAAATGTTCACACTTTAGAACAGAAGGCATTGAATTCTTGGCCATGAAAAGAAAAAAGGTGTAAGAAATCAAGGAACTTGGCGCCGCCTTCAAAGGCATGTGAAGGGCATGTGTTGGCCCATACATGATTTTCGTCGAGACTCCTTTTATGGCCTTAAATTGCATTTCGATAGCCAATAAAACGTTCAGATTCGGCTAAATTAACGACGGGAAGTGCCAAGAAAGCCAACAATGCTGGAACATAATTAGCGTGTTTCGTGTCAAGTCCTCTTCCCTTAGTTTCCAGTCGGTGGCCTTTGAAGGTCCCAGGTGGCCAGGTGGCGCCCCACAATCCCGCTTGCCCCTAGCAGGGGGATCCTAGGGCTAAAATTACAATGCTAACCAGTTTTGCATTGCAAATCGCAGTCGATTAATTTGTAATTTCAATCGCTGCCCCATTCGTAATGTATAATGTGTAATGTGTAAAATGCAAAATTCAGTTTGGTGGAAAATTATAAAAATAATATTTCTACATTTCGCATTCGACTCCCTATTTGCCTAATTGAATATTTATCAATTGGTTTGTTTCGGGGTCTGTTTATGCAAATAATCGCTTCAAATGAGCAGCTAGTGCGTGGCATAAAATGCATAAATTGTTGATTTGGATTTGGGAATTCCCGCCGCAGGGAGTTCGAGGCGCGGAAACGGTGTCTTCCCATTTGGCAAACTCTCGATGACAATTTGAGGTTGATATTGATTCGGTAGCTATAGCTACAGGAGCCAAGCCCATCATCTATCCCAGCTGCAGCTGATAAGCATCGCAATTAGCCTGTAAATGGTAATTGTTTTCTCGATAAGTTACCGGTCCCCTATCTGAGTACTGAACTCCCTCGATTGCCGAATGCCTGGATCTACCTCATTAAAGTGCCAAGTCCATAATGGTGGCCATCTCTCTTGTCCTTCCGACGATTTTAACATAAGTGTATGCAGTCGATTGTAAGTGTCTGGGTTTGGCTACCTCGGCCACTTGAAAGTAATTAAGAATCCTTTAACATATTTTCCTATCGTGTTAAATGGCTTGATGATAGAATGGCATGACATGCATGGTTGTCGTCTAAGGGGGATCTGTTTTGTATTTAATTCTAAAACTCTAAACAGGCCTAGTTTTCTATCTCTCCTAGATTAATCTACGGTCCTTTTCACATATTTCTCTAAGCAAAAGGCACCTGTCTGAATTATCGCAATGCTTAACTGCTGTGTTTACCTTGACCAACCCACACATTTTTTGGGCTCTACTTGGAATCCCCCTTATAAACAACGCCCCTTGCCAGGTACAGGAACGGACGCTCAAGTGTTCAATTGTGCAAACTCCTTGAATGGCCTGGAGAAGAGCCTGGCACGCCTCTACTTGGCCAGCTGCTCCGCCAGTGGCTTCTGTGGTACAGTGTTTGATCCAAAGGCCTATTCTGGGGATCACACCGAGAAGAAAAATGTATGCCTTTCGGAAAAATACATCTGTTTTATTTTTGTATTCCACATAGAGTGAATATTCTTATTTTCATAAAGTCGTTCCATTTATTTCTCTGTGTAATCAAGAGGCTAACGCGGAGGCGAAACCCAACGCATCGATGTCGTTTGTCGTCTGTCTGGCTTATCGCCACGCACTTATCTTCCCGTCTGACGACAGGCGGAGAACGGAGAATGGTTAAGGATCCAGGGTCCCAGGGAAAGGGAAGTGGAAGTGGAACGGCCAGGGTATAGGATAGTGGAGAAGCCACAAGGAACGCTCGAGCGATCTTTAGCTAGATGCGATCTCCTCCTGGCCAAAGGCTCCTTGGGCATGTTTGTATCTTAATTTTCAGGCGCGCATACGTGGAATTCTCGTGAGTTGTTGTTGTCTGGCGGCGTCTGAGTTACGGGTTGATGGCGCTGAAAGTGACACAAGTCATAAATTCCTTTTGTTGTCCCTTTTTTCTTTCTCCGGGTAATCGTCCTACTTGAATATTTACCTCCGCACACACTTCGGATCGTTTACTTCGTTGACAATTTCGCCTGAATGGAGCTGAATCAGTTTTTTGAGGTCTTCAGTCTTCAGTTTCGGGAACGATTCTTATCTGGAGCTCAGCTGGGTTTTGGATTGGATTACCCAAGGCGATCGATCGATCGGTAGCAGTGTCAGTAGTGGTTACTCCTTTGTTTATTTTTCCTGTGCGTTTTTATTAGTTTTTCTGATTTTGTTTTTTGTTCTTCTTGGTCAATATTTGAATTATTAGTTGGCGCCTGGAATCAGACAGGAAGTGAGTGAAATAAAGTCAGCTCTCTGGTTAGTTTTCCCACTTCAAGATAGAGAGATTGTGCTTCAGTTTATGAGGCAGACGTGAGGGTATCTGAAGTAATCCCAGGAATTATGCAAAGGAAATATTTTATTTTCTCCAATAAACTTTGATTGAATGTCGTAAATGGAATTATAAAACTTCGTGGGTATTCAATAGGGGAAACCCTTTTCTGATGCCTGGCTTTCTCTTCGAACATTATTCATATCCACACCCCAGCATCGCACTCATAAATTAGTCGGGGGTCGGAAAATGCATCCCATTGGCACTGGCTACTACTACAACTTGTTTACAATATCCAATTACCCCAGAAAGGCCCCCCGAAGTGTCAGCCAAAGAAAACAAACGAACACGAAATGATCCGAGGAGATCCCAAGGAGATCCCCAAGATCCCAGCATGCAAGGAGTAGATGTCAACAAGTCGCCAGACTGGCAGCTCCGAAAGTAATTGTCAGGGGGCTACAGAATGGATGTATCGACGACTTCACCTGACTACCTTCTATAAATTATTATGGAGAGCAAGCTGGGCTCCATCGCGTGACTCCCTTCGGCAGACTCCGGAGAGTCCAGGCCGTCAGACTTATCTGATCATTGGGTGACTGCCTCCAAGTCGGCTGAGCGGCTTTGTTATCAACTCGGAACCATCTGGGCATCAATAATGTCTTTGTTTAGGACAGCGGAGTCTAGTGACAGGTAACCTGTACCTGTTCTTCTCTACCAGTTACTCCCCCAAACACTCCAAACTCCATCTGCGATGTTCCAGCTTGGCGAGGAATAAAAATTCAGTGTTGACATTGCACCATAAAAATAAAAACAATAATGCAGAGGACTGGAGTTTCCAGGAATTCAAAGGTCTGTGTAGCAATCTGTCCCGCAACTAGCCACTAGCTTGTGCACTAAGAAAATATTTGGTTTTCAAAATATACATATACCTAATGACAATTATAATTTATATTAAAGAGGATGAGTTATTTTTGACTTGATCTAAGTGACTTATTTTACCCAACATTAATGTAAGGAAAGCATTTAGGTCCTTAATCCTTTGATTTTTTCCCAGTGCACAAAATGACAGGTGAACTGAAGGGGAAGGATGGACCTCGCTCGGTCGGTGATAAATGTAGATGTTGACATGTTTGTTTACACAAACTAATTTCTAGTTGTATCTGCGGTACTCTCCTTGCTGGGGAGCAATACCTAGATGTATCTCTATCTAATAATCGCCTGCCGCTGCCTCTTTCCCTCGCTATATGCCTGTCTCTTTCGACATGTAAATTGCTTTGGTTGTCAAGTTTTTTCCTAGCTTATTTTCCATTCGCGTGTTGTCCTGCCTTTGTTGTTGTTTTAATATTATTTTCCTTTTTTTGTGTTGTTGGGGAACCCTGAGTACTCTGGTTTATTAATTCGGGGATTTGGGGAATTAGCTTGGAGAGCTGGCTGGCAGAGATCTCAGTGTGCTATTTGTTTGCATTCGAAATGGACATGATATACATTTGCCTCATAAATATGCATACATTTATGTATCTGAAATAAATATATTTGTCCAAAAATGAAGTCTCATCTCAAGGGGATCAAATGAAGCGAATAAAAAAAGTTAATTGGCCATGGGACTTCGGCCGAAATAAAGAAATTGGCTTGTAAATAGATTCTGGTCAGGTTAGATTCATCTAGAGTTCTGGAAAATGAGTTTATTCAGTCAAATATGAAATTAGTTATAGAATATTCCTTGCAAAAACACAAACAATTTATGAGATTTGATTTTGCAAAGCATTCTTCCCGAAAAAGAAAGAATTAGATAAAAATTGAAAACGATTTTGGATTTTTTGGCCGAACCGGCAGTCCGGCACAAATGACACAATTATTGCGGCAACTTGTCAAACCATATGAGGCATATATCAAATCAAATGGCAACTCATAACTGAATAATTGCCAAGAAGGAGCTGCCACTCTGCCAGTTGCGCCTAATTTAGCAAGTGCAAGTGCCACAAGTGCCGCATAAATGTCTTGTCAAATGATGCGACTTTTTCAAGGAGCCCAACCAGCAGCCAGCAGCCGAGAGATGCAAGAGCCCAACAGCAAATTGCATTATTAGCTGCAGCCATAAAACGCCAGGCCCCAACATTGCCATCATCATCATCATAATGATCGTTGCAATCATTGTCGTAATCATCATCGCCACGATGCCATACTGAGGATGACTTGGAGAGAAACCGCTGAAACTGAATTTCTCCTTTCCTCCTCGAGGGCCATTCAGTTTGATGTCTGCCTTTTAACGCGAATGTCATGCAAAATACTTGCAGATACTTTGAATATTCTTGCCCTGCTCCTGCCAGACCTCCATTTTTCTGGTGCTTTGACAATTCCCCTCTATTGAGAGCAACAATGGGTGCCTTAAGTGGAGCAGTAGGAGCTCTAGGAGCAGCATCTGCCATCTGCCAAAAACGCGTTCTGATTGAGGAGCAGTGGGAAATCATAATTGGTTTGCTCTGATCATAATGGGTTAATATAAGGCAGGGCATGAATTTCTTTGAATTTTCTCTAAACTCATTCGAAAATCCATCAATCAATGATGCTTGGAAATTGCACATGTTTCAAGACACCAAAATGAACTAAAACAGTTTCGTTTTAAATTCCAATAGAATCCGATTATCAGTCACCGATAACCGATGTTTCCCGTTGTGCCCCGACGGACTGCAGACAGTTAACCATGCCACCAGGCCCAAGTGCAACCGGCAATGTCTCAATTTCAATGCAATTCGCAGCAGGAGAATCTGTGGAAGGCACTGAGCTCCCTTCCACCAAGCACAAACTCAAACCCAAAAACCCGCCCAAAGCTAATGACAGGTTATCCTCAAGAGATGCAAAAACGAAAAAGAAGGAGAAGCTGTTCCAGTGGTCAGTGCATGACCTGCAGCTCCTGCTCCTGGCTACCTGCTAACAGCAATTTCCAAAGTAAAGGCCAGCAGGAGGGGTCCTGCCCCTGCCCAGTTGCCAATAAGTGGCAATGAGGGAAGCGTCTAATGTCTAAATTTCTGTGTAGCCCGACTCAATGGAACCTTTTGCTGGATATTTTCTCCACATCCTTGAGTTTGTATATTATTTTGTTCCTTTTGTTTTTCCTGTTTTCAGTTTTTTCTTTCTTTTTTGCATTGCATAACCCATAATTACCCAGGGACTTGAAGTTGTGTAGGGTGAGTGATGTGATCCGACGCCTTTTGTTTTTCGACTTTTGCCTGGTTTGTCTGGTTTTCGGCTTTTGGTTTTTGGGTTTTAGGCGCTGGGCTGGCTGCTTGTCTTGTTTTTCGGGTTTAACAACTAAATTTGAAAATTTGACACAAACAATGTCCGCCGCAGTCGCTGTCGGGATCTGACAGAGTCTGAGGATCGAAACCCTGCCTCCGGGGAGCCCAGGCCGTCCGATTCCGGAGTCAGAGCAGGTCCCGGAATATTTAATTAATTTATTTCCATTCGAGAGTCTGGCCGGCGTCGTGCCAGCTTTGAAGTGTTTCAAAATTAATTCGGATCGTCAGATCGCCGGATCGTCGAGGATGAGGCCAAAGATGAGGCCCTGCCCTAACCGCAGGGGTGCTAAGCACTCCATTCCACTCCAATTTCTGATTTTGGGCCAAGACAAGGCTTCCTGCGAGGCGCGTGATTTCTCAGTTCCCTGTATCTTTTTCGATTGAATTTCTCGTGATTAGCACACGAATGAGATTCTCTTTTTGGCGGGGGCGTGTCTGTGTTTTTTTTTGTTCTGAGATATCTTGCAGCTGCCAGCGATTTGGGGCTCACCTCGATCACATGAATATGTATAAAAATGTTTGCTGGAGATTTATTTTCGGGTTTTTATTGCAGCAATATATGGCGTAGATCCCAAGGATTGAGAACAAATTTTATTTATATACAACTATTTAAGTCCAATTAGCAAAAGGTTTTTGAATACAATTTTGATATAAAATTAAGATTTACAAGTTTCTACCATCATAGTATTCTAAATTTGGTCTAGTACTTTCAAACTAATACCTTAAGCCTCACATTGAGGCTTTATTCGTGTAGACACAACACACACACCTCCTTAGATTAATCCTTGTCTTCAAGAGCCTCTAAGCTAATCCATTCTGTCTCCAAAAAAAAGCCCCTTTTTCTTTCCATGCCCCCCTTGTCAGAACCCACATATGCTAGAGATTATATAATTATACAATTATATTTACATTAAAAATCTGTTGTCTTGAGTAATTTGTTACAAAAACCGAAAGAAAACTGACAACATCCATAGTTGGTTTAGTTCCCGAGAAGGGAACACATGTTTTCATACAAAAATCCAACCCCAACAATGCGTTCCACGATATAAACTGAAACACGATTTTTACTTTTCAATACTTGTTTTTTTGTTATTTAATTCTCGAGTAGGTTGACAAAGAATTTTTGGACACACAACAAACAGGAAACTTTGGGGCGACATTTGTTATGTCAATTCTCAGTGACAGCCATCAATCCCGCAGGCTGTCAGCGCTTTTTCCTCGGGGGACCTCCCTGAAAAGATCCCACCTTGTCTCCGGGAAATACTTACCGTATCCGTCCATATCTTAAGTGCTTCGCCCTGACTGCGCTGAAAATTGATTTCTGCGGTTGCGAAAATGCATTAGTTCCATGCGGCATGCCTAATTGTGTCCCTCAACGGGCCTAACTGTACTTAGTCTGTGGCAGTCACTCAATCATCTATCAAACCGTAGCATATTTCTGCCAAAAACGCCACAGGTAACCGGCAACTGCTACCTGCAACATGCAACCTACAATCTGCAACCTGCAGCATTTGCAACTGAGAAATTTGTGTGGATTTTGGTTGGGTTTTTGAGCCTTTTGTTGCGGTTTTCCCAATGCGGATATAAAAATAATATTTTTCCTATTTAATTTTCAACAACTTCAAATTTCCATCGTTATTTTTTTTCAGAGCTGCTTAACAACACATCAGACCAACTGTTGTCCTTTGCCCCAACCGCTGTCCCAGGATTCCAGGATCCTTTCAACACATGTTGTCCATTTAATTTCTGTTTTGTTTTCCCTCTCCATGGGCAATGACAATTGCTGTTCTAGTTTTCGTTTCTCTGTCGTTCAGATTGTTATCTTAATGACTCTATACCTTTCGTTTTTGGGGGGCACATTTGAATTGTTTATAGGAAAATGTTTCATTAATTTTGGAATATTTTCGTATTTTATTTCAACAACTGTTCCCGTCTCCGTTTCTTTTGTTTGGCGCACAATTTCCACTTGGCCTGGGATCTTGAAAAGGAAAATCTCAAGTACTTTAGTTTCTTTTTTCACAAACATTCTCTCCGGATTGGATTATCGCTGGGCTTAATGCAATAATTTGTTTCTAATTTGTGGTTTTAACAGAGAGCAGGTAGTTCCAGTCACTGAGTTTTCCAGAGGCTCTGCTCACCAGATGGAAGAGATCTTGGCCGATGGGTTCTCCAGATCATAACTCAATTTTGCTGGGATTATCTTGGAGGGAGACGTAACGGATTCCTTTTCAGCCTCCTGACTTTTTCCAGGCGCCAGCAACAATTAAACCTGACACTGAAATTCATTTATTTAGGAAAAAGTTGCATTTTTTAAGGCCACCCACATGCGCCTAGCCAGGAAGCCATCCCCAACCCTGGAGTGGTGACCCAACAGTGGCGTCATTCATTGACTGACACGCATGGATATGGTAAGAACCAGGCTCTTTCCCCAATGGGGAAACAGTCCCCAGGAAGGTTCCGAACGGGGGAGAAAGCCATTCCCCCGGGTTTCTCCTCCATCACTCACCGACTCTCTCATTCACTCGAGCATTCATTCATTGCTTTTCAGTTAGGTTTTTATGCGGAATTACCAAAGAACAGGGGTATTTTGTTTTGCATAATTTTTCTTGGTGCATTGTCTACTTTTTGGAAGCTATGCAGGATGCATATATTTTAAATAATCAGCATGTTGTCAACACTTTATAATAATATCGTAGGAACTATTTTGGTTATTGTTAAAGGGGAATAACTAGAACTAAGTGTTGGATTTCTCTTATGTATAAATATTATATATGATATCATCAGGTGGTACCTCCTAGTCGTATCCCTCTAGGACTCTGACTTTCTCACTTGCTGTTACTGTTTCATTTCGCTTTCAAAGCCCCACGACCCCCGCATAATCCCCAAGGAAAGGCAACAACTCGACGCACTTTTCCAGTGCGTTTTGACAAACGACTGACATTCATCAGTGTCAGGGCAGTACCCCCGCCTCACTTGCCTCCTTGCCACCGGCCAAACCCCCCGGCGCAGTGCCCCCACATTTGCCGCCCGCCGCATTGCGGAGCCCCAACAAATCAAAGGCGCATTCCGGCCGCTCCACTTCCTCTACCCCCGGCCTTGCCCTCCAGTGAGAGTGTCTGTCAGAGCATCTGGAGCGCATTAATCGACACATTTTGTATGAGTTGATCAGCCGGCAGAGGAGCTAGAGGCGGGTGGTTGGAGACTGGGTGCTGGGGGGACAGGAGACCCTAAAAAAACCAACGTACATCCTGTACAAACGCTTTGAAGCCGCCCCCTCGAAAAAAAGAATAAGAAAAAAGCCTGAATACCGAAACAAAAAATTATAAAGCATTGCCGCATGAGCCGCACAAGCAACTTTTATTATAAACAAACGGGGGCAGTCCCGATACTCCACCCTACTGGCACAGCCTCCCCTGGGCCACAGCCCCCTCTAGTCGACCAGAAGTGCGACTTGGAGCGGCAGTAAATTTTTGCATGACAAATTGCCGATAAGATCAGCGGCAAGCAGCCAGCGACAACGGCATCACTTCCACATCCAGCAGAAACTCAAAAAGACCAAAAACAGAGTCCACAAGTATAGCCTAGGGAGTCCAATACTCTTACCAATTTTGTCAAAGGATATTTTGAAAATAATTTCGCATCAAAGATGAATTAACAAATTATTATTATTATTTTTTTTCTTATTATTTTCTATATTAATTCTTGTATAGTTACCTTCATCAATCCCAGATGGGTTGATTCCGAGATAGAAATTGTGTAGATACCCTTTGAAAGGATATCATAAAGATTGAAGAGCCAGAAAAACTCTCAGCGAGTGTGACGAACGATGAGTGCTGCCCTTGCCTTTGCCTCCACTTGCCCCACTTGCCCCACGTTGCCTGTCTCTTTCCATGCACCATATAGCCACCTCTTTCCTCGAGTGCTTTGTCGTGACGTCGTGTGCTGTGTGGGGGCTTTTCTGATGCCGGTGTTGTTATTGCTCAATGCAAACAATTTTGCAGCAGCTTGTTGATATGCCGTGGTTGCAGATCTAGGATATATAAGAGGATACTTCTAATGAACAAATTCAATATTTAAATAGCAACCAGAGAGAAAGAAAGTATCTAAAAAACTACAATTCACTTGGAGTACGAAGACCAGGAATAGTCATTTTTAAATAACGATATCTCTTATATATGTTTCAGGTATCACTAGTTAAAGAACAACATTTTTGTGTAAATCCAACCAAGGTGCTGCAAGTACCGCCTTTCTGAAAACTGAGGAGCTACGTAACCGTTTTATGCCCCGGGCCAGTGAAGCAAAAGAAGGGAGCTCCACTCCGAAGACTGCGAAGAGTGAACCCAAGCAAGACGCGATTCGCAATTCCTTTTAACGATCGCTCATTTAACGCGTTTGGTTGTGCATCGTGGTTTTTGATGAAGACATTGGGCCCCCCGATCTGCCCCATTCCTGTAACCATCCTACTCCGTTTCCCCCTCAACGTGTGCAGGCAAATTGAGACATTAAAACGCCAGTTTCGCTCGTTTCTTGGGGCTTCGTGATGATCTTCGTGTGGCAAGGAAATTTCACGGCATCCCAAAAGAGTTTTCGAGTGAACGGAAGAAGGAAAGCAACCAGTACTGAAGCGAAATTTAATTAAGGGCGTTTGCATTTTATTTGTTTCCATCGATGCCAGATCGGTGAGGAGAGGATGCAACTTCCAGCTGCATCTTATCAGTGGTTGCATCATCCAGGGCCACGTCTGCCTTAATATCAGCATTCTCATAATCATCATCAGCAGTCCAGTCATTAATATGCTATCAATATTTACGTAAAAGTTAAAAATGCATATTGAATTACACAGCCCGATACACAAGGAAAAACAAGACCTAGTATTAATATTTTTTATAAAGTAACTCATGTATATTTTTGGAATTCATACACTGTAGCTTTTAGTTATATCTTTTTAAAAACATAGAAAAATATCAATATCATTAATAAGAACTTTTCCAAAACTATTCTCTGTGTATTAGAAACTCCCTCTTTTTCAGCCGCCCGCAGATCTTGCTCCCTTTCGCCAGACATTAACAAATGATATTTGATTATGAGACAAATTGTACATCTCTCTGTCTTTCTCTTTCTCCACGGATCTCCCTGTCTCTTTCTTATCAGTTTGGTGGCTCATCCTCGATTTCCCAGCCTCCTGGGGGGATCATCAGACGCTAGATGTTTGCTTTTAATTAGGCAGCGTGAAGTGTTGAGTTCGCGGAGGAAGGGGAGGGCCGTCGAGTTAACGAGAATTTATGGGAAATTATTTTTTGTTGTTAATTTTTAATATTTCCCTGATAGTGCCTGATACCAGACAGCGCTTTTTCCTCCTCGCACCATCCGGCTTTTGTTTGTCGAAGTTTTCTTTTTGTTTGTTATCGCATTAGGAGGGAGTCGACGGGGGCGTTCTGTGGCACATTGTTTGGCTTTGCAATTAAATCAATTAACGGTGGCCCGGGTCAAGTGATTGCAACTTGCAACTCGTTGTGGTTTTCGAAGTGCCGTGTGGGTTTTGAGGAATGGAATTGATATTAATGCCGGATTAATGTTCCAATAAATCACAAATTAAGTGTAATGCGGCAATGGAAAGAGTGGCATTGGTGAGGAAAGGAGTTCCATCAAAACGAAGGGTGCACCTTCTTTATGAGAAATCCTCTTTAGAGAATAGTTTCTATAAAACTATTTCTATTCCCTTATAAATTTGAACCTTAAAAATCACGATTAGTCAACCTTGTAAAGCCACCAAGTGATATACGACTGAATCTGTTCAGCATCGAATGGAAATCCACAGGATCGGTGTGACTAACGCGAATTTGTCTACCCGTAGAATCGAGCCATATGGAACCTGGCTACTTTGGCAGGGACTTGACCTTGTCACCTCTGGAGAGGGCTAACCAGGAATTCTAACCAAACCCGAAACCAACAATCCAGCTGATAGCCACGCCATATGATATCATACTGTCCAAACCGTCGATAATTTGTTTATGCTCGGTCATCGCGTCCATAGATGAGGTCCAGAGGGCCCAGCATGTTCAGAATTTATACTTCCTCAAGGCTGTTGCAGTTTAGCCGGTTAGCCGTTTGACCCAAGGCCGTAAATGTGCAAGGGCAATACAAATTGGCAACTAACTGGGCCCATATAGCCCGAGGACAGGCTCATACTGTGTCGAGGTCGGGATGGATTTACGATCTTTGCTACGTCATAAAGCATTTTGTATTTTTTTCTTCCGAGCAGCTACAATGACAAAGACCATAAAAATCAATTACGACACGTTTGTCTCTCAACTTTGACATGACCATAGAGGCCATAGAGCTGTTTCCCTGCCCCGTTCCTCGACTTCTACTTTGCCTTCATCTGTATTTTCATTTTAGGTTTCATCTCGGATGCTGACTTCGACTTCGACTCTGACACTGACACTGAGGATTTTATGACAACTCATCATAGCGTGACATGGTTTGCTAGAGCTCTGGCTAAAGTCCGTCTATAATTAGTCATTAAACCGTGCATTGTGATCTCTTCGGGGAGGAAGATATCTTGTTTTCCGTTCTATCGAAGATCTTTTGTGATTGCAACGGATTTGAAAGCCAGAAATCAAAAAGCGGTTGTATTTTAAGAAATTTTAAAGTCATCTGTGCACTGAGAAAAAAGTTGATTTGTAAGAATTGTAAAAACGCAAACATATTACAAATGTTAATCATAAAACTTCCTAAATAATGTGGTTAATAATAATATAAAGTTATCATATTTGTCATCATTATTAGGATACATTTCTCCCTGTGCTGGGAAGATATTTCCCATGTCATGTGCTGCAATGAGGGCCGATTTGAGTTTTGGGCTTTGTTGGGATCCTGAGGAGGAGTTGCGTGCTGAAGATTGCCTTAAAAATTCTTCACGCTACCATTATCTTGGCATCGACAAGTTCACAACTCAATTGGCGTTAGTTTTCCTCTCAGCTAGTTTAGACATGCTTGATTAAGTTACCAAACTCGGTTTGGTTTTGGGTCCTTTAGGGTCCCTCTGGTTTTGGCCAATATCCTGGTGTTTGGGTCAGCGACTCTAATTTGCTGCTAATGATGTCGGTCGACCGGCGATAATTGAGTGTGAACACTTCTCAGGTACTCAGGTCAAAGGCTCGCGCTCAAGGACATTGAAAATATTTAGCATTTCCGATTTCCCAAAAATGTCCCGCTGTTAGTTCGGCCTCAAACTCTTGGAAAAGTAGTTGAAAATCATTTTCAGCTTCTCACTCATTAATTCGTTAAGGCAACAAGGTCGAAATCGGACTGCTCAGAGCCGAGAAACACACTTAAGAACTTAATTTCATAAATCCTGCACCATAAAGTTATATTTAAACATTTTCGAATATCAAACTAAATCCCAGGGATTCCCAGGCCCCTCTGGGAGTCAAATTTTTATGGCTAATGCCACTTAGCTCGGTGCTTCGGCAGGCCCCAAAGGGGTGTAATTACGAGCCATAAAAAGCAACCTAACCGAGAGTTGGTTGAAGCATGCTTTTGGCATTTTGCGCCTCGACTGCGTCAAAATTTTCCAAATATTCTGACACGGACATGGAGCGAACATGAAGACCAAGTGCCATACACTGATGGAAAATAGCAAATGAATGGGTTATTCATATTTTTATAAGTCTTCAGTGGAGTCTGGAGTCTGGTAAAATAGTGATTATTAAGAAAGCTTAATGAGTTATAAAATGTTACTCTTTCACAAAAATTCTCCAATTTTTCTAGTGTAGCTGGCTGGTCCTTCTAGCTTCTAGCCTTGCAACTCCTCGTCAATGTGCCTGTTTTTCCACCTTGACTCGCTTCTGGTTGCTTTAATCAAATTCTGCTACTATAGTGTACAACGGTGGCCTTACGAGCGGCATTTTCTACTTTCCGTGGCCAAACATTTTCGCCGCCACGGACATCAATTTTAATTATTTGACGGCGCAGGTTTTGCATTTCACACGACCCAGGTTAAGGTTTTTAAGGTTGCGGTTTTGGAGCTTTTCGGCGGTTTCGCCCCTAAAATGGGACGCAAAGAGATTTTGCAGACTGGCGGAGATTTCCCAGGGCACCGGCCGATCCAAAGGGATCTAAGGCTGCCGCCCGATTTATAAATAGTTTTGAGGTAACAATTGTTTGTTTGTTTCGCAGTCAAGCATAAACATTTTGTGACAAACAATCAAACAATCGGCCCGAGAATCGGCAACAATTTCGCCTTTGATGTTATATCGGATCTTTGGCCCGATTTCTGGCGAAAATCTTGAAACCTCAGAGGAAAGCCGACTTCGTTTTCGATGTGACTTGGTTTTATGTTTAATTGTACCAATTGCACAATGAAGTCGTCAGTGACGTTGTTTTGTGTCCTTTTGTGCAGTGGCCTGTGAAAATGTCCTTTGAGGTTTGGCTGGCCTTAGTCTCCTTACCTGTTCGCTCACCTTTTCAGGTGTTCTCTGATAAACGCCGCCCTTAGTTCAGATAGCGGTTCGAACTTCGAACATAATGTCTCCATCGGAGCTCTGTCGGTCTTGTGTCTTTGACCCTGGAATTGAGTTGTCTGGCGGCAGGTTAAAGGATTACCGACTTATGTTCGGACCGGCTCCCAAGTCAGCACTTTTTCCAGCCCCTCTGGAGCGGACCATCATTTGTCAGAGGCCTAAGCAGCCGTTGCCTGTCACCTCCGATACGATTCTATACTGTGGTGACACCATAATTTCTCGGCTAACTCTGAATTGTGGCCTTAATTGTTCGACTGACTTGTGGAAATGGGTAACAAAATCAATGCAAGTTGCCTGGCTGGTTGGTGATTGTTTACCAACCTTTGAGCTGACCGACAAAAAGCCGATCGGGTCAATGGAAACTGCCGTTTAATGGGCTACTTTAGGGTCCACAAAGGAGTAGAGGTGGGGCGATAGCAGGAGCAGGAGCTGGAGCAGGAGTTCCAATAGGATAAGGATGCCTAATGAGAAGCGTTTTCCAAATGGACGGAACACTAAGAGCCACAGATATGTAGGTGTCTTGGAAAAGGCGATAATCTGGCTCAAGCTGAGGACAATTAGTCGATGATTTCAGGTGGCAAATCAATGGCATATAATTTAGGGATTATTTTGTCGAGCTAAATGGAGTAGAAGAGATTGCAAGGAAAGGTATTCTCTACCCAATATTTGTATTAGGTTCAATAAACAATTGACAGAAACTTTCCCATACACTAGAAAGCATGGCAGCTAATGTAAAAAGGTTAAGAAAATTCAAAAAGAGTATCAATTACGAGCTTCAATTTCTTTTTATTTAACACAATTAGCCCGGAGGGAGAAGCGATCCCCCCAGAAGACTTTCGCTTTTATATTTTTCGACCCCCACCGCCAGAGTAAATGAAGTAAAAACACTTTGTGCGATACTGTCTGAATTTGACACTTTGCAACTTTATTTCCATTCCCATCAGGATGCCCCTGCCTCTCCTGTATCCACCTTGCACCCCTTTTTGGCAGTGCACACTCTATTTGCTGGTACAATGTAAAGTGCCGTTGGAAAAATGTTCGAAATTTAATTAAACTACGCTACTTGAAGAGTGTTTGTCTTGCCACTTGGAAAGGCCCGGTTGGTTCCTGGTTCCCCTTTGCCACTCTCTACCTCCCGCAGCTGTCAGTTTCCCGCCCCTGGCCTCATCCTCGGCCCCAGACCCCCTTCGATCCACCTCAGCAGCTGTTAAGTGAGCGTTGCCAATTTCTGCATGCGTCACTCAAAAAGCAGCAACACCAACAGCCAACAGCCAGCCAACAACTCAACTCTTTTTTCGCTTTTCCGACTTCAGCCCCCGGATTTTTCCGCCCACTTTTCTGTCCGCGGCAGCCAATTTGCCGCGCTTTTGTTGTCCAATGCGACAGAAGTGGCAATTTCTAATTAAATTATTCAGTTTTCATTTTTTTCGCTTTGTATTTCTTGCCACACCAGAAAAGAATGGGGCACCGTAAGGTGGGCGGAGGGGCTGTCGCCGCGGGTGGTCCAACTTCCAGGCTTGGTTTCTCACTTGCATTTGAGAGACAGTCCAGCTGTTAGCCAAGTTTTCTTATTTTAATTTGGCGCTGTTCAAATTTTTATGAAATTGCTTCATGAATTTTTTCGATCCTTTTTCTTTGTTCAAGTCTTTGAGCAATTTTTCCAGATTTCGTTCATTGTTCTTTAAATTTCTGACTGTCAACAAAATTATAAATTCCTAAGGGAAGTTTGTGTCCAACTTCAGATTTTTTTAAATATTTTGAAGCCCACAAAGCAGGAACCACAAGGTATATGTACTGAAGTCGGAAGTAGAATAAAAGCCAGCCAAAACCCAAATAATATAAGTAAGTTTGGAAAGGAAACTATCATTATATCCTAATTAGATTGAAGTATCTGGCTATTTTACCGCAAGCCGTTTACTGTGAAAAAAACCAAACTAAAGAAACTTTTCTTATCGCATTGCCAAACGGGGAAAAACGGAGAAAAACTCCGAAAAAAGTAAGGAAAATTAAATTTGAAGTAGGATAAAAAGGGGGAAACCTGTGGTGGTGGAGGACGAAATAAAATTGCAGACGCAGTTTGAAATTGAACAACAAAAATGCATTTAGAAAATATGAAAGAAAAGACTGGGAAAGGCCGGGATCTGAAAAAGGGAGGAATCCGAATCCCAAACAGAAATGGCAGATAGACAGGCAAACGCCGGGTGGAAAAGTGAATGGGAGGTGGGAGTTGGGAAGTGGGAGGTCCAAAGGATGAATATACAGTGGGGTGCATTGCAAGTTGTCAGTTGTTGAAGGCCCAAAAAGTGTTTTCCACTTCTTGTGACTGCTGCTCTTGCTGTTGTCTCGCCTTGGTGCGAATATTTCCGTTTCCGCATTTGCCAAATATGTTTGCCTTAGTCCTTGGCAGATCCTTCTCCTTCTCCTTCTCCGTCGCCTTCTCATTTTCCTCTTTGTCTTCCCCCTCAGCCCAAGCCCCTGCTCCCTGCTCCCTGCTCCTCTTATGCGACAACAAACACTCGCACTTTCAAACTTCCGTCTCTGGATTTGAGGCACAAACTTTTATGGCCATGCATTGCACATAAATGAAAGTTTTTTCTGCCCTGGCTGCCCTGTCTGCCCGATCCTGGGTCCTTGTAAAATGTTGCCAAAGTGTCTTGCAAATGGTCATGTCGAAGACCCAAGTTGGGGGGTGTTCCATGTTAGTTGCAGTCGAGCCGAAGGGTCAGCGGTCAATGGGAGTGAGTGAAATCAAAGCTTTTGTGTGGAAAAAATAAGGTTTCAGGGCATGGAGTTTAGAGACAGAGTGGATGGTAATGGTGTGAAGTTTATGAAACTGAACACACATCGACAAAGAATGAGAGATTATGGGGCTAAGTCTTTAATAAAAATTAAAGATATAAATAAATAGTTGGGTAGTATAGGATGGATAATATAGGATATAGTTTTGTTGAAGGGAAACCCTCTCGAGTCTTTAAAGAACCTAAAAGAATACCTTTTGCAGTCAATTTTACTTTTAAGTGCTCCATAATCCATCCAAATAAAGGAAAAAGTCCGCTGATGTCCTCACATATTTCTTTTCTTCCTCTTCCGGTTAAGGACAACCATAGCTGACACCCTTTATACACGCCTCCGCCACATCCTTCCATTATTTCCCGCTTTTATCCATCGCCAAGTGCACTTCAATTACACGCCTGTTCCACCTTATAAATCCTGAACGCTCCCTACTTCTTCTGATGCCTGGCCAGGCCCAGTCCAGGTGGCACACTCCCGCCCACTTCCGCCAACTCCTTAACTGGCTGCTCCATTGAGGCTTAATCGTTTAATTGCCTGGCATAATTACGAAATGCAGCTCATCATCAGATTTCAGCCTGATTCCTTTTCACTCCCTCTTCCTTGGGGATGTTTATTTTTTCCTCCTTTCCGAGCAAAAGTTGCTCGGATTGCAAATTGACCCCACAACTTCCACTTAAACTCCCCCTTTTGGGGATGTCCTTTGGCCCCACCCTCCCCAAAAAGTCATTCAGCTAAATTGTCCTGCCGCTTTGTGAAACGAAGGAGAAGGAGCAGCAAGGAAAGCAAGGAATCTCCGAGGTTCATAATTCACGCCGGCCTGAAAAATAGTGGGGGAAAAGCTTATCTAACTGCAGCAACTATAATTTGCTTTCAATTGATTTTGTTGCCACTTTTCCCCCCTATCTCAGCTCGATGGCACATTTCTCTTCATTGATTTTCTTCGTTTTTCCATCGGACATTTTCATAAATCGTTGTCATTCCCCCTTTCAGTTTTTTTGCTTGCTGTTTGGGTGGGGCTCTGACACTTGTTACAGTGGCCATTTCCCATCGCAGGCCAGATCGCAGGCCGGGCAGGACCAGGACAAATGTGCATTAACGCCTTTGACCTGCATTCCCCGATTTGCCTTTTTTCGGGGTGGCTTTTCCTTTCCGAAACCTTCGGGGGGAGTGATTGAATTTTGGTTGTTTTCGCAAATATCCTTGTGCCTTGTAATGCACAGCTGACAGCTGCTTTTTCTTCATTAGCCAAGTCAACCCTCGTAGTCCTCGGTGTCCCCCAAACTTTCTTTTGCCGGCCAGCCAAAGTCTTTTGTTATTTTTCGGTCGGTGGTGATTTTGAGGCGGCCTTTTAAATTAGTTTACATGGCTGCTTGTAATGGGTTTTCCTTTTGCTTGGTGGCCCAACTCGGTTGGTCTTACTGTAATTTCATATGTTCCAGCCACAGGCGGTCCTTTTTGGCGTAGGTGGGGGTGTTGCTGTTGCGGGTGGAAAATGGGGTTGAGCCCCTGGCAGCAAGGCCAATGAACTGTAAGCAGTTTTGTGGGCAAGTGACCAGTTGGTGTCGAATTATCTTATCGATGGAGGGGAGTTTTGTTATGGTAGATCCATAATTTGTTGTACCTACTATATCTTATATTCATTAAATACCCTGCAGCACATGCAGCATGTGTGAAATATGAATATTATTGCCAGGTCAATATCATTTCAAGACAGGGAATCTTGTATTTCAAGAAGTTGTTTGAAGTTTACTTTAGGCAATATCCTAAATTTAATGAAATTTCATTATAAGTGTACCATTATTAGCAGTTTACGCATTTAACCCTTTGCCTTGCCTATTTACAGGCACCGTTCCGACCTTCTTTATAGCCAAGTTTGCCATAAATACCAACTATTTACAGGACATAAAACACACCTTTGTGCGATTGTTGGAGAGCGAGTGCCAGGATGCCTGACCCCGTACAATTTATGGCTACCACGATAGCAGGCCCAGAGCCAGGGAGGGCGAGTGGCGACTGGCGACTGGCGAGTGTAATTATCAACGGCATTAACACCTTTAATTACACCCAACTGCAGCGTGGAATGTAGGCCAAAAAGGAGCAGACTCCCGGATGGTTGGAGGAGCTGGGAGCCTGGCTAAAAGTGGAACAGCCGAGTATGCAAATCACTCCCACAACCCAGCATCGCAAATACACACTCCCACTGGGGTCGCAGATCAGACAAAACAATAAGGAAGCTCTAGGCCCCCACATGGATATTAGAATAATGCCATAGAGCCGTATCAAGGATATGCATGCAAATGCAGCCAGCACAAGGAAGCCGACAGCGAAGAAAAACCATTGGCAAATATGCTGAAAACTGGACACAGTTGGAGAGATTTTCGGTTCAACTGGGAAATATGTATTCTCCGACTCCGACTCCCACCCCACTCCCACACAAAGGTGACACAGTTGGGCGCTGATTTATGAGCCACATATATCTGCAATATATGGGGAACTAGCAATTATATATGTAGGTATACTTATATATATGTAAATATGCACAAGAAAAAATTACACAGATATTACAATTTGATTACAAATTACAGAAATCACAGGGCTTGACAACACACCTCAATGGGAAAAGTAAATAAACTTTTTATCTTTAAAACTCCACCTTTATATCAATGGAATGGAAAATTTTCCTATAATATCAATTATTGCATCATTTATAAAAGCATTCTCGTGTGTTTTTTTTTTCTGTGTGATTATGCTGCGTGTGTTTTCCGCTTTTGGTGACTTTGCATATTCCACTTGGGCGGAAATTTATTAGAAGAGGTCGAAAAACTGTAAAGTCATGTGCCGAAGGACGTGCAGGACACACTTGCACACCTCCTGTTGGCAACCTATCCGCCACTCCCCCACCTTCACCGTGCCCACCGCCCCACTCCTCTTACCACATGTATCTCGCCTCTCTTTGTATCTTCCTGCCACTCATGCATATGCAAATTGCAATGGCTGGCCATGTGACCCAGTTTGATTGTGGGCGTGTACCCTTCGCCACCGCCTTACCATCGCCTATGCCTCCCCCAATGTCACCCACAATTCGTGCCTCGTTTTGTTTGCGTATTTTTCCCCATTTTGTCGCTGGAGCCTGCCGTTTCCCATTGTCGATTGTTTTTGCCTGTTGATGTTTTTGCATGACAAACAAAAATTATAATTGCACTTGAAATTGGCACACACACCCAGGGCGGATGGGGCAGGAGGGTGGTGTTTGTTGTGCGAGTTGTTATCTCACACGGGAATTGTGCGGAATCATCGAAGAGATTATTTCAGAGTTTCATTTTCAGATGCGTAATCTATGTATAGAACTTGGGGAAAACCTTGAACTACATAGATTGGAAAGATTGGGAAGATACTCCATCAAGGTCAGAAGGTTTGTCACTGACAATGATAAGATACAGAGGTGTTTTCTTTACTTCAATTTAAGATATGAACCGAAACAGGAAAGCCGCATTCGTCCAACCTTTTCTTCGGAAAACAAACATTTTTGATCACACCCAAGCCTATAAAAATATGATTTTCCTGGCTTTTAATGAAGTTATGGCCATAAATGTCGAATAATTTGAAACACTCTCTCCCAGAACAGCTGTAAACTAAGCAAAAATTCTATTCCCTGGGACATGGGGAGGAATTTCAAGAGCATCGTGTCCATTCAATTACTTTTCCATGTCCAATTCTATAGACTCATTAACAGGGTTCGGTCCAGTGCCAGAAAATCAGAACCAAACCCAAGCTATGGGTATTTATGCAGATGGTTTCTGGCGCTACGATACTCTGGATGGTTTTATGCCAATACAGATTTTGATATTCGCATCTGGGCGTTGTGTATCGTTTATCTTCGTCGGGATGTGTAGGTGTTTTTGTGTTGGGTCTTTTTTGTTGAATATTTTTTCCTTTTTTTTTCGACCGTATCGCTTTGACAAACATGCAGATTATCCCGGAATTATTAATTATTGTATCTGCAAACACGAGCCCCGTCAGCTGGCCTTGTGCGAGCCAGAATGTGAGCGGGTCAACAAAAAAGAGCATTTGGTTTTATGAATTTTTGGCAAAGGCTAAATGGTAAGACTAATTGGTAAGCCACGTGATGCTACGTAAATGGATTTATTCGTTTTTCAGTTAAAGAGCTGGGGATATTTCTTAAAGAATCCTTTCGCTTTCTCAGCCATTTATGACAAAGGCTCTGCCAAAATAACGCACAAACTTCTGGGAGCACATTTTCAAAGTTTTGATGCCTAAAATACTTTTGAAACTACAGTACTCATGAGATACTTTTCAACGCAAGATAAATCTAAGCTTATGAGATTTGGGGATATTTGGCCAAATGTTTATTTCGTTTGCAGCAGATGATGATATTTTGTTAAGAAATTTTAAGTTGCTTGTATCCTTTGTCTTAGCCATCTTTGGGTGAATTTTTAGCCATACTTTTCCGTTGCCACATGCATCTTGTTGCGGCTTCCGTTTTGCAAACTTCTTGAATGTTCCAAATGTGCGGTCGCCCACTTTCTCCACTTTCTCCACCCGCCCCTTCTGGGATAATGCCTCCGCCTCTTGGCCAATCACTTAATGCGCCTTTAATTTGCGTTGCCTTTCTGCCTTTTGGCCCGCAACTTGCCTGGAATGAGCCGCTAATGTGTTTTGGTTGGACCCCGGCTGGAAAAAGGCAAACATATCACTTGACGCGCCTAATGAGTTTGGTGGGGGGGAGTATTCAAAAGGGGGTGGTACGTATGCGGGGGATGGGGATGCAGTGGAAACAATTTTAAAGATTCTATCTTAAAGTTATGAATAAATTTTAATAGGCAAGGAACCCCTTTCTTGGATAGTAATTTTGAAAATAATTAAAATTTTCTTCTCTGTAAATATTACCGCTAGCGACTTTGACTAAGTTGTGGCTCAAACATTGGTTGTTGCTGCTGTCGACAGGCAACAATTTATAAAGAATTTTCCTCGTTTTTGTATAAAACTTGCGGATGGCCCAACAGAAAGATGAGTCCTCGCCCCTCCCGCCTGGAGTTGAACCCAGCCCCTGCCCCCAGCCCCCTGCCCCACCTTTTGGGGAGCATTTTTCCATCTCCTTTCAACGGCTGGCACAATGGAATTGCATTGAAAACAAACAGGCAGGAATGTTTATAAACAAAACATAGAAAGAATTCAGGGGACGGGGACGGAGACGGAAGGCGGTGGGTGGTGGTAGGAGGTAGGCGGAAGGCGGAAGGCGGGACTGGGGGCCAAAGTAGCGCAGAAGGTGAAAGTATAGAGTAAACAGTAACCGGAGGTGCGAAAAAAATGCGTAAACAAAAATGGCAGTGCAACAAATGGGAACAAAAACGTTGCAACTCCAGAATGACGCACCAGCAACATGCTGCTGGCATCACCAGCAACACAACAATGTTGCCAGAGAGAGGAAAGAGAGTCGACAGAGAGTAAGAGAGCCAGAGAGGAATGCGGAGCCCATTTTCGAACTTCGAAATTCGAAGAGAGCATCCATATTGTAAAAATATAACATGCCGGCTGCTGTATATGTTGTTGTTGTAACTTTACATGCAGCAGAAGAAGCAGAAGCAAAAAAATGTAAACCTGGAAAATGCTGAAAAGCAATGTCTCCCCCTTTCTTTTTTTCCAACCCACCCACCATTTCTCCACCCACCAGACATTGACCTTGATCATTCTGTGGGTTGTTGGTTGGTTCTGTTGTTATTTTATTGCCCCGATTGAAAGGCAGAAACTATCTTTTATTCAAAACTGATGTTTTATAAAAAATGTTGCCAATGAAGATACATAACCTGCAAAAAGGGTTTAAAGATAATTAAGGATATTTAAGGATGGGTTCGGTTTCATTCCCTACAAAATTATAACCATAACTCTATAATATTCCATTTTTAAGACATTTTGAAACACTTTATATTTCTTAGTGGAGTTTAAAAATCTTAATAAATTAAAATTGGGTTAAATTCTAAAATTAGATTTAATGGACAAGTGCAGTAATTGATATCCCAGAAAGTAATTGACGTTGTTTTCGTTTCAAAATACACTTGTGGGCTCTGTTTTCTGGGAAGAGTCATAAAAAACATTTAAACTTTCACATATGGCGTTTCAAATTAAAAAAAAGAAAAGAAAATAAAGTTAATTTTTGGTCAATAAAAAATGGCTGTCATAAAAGGCAGAGAAATGGGAACATTGTTTGTACAATTCGCATTAACTCGAATTAATCAGCAATTAATTGCAATGTTAACATTCTTGGCCCAAAACGAATTCTGCTTGGCCGCGGGTAATTCGAGCCAAAATCAGCTTTGACTAAGCACTATTTTTTGATGGCTTTTGAACATTTTTTCGATGTATATTTTAATTTATTTTGAAGCCTAGACGGGCAGCAGCAACATCAACAAACCGCCAACCTCCGACCCCCGAATCGCATCTGCAACAGGAACAAACCCGATTAGAACGACACGAACGAGCAGGTTCGTTCTGGGTTCGGCCTTTCTCTCGGACCTTTCTCTCCCACCCACACTTTCTCTCTCCCTGCTGTGGAAACCCCTGCTGGCTCTCTCTAGCAGCGACAGCGGCAGCGAGAAACCGGCAACGAATGTTGCTGCTGCAAACGTTGCTGCTGTTGCTGCTGTTGCTGCTGTTGGTGCTGTGTCTGGTCGCCGACTCCAGATTATTTTCAATTTCAAAATTCAGTCAGCCGACGACGGACGTGACTGCTCCGCGTATTGTCGGATCGAAAAAATTCTGAACGGAATACGAAACCTTACCCAAGACTGAGGCGAACCGAGTGTGTGAATTGCAAAGAAAAAATATACAAAAATTGAAATATACGAAATAATCCAAACCAATCCGAACTATGACCGCGCCGTGCAAAGCCAACCAATTGTTTTGAAATAGAAAACCAGCAAAAATATTCAGTGTTTAGTGAAACGAAACCAGTTTTTCCAAAAGAAATTCTAGCAACCAAATATTAATTGGCTCAAATACGAATTGTTTGGCAAGAGACAAGCAGAAACAATCGAGACAATTGTCACACAAATTTCTTGAGGAGTGTCTAAAAAAAAAAAGCGGGTAAGAAAAGCTGAAGAAATGGAAAACTTTTACCCATCGGATTACTGAGATTTTCTAAGCTTGAGCTTCGCTTCTGTGGGCGCGCGTGTTGATCTTCTTAGGAGGGATCAACGGAATTTGTCATTGATTAGGGTATTATCAGTAGAGTTTCATAAAAATATTGTTAAAAATTTCTGTGTTTTCTAATCCCCCGAGTGTGGTGACTAATTGAAACGAAAAAAAACAACTCTCAAAGGGGGCCATAAAAAAGTCTGATTTATGGGAGGCGAGCGATGCAAGTGAAGGATTATATATCTGAGATTCCAAACAATTCCCGGAAAGAGTGTGGCACAAGTGTGATGTTCTATCCATCAAACGGATCTGTTTATGCAGATAAAATTACAAAAATTATCTCTGCCGGATAAGGTTCTAAGGTTTTGAGGTTCTGAGGTTCTGAGGCTCTGAGGCTCCAAGCGAATGTAAACAAAGTTCCTCTGGCGGCTTCTTCTTCGGTTCTTCAAAGGCCAGAAACCGACAAGAGACTTTAAGAGACAGAAAGAACTTTAATTATAACCAAATACTAGTTGAGGCCAAAGTCGATGGCGACACCTTTGTTTACCTGTCAACAAACACTCTGTGTTTTCTCCATTCCGAGGAGTCTGAAATTTGTTTAAATTATTAGCGTGGAGCAACAAGTGCACTAAGCGGAGTTCATTATTTTTCCCCGATTCTCTTTCGTGTAAGTCCTTGGGTAAATATTATATTATCCCCCGCCTGTCTGCGGCACAACTCATAAATTCACGCAAAATAAAATTTATGTTTCTCCCCGACTCCAAGGAGATATCCAAGATCGGAGAGATCCAAGATCGCAATCTTAAATGAGTTGTTAAACGGGAATCGTGTCCGCCAAGGATATAAATAATAATAACAACTCAATTCTGGATTGGCGTGGGTGGTTTAAAGAGTCCCCAAAAAAAGTGAACTCTTTTTTGCGGTCACAAAGTTGTGAGAACCTTTTCTCGGATATTTACCTGTTTGGCAAATTGAATTTTAATTCGGAATTGAGTTGTACACATGTTGGCCCTTTTTCGACAGGATTTCCGCTGTTGCCTGTTTCTGGCCTTTTTTTCGAATGAAATCCCTCGGCTAATTAGTATGCCGAACGTGTTTAGTTGAAATTTATAAGCCATCGGGGTTTTCTCCCTAGTTGAAACATAAATTTCAGACACTGGCGATGTCTCCATCAAAGAGCTCGAATCGGGCAACTTATGGCATATGGCCTAAGCTACTTACCTTCTCCGCTCAAACCTCAAACGGAAAGTACGAGTATCTTATGCAAATGGATCTGCGAGTATATGTGGCAGAGAAAATGTATTGTAGAAGAGGCGGAATATTAAGCAGTAAGAAATTGTAAACACAAAGCAAAATATTTGTTATACGCTTGTAATTTTATCGCGTGAACAGGCGGAAAGCGAGTCCAGGTCCAGGTCCAGGCAAGGCGAAAGAAAAATCGAAAGGAAATGTCCTGGGGGCGGCTGTGCCTGTGGAGGCTGTGGAGGCTGTTTTTCACGCTCAGCTGCCTGGCCAGGCGAGGCTGAACAACGAGAAAAAAACTTTATCGCAGGACGAACAGGACTCACAGGACTCACAGGACTCGCAGGACTCTCGCTTCCCTCCTTCAGACTTAATGCTGAGTGACATTGATGTGACACGCCGTCATCTTTGCATCTCCCTCTGGCTCCTGGCTTCCTTTCGAACCAAAACAACAACTCAACGCTTTCGTCTCTGTTTTATTTTTAAAAAAACTTTTTCTTTTCTTTCTTTTTTCTCGCTTTTGCTTCGTTTCTTTTTTCGCTTAACGCCTCGGGGGCGTGGCAAGTTTGTTTGGTTAGTAGAGCACACACCTCCAGGACCCAACCCATGGCCCAGGTCCTGGCCAAATAATAAATGATATGTAAACCAAGTCAAAAGTTGCCGTAGGTTGGGTAAATCACAACTTGGCGCTGGGTTGGGGGGGCAGATCTTGGTAATTTGTGGCACTGCCAGGAGGCAGGAGATTAAAGAAGGCTTTAAGATACTAAAAATAGAGACTTTAAGAAGGGAAACCCAGCCATCGACCTTCAGATTTGGCAACCATCTTGTCTGCCACATTTGTTCCACTTACGAGCTCCGACAATCTCCCGCCGCGCTATCAATGCCCAAAACTATAATGTCTCAATATACGAAAAAAACAAAACGAAAGAAACTCCAGACTAGAGACAAATTTCTACCTGAATGAAGGTTTTCCAATAGTTTTTCCGACGTCTACACGCACCCATATCAATTTCCTCTATGCGACCCAAAACGAATTAAAATTACACATTGACTGGCGGTCAGAGGAGGGTTTCTGGTAGAAGATCCTTGGAGAACATTTATCATTGTAGCTAATAAATGCGTTTCCCTTACCTGACCGACACACGCACCCAATTCCAATTGAGTCATAGAGCAACCCCCGATACCAGGACTGACTTTTGGTCTGTGTCCATCTAATTTTTCGTTTTTTATTTCTAACAATCTCTCTCGCAATGAAACAATTCAATTATGGGAGTGTATAAATTTTGAGGCAGCTGTTCTTCTTGTACTTGAGCCGCAATTGTCTTTTTGTCAAGTACGAAATAAATCTTGAGTCGAGAAAGTGCGCTAAAAGTGAAAGTAGATAGGAGATGGGAGAAATGTTTCCTTAACAAGAGGGTAAACCCTTTAATTGGCTTGAAGTGCTTGAATCCAGAATCGAGGCAGCTGTTTGCAGCTTTAAGACAATTATCTAAGTGCTTTTCGGGGCTGCCTTTGATTGCGGATCCATCCCCCAATTCGAGTTCTTATCGGAACGAGTTGCCCACGCTAATTGCCCCCCAACCCGACCCAGGCTCCACTGTACTGGTACCTGATTCGGTTAGGACTTTGATTTCCATTACGCCTTCCTTTCGGGCCTGTCCATGGCATTTCCGTTTTACGCTTCAGTTAAGCCTGCTCCTTGAATACGGCTCGGGACGAGACTTAATCTCAAAACAAATCGATTTCGTTGACTGTCTGCCTTTTGGGATTCCTCCGCCTCCGACTCCGACTCCGACTCCGACTTCAAGCTCAGATCTTTTTCAACACGATTTATTTCATTATTCTTGCCCGTTTCTACTTTTTTTTTTTGATTTGAAGTTTTTTTGTCTGTCCAAGTTAATCACCCAGACGAGACATTTCAATCGATTTTTAAGCGAAAACTAAAGCTTCAAGCCTGTAACCCAATCTTGTCTTTAGATATTTGGCTTTACTTTTATTTTCCTCTGATTCCAGATATCTTTTGTTATTTATTAGTTTGGTCTGCGCTGCGACTTGAGACTTGAATTCAATTCAATTTTCTTTACAACATTTCATCTTTGACATGTTTTGTGTGTCCAACCGACGGTCGGTTCCTCTGTTTGTTTGTCATTGTGTTTATATCCAAGACTGGCTCTCTTTTCTCCCGCTTCCTTCTCGAGGCCGTTGTCGTCTTCGTTTTTAATATCTTTTAATCTCCAATGTCAACAGCGGCTTACATTTGATTGCAAGACAACACACACATCCCCAGATCCAGAGTCTCTTTCGATTGTGTATATTTTTTCTTGTGAGATCTTATCAGGCTGTGAGCTGCAGAGAGACTCGCAGACTCCTCTTGAGAACTGTCAGCTAATTAAACGAAACCAACTGGCAACATGTGTTGAGCCGGGAGTAGGAATCCGATTCAGAATCCGAATTGGAATCACATCCAGAGTCCCCAACCTTGGACTTGGACTACCCCACACAGAAGAGCAGATGGGGAGTTCTTGAGGCTGTCAAGTGGAAGCTGGAAGCTGGAAGCGAAGCAGCTAACAAATGTTCAAGTTTCGATCAGAAAACCTACCCACTGCGACCTCACAGGATCATCAATCATCTATCCCAACTCGATTGAACCCCGAAAAGGTTTCCACAAGTCAACTGTTTTTTCTCTTCTCGATTCTCAATTATTTTGTCAGCATATGTGTGAAGAAAAAACACGACCGCAACCGACGAAAAAAGGATAATAATAATAAAAGTAATGGAAATAGAAAACAGGGAACGCGCTGCCAGGATAAAACAATTCCCAGTGAGTCGACACAAATCGGGGTGCAAAAGGATAAAAAAAGGAACTGGAACCTCTGGCTCGCTGAGTAAATAAAAACAAATAGCAAAAAATGGAAACGCATTAAGAAAAATCAATAAAAATTAACATTGAGCTTAGGGGGAGGGTGGGAGACAGGAGCAGGATGTGTGCCAGGATCAGGATCAGGCTAATTGCGGATAGGGAAACCAGGAATGGTTACGTGCCGGGACATCCATGTGTGAGATAATTAGCAGACAATGCGGAGACAAGGACACATGCTGAGCAATTTTCACTGCACGAAACTAACGAATGTCCTTTATTCTGTTTCTCTTTTTCTTCCAGCAGCTCAAAGGCCGCCGATGAAGGCTGTCCAGATGACAGCGATCGGGCAGCGAATTTGACACGCAGCCAGACTTCAAGCTGAAACCGAAACTCGAGGGGAAGCCCTGCCACATTTTAATCCCCAAAAAAAGTCAAAGATCCAAGACCGAAACCCCTCAATCACAGATATCACAATTCAATGTGGAAAATGCTGGATATGATGGACCTCTCCGAAGCCGAGCTCTTCATGTTCGACTGCGACGACTGCTCGGGCATGCCCCTGGCGCCGCCACCCCAGTTCCTCATCCCGCCACCACCCAGACCGCCGGCACTGGCGGAGTACACGGTTGTGCCACAGGACTGCAACGAGGAGCAAATGGCCCAGCAGCAGTGGGACAGCGATGTCTGCCAGGCAATGCCGGTAAGTGCGAAATTCTGATTACATTTTTAAACAGGAATGGGCTTTCGAATCACAAACATTGCATCCTGTCGACTTTGACTTCCCTCCATCCTTCTTAGGCTGATTATAATTTTGAGGGCGTTGCAAATGGGATTCACAGACCCATGGATGGGTGGATGATTATGCAACCCTCTCTCGGTCGATTCCCATAATGTGGCCTGCATTTTGGCGCAGCTGTTTGGATTTTCCGTGCCCCGAATTGTTCTCTAAACGAGTTGCAAGTGGTTTGGCTTTTTTTTTCTGGCCGAGAGTTCGCTCAGAGGTGTCAGAAATGCATGTTGCCTTATTGAATTATGCGTTGCATGCATATTACAATAACAAAGCCGCCTTGTTGACGCTCAAGTGGTGGGTTGTAGCGGTGGGCGTGGCAGGATAGTTGATTACAACTCTCGAGGATGTGTCATAAATGTTAACAGTTGAGTAGGCACTCGAGTTGATTTATTGACAGCTCACAATTGCAGCACATGATCGAAAATCTGTTTGATTTGCACCACAAAATTGCCTCTTTATGTTTTCTGAATTAAATATTCAAAATTTAATTCAATTAAACTGTAATTTTAATATTTTCCCAGTCATTAGCATATTCTTTTCTATGCTAATCATCTTATTAATACGCAAAACAAAATAATAAATATTTGTATTAAAAGGCAATCATAATTTTCAATTTAAAGCTGTGTCCTTCGTCACTTTAAAGCTCCTTAAATTTGGGTCTTTTGGTGAGAAATTGGCAAGGCGCCACGCCTACTCTGACACACAAGGACCGCAATGAATCGCTTTAAAGCAAAGTGAAAGAAATTTCTTTTCGTTTCAAGTCCTTTGGCCTCCAGTTGCCAGGACAACAGCTGTTGCTCCTTTCTGTTTCTCGTTCTTGGTCTTGGTCTTGGTCTTGGTCTGCCCCTGATTTTGATGATGATTCCGTTCTGCCCTCGTCATTATAGGATGATGATGACGTTGCCCGACCGACCATCCCCTCTCGGACAGTGGAAACACAGTAAGAGAAATTACAATAACAATGAAAAGTTAAGCGGCAGCCACACACACAAAAAGGACAACAACTGTAGTGGCAACAAAAAGCATTCTCGCCCGGCAACATATGGCCCAAAATCAACCCTCAACTTTAAAAGGTTGTCAGCGGTTACAAAAAAATGGCAGAAATATAATTTTTGGTATGTGGCAAGAGAAACAGAAACAGAAACAGAAACTGAAACACAAAAAGATAGATAATTTTCCATGTGGAAAAACTCGTCTAATCTGGGGCAAGTGTTTGTTTAGGCGCAAAGGATGGGGGCTCTGGGCTAAAACAAAGATCAAATTCCACATATCAACACCGCAGCCACGCGGTCATTGGAGAAAAATGTTCACGTGCCCCACAACGTCCACCTCCTCCAACTCTAGCTCAGAGTCGACTCCAAGTGTTTTCCACTTAATTTTCAACATGAAAAATTTAAATAAATATAACCAGAGTTTGGGGAAAAATGTTTCTATATAAACCGGATCTGTGTGTGGTCCCCTCGTATCATCTCTCGTCTTTTAGAGTATTTCGTGTGTGGGCACTTGAGGCTGTCGCCCCGTTGATTTATGCTGACAAATCAAATGTTAATGTTAACATGCAGTTTACGTCACGGACTGTATCTCACGGTTTTCTTAAATATAGATTATATTCCCGACCAAAATCGCAGGTAAACACATTAAAATCTCAGCGAAATCGGCTTAAAATCAATTGCGAGTTTTGCGAATCAATTTAATGGATTAGCGTTGAGGAATAAAATTCAATGGCGGCACGGAAAGCTCTCTCTCTCTCTCTCTCGCCCATCAAATTGATAAGTTTAACGGGAATTGTGCCAATTTGGGGTGTGCGTTGGTGTGTGTGTGTATCCCTATGGGTGTGCGTGTGTCAACTGGCAAATGGAATAGGAAGAAGGAATCGCAAAAAAAAAAATGGAAAAGCTGTGCGGAAAATCGCCAAGGAAAAACCTTTAAAAGGCAAGCGGAAGTGGCATCCTTGCCAGACAAGCGAAATTAAATTTCGTCCTGTGAGTCCTGTGTACGCGTGTGTGTGTGTGTGTGTGTGCGAGGAGGAAAAATACTTGACAAGCAGCTTCTGATTTGCTCCAATGGGCGTGCCAGCAAATAATCCTTTTTCCAGCACTCGCATCCTGCTTCGGCTCCTGCTGCCGCCTTCTCCTTGAAATATTTCAACTTTTCGTCCTTTAAGCAGACGAGAAACTGTTGAAGATGATCAAGTAAGGACAAGGAGGAGTGGGCTGGGCTGAGAAATCCAGACTTGGGTGTGTAGCAAATAGCATGACATTGATATCAAATGTCGTGAGAATGCGAAATTCCTCAGCTACTTGCCATCCTTCAGCGCTCCTTCTTCTGGTTCTCGGTTCTGGTTCTTGTTTTTTTTTTGTAGTCTGCTTTTGGGGGCCTTGGCTTTTGGTTTTGAAGGAACAAAAAAGGAGTGGGTGGTGTTGGCATAGAATGACAATGTTTAGTGTTGATGTTGTTTACAGTTGACATAGCCAGACACAGCTGCAGACGGTGGCAAAAGTCTGGGGGATTCGAGAGGACGAGATACAGATACTTTTTCCGGCAACACAATGAAAAATTTCTCTGTGCGCTGCGGATACAAAAATTGAATTTTCATATGTGAAGATATATTCACAATAATATCTTGGTGTTATTTCTTTGAAAATGATCACTTAAATTTGCAGGCTTTAAGCTACATTTTCTGTATCTACAACTTGGTTTTCCTTTTGCAACTTTCATGATGCGTTTTCCATTTTCTGCTGCACTTTTCTGCTGCACATTCTCCCCCCTTATCTGGCATCTTAGGCACATCAGCCCAACAAGTTTCTCAACTCATTACAACCTTTGGAACATCTTATGGGAATGGGGCTCAATCACGGGCTGTTTCCAAACAATTGCACCGCCAAGTGGTTACAAAGCGGAGCAAAACACTCGGCTAGCGGCTTACACACTACACTACACTACTACACAATATATATACAAGTTTATAGTATATAGATTCAGGAGCAGGTCGATTGCCGATATGCACGTGCAACGGAATCGAAGTTGCGGATTGTGGTGGAGCGGTGGTGTTGAAAAAAGGCGCCAGCCACACATGCATCGCATGTTCGAAAAACTTTGGCCATGTTATCAAAGCAGGCAACTTTTCGGGGGCTGGCATTGTTGTTATGGTTGCTGCAAGTGGCACGTGCTTGTTGCAAGTTCCTCCTAGATGCGAGTGAAAAAGTTTTGTGTTTTTCTCATCAGGCACGAAAATGAAAACGCTGCCGCGATGACTTTGCGAGAGAAAAGTTGTTAACTTTAAAGTTTTTTTCAGTTCGGCGGGGCAGATGGGGCAAGTGGGGCACAGGGCAGGTTGACGACTGATTTTGACGACTTGCCAAACGGTCGAACTCCATACTATGTTGCCGCCACCTCACTCAGTCGTTTAGAGTTTTTTATGCACTTTTTCCAGCACTTAAAAATTGGGTCAAAGGCAAACATTTCGCTTTATGGCCTACTCAAGCTGCCTCCCGTCCTTGATCCTGGGCGCCTGGTGATTTTTCATGATTAAAAAGTTGCCACAAAGCTGGAAAAATACGCATACTCGTACACACACTCCCATAAAAATAAACAGCATTTTGCAGCATTCTGGCTGCGTTAATCTCACTTTGCTTTCCCTTTATTATTATTTTTGTTATTTTTTCGGGAGGATGTAAAGTTTATGCCATAATTTTACATTTCCCTCCGCCCCAACCCCAACCCTTAGCCGACTAATGGCTTTTGTTGTCTGCAACTTGAAGGAGGGCTTAATTATTTTATCGGCCAAGTTGCTGGAGTGTTTGCCTTCTCCTGGTCTCTCCTCTAAGCATAAATCGTTCAAACTTGCTTGCTTGGGTTATCTCGGGTGTTTACAGTGCCTACTCCTTTTTTTTTATTTAATTTAATTTATGGAATGATCTTAGGGTGGGAGGTGACTACCGCCTAGGATGGAAGCCCTTCAATCATACCGGTGGCACTGCTTATCTGAACAAATAGAGTTGGCCCGGCCTCTCCATCGATAATGCGGCCCTGTTTGCTTTCAGCGTTTTTATTTTTTTCTCCCAACTCCCTTGTAGTTTTGTTTGTTATCTTACGGGTTAATCCAGCTCCGGAGGCAGCTGGAAGCGTTTCGGTGGCAATCGACAACTGTCGCAATGTGTACAGTTACAACCCCAACCCTGTCCCAAAAGCTTCGATCATTTATTTGCCTGGCCCCAAAATGAGCATTACAAATAGGTAAACGTTTGCCTCCGAGCTGTGCGGCACACATGTATTTTAGATTTATCGATTATCAACGCACAACCAGAGACCCAGAGAGACATCAGCACACACAATGCAGTTCAAAGTTGAGTGGAAAATGTGTGAAGCGTACGAAATGGAAGAGGGAAATGCTGCTGCCTGCCTGCCAAGGCGGCACAAAAGGAAATTGTTTTGGTTTCTTTACAAAAATTGAAAGCAAAGAAAGAAATTGAATGACGCAATTGGGAGGGTAACATTTGCTTTCCAATGGAGTGGTTTCTGATAAAAAATATGCATGACAAAATTTAATTAAGAAAAATTAAATCAAATCAGCATCACATAAAGAGCTAGAGACAAAAAAAAGCATAATGTTTTCGATGCCCCCAGTCTAATGCTCCACATTCGAACCAAAATCGATGCGATCGAAGCACGGAGAAGAAAAGACTAGCGTCAGGTCTCATTAATCAATTTGATTACGAGCATTTGGGTTTTAGAGTATTGTGGTTGTGTTTTTCCTTCGAGATTTTCAGCTTTTGGCGTTGCCGCACATAATTGTTTAATTTATTATTATTTGTATTTGGTTTTTGGAAGCACGATTTGTCTTTGAATGGGTTTCAAAATATACATTTCCTAAGCATTCCAAATGCGAGCAGCTTTCAGTTTGTGGCATCCATCTGGATGTCAATATTTTTATGGCTTATCTCTTTGTAGAACTATAGAATCCTCCCACTCCTACTTGGAGTACTCTTCATCCGTATATGTTGCTCTCAATGAAATATTAATAATATTTACATTTGCCGGCAGTGCATGATTAATTACCCAGATGATAAGCGCTGAGATTGCTTTTGTGAGCGTTGCTTCCGCAAAACTGGGCCGCCGCCACTCATATTTGTATTTGTATTTGATGTTGGCAAATAAATCAAAATCGAAATCGAAATCGAAAAGTTGGGAAAAAGTTGGGAAAAGTGCATTTAATAAATTAGTAAATGCACAAAATGCATTATGAATTCAAGACTCACCCACATACGCGTACGCGTACACTGGAAAACAAAGAGTGCCAATCAAATAGAAATTATTTGCACAGCTGTCAAAGTTTGACCTCAATTTCTGTGTTTGGCGATGCTGCCTCTGCATCTCGTTGTCTCTCTTTCGCACTTTATCTACCCGTCTTTTTCTGCTTTCTGGCCCAAAAATATTTTCCATGTTTTTTGAGTGATTTATGCTGCGTAAACCTCAGTGGATGCCTGGGTGCCTGGGTGCTTTTGCATTTAGTCAACGACAACGACAGGTGCATTTTGAGTTTTCAGTTTTTTTTTCCATTTTCAAGTTCGTCTCTGGCCATAAACAAATGAAAATAAACAACCAGGCAACCGGGCAGCTAATGCAAAATATTTCGAATTTCAAATTTAGACTGAAAAAAAGATTAGAAAAAAGTCGGTTTATCTCCTTTTGACAGGTGACAGGTGAGAGGCGGAGGCGGAAGATAAGCAAAGGTGTCAGTCTTTCGAAACAGAATTTATTGGGAAATGAAAATGTTTGAGGAGCTAGCTTAAAATATCATAAAAAATAAAGTTTCAAGACTAATCTCATTTACAAAACAGATATAATATTCCCCCTCTATTCCCCATTTTTCCGCCAAGTTCATTATTTATTTGTTAAGTTTTTCATTTAGCATGTCCAAGCATAAATCCAAAAGCAAATTGCCAGCCAGCTGACCTTAATTTCCCGGGTCGGGCCAAAAAAAGGTAAAAAAAAGGTAAAAACGCCTACAATCCCAAGTCCCAATCGAGTTGAGGAAAAGCCAAGTAACCGAAAGGTTAACAGCCCAAGTCGCGTGCGCTGCGCTTTTGTTTGCATTTCGTTAGGCATATTTACCAAAATATTTTCCTCTTTACATCGCTTTTTTCCTTTTTTATTTATTTATATTTTTTTCTTTGGGGTTTTGTCTGGATTTTAGGCCTTGTTTATATGCAAAATGGCTTTGTGTTTGAGTTGAGCGTTGATTTACTCGCCCCGATCCGGCCAGCATTAATATTTAACTTTTACTTTTGCCCCGACTAATGTTTCCCCTTTTTATATCTTTGCAGATCTTGGACGCCAGCCTCTATAGCAGCCAGTCCCTGGCCACGTCCGCCATGATAGCCGTCTTCTCGCTGCTCTTGGTCTTGATTGTTCTATTCTCGTCGCTCTTCGTTTGGAAGTAAGTACAAGTATCTTTGCACTAAAAGATACCGCAATGACTCAATTACTAGGCCGACTATGCCCCACACACTCTATTGTATGCAACCCAGAGAGTCGCCTTGTGTGGCTTTGTCTTGACTCTCGACTATTATCGCGGCTTGTCCCCTTCTGGCAACTATTTTTTCCTGCCCCACCGCAGTGGAAGCTGCAGACGCGGCTTTAAAGGAGGCGTTAACCAGTGCCTGCAACATGTTGCATGTTGGTCTTTTGCCTTTATGATTTATGTGGCTCCAACCGCAGAAGACGGAAAGACGGGAGAAAAGTTTTCAGCTCTCAGATAACTGAGATGAGATAAAGAGGCGGAGTTGCAGCGGAATAAAGTTTTCGTAGCCTTTTTTTTATATCCTTGATTAGCCAAAGAATGTGGAGCTTAAAAGTACATTTTTCTAAGCGAAATCCACAAAATCCGCTTGTCCATGGACTCTTAAAAAATAAACTTAATCAACTCAGAGCATAATAAATTCACTACCAACACTTGCAAATTATGTTTCAGCTGCGGGTGAACAGGTGAAAAATGGCGGTTCGTTGCAAATGTGTTGGGCCGCATAAATGTTCGCGCCATACTCGTATAAAAAATGCAAGCAATGCATAAACATTATAAAACTATATCAAAAATGTATGTAAACATGGAAAAAATGGTGGAAATGGGTGGGAAAAAGTAGAAAATGAACTAAAGATGTAAAAACCCATTTGCCAAAGTTGTCGAAAGGACGATGGGTGGAAAGCAGGACGAAAGCAGGACGAAAGCAGGAGGAAAGCGCGGAAACCAGCCAAACGAAAATTAATGTAGTCTACTTTTGAGCGGAGCCACACTGACCTACATGGCATTGCAATAGTGTGGGTATTAGTGTGTATGTGTGTGTGTGCGGGTGCACTTAAAACCGAAACTAAATTAAATTGAAATTTTAAATAAATGTTTCTGCAGCAGCAGCACCAGCTACAAGAAAAAAGCACGTGAGAAATGGCTGAAGCACACACATCGCCACACACATCGCCACACAAATCAACTTTTAGTTTGTGGGAAAAAAACACAGCAGTAAAGATATAAAACAATTTACTTTTACGGTCTGCGCAAAAAAAACACCCGCACTACCCGAAAATAAGCAAAAAACTCAAAAAAAAAAAAAGAACTCCGTCAGATTGCAAACGAAATGAAATCTGCTGCAGAAATAAACCACAAAAGAGGGGCAAGCAGCAGTGTAGCAGCAGTGGAAAAAAAAAACGAGGGAAAATGAAACAAGCCCTGGACATTGTTTGCATGTAATGCAGTGTGGCAACAGAGCCAGAAAAGCTGCAAAAGATTTTTGCACGCACGGTTGTGGGAGGCTGAGGGAGGACACGAGATGGGGCATATAGATCCTGAGCTAGATAACCGATTCGGGCAAGGCCAAAGCTTTACGCCTGGCGTGTCCTGGCTTTAATGGGTTAAAGTTGCGTTGCGTTGAATGTGGAAATTTAAGGCCAAGGGATAGTACAGTGGCCCCTCATTAACATCAACAAGTGTTGAAGCATCGCCAACCCAAAGCCATCCCAGAGCCATGAGCCATTCAGTCCCAAAATCGATTTTCCTTTCAACGGCAATACCCAAAACTTGGCCGGAAATATTCATGGGTCTATGAGAAAGGCGGAGGCATCAGATGCTACGACCGATTTTCATACATATTCATTAAAGTTTGCTGACCGCACGCACGCCTAGTGGGCGGGCAGGATAGTGGGTGGAAAATGGGCGGAAATGGGGGGTGGTGAGCGGAAAGAACAACACTGAATGTTGTTGTTGTGCTTCATCATTTTTGAGGTTATGGCGATGAGGCAAACAAAGGCAAAAAGAAAACAGGACAAAACGGGCATCTTTATTACATAGTTATCTATGTGTGCGTCTGTGTGGCAAGAAGGATCTGCTGTGTGTAGTTGTGCGTGCCATTTTTGTGGCATTTATGATGTGGCACATTATTTTTGCTTTTATGTGCTGCGTGTCCTGACAGCAAAGGACGAGGCATACGCACACATCTATGAAAACCCATAAATAAAATAGCAACTAATTTTATTTATATTTTCGTTCGAGCCTCAAACAAATCAAATAATCATAATGCCACCTCAAGGGGCCAAAAGCACTGCGCGAAATATGTGACGAATGCAGTCCTTGATGCCACTTTGTGGCTTTTACATTTTTTTTTAAATATTTCATTCGAAAAAGGCCCGTTCGGACCTCACCGATTATCATATAAAATTCAAACCATAAATTGCATTTATTATGATGCGCTCTGCTCCAACCTCGACATTTCAGCTGGTAATTACCTTAATTATTTTAATAAACCACCAGAGTGTTTCCAGCACGCTTTTACAGCAAATGTTTGCATATTGGAACTTTATTAATTACACGAAATGCGAATTCCCTCCCGAAAAACCAACTGCAACATATGTGCGTGCGGTGTGGTGTGGTGTGGCAAGAAAAAATGGCTTGCAATGATGCGAAAAAATCTGAAGGGCTTGTTATTAAAAGTGTTAACATTGTCGCCAGTTGATAATATTTCAATAAATGTTTATCCTGAATATGAGTGTCGGAATATAGAGAGTCGGCGAGGCGGAACTTGAGTCAAAATGTTCATTCATATTAAATGAGAAGGGAAGCCTTGGAAACCATGGATGAGATGAACAAGATGATGGAGAAGAAGTTATGACAGCATTAACATTGTTGACTGTTAAATAAATAAAATCAATTTCACCTGACTGCCTGACTGCCTGACTGTCTGTTTGACTTCCTCTTCTCAGGCAATGGCAGGACAATGTATGGGCCATGGTGTGTCAAGTACACAATAACAATCACAATTTAGTCTTATTAGAGTCGAGGAGGCAGGCTCATCATAACCTCCGCCCTGCTTTGAGATGTTGTCTTGGCAATTTTGTTTTCGTTTTTAATCAAATGTAACCCTCGGTTTTTCGAGCTTTGCCCAGTGACTCATGGCCTGACACCAGCTGTTCCTTCGTCTTCTGCTGCTTTTCCTGTTGGTAACTCGATGCCAAGTCGGGCTCCGGCTTGCGGCTTTGTCTTTGCGGTCAGTTTGTTTGTTTCTGGCCGACTGACCGGTCACCGGTCGCCGGTCGCCGGTCAACTGCAGAGTAATTATGCAATGGTCGTATGCAGTGGGGGAGGGAGGGAAGATTCCTGACCACCGAAGTGGCGGCGACGGTGGTTTTGTGGCCTAAGCAACCAGTCAAATGGCATTTACTTTGAAGCTCAAACGAAATTAATGCCTGGGAAAATGCATTCATTAAATGTGGTAGAGAAAAAATGTTGGAAACCAACTAGGAAGAAGCAGGATTATGCAAGCTTATTTAGGAAACTAAATACTAGATGTGTTTCTAACTGATTGAAATCAGTAGTTTTCCAATCGATTGCATTTCGACTCTTAAAATTTCTATATCTAGATCTTGCCTTTGTTCCAATCACCCCCAGCCATCTGATTTCCATATCAAAGTCTTAGCACACACCTACCTTGGGAATATGTCTAGAGCTGCTATCTATTCTTTTTATTCCTTTCCATTCGGTTTTGGGTCCTTTGTAGTTTTCCCTTTACGTGCTGGGCTTTGGCTTCGGCTTTTGCAACCCTGAGTCCTGGAAGTTTAGTTCCGAGTTCATAAATAAAAGATTCACTTCTTGCCAGGCAGTGCCTCCTCCACCGCTTCCACACACTCCCACTCGCAGCAACATTGTTGCCCCTTTGGTTGCCAGCTACTTTTTATTGTAAATTGCTTATGCCAAAAGGAAATGCCCGTGTCTGTTTCTGTTGCTGTTGCTGTTGCTGTTGCTGTTTCTGCCCCCCAAAGGTATTTCGCATTTGGATTAAGCTTTTCTTCCCTTTACATCCAAGCTTCAACCCCTTTGCATGCATACGTATATTGGGCATACAAATGGTTTACTTTCTTGCCAAATTGTACGACACTCTGGGGGATGCCGTGGCCTCTCTTTATGGCCAGTTGGCCATAACGCTTTGAAATCAAACAAGCCTCTCAAAGGGTTAAGCTCAGACCCCAGATATCCTCCCACTGCCTGATTTTTGATTTCGTTTTTACGCCTCGTAAGTGAAATGAAATGAAATGAAATGAAGCACACGCTCGGTTCCAATTCAAAGTCAAGGGGCAGGGACAGAAGTCGAGTGTGGAGTGTGGAGTGCGGAGTGCCTTGGCTTGTGGCATGCCGCATTATTTAATTTACTTTTAAGAATATATTTTACATGGAAGACAGCTGGCGGGCTACATTCTGTGAGCTACCCTCACCCAAAAGTCAACAGCCAGCTTCTACTTTATTCAATGGGGAATAAGGAATACCTTAACATTAAAGATTTAAAGGATTCTTCTGGATTTTTATAGCTAATATCCTTAAGTTTCTTTTCGAATTTTATCCCTCTTGCACGAGTATGTAGTTTAAGAATCTTGAATTCAACTTAGATCAATCAAGATTCGTATATTTTTATTTGCTGAATTTTTTGTCTAGCCCTCGAGGCAGGCATTTTTAATGTCCTCCCGCAAAAAAAAGGAGATTCCACAAGCGACAGTTAGCTCCTTCCCCGTACGCGTGTGTGTTTGCTGAGAGTTTTTACGAGCGACTTCCGCTGTGACATCGCAACATGTTTACCTACAAGACATTACAAGGATGTTGGGCTCATCCTTTCCCCGTTACGTGGCGTCAATTTAATTTCACATTTTTCATTATGCTCATGGTGGCTGGCTGGGATGTGGCATGCCTCTGGAAGCTTCGTCTTCTCAAGGCTGTCTGCTTTCTTTGCCACGGGCAACACTTAATTATGTTCATTATTTTCATGGCACGCGGTTGTCCCTCCTTGGGATTCCCTGCTCATCATCATTGTGACATGGCTGTCGCTTTGTGCTCATTTAAATTGAATTTTTGGTGTGTGAGTTTCCGGGTGGGGAGGCAAACGGGATTCTGGCGGAGCTTTGGCATTCTTTATTAATCAAATTGTTTTGGGCAATTTCCGAGAAGGCAGACCCAGTCTTTGGCTTGTTTACCTGACATTTATCAAGGTTGCAGGCGCAGGCTCGGTCTCCGCTACTCTCAGTTCTCAGTTGGTCATTACAAATCGATTTATCTTCAGCTTGGCCACGAGCAACTTATGGCTCTATTAGCCAGCTGGAGAGCCGTGGGAGGCAACATGGCACTAAATGTTTGCTAAAGCCGAGCAACATCATCATCATTCTTCTTCTGTCTTCTGGCAACACTTACTAATCTCCTTTCTAACTTATTTTTCTTGCAGAAACAAACGGAAGGTGCAGAACCTGCTTCCCTGCAAGACACCCACTCGTGGCCCCCTCAACGGAGCCATGCCCTTGGGCGGCGGAACCCTGGGATCTGCTCATCACCATCACCACCATCACGGGATGTACGAGGATCCCGATGCGCACTTGGGCCATCACAGGCCCCTGGTGATGCATCGGCATCATCAGCTGCCCCACCATCATCTCCATCACTATCAGCAGCATCACTCCGAGGTTAGTATCAAGATATTCGAGATATCCTATATCCTTTTTATGAATTCCCACCCTCGAGCAACTGACAAACATTACGACAATCGCTGTCAAAACATTGCACAGTCATTGTCTCGCGTTCAGGTTTCTGTTTCGGTTTGCTGCTCTGTTTCTGTTTTTGATCCTGTCACATGCAATTCGATTGTAAGACGACACTACACTTCCTTCGCATTCAAGGATATCCCTTTCTGCATATTATTCATTTATGTCTATTGCCCTTTATGCCTGATGCCCATTGTATGCCTCAATTTACACTTGAACTTGACATGGCACATAAACGATGGCAACGATGGCATACATATTCATACATATTCATACAGGCATGAGTGTTCAAGTATTTGTGGGGAATATCCTGCGAGTCGCCAGCCCTCAGTCAGAGCTTAATTCCAGCTCCTTTTGTATGCCTAAATATTTTACGACTCTGACGCCTCGAAGGCTTTTTTTCTGACCCAAAACGTGTTTTCTTTATGCCGTTCCCCTCGCTTTTATTTCATTTTTTCATATTTTATGTTCGAGTTTTGTGCTTTTGTCGGGACGACATCTCCCTATGCCTCCGTCCCGTGTGGGAAGAGTGTGTTTATTTTATTGTCTGATAAACAGCTCCTTTAGGGGAGCCTTTGGCGGCTTGAAATATGAACTGGCGGCTTTAAAATATGCGTTTCATATTAAGCATATATCTTATGTGCTTTCATCTAGCCCCAACATTTCAATTAATTACATACCGATCCGTGCTTTAAACCTGAACTGTTCTTCGTCCTTTTGCTGCTTATTTATTATTCATTTATTGTGGCATTTTTAACTTCTTGTTTTTGCATTTGTCAGCTTCGTTCTGTTTTTACAACTGCTTATGCTGCTCGGTTGCCTTTGCAACTCTTCCTTCATTTTTTCTCTGCTTTCGTGCCCCTTTTTTCTGTACTGACACATTTCAAAGTCCTGCCCGAGGGTACGTGGCAGTTAAGCGGCTTGCCAAGAAAAACCTCTCCTTCTACCGGCGAGGGGGTTTTCTGAATATTTCTGCAACAATGTTCTTGCTTCTTTTTCTTAAAATGCTTAAGAGAAAGTGAGGGAAAAGCCACCCCTTTTACTTCCCCTTTTTTTTGCTTTTTTTCTTTTTTACTTTCTTTAATGACAAATCACTAACTGTTCCACTTTCTCTTCTTATTATTACAGCTGCTTCAGGGCAAGAGCATCCACTATCCCAGTGGCTATCCCATGACGCGTTCGCCACCGTTCTTGGTCAGCTCCTCGCCTGGACCCGATCCCTATCGCTCTAACGATAATGTCTACGAGGAACTGGGACCGGGACGCGCTGATTCCGATGGCGAATCGGAACCCCCACTACATTCTGACGACGATTTCGCCGAGGATGAACTGTCGCTGCCCGGCGAGTGCAGTTTCCAAAAGGAGGTCACAAATCCCCCAGCAGCGGCAGGTGCCACACCCTACCACGAGCGGGCGGCAGGTGCAAGTGGCAACAGCAATGCTGGTGCCGCGGCAGGAACCTCCGGTGCTGCTGGAACCTCATCCAATATGCAGCAGGCCACCCAGGAACGGCACAGTGTCCTGAGCAGCGGTTCCTCGACGGGTCAAGATGCCTCGACGGCCACTGCCTCTTCGGCCAGTAACAACAATCATGAACTGGCATCGTGCTCTGCGAGCAACCGACGCACTCCACGCACCCGCCAAGCCAGGGTCTCTCAGGATCAGGATCTCAACAACAGCAGCTCCACGGCGGACATAGCCGACCTGGCACCGCTGTACGACAACCGCAGCAATCTCATGTCCCTGGGCTACATGGCCCGCTCCACGGCTCCGCAGTTCTACAACACCCTCGAGCACGAAGTGGAGCGCAGGAATCGGATCAACGCCCAGTTGAGCAAGGCACCGGCTCCGCCCCTATCCACCATCTACAGGGAGAGGATACGGTATCCCCCTAGCTCGCAACAGTATCCCACGAGTGCGGCCAGCGGTTTGATGGCGGCCACCATGAGGGCGAGAACCCAGCCGAGGATGGTGGACCGTCGATTGGCGGCGCATCAGCACCAGCACCACCGCATCCATGCCGCTCCCTTGCCCCAGGAACCGTCCTACGGTTATGCGGAACCCATGATGTATAATGCTAATTATTACTACGAAAGTGCCGGGGCTGCCCGCCCATATGCCTCGACTTTACTGCCCACCGCCGGAGAGTACAGACACCCCTATGGGGACTCTAGCTTTGGCTCCGACTCGGGCTATAGCCACCATACGCCTGCCAGCTCTATTGGGCGGCAGGACTACGATCTCGCCGAACCCCCCATGCCACACCAAACGCAGCCCAAGGCCAGCAAGCTGAGTGCGGCCCTGAACTTCAGCTGGAACCGTGGCACCAGGGGATCCAAGGGCACACCCGGAGGAAGTGGTGCGGTGGCCAAGAACTCGGTCAACAGCAGCGCCGAGGCCACCAGTCCCAATAACAACAGCAGCACCTGTTCCACTGTCACATCTCAATTGGAAAACAATAACGCATCCGCCAACCTCTCGCCGGCGTAGATATATCAAATTTAAACTAAATAATATCCTTAGAAACTCCATGTAAATAGGACCCGTGTACAGTTAGTCATATCTAAATGAACAAAATATCAAAACTTTTCCTGCGTGTACATCGTCAAAGCAATAGGTATTTAAACTATGCTAACTTGATCCAAACTTGATCCAGAGAGCCCAAAGTAACTTGATACATAGACTTATCAAAGAGGGTTGCCATAGCACCAAGTCTTAGCTCTGTTTCAAAAGCAAGAACTTGTCGCAAAGCAAAGAACTTATAGATCCTAAGTGTTTTTCCAATGTGATTGCCAAATTCTACAATATAAACCTAAACTAAACCTAAACCTAAGTTATGTAATTAATTTAAAATGTATTATATATCGTATGTTTATAATGTAATCTAAGTTATATCTTTTAGTTCTGTTTGTTATTTTAGTTTTTAAGCGAAACGTAAGATGAAGAAAACTGATTTAAAAACGAGCTGGCCCCAGGGTCATAAAAATATACCAAAATATCAAAAAACTAAACAAATAATATGAATTATTTTTGTTTTTATTTGGCCTTTTGATTTTTTTCAGTTAATATATATTAAAATATTATAGCAAGCTTTATGTTGGGCATTACGAGATACTCAGTTGAATCCATCCCCAATATTATTGCATACTTTTGGGAAGCAGCGATATGTTAAGCACTTAACATAAAAATGTTAATAACAGCACAGTTTGACAAGTACTCAATATTTTTGATTCTTTCAGCCATCTAAATGCATTTTAAAGCCTTTTTCGATCAAAGGCCCAATCAAGACTGTTTAAATATAATAAAGAACAACATATTTTACTTACTGCCAAAACAATAATAAACTGTATAAACTAAACTCTAGATGGTAAAGCTTTGTAAACTAAAACTTGATGCGAAATCCAAGCAAAATGCGAAACGAAAATCAGAAAAAACACCCATTAGGTATATCGAGTGAACAATTTTAGCGGGCGCCCCTTGTCAATGAAATCCCGTAGCAAAAAGGACACACTTCCTAGGTTGTATCAGACTTGTATATAGCAGACGGGGTAACCTCCTAGTGCCCCCTGAATATTATCCATTGATAGGACCCCTACCTTCCCTACCCTATTTGTGTGTGAGGAAGCAAAATGTTAAATTTTCTTATATGAGCACAATGCAATGTATCCTATAAACCGTAGTCTCTACATACTTAAGCATATATAAAGTATATATAGCATATGGAATTGGCTCCCACGATATTCATGGATTAGCAGAGCCAGTCCTTAGACCTCCCCTTCCAAAAGTAGAAACTTTAAAGAATAACAAAATTAGCTTAGATTAAATACTTCCGCGAAAAGCCAGCAGCCATCAACCATATGATATGCAATAATTGCTTTAGATCAAAATTAAGTCGTTGTGATTTTTGGATAAAAAAACCCCCCTAAGGAAAACATTATGAAGAATATATAAATATGGTACGGAGAAGACCCAGAAAACAAAATGCAGTAGCACAATCATTGATCGAGTGACAACAAAAATTGATAGCAGCTTACATGGACTAATCCTAAACTAAAAACATTAACTAGATTTTGTGATTCTTAACTTATGCTTTTGAAACGTAAATTTCAGTAAATTATTTCTGTTCTCAACTTTTTTTATTTGCAACAAATTTATTTTGAATCGTACATATCAACGATCGTATTTATGTAATATAGCACACCTGGTTTCTAATACTATCAATATCAGTACAAAAACTATATTAAAAACAACAAACTTTTATCCTAAACTTCAATCCAACTCGATAAGAACGTTTTCTCCATCGCAAGTTGTACATACGGACAAGTCAATAAGAATACATTTTCCCGTAGTTCTTCCAAAACCAAAAATAAACTAAAAAAAATTATTCAATCCTAAATCGAAATTGTTAAAAAAGGGTCTCTAGAAAGTTATGTTACTCAAGCATCAAATTTTATTCGATTGTATTTTATGTAAATAAATTGTTTTCTTGTTAGTTTACTGATAACTTTGGATAGCATATCACGGCAATGACATTTTGTAAGGATCTTTCGTATACCGACTAAATAATTTTCTACAAATGCTTCGATTTTATAGGGAATATGAAGACGATCTTTTCAATTGCAAGTGTGCAGCGATAGAAAACAAAAAATAAACGCGATTTAATCGAATTTATAATGTTTAATGGCAGTTAATGGAGAAAACAGAAGTCCCAATGGGAAAAAACGAAAAACATCAATATAAATATCAATTAAATTAACAAAATGATTAACAATTAATTACGCCCCAACAAATAGTTAGATTATAAATTTTTTGTAAAACCAATTTAACAATTAGTTTCACCTTTTTCTATAAGCAGATATGGATAATAATTAAAAGAACGAAGAAAAAAACAAAACATAAATCAAATTATGAAATATGAAAGAAAAAGTGTTTTATTTGTTCTGTGACATAATTTGGGGCTTGGAAAATAATTAAAACGGTCACATAAAGCAAACTTTCTTTTAGAAATGCAAAGACAGGAGTCGAGCTTGCTCCTACTACTTATTCCTTTCTCTTTCGCAGATAGAGACGGCAACGGCGGAGGCGATGGTGAAGGCGAAGGCGTAAATCTGCAGCAAATTAAATATGCGCGCGTGTGGCCCGAAAGGAGGAAAAGTGTGGGCTGAGTTTGTTTTAGCGCTTGTGCATGCAGTTAATGTGCTTATTTTAAAATTTAAATTGGCTTGCGCAGTGCGCACTCCTGGGCAAGGACTCGGGAGTGGGGACTGGGGACTCGGAACTCGGGAAAAGAGCAGGGAGGAGGCACTCCTGCACGACTCGGCTTAATAGAAAGTTTGCATTGCACTTTCTTCCTGCCTTTCTCCTTCTTTTTCTTGGAGCTTTGCATACAGCTAGTGGTGTAATTAACAGTTACTTGCAGCATGTGAGTGGCAGAGTGTTAGGGATATGTGTGCATTAAGATAAACAACTTAATTATTTTACACTGTCAATGGGCTGCACTCTTCCCTGAGCTGGCAAAAGAGCAGTAGCTTTTCAAGTATGTACATAAAAGCGACAGGTCTTTTCTAGATAATTAATTCTAGTGCATCAGGGAAAGTGCTAGTTGAGGGCATGTCGCTAGATAATAAATATAACTTTACCAACCTCTAGGAATATTCTAGAGTTTTGAACTCCAAGTCTGTTTCTACTTGCACTTTCTTCCCACTCGAGGAAAAATATCTCCGAGATAGCATTCGGAGAAGGAATTCGATTCAAGATCACATCTTAGAAAGTCATGAAAGATAAATCAAACAACTTAAGGAAAATAACATTGGGCATCAGGATTTTGTAGTCGTTTTGCCGCAATTAATCGCTTGAATAAATCAGGAACAAGACAAAGCACATCAACTTTATTATTAGACTATTTATGCAATTTGTTCGGCGGCCTGGAAACGTTTTCACACCTCAACAATATTCTGGGTTAATCAAAAGTTTCAGTGTTCGCTCACTTTTAACTCGAAACTCCTCAACTCTCTGGACGGAATTCCAAAAAGTTCTACTGCAGCTGTTGTGCCGAGAAGCGTTTTGTCATTCATTAACAATTTTCACACATGGGCCAATTAAATTATTTAAACTCACACTGCGAACAGTTTTAATTAAATATTAGATACTAGGTTGTGTTCTAGTTGAGGGTGTGGCACCTTTTCACCAACTTCTATGCTCGGCTTTCCCTTTAGTTTTCTCTCATTTGCCAGTCAACTTTCGCCAGTTGCAAAAGTTTTCGCCTGGCGAAACGACTCCCGAGACAAAAGCCTATAAATGTGTGCCAACTGTACCAAAATGTTCGACACCCGCACACTAAATACATTGTGTATCTCATCCAATGGGTTCTTCGGGGCCCATCACACAGCAAGTCTTTACTTTTTTGTAAAAAGTTAAAAGCCTCATCAAACTACAGTTTTTTCTAAGAAGCTTCTGAAAAGTGGCATTGTTCTCCAGTATTGAGAAATGACCTGGAATGGAAGTGCAAACCATTGGCCTAGAAAGTGTTTGCTAAACACTTCAGGCAGTGCATCAGGTATCAAATATGATAAAGGTCTTATCACTCAACTGTCTTACGATACCTTAGCATATACTGATAGCATCAACTGTTGGCACCAGAATATAACGTCGAAAAGAAAGACCCAGACCCTATATATCATGGGCCTTAATAGCTGCGTAGGTAAAAAGCAAGTCGCAAATAGCTAAAACTTTTACCTTTTATGAATATATTATCTTTTTCAGATATTTACATTTCAGTATTAGTTAGCTAGAAACTGTAGTAAGGGGATATTTTTATCGCATATATCAATAAATATCATATGATGGATGAATCAATATCAGAATCGGTATTCAAACATAGTTTAGATTGTAAAGTCAATTTAATAAATAACACTTAATCATTGCCAGTCTGTGAGAGTGATGTAATACGTATATTCTTAACTTCTAAGAAAATTCCCAGGAAGTTCATATCTTTTTTAATAATGGTTTATTACTCTTCTTTATAATTCTTGCTCTCGGGTTTTTTTTGTTACATTTTCTGGTTGGTTTGCTTGCTATGAGTCACACAAATTAATTGACTTTAAATCCACATTGTAATTCTCTTTGAAAATTAGGATTTTGTGTAGGTCAACCGGAGCTTTTAATTCACATGACAACAATAATATATAAAATATATAAAAAGCTGAAACTCATTAGATATCATTTGATCGATTACAGACACATGTCAGGTAATTATGTACTTGACCAACGGAATTTATGCGCCTTCAGTTCCCGATTTGAGACGGAGTCACCAGCAGTCCGATTGCAGCAATGTCGTCAAAAGGTTACCAATTTTGTGGAATTTTTGGCCTGATGGCTTTCTGCCTTCTGGGCGGTCAGGCCCAGGCTTATATTGACCTCTGCAGTGAAACACAAAGTATTTCGATTAATTTAACTGAGGTAAGAATTATGATAAAACTCTATTTCCAAGGACTAATTATTATGGCTCGTAGTTCTCTGGAATTTGGTGGGAAGTTGCCCGTCAACCATCCACAGTCGACTTCTGCACGAAGGTGAACGTTACAGTGCTGCCCAATACTACGCAGAATAACGTACTGATCGACACAACTTATGCTGTTTCTCCGGATTATCCCTGGGTCAATCAAACCATGAATGCGACGATCACAGTTGAAGACAATACCGAAACCCAGAATGGCTACAACTTCACCTACTGGAACCCTCCCAACTACACCCCATATATGACGTTTAAAGTGCTTTACACGGACTACTCCAATGTGACCTTCATTTGTGGCTTCACAAATCAGACAGACAACGCCACATCGTTTGGAATAATCCTCACAAGGGATCGCACACCCACCACCGATATCCTCGACAGCCTTGAGGATATGGCCTCTAGCTTGTCCTCCAACTTTTTAAATGGTTCAATGTCGCTGATAACTCAGGGGGAAACGTAAGTGAAAAGTAGTGTATTTACTTTAAGTAAAATTGTGGTATTAAGAACCTCATTATTCATCACTTCCTTTTTGCTCGAATATTGTTATCAGTTTTATTTATTTTATAGTTTTTCTTTTTTCAGATGCTACGCTGCCGGAGCCAATTCTTCCACTATTATCTCCAGCCTGTTGATTGCTTTGACCTTACTCTTCTGTCTCATCGGAAATTAATACTTATTGATACATTCGAAAAATAAAATCTAACAATACATTTAAATGCTTTTTTTCAACTAATTTCAACTGAATCTAATCTATTATCAATAAAATGTAATGTATATTTTATGGGCAAGTGTTTAATTTTTTGATACGCACACGCTTGTTGCACAACAAGCTGTGTATTCGGATTTCCATATGAAGTAAATACAATCAAGGTATTTAAATTTCTAATTTATCTTTGCACTCCCGACTCATTTTCTGGCTACAATAAACAAAGTACATTTCCTGTGAACAATTTTTGACTACTTTTACAGAGAGATAGATCGCCAAACATTTAGATAAAACCGGAAATGGTAGACTTTATTAATTGAAGGTTTTTTTTTGGAGACACCAATGAGTTATGTGATAAAAAATAATAGTCTCCCTTTGACTTTTTTGAGTGCCACAGATGAGTAATGGGGAATAGTACAAAATTATCAGAAGTTGTTAAAAACACAAATAAATATGGCTCGTTTGAGCAGTAAAAGTTTGTCCACCGAACATTCAGCATGATTTATATTCTTAGAGGATGTGATGAAGTCTTATCTGGAATGAGTGTGTAAAAATAAACATCCTACAAGCTTATAATTTGCTTAATATACTAATTGTTAGATCTAATCTAGTCTAAAAAGAGAAAATCATGACCTAGGCGCAGTCTATTATATCAACACATCGTATGCGAAGTTAAATCTTATATTTAGAAGTTTAAAAGTATATCAACTTTTATATCTCTAATGACAATAAAGCGTTATACGGTTTAATAACATAAGAAACATGCTGGCGAGTGATATTTAATTAGACATCGGAACTATTTTTGAAGAAATTGATAAGTTTCCGCGAATAACCCAGGGTATCTAGAGGCTTATTGGGAACGATCCCGTCGCGATCGGCGAAGTATTATAAAGCCGTAAACGAATAATAAAAAAGATAACTGATAACTTAAGCCCAAGAGACTTAGTCATGCCGTGAAGCCGATAACAGACGTCAGATGTACGTAAATCGGTGCCTGTAAGCAGACTTTCGATAATGGCTGCAAAAATATATGGGAACACAGAAAATGTACCACACTATAAAAGAGTGCTGCGGGTGCGGAGCAACTTCAGTTATACGGCGAGCTCGTACCGAACGGATCGCAGGAATCACAGAATCATAAAGTGTTCTCAAAACGCAACTAGAAGATAAAAGTGACATCATGTGCAAAAGTGTAATGATTTGTTTGGCCTTTTTGGCTGTGATTTCGGCTGCCTTGGCCCAAACTACTAGTACTCCTCAGACTTGTGCTCAAGCAACCAGTTTGGACTTCAACAATGGCCAAGTGAGTGAAATTATAATAAACTATTGACAATTATAAAATAAAAGCCCTGAAAATCGATTTAAAAGGTACAATTTAAAAGGAATACTTAAAAAGTTAAGGGCTCAAACAATAAATTAATGAATTAATTGAGATTGTGAACCTCAGATTTCATCTTTTGGAATAATATGGAATATTATGTTATAAAAATGAATTTTAATTTATTTGTTTAGTTCAAAGGAACTTGGTTGGAAGTGGCGCGTAATCCCGCCCCAGCGGTGGCCTGCTTGTTCTTGAGCGTCGCTGTTCACAGTCCAGACTACGTCGATGTCAATATCACCCACTCCTCTAGTCCTACCAATCTACTGATGAACATCCGCGAATCTGCGAATATCACTCTGGTTGCTGGCAGCACCAGTGGTTACAATGTGACCTTTTCCGAAGACCAGGTCAAGACCTATAAGTATGTAAAGCTGCTGCAGTTCGTGAACAGCACCTACCTGGTGGGATGCAGTTACACGGATGCCGGCAACGCCTCGACCAGTGTTGGATTCATTTTGGCCCGGTCCACTCCTTCCGCCCAACTACTCGAGGAAGTTAATAACAACGCCGCGTTATCGTACACTAATTTCCAGAATGGTACAGTATACAACGTTGTGCAGACCGGGTAAGTTTACAAAGCAAGATCCTTTTATGACTTTTGAATTAAAAATGTTTTCCCTTCAGGTGCTATGCCAACTCCGCAGTACAGACTGTACCCATGATTAGCCTCTTCCTGGCCGTTGCTCTGATGTTGATAAAGGCCTAAAAAAGATGGAATCGGCTTCCTGCAATTCGTAGCCATCATATGAAAATACTAGAGAAACTAAACCAAAATGTTTGCCTAAGTTATTGCGTCAGTCTCTTTATTTAGTTTTTAGTTCAACTACACTCCCTCGCTTCAAATCGAAGCCAAGGTAAATAGATGTCAATAAAAGTCAACCGAAATGGGTGGGGACCCGTTAAAAAACCCACTGAAAAAAAAACACCAGCAGTCTGAAAGCACGAAGTTAGATAAAGTTGGGCAGACAATTCCAGATGTCTCAGTTCTTCGCTCCAATCAGGGCCTTAATTTGCGGGCAACTTGTTGAAAATGCTGCTTGATAAGATAGCGCGGTATGAATACTCAGCTAACCAATTCACATAAACAGCCGATGGTATTTTCTCGTCCATTGCTAATATCTTACAAGCATCTCATAAATCAATCAAAGGCCGCGTGTTCACAAACAAAAAGATCTGGAATGTTTTCCCGTTTTCCCACTGATTAATTGATTGACAAATCGGTGCAACTTGTGCTAGAACCGTTAATTACACCAGTACGAGTTTATGGTTAGCTGATTATCAGAATTTCAATAGGTGTGTCTCTGTGGTTAGACGGCTACTAAGTTTTATGCCCTAATGAGGTCCATTATGCGATAAGCAAAAAATCAATTGGATATCTAAGGGATTACAGCAGAACAATTGGAAAACGGTAGCCAACTTTATCAGTCATAAACTCGTAAAATAAAAAATCGAAGCAGGAACCTATCATAAAAATGATTGTGATAACAAAAACACGTTAGTGCTATAAACAAATAATAAATATTGAATAAGGGTAATCACCCTGATATATTATCAGATTTTAAATTTAAATTGGATCACGACCTAATAATATTGTTTTCGGAAAGAGATAATATGATTCAACGTTTTTATTGAGTTCATGAAGATATTTTTGTCGGTGACCTTTATTCCTGATACTCGAGTTTATTGATGTTAAATATTTGTGATATTTTGATAAGATATGGAGGGGAAAATTCTCAAACCGAAGCTAAGGTAAAATATTTAGGGTGCAACTATTTTATTTGGTCCTTTCCACTCTCTTATAGCACTTTGTCAAATGTCAAAACAGTTGTTACCTCCGAAAAGCAGTACAACACCACTAATGCCTCGCAGACACTTAATTGTCAGGAGAAAAAAAACAGCAAGTCACAAGCCAGAACACAAAGACAACTCAGTTAACATACTCGAAAATGTGATTTGTTTCACCAAAAAAAAAAAAAAACACAAAACAAAAATAAAATAAAACACTTAAAGTGCTGGCCAAGTCCCAAATCAGATACAAAATCCTCCAGAGCCTCTGCTTCTTATACACTTATCAAGCTTCGGGGCTGGCTGTTGCTGATTTCTTGTTTATTTATTCAGCTTCAACCCAATCAAACCACCCACACCTACACACACTCATACCCATACACACTGCGATGCAAAGAAACCCACACGAATGTAAACACAAGGCCACTAAATCACTGAACACTCTCAGCTTTGGCATTTACACCACCACCCCGTCATCTAGCCATTCAAAGGACCTGCTCCTTGTCCTGCTCCTGCTCCTGAAGAGATTTCTTTTGTTGCTGACCCGCGGCTCCTGTCCTTTGCCTTGTGCCCTTTTCGTCTGCTTGGGAGTCCTCTGCGTGGGGTTTGTTTATGTTTATTTGTTGGCACAATTTGGTTACATTGTTTGCTTACAATCTACTGATTGTTTGCCGGGTTCGTTGTTGTTCTTGAAATCAAGTTTACATCGATTAAGTAGCTGTAAAATCTGTTGCCAAGAACAACACAAAGAAAGCTCACTGAAAGTATAAATAAACCAGGATTCTTAGAAAATGGTATCAAAGTTTTAGCCAAATATTCTGTTCTACCCGTCACAAACTAAATTGTTTTGATCAAAAAGGTTTCACAACGAAAATGAACAAGTCTTCAGGCAGTAAAAAATCACTCGAATCTTCAATGCGCAGGCAAAGAGGTAAATGTTTTGCATCTGGGCTTGCACAAATACAATTCGTTTAACGAATCGATCTGTTTTCTCCGAATGCAAACTCAATAAACATAATGAAACTAGCAATTGTCGCACCTTTGACTAAAGGTTATTCAAGATATCCACCGACCGAAACTGAGAGACAATAATTACACACTCCGAAGTAGCTAATCATCAAACGAGCCGTATTACCATCCTAGTTCAGGTCAAATCCGACCACAACCAGGTCCGAGGCCAAGGCTTATGGTCAAATGCCAGACAAACAAAGGACGTCTCCAATCAATGCTAATAGCAATAGTCCTGCAATATACCCAAAGTGCTTTGAAAATCCAATGCCAAGAGCCGCCCACACTCGCCAGCTTGTACATGTGACTGGGACTCTGGCTGGGAAAAAGGACAGAAATAAGGAGGAAGCGAGGGCTGTGAAGGGGCGGACACAACTATTAATTAATTTCCCAGTCACTGCAAGCCATCGACATTCAACCCACCACATACCGTTGACATTTCAGTCAAAAGCAAAGCCAATACAATTTGCCCCCAGATCCCAATCGACGAGGTGTGCCGGGCTAATGAATTTGCCAAATGGTGTGAGACAAATTTTTATAAGTATCACAGGTGCATGTATCCAAAATAGTCGGGGATGGGACGTTTTCTTAGATATTCATTCAAGCTTCAGGTGTGTAATTGCTGGGTAGGGGTGATGTTATCAAATAAATTGAAATCTTAGCCAAGTTTCTAGCACTCGAGTCTCAAGCATTTGACTTTGATGCCAATCGTCGCTCAAGTATTTCTGTTCCTAAGCCACTCAAGTGCACTGGAAGAAACCGGTAGTTGTCCTTGAACATGACAAGTACATGACTTGCACAAATTTCTCTCACTGCCTTATTTTCGGTGCGAATCCTTAATTTATGCTGATCCCTGGCCTTTCACCTATACGGTCTCGCATTTGCATAGATTTTCCAAACTTGGCAGCAAAAACATGATTTGATTTCCACCGGCATCTGATAATACTTCTCAATATGCATCTATATATGTGTTTATGCGGTTCTGCAGGTTCCACAGGTGGGGGTAATTGAATCGAGGTCCTCAGTCATTTACATTCAATTAACAGTTGTAGGCTTGGCCGAATTGCCATCTATGAGATACTTGTGGAGGCAGTGTTACTTGGTCAGCTATAAATATTCATAGGCATTTTCAGAGGCTTAGCCTTAAGGGACTTTCAAGTCCTACCAAAATAATAAATCGTTTAAGAAATGTTGTGCAATCTTTAAGAATATTCAGGATCATTGTTTCATACGAGTCTGAAGCCTCGTGATGATCCCCTTTAACCACCGCCAATGGTTAATTCCCATTTGAACATAATTTATGCCCCTTGAACTTGGCCCTTTATGTAATGGAACTGTGTTTCTCCTCTAGTTGACTTTAGGGCTAATGCATAAGATAATTACTGTTCCAGAGAAAGTGTGTCAAGGATTATATTTCCATCAGAGGCCAGGTCTGTTGCTTTGATGGATCACAGCGGATGTGAAAATTATGATAAATAAGGACAACACGAATTAAAGATGTGGTAAGATTGTGTATATGTTTTCTCAAAACCATTTGTAATTTAAGAAACTGTATCTCATTGTCCCGTAGAAAATGTTTTCCCACCTTTTAAACTTTCGCACATCCATTTCCTTTTAAATAAACTGCAGACGTGCTAATCCCTATTTGACAGCCCGTCACATCTGCAATTACGGCAATTAATTAAGGTGGCCCTACATCAACTCGAACAAAGCTGGAATTGTAAAAGAAAACGATAACCTGAAGAAGGAAGGCAACCGTCCTCAAACCATTATTGTAAATGCCAATTCTAGGGGCAATGGCACAAATTGCTGTAAATCCACGCCGGATTGCTGCCTTTCGCCGGCACTTTTGCTCTGTTTGCTGTCGATTTCCTCTCATTTCGATTCTATGCCATGGGAGGCAAAGGTATTCTGTTGGCACAGGCATTATTCGTAACGAGCGACATGATCATAAAAATAAACGCAAAATATAACACAAAATGCAAACACAATAATGACCTGGGAGTGCCTTAGTTTTTATTTTTACACCTGTTTACAAACAAAGCAACAACAATAGCGAACACAGGACGGCAAAATTTGACTGCGCCAGCACGCACACAATTAAATTTCCGGTACAACACCTACATGGGGATACTCTGATAAACCGAAACACCAATCCGCCCCCATGCCGCCCCAAAATACACTTTGATTTTCAATGTGTGTGTGTGTTCAGCGTGTTTGAGCCATTAAAATTACGCCTAACGGAGTTGCAAACACACCGGAACACAAGCACACACAAATAGGAGACGTAAAAATGTGGCAGGCTTACGTGGCGTATGAGTATTTTTCTGACTCACTCTAACTGCTCTAACACGTTTCATTTGAAATCCATGGCACGTTTGCCTCAACAGCGGCAGTAGAGCCCGCACACGGAGACACGGACACGGAGCTATTTTCAATATTCCTGTCACCCATCACCCATCACCCATCTCCCCCTGCTCTGTGCTCTCGGCGAGTGGGCGTGGCAGGTGACGGAAATAATGCGGCGACGACAAAAGCCGGAGTTTCTGTCAAAATTGGCAAAAATCGTCGATGCCTCCGCCGCTAACTAAAAATCAAAGGCATCTCTCGCCTACTTCGAATCCTTGGAGGGCATCTACGTGTGTGGGCTATAATATTTTCAGTTCCTTCACAAAAACACACACAGACTCGCAAACTTGGCCACCCTCGCTCACATTGCGTATACGTAATATTTGCTCGGGATTATTACAGGCTGGCACTTGAGACGCACACACGTAGCTCCTCCAATAAAAAATATACATGTTTATATATGTGCCTTCACTTAATAATAAAATTTCGTTTAATTTCGAGTTTTGAATTTCATTTTTATGATTCTTTTTCCATCGTTATTTCCGCTGCTTATTTATTTCCTTCAACCAGGTGTTTGCCGTAACGTGATAAAAATTTAATTATATTTACTGTCGAGCAGATTGGTTATTTATTTTTTCAGGAGTTTTCTGTATCTCAATACCAGATGAATCAGTTTCTTCATTCATTTGTAACTAAATATTTTAGACAAGAGTTCGCATAGTGAAGGGTATTCCCTTTTCTGAAATTGCACCGATGATTTAAAAATCTCTGACTCATAATCGTAATCATCTGACAATTTCTCCATGAAATAAAGATCGTTGAACAACAACGAATGCATATACTTATCAACGATTGGCAACCAAACCAGAGCTTTCAATATGTCAGCAACAAATTGGTTTTTTCTTTATTGTGTTAACCTGACACCAGATACCAGAACCTATCATATAAGTTTTTTCACAGAATTCTTCCAGATAGCTGAATATTTTGGGTGGCGATGTTTTTAGTGAGTCAGTGAGGCGAAGATGATTAAAAGAAATGCTTCTGATACTTTTTAATTAGTAAAATTTTATGATATACCATTGAGTAAAGATACTTTCGGGGCTTATAAATTTCATTAGGAAAGCAAAAACATTTTGATACAGACTCCGGCGTAGTCTGTCTAAGAACTTGACTGGACAACCGACTGCTTGACTGTCTGTCTGGTAGCGTTTCTGTTTATTTGTCTTCCCTTCGACTTGGCCTAATGGACGCCTGCCAACAGCTGGTAGGACACTTCGAGCAACTCAAAATATCCTGGCAGCTCCTGCGAGTGGCAACAATGTATTCGAGTCAGGTGCGTTGTGAATTTTGCTGCAACAGTCATTATAATAATGCCACAACGAAGTGTGCTCGGAAATAATAATCAACTTGGTCGGTCTGACTGTACTATGTACGTGGGAAAGAGACGCCCTAAATTGTGAGAACGAGAGAGGGAGAGGTGGCCCAGCTGCTGGCACTTGATGGTTTCGTGTACGTAGTAGCCCTGGCAAGGCACTTACAATTTCATTTAAATATGGACTCCTCGTTGAATGCGCAATCGTGCATTGTTGCACTTCAGATGGGTGCCACTGTTGAAATTGCTATAATCGCCTCGAATAATAACTTTAAGTGCATAATTTCATAAAGTTCCAGAGGTATATTTTCATGCATAGTTATTTCTGTTGTTGCAAGTACGTGAGAACATTTTGCACTACCTTTTTGTATTAGGATTTTTAAACTTGACCCAAGAAAATAATGAGAAAAAGTTAACGGAAGTCCTTGTCTTAGCCCCTTTGATTTGCATCAAAATTTAATTATTCAATAAATTCATATAATAAAATTCTTGGTAATTTTTACAAAATATCTTTATGGAACACGTTTAAACGTTTACATTAATTATTGGTCAAATATTTTAACCATTTCTTATAGGATTTAAAAACGAATGTCATTTTTATATCAGGGCTTTATTCTCTATCGAACTAGATCAAAATATTACAAAGATCAAACAAACAAAAATTTGGTCCATTTTTGACTTAGTTTTTTCCAAAATCGACTAAATTTTTTTTGATCGACTTTTTGGAAGTTTTGATGCAATTTAATGAAGATTGAAGCGCTGATTTAAAAATGGCATTTCGTTTCAAAATCGGTTGCGAATTAGCTCAATTTATAATATATTTATCAATATATTTAAAAAAAAACTGTTGTAAAAGGGGAAATTTTAAATTTTCAAAATACGGGAAGTGGACATTTGAAAAAACTCATTTTCTCAGCCTTTTGCTGAAGTTTTTAATGATATTTTTGCCATTTTGTATCCGATTTCGCACCAAGATACCATTTAAGAATCAGGACTTCATTTACTGCCTATTATAAACAAAGATTTCTATTTAATCGAAGTGTAAACTTTATAAAATCGTTTCAAACATCGCCTATACGCCCATATGTCCTTTTCTCGCCCTCTAACTTAGGTTTTTAGGGAATACGCTTGATAGATATATAATAACCAGATAGTACTCGAAGATACAAATTCGGGAAGGTATAAGTTTCGCCGATTGGAGGTGATCACACCAAGTACTGGCCCTTTTGATAGATAAATAGAATTGTTTTTGAATTGTAAAACACGGAAAATGGATATTTCTCAAAAGCTCACTTTTTCAACCATTTGATAGCGTATATTTCATTTGATTTTAAACCGATTTCAAAACGAAATACCATTCATAAATCAGGGCTTGAGTCTGCTTCGATCTGCATCAAAGAATCCGAGAAACTAAACAAAAAAAAATAAGTCGATTTTTCAAAATTTTGAAAGGGGTACCATCATGATTTTTTCAAAAATCGACTAAATTTTTTTTGATCGATTTTTTGGAACTTTGGATGCAATTTAATGAAGATTGAAGCCCTTATTTCACAATGACATTTCGTTTCAAAATCGGTTGCGAATTAGCTCAAATATTTAAAAAAAACTGTTGTAAAAGGGGAAATTTTAGATTTTCAAAATACGGGAAGTGGACATTTGAAAAAAACTCATTTTCTCAGCCTTTTGCTGAAGTTTTTAATGATATTTTTGCCATTTTGTATCCGATTTCGCACCAAGAAAGATTGAAGCCCTTATTTCACAATGACATTTCGTTTCAAAATCGGTTGCGAATTAGCTCAAATATTTAAAAAAAACTGTTGTAAAAGGGGAAATTTTAGATTTTCAAAATACGGGAAGTGGACATTTGAAAAAAACTCATTTTCTCAGCCTTTTGCTGAAGTTTTTAATGATATTTTTGCCATTTTGTATCCGATTTCGCACCAAGATACCATTTAAGAATCAGGACTTCATTTACTGCCTATTATAAACAAAGATTTCTATTTAATCGAAGTGTAAACTTTATGAAATCGTTTCAAACATCGCCTATACGCCCATATGTCCTTTTCTCGCCCTCTAACTTAGGTTTTTAGGGAATAAGCTTGATAGATATATAATAACCAGATAGTACTCGAAGATACAAATTCGGGAAGGTATAAGTTTCGCCGATTGGAGGTGATCACCAAGTACTGGCCCTTTTGATAGATAAATAGAATTGTTTTTGAATTGTAAAACACGGAAAATGGATATTTCTCAAAAGCTCACTTTTTCAACCATTTGATAGCGTATATTTCATTTGATTTTAAACCGATTTCAAAACGAAATACCATTCATAAATCAGGGCTTGAGTCTGCTTCGATCTGCATCAAAGAATCCGAGAAACTAAACAGAAAAAAGTAAGTCGATTTTTACAAATTTTGAAAGGGGTACCATCATGATTTTTTCAAAAATCGACTAAATTTTTTTTGATCGATTTTTTGGAACTTTGGATGCAATTTAATGATGATTGAAGCCCGTATTTCAAAATGGCATTTCGTTTCAAAATCGGTTGCGAATTAGCTCAAATATTAAAAAAAAACTGTTGTAAAAGGGGAAATTTTAGATTTTCAAAATACGGGAAGTGGACATTTGAAAAAAACTCATTTTCTCAACCTTTTGCTGAAGTTTTTAATGATATTTTTGCCATTTTGTATCCGATTTCGCACCAAGATACCATTTAAGAATCAGGACTTCATTTACTGCCTATTATAAATAAAAATTTCTATTTAATCGAAGTGTAAACTTTAAAAAAATCGTTTCAAACATCGCCTTTACGCCCACATGTCCTTTTCTCGCCCTCTAACTTAGGTTTTTAGGGAATACGCTTGATAGATATATAATAACCAGATAGTACTCGAAGATACAAATTCGGGAAGGTATAAGTTTCGCCGATTGGAGGTGATCACACCAAGTACTGGCCCTTTTGATAGATAAATTGAATTGTTTTTGAATTGTAAAACACGGAAAATGGATATTTCTCAAAAGCTAACTTTTTCAACCATTTGATAGCGTATATTTCATTTGATTTTAAACCGATTTCAAAACGAAATACCATTCATAAATCAGGGCTTGAGTCTGCTTCGATCTGCATCAAAGAATCCGAGAAACTAAACAAAAAAAATTAAACCGATTTTTCAAAATTTTGGAAAGGGGTACCATCATGATTTTTTCAAAAATGGACAAAATTTTTTTTGATCGATTTTTTGGAACTTTGGATGCAATTTAATGATGATTGAAGCCCTTATTTCAAAATGGCATTTCGTTTCCAAATCGGTTGCGAATTAGCTCAAATATTTAAAAAAAACTGTTGTAAAAGGGGAAATTTTAGATTTTCAAAATACGGGAAGTGGACATTTGAAAAAAACTCATTTTCTCAGCCTTTTGCTGAAGTTTTTAATGATATTTTTGCCATTTTGTATCCGATTTCGCACCAAGATACCATTTAAGAATCAGGACTTCATTTACTGCCTATTATAAACAAAGATTTCTATTTAATCGAAGTGTAAACTTTATAAAATCGTTTCAAACATCGCCTATACGCCCATATGTCCTTTTCTCGCCCTCTAACTTAGGTTTTTAGGGAATACGCTTGATAGATATATAATAACCAGATAGTACTCGAAGATACAAATTCGGGAAGGTATAAGTTTCGCCGATTGGAGGTGATCACACCAAGTACTGGCCCTTTTGATAGATAAATAGAATTGTTTTTGAATTGTAAAACACGGAAAATGGATATTTCTCAAAAGCTCACTTTTTCAACCATTTGATAGCGTATATTTCATTTGATTTTAAACCGATTTCAAAACGAAATACCATTCATAAATCAGGGCTTGAGTCTGCTTCGATCTGCATCAAAGAATCCGAGAAACTAAACAAAAAAAAATAAGTCGATTTTTCAAAATTTTGAAAGGGGTACCATCATGATTTTTTCAAAAATCGACTAAATTTTTTTGATCGATTTTTTGGAACTTTGGATGCAATTTAATGAAGATTGAAGCCCTTATTCACAATGACATTTCGTTTCAAAATCGGTTGCGAATTAGCTCAAATATTTAAAAAAAACTGTTGTAAAAGGGGAAATTTTAGATTTTCAAAATACGGGAAGTGGACATTTGAAAAAAACTCATTTTCTCAGCCTTTTGCTGAAGTTTTTAATGATATTTTTGCCATTTTGTATCCGATTTCGCACCAAGATACCATTTAAGAATCAGGACTTCATTTACTGCCTATTATAAACAAAGATTTCTATTTAATCGAAGTGTAAACTTTATGAAATCGTTTCAAACATCGCCTATACGCCCATATGTCCTTTTCTCGCCCTCTAACTTAGGTTTTTAGGGAATAAGCTTGATAGATATATAATAACCAGATAGTACTCGAAGATACAAATTCGGGAAGGTATAAGTTTCGCCGATTGGAGGTGATCACCAAGTACTGGCCCTTTTGATAGATAAATAGAATTGTTTTTGAATTGTAAAACACGGAAAATGGATATTTCTCAAAAGCTCACTTTTTCAACCATTTGATAGCGTATATTTCATTTGATTTTAAACCGATTTCAAAACGAAATACCATTCATAAATCAGGGCTTGAGTCTGCTTCGATCTGCATCAAAGAATCCGAGAAACTAAACAGAAAAAAGTAAGTCGATTTTTACAAATTTTGAAAGGGGTACCATCATGATTTTTTCAAAAATCGACAAAATTTTTTTTGATCGATTTTTTGGAACTTTGGATGCAATTTAATGATGATTGAAGCCCGTATTTCAAAATGGCATTTCGTTTCAAAATCGGTTGCGAATTAGCTCAAATATTAAAAAAAAACTGTTGTAAAAGGGGAAATTTTAGATTTTCAAAATACGGGAAGTGGACATTTGAAAAAAACTCATTTTCTCAACCTTTTGCTGAAGTTTTTAATGATATTTTTGCCATTTTGTATCCGATTTCGCACCAAGATACCATTTAAGAATCAGGACTTCATTTACTGCCTATTATAAATAAAAATTTCTATTTAATCGAAGTGTAAACTTTAAAAAAATCGTTTCAAACATCGCCTTTACGCCCACATGTCCTTTTCTCGCCCTCTAACTTAGGTTTTTAGGGAATACGCTTGATAGATATATAATAACCAGATAGTACTCGAAGATACAAATTCGGGAAGGTATAAGTTTCGCCGATTGGAGGTGATCACACCAAGTACTGGCCCTTTTGATAGATAAATTGAATTGTTTTTGAATTGTAAAACACGGAAAATGGATATTTCTCAAAAGCTCACTTTTTCAACCATTTGATAGCGTATATTTCATTTGATTTTAAACCGATTTCAAAACGAAATACCATTCATAAATCAGGGCTTGAGTCTGCTTCGATCTGCATCAAAGAATCCGAGAAACTAAACAAAAAAAAATTAAGTCGATTTTTCAAAATTTTGAAAGGGGTACCATCATGATTTTTTCAAAAATCGACTAAATTTTTTTTTTAAGATTTTTTGGAACTTTGGATGCAATTTAATGAAGATTAAAGCCCTTATTTCAAAATGGCATTTCGTTTCCAAATCGGTTGCGAATTAGCTCAAATATTTAAAAAAAACTGTTGTAAAAGGGGAAATTTTAGATTTTTAAAATACGGGAAGTGGACATTTGAAAAAAACTCATTTTCTCAGCCTTTTGCTGAAGTTTTTAATGATATTTTTGCCATTTTGTATCCGATTTCGCACCAAGATACCATTTAAGAATCAGGACTTCATTTACTGCCTATTATAAACAAAGATTTCTATTTAATCGAAGTGTAAACTTTATAAAATCGTTTCAAACATCGCCTATACGCCCATATGTCCTTTTCTCGCCCTCTAACTTAGGTTTTTAGGGAATAAGCTTGATAGATATATAATAACCAGATAGTACTCGAAGATACAAATTCGGGAAGGTATAAGTTTCGCCGATTGGAGGTGTTCACCAAGTACTGGCCCTTTTGATAGATAAATAGAATTGTTTTTGAATTGTAAAACACGGAAAATGGATATTTCTCAAAAGCTAACTTTTTCAACCATTTGATAGCGTATATTTCATTTGATTTTAAACCGATTTCAAAACGAAATACCATTCATAAATCAGGGCTTGAGTCTGCTTCGATCTGCATCAAAGAATCCGAGAAACTAAACAAAAAAAATTAAACCGATTTTTCAAAATTTTGGAAAGGGGTACCATCATGATTTTTTCAAAAATGGACAAAATTTTTTTTGATCGATTTTTTGGAACTTTTGATGCAATTTAATGATGATTGAAGCCCTTATTTCAAAATGGCATTTCGTTTCCAAATCGGTTGCGAATTAGCTCAAATATTTAAAAAAAACTGTTGTAAAAGGGGAAATTTTAGATTTTCAAAATACGGGAAGTGGACATTTGAAAAAAACTCATTTTCTCAGCCTTTTGCTGAAGTTTTTAATGATATTTTTGCCATTTTGTATCCGATTTCGCACCAAGATACCATTTAAGAATCAGGACTTCATTTACTGCCTATTATAAACAAAGATTTCTATTTAATCGAAGTGTAAACTTTATAAAATCGTTTCAAACATCGCCTATACGCCCATATGTCCTTTTCTCGCCCTCTAACTTAGGTTTTTAGGGAATAAGCTTGATAGATATATAATAACCAGATAGTACTCGAAGATACAAATTCGGGAAGGTATAAGTTCCGCCGATTGGAGGTGATCACACCAAGTACTGGCCCTTTTGATAGATAAATAGAATTGTTTTTGAATTGTAAAACACGGAAAATGGATATTTCTCAAAAGCTCACTTTTTCAACCATTTGATAGCGTATATTTCATTTGATTTTAAACCGATATCAAAACGAAATACCATTCATAAATCAGGGCTTGAGTCTGCTTCGATCTGCATCAAAGAATCCGAGAAACTAAACAAAAAAAAATAAGTCGATTTTTCAAAATTTTGAAAGGGGTACCATCATGATTTTTTCAAAAATCGACAAAATTTTTTTTGATCGATTTTTTGGAACTTTGGATGCAATTTAATGATGATTGAAGCCCTTATTTCAAAATGGCATTTCGTTTCCAAATCGGTTGCGAATTAGCTCAAATATTTAAAAAAAACTGTTGTAAAAGGGGAAATTTTAGATTTTCAAAATACGGGAAGTGGACATTTGAAAAAAACTCATTTTCTCAGCCTTTTGCTGAAGTTTTTAATGATATTTTTGCCATTTTGTATCCGATTTCGCACCAAGATACCATTTAAGAATCAGGACTTCATTTACTGCCTATTATAAACAAAGATTTCTATTTAATCGAAGTGTAAACTTTATAAAATCGTTTCAAACATCGCCTATACGCCCATATGTCCTTTTCTCGCCCTCTAACTTAGGTTTTTAGGGAATACGCTTGATAGATATATAATAACCAGATAGTACTCGAAGATACAAATTCGGGAAGGTATAAGTTCCGCCGATTGGAGGTGATCACACCAAGTACTGGCCCTTTTGATAGATAAATAGAATTGTTTTTGAATTGTAAAACACGGAAAATGGATATTTCTCAAAAGCTCACTTTTTCAACCATTTGATAGCGTATATTTCATTTGATTTTAAACCGATTTCAAAACGAAATACCATTCATAAATCAGGGCTTGAGTCTGCTTCGATCTGCATCAAAGAATCCGAGAAACTAAACAAAAAAAAATAAGTCGATTTTTCAAAATTTTGAAAGGGGTACCATCATGATTTTTTCAAAAATCGACAAAATTTTTTTTGATCGATTTTTTGGAACTTTGGATGCAATTTAATGAAGATTGAAGCCCTTATTTCACAATGACATTTCGTTTCAAAATCGGTTGCGAATTAGCTCAAATATTAAAAAAAAACTGTTGTAAAAGGGGAAATTTTAGATTTTCAAAATACGGGAAGTGGACATTTGAAAAAAACTCATTTTCTCAGCCTTTTGCTGAAGTTTTTAATGATATTTTTGCCATTTTGTATCCGATTTCGCACCAAGATACCATTTAAGAATCAGGACTTCATTTACTGCCTATTATAAACAAAGATTTCTATTTAATCGAAGTGTAAACTTTATGAAATCGTTTCAAACATCGCCTATACGCCCATATGTCCTTTTCTCGCCCTCTAACTTAGGTTTTTAGGGAATAAGCTTGATAGATATATAATAACCAGATAGTACTCGAAGATACAAATTCGGGAAGGTATAAGTTTCGCCGATTGGAGGTGATCACCAAGTACTGGCCCTTTTGATAGATAAATAGAATTGTTTTTGAATTGTAAAACACGGAAAATGGATATTTCTCAAAAGCTCACTTTTTCAACCATTTGATAGCGTATATTTCATTTGATTTTAAACCGATTTCAAAACGAAATACCATTCATAAATCAGGGCTTGAGTCTGCTTCGATCTGCATCAAAGAATCCGAGAAACTAAACAAAAAAAAATTAAGTCGATTTTTCAAAATTTTGAAAGGGGTACCATCATGATTTTTTCAAAAATCGACTAAATTTTTTTTTTAAGATTTTTTGGAACTTTGGATGCAATTTAATGAAGATTAAAGCCCTTATTTCAAAATGGCATTTCGTTTCCAAATCGGTTGCGAATTAGCTCAAATATTTAAAAAAAACTGTTGTAAAAGGGGAAATTTTAGATTTTTAAAATACGGGAAGTGGACATTTGAAAAAAACTCATTTTCTCAGCCTTTTGCTGAAGTTTTTAATGATATTTTTGCCATTTTGTATCCGATTTCGCACCAAGATACCATTTAAGAATCAGGACTTCATTTACTGCCTATTATAAACAAAGATTTCTATTTAATCGAAGTGTAAACTTTATAAAATCGTTTCAAACATCGCCTATACGCCCATATGTCCTTTTCTCGCCCTCTAACTTAGGTTTTTAGGGAATAAGCTTGATAGATATATAATAACCAGATAGTACTCGAAGATACAAATTCGGGAAGGTATAAGTTTCGCCGATTGGAGGTGTTCACCAAGTACTGGCCCTTTTGATAGATAAATAGAATTGTTTTTGAATTGTAAAACACGGAAAATGGATATTTCTCAAAAGCTAACTTTTTCAACCATTTGATAGCGTATATTTCATTTGATTTTAAAACGATTTCAAAACGAAATACCATTCATAAATCAGGGCTTGAGTCTGCTTCGATCTGCATCAAAGAATCCGAGAAACTAAACAAAAAAATTAAACCGATTTTTCAAAATTTTTGAAAGGGGTACCATCATGATTTTTTCAAAAATCGACAAAATTTTTTTGATCGATTTTTTGGAACTTTGGATGCAATTTAATGATGATTGAAGCCCTTATTTCAAAATGGCATTTCGTTTCCAAATCGGTTGCGAATTAGCTCAAATATTTAAAAAAAACTGTTGTAAAAGGGGAAATTTTAGATTTTCAAAATACGGGAAGTGGACATTTGAAAAAAACTCATTTTCTCAACCTTTTTCTGAATTTTTTAATGATATTTTTGCCATTTTGTATCCGATTTCGCACCAAGATACCATTTAAGAATCAGGACTTCATTTACTGCCTATTATAAACAAAGATTTCTATTTAATCGAAGTGTAAACTTTATAAAATCGTTTCAAACATCGCCTATACGCCCATATGTCCTTTTCTCGCCCTCTAACTTAGATTTTTAGGGAATACGCTTGATAGATATATAATAACCAGATAGTACTCGAAGATACAAATTCGGGAAGGTATAAGTTTTGCCGATTGGAGGTGATCACACCAAGTACTGGCCCTTTTGATAGATAAATAGAATTGTTTTTGAATTGTAAAACACGGAAAATGGATATTTCTTAAAAGCTCACTTTTTCAACCATTTGATAGCGTATATTTCATTTGATTTCAAACCGATTTCAAAACGAAATACCATTCATAAATCAGGGCTTGAGTCTGCTTCGATCTGCATCAAAGAATCCGAGAAACTAAACAAAAAAAAATTAAGTCGATTTTTCAAAATTTTGAAAGGGGTACCATCATGATTTTTTCAAAAATCGACTAAATTTTTTTTTTAAGATTTTTTGGAACTTTGGATGCAATTTAATGAAGATTAAAGCCCTTATTTCAAAATGGCATTTCGTTTCCAAATCGGTTGCGAATTAGCTCAAATATTTAAAAAAAACTGTTGTAAAAGGGGAAATTTTAGATTTTTAAAATACGGGAAGTGGACATTTGAAAAAAACTCATTTTCTCAGCCTTTTGCTGAAGTTTTTAATGATATTTTTGCCATTTTGTATCCGATTTCGCACCAAGATACCATTTAAGAATCAGGACTTCATTTACTGCCTATTATAAACAAAGATTTCTATTTAATCGAAGTGTAAACTTTATAAAATCGTTTCAAACATCGCCTATACGCCCATATGTCCTTTTCTCGCCCTCTAACTTAGGTTTTTAGGGAATAAGCTTGATAGATATATAATAACCAGATAGTACTCGAAGATACAAATTCGGGAAGGTATAAGTTTCGCCGATTGGAGGTGTTCACCAAGTACTGGCCCTTTTGATAGATAAATAGAATTGTTTTTGAATTGTAAAACACGGAAAATGGATATTTCTCAAAAGCTAACTTTTTCAACCATTTGATAGCGTATATTTCATTTGATTTTAAAACGATTTCAAAACGAAATACCATTCATAAATCAGGGCTTGAGTCTGCTTCGATCTGCATCAAAGAATCCGAGAAACTAAACAAAAAAAATTAAACCGATTTTTCAAAATTTTTGAAAGGGGTACCATCATGATTTTTTCAAAAATCGACAAAATTTTTTTTGATCGATTTTTTGGAACTTTGGATGCAATTTAATGATGATTGAAGCCCTTATTTCAAAATGGCATTTCGTTTCCAAATCGGTTGCGAATTAGCTCAAATATTTAAAAAAAACTGTTGTAAAAGGGGAAATTTTAGATTTTCAAAATACGGGAAGTGGACATTTGAAAAAAACTCATTTTCTCAACCTTTTTCTGAATTTTTTAATGATATTTTTGCCATTTTGTATCCGATTTCGCACCAAGATACCATTTAAGAATCAGGACTTCATTTACTGCCTATTATAAACAAAGATTTCTATTTAATCGAAGTGTAAACTTTATAAAATCGTTTCAAACATCGCCTATACGCCCATATGTCCTTTTCTCGCCCTCTAACTTAGATTTTTAGGGAATACGCTTGATAGATATATAATAACCAGATAGTACTCGAAGATACAAATTCGGGAAGGTATAAGTTTTGCCGATTGGAGGTGATCACACCAAGTACTGGCCCTTTTGATAGATAAATAGAATTGTTTTTGAATTGTAAAACACGGAAAATGGATATTTCTTAAAAGCTCACTTTTTCAACCATTTGATAGCGTATATTTCATTTGATTTCAAACCGATTTCAAAACGAAATACCATTCATAAATCAGGGCTTGAGTCTGCTTCGATCTGCATCAAAGAATCCGAGAAACTAAACAAAAAAAAATTAAGTCGATTTTTCAAAATTTTGAAAGGGGTACCATCATGATTTTTTCAAAAATCGACTAAATTTTTTTTTTAAGATTTTTTGGAACTTTGGATGCAATTTAATGAAGATTAAAGCCCTTATTTCAAAATGGCATTTCGTTTCCAAATCGGTTGCGAATTAGCTCAAATATTTAAAAAAAACTGTTGTAAAAGGGGAAATTTTAGATTTTTAAAATACGGGAAGTGGACATTTGAAAAAAACTCATTTTCTCAGCCTTTTGCTGAAGTTTTTAATGATATTTTTGCCATTTTGTATCCGATTTCGCACCAAGATACCATTTAAGAATCAGGACTTCATTTACTGCCTATTATAAACAAAGATTTCTATTTAATCGAAGTGTAAACTTTATAAAATCGTTTCAAACATCGCCTATACGCCCATATGTCCTTTTCTCGCCCTCTAACTTAGGTTTTTAGGGAATAAGCTTGATAGATATATAATAACCAGATAGTACTCGAAGATACAAATTCGGGAAGGTATAAGTTTCGCCGATTGGAGGTGTTCACCAAGTACTGGCCCTTTTGATAGATAAATAGAATTGTTTTTGAATTGTAAAACACGGAAAATGGATATTTCTCAAAAGCTAACTTTTTCAACCATTTGATAGCGTATATTTCATTTGATTTTAAAACGATTTCAAAACGAAATACCATTCATAAATCAGGGCTTGAGTCTGCTTCGATCTGCATCAAAGAATCCGAGAAACTAAACAAAAAAAATTAAACCGATTTTTCAAAATTTTTGAAAGGGGTACCATCATGATTTTTTCAAAAATCGACAAAATTTTTTTGATCGATTTTTTGGAACTTTGGATGCAATTTAATGATGATTGAAGCCCTTATTTCAAAATGGCATTTCGTTTCCAAATCGGTTGCGAATTAGCTCAAATATTTAAAAAAAACTGTTGTAAAAGGGGAAATTTTAGATTTTCAAAATACGGGAAGTGGACATTTGAAAAAAACTCATTTTCTCAACCTTTTTCTGAATTTTTTAATGATATTTTTGCCATTTTGTATCCGATTTCGCTCCAAGATACCATTTAAGAATCAGGACTTCATTTACTGCCTATTATAAACAAAGATTTCTATTTAATCGAAGTGTAAACTTTATAAAATCGTTTCAAACATCGCCTATACGCCCATATGTCCTTTTCTCGCCCTCTAACTTAGATTTTTAGGGAATACGCTTGATAGATATATAATAACCAGATAGTACTCGAAGATACAAATTCGGGAAGGTATAAGTTTCGCCGATTGGAGGTGATCACACCAAGTACTGGCCCTTTTGATAGATAAATAGAATTGTTTTTGAATTGTAAAACACGGAAAATGGATATTTCTTAAAAGCTCACTTTTTCAACCATTTGATAGCGTATATTTCATTTGATTTCAAACCGATTTCAAAACGAAATACCATTCATAAATCAGAGCTTGAGTCTGCTTCGATCTGCATCAAAGAATCCGAGAAACTAAACAGAAAAATTTAAGTAGATTTTTCAAAATTTTGAAAGGGGACATCACGAAATATCATCAAAAATACAAGATTGGAAAGGTATAACATTCGCCGATTGGGCAACAAATATTCGATTTAAGGCTATTTTCCTGATATCGGTTTGAAGATCAGTCTACTCAGGAAAGTAATTTGTTATGCTTTTTCTAAAGTTTTTTAAGAATGTTACAGTCATTTCACAATTTACTGAAGAACGTATCGTTTATGAATAACTATTTAAATCCCCACGTCGATCATAACTTAGAACATGTTCAAATAAAAAATCCCGCAAAAATAAAACAAGCAGTATATATTTATTTATTTGTTTTAATGTATTATTTTATTATATTTAATATTCTAATATATATGATATTTTATATTCTTATTATTCTATTTATAGATATTTATAGTTGAGGTTGGAGTTGTCTTCCCAGTGATGTTGATCCACACCAGGTGATGTCCAGGATACCATAGGATGCAGCCCTTTGGAAGAGAATTTGTTGGCATTAGTTATAATAATATTATATAAAATATCGATTTATTTCTAACAGAGTATACCATATGTAGTAAAAGTATGTTATATTAGATTGTTTAAGAACATAATCATAAACCTTAAATAAACTATGATGTTTAAAAAAATTGAATTGGTGTTTTTTATTGAGGGAATTTTAGCAAAAATGGGAAAAACTTTAGTATTGACTATTGTTGGCAAGATATTATGACTTGTTTTCAACCTTCTTTTTTAGCAAAAATAAATATCGCTTTACTTGGCCATTACCTACACCTTCGCACCCTTGTGGCTTCGAATTTTAGCTGAAATTTTCAATTTTAAAAGAACGGAAAGTGGACATTTATTATAAACTCATTTTCTCAGCCTTTTTCTTAAGTTTTAAATTATATTTTTGCCATTTTGTATCCGATTTCGCACCGAGATACCATTTAAGAATCAGGACTTCATTTACTGCCTATTATAAACATAGATTTCTGTTTAATCGAAGTGTAACTTTATAAAATCGTTTCAAACATCGCCTTTACGCCCACATGTCCTTTTCTCGCCCTCTAACTTAGGTTTTTAGGGAATACGCTTGATAGATATATAATAACCAGATAGTACTCGAAGATACAAATTCGGGAAAGTATAAGTTTCGCCGATTGGAGGTGATCACACCAAGTACTGGCCCTATTGATAGATAAATTGAATTGTTTTTGAATTGTAAAACACGGAAAATGGATATTTCTCAAAAGCTCACTTTTTCAACCATTTGATAGCGTATATTTCATTTGATTTTAAACCGATTTCAAAACGAAATACCATTCATAAATCAGGGCTTGAGTCTGCTTCGATCTGCATCAAATAATCCGAGAAACTAAACAAAAAAAATTAAGTCGATTTTTCAAAATTTTGAAAGGGGTACCATCATGATTTTTTCAAAAATCGACTAAATTTTTTTTGATCGATTTTTTGGAACTTTGGATGCAATTTAATGAAGATTGGAGCCCTTATTTCAAAATGGCATTTCGTTTCAAAATCGGTTGCGAAATAGCTCAAATATTTAAAAAAAACTGTTGTAAAAGGGGAAATTTTAGATTTTCAAAATACGGGAAGTGGACATTTGAAAAAAACTCATTTTCTCAGCCTTTTGCTGAAGTTTTTAATGATATTTTTGCCATTTTGTATCCGATTTCGCACCAAGATACCATTTAAGAATCAGGACTTCATTTACTGCCTATTATAAACAAAGATTTCTATTTAATCGAAGTGTAAACTTTATAAAATCGTTTCAAACATCGCCTATACGCCCATATGTCCTTTTCTCGCCCTCTAACTTAGGTTTTTAGGGAATACGCTTGATAGATATATAATAACGAGATAGTATTTGAAGATACAAATTCGGGAAGGTATAAGTTTCGCCGATTGGAGGTGATCACACCAAGTACTGGCCCTTTTGATAGATAAATAGAATTGTTTTTGAATTGTAAAACACGGAAAATGGATATTTCTCAAAAGCTCACTTTTTCAACCATTTGATAGCGTATATTTCATTTGATTTTAAACCGATTTCAAAACGAAATACCATTCATAAATCAGGGCTTGAGTCTGCTTCGATCTGCATCAAAGAATCCGAGAAACTAAACAAAAAAAAATTAAATCGATTTTTCAAAATTTTGAAAGGGGTACCATCATGATTTTTTCAAAAATCGACTAAATTTTTTTGATCGATTTTTTGGAACTTTGGATGCAATTTAATGAAGATTGGAGCCCTTATTTCAAAATGGCATTTCGTTTCAAAATCGGTCGCGAATTAGCTCAAATATTAAAAAAAAACTGTTGTAAAAGGGGAAATTTTAGATTTTCAAAATACGGGAAGTGAACATTTGAAAAAAACTCATTTTCTCAACCTTTTGCTGAAGTTTTTAATGATATTTTTGCCATTTTGTATCCGATTTCGCACCAAGATACCATTTAAGAATCAGGACTTCATTTACTGCCTATTATAAACAAAGATTTCTATTTAATCGAAGTGTAAACTTTATAAAATCGTTTCAAACATCGCCTATACGCCCATATGTCCTTTTCTCGCCCTCTAACTTAGGTTTCTAGGGAATTCGCTTGATATATATATAATAACCAAATAGTACTCGAAGATACAAATTCAGGAAGGTATAAGTTTCGCCGATTGGAGGTGATCACACCAAGTACTGGCCCTTTTGATAGATAAATAGAATTGTTTTTGAATTGTAAAACACGGAAAATGGATATTTCTCAAAAGCTCACTTTTTCCACCATTTGATAGCGTATATTTCATTTGATTTTAAACCGATTTCAAAACGAAATACCATTCATAAATCAGGGCTTGAGTCTGCTTCGATCTGCATCAAAGAATCCGAGAAACTAAACAAAAAAAAATAAGTCGATTTTTCAAAATTTTGAAAGGGGTACCATCATGATTTTTTCAAAAATCGACTAAATTTTTTTTGATCGATTTTTTGGAACTTTGGATGCAATTTAATGAAGATTGAAGCCCTTATTTCAAAATGGCATTTTGTTTCAAAATCGGTTGCGAATTAGCTCAAATATTAAAAAAAAACTGTTGTAAAAGGGGAAATTTTAGATTATCAAAATACGGGAAGTGGACATTTGAAAAAAACTCATTTTCTCAGCCTTTTGCTGAAGTTTTTAATGATATTTTTGCCATTTTGTATCCGATTTCGCAACAAGATACCATTTAAGAATCAGGACTTCATTTACTGCCTATTATAAACAAAGATTTCTATTTAATCGAAGTGTAAACTTTATAAAATCGTTTCAAACATCGCCTATACGCCCATATGTCCTTTTCTCGCCCTCTAACTTAGGTTTTTAGGGAATAAGCTTGATAGATATATAATAACCAGATAGTACTCGAAGATATATATTCGGGAAGGTATAAGTTTCGCCGATTGGAGGTGATCACACCAAGTACTGGCTCTTTTGATAGATAAATAGAATTGTTTTTGAATTGTAAAACACGGAAAATGGATATTTCTCAAAAGCTCACTTTTTCAACCATTTGATAGCGTATATTTCATTTGATTTTAAACCGATTTCAAAACGAAATACCATTCATAAATCAGGGCTTGAGTCTGCTTCGATCTGCATCAAAGAATCCGAGAAACTAAACAAAAAAAAATAAGTCGATTTTTCAAAATTTTGAAAGGGGTACCATCATGATTTTTTCAAAAATCGACTAAATTTTTTTTGATCGATTTTTTGGAACTTTGGATGCAATTTAATGAAGATTGAAGCCCTTATTTCAAAATGGCATTTCGTTTCAAAATCGGTTGCGAATTAGCTCACATATTAAAACAAAACTGTTGTAAAAGGGGAAATTTTAGATTATCAAAATACGGGAAGTGGACATTTGAAAAAAACTCATTTTCTCAGCCTTTTGCTGAAGTTTTTAATGATATTTTTGCCATTTTGTATCCGATTTCGCACCAAGATACCATTTAAGAATCAGGACTTCATTTACTGCCTATTATAAACAAAGATTTCTATTTAATCGAAGTGTAAACTTTATAAAATCGTTTCAAACATCGCCTATACGCCCATATGTCCTTTTCTCGCCCTCTAACTTAGGTTTTTAGGGAATAAGCTTGATAGATATATAATAACCAGATAGTACTCGAAGATACAAATTCAGGAAGGTATAAGTTTCGCCGATTGGAGGTGATCACACCAAGTACTGGCCCTTTTGATAGATAAATAGAATTGTTTTTGAATTGTAAAACACGGAAAATGGATATTTCTCAAAAGCTCACTTTTTCCACCATTTGATAGCGTATATTTCATTTGATTTTAAACCGATTTCAAAACGAAATACCATTCATAAATCAGGGCTTGAGTCTGCTTCGATCTGCATCAAAGAATCCGAGAAACTAAACAAAAAAATAAGTCGATTTTTCAAAATTTTGAAAGGGGTACCATCATGATTTTTTCAAAAATCGACTAAATTTTTTTTGATCGATTTTTTGGAACTTTGGATGCAATTTAATGAAGATTGAAGCCCTTATTTCAAAATGGCATTTCGTTTCAAAATCGGTTGCGAATTAGCTCAAATATTAAAAAAAAACTGTTGTAAAAGGGGAAATTTTAGATTATCAAAATACGGGAAGTGGACATTTGAAAAAAACTCATTTTCTCAGCCTTTTGCTGAAGTTTTTAATGATATTTTTGCCATTTTGTATCCGATTTCGCACCAAGATACCATTTAAGAATCAGGACTTCATTTACTGCCTATTATAAACAAAGATTTCTATTTAATCGAAGTGTAAACTTTATAAAATCGTTTCAAACATCGCCTATACGCCCATATGTCCTTTTCTCGCCCTCTAACTTAGGTTTTTAGGGAATAAGCTTGATAGATATATAATAACCAGATAGTACTCGAAGATATATATTCGGGAAGGTATAAGTTTCGCCGATTGGAGGTGATCACACCAAGTACTGGCTCTTTTGATAGATAAATAGAATTGTTTTTGAATTGTAAAACACGGAAAATGGATATTTCTCAAAAGCTCACTTTTTCAACCATTTGATAGCGTATATTTCATTTGATTTTAAACCGATTTCAAAACGAAATACCATTCATAAATCAGGGCTTGAGTCTGCTTCGATCTGCATCAAAGAATCCGAGAAACTAAACAAAAAAAAATAAGTCGATTTTTCAAAATTTTGAAAGGGGTACCATCATGATTTTTTCAAAAATCGACTAAATTTTTTTTTGATCGATTTTTGGAACTTTGGATGCAATTTAATGAAGATTGAAGCCCTTATTTCAAAATGGCATTTCGTTTCAAAATCGGTTGCGAATTAGCTCAAATATTAAAACAAAACTGTTGTAAAAGGGGAAATTTTAGATTATCAAAATACGGGAAGTGGACATTTGAAAAAAACTCATTTTCTCAGCCTTTTGCTGAAGTTTTTAATGATATTTTTGCCATTTTGTATCCGATTTCGCACCAAGATACCATTTAAGAATCAGGACTTCATTTACTGCCTATTATAAACAAAGATTTCTATTTAATCGAAGTGTAAACTTTATAAAATCGTTTCAAACATCGCCTATACGCCCATATGTCCTTTTCTCGCCCTCTAACTTAGGTTTTTAGGGAATAAGCTTGATAGATATATAATAACCAGATAGTACTCGAAGATACAAATTCGGGAAGGTATAAGTTTCGCCGATTGGAGGTGATCACACCAAGTACTGGCTCTTTTGATAGATAAATAGAATTGTTTTTGAATTGTAAAACACGGAAAATGGATATTTCTCAAAAGCTCACTTTTTCAACCATTTGATAGCGTATATTTCATTTGATTTTAAACCGATTTCAAAACGAAATACCATTCATAAATCAGGGCTTGAGTCTGCTTCGATCTGCATCAAAGAATCCGAGAAACTAAACAAAAAAAAATAAGTCGATTTTTCAAAATTTTGAAAGGGGTACCATCATGATTTTTTCAAAAATCGACTAAATTTTTTTTGATCGATTTTTTGGAACTTTGGATGCAATTTAATGAAGATTGAAGCCCTTATTTCAAAATGGCATTTCGTTTCAAAATCGGTTGCGAATTAGCTCAAATATTAAAAAAAAACTGTTGTAAAAGGGGAAATTTTAGATTATCAAAATACGGGAAGTGGACATTTGAAAAAAACTCATTTTCTCAGCCTTTTGCTGAAGTTTTTAATGATATTTTTGCCATTTTGTATCCGATTTCGCACCAAGATACCATTTAAGAATCAGGACTTCATTTACTGCCTATTATAAACAAAGATTTCTATTTAATCGAAGTGTAAACTTTATAAAATCGTTTCAAACATCGCCTATACGCCCATATGTCCTTTTCTCGCCCTCTAACTTAGGTTTTTAGGGAATAAGCTTGATAGATATATAATAACCAGATAGTACTCGAAGATACAAATTCGGGAAGGTATAAGTTTCGCCGATTGGAGGTGATCACACCAAGTACTGGCTCTTTTGATAGATAAATAGAATTGTTTTTGAATTGTAAAACACGGAAAATGGATATTTCTCAAAAGCTCACTTTTTCAACCATTTGATAGCGTATATTTCATTTGATTTTAAACCGATTTCAAAACGAAATACCATTCATAAATCAGGGCTTGAGTCTGCTTCGATCTGCATCAAAGAATCCGAGAAACTAAACAAAAAAAAATAAGTCGATTTTTCAAAATTTTGAAAGGGGTACCATCATGATTTTTTCAAAAATCGACTAAATTTTTTTTGATCGATTTTTTGGAACTTTGGATGCAATTTAATGAAGATTGAAGCCCTTATTTCAAAATGGCATTTCGTTTCAAAATCGGTTGCGAATTAGCTCAAATATTAAAAAAAAACTGTTGTAAAAGGGGAAATTTTAGATTATCAAAATACGGGAAGTGGACATTTGAAAAAAACTCATTTTCTCAGCCTTTTGCTGAAGTTTTTAATGATATTTTTGCCATTTTGTATCCGATTTCGCACCAAGATACCATTTAAGAATCAGGACTTCATTTACTGCCTATTATAAACAAAGATTTCTATTTAATCGAAGTGTAAACTTTATAAAATCGTTTCAAACATCGCCTATACGCCCATATGTCCTTTTCTCGCCCTCTAACTTAGGTTTTTAGGGAATAAGCTTGATAGATATATAATAACCAGATAGTACTCGAAGATATATATTCGGGAAGGTATAAGTTTCGCCGATTGGAGGTGATCACACCAAGTACTGGCTCTTTTGATAGATAAATAGAATTGTTTTTGAATTGTAAAACACGGAAAATGGATATTTCTCAAAAGCTCACTTTTTCAACCATTTGATAGCGTATATTTCATTTGATTTTAAACCGATTTCAAAACGAAATACCATTCATAAATCAGGGCTTGAGTCTGCTTCGATCTGCATCAAAGAATCCGAGAAACTAAACAAAAAAAAATAAGTCGATTTTTCAAAATTTTGAAAGGGGTACCATCATGATTTTTTCAAAAATCGACTAAATTTTTTTTGATCGATTTTTTGGAACTTTGGATGCAATTTAATGAAGATTGAAGCCCTTATTTCAAAATGGCATTTCGTTTCAAAATCGGTTGCGAATTAGCTCAAATATTAAAACAAAACTGTTGTAAAAGGGGAAATTTTAGATTATCAAAATACGGGAAGTGGACATTTGAAAAAAACTCATTTTCTCAGCCTTTTGCTGAAGTTTTTAATGATATTTTTGCCATTTTGTATCCGATTTCGCACCAAGATACCATTTAAGAATCAGGACTTCATTTACTGCCTATTATAAACAAAGATTTCTATTTAATCGAAGTGTAAACTTTATAAAATCGTTTCAAACATCGCCTATACGCCCATATGTCCTTTTCTCGCCCTCTAACTTAGGTTTTTAGGGAATAAGCTTGATAGATATATAATAACCAGATAGTACTCGAAGATACAAATTCGGGAAGGTATAAGTTTCGCCGATTGGAGGTGATCACACCAAGTACTGGCTCTTTTGATAGATAAATAGAATTGTTTTTGAATTGTAAAACACGGAAAATGGATATTTCTCAAAAGCTCACTTTTTCAACCATTTGATAGCGTATATTTCATTTGATTTTAAACCGATTTCAAAACGAAATACCATTCATAAATCAGGGCTTGAGTCTGCTTCGATCTGCATCAAAGAATCCGAGAAACTAAACAAAAAAAAATAAGTCGATTTTTCAAAATTTTGAAAGGGGTACCATCATGATTTTTTCAAAAATCGACTAAATTTTTTTGATCGATTTTTTGGAACTTTGGATGCAATTTAATGAAGATTGAAGCCCTTATTTCAAAATGGCATTTCGTTTCAAAATCGGTTGCGAATTAGCTCAAATATTAAAAAAAAACTGTTGTAAAAGGGGAAATTTTAGATTATCAAAATACGGGAAGTGGACATTTGAAAAAAACTCATTTTCTCAGCCTTTTGCTGAAGTTTTTAATGATATTTTTGCCATTTTGTATCCGATTTCGCACCAAGATACCATTTAAGAATCAGGACTTCATTTACTGCCTATTATAAACAAAGATTTCTATTTAATCGAAGTGTAAACTTTATAAAATCGTTTCAAACATCGCCTATACGCCCATATGTCCTTTTCTCGCCCTCTAACTTAGGTTTTTAGGGAATAAGCTTGATAGATATATAATAACCAGATAGTACTCGAAGATACAAATTCGGGAAGGTATAAGTTTCGCCGATTGGAGGTGATCACACCAAGTACTGGCTCTTTTGATAGATAAATAGAATTGTTTTTGAATTGTAAAACACGGAAAATGGATATTTCTCAAAAGCTCACTTTTTCAACCATTTGATAGCGTATATTTCATTTGATTTTAAACCGATTTCAAAACGAAATACCATTTATAAATCAGGGCTTGAGTCTTCTTCGATCTGCATCAAAGAATCCAAGAAACTAAACAAAAAAAAATAAGTCGATTTTTCAAAATTTTGAAAGGGGTACCATCATGATTTTTTCAAAAATCGACTAAATTTTTTTTGATCGATTTTTTGGAACTTTGGATGCAATTTAATGAAGATTGAAGCCCTTATTTCAAAATGGCATTTCGTTTCAAAATCGGTTGCGAATTAGCTCAAATATTAAAACAAAACTGTTGTAAAAGGGGAAATTTTAGATTATCAAAATACGGGAAGTGGACATTTGAAAAAAACTCATTTTCTCAGCCTTTTGCTGAAGTTTTTAATGATATTTTTGCCATTTTGTATCCGATTTCGCACCAAGATACCATTTAAGAATCAGGACTTCATTTACTGCCTATTATAAACAAAGATTTCTATTTAATCGAAGTGTAAACTTTATAAAATCGTCTCAAACATCGCCTATACGCCCATATGTCCTTTTCTCGCCCTCTAACTTAGGTTTTTAGGGAATAAGCTTGATAGATATATAATAACCAGATAGTACTCGAAGATACAAATTCGGGAAGGTATAAGTTTCGCCGATTGGAGGTGATCACACCAAGTACTGGCTCTTTTGATAGATAAATAGAATTGTTTTTGAATTGTAAAACACGGAAAATGGATATTTCTCAAAAGCTCACTTTTTCAACCATTTGATAGCGTATATTTCATTTGATTTTAAACCGATTTCAAAACGAAATACCATTCATAAATCAGGGCTTGAGTCTGCTTCGATCTGCATCAAAGAATCCGAGAAACTAAACAAAAAAAAATAAGTCGATTTTTCAAAATTTTGAAAGGGGTACCATCATGATTTTTTCAAAAATCGACTAAATTTTTTTTGATCGATTTTTTGGAACTTTGGATGCAATTTAATGAAGATTGAAGCCCTTATTTCAAAATGGCATTTCGTTTCAAAATCGGTTGCGAATTAGCTCAAATATTAAAAAAAAAACTGTTGTAAAAGGGGAAATTTTAGATTTTCAAAATACGGGAAGTGGACATTTGAAAAAAACTTATTTTCTCAGCCTTTTGATGAAGTTTTTAATGATATTTTTGCCATTTTGTATCCGATTTCGCACCAAGACACCATTTAAGAATCAGGACTTCATTTACTGCCTATTATAAACAAAGATTTCTATTTAATCAAAGTGTAAACTTTATAAAATCGTTTCAAACATCGCCTATACGCCCATATGTCCTTTTCTCGCCCTCTAACTTAGGTTTTTGGGGAATACGCTTGATAGATATATAATAACCAGATAGTACTCGAAGATACAAATTCGGGAAGGTATAAGTTTCGCCGATTGGAGGTGATCACACCAAGTACTGGCCCTTTTGATAGATAAATAGAATTGTTTTTGAATTGTAAAACACGGAAAATGGATATTTCTCAAAAGCTCACTTTTTCAACCATTTGATAGCGTATATTTCATTTGATTTTAAACCGATTTCAAAACGAAATACCATTCATAAATCAGGGCTTGAGTCTGCTTCGATCTGCATCAAAGAATCCGAGAAACTAAACAAAAAAAAATAAGTCGATTTTTCAAAAATCGACTAAATTTTTTTTGATCGATTTTTTGGAACTTTGGATGCAATTTAATGAAGATTGAAGCCCTTATTTCAAAATGGCATTTCGTTTCAAAATCGGTTGCGAATTAGCTCAAATATAAAAAAAAAAACTGTTGTAAAAGGGGAAATTTTAGATTATCAAAATACGGGAAGTGGACATTTGAAAAAAACTCATTTTCTCAGCCTTTTGCTGAAGTTTTTAATGATATTTTTGCCATTTTGTATCCGATTTCGCACCAAGATACCATTTAAGAATCAGGACTTCATTTACTGCCTATTATAAACAAAGATTTCTATTTAATCGAAGTGTAAACTTTATAAAATCGTTTCAAACATCGCCTATACGCCCATATGTCCTTTTCTCGCCCTCTAACTTAGGTTTTTAGGGAATAAGCTTGATAGATATATAATAACCAGATAGTACTCGAAGATACAAATTCGGGAAGGTATAAGTTTCGCCGATTGGAGGTGATCACACCAAGTACTGGCTCTTTTGATAGATAAATAGAATTGTTTTTGAATTGTAAAACACGGAAAATGGATATTTCTCAAAAGCTCACTTTTTCAACCATTTGATAGCGTATATTTCATTTGATTTTAAAACGATTTCAAAACGAAATACCATTCATAAATCAGGGCTTGAGTCTGCTTCGATCTGCATCAAAGAATCCGAGAAACTAAAAAAAAAAATATAAGTCGATTTTTCAAAATTTTGAAAGGGGTACCATCATGATTTTTTCAAAAATCGACTAAATTTTTTTTGATCGATTTTTTGGAACTTTGGATGCAATTTAATGAAGATTGAAGCCTTTATTTCAAAATGGCATTTCGTTTCAAAATCGGTTGCGAATTAGCTCAAATATTAAAAAAAAACTGTTGTAAAAGGGGAAATTTTAGATTTTCAAAATACGGGAAGTGGACATTTGAAAAAAACTCATTTTCTCAGCCTTTTGCTGAAGTTTTTAATGATATTTTTGCCATTTTGTATCCGATTTCGCACCAAGATACCATTTAAGAATCAGGACTTCATTTACTGCCTATTATAAACAAAGATTTCTATTTAATCGAAGTGTAAACTTTATAAAATCGTTTCAAACATCGCCTATACGCCCATATGTCCTTTTCTCGCCCTCTAACTTAGGTTTTTAGGGAATACGCTTGATAGATATATAATAACCAGATAGTACTCGAAGATATAAATTCGGGAAGGTATAAGTTTTGCCGATTGGAGGTGATCACACCAAGTACTGGCCCTTTTGATAGATAAATAGAATTGTTTTTGAATTGTAAAACACGGAAAATGGATATTTCTCAAAAGCTCACTTTTTCAACCATTTGATAGCGTATATTTCATTTGATTTTAAACCGATTTCAAAACGAAATACCATTCATAAATCAGGGCTTGAGTCTGCTTCGATCTGCATCAAAGAATCCGAGAAACTAAACAAAAAAAAATAAGTCGATTTTTCAAAATTTTGAAAGGGGTACCATCATGATTTTTTCAAAAATCGACTAAATTTTTTTTGATCGATTTTTTGGAACTTTGGATGCAATTTAATGAAGATTGAAGCCCTTATTTCAAAATGGCATTTCGTTTCAAAATCGGTTGCGAATTAGCTCAAATATTAAAACAAAACTGTTGTAAAAGGGGAAATTTTAGATTATCAAAATACGGGAAGTGGACATTTGAAAAAAACTCATTTTCTCAGCCTTTTGCTGAAGTTTTTAATGATATTTTTGCCATTTTGTATCCGATTTCGCACCAAGATACCATTTAAGAATCAGGACTTCATTTACTGCCTATTATAAACAAAGATTTCTATTTAATCGAAGTGTAAACTTTATAAAATCGTCTCAAACATCGCCTATACGCCCATATGTCCTTTTCTCGCCCTCTAACTTAGGTTTTTAGGGAATAAGCTTGATAGATATATAATAACCAGATAGTACTCGAAGATACAAATTCGGGAAGGTATAAGTTTCGCCGATTGGAGGTGATCACACCAAGTACTGGCTCTTTTGATAGATAAATAGAATTGTTTTTGAATTGTAAAACACGGAAAATGGATATTTCTCAAAAGCTCACTTTTTCAACCATTTGATAGCGTATATTTCATTTGATTTTAAACCGATTTCAAAACGAAATACCATTCATAAATCAGGGCTTGAGTCTGCTTCGATCTGCATCAAAGAATCCGAGAAACTAAACAAAAAAAAATAAGTCGATTTTTCAAAATTTTGAAAGGGGTACCATCATGATTTTTTCAAAAATCGACTAAATTTTTTTGATCGATTTTTTGGAACTTTGGATGCAATTTAATGAAGATTGAAGCCCTTATTTCAAAATGGCATTTCGTTTCAAAATCGGTTGCGAATTAGCTCAAATATTAAAAAAAAAACTGTTGTAAAAGGGGAAATTTTAGATTTTCAAAATACGGGAAGTGGACATTTGAAAAAAACTTATTTTCTCAGCCTTTTGATGAAGTTTTTAATGATATTTTTGCCATTTTGTATCCGATTTCGCACCAAGACACCATTTAAGAATCAGGACTTCATTTACTGCCTATTATAAACAAAGATTTCTATTTAATCAAAGTGTAAACTTTATAAAATCGTTTCAAACATCGCCTATACGCCCATATGTCCTTTTCTCGCCCTCTAACTTAGGTTTTTGGGGAATACGCTTGATAGATATATAATAACCAGATAGTACTCGAAGATACAAATTCGGGAAGGTATAAGTTTCGCCGATTGGAGGTGATCACACCAAGTACTGGCCCTTTTGATAGATAAATAGAATTGTTTTTGAATTGTAAAACACGGAAAATGGATATTTCTCAAAAGCTCACTTTTTCAACCATTTGATAGCGTATATTTCATTTGATTTTAAACCGATTTCAAAACGAAATACCATTCATAAATCAGGGCTTGAGTCTGCTTCGATCTGCATCAAAGAATCCGAGAAACTAAACAAAAAAAAATAAGTCGATTTTTCAAAATTTTGAAAGGGGTACCATCATGATTTTTTCAAAAATCGACTAAATTTTTTTGATCGATTTTTTGGAACTTTGGATGCAATTTAATGAAGATTGAAGCCCTTATTTCAAAATGGCATTTCGTTTCAAAATCGGTTGCAAATTAGCTCAAATATTAAAAAAAAACTGTTGTAAAAGGGGAAATTTTAGATTATCAAAATACGGGAAGTGGACATTTGAAAAAAACTCATTTTCTCAGCCTTTTGCTGAAGTTTTTAATGATATTTTTGCCATTTTGTATCCGATTTCGCACCAAGATACCATTTAAGAATCAGGACTTCATTTACTGCCTATTATAAACAAAGATTTCTATTTAATCGAAGTGTAAACTTTATAAAATCGTTTCAAACATCGCCTATACGCCCATATGTCCTTTTCTCGCCCTCTAACTTAGGTTTTTGGGGAATACGCTTGATAGATATATAATAACCAGATAGTACTCGAAGATACAAATTCGGGAAGGTATAAGTTTCGCCGATTGGAGGTGATCACACCAAGTACTGGCCCTTTTGATAGATAAATAGAATTGTTTTTGAATTGTAAAACACGGAAAATGGATATTTCTCAAAAGCTCACTTTTTCAACCATTTGATAGCGTATATTTCATTTGATTTTAAACCGATTTCAAAACGAAATACCATTCATAAATCAGGGCTTGAGTCTGCTTCGATCTGCATCAAAGAATCCGAGAAACTAAACAAAAAAAAATAAGTCGATTTTTCAAAATTTTGAAAGGGGTACCATCATGATTTTTTTCAAAAATCGACTAAATTTTTTTTGATCGATTTTTTGGAACTTTGGATGCAATTTAATGAAGATTGAAGCCCTTATTTCAAAATGGCATTTCGTTTCAAAATCGGTTGCAAATTAGCTCAAATATTAAAAAAAAACTGTTGTAAAAGGGGAAATTTTAGATTATCAAAATACGGGAAGTGGACATTTGAAAAAAACTCATTTTCTCAGCCTTTTGCTGAAGTTTTTAATGATATTTTTGCCATTTTGTATCCGATTTCGCACCAAGATACCATTAAAGAATCAGGACTTCATTTACTGCCTATTATAAACAAAGATTTCTATTTAATCGAAGTGTAAACTTTATAAAATCGTTTCAAACATCGCCTATACGCCCATATGTCCTTTTCTCGCCCTCTAACTTAGGTTTTTGGGGAATACGCTTGATAGATATATAATAACCAGATAGTACTCGAAGATACAAATTCGGGAAGGTATAAGTTTTGCCGATTGGAGGTGATCACACCAAGTACTGGCCCTTTTGATAGATAAATAGAATTGTTTTTGAATTGTAAAACACGGAAAATGGATATTTCTCAAAAGCTCACTTTTTCAACCATTTGATAGCGTATATTTCATTTGATTTTAAACCGATTTCAAAACGAAATACCATTCATAAATCAGGGCTTGAGTCTGCTTCGATCTGCATCAAAGAATCCGAGAAACTAAACAAAAAAAAATAAGTCGATTTTTCAAAATTTTGAAAGGGGTACCATCATGATTTTTTCAAAAATCGACTAAATTTTTTTGATCGATTTTTTGGAACTTTGGATGCAATTTAATGAAGATTGAAGCCCTTATTTCAAAATGGCATTTCGTTTCAAAATCGGTTGCGAATTAGCTCAAATATTAAAAAAAAAACTGTTGTAAAAGGGGAAATTTTAGATTATCAAAATACGGGAAGTGGACATTTGAAAAAAACTCATTTTCTCAGCCTTTTGCTGAAGTTTTTAATGATATTTTTGCCATTTTGTATCCGATTTCGCACCAAGATACCATTTAAGAATCAGGACTTCATTTACTGCCTATTATAAACAAAGATTTCTATTTAATCGAAGTGTAAACTTTATAAAATCGTTTCAAACATCGCCTATACGCCCATATGTCCTTTTCTCGCCCTCTAACTTAGGTTTTTAGGGAATAAGCTTGATAGATATATAATAACCAGATAGTACTCGAAGATACAAATTCGGGAAGGTATAAGTTTCGCCGATTGGAGGTGATCACACCAAGTACTGGCTCTTTTGATAGATAAATAGAATTGTTTTTGAATTGTAAAACACGGAAAATGGATATTTCTCAAAAGCTCACTTTTTCAACCATTTGATAGCGTATATTTCATTTGATTTTAAAACGATTTCAAAACGAAATACCATTCATAAATCAGGGCTTGAGTCTGCTTCGATCTGCATCAAAGAATCCGAGAAACTAAACAAAAAAAAATAAGTCGATTTTTCAAAATTTTGAAAGGGGTACCATAATGATTTTTTCAAAAATCGACTAAATTTTTTTTGATCGATTTTTTGGAACTTTGGATGCAATTTAATGAAGATTGAAGCCTTTATTTCAAAATGGCATTTCGTTTCAAAATCGGTTGCGAATTAGCTCAAATATTAAAAAAAAACTGTTGTAAAAGGGGAAATTTTAGATTATCAAAATACGGGAAGTGGACATTTGAAAAAAACTCATTTTCTCAGCCTTTTGCTGAAGTTTTTAATGATATTTTTGCCATTTTGTATCCGATTTCGCACCAAGATACCATTTAAGAATCAGGACTTCATTTACTGCCTATTATAAACAAAGATTTCTATTTAATCGAAGTGTAAACTTTATAAAATCGTTTCAAACATCGCCTATACGCCCATATGTCCTTTTCTCGCCCTCTAACTTAGGTTTTTAGGGAATAAGCTTGATAGATATATAATAACCAGATAGTACTCGAAGATACAAATTCGGGAAGGTATAAGTTTCGCCGATTGGAGGTGATCACACCAAGTACTGGCTCTTTTGATAGATAAATAGAATTGTTTTTGAATTGTAAAACACGGAAAATGGATATTTCTCAAAAGCTCACTTTTTCAACCATTTGATAGCGTATATTTCATTTGATTTTAAACCGATTTAAAAACGAAATACCATTCATAAATCAGGGCTTGAGTCTGCTTCGATCTGCATCAAAGAATCCGAGAAACTAAACAAAAAAAAATAAGTCGATTTTTCAAAATTTTGAAAGGGGTACCATCATGATATTTTCAAAAATCGACTAAATTTTTTTTGATCGATTTTTTGGAACTTTGGATGCAATTTAATGAAGATTGAAGCCCTTATTTCAAAATGGCATTTCGTTTCAAAATCGGTTGCGAATTAGCTCAAATATTAAAAAAAAACTGTTGTAAAAGGGGAAATTTTAGATTTTCAAAATACGGGAAGTGGACATTTGAAAAAAACTTATTTTCTCAGCCTTTTGATGAAGTTTTTAATGATATTTTTGCCATTTTGTATCCGATTTCGCACCAAGACACCATTTAAGAATCAGGACTTCATTTACTGCCTATTATAAACAAAGATTTCTATTTAATCGAAGTGTAAACTTTATAAAATCGTTTCAAACATCGCCTATACGCCCATATGTCCTTTTCTCGCCCTCTAACTTAGGTTTTTAGGGAATAAGCTTGATAGATATATAATAACCAGATAGTACTCGAAGATACAAATTCGGGAAGGTATAAGTTTCGCCGATTGGAGGTGATCACACCAAGTACTGGCTCTTTTGATAGATAAATAGAATTGTTTTTGAATTGTAAAACACGGAAAATGAATATTTCTCAAAAGCTCACTTTTTCAACCATTTGATAGCGTATATTTCATTTGATTTTAAAACGATTTCAAAACGAAATACCATTCATAAATCAGGGCTTGAGTCTGCTTCGATCTGCATCAAAGAATCCGAGAAACTAAACAAAAAAAAATAAGTCGATTTTTCAAAATTTTGAAAGGGGTACCATAATGATTTTTTCAAAAATCGACTAAATTTTTTTTGATCGATTTTTTGGAACTTTGGATGCAATTTAATGAAGATTGAAGCCTTTATTTCAAAATGGCATTTCGTTTCAAAATCGGTTGCGAATTAGCTCAAATATTAAAAAAAAACTGTTGTAAAAGGGGAAATTTTAGATTATCAAAATACGGGAAGTGGACATTTGAAAAAAACTCATTTTCTCAGCCTTTTGCTGAAGTTTTTAATGATATTTTTGCCATTTTGTATCCGATTTCGCACCAAGATACCATTTAAGAATCAGGACTTCATTTACTGCCTATTATAAACAAAGATTTCTATTTAATCGAAGTGTAAACTTTATAAAATCGTTTCAAACATCGCCTATACGCCCATATGTCCTTTTCTCGCCCTCTAACTTAGGTTTTTAGGGAATAAGCTTGATAGATATATAATAACCAGATAGTACTCGAAGATACAAATTCGGGAAGGTATAAGTTCCGCCGATTGGAGGTGATCACACCAAGTACTGGCCCTTTTGATAGATAAATAGAATTGTTTTTGAATTGTAAAACACGGAAAATGGATATTTCTCAAAAGCTCACTTTTTCAACCATTTGATAGCGTATATTTCATTTGATTTTAAACCGATTTAAAAACGAAATACCATTCATAAATCAGGGCTTGAGTCTGCTTCGATCTGCATCAAAGAATCCGAGAAACTAAACAAAAAAAAATAAGTCGATTTTTCAAAATTTTGAAAGGGGTACCATCATGATATTTTCAAAAATCGACTAAATTTTTTTTGATCGATTTTTGGAACTTTGGATGCAATTTAATGAAGATTGAAGCCCTTATTTCAAAATGGCATTTCGTTTCAAAATCGGTTGCGAATTAGCTCAAATATTAAAAAAAAACTGTTGTAAAAGGGGAAATTTTAGATTTTCAAAATACGGGAAGTGGACATTTGAAAAAAACTTATTTTCTCAGCCTTTTGATGAAGTTTTTAATGATATTTTTGCCATTTTGTATCCGATTTCGCACCAAGACACCATTTAAGAATCAGGACTTCATTTACTGCCTATTATAAACAAAGATTTCTATTTAATCGAAGTGTAAACTTTATAAAATCGTTTCAAACATCGCCTATACGCCCATATGTCCTTTTCTCGCCCTCTAACTTAGGTTTTTAGGGAATAAGCTTGATAGATATATAATAACCAGATAGTACTCGAAGATACAAATTCGGGAAGGTATAAGTTTCGCCGATTGGAGGTGATCACACCAAGTACTGGCTCTTTTGATAGATAAATAGAATTGTTTTTGAATTGTAAAACACGGAAAATGAATATTTCTCAAAAGCTCACTTTTTCAACCATTTGATAGCGTATATTTCATTTGATTTTAAAACGATTTCAAAACGAAATACCATTCATAAATCAGGGCTTGAGTCTGCTTCGATCTGCATCAAAGAATCCGAGAAACTAAACAAAAAAAAATAAGTCGATTTTTCAAAATTTTGAAAGGGGTACCATAATGATTTTTTCAAAAATCGACTAAATTTTTTTTGATCGATTTTTTGGAACTTTGGATGCAATTTAATGAAGATTGAAGCCTTTATTTCAAAATGGCATTTCGTTTCAAAATCGGTTGCGAATTAGCTCAAATATTAAAAAAAAACTGTTGTAAAAGGGGAAATTTTAGATTATCAAAATACGGGAAGTGGACATTTGAAAAAAACTCATTTTCTCAGCCTTTTGCTGAAGTTTTTAATGATATTTTTGCCATTTTGTATCCGATTTCGCACCAAGATACCATTTAAGAATCAGGACTTCATTTACTGCCTATTATAAACAAAGATTTCTATTTAATCGAAGTGTAAACTTTATAAAATCGTTTCAAACATCGCCTATACGCCCATATGTCCTTTTCTCGCCCTCTAACTTAGGTTTTTAGGGAATAAGCTTGATAGATATATAATAACCAGATAGTACTCGAAGATACAAATTCGGGAAGGTATAAGTTCCGCCGATTGGAGGTGATCACACCAAGTACTGGCCCTTTTGATAGATAAATAGAATTGTTTTTGAATTGTAAAACACGGAAAATGAATATTTCTCAAAAGCTCACTTTTTCAACCATTTGATAGCGTATATTTCATTTGATTTTAAAACGATTTCAAAACGAAATACCATTCATAAATCAGGGCTTGAGTCTGCTTCGATCTGCATCAAAGAATCCGAGAAACTAAACAAAAAAAAATAAGTCGATTTTTCAAAATTTTGAAAGGGGTACCATCATGATTTTTTCAAAAATCGACTAAATTTTTTTTGATCGATTTTTTGGAACTTTGGATGCAATTTAATGAAGATTGAAGCCTTTATTTCAAAATGGCATTTCGTTTCAAAATCGGTTGCGAATTAGCTCAAATATTAAAAAAAAACTGTTGTAAAAGGGGAAATTTTAGATTTTCAAAATACGGGAAGTGGACATTTGAAAAAAACTCATTTTCTCAGCCTTTTGATGAAGTTTTTAATGATATTTTTGCCATTTTGTATCCGATTTCGCACCAAGATACCATTTATGAATCAGGACTTCATTTACTGCCTATTATAAACAAAGATTTCTATTTAATCGAAGTGTAAACTTTATAAAATCGTTTCAAACATCGTCTATACGCCCATATGTCCTTTTCTCGCCCTCTAACTTAGGTTTTTAGGGAATACGCTTGATAGATATATAATAACCAGATAGTACTCGAAGATACAAATTCGGGAAGGTATAAGTTTTGCCGATTGGAGGTGATCACACCAAGTACTGGCCCTTTTGATAGATAAATAGAATTGTTTTTGAATTGTAAAACACGAAAAATGGATATTTCTCAAAAGCTCACTTTTTCAACCATTTGATAGCGTATATTTCATTTGATTTTAAAACGATTTCAAAACGAAATACCATTCATAAATCAGGGCTTGAGTCTGCTTCGATCTGCATCAAAGAATCCGAGAAACAAAACAAAAAAAATTAAGTCGATTTTTCAAAATTTTGAAAGGGGTACCATCATGATTTTTTCAAAAATCGACTAAATTTTTTTTGATCGATTTTTTGGAACTTTGGATGCAATTTAATGAAGATTGAAGCCCTGATTTAAAAATGGCATTTCGTTTCAAAATCGGATGCGAATTAGCTCAAATATTAAAAAAAAAAAACCGTTGTAAAAGGAAAAATTTTAGATTTTCAAAATACGGGAAGTGGACATTTAATAATAAACCAAGTTAAGACCCTTTTGGTGATAAATTGAATTGTAATATACGGAAAGTGAATATTTCTCAAAAGCTCACTTTTTTGACCATTTGATAGCGTATATTTTATTCGATTTTGAATCGATCTCAAAAAGAATTCATGAATCAGGGCTTCAGTTTTCTTTGATCTGCATCAAAATTTTAAAAGGGATACCATCATGATTTTTTATCTTTGAATGCTGATGTTTTTTAGGATATTTTTGCCAAATTGTACCGATTTTGCACCAAGATACGATTAAAAGATCGGGATTTCATTTTCTGTCTATAATAATCCAAGATTTCTATTTACTATTGTATAACAAAAATTTAAACTTTATAAAATCGTGTATGCAGAATTTGGCGAACAAAACACATCGAAGCAGCACACCGATTACCTTTATTATCTTTTTCGAATAGTTTCACAAAATTTATCTGCTTCCTTAAAAACATTCACTCAAATACATTATTTTCTAACATATACAGCTTTTTTTCTGCCATAGAAAAACTTATTACTTTGTACTGCACAAAAAGAGCAAAAGTTGAAAGTCAATCAAACTTTTTAATTTTAATTTACATTAAAATTGCGTTGACATTTATTTGGGCACCATTTGTTGATGGCGCTGGGTGCTTTTGATAAAAAATTTGCATATAAAAATTTTACTCACTTGGCTTTCCGGAAAAGTTTGCTTATTTTTCATTTGCATAACTCAACATCTAGACAAACACATCTGGAGTGGTGGGTGGGGAGTGAGACCTAAGTGATAACATTAAAAGGGAAAGTCACGAAGAGCAAATATGAATCATACGCCATGTGTGGCAAATTTGTTTCAAACAAACATTTTCACACCGAAAGCCAAATAATTTCAAAGTATAAATATTTATATAAAAATGAGCGTAATGCGTGGGTGATAAAAATTAATGACATTCAAAAAAATATGAAGAAAATGATATTTAAATTGTTGTTACTCCTTCGAATAATAGACTACACCCTGTGGGAAATACTTTTTGAAACTTTGTAAAAATGTTTCCATTGGATAGTTTTCACGTGCTAATATTGTTATGGTTTATCTAAATTATTTACGATTTTTAGAAAGCTCTTTTAAAACTGAACAAAACATAGTTTAATATATCAATTACCATAGTACCGGCTACACAAATTATTGTATTATTATAATTTATTGAGTAAATAAATAATTCATGTGTTAACTTCGCGATGTCGTCAATTGTTGTCCGAAAAATAAACAGATATTTTAGCACTTCATTCAAAATGTGTGGCTTTGATGGAAATAATTAATTAAAAATTTATCAATTTGCCAATTCCAAATTGTAATTACCTTTAAACTTGAATATTAAATAGGCCATATTAAGTATTCTACATAATTAATGGTATATTTAAAATTGTTTCTCAAGTGCTGACGAAATCGCAATATCGTCAATTGTTACATGGCGATGGGCCAGACTTTTTTGAATCACTTTTCCAGCACCTAATCCAGATATTATCCAATTAACAGGTGTAAGATAATTGAGACGGCGTCAAAGGCAAAGCCAGTGGGGGAAATGAACGACCAAACGAGGGGGTTTGAACTAGATATATTTTATTACAGGCCAATCTGCCGGCGAGAGAGGGATTCCACACGAAGTGTCTCAATGTCAATTGGGGCTCTGATGTCTAAGGCAAACACACGGAGATCGCAATCTTGGAGAGGAGATCATTATCAGTGGGATGCTTACGGGCAGTGTCATCATTCCGCGTTTGCAATTTGTGGCGATCAGACGTCTGATTGTCAGGAAAACCAAGTATCACAGAATACGAACTGATTCATTATGTATCCGCAACTGGAAACGGAAGCCGAGGCGATTGAAAATGCCACTGCCCGGGCACTTTTGCCGGGTGCCATCAGTAAGCCCGCCAGTGAGGCTGGAAAATCTCCGTCCACCAGCAAATGGAGGCGACGCCTCCACCGCCATGTGCCAGTTTGCCAATGGCTTCCATTCTACACCACCGAATGGGGAATCGACGATTTCATAGCAGGAGTTACACTCGGACTCACGATTATTCCGGAGAGTATGGCCTGTGCCCTTCTTGCAGGACTTCCGGCTCGATATGGACTCTGTTCGGCGTTTATCGGTCCGCTGATATATATGATTTTTGGCTCCATAGACAAGGTCATTATTGGACCCACCAGCCTGGTGGCTCTGGTCAGTGTCCAGTTTACAGTGGGACGACCCATAGAGTTCGCCTTCCTGCTCACTTTTCTTAGCGGAATTGTGCAAATCCTTATGGGTCTCCTTCAGCTGGGTAAGTACATATTCAATTTACATAAAGGTCAAATATAGACCTTAAACTATCAGCTGTGTTTTATGTGATCTCACTTTTAAATTGGCTTAAGTGCGACATGCTTATGCCCCATGAACTTGGTCACTGGCAGAGTCAATTGAATCGAAATAGATCCGTATTAGAGCTTACTTTGAGCACCTAATTGAGATAGCTGCGTGGTAATTGTTATGCGGTTTCCATTAGATTAGCACAATTTGTCTCAATTAACACTTCTTCGGATAAGATTCGGTTTTTGCGGATTTGTTTGCGGAACTAGAATTGACACTTTGAGAGGTCATTTATGATTTAAACAGCAAACCTACACCTAGTACAAAAAGAAATTGAACCTCGATTACTCCTTAATTTTCAGGATTTATCTTTGAATTCATATCAATGCCTGTGATCAAGGCCTTTTCATCGGCCACTGCTATTCTGGTAATTGAATCTCAACTTAAAGTCCTTTTGGGAATTAAGTACTTAGTTGCGGGTCTCATAAATTCGGTAGGAGTGCTGAGCTCCAGAATCGATGAGGCCAATATGGCTGATCTCACTGTCGGTCTTTGTGCAATCGTTTTCCTACTTTTATTAGAGGTAAGTCTATACAAATCTCAGTTTTACACGAAATAAAACTTCTTGTTTTTCATAGTTATTAGATCGTGTGGCTCACAACGAAAAGCGAAACAAGATTTTGAGAATATGTTGCCGCTATTTTTCTACCTCGAGAAACACTTTAATTGTTTTTATAGCCGCGATTGTGTCATTTTTTTGGATAAAATCCACAGGACATGTTCCCTATGCTCTCAGCAAAAATGCTTTGTCAACTTTGCCCAACTTCACAATACCCAGCTTGGAAATTGTTACTCCAGAGCAGACTTATAGTTTTTGGGAAGTTTTGAAGGAACTGAATTTGGGAATTATAGTGATTCCGATTGTTGGCATATTAACAAATATTTCTATTGGAAAATTGAGTGAGTATTCTCGTAACTATATATATATTTCGCATTGATTAAAATTATTTATTTTATATGCTTTTTCAGCACCTAAGGGTCTGGTGGATACGAATCAGGAGCTTCTTACCGTGGGCCTTTGCAACATGTTCGGATCCTGCGTGCAGGCAATGCCTTCCTCGGGAGCATTTACTCGATACGCCATTAGCACAGCCTGCGGACTCAGGACTCCCTTGGCCAATTTGTATTTGGGTAAGCTCAAAGTAAATAAGTAAAAGCCTCGATGGACTAAAGAATAATATTCTTCATTCAGGAATCATTGTGCTGCTGGCCCTCAGCTATCTCAGTCCGTACTTCAACTACATTCCGGAAGCGACGTTGGCGGCCATTCTGATATGTTCGATTTTCACGCTGCTGGACTTCCGGCTTCCTCTGAGATTATGGCGTGACTCGAAAAGGGACTTCGCCACCTGGTTGCTTTGCTTCTGTGTCTGCGTCCTGTTCGGTGTCGAGGTGGGTCTGTTCGTGAGTATCGTGGTGACTGCCCTCCACCTGCTCTACCTGTGGGCACGGCCCGAGATTCGGGTGAAGATCGAGCAGCTGAATGAGATGCAGTACATCAGGGTGACTCCGGGTAACGGACTTTACTTTCCGGCTATTAATTACTTGCGGGAAAAGGTACTGAAGGCCTGCACTCAGGCGGAGTTCAAGATAACGGTGGTGATCGATGGCCAACGGATTACCGGACTGGACTACACAGCTGGCCAGGGAATATCGAAGCTATCGAGCGATCTGTGCCGGCAAGCAGATGCCGCCAGCTCCACCCTGCTAATCCTCTACCGGTTTCCCGAGCACTTGCAGCGACTCATCGACCATACGGAAAACCTAGTATTTTGCGAGACAGAGAACAAGGTGAAGGAGTTCCTCACCCAGGAGTCACTGAGAAACGGTTACATCAACCTGCAGGAACACATACGGGCCTCCATCGATTTGGGCTATAAAATCGACATCGATTAGGACCGGATTTCCTCGAAAAACACTCCTCTCCTCCCTATTCATCTACTATGGTACCTCTCTCCCCCTAGTTAGCTGTTTGTGTTATTTATTTAAGTTTAGTTTCGAGAAATTGTCGTCGCTGGATGGAAATGGAAATAAGAGTGAAGAAGGAAAAGTAGAACAAATGCCTTGATGGCAGCAATTTATAAAGTGTCCCTCTCCGAACTGACCTCTGGCCCCTTGGACTCGCATTTGGAGGAGCAAAGGAGACAGATATAGATAGAGGGAGAGAGCTGGATATATGCGGTGCCGCTGGCGACGCCGTCAATGATTGCCAAGCTAATGGATTTCTGTTTACTTTTTCACTTAGAGCGAACGCCAAAGAGGAGCAGAAGCCGGAGCAGAAGCCGGAGCAGAGCAGGAGCAGAACAAGAGCAGCTGGAGCACAAGAAAAAAACGTTTTGAAAAATAGCGTAAAAGAAATTAGAGGAAAAGCGAAAGCGCACAGCTAACTTTTCTAACCACTCACACACACACTCACACCACATACACCCACCCACAAGGTGAGCTTTGCGAAAAAAAGGACGAAGAGGCAAAAACTCAGCTGAAAAGAAACTGCAAGAAATTAAACTAAAATCCTAGCGTTAAGTGGATCAAACGCAGTAAAAACAAACCATTTTCAAATCAAGTTAGACTTTAACGAACAATTAAAACTCTTTCTTTACTTCAAAATAATTGAAAACTATATATATTAGGGATGTTTCTTGTATTCTCTGTAATTTTAAAATCCTATTTATTTTAAACTTCATGTTTTATAACCCAGAAGTTAAACTTTTATGCTTTCGAAGAGCATTAAAAGCCAGCTCTAAGGTCCTGAGTAAGCCAAGTTAATTACGTAAGGTTGGAAAAAAGTCGGAGAAGGAATAAGACTGAGATAGAAGGCTAGTTAGACAGAGAAACTAAGAACGGGCCAGGTCCGGCTTCTAAGTAGATTTCAAGCACTTGAGGCGGTGTAAATGAAATGCGGTGCTTTCCTCCTGCTCCTTGGAGTCCTAGCAGTTGTTGATTGCATTGGCAAACGAAGTGAGCAGATTTAATGAAATTTAAAACGCTGTCCGGAACTCGTTCAGATAAGCGAACGAAGGAGGAGGGGTGTGGTTAGCCAAATGCAGATTTGCAAGGTGGCCAGGTCGAGTCCAGTCAAGGCTTAAATCCAGGCCAATGCAGATTTCCAGCCAAACAGCTCCGACTGTTAATTATTTCAATGGACTATGTTTGCTCAGCTTTTAACTTGGCTTGCGATTTTCTGCATTGTTAAGCTAATGAGAATTTTGCGCCATCAAGAGCGTAAGTAGGGCATGAAAAACAGGTTAGAAAATTATAATTAATATGCTAATCAATCTATTGATGGAGAAATCACTTAATGGTCGAAACCAATAACCATAAAAGCGTCATATCCGTGTCCTCTGACCACGAAAGCCAAATATCATTCAAATTGTGGTTCATCCAATCAAATTTTTCCCTCACCAAAAAACAATGAGAAAAAATGGTCAAAAGCGCGGCTATTTTTGAGTAGCACACTTTTGTGGTAAAATCAAACTTGTTGACAAAAAAGCCAACTACCAAAAAACCAGGTTAATATTTTAATACCCGCCCCGCCCGATAAACACACATATGGCCAAAACGTACTAAACCACATTTGTTTCGTTATTCCTAAATGTGCATTATTTTTTATTTTGCAACGTTTTCAATGCAAAATGGCAAACCAGACGAAAGCTGGAAATAGCCATGGTTAATAATATTTATTTTTGAATGTGGTTACTGGCAAGGTAATCATTTGCTTTGAGACCGATGGGGAAAATCGTTTTAAAAGCTTTAAAAAAAACTTCTTTGTTCAATTTTAAACATCAACAAAAAAAAACTGTAAATATTTGTGTTTATTAAACAAAGTTATTCAAAAAGATTTCAATTATTATTTTAAAAAAAGGCAATCTATTTGGTTTTCATGGAGAAATAACAAACAGACAGTAAATTAAAATCGTTATTTTCTTAAAGTCTTTGTAGGCTAGTGTAACGAATATTCTGTGAACCTTATTTTTGGAGGCCAATTCCAAAACATTCAATGCCACAAACGAAACAGACACCCAACAAAAAATACAAATTAAATTTTCATATGAATTATTTTGCTGGTCACGTAACATCAGAGAATGGGCAAAGGGAAATCCTGGATGGGGTATACCAGAATACGAGGGGCCATTGATACGTATTATGTGACTGGCTGACCAAAGTACAGGCCAAATTTCATTTCCTCAACGACCCCCACTCCAGTCCGAGTCCTTCTAGCAGTATCCTTCCTCCTTTTTACCACCAGCAGCAACTTAATTGCTTCGCCTACGTCAATGCGACAAAACGGCAAAAGACATAATTAATAGTAGCGAGGAAAAGCGTGAGGGGAGCGGAAAGCCTCTCGTTTATCGATTTTCAGCCCCCAAAAAGGAACTCCGCCGAAAGGCAAAGGACTCTCAACTCTAGACTCACTCAACTCGCCGAAAATTGGCCTTTGGCCATAAAGCGTTTTAATATGCGCCCAAGTAGTCAAAGCTGGGCAGGACGAGGCAAACAGCCTCGTGTTTGCTTGTTTAAATTGTTTAAAATGTCAACTTGATTGCGCGTAATTAAATGCCCGAAATCCTAAAGGACAACAGACCAGCACAAATTCACTGGTTGGGCACATGAAAACTTTCATAACAAGTACAATGAAAATAATTAACAATTAGTACAAAAACCCAATCGAGAGCTATGCCAATGAGACAACATAAACACAGGCAAATGGGCATCTATTTAAAGAACTTTTCTAGGGGGAAGATGTCTGGCTGTCTGATTTCGGTTTCCGTGACTCATGAACGACCTAAAGGGCTTGTCTTCTTAAGTGCCTCGCCACATGAAGTTGTTAAATATTTATTTTAATTACAACCTGATTTGTTTCCTCCAAATTTAAAGACAAATAATTGATGGCTAATGGTTGTTGAATGCCTTTAAGTCCTGGATGGGCAATCAAAATGTTTTGAAAATATAAACAAGATGAAAGCCCTTGACCGCAGAATCTCCATCAGCAACTGCCCCAGTTAGAGAGCGCATCCCTCAGATATAACTGCAACAGCTTGGACCGATTGCACTTGACGTTCCGGGCTGAGTTCCAGCTTGGAGTTATTAGAATCACTTCAAGTGAAAGTGGGGCAATCAAAACGTGGCCTAAAATAAAAGTTAATGCCAGCAACAGTTGCAGTAACACTTACAGTAACTCACTTGAATGGACGTATGGTAGATATATACAAATGCGTCTAAAGGATACCAAGGACACAGCTGCGGTGAGGCTTTATGACTGCAACGTCCCACCAACCTCCCACCGACTACCATAAATTGGTCTTTCTTTATTCTGGTTTCTTTATTGGCGACTCCTGCTTTTTCTTTGCCTCAGAGCTTAAAGCCAAAGTTAAACGAACATCAAAAGCCAACTAATTTGGCTGTAAAAATAACATTAAATCACATTCAAGAGCAACGAATAAAGGAAAGGCACATATATGGTATGTAAGTACACTTGAGGGTAAAATAATAGAAAAATTAGTTTTAAAGTTACCGGTTGCATTTAGAAATTAAATTTGGTGGTTTCTTTGAAAAAAATTGTACTAAATCCTATTAAAACCTTAAAAAAAAACATTATTTTTGAAGCTGAGACTAGTTTTGCATCCTCAATTATAAATCTGTATACAGATAGTGGAAAATCGAATTGGACACACCCACCCATCCACACACATGGTTGAGGTAAAGGTAAGGGCACTCCCCTTTTGCTTTCGCCCCATCACGATTTGGTCTTTAAGCTTATGTTGCACTTGACTGAGTTTTATGCTTTGATGCTCAATGATTTTATTATTAAAAGCAACTTGTCCCGGGCCAAGGATTCCCCTCACGCCAGCCCCCTTGCAGTGCTCGGGTCCAGGCCCGCCAGTCTGCCAATTCTTTTGGGGTTGCACGAACAAGTAGCAGCCACCCTTGGTCTAGACACTGGAAATTGCCAATGGCTTTTCCGGCTCTCCCGGTTGCAGCTTCACCTTGGGAGTCGCTTAGCTGTCTAAATATGTCACTTGAATTTGATGACGGCCACTTGCGTAGCAGCCAAACAAAGAGGAAAAGTTGTAGAAAAACTGTTGCCTGTTCTTTTACCAAACACCACCCCTCAAAGACACACACATACGATTAAGTTTCTACCCTCGGTGTTTTCTTAAAATATTAGTTCCCTGTTCTTTGGGTCGGTTTATTTTTTGTTTGGGTTTTGGCTATGGGGAAATTGTTTTGCTGCTTTTTATTGTCATCTTTGTTATTTGTTATGGCCACCCCTGTCCCCAGCCCGCAACCCGCAGCCCCCAGTCACCACTCCACTGTTTCCGTATCTGTATCTTTTATTTGCTCTGACTCAGTTACAGATACCCCGGGCTATAGTCACACATATCCGAGTACGGCATGTATTTACTTGAACGCAGGGGCCAAGAGGCAGTTGTCATGAATAATGAAAAAGCAACGTGAATGTATTTCCTTACGTACTCCTCGAGTGTCAGGGGCGGCTCGAAAGGTTGGATATTCGCAACGGAGAGGGTCGGAGAAATAGTGAACAATACAAGAAGAAAGTTTGCCTCAATTTCTTTTACTTTAACCTTCATAAACCAATATAATTAAAACTTTATGCGTATCTGGGCTTTAGCATTGGATAATAAAACATAACCGGAATTTTCACAAAAGCCCATAAAGTTGTAATTACGAATCTCGTCTTTTGCAAGATTAAAGGATTCTCAGCTAGTAAAAGTATAATTTGAACATCAAGTTTTTACCACCGAAATTCCTTGGAGAGAAATATTTCCGACTCCTAATTCAGTTAAATAAAAAACAGTTTCTCGGTTGACCAATTCTGTTACTTAAATTCTTTGTCATTCCCATCCCTGCATGTGACATTCCCAGAAGCTCCCTCTTAGTTATTTCAATTTTGCTTCTATTTTTTCTTTTGAATGGCTTCGACGTTGTTTGCATTGGAAATTCCTTTGGCCACTCACTGAATGGAAAACGAAAAAAAGTCGAAATCACCAAAGCAAATAAACCCTCAATAAAGCAGCCAAAAGTGTCAATCGATTGGGGGTTATGGAAGGCGACTAGATAAATCTCGATGCTAATTAAAAGCAAGCTGCGTAAACTTTAAATGAACTGCCAGCCGGAAAGGCCAAATGACAGTCAATGTCAGATGGATGCAAAATAAACAAAAAGCACGGAATATTTTGCGTTTAATGAAAAACTTGGGCCAACGCAACGCAAAGTTCAATTCAGGCAAATGTCAGCACAGAATACGGCCAAAACAAAAACAAAATCAGTTTAGAGGGTCGGGGAAGTATCCAAAATGAAAAGTTTTACCACCAAGAAAGCGCCGATGATGGCTAGGGGAGTGGATGGTGGAGCTGAAGCGGCAGAGGGACTGAGGACTGCAATTTTAGCCTCAAACCAAAGACAACCAAAATGAGTCCCGGATGTGGTGCAAACAAGAAAAACAAAAATGCTAAAACCAACAGAATATTACAGAAACAACACAAGGGTAAAGATACTGCTGTTGGTCCTCTGCTCAAGCCGCAATACAGATAAAGGCCAAATTACTTTCTGGCCAAGAAGTTGCCGCCACGGACCGCAAGTTGAAAACCATCGGACAAACAAGAAGCCCCAGCATTGGCCACGTGGTACTTTTTTGAATGCCTTCAGAGGATGAGTTTATGGGCGGCGATCCTTCTGGGAAAAGTTATCCGCCAACGGCAAGGACTACCTTGGGGATCGGAGAACAGGAAAAGTCTGACTTTGATAGGTCTGAGGTCTAGGGTGTGTGTGCCTGTTTGATTCATAAGGATCCTCGTTCACGTTGACTGAAGCTCTTTGGGGACCCAGACTGACTAGCAGACAAGGAAACGAAGAGCAACCTTTTATACAAATATTAAAAATACTTCAAACATTAAGCAATACTCTTATTTTCCTAAGATATTTCCCACAGAAACTACAAACTCAATCCTACATTTTGCCTTTACCTAATCACTTTTAAATTCCCAAACTTCGTTCATCCAATTCGATAAGAAAACTTTTTCCTAGCAGCTTAACCTGTTCTAAAAACTTCACCTGCAATAATCATTTGCTCCTGACCATATAAAGTAGACATTAAAGCCACCTTACAATCCTCGACCCATGTGTGACCACAAAAACCGGCACAAAACCGACACATACCAAAATCCGAAATCCTGCAGCTTTCCATTGCAAAAAGCGGTAACCAGACAATGTTCGTAAATGGGCTACAAGAAAACTTTCCCATCTCCGTGTCTCCCAGTCTCCGGTGCCTCTATCTGTTTGGGCACAAATTGTAGCTGCAACTCGGTGACAACCACAAAAATAAGTGTTTACAGCATTGATTACAAGAAATGGGCGGCGGCTGATGCTCTGGTAGTGGCAGTGGCACAGATAGTACCTCCAACATCAAAACCACCAGCGGCAGGAGTGGCAGCATTTGATGTTGATTAGAACCACAGCAAGCCGCAACCATTTTTGCATTTCTTAAGATTGTCTGCAGGACAGCATACACTCCGAGAAAGAAGTACACTACTGTCTCTCAGAGGAGATACTCGTGGGTAGACCTAAAACTTTCTAGATGAAATTCTACGAAACTGTAGTTTGTATTTATCCTTTTTTCTCGTAGTGCTGTGGCTATAAAGCAACGCCGGCAGTCAGTTAGCGTGTCAGTAGTACCAAGGGATTGACCAAGTCCGCTGAGGCGGCAGGACGTGGCAGGATGCGGGGTGGCTTTGGCTGGTTTTGCGGGAATTGGTTTAGGTGTCAACTCTGCGGCCGCACACAATTGACAAACAGGGAAACCCTTTTTGTGGCACTTCCGTTGCGTTTTGTTAGCTAGTTTACAACCATTCCATCGCATCCACCCATTCTCACCCTTGCCCCTCTAGCTCTCGGCCATGTCCTTGCAGCTCCTGCAGATCCTGCTGCTGCCTGTTGTGACAAAAGTTTATACCCCAAGCATTTGAACTGCATTTCATTACGGCGACGACCTCTGCAACTGGAACTGCTTCTGGATTTGATGAGGAAAAGGGGCAGAGCAGAGCAAGCGAGAAACTGGGGAGGACTTGAAAATGCAAATGGTGTTGGCGCCATATTGAAAGCTTGGCAAAAACACTTCTGGATAACACTTACTACCAACAGTTCAGCTATTTTATGGCCTTTTTAAGGTACAATCTTTGTATTTTTTCAATCAGTAGTTTCTAACTAGTTACATTCTATCTTCAAAAATATGTATAATTTTCCATTCCATTTTAATAAATATTAATGCGAGATTTTATATATATTTAACATTGTATTTTTTATTTTTGTACTTATTTATTATTTTTATTTGGCAACACTGATAAACTCTTTTTTCCCTCAACTTCCATTGCCCGCATTTGTAGCCGCAACGTCAGTCTTTTGTGGTCTGTAAGGGGGCCTTGGGAACAGGGAGCTAGGGGCGGCCAGGAGCGCCCTGGGAGGCGGACCCCCAACGAAGCGTATAAGTGGCCCTTATCCCGGGTAGAAGTTGGAGTGGTCACACCCCTCAGAGAAACCTACTGGCTGTATATTGTATTGGCAAATATTCTCATGACAATAGGAATTTTTATTGAATTTATGCAAAAAATTGCAAATTTCATTTGCTACTTACAAAGAGAGCTCTGTTGGTGGTTGTAGTGGTTGGGCAAAAAAAATGAAAAACAATTTCCATATTTCTGCAGTATCCAGTAGCACCTAAATTCTGCGTTTATGAAAATTGAATGGACGGTAAGTGACACCACATAAAGTGAATGGAAATGCATTCGTTATTCGATTTAAATCTAAAATCTCAACCAGATATGTATCGGCAATAAAGTTTTGTTGATATGATTTTATTTAAACGTGCAAAAATTACAACAGTATCAATTTAAAATATTCCATTTCCCATTTACCCTAAAAAGACTATTTAATAAATAGAAAATCATTGACAATTTTAGAAATCGGTGCGCAATTTCTCCAAAAAATAGGCAATATACTTTTGTTCTTTCTCACCTCTATTGAAGAGACGAGCATTTGCAATGGCTATATTTGACTCCGATTCATTATTTAGACGCATCAAGGCTCCACCCCTATAGAGCCAGGCTCTCAAATGAATCGGATCCAGTTTAAAAATAACATAGTCTAAGTCAATCAGAGCCAGCTTGTACTCCCTTTTTCTATTCAATAAAAGAAGACATCAGATTCTGGAATTAGTTTTTCCTCAACTTAAGTATTAACTCACTTGATTTTGGCCAGAGCTCGATTGCAATAAAGTACAGGTGAATCAGAGACGTATTGAATGGCTTTCGAATAATATAGAACAGCTTTCTCATAACCGGTACGGCGATACTCATCATTGCCCAAACTTATTGTATATTTTCGTTCATTTCCAATTAATAATTTGTAAATAAATTGAAGCCTTACCGACGAAAACTGTCTGCAATCCGTTCACGATCACACCTTGCCTCCAAACGCTCTGCTGGAGTTGCATCAATCTGGCGCATAAAACTAGTCTGATTGATATTGGAGCTCTTCACAATCTTCTTCTGAGGCTTCGAAGACTTCTTCCGAATTATTTTGGCAAATACAAAAAAGTTTGTGTCCGTTACACCCCTGGAGGGATCCACTTCCACTGGCTTTTCCTCCTTGCCCTTGTTTCCAGTGCTAAAAAGAGATATTAGAATACATTTAAAGTCCCTTCGGGCAATATTTACTCCATTTTGTTGGCATTCAGTATATCTTCCAACTGTTTGGTGACATCCATGAGAAGAGAACGCACTTTGAGGAAATTTTCATCGGCATCCATTTTATTTTGCTTTTGTTGGATGTATTTAATCTATATTTTTTCAAATTCAAATTGTAAGTGCCGTGTTTCCGACTCAAAACACACTCTTTTCAGGGCCAACTTGGCTAATCTTTTAGAGAATGCCATTATCATTAGGTTTAGTCTTGATGCAATAATCCCGCTTCACTGCAACGTGCAACATGTGCTACGCCCTGGCAAAATTAGACAGACAAGCCAACTGACATCTGGCTCGTTGGCCAGGCGGCAGCATGTGGTTTTGGGGATTAGCTCAATTAAAATTTTGTGGCATTAAAATTGCCTTGCCAGTATGCCGGGGCATGACTTGGTGTAAGTATAAAATTCTACGAGAACATCATCCCTCCATACCACACATTCTCATCTTTATTTGTGCCTGAAATTATTTAATTGAGTTTGTTTGAAAATTTCTTTTAAATTAAGAAAGTTTTTGCACGTGACGTTTTTTTTGGTACTTTTTTTTAATACTTTTCCTGGTGATTCACAACTTTATTTGTCGCTGGGCAGGAGGTTGGGGTTTTCCAAGGGGGTAGCTTTTCTAGGGCAGCACGTCTGCACAGTTGGTAAAAGTTGGGGTTTGTTTTAAGTTTCTTTTTTTGGCGACACATTTGCGGTAATCCAAATGATAATAATTTGAAATCACGCATACGGCAAGGATTATAAAGTAAAGCTGAAAAAGAGAACAGAAACGAACTAAGAAATTATATTTTTCAAAATATTTTCAGCTTAAAAATTGTATGTGTTGAAGTCCTTTATGTACCTTTAAAACTTTCTTGGCAATATTATAAAATTTGTATATTTCTTTAAACTATTTTTTTATTAAAACTGGATAATCGTTGTGAGAAAAATCTCCAGTAATAAATTTTTTGGTTATGCTTGCAATTTGCTTTCATCACTTTTTATGTGACGCATATTATTTTCAATTTTCCACGAAATGTGGGGCACGTCTAGCAGACTTGGCTCATTAATATTGGTTAGAAGTCGCTGCAGCTTTTACTTTTGCACCCCCGATGGTCAATGGCCTAGTAACCCAGTGCGTGTCTTGCAAGAAGTCTTAACCCTCTGAAGACAGCATGATTCGCTGATGTCTTAAAATATTGGAGATTTTTCACCATTAAAAAAACTTTAGAACTAAAAGAAGCAAACAAATAGCATACAATTAATTTTATTTAACTAACCCTACCATTCCTTATTAGAGGGTTAAAGGCCGATATTCAAGTTGGGCTCCTTCTCCCACTAAATGTGCGAACATTGCAAAAGCTTGGAATAGTTACAGGCAATGCTGTGATGCTGTCACGCCGACATTGATGACTTCGTTGACAAGTATCCCTGGCAGCTGGACAACAACAACACTGACAGGAGCATCAGGAACAGGAACAGGAATGGCAAGGGGCAAGGGAGAGAGGAGGCACGACAAGGACGTGGGCGTGCCACTGGAGAAATGTGTCAAGCGCGCCGACTTGAGCTGCATAACCAAGCAGGAAATGGCGATTCTACGTCTTGGGGTGAACTATTTCTGACTTAACGTTAAGCCCGCCATTGTTTCGAACTTTAAACTTTGCTTGCCTTGATCACCGAGAGTGTTTGTTTTTCTCACTACGAAACTATGTTCAACTTTAGTTTAAACTTTAAAGTTTCCTTAAAATCCACTGACCGCCTCCAGCTGGGCAACTTTTCAGCTTGTCTTTTCACCTTTTAGGCGAGGCAAAAATAAAACTATTATATACATTTATATAAATGCATGGTGAATGAAAAAATATCTATTAAATAAAGTGGTTTTAAGAATACTCTTCATTTGTATAAAAAATTTCATATATTTGATTTTTTTTGGGTAAAAATGATAGGCAATAATTTGAATCAAACATTAAAGAGTCTTATTTAATTTCAATAGCTGAATCATTGAGTTTCATCAGTGCAACGGCTATATGTCCCATTATCCTTTTTTTGAATGCTACCCGAAAAGGACCTGATGCCAGGAGTCGGGAGTTCAACTCCAGCGACAGGCGGGATGAAGCCAAAGACAAGCAAAAGATTATACATTGCCCAGCCGGCGGGCATGCTTTGTAACGGAGCTGAACAGTGAAAAAAGAGACAGGACCTGAGTGGGGCCATGAAAGAAGAGCAGTCGAGAGAGCCAGGTATACAAGGATTCAGGGGCGCGAAGAACGTGCAGAAATAAATTGCATAAACGCTGGAGCGCACGCGGCAAAAAAGCAAAAGGCAAACATGTTTAAAATGTTGTTATTCACACACACACACACACAGAACAGGACCGGTAGGACTCGTCCTACCTTGGCCCGCGAAACTGACACAAAGATTTGCCTTCGCCCTTTGAAACATTGTTTGTGGGCCTTGTTTCTTGATTTTTTACTTACTTCCCCTTTGTACTCGCTTTTCCGCTTCTGGCCTCAATCTTTTGGCGTGTTTTATTTACCTTGTTAACCTTTTCATGTTGACAAACTGCGGAAATGTCGGTGTGCTAGTATGTTAGGGTGTGTGCAGGCGGGCGATATGAAAAGTGGAAATCTGTTGAAATTTGTTACAAGCGAAAGGCATTCGACAAAAGTGTCTTAGTGGGCCTTTGGGGCGATACAATACAAAATATTGAAATATATTTATAACTACACAGCTTGCGGCCAAAAGCCGCAAAAAACTTTAATTCTTTGTTATGGTTTGAAATTCATTAAGTTGCAAACGTAATCAAAGCCGCAGCGTTTCATTAAAAAGAAAACAAAAAACTGAAAAGCAATTTGGATGTACAAATTTAATATGCAACAAACAACGAGGAAACAAAATTTGAATTCGTTTTTAGCCCCGCCACATTTTGTACATATAATTTTTAATAAGTTTATCAGACGAATTTTGTGCCAGTCAAAGGCAGGCTCATATTATATACTTATTAAGTATACGCCATGTGTTACCCGCAGCAGAAGAAGCTACGCCGAAACCAAATTAAATGCTAAATTAAAAAATAAGATCAAAAGGATTTGGCAAGCTTGCGTAGGTAAGAAGAGCAGGGGAAGGCTTTTTTTATTTCATCCTGTTCATTTTTTTGTTTTGGTTTGGTTAAATTTAATATTGCGCCATAGAATTTGCATTTAATATTTGCATGTTGAGTGTGCGTTGGAGTCCTTTATTGTGTATATATTCCTAGTATGGAATAAGCGTATTAACATGCAAGGCATATTAAGGATAACTGTGACTGTATTGCAGTACCCATACTCATACTCGTACAAGGACTGTCACAGGAGTCAGGGGAGAAAACAGGACAAAACCAATAATGCGCATATTAGACTTGATGATGATGACAATGATGATGTGCCCTGCCCTTTACCAGACTCGTCCAAATTTCCTCTTTCTGTTGTATACCCTATGAGTTTGGGTAGCAATTCCTATTGGCAGTGATGATACGAAAAGGTTATACTCTTATTTTATAAAATAAGAATTAGACACAAACAAATTATACAAATTTTTTAGAAAATAAGAAACTTTAAGGATATTGAAGCTTTCAATCGCCAAACTAAGTATTTAGGAATTCCATCTTCTTGCTGTGGCTATTGTTTTTTTCGAATTCACCGTAGTGACCTCATGTCGGTTGCATTCTGTTTGTATAGGAAGTCGAGTTGCCCCTCAAAAAAGAGGAGGGGTTGGGAGTCTACGGAAAGGCAATCCAGAGATGAGAGAAGAATTTTCCAGATCGGGGAGCAGGCACTTTGTCTAAGCCAAAAACATGCACAGTCTCTGGCAATCAACTTTAATAACATCACAGAATGTCAATAAATCCACAAAATGGTTGGCCCATCCTTTCATCCTTGCATCCTTGGTCACTCTTTCCGCTGGTTGTTGCATCCTTTTTTGCAGATGATGATGATGATGATTACGGGTATGGAGTCGTGCTGCTGTTCCTGCCGGGACTTTTGCTGATGTCCGGCAAGAGTATCATTAACAAAAGGAACTGCGTGCTGCAACTGACCGAAAACAGAGGCCACAATGCTGATCCATCTTTCATCCATCCCCCTCAGTTGACTCCGCTTTTCCTTTTTTCCTTTCCATTCAGGCATCCCCTCTTAACCGGATGAAAGCAACTCGAGCTGCTTATTGGATAGTCCTCTCCTTTGGTTCGTAATACGTCCAAAGGTCTCCAGCAATTGATGGGCAAAAAAGCTTTAAGGTTTTCACACACCCCAATTATGGCTAAAACAGAATGCTGAATGAATGGGAAACAAAGGATTTGAGAGGCTAACTACAAAGTCAAACAATGTGTGAAAACTCATTTAGAAAGAATTGGGATATGCTTTGGGCATTATTAGGGGTCTTCAAAGGCAAAGGATCATTTAATTATTTAATCCAAAAACATGACAGCTATCAAACTATTATACATTCGTCCAAAAAAATCACTGGCACCAAATCAAACGCATGCCCATTGATTTGACAACTTCAATTTACAATCAAATATTTAATGAATTATTTCAACTTATCGGTGGTGCAACTATAGACCCCTTTCGCCCCCCGGTGACCACAGGTTTTGAGCTGTAAATGTGCGGGTATTTACAGAATACACGCTGACCATAATATATGGTTGAATCTGTGTTTTATTTATCCACACACAATTGACACTCGGCGCGACCCTAAGCACATTTATCATCCAACAATAATCCCCGATGGTGCGTATCAGTTCCGCATCCCCCCTGCTCCTTGTACCCCCCCTGAGTCTCCTGTATCCCCTGCCACCACGCTCCTCAATGCCATGTCTCCTTGCCATCAGCTTAAAGCGACAAAATTGTTTATGATTATCATTTAGCGATAATTTATGGACAACACAGGCAGCGGCAAAAAATATGGGAATAAATAAATAAATAAATTCAATATTATTTTCATATATATTACATCATTGGCTATTTGCTTTAACTGGCGTTCATCGATAACAATAAAGCGTAAAAAACATAAGTTTATACCATAATTTATAAACTTATATAGGCATTTTCCAATCGGATGTTCTTCTAATTATTTGGGAGCGATGTAAGCTAACTAAATCACAGTGTGTGGCCATAAATTCCTCAAAAACGTGACTTTTGTTTTGGCCGTCCTAACCCCCTTTGCCGAAAATGCCAGAAATGTCTGGGAAATATTTGCGCAATGCATGAATGCAACAAATTGCTGAGCAGACTCCAAGCCCTTCTACATCTTCGGCCTCTCACCTAATTGTCCAGGTGCAAGGTGTGCCATTTATCATTCGAGCTGGGCAATTTTGCATTGCAGATTGTCGTTGCGGTGGGGTAAGAGCTGGCAGAGAGGGACCGTAAAGTATTTTGGTGGATTTGGCAGCGGGAGAGCAAGGAACTAATTTCACAACGAATCTCAATCTTGGTGCAATCGAATTCAAATTTATCATACGCCCCGTATGCTTTCCACAATATTTAAACTGTAAAACCGTAGAATATAAAAGAAAAACCCGAAAACCATTCCAATGTTTATTCAACGAATGGTCAATGGACCGTTCTCGCCCCTCCTCGCCTGTTTTTCCGAAAACGTGACGATAATAAATTTATGGAAATGGCACTAAATATTTTATTATTGCTAAATATGCAACAATGCAATATCGCTTCGGTTTGTGCGTCTGCAACTGCATCTGCCTCGGTATCTGTAGCTGTATCTGTATCTGTGACTGTGGCTGTGCAAACGCATAAAACAATCGCCTGTAACAACTGAATGCACTGCACATTCAAGGGAGAAGAACGGATAGGACCGATATATGTATGTACATATATATTTATGGAGGGGTAGCGAAGTGCATGAGAGATGGCGACTGCCAACCTGCACTCGCTGACAATGCATATAAATTATAAATATACAATACACAGATACACCTCAGATACGCAATACGCATGCCAACAACGCATTGGTGCAAGATACCTCCAGGATGGAGTAAGAAGGATTCGGGGTAACCTGCAGGCAAGTCGGAGGAGGATGGCAAAAACGTGGCCTGGCAAAAATTTAATTTTTTCGGACATATTGGGATTATAAAATATTGAGTCATTTTAAGCTATACTCAAGCTTTATTTTAAGTTGTTGTGAAAACATTAAATGGGATTCCAATTTAGGCCATTGACCAAATCTCAGAGGTATATTTTCTACTTACTCATATATTTAATATTTGATTTTATGGAAACATGGAATTTTATGGAACATGATTTTCAGTCCTTGAATCATTTATTCAAACTTCCGAAAATCTCTCCTTTATCCTTTTTCCACTGATAAATAAATCTGGGCCATCCATTCCACCAACTGCACAATTGCATACAATTTCCATGGCATTGTTGCCGCCGTGTTTTGGCTGCGGTTGCGTTTTGACTGCGTGCACAGAAACGATTAAAATTTTAAATTTACACGCAATTGTGCATTGAACCCAGGACCGGGGGTGAGGGGTGGTCAGAGATAAAAACGGGGGAGGGCAGAGTGATCGAGTGGGTGGTGCCACCATGTTGACCGAGCGGAAGTGGCGTTTATGATTTGGAACTAATTGCAGTATTGCACGACCCAGAGAGTTAGGGCGAATGGAAAAATTCGAGAGCTCCATGTGGGAAGAGGCGGAGGAGGAGGTTGACGGTCATTTGGAGGACTTTTGGGTGCGGAAGCCATTCGGGGTAATTACAATTGCATTGCGGTTAACGGCCAAGGCACACGCTAAATCACTCAGCGGGAAGAAGGGCAGTGGGAGCGGTAATCAAGGGGAGATTTTCCAATTTTGAATAATGCAACTGCACAGCCCCGAGCGATGGTACTTCTAGGGGGGCTGAGAGGCAAAGGTACACCATTATCCCTGCGCCCAAGCCCATACAAACACATTCACATGAATAGGTTGCAGGTGGGCCCCAAGAAGCCGTTTGTTGCATAAATCAACAAACCGGCAAATAGCCTGGCGGGCAAATTGGCATCTCAGAGACTTTGACCGCAGTCCAATCCCCATTACCAGGACCGGGAATCCCCCAAGCCATTCGGGTCCAGAAGGAACCGGCAGCTGCTCCCAAAATCATATCCCTCCCTCGCATTATATGGAATCTCTTGTTGACTTCCACAAATGAGCAAATGCCGAAAACGTTACCCCTCCTCTCACATATGCAATTTGTGTATAAATATTTACGCGGCCGAAATTAATGGCCTGCCTCATCCTGCTTTTAGCGGGCTTTATTCTCCATAAATATTGTGTTTGGCTCAATTTTCAAGCAATTTCTCAATTCCTTATTCAGAGCTAGTATAACTGAAATTCGAATACAAAGTATGCCTAATTTAATAACTAAAATGATTCAATCGAGGCATAAATATTTGTTATTAAAGCGAATAGTTTAGAATCAGGCAAAGCGAAACTTTAAGCCGATTTCGGCAAATATAACAACCTTTTATCGGATTGTAAAATAATGAACTATAAACAAATAATTTACTATTATTTTCCATGTCATCATTTTGGTTCCGAGCGGGCCATAAAAAGTGCAGCATTGAAAACAAAATGAAATATTTACAAATCAACAGACAGAATATGTGGGAATATTACCAGGCACAGATTTGGTATTAATAATTGAATATACACAATGCATTTTCTATTAATTTATTCATTCCCGAAAATAATTAATAAATGCATGCATTGCAAGCGTTCGCTTCATTCTCTAACAAATTAAATAATTAAATGAGATTAAACATTTTTGCCTGCTTAAACAAATTTATAAGGGCGATGCAAATATACTAGTAGAGAGAGGAGCTCGGATCGAATGAAAATCGAATTAACAAATTGTGCACTCAATCAACGTGATGTGTGGCCTTCGACGATGGAAAATTCAATCAAAACTCTGCAAATTATGTTCGGTATAAAAATAACTTAATGAAACATGGACCTGCACTAAATTAATTTTAAATGCCCGTCAGGGGTTAGGGGAGAACTAAAAGGGCAGTTAATATAAACCCTTTAAAATGCTTTAAAGGTGATTTCATTTATTTCCACATTCCTACATCAAAGCTGCTTATTATCTTCTCGGTATTCCATTACAAATTTGTCAGTTTAAAATCAGAATAGCAAAAAAAATTGCAGAGATTTCAAGTTGACAGCAATTTGCTGCCGGTTACGTTAAATTGAATTTTGTGCGGGTCGTCCAGCTCCGGTTCGAACAATGCCAAAAGATTTCACAGATTCACAGATTTGTTTTGCTGTTGTTTCAACGGATTTGCTCCTTTCTATATACCCGAACCGTTCTCAGCCCCAGCCACATCCCGCCCAGTACCTTTTTATCCTCCTCATATGCATATATAGATTTTTCTTTAATTTTATTGTTGTCGCTGTCCAGACGGCCAAATCCAAACACAGACAGCCACAGACGGGCCATTCGCATAGACAAATAAACAAATCTCGTCAAGTGCCTGCACCGCACTCACATTCGCACACACAATGCCATATACTAGATGCAGATACACTGTATCTGGCGGATTGCTGGTTGGAGAATGGCGGACGCTGGATGGCTGATGGTGGATGGCGAATGGCCCGGCAAATGTGTTTGCGTTTGTCACTTTTGGGGCTCTGCGGTTCCAGATCGGAGGCTGGGGGCTGACGGGTGGGTAGCTGGCTTAGCGAGCGTCAACATTTTGGTAACACACACTTACTGCCTCATCCTCCTCCCGGCCACTCGATCCACGCAATTAATTTCTGTATCAGAGCGAGCACTTCAACTGCCCCACAGCCCAGTTGATGGCAGGGATTGGGATCTAGAAATCACGGCGTGGCAGGGAGTCCCAGCCAGGTGTGAGTCAAAAATTCCACACAAGGGTTGTGCACGAGTATTAAAAATGAAACCAAAACAAACAGCAAACATCAAAAGCTGCCGAGTGGCGCGACAAAAGGCAGCTGGACAATATCCGCCCTCGTCCTGGTCCTAGTCCTGCTTCTGGTCCCGGACCTCGCCCTGATCCTAGTCCTCGCCCTGATCCTAGTCCAGCCCCCTTTGGGGACAGCCATGGCTGTCTGATTTTTAAGCTGGTCTCGGTTTCCGGTTAAGTATATGACAGTTGCAAGGTCCGTTTTGTAACCAAAGACCATGTTGCGGGGAAAGGCATGATTCTGGTTTAGTCTATGAGTGGTCTGGCAAAAGCTTTTCAAGGTGTGAGTCAAAAAATTCCGAAAAAAATATCCGTAAAACACTTTCTTCTATCAAAATTACGTCTAATAGGATATATTTCGGTGACACTTTAAGCTTATAAGCAGCAGTTGGCAGTTAAGGGTTTTACTTTGAGTCTTAAAACGTAAAAACAACTTCTTAACCTTCCACAAATATAAAATTGCTCTAATAAGTATATAGACACAGAAAATGTTTTTCCGGAGACATCGAAAAAAAAACAAGTCAAAGTTAATGGTAGCCCTAAATTCTACTTAGTCAGAGGACTCGTCTGCACCTAGATTTTGCCGCGGATTTAAAGTTGCATATGTGCATTTTCAGAGACAAACATGCCACCGCAAAACGCAACCCTCATGCTCCAAAGCCCGAGCCTGTGTTTTCCACAGAGGCTTCCCCCATTTCGGCCCGAAACCCTCACAACCTCAGACTTCTGGCCAACAACGAAAACTGATGTTTTTCACGCGCGAGATTTACGAGCGACGTGCATTTTGGGCTACAACGTAAACGCACTTGACGCTACCCCTTCGCAGCCTATCCCCGTTTTATTTTACCCTGCTACGGCCATGTGTGTTTGAGTGTGTTTATCTTGGACTATGGCTCCTGGTCTGTGGATAGGCCTTTTTACCCCATAAAGGAGGAAACAACAAAAATGCGGGCCACCACTTGTACAAAACTTTTGCACACAAAAATAAAAACATTGAAATGCTCTTTTGTCGGTATGCACTGTATGCCTGTATGCCTCGGCTTCGGCGTTGGCTTTGGCTTTTAAAGCAAACTCATTGAAGTATCTGAAAGCATCGGGAAGGCATTTAATTTTAAGGGAAAACAATGCAGGCAAACACTTGAGAGCGATCCACACGAACTTACGGCCAATGGGCAACATTAAAAACTTCCGTTTCCGCTGGCAAACAAGCACAAAAGAAATGCAGCGGAAATGCCACAAAGTTCAAGCAAGAAGACCAACGCACACCAACAAACAAACAAGCCAACAGGAAAACCGCCAAGCAAACACTAACAGCATTAAGAAACCAGCTAGAGTCCTGACCGGCTTTTCTTTGCCCATTTTATTTCCGTGTCTTTTTTTAATTTTTTTTCCCGTACCCTTTGAACAGCACACTCATTACCAAAATTGCAATAAATTTTTGTGCAGTGAAATTATTTGAAGTGCCCGCTGCCATACACACATAAAAACGTCCATTCCGAAATTTACGAGAGTGTCCAAGAAGAATGTGCTAAACTTTTATACGCGACCAGGAGACAGGAAAACGTAACTCGTACTCGTACTCGTACTTGTACTCGTACTCGCACTCGTACTTGTAGTGTCAAGTGTTTGTGGGTGGCAGTAACGAGAGAATCCCCCAAAAAATAAACCACCGGAAAGAAAACGTTTTAATTGCTTTTTGTTTCGTCAGGGAAACTGCTTTCGAGGGTTAAGTCTATATAGAACCGAAGCCAAACTGTCGTGATCGATGAGTTATGGGTTTTTAGGGGAAAATTGAAATTTCGGCAGCTTTTTGGAAAAGTTTTTGGGAGGCAAAGGTTTCAGTGTTTCCCTTAAGAAGTTTGTAGTTTTCTCTTAACATTAAAGTTATTTAAAGTTTCTTAAAAAAGCTTTGTGAACATTATTAAATAGTTAAAACAAAGGTTTACTTGTTTTGAAGAAATAAAATTGCTTTTGTTTCTGTTTCTTAAAAATGCTTCTCCTCCACTTTTAACCAAATGGTTTAAAAATAATTTTACTTAACGGGACATTTAATTGCCAAGCTCTCAGATAAAGACAAAAGAGAAAGCCAGCATTCACTGGCAGTATCCTTCAATGAGCCCCGCCCGCCATTGCAATCCTTGGCATATTGATACTCTTTGTGTGTGTTTGGCTCGTGGCATTCAATTTATTCATATATATCACTTTTTTTGTTGCACAGGCAATGATTTATTAATGATGCTTATTATTATTGCTTAATTGCGGATATTTGCATTTACACACACAGCCTCATACAAAAGGACTCTGAGGGATTCAAAAGGCAATGCACCCTGGTACGCATTGCAGCTGTGGATTTAATTGGTGCCAAGTGAAAACATTCAACCAGTTTTCTGGTTGCGATTACCGAAACAATTTCAGAGCCGCGCTCTGATTATATTCAATAATGAAATTTAAATAAATTTGCATTTAATGACATACCCATACACCGGCTTACACATGAATGCCTACCTAGACGCATTTTTGATATGCGGTTGGCTTTTGTGCGCTCAACTTGAAATTGTTTCGGTCTTTTTGTGAACTTTTCACGATTTGGGCTTTCAGCGTGCTATGAAATTTTAATTAATTCGATTAAGTAGCGGATTTTCCGCTAACAAATTGCGTACGAAATGCCACAATGGATTAATCAGTGAAGACAGTTTCCAACGACTGATGAAAGAATTAATATTTAATTGCCAAAGCGATGTTCAATATTCATTAACTGTTCAAACGAATGTTAATGTGGATATTGATTAATTAAATTAGAATCCAAGTATATAGCTTATCTGAAACTAGTTTCAAAAAGTTTTTGTGAAATAATAACGCTTTCAACAAAGTGGTGACGGGTCTTTAATGAGTTTCTGTCAAAAAACACTTAATTAGTTCATTGAAAAAATTGACAGACTCAAACCAAATGGGCAAGAGAGGATTTTCCTCTTTCATTTGCATAGGCCGATAAATACCATAATCACAGCCAGATCAAATGGAAAATGAGCGATATTCTTTTAAAGGAATTTTTGGTTTCAGTACAAAAAAAGGATAACTGGACATCCACTCGTTAATCAACGCACTCAGACTTCCATAGAATTGAGCAGACTTTATGTGCAATGTCTCGCTTGATTATACGTCGCACCTCCCATCCTCATTCCGAGGGGAAAGCGGCGAATCTGATTCTTATGCAGGTTTTTTACGCGTCCGCGACATGCAGACACATAAATTTAACGGCCAAACTGGAACCCCTCATCCGACGCCTCTGGTTTTCGCACTGGGAACAATGCCTGTGATATTTTTTGCTATGAAAAAAGTTGGGACACTCCACCTCATGCCCCTGAAATATTTATATGGTAATTTGCGTCTCGGAATGCAACCTTTAAGGTGGTCGCAGGACGGTCAATGGAGGCATTAAAGCAAAAACAAATGAAGAGCATAAAAGTAAATGCGAAACCGAAAACAGAAAACCTAGAACGAAAACGAAAACGGAGCGTGTTAACCAACCCCAATAATTTAAGCAGAATTTATGGCATTAAGCACAGCGGCCAAAAGATACGCATAATAGTCGGGGAGGACCTTGGTCAATGGCCCATTGGTTTGGTCCATTGCCTGCCTGTTATTCTTTTCCGCTCGCTCATCTAATCCTTGCAGGACACACGCACAAAGGGAGGGCGGCAACGGGGAGGCAGAAGGCGACGGCCTCCAAACATAAATCAAATGCCAACACACTGCTCTTCTGAATGTGTGTGTTTGTCTGTGGTTGGGTGTTAATTAGTATTTAATCTATGAACCATAAATAAATCCCTTCTGCAAGGACACTCAATTTCCGTTTGCTTGAGCATGGAAGTGGGATACTTTGGCCGAGTCTGGAGGCAAGGAAGAGAAAAATGCCTTTTGTGCTGCTTAATAAATTGCCAGTTGTGTGTCATAGAAGTTAAGTCAACTAATTGCACAGTTTGCGATTTTTTTTTAGAAGTTTAAGTGGAGTGAAGTGTGTGACGGGCTGATGGAAAGCTAAGTGTTGTGTTTGGATTGAAGTTGGCATTGAGATAGATAAAATGTGATTTTCTTTATATTTGGATACTCTTTTCCAATCAGAAAAACCGACTTTTTGTTGTTTTAATAAAAAAAAATGTTATAGAAACATATATTTAATATAAATGTATCCAAAGACTTCTTGGGGATACGAAACCAACAAAAAGTATAGCATACTTTTCAGGGAGCTTAGGGTGTGATGGCTTTAATGAATCTTGGATGCGTGAAGTGGTGTCAAGTGTGTGTCTGTGTCATACGAAAAGTGTCAATAAAACGGTTTAATTGATTGTGCGCTAAGCTGTTGCCAAACATTGGCAGATTCCACCGACCCCAGAGAGCCCCCTTTAGACACACACAAGGACATTGTGGGCACAAGGACATTGTTTGGCGCCATCTGTTGACATCGCGCGTTCGCTGCCAAACTAATGCTTGACATTTGCATTGCAAATTGCGCATTTTAAAAGCGCGACAATTACAGCTCACACTTCCCACTGGTATAGCCTCTTTCCCCCAATCAAATGTCTTCCAAAGCAATTAGCGATTAGCAAGCGAAACTTTTCAGCTTTTTCCCCAGCGTCAATGAGCAAAGAAACGAAGAGAATTGTTCGTATGTTTCGAGCTCTACATTAGTTTGATTTGCATTCGGTTCATTAAATTTCAACGCTTTCGCACTTTTTCGTTGTACCCTAATGTCTTCTTGTTTCGCATTCGATGTCGCCACCCACGATACGCTTTTTCCAATTTGCATTCACAATTGCTCATTGATTTTCGCATTTGGATTTTCTCATGGTTTTTAAATGCATTTGGCAATTTCCTGGCTTGCCGTTTTAATTGTGTGTGCATTAAAATCAACGCAATGATGCATTTTTAATTCAAATTAAAAATCGCTTGCAGCCTCAACGATTTTATTCAAAATTATCCTCTGGCAATCGCGCAAAGAAAGACAAGCTGTAAAGCTGGATTTGGATTTGAGGGCGAAAGAGAATTGGTTGGGTTGGTTTTCGGTTTTCGGTTTGTGGTGAAACGTGAAAGATTTCGGGTCACAATTTAATTTGCTGAAGCAAAAGTCAATTAATTTGAAAGGAATATATAATCGAAAGAGCCAAAAAAAACAGGGAGGCTAAAAGATGGAATGGAGAATGAATAAAAAATACGGAAGGCAATAAGGAAATCTAAGAACGAAAATTGTTTTAGTATGCCTTGTTTTAATATGCCATTTATTTAGGGTTCAAATTTTGTTCACACTCCTCTAAACTGCCCTAAAAACTACACAAAACACATACAACACAATATACGACACTTCAAATAATACACAATAAAAACATTTAAAAAATGCACACAGATGATAACCCAGAAAATGTGGTGAGAGCCTCGGTTGACTTTTCCATATATCAGCATCCCCAAGCAGATGAGGCATTTCTCCAAGCGCCCTCGAAACTAGACGAAGTCGTTGACTGTTTGGATGCCATTTTAAACGCCAATAAGACGGAGTAAATCGTTCAGTGAACATATCCTTATGGCAGACATTAAAGATGATCTTTTCCAGCGCTTCAAAGGAAACAAAACAGACTGGCGGTAAAACTTCTTCCTCTGTCACAGATACGAACTTCTTTGTCAGCAAACCTATGATTTTCCGCACTTCTACGAGGCGCTCCAAGACGAGGAAAATTTCGCTCAACACCAACCAATTCACATTTATGCGGCAGATCGATGTAGAGCCGGAGGATCGAGTCCTGGCCAGACAACAAAGAGAAGTAACTGCCGAAACATTTCGCAGGTGGGGAAATTATGAGTATCGCAAAATGAAATTTGACACGGCCATTGTGTTTTATACGAAAGCCCTGGAATATATAAAGGATTCGCCTGTGCTATATGTTAATCGGGCCATGTGCTATATCAAGTAGGTTCATAATATATCACACTCTTCTATTTGATAACTCGAACCCGTCTTCAGGATGCGTGAATACAAACGAAGCCTTATGGATTGCGACTATGTAATCGAGCATGTGGATCCACAGTACCTTAGAGCTTGGTTATATAGAGCAGCTGCATACAAACGGCTAAATGATGAGGCCAACTATGAGCAGAGCATTTATCAGGCAAGGAGCAGAAACCACACGGAACATGTATTCATCGATGAATTTCTGGATAAAATGCGGTCGCTGCTCTAATAATCCAAATTTAAGTTAAATAAAAATGTAAAGCTTAAAGCAAAGAAGGACGGGTTACCTCTGGGGTTTAATTAAGATGCAAATCATTTAACACTTACACTTTGACTTCAATTCACATCCGGGATTACTCCATTTCCCTTTCGAAGATTTTTTAAGGCGCTGTTTTCACAACACTCAGTTGATTACCCCGCTGATTTTTCACCTTTTCTCTCTGCCGTTTTCTAATTAACAGCCAACTCATAAAAGAGAAACTCCAACAAATTGATAAAGGATGAAGAGAAGATAGCAGAAAAACCCATTGAGAAAATAAATTGAAAAAGAAAAACTTTTGTCTAACTTTCCCTTCGAACTTTTGACTTTTTCAAGGTGAGCCGGTGAGACATTTACTTTGCAATTTAATATTTCTCTTGGCCATTTTTTTTTGTCTCTGCTAGGCTTTCCATAAACTGCACTTCAAATGTCCAAAAGCAAATTTACAAAGTCTGATAATTCCAACTGACTTTTAGGTCCTCGTTTTGTGTCTTCTGCAGGCCATTAAGCCGAATGTCAACCGGCAGAAGTTGACCCAAATATTACTCAGCACATTCGTAGGCAACAAATTGCGACTCGGACTACGTTTTGAAGCTAATGTTCAAGTGGATGCTGGTACTGGATGTGGGAATGGGACTGAAACTGAAACTGGAACTGCTGATGCTGGACTCGGACTGGGCTTGAATTTTCTCTCTCAGTCAATTTGATTTTTTAATTAAATTTATTATGGGAAACAGCATAAAATTTTATGTGGTTAGTCCATTTCTGGGTCACATTGCTAATGATTCTTTTGGCCAGAGACCTCGGAACCCAAGATGCAAGTTGCATGGCAGTAATCTGCTGCTAATGCCTTTTGGTTTCTGGTTCTTCTCCTTGCGGTTGTATATTTAATTACATTTTTTTTATGAAAACCAATCTTTTTCTTTAAATAAAAAACCTATTGTAAGGTTTTCGAATATTAAAGAAAAATTAAGCCCAAATAAATTTCTTTCATGGTCCGTACATCCTTTTAAACAAAGTATTCAATTTATTAAAATTAATTTAGGCTTTAATAAATTTTCCAATAACTGCCACGCACCTGAGCCCCAGGATTCGCTCTTACACTTACTGGACATAAAATAAAACAAAGTTTAATTCAGGGCAGGAGGTAAGCCAAAGGCAGGACTAAGGCTAAATGTTCATGTTCTGGCCGTATCTTTAAAAAGATATATGTACGCCTGAATGGGCCACGCACCATTTACGAGTCTGTGGTGGCTGTCGAGCGTACACACTGCGTATACGCAACATGCAAGCACAAAACCGAACACATTGCGTATACGCATCATGCAGGCACCATAAACATTCGCAAATAAAATGTGTTTAATTGTAGCAAAATGAAAAAATCCGGAGACGAGGAAAAAAACGAAAAAATATAAAGGTAAACGGTAGAGAGAGACACTGGCTAAACAAAGTGGAAATTCCTGGACCAAGAGGTAATTAAAGCTGATCGGTCCAGGACACTGACAGTGAAAGTTTCCACAGTGCTACATTGTTAGTTCAATCGCACGGAATAATTTATTAATTAACTACAATTCGAATGAATGAATGAACGATTACGAGTCGGAGCTGGAGTTGGAGTCGGTATAGTCCGTAGGAGCCAGAAGCGACAATTCCGATTCGCCAGAGCACGTAACAGGAAAATCAATTAAAAGCGCTTTATGTACGCGACAGTCTTCGTTTTCCTCGTTTTCCTAGCACTTCGACTACTTCCACTTGGACTCCGACTGTCGCCGTCGATTCTATTCCCTTCGATTCCTTTCCGATTCGATTCGATTCGGTTCGCTTGGGTCTTAGGTCTTGGGGTCTTGGGGTCTTGGGGTCTTGGCGTTCTGGGACAAGTTTAGCGCCTGCCAAGTGGAACTTTGTTAGTTTCTAATTAATTGTTACAGTTTCAGACGAAGCTGGAATTGACTGCAGGAGCAGCTGGTGCCTCAGTTCACCAACTCCACCTCCGAATTCCATCTGCTACTGCCAATTTTATCATCCCTGGTTATTTATGTCAAGTGCTCGGCATTATTTATGCTGCATATTGGACGCAGTGTTGTAAATTAACCAAGGGAGACAGGAGTTTACCCCGGGAAGAGCCCCAGATGGCAATCTCCTTTTTCGTGTTTATTGGAAATGTCACAATAACTTTACAGTTATGACAATTTTATGGTTCAGATTTGCGCCAATCGCGAATTCTTTACCCATTTCGGTAGTTTATTGAAGTTCCTGGCCATAATTAAATTTCGCTGGAAATTTCAGAACTTTATTAGCTTTATAATATTGAATTAATAGTGATCCACCCGATATATCTTGGCTCTGGACCAATATTATGGCGTTCATTCAACTTCCTTGTTCCAGATTATCTCCGCAATAACCTTTTACTCAATAGCCTATTCAACTTCTATTCAATTCATATATAGATGTGAACCCTCGGTCTAATCTTTGATCTTTCATTCACTTTTCTGGCTTTCAATGTTCGCAAATGGATATTCAATCATTGGCCATCTCCGCAACCGGGAGAACATTTGCGATAATTACCCGTAAAATGCTGAGCTACCAACAATTGCCAACACTTTTCACACACACTCTCCGCCTCAATATCCTTCGTCGCTGCCAATTGAATGGAATCCCCCATGTTCATTTCCGATTTGATGGCCATAACCAGGAAGCCTCTGCTGCCAGCCTCGAATCCTGTCAATGGTATCTCAATAGTATCAATACTCAAATACTCAGCTAGGCGCCAAAGTCAAGCCATGAACTAGAAAAAGAAGCACTTGAAAGAGGAAAAAATGAACGGCAACGGAAACGGAAAAGGCTTAACAGCTGCGCTCACCCGGACACTGAAAGATGATGATGACGATTTCCAGGAGCCTGAGGATGGGGCTGGAGATAAAAATGGAGAATGAAAGGCCAAGAGGAACTGGGCTGGACACTCTCGAAATCCGTAAGCGCATAATCATGAAAATTGTCAGTACATAATGCCTCAAAAGGGCCGATAGCAAAGCCGAAAAGGCGGAAAAGGTTTTTACTCGCAACTTTACTTACTTTACACGCTTGACTTTCAGGATGGCCCCGATTGGTGACTTCGATGTGGCACAGTGGTTTATATTTAAAATATACTTAACATTTTTTAGGAGAAATAAATATTCTCATTGATAAAGATTAATCTTAAGATATCCGAGGAGCTCTAATACTGGTTTTTTATATTATATTTTAATTATATTTAATTGTATTTCCAATTCACTGTACTGGAGACTGTGTCCTGTCCCCCTTGCAGAAATTTGTAGAGCGGAAAGTAATTTTCTTGCGCTTTTTATTCGCTCTCGTTTTTTATGGGTCGATTTTGCCATCGCTGCCCGTCCACTCCCCTCTCATCACGTTCTAGCCTCTTATGTCCTGTACTTTCCTCGTATTAGCTTCCCATCCTCTTGCCTTCGAAGGAAAGCAACAGCAACAAAATGGAGAGAAAGCAGAAGAAAGTTTACTTTCACATGCCGGCCGCACTTTGATTTTGTTGTCAGACTTTTTTATTTTCGCTTCGAATCCATTTGTTGTTGCTATTGATAATGGTCGATGGGGAAAATTCTTTGGCTTTTGGCTTTGGTGCTTGGCTGCTGGCGTTGGCAAAAATCAACTTTTGCACGTTTCGATTGTGTAAAGTTTTTATGGCTTTTTGATTTTTTTCACTTATTGCCTTTGCTCCCGGCTCGGCTGCCCAGCTCGGCTGCCCGGCTAGGTACATGGGATATTCGGACCGATTGTGAGTGTGTTGATGGGCGTGCCTGAAGGAGCTCCGGCAGGACCTCCTGTCATCATCAATAAGGTGCCTCATTGAAGGCACTTAAATAATTACAAAATAATGGATGCCAATGGCGAAATGTCGAAGACACTTCTTGGCACTTTGACGGTGGCGGAGGTGAGTCCGGGTATGGACTCGGCAGCTTAATGTAAATCGTGCCCAAGTGCCACCGACTCGGTTTGAAAACTCTTTCACATCAAGTCAAAGGGAAATAGTCGCTCTCTGGGGGAGAATCGGGAAAAGGCAAGGTGAATCGAGGAAAAGGGGTTCCGAGAATGGTATGCAAATATTTTGTAAAGCGAAAATCAGTAAAAGTGCCACAGGGAAGGAGGCCTCTGTTTGTTGTCACTTTGATTTGTTTGCTTCATTGTAAATATTTAATGGAGCTGAAATAAGAGCAAGGGAGTTGAGAGCTCATAGGATGTGAGATGAAGTTATTTGATTTGATTTTCTTCTTTCTATCTTCAAGCCTTTTCACTTTCATACACAAATTTAAATAAGTGAGAAATCTTTTCCAATCAATAAAACAGTATTGGTTTTTGAAGCTAAATAGTTTGCACTTTCCTTATTCCTATTAAATACTTTTATTGTTAGTATTTGGTGGTTTTTTTTTTTGAGAATTCAACTAGTTGTTGAAAAAAGAGCTTCCCACTTGAAAGCAACAATGAACTCCAATTTTGCAACACAATTGTTACAATCCCATTTTATATCCCCCGAGGAAACCAACGAAAATTTTCACACAACTTAAAATAACAATAAAAAACAAGTTTTTTCCATAACGAATTTACAAAAGTGCTGTCTTCCACCAAAAATTGCAATTGCTTAAAATATTAACAATTTATTGCAAGCTTCAACTCCTTTCTGCTGTTTGTTTTTTGACATTTTTTTTTAAGTCGTAATAAATAAAATTAAATTATATACCAAATGTTTGAAAAAACATGAGCAATTAAAAAATAAACACGATAGTAGGCTTTTACACACCAGCAAATAAAAATAGTTCCATAAAAAAGTGCCACAACGCAAGATAAATAAATACAGTTTTGTGCATCGAAATGCGATTGAATTGTGTTTTTATTTTTATTTTCATGCATATTCTTTTTTGTATCGCTTCGATGTTTTACAATATCCACAATGCTGGACAGTAAATATTTTAAATGTTGGCAGTTTTTATTTATTTTTTCCTGTTTTGCTCGCAGTGTTTTTCATTTGTAGTGTATCATTTATATTTCAATTTTAATTTATATTCATTTGAATATTTACTCCGGCAGCTTTTGTTGACTTCTTTTTTTGGCCACTTTATCGGGAAAAGCTCATAAGTTAATAGAGGCCGAGCCAAAAATGTAAGTTAAACATTGCAAAATCAATTGAATTGAACACCAACCGTACATTTTGTTTGTTTATTACTTTGTAATGGAAATCCGATTACCAGTTCAATAATTTTAAAACTTTTAAAGGTTTTCAAATATATATATATAGTTGCTTCAGTCGTAGGTTGGCCTGGTTGCGCTTGTTGATCAGGTGAGGGCGCCATGTGAGCCTGCGGTCCAGGGTCAGCCCTAGATATTTGGGAGTGTTATTCAAAGGGATGATTTCCCCGTTGATTGTGACGGGGGGCCAATCCCCCCTGCGTATTGCGAAGGTTGTGTGGGAGGATTTCTCCGCGTTGACCACGATGTTCCATCGTTTCAGCCATGGATCTAGAGCATCCAGTTGTCTTTGTATGATGGCTGATGCTTCCTGAGGATTTGTGGCGGAGGCTAGGAACGCGGTGTCGTCCGCATATGTAGCTACTGTGAGGTTCCGAGAGGGGGTGATGGGAAGGTCCGCTGTGTACAGTGTGTATAAGATGGGCCCAAGAACACCGCCTTGAGGCACTCCTGCTCTTATAGGCCTAGGCGTGCTGATTAATGATCCGCATCTCACTCGGAATTCTCTTTCCTCTGTGTACGACTTGAGGAAGGCGAAGTGGGAACTTGGAAGGTGGGATTTAATTTTGAACAGGAGTCCAGGGTGCCAGACTCTGTCAAACGCCTGTTTAACATCCAGAATAACGGCGCAGCAGTACTTCTTCTTTTCGAAGGCCTCTAGTATGCTCTCAACAAGCCGGTGGCATTGCTCTGGTGTTCCATGAAGGCGTCTGAAGCCAAACTGGTGATCAGGGATCAGTCCGGCCTCGTCCAAAACTGGCAGTACTCTACGTAAAAGGATTCATCGCGATGGTACATGTGCTGGAATCCCTTGGAGCTATTGCCTCTCTTAAATCTGCGGTGATCGGCGGATAACTTTAAGAGCTTTTGTTTCCGGTGCGGACGTCCGAGCTGTTCAAAGGCTGTAGATAGCTTCTCCGGTTTTTTAGCCTTGCCAGGATTAAACTCTTTAGTGCTTTTGTGCTGGCACTTGGAGCGCTTGTGGCTTCGCCTCATGGCCGGAGGTCTCAGTGGTCGAAGCACAATCCGGAAGGGGAGTATTTTGAGGCGCTTTTTGGATCTAGGTTTTTCCTTCTTTTTCCATATTTCGCGGTACTGATCCACCACGTTACACGTCTGCATATCCTGCGGCTTGGGGATTCTGTCCTCCAGTTTGGGAGGATATTGGAGGACATAGAAGACCTCCTTGCCATTTGGGGAATGGCCCAATTCTTCGGACTGGTAATCGTAATCGGTATTTTGGGCTAGGAGTAGCTGATCCGCACGCACCTTGTAGTAGGCGAACATATTCCTCTCCACCACAATCGCCAAAATACTTAGGTGATGGAGCAGGCCCACTCCCAGTGCCAACTGCCACATTATCGCCACTCAACTGGTTGCCATTACCTGGTCCGCCGGTTTGTTTATAAGCTTATTGATTTTCAGGCTTGGCTGACTGCTTGCACAATTGTGGTTTTCGGTCTTTGAACCTGCAACTCTCAAGTTTTCTGAACCAACTGAACCCAAATAAAATAATAAAATAGCTGATGGAGGCAACAGCTAGTTTATTTTGAAATAAAGTTGATCTGACGAAGGACACAATTCTAGGAATCTTCAGCACTGTGAAACCCGTAAAGTTTAATATGCAAATGTGACTCTGGACCGCACCCAGCAATTAGGCATCAACAAGTTCTTTTGGTAATACTTTCAGTATTTACTTATGATTATCATGTTGAATCTCCTCCCACTCCAGGCACACCGAACCAATTCCCAACCAGTTTCACTTTGAGGTCCTGCGGTTTTGCCGGCAAAAGTTCTGCGGTCGCGATGGGCTTTGATTTGCAAACTACGAATGCGGGCGGATGGGTCCCCTTATATTTTAGCATATTAAATTAAAGCAAATGGCTGTGATGGTAGTAGAACAAACCAGACATCCACAAGCTGCTGGCTGAGTGATAAATTTAAGTGCTGGCGTCTAAATAAGTGATGTCTTCACTTCGGAATAAAAAAAAAGCGAATTGGCAGGGGGACTTGGCGTGGGCTTAACTTCTGAAGTTGGATGAGCTGGGGACGGAAAAAGTACAAAGGCCCAAGCCGCGACTGAGCTGCTGAATAAACAACTTTTGCATTTGCTTTCATGAACTCCAACTGGAAATCGGCTTAGAAGACATCTGGCAAACGTCATTGCCATTCTGTTTCACTGAGAATATCAGTATAGTTTCAGGGCTTTCTAATTTCTATAGCTAATACAGTTTTAAAAAATCTATCTACTTCTATTACCTCTTTTTAAAGAAATGAATTATTGTCCTTTTAGTGATAAGGCAGCTGCTTTTAAATAAAACGAATCCGCTCAAAAACACATGTTAATTTCCCCAACACCTTATAAATTGAGCTGTTACAAGACCCTCGAGTCATTCTGTTTTCTTGGCCACGATGAGGAGTTGGCTTTTAATAATTTTTGGAGCCTGCTGGTTGAGCCAATCTCTTTCAAATCATGTGAATTATTGCAATACCACTTTATGTGGCTCTAGAAACGTGGCCTGCCAAAATAATTTGGTAAGTTAAGGGTTTTATAGGCAAGAGCCACGATTAATCCAGAATCACTTCACAGACCCTAAGGAATTGCCCCAAGGGCAAAAAATTATTGCCAATGAATAAATACATCAAAAATTTCAGCGATATTCTTAACGAGGCTCGAAACAAGGTGGCCACAGGTAAATACAGAAATCTTCCAAAGGCTGCCCGGATGGCCAAGATAACTTGGTCTACGGAACTGGCCTGGTTCTCCCAGCTAGCGGTGTCCAATTGTTACACTACCGGGAACGGTTGTATGAGCTCCCACAACTTTTATTATATCGGCCACATATTCGAGCACATTTCAAGGCCCCTGGGCATGATAACCCATACAAACTATGCAGTTTTACGGGACGCTATAGGAAAATGGCTAGACGGTATAAAAGGCATTCCAAAAAAACACACTCTAAAATTGCCTGACAGGTTTAACAAGTCGTAAGTTGTCCCACTCGTTATTTTAACTTTGTGCACCAAATTTGAAGTTTTTTTTGCTTAAATTTACAAAGCTCCAGCTTTAACGCTGCTCTTCTGATCAGTGAACGCCTAACGCACTTTGGATGTGCCACAGTTTACGTCGAAACTCATGACTTCAGGGAGTACTACTTCGCCTGCACTTTTTCCACGGATATCTTTCGTGGCCAAAATCTGTACAAATGGGGCGCCTTTGCAGGAAGTAAATGCAAAAAAATGGATAGTCGCTTTAAAGGACTATGTGCTCTAAATGAGAATTATCAGAACAACCAAAGCAATCGTTTTGGGGGCACCAAGATCTATTAGTTTTAAGGAATCTCCAACATTAAGTTAACAGACGAATACTAATAAAGTTTAATATTATTTAGAGTTGGTTTCCCACGGGATACAATGATTTGTCTTCTTAGCTTACAACATCCATATTTCTGTCTTACTCAATGAGTCAGACAGCCGCCGAAAATCCAAAAAAATAAAAACCAAACAGCCACGAAAACCTCTACCATGGACACTCGCGAATCCTTGCTCCATGCATCATCTTCATCCTTTGAAAGCCGGCTTGGACTCTGAGTTTAAATATTTCATGGCCTGGCGAATGGGTGACAAAGTTGGAAGGAGCTGGCACTTCGTTGGCAACGGGGCCCGACGAGGAGAATAAAAACCAAACGGCACAAGACGATGCCATATAAATAATGTAAAAAGTGTGAAATGCGCCTAATGGTGTGCCAAGCCGATGTGATGGCGGAGGACGAAAAAGGAAAACGGCTTTGGAAAGCACACGAAATGGCGCATAAAATGACAATTGACAGCTGATGATATTTTTGCTTGGATGCGTTGTCTGCAACAGTCGCCAGCCGTCCATGTATATCATAAATATTTAATCGAAAAGCCGGTCTATGTAACATTTTCGTTTCTTGTTGCCAGGTGACACAATAGGTGACATGAAAGTAAATACACAATTTCAGTTACAGTTTCAAACTTGCAAACAAACTCGGATTGATTCACTACGGATACCTCCAAGAAAAGATCGCCGTCCTTCCATTAAAACGCACCCGCCGAGATCGATATGTCATGCAAAAACTGTCCCGACGCGAACGTCGAGCTGGGCATCTTTTTTCCGGGTTGCTTCGAACGCGTTAACGGCCATTGCACCAAGAAGAATCCCGGAAATGTCCAGAGTCTTCACATGTTGGCCCACCGGGTAATGCCCAAGTTTTTCGATGGGATCGAACTAGACTATCTGCACCGTCTGGCACCCAATAAATACATCACCGCCGCCTGGGTCCTGAGCCATGTGAGAGCGGCCGGATTCCGCTTCGGTGGACTCTACACCTTTCGGGTTAGAGACGACACTATGGTAAGTCTGAAAGAATAAGTTCAGACACTCATAAGTCTTCAATCCTTGTTTTCTTTCTAGTACACTCCTACTATTATGGGAGACATCCATCCAACGTCCTTGGCGGCCAACCTGAATATCCTGTACTATCCTTTTCCTTCGCTCCGCATGGAGGCCGTGATGCAAAAGGCCAACGTGGAGGCTCCGGTGGAAAGCCAGTACACGATCGAGTGGACGAGGCCCTGCGACACGTGGACCGCCAACTTCTACAACGTCCGGAACGAGAACGGGCGCTGTACGCTCTCCGTGATGCGGTCCGTATCAGCCCACTGGGCCCTCGGCGGGGAGATACTACTCGAGTGGAACGAGCCAAAGAAAATGAATACGGATTTAGCCATAGCAGCGCGGTAAGTGGACATAGTTTTCATCATAAAATCATCCATCTATAGTTTGAAATCCCGGCAGCTATTCCCATCATCATTATTCTTTGGCTGCCTCCGCTTCACGCCTGGGCTTGGATATCAGCTACTGGCAACGCATCCATCCCCAAATCCAAATGGCCAATCTGCTAGCCTGGAATCGTAGTACCCGCAAGACCATAGCCACCATTGGATATCAATGGAACTTCTGGAACTCGGCCGTGCATGGGATGTTTGATTCGGATGCCTCCGTGGGATTTATGTGGACCAAGTAAGTACCATAAACCACTTTCCAACATCTAATAATTTAATTGAAATACAATTTTTAGATATCTGCAACATCTGCCGCTGCAAATGGGATTTAGTGTGGTAATGAGCCTGCCCACCGATCGGTTCGCTTTTGGGATGCGCTTTGTGCTCGATCCCAACGGGTTGAGGCGCGGAGATTGATTTTATTTAATTATACTATTTTTATCATATTACCAAATTATCAATCAAAAATCACAGTCCAGAGTTGATAGAATTACAAATTTACTGTTTGGAAAACTTTGATTTCATCAACGCTTCAAAGAGAATGGCTTCTACTAATTTTAATATTGGGTCTGACTTTTAAATGCATTTATGTCGGTGGCGGAGGAGCTTTTAAATATAAGGACGAAACCCACAAATGCAGCACTTCCTTGCCACACGTTGCACATTAAGGGCCAACATACACACACACAATGTTGGAAAGTTTTCCTCTTGGCCATAAGAGAAAAAAGCTTCTTGTATGCATTTGATTTATTGGTTGGCAAGTCTAGACACTGTAAATATTTTTTAATGCCAGGACGAAAGACCAGAAATCTCGGCTCAAGAGGGAGCTAAGAAATTTATACGTATGTACTTATACATGGACATATGTATCTATAAATCTAAAATAAATACAATTTACACAATAAATTTCGACTGCACTCTCAGCTGAGCGTTGAGCATAATTTAGCTTGCAAAAAGATAATGGTTGCTAATCCGATATAGAGCTCAGATTCCTCCCCAGATGACCCACAAAACAAAAAAAAGGAAACAAAAAACCCATAAAAAATACGACAAAGACAAAAAGGAGTAACCAAAGCCTGGGGCAAAACTTTGGATTGATTTTTAGTTTGGCCCCAGCCAGGCAAACTTTTTTGGCCAACTGGATTTTCTTGGGCAAACATTGGTTGGCTTTAAATTCCATGGCTGGGTGTGAGTATGTTTGTATTGGTAATGCCATGAAAACTTTACAATCCACTCACACACACGCACACCCATTCACTTACATGTGCAAATATTAATATTCCAATAAATGCTGAAAATCCTTTTCCACAGCCTATCCCAAAAACCCATCAAGGGGGTAAGGCAGTGTAAACTTTTCCCCAAAAAAAAGCCCTCCGGCGATTCCCGGCCCCTTTTGCCGCTTATCGACGCCTTTACAAATCATTAGATTTTCATATCCGATGAATTTTACAACAATCCGAACAACAAAAAGAATTGAGACTGAAACACAAATTTTCTGTCTCCAGATTCTGCAATTTTTCGGCCTCGATATGTCAATTTGTTGTTTTTCTTCTCTCAGAATATATAGAAAAACAATTTAAAAGCACGGAGACGAAGCTTGTATACTCTAGTATGTATCTTCTAGTATATCTAGTATATATAGTATATAGAATATATCTTCACCAATTTCTATCCGATTCTTAAGCGGAGTACCTTAAATGATTCTTCAATCAATTCTCTACCAATCTGCACTAAAATCTACAAAAAAATATTGTTTTAGATTTTTCTATTTTTTTTTATGGATCCCCTTCGGAAATCGTGAAAAATGATGGGACGACCTATATGGCCCCCTAGAATGGCTATATCTTTACCAATTTCAATCCGATTCTTAAGCGGAGTACATTAAATGATTGCAAATCGATTCTTAACCAAACTGTGACAAAATTTGCCTCCAAACTATTTTTTTAAATTCTGTTGTCATATTGTCAAAAGCATAATACCTTGGAAAGAGTATAAAAAAGGATGTGTAGGTGGAAGGATGGGTGGTCGCGCATATGCGGACACATTCTCGGTAGTGTCGCCCCTTTTATGTTTATTTAAACTTTCCCGGTGGTGGCAAGAGGAGGAATGTATGAAAAGAATACGAGACATCAGGAACAACAATGGCTACAGGAAAAGAACAAAGGAAATGGAGAAAAATAAAATGAAGAAATTCATTTAAATAACCATTTCTGTGAATGTGAAGAGATGCAAGTCGTTCTGTCTTTAACAACTTGATGAAATAAATAAGATTATACGAATTTCAATGGCGAAAAACAGTGCAATTTATGCTTTTAATTTTGGTAAGAAAGTCCAATAAATATTCGAATAAATTTCTATAAAAAACCACAAGTGGGTACCAATTCAGGTATTAGAAACTTGAAGCTTTAAAAATATAGAAAATATATGGAAAAATGAGATGCCACTGCCACAAAAAATAGAGCAAACACAACAAATAATTCCTTATATATAAAGTACACATATATTTTTTTCGGACCAGAAGTTTTTCTGCTTAAATAGCAAAACAAAAAATCTAAAAAATACAAAATGTAAAAGCACGCAAAGAAGGTCGACGGGAAACTTGTTTGCTTGCCACACCGACCAACATTTATGTTTATGTTTTAAGTGAAAAGAAAAAAATGAAAGAAAAACACCGAAAACCAAACACATTTTGCTTGTTTTTGTTTGCCTTGCGTTTTGGGTTCGTCGAGTGGAAAACATATTTAATTAAAGCTATCCGCATATTAAAAACTTTTTCCTCGTCCTGCATTCCCTTCGGTGCTTATATTTTACACTCGGCTTGAGATTTTTCTTTTTTTCCTATTGGTGGCGGCTACGTACTTTTCGGCTTGCAAACTTAAGCTTGCCACATTACGAAGCATAAACAAGAGCAGTTCTTTTTTCCATTCGGAAGTGGGCAAGGGGCGGCAAAAGCTTTAAAAACAAAAGTGCCCCAAGGCGCCAAACGGGGGTCACTCAAGTTTTATAAATATGCAAAATTTTAATGAATTTTTGTTTGCTACCCGCCCGCAAATTGCCTCCCATTTGGCCCTCAAAAAACAGGACCACCCCTCCAGCACAATATTCATTCGTTGTGATGGGGTTCTGGTCTGGTCTGCGAAAAATTTAAGCAGCTTTAAAATGCGGGTCAACCCGAAAGAAGCCTCTTCGTTCCCGATAAGCAGGCCAAAAGTGGAAATTTAAGCAAACAAAAGGAAAGGTAAGGCCAAAACCAAGAAATAAAAAAGTGAAAGGAGGAAGCTCAAGGACTTACAAGGCGGCTAGATGATACACTTTTCATAAAAATAAGCATCCAATGTTGTTTAATTTTTATTTATTTTTAGAGAAACAATGAATAAAATTAAGGACTCTAAATAGTCTTTAATAAAAGTTTATTTAAACTGAAATAATACTGTATTATCCTTTTTACATTTCTTATGAAAACAAATCCAGCTCTCCACGACACATACTCAAAGATAAAAGTGGATTCGAGCTTTTGCAAACTGCTTTTCCTCCAACTTCATTAAGGCCTGAAGGAAAACGCCATGTAATGAGGACACACACAGCTCTACACACTGTATAAACCCGAGCATTTCCCGCTTGACCTGTTGGTAATTTCATCTTTTAAGTGAAAGTCATAAAATCGTAATAAAATCGGCCAAACTTTTAATTTAATTGCCAACGTACTTTTAACACAAAACTTTGGCTTGTTGTTTTATCAGTTTGGGTTTCCATTTATTTTTTCTTTCTTGAATTCAATTCCCAGAAGCCGCCAATGCTGTTTGACTTGGGATCGCATTAAACTGGCCCACGCATTAACATAATCACCTCATATGTGGGCGGAGTCGGTTTTGTGGCAGCAACAAGTGGCATCTGGCATTTCAGCTGAATGCCAAGTAAGTGGGTTTTCTACAGGACCAAGTAAATGCGCTTAAACGCATTAAAAGCCAGAAAAGCATTTCACCAGGTTGATGGAAAGGGATTCAGTTAGCTGAGCAGACTTATACCCTGGGTAAGTGCCCGACTAATGTGCTGCTTAGCTCTGGTTGTTCATGTGAGCTTTGGCCAAGAGGATTGGCCAGTAACAGATGCAAAGCGATTGAAAAATTTTCAATCAAAGCCCCCCTTGAATAGAACATTTTAAACAAAAATTACTTAAATGGGCAAAAATTATAAAAAATACTCTGTTCAAGTATTATTCTGTTTATTTGCACCTCTTGAGAACCATTAAAAAAAGTTCAGTCTCCGCACTTGAAGGACCGCAATTGGCGGCCATTTTTATTGGCCCTATTACCCCGACGCCTTCGCAGCTACAAAAACGAGAAGGAGAAGCGGAAATGGAGGGAAAGATGGAGAGCAGCTGTTCATCTTACAACAGGAAACGGAAATTGTCTATAGGTTCCGACTGCCTTTGCCTATGTGTATGTTTGTGTGTTTTAGGTGAGCCCGCCAAAGTTTCCCCCGCTTTGTTTTCCAATATTGATGCTTGGGCCGGAGCAGCACTTCAGGAAAGCGGAATGGCGAACCCTAAGCGCCTCACAGTTGGACAGTTTAAGTGATGTCTGTGTAGGTTGTTGCCACTTGCTATTGACCATGTCGGCTGGCCGGAGAGATCCAACAATTGGAGGCTGAGTGTTTACTTAAATCCACTTCCCAATTTCGATCTACTTCCTGTCCTTAAACAAGGACTTTATTTACCAGTTTAAATATGTGAAAGATTTAAGAAATGGCATGAATATTTATTAATTACAATGACAACCACAATGATGAAGGAAATACTTTGTGCTTTCAACTCTAGTTTAATTACAATTTTGTATAGTTAACGTACAAACTTATGGTAAATGCTAGCAAAAACTCGTTTAAAGTTAGTTGTTGAGTAACCGCAGCAAAGTGATTGGTGGCAAGAAAAAATAATTAAACTGTCAGAGGTTCTGGTGATGTCAATTACCAGCAGAGTTTCCTATACGATTTCCAGCCGAAAGGCACTCCCGGAAAACCCATATAATTTTTTCTGATGCGGTGCCAGCTGCATTGGAATGCAAATTTTTTTTCATATTTAAATTGAAAATCAAACGCCGCTTCAGCTGTCAAATATGGTGAAGCCGCACAGTCTGTTGTGCAATTGAAGTGCAAGCTGCATAGAATTCTGTACATCAAAACAGAATTTCAATTAAACTCAATCGATTCTACCGGTAGTGTGTGGGCGGGTGTATGTGGGAAAGTCGTTTTTTGCCTGCCAAATGCATTAACCGAAAGCTGCTCCACAAAAATTGCGTATACGCAATATGGCTTAAGGGGGTGTTTCGAAAAAAAACAAACTTTAAGTACTCAAGCAACTTTTCAATTGCCAAATGAAAATGCTGATGAAAGGCTTCTGCTTCTGCTTCTGCTTCGGCATCGTTTGGGTTTGGGGTCGGTTTCAGTTTCGGTTTCGAACTGGAGGTGGCAAGCTGATACGCCCAGTCAACTTTTTGCTCACTTTGGCACTTGTTTATTTACCGCTCCGCCTCGTTGCCGTCCAAAAACAACAGCCAGAGCAGCAACAACGAGGACTCCCCATGGCAGGCAGCTCTCATCAGCTGCGGTTGCAGCTCATAAACGTTTCGCACTACATTAAATTTTATTTAGCACTCTGCCAGTCCTTCTCCCGTGCCCGCATTCATATTCATTTGTGTTAAACGCAGCGTACTATAGACTCACTCAAACTCACAAGCACACAAACACCAGGAGATACAAACAGAAGGATACTCCCAGAAGGATACACATACACACCCACCTCCTGCTGCTCCTGGCTGCTCCTCTACTTTTTTAAGAGCATTTCAAAGTTTCCTTGGGATTTAGAAAGCAAAAAAGCATAGGATTTTAAGTTGAAACTTATTTTCAAGTTGCTTTCCCATCAAATTTGACTTTGATTACAGTTCCATTTGGAGTTGAATTAATTTTGAGAGTCTTAAATACATTTTTGGCCATACTGAATACCATGAATTCTTCAAGCCTTGAGTGTTTCTCTTAATTGCCAAACAGAAATAATATTGAACTTTCAATTGGGAATATTCGTATGAATTTTGTGTTATTTGCTTAGAGCTTCTTATAAACAATAAAGTAAAACTAAGCATTACTTACTGTGCGAATAAAATATTCATCTGCATCTGCAGGAGGCAGTTCGCAGAAAGTGTAACCACAATAAACGCCTCATCAGTTTGCCTTCAGCTCGCAGCACGCACATCAAATGAACATTACGCATACGCCATGTTGTCATGCCCGTGGACAATACTCTCCTGCCTGTACAACAAAGGCTGTCATTTAAGTCAATTGCCAGAAGTCAACAAACCCGAACGGCAGACACATGTCCCACTATACACCCACAAGGCAGGTAGGTGGTAGGTAGGAGTATGTTATTTTGGTAGGAGGCCCCGTGCCACTCATTCTATAGATATGGTCAACAACTCATGCAATTGCGTGCAAATTACCGAATTAGCCGGCGTTCACCTCAACGCTTTTCCCTCTGATGTTTTCCTTTCAATTAAAGCCAGCCGCATGGAGCGGACGGAGGTGGGTCTGTGCAAAAAGAGTCCAAATGTCCAATAAAAGCGTTGAATGACAACAACGTGCTATAGAAAATTAACTTGACCAGACTGGACCGGACTGGACCGGAACCTGCAGGATCAGGCTTCATTTTTTCGGCACGTAGTTGATGCGAACTGTTTTATGGGAAATAACGAAAAATTCAGGATGTTCTGGCTTTGGGAAACAATCATGTGAACTAGCTGTTAAAGATTTTATAAGAATTATATAAAAAATTCCAATTCACTTTACTTTTAGTATTAATACTTTTAGTTAATTGCTCCACCCTATTTATCTCTTAGTTCCAACTATTAGCTAGCTTGAACAAATGGTAAATACGTTTTTATTTTTTTTTTTTAATTTTTATATTAAAAAAGTTCCCATACCTTTATAAAAACGAAACCCTTCATCCTTCATGACCCATCAAGTCGTTGCAACACGCGTGCGTGACACTCACGTAAGCGGCAAGTCCGAAATAAACGCTGATGCTTCTATTAAAATTTTCCGTCACGTTTCGAGTCAAAATGTCATTAAAAGGAGTTCCTACCACTGGCAACCTGGCTGGCATTAAGTTGTCCAAGTTTGGTTTCGCTTCATGCTTTTAAGAGAAAATCAATTTTCATAAATTTAAAAGCCATGTGGCAGTTGCATACGACTCCCAAAAGCCACGCCCAAAAGCACGCGCTGCTCTTTTCACCTTTAACACGACTTACCTCAATTTTTGGTGGCCAAAGTTCGAGACATTTCAAAGTTTTTTTTCGGTTGAGTTTGTTTCCTTTTTTTTGGCAAACGTGGCGCATTTTTAAATGGTCACGTTTTGCAGTTTAAGCGCCACGCCAAGTCAACGAAAATACATCAAAGCGGCGCGAAAGTGTAAACAGGCGCGTATTGCGAAATGGGCGTGGCACTGTGCCTGTGCCTGTGCTCCTGACGTTAGTTCGGTGGCCAAAAAGTTGCAGGCGGCGGAAAAAAATGAATTTGCTGCAGACTGGCGAAAAGGGGAAAAACGAACAGCAAGCTGAGAACTTGGCAAAAGTTTGTAAACTTTTTAAACGCGCATTACACGGGCTGAGCTTGTTCAGGACTTGGGACTTAGCCCGAAAAAGGAATGCGCCAAGATTGGCGCTGAATTCTGGAGGTCGGGGGTGGTGCTAAGGAATTGTAACTGAAATTTGACAGAAATCGCAACGAAATACGACACTTTGGTATGTTTGATACATTGGACAGAAGAGGACTGAAGAACCCTTTTTCGATTAGGCCAAAAGCAAACATTGTAACTTGATTGGATCTTTTCCTTGGCAAGGATCGCAGGAGCTCCTCCTGTGCTGCTGTCAATCGAATATTGGAGTAATTGAAATTGATGAGAAATTAAACTTGTTCGTGGCGTTGTCAGTCATAGAATTACTAAAAACTTTTCCAGTTCTTGCGGCATTACTTAAAATAAAATAAAAAATTGTATGTAAAAATAAGTTTGAATTAGTAGTCTTGAAATGTTTACTCATACAACAATGTGTCATCCAATTTTACGCTAACTCAAACATCCAGCTAACCAAGGGACCACGGAAGTTGGCCAACCTTTCACCTTTTTGGGTAATTTCCGTTCCCATCACCACAGCCAACAGCTCCGCCACTCGCCCTCAAAATAAAATAAGAAACAAGAAAAAAATGCCATCATTTAGGTGCAACCACTTAAATGGCAACTGTAATTAGCATCATGGCCGCATGGCAGCTGCTATTAAATAGTCCACGTTCAAAGAGCGAGATCCTGGACAGGGATGGGGACGGGATACTGAAGTCTGGGAGTTGGCCGACATAAACTGAGCTGAGGCCGACGTGGCGTATACGCAACGCCGGGCGACAAGCGCCTCTGTTGTCGTAAACTCTGCTAAACTGTTTGCCACTTTGTCGCGCAAAATGCTAAACTTTGTCGACGATGGCGATGAACTCCCTGCTCCAGATAGAGAGGGGAGAACCGCGAAGGGAGGGACAGCAGGACAGGAAGACAGGACACGGGGCGAGAACGGGTTGAGGAACGAAAACCGAGAGCCATCATCAAAAGGCTTAAGCAGCATCAGTCGCAGTCCCAGTCGCAGTTTCGCAGTTTGCCATCAAAAAATGGGCGATGGCGCTGCGCAAACTTTACGAAATAATTTTGCATAAATTTCGGGACAAAATTTGCTTTTGGCTTTGCCGTTCTGTGTACTGTGTGTGCTGCGCTGGTTTTTCCAGTCATCCTCAGTCCATGGCCTGACCTGCTCGCTGCCAGCTGCGGCTTATTTACAAGTTGCCATAATATTTTGCGTGCCGCGACGAAGCTCTCGTCCCCCTCGAAGCAGCTCTTCCTTTTCACCAAAATGTTTGCCCTGTTCCCTCAACTTTGTCTGTTGTCGACAGCCATTTTCACGCTTGAACAAATCACAAGCTGCTTAGTTTCATAATTAGAAGCGTCACATTTTCGGGGCGCGCGCACTCTCGCACTCCAGTGCCAAGACTCGTTGTGCATTATGGCCCAAAATGGCAGCAAGCGGGCCAAAATGGCAGCAGGTTCAGATGAACCTGGCCAAATTCCTTCAAGCTGCCTTTCGCAGCGAATGTGTTGCTTGGCCATAAGCATCACTTCAAGTTAAACTGCAAAATTTAAGGCACTGACTGTGAAGGGGAAGATTAAAAGCAACTTGATGTACTCTTCAAAAATTAACGGATTCGTGGGCAGTTATATTAAAGAAGGTTAATAATATTACTAGATATTCTACTAAGTTCATTGCGTATCATCAAACCTTTTAATAAAATCGAATTAGTCCTCCAAATTTAAGCTCATTGAAAATGTCAAAGGATACCTATTTTAAGCTTAATCTGACCAAAAATAGAACAACCCCACAAATGAACTCCTGCCCTTGTAATTTGAATGCCAGGACAACCCGAAAGCCCAGGCAACCCCAGAAACCAGAAAACCAGAAAACCAGACCAAGCATCCTTTCCTTTCCGGCTTGTCATTATTTTAATAAAGTTATTTACCTGAAAGTATGCAACAACATTTGTTTGCTAACCAAAGTAAGGCATGAAATTAGGCGCAATTGTAACAGAGTTACCAACACACAACGGCAATGACTCACAGGAGCACACAGACACACTCAGAAACACACACACAAATGCTCGCAGGACCAAATACAGTGACAAAAAACAAACTTGGTCCTTGGGAGTGAGTTAAGTGGAGTGGAGAGGTTGAAAGGCTGGCTCGTCTGGGCCTGAACAACTTTTGCTTATTTATGTTGATTCGGCAGCCAGACTTGGACCTGGACTTCGCTCGGAAATGGCAAGCATAAATTAAAAGAGTTTTTTGACAACCCTTGGAAAATTATGATACTTATTATTTTGAGCAAAACTTTTCATTACAACTTCGTCTCGAGACCAGGTGCCATGGCAAGCAGCTCCAAAGCCCCAAAATGGAAAGGTGGAGACGAAAAGCTAGCCCCGGTAACAAAGTTGGGCCAACATTTTTGGCAATTGGGTAAAGCGCAAAATGCTCAGTGCATAAATTGCAAAGTCCCTTGGCCCAGTTTGGGTTTTATGCGCCGCTGATAGCCCTTACCGCCTCCCCTTGCAACTCAATTTCAACATACATTTGCATGTCAGGACACCTAATCACAAACGGATAATGTCCCGTCCGCTGCAAAATGCATTCTCCTCGAGCAAGGACTTCCTCTTTCGGTCGTCTCTTGCCGTCGCTTGGACTAGAAATCTTAAAGGAAAATTAGCTTTTGGCTTTAAGGCTTAAGCTTTTTGGCAACGCCAAGCGAAAATCCTTTTTGGCTGTCAGCACGCCACTTGGCAAACAAGGAGCAGCTAGAAGATCCTTGCCGGTCGGGTGGACGAGTGGTCGGAGGACAGTGGTAAGTAAAAGTGGTTCCCAGGACGTCAGACTGCCTGGGTTGGCTAGATGCTTGGCTGGATGGCTGGTTGGTGTGAATCCCAGCATCCTAAGTCAGCATAATGCGCTAACAAACACTTTACTTGCCAGTCTCTCGGAGAGTTTGAGACACGACACTGGACGAAAAATATCCTTGTGATGGAAGAAGGAGATGGGCTCCTGGCGAATCCCTTACTTAACGGATTCTCTTGTTGCCACTTCCCCCGAGCCACGCCCCCTCCTTCCGGAATATCAAGTTAAATGACCATAAAAGACACACAAAAGTGTGCCATGGGAATATATTTTTGAATATTCCCCAAAAATAGCAGAAGGGGCAAAAATTAAATTGTTTGTTATTAGTTTATTTTGGTTAGTAAAGGCCAATAGCTTAAGGATGTTTATGTTGGCTGTAATTGACGTTAATGATTTTCTTATATATATTTCTTTGGTCTGTTTAAATTAACTTGTCTTTGGAAATTTCTGTCTCTGTAAAGCTGCGAAAATGTAAGAATTTTCTACTTCTTGGCCTCCATCCAAAGGTGTCGCGCTTTTCTGTGTGCCAGCTGAATTGTGAAATTGCCATCAGATAAGAACCCAACTTGTAATTGGGTCAATTCTATTCTCCCGACGTTTATTTAAATATTGGCCAAAATTTGTGTTTGGTCTGACAACCGCCAGACGTTTACTATTATTCTGCCAAAAATTTCTAAAGATGTGAATCTGCCAACTACAAAAACTATAGGCAATCAATAATTTTATTATTAAGTATAGATTTCTGACTGAGACAAGACACACTCGATTATTTTACCAAAAATTTGCAGAAGAATATTGCCAATACCCCAACCTATTACGGAATTCTTAATTTGCCTTCGTGGGCCGAAACTTTTGCATCAGTTTGGATTTGGAAGTTTTGTGGAAACGACTCCCACATCTGAGTCCTGCACTCCTGCCCACACACGCACTCTCGTCGATAAGGCATTAGAAAGTTTATTTTGGATTTTCGGTGGTCATGGTTAGGGTGATGAAAAACTGCCAAACAAAACAAACCAGTTTCTGCTTCGGTTCTTCGCAACTATGCACTGAGATAAATTTTTACTTGAAATAGACAACGATTTTGTGTACAATGAGGGTGCGATAAAACTCGTAATATTTCTGAAAATCACAATCTTTATAATATTTCTTTTTGAAAAACAAATTCTAGACCAGTTGAATAAACATCACTGACTTGCAATAATATCTTGCGCTTGCCACAGAAACTTTGACTGCCGTTGACACTGAGATACACAGACCAAAGTAGGAAATACGGAATAGGAATGGAGCTGCCCCAAGTGGCAAGAGGCAAGTGGCAAGTTGCTTGTTGCTTGTCGAGAGCCGAGCTTACTTGATGCTGTTTGCTGATTAGTTTCGGGCTTATGGCTATTTAAGTTTGGCATTTATTGATAGTTGCCGAGTGCTGGCAGTTCTATAATGAAATAATTGATTGGCATTGGGTATCGGGTATTGGTTTATCAATAAATTAGGTGCTAAGTGAAGACTAGAAGGCAGCTCTTTCGAGCTTCTTCAATATTTGGCAAAGGACAGACAAAACTTTAAATAGTTAAACAGTTCGTTTTGTGCACCAACAATTGGATTAGGCCAAAACTGAATTTTGCAAGCCAGCAACACTCACACATGGCTGGATAGTGGAAAAAGTGTTTTGTAAAAATTCCCTAAATTCGTTTGTGAGACCATTTTAGGTATGCGGTTAAAATTAAATGAAAAATGCAAAATTCAAAGGCCCACAATTCTGGAATGGATGCTTAAAAATGTATAACTCAATGAACATGAAACCAAAAATAGGGATATGGGAAATAAAACATTGGTGGAGAGTAATGTGTTTCACGCAGTCAAAAATCGTTTGTTAGTTTTTTGCCTACTTTTATTGGAATCTCTTCTGCTGTTAAGTCGCTGGCAAAAAAACAACAAACGGAAACGAAAATGTGTTCAAGTGAAATAAATTACTTTATGTGCTGCCAACACAACGGGGCAAAAAAATAACAGCAGGAGCTGGAATAAAAAAATATACGAGTAAAACGAGAATTCCACAAAGCGAAATCACAAACAAAATGGTAAAAATAAGAAACAATGAGAGAAAATAAGATAGAAAGGACAGAAAGGCACCCGCACCCGGCACCCGGCACCCGGCAACCGGATTGCAAATGAAAAACGCGTAAAATAAATAAATAAAAATTCAAACTGATTATGCATGGCGGAAAAATCCGATTTTTTATAAAAGGCTGCAGTCGCCCATCCTGTCCCTGTCCGCCCCTCGCTCGTCCTTTCAGCCACGCCCACAACTAAACTGCGAAAACGGCGGAGAACAATCCGCACAAATCACAACAGAGAACAGAAAGCAACAAAAAGGCGAAAATTTGCATTTTAATGCGCTTCACTTGTTTTGGCAACGCCAGTAAGTGGCAACAATGTGAAGAGACGGCTTTTATCCGCTTCGAGAAAGGCGGAGAAATTTCCTTTGTCTCGGCAGAAGAAACTGCTTCAAGCACCATTTTTTCCCCAATGCAAAATTAATCCATTCAACCCAAGAAAGCTTTTCCACAAACCCAAGCTAATTAGTGGAATTCATAACTATTACTAATTACTTATTAATATTTTTTGCAACCCATATCAGGGTAGATTTCCAAATTCTAAGCTGATCATAAAACTTTCCAAAAATCCAGTTCCGAGAAACTTTTTTCTCAAAACAAAAATTTTGCTAATGTCGTTTACAAATGTAAATTACCATCAATTTGTGTAATATTATATTTAAAAAGGAGAAAATTCCAACTTTTCATATAACAAAACGGAATTGGAAGCAAGGGAAAAGCCAAAAACTTTCTAAATATTTTCCATAGTTTATGAAAAAGTTTCCTTGCTGGCTTCCACACACCTCGTTGGTCCTTGTTAGTCCTTTCGTGTTGACCGCAGCGTGAGTCTATCCTGATAAAAATACGAACACAATAATCAAAAATCATGGCAACAGACATTGAAATGACACCTGTCTGTCTATTGTATAGTGCTTGGTCCCTTGGTCCGCCTGATTTGGCCTGAAAACTTTTGAATTTGCATATTTCAGTAGCCGGAAAAGTTTCTTTCACATTTTGTAACCCGCTCCACCAATTCTCCTCTGACAGTTGCCACAGTCGTTTTGAATTTGCAATTGTTTGGGAATGTATAGTACAGCCAGAGGACTGGCTTTTCCGATTCTCATATTGCTTTCTGAGCGAAAGGTGTTGTTGCATCCACCTCAGGCATGCATCTAAATGTATTTTACAATATTCTTTGCCACCCACTCCAGAGCGGGTGAGTGTCCATGGAATTATTTTGCTGTATTCCTATGAATTTATTGATTGGGATCGGGAGTGAAAATAAGCAAAAGAGCATAGACCTAACTGAAAACATGACAGCATCATAAATATTCTAGGCAGATTACACTGAGCAATTAAAGGGAACAAAATCGATTAGAAAACCAAGGCAAGCCCAATGGCTTATCTCAATAGATAATATCCTTAAAAGAAGCAAAGATGTTTCAAAGCAGGATTATATAATTTATGATCTTAATAGCTTTCCAATAAGATCTATTGTTTAGGAAAACAAACAAAAGATTTCAACTTATTAATCAAAAATTTTATACTAAATGAGCAGTTTTTTCAATGACCATTTGATGGTCCTGTTAACGTCACTCCCCGTATGACAAGTAATTTAATTTTTTGCACCTGTATGAAAATAAGGATAAAAAAACCACAATTGCTTGCCAAGTTTCCACATGCCAATGATAAAGCTCATTGAATCAATTCAAAGCAGAAAACTACAACAAAGACAATAATAATCAGCATATGCAGCTACCAACAGTCATTGACGTTTGACAAGGACATAAATGTGAGGGGGAGGATAGCAGGAGACGGGGGGTCCTTGGCAGGATAAGACTAAAACAAAGCAATACGTATGCATTGCTGGAAAAGTTTGGCATTTCTTTTTACTTTCCGAGCTATCTGCTTTCCTCTCCTCACTTCTTATCGGTCGCTGTCATAAAAGTGTGGAACATTTTCAGCTACGTCATCATCAGCAACAATGATGCGGAAAAGGTTTTAAGAGGGAGGAAGGAGAGAACCTGAGGAGAAGGACTTCCACCCACATATTCGTACATCCCCCCGTTCGACCCCCATATCTTGTCAAGAATTTTTCTGTGTGTTTCGGGGCGGGAGTTGGGGCAAATGTTTAGAGTCTATAATCTTCAAATAATGGAAAAACTTTTGCTGTTAAGCAAAAGGAATGCCAAAGCTTAGATTTGTCTTTTATTTGCTATTCTTCATGTTTTCTTTGTTTCTTATTTTTGCCACACATTGCCAGGACTTTTGATATTTCCTTTTTCATACCCTGGCAGAAGGTATTTTAATTTTGTCCAAAAATATGTATTTTCTGGGAAGGCCTTAATCATCTCTTCTTCATCTCATGATAATCTAAGGGTCTATTTTGATCCTGAAATTCCCATAAGGATGTGGAAACTATATCCAATATTTCAATTATAACTTTAAGGATATGTAGGATTCGGCGGTAGCAGAAGTAAGCTTTCCTTTCTTGTCCATGTATGGGTGCCAGAGTTTTCCATGCAGTTGACAACCCTGGCTTGTAGATGTGTGTAGGTGCAGGGTGCGGGTTGTTGCTTTTGCTCCTCACTCGATTTTCAATTTATTTCGTTTGGTGTGCGGTAGTTTCAATTTTTTCCTCTAGATTTTCTTTCGTTCATTTCTATTTTGTTTTTTTTCCTCATTTTTTTTTTGCTTTTGGTTCTTTGAAAGAAAACTTCATCAACTGTTTTTCTTCTACCTGTGGCTTAAAGTCTTCCAGCCAACACCGCAATCGGTATACCAATCCCCACAACCCACACCTTGCCATACACCATTCCCCCTGAGCAATCAGCTAACATTTTTTCCCAAGCATTTTTTCCACTTTTGAATTTCGTCCTCTTTTTTGTATTTTTGCTGCAAATTAAGTTTATGTCAGAGAGTGGGCGAGTGGGCGGTGTAGGGGCAACAGGAGCCAAAGCATTTATGCCTTTGTGGCAAGTTAATTTCAATTTTATTGCCATTTGATTGAGATTTGAATGGAAGAGAAGGGAAACTCGGCATTGGCATGGTGTCGCCATTTAGCCATTTGGCCATTGGCAAGTGGCAAGTGGCAAGTGGCATTGGCCCTAAGCCATGGCTGATTAATTTCTCACATTTCGTCAAAAGAAATAAATCAATTGAAAATTGGATACAAATGTCAACTGCAAAATACGAATTTCGGAAGAACTGTGAGTTTTTATGCTTAGTGAAGAGATTTTCAATAAAAGTCAAATACAAGTAGTGATTATAAAAAAAGTAAGTAATAATTGAAAAAAAAATATTCATATGGCTCGGTTATAAAGTTATTTTCATTTTTAATATTCTTACCTGTCTGCCTGAAAGAATCCCATCTCTATAAGCCATAAAAATCCAGCTCAAAAATGATTCCAGCTCAATTTTGAGCCTCACAATAAAATACACAAAAGTCCTTGCCCTGCAGCATAATAAAAATCAAGAAAAATGTACAGAAATCCCGGGAAAAAAATAACTGAAAATTAACGAGAAGAAATATTTTTTGAGGGCGTATTCAAACAGGGGTCAATTGCAAATTCTAAAGAGACTGAAGAGCGGGAGTCATGGGTCATGGAACATAGGGTGAGTCACGAAGGTCGAAGGTCAACGAGGAATGCGAGGTTACTTAAGAAGTTCATTCTGCGTGTGAGAAAATGGTAAAATTTAATATAATTAATTAAATAAAATCAAAGTAGCCAGTATTTATTTGGCCTCATATATTTAAACATCGTTTAGGGCAGAGCAACTCCAGATATTTTTGATATTTTGTCAAGTATAGAACAAATTCTCAGATAAAATTTGGTAAGAAAAACACTCAAAAAAAATATAGAAAAAGAAACTTACAACATGGATGATTGCACGGAGGGTTGCGATTCAGGCATTGTTTTTATTCCGGTCCTTGACCTCTTAGCGGAATGGATAAAGTCAAGTGGTCTAAAACCCACTGATATGGGCCGCTTCATAGCCATTATTCTGACCTTGATTTTAGTGAGCTATGTCCTGCTCTTTGCGGTCCGCATACTGGTGTCCATAACTTTACCCACTCTGATAATGGTAGGATTCCTTCTACTCTATCGCTTGATTACGTTCATGGAGGTGGCAGAAGGATTCAGGCAACTTCCCGGAGTGCTGAATTTCAGCCTGATTTTTATAAAAGATTTTCTTCGCGAATCAATTGTGAATTCTATTGATTGAAAACGTATCGGAAACATTTCGAAGACGTTGTTACAGTGAAGATTATTTTTTTATTGTATACGGCCCTTATTTCATCATGCGGAGTTAGGAGATCTTGAGATTAAATTTGTAATAAAAAAATATATTTAAATAATTTTGAACGATTTGATACAAACTAAATTAATAAAATCTACGAAAAAATATAATGGCACATCAACAGTTTATTTTTAATGGAAATAGTAAAGAAATATCACATTTTAAAATGTCATTCATTAACTAAGGTGATAATTTAATTCACTCAAATGGGAAAACCAAGCATAAGCCGCAGGAATCCGGTAAAAACAATTTCGAGTTGAGCTCATCCACTCTGTCAGAGTTCACTTGCCGCCGAAATATTTCCATTCGGCCGCAAAAATGTCAAAAGCCGAAACAGCAACAATGGCCATTTGCCGAATTTTCACATTTGTGCTGGCCTTAATTTAGCATTGCTGTGTGCCAATAAGCCAACAATAAATGCACTCGAATGCGCCAAAGGAAAAACCAAATTAAATTTCACCAAAAGGTCTCGGCCGAGTATAAAAAAAACTGAAAATGCAATTTGTGTTTTCGTGGGTGTCGGGTAAAAAACCAAATCGTCGTTTTTGCATCACTTGGCTGCAGTTTTATTGGCCATGGCCATCTCGGTTTTCAGGTTTTCAGGTTTCAGGTTGTCGCACGTCTTCCTCCCCAGCACTCTCCCGTTCGTCCGTCCATCCATCTGCGGTAAGTTCTGTTTGAGATTGCACCTGCATGCATATCCGTTGCAGGCTCAGTCCATTTTCCAGCTCCTGCTCTTGCCCCTGCCACAGTCTCGTTGCATATTCATATGCCACCCATTGTTGCTATGCACTTGATGCGGGCGAGCTGATTTTTATGTGGCTGACCAAGCAGCGGGCATGGACCAGGTTTCGTCCGTTTGGCCATTTTCTGTTTGGTTTTTATGGTCTCGACGATGGAAACAAAAAAAAAAAAAACAGGCTTAAAATGAAGTCAATTACGGTTTAGATAAGACGACAGGTGAATGCTCTATAGGTTCTTTATTTCGTATTCGATTCATAATAATAAACATTTAAATCGATTACTTCATTTAAATTTATGGCTAGTTTTTATTGTTTTTAACTTCAACATCCAGACTACAATCCGCTATACCCATCCAGGAAAATAGAGAAATGTAGCTCTCGCTCCGTTTGCGACATATCATGGATGGATGATAGGCTGATGGCGGATGGCAGGAGCTAAGGAAAGGTCCTGTGCCTGCGTGTGTGTGTGTCACTTTTAAAATATGCGCATTTTTGCAAATGACATTTCAGTCGCACCGCACTATCACTAATTGATATCATATGATGGAATTTATGCACAGACACCAACCGGCAGACCAGCAAACGGCAGACGAACTGCAAAGAGCTTCCAGCCCTCGTCCAGCTGTCCTTGCTGGTCCTGCTGGTTCTGCCGATCGGTAATCGCTGATTTTCATGACTGTTGGAATGGCGGATTCCTGGTGGCGACGCAGAAATTGTCGGATTCATTTTTGCCCTATGTTGTTTTTATTATAGGTAGTTTTTGCTGTTGTCGGTCGATTGCCGTTTCGCTTTTTGCGGTTTGTCGACGCGTCAGGACCGTCATGCGCCCCTGTCCGATGTCCGATATCCTCTGTCCTGTTGTCAAATGTCCTGGCCGTTGTCCTGGCTGTTGTTCTGGCCCTTGTCTGGTGCCTGAGGTTGGCCGCTCTGCGGCGCTGAGACTGCGGCCCGATCATTCATTTGTCAAGTTGTCAGGACACTATTCGGCAGCGGGGTCGCCAGGACCCGTGGCTGCCGTTGACATCAAGTGCGCCATTTAGATTTCACAGCTGCCCATTTTCGGTTTATGTTCCTAGTAGTTTCGTTGCCCAAAGCAATAAAATAAGAAAAAAATCATTTAAATCATGGATACCTGAAAGAAATTATTTATTCTTATATTTTTAGGGAATTTTTTGAAGGAGTAGGTATTGCTTTGTAAGCCTTCAAATATTTTTGTATACCGGAAATACTTGACACAACAAAATCCTAGTTAAATATTTGTGAGGCACTGGAAATGGCAAAGGGCTGTATTCCAAGGGATTGTACCATTCGGCGGGATTGTACCATTCCGCTCGTGGACCACATGGACTATTGGATTAGATCAACGCAATTTGTAAACGGAGATCTGGGCCAGATCCTAGCCATGATTTTTGCTTTGGTAGTTTGCTGCTATACCTTGATGTTTATAGCTCGATTAATGGTGGCACTTGCCTTTCCTACCTTGATAATGGTGGGATTTCTTTTATTTTACCGCTTTGTCACCTTCATCGAAGTGGAAGAAGGCCTCAAAGAGCTGCCCCAAATTTTAGCTGCTGTGGCAAACTTCATAGCTGCTCTTTTCCGTGAAGTCATTTTGAAATAGACGATCTCGATGCAATGCTGAATATATATAGTTTTATGTGGCGTTGAAGACTTGCAGAAACAGAATATTTTTTACAATACAATTAATTAATAAAAAGTCATTTCATGTGATTATACATCGCTTAACTTAAAATTTCAAAACTTGCACACAGTTTTGTCCCCATATCGATAACCAAGTTCTCCATCACCATTTCAGCCTGGACATTTAAAAGGCCTAAACAGCAGACAATGAGTAGGGTAGGGACAGATTCTGATAGAGATACGGGACACAGACTGCAGTCCAGACAGAATCCATGTTTATGTCCGGGCCCTGGCAGCAAAAATGGCAAAATGCAACCCGGCTTTCCATGCCCACTATTTCCACACCCTCTTATGGAATAGTTTGCTTTCCGTTCACCAGAGTATGCGACTGTTTGAGCCAAGTTTTGTCTGCTTGTTTTCACCATTGACCGTGACGCTCGTTTCGCCGGCACGGATGCGAACTTTTGTTGCTATTTTAGAAGCTATTCCCCCTCCGGACTGGCTCCCGGCTCCATCTGGACGAGAAACGTGCGTTGTCTGCTACCTGACGGTTGACTTTCTTCCTCTAATGAAATGCGGTTACAAATGCAATTTTACATTTTTCACAAAAAAGCATTTTATCTGTCGACGCCAGGCCCAGCCAGAAAACGCAGACTCCGAACTCCGGGTTTTGAATCGAAACATTGCTACACCATAAAAAAAAAGTTTAAGACCAGCCATTATACTTTTACTTTGTTTCGAAAAATAAGGTACGAACCTGAGGTATTTCAATATGGAATAATAGAAAAAAATCATTCTTATCCCATGCATATTTGCTTCAATTTTCTTATTTAAATATTCACAACATCAATAAAAAATTCATTTGAAGCACATAAAATTTATACAATTGAACGCCTTTGCAGTCACTTTCAGAATTTTAAGTGAATAATTTTATTTTAAATATTTTCTACGGCATCTTGTAATAAATATGATTTTTCTAGCAAAAAAGAATGTATTTTTGTTCATGTAAAGGAAAATGGCAGTAGTCCGTGCACGTGACATCCATGTGTCTATCTGGTCCTCTCTGCTTTCCCCCCGATGTATGGGAATTTCCTCCATTGTGTTTGTGTTTCGAGCATGTTCCTGCTCGGGCCAGTGTCCCCAAGCTCTACTCTTGGTTTTTCCCCTCCATATACACCTTTTCCACTATTACACCCCCAGCTCGCCCACCAACCCATCGACCAGTCGTCAGCTTGTTTGCACCTTGTCGAAATTAGTGTTTGTACCGAAATGAACACGATTTGTTTGACCAGCAGGTGTTGAAAATACACTGTCCCTGGTTGGTCAAGTTGGTTTCCAGACCCCCACGCCCCACGTTTTCCCGTTTTTTTGGGTCACCCTTTTGGCCTGCTTGCCATGTCATACGCGGCGTATGGGTAATGTTTTTCAAATTGTTGCGGTCAGTTCCAGAGACATTTGGTCGGAACTGCTCTGTTTTGTTTCGGTTTATATGCTGGCAGCGGTTTCAGGTGATTGTAGTGCCATTTTATAAACATAATGAACATTCGTTTGTGCATTTTATACATAGATGATTACTGAGGTGAGTCGATGCTTAGCCCCAAGGCGTTAAAACTTGAATCCCTGGCAAATATTTGCTTTGGTTGAAATAATTAAATTTAAATTGGCCCTTGACAAATTCTTTGAAATTCAAAAAGTAAATTTCATATTTTGCGAATAACTATCTTCAAAATCCGATTTACTTTGTCGCATATTTGTGTTTGTGGAGTTGTGCAAATAAAGGAGAGGAAACCCTTTCAGAGGTAAAATATTAATGTGCAACATCATTTTTCCATTGCAATTTTTCATGGCCAACGAACATCAAAATGCTGAAGTGCGGCCAAAATATGTCAGACTGCAAATCAAAATGGCAGACAGCACTGACAAATAAACAGTCACTCAGCCAGACGGATGGAAGGATGCTGCAGCAGCTGGAAGGACCTGCAGGACGAGGTAGAGAAAAAAGAGAAAACAGGAAACTGCCGGTGATTGCAGTAAGGTTCGCCGTTTCAATGCCAAATGTATGAAGGTATGTGAGTAAGTGAAGCCTAGGCCTGTCAGACATTAAAATGAGAATGAATTTCGGTTGGCAGGAGTAGAAAGAGGTAGAAGAGGGCAAGACTACCCATCCCTTTGCTGAATCGCTCACTTCCCCGGCAAACTCATTAACAAGTTGGCACATAAAAGCCCAACAACTGTGGCGGTGAACGAAAGAAGTCAATGCCTTGGCGACAAGCTGCCGCATCAGCAGCCGCAACTAATGGCTGCCAGACTTGTGTCGGTTTTAGGAGTTTTCTCCTCCCTCCATCCATACTTCTCACAGATCCCAAGACTCCTCAAAGTTCTTTTTCGGCAAGGCCAAGGCAAATACTTGGCGGCTGCTCTGTGCAAGTTTTATTAAAAGCCAACAGTCGGCGACATCCTGCAAGCGGTTGGCCCAGGACGAGAACTATTGAGTGAGAGGAAGGACACGCTTTGATAAATACAGCCAAAATTATTATGGATCCGAGTACAGAAGATCCGAGTACTCATATGACAAAATCAGACTATATAGTTACAAAGAATTAGTAAGAAATTTAATAAAGTTCCTGATCTGTGGACGCTAGCTGTTATTTTAATTTAAACATAAGTTCTCTATAGCCAATAAGCACTTTACTTGCAATCCAAGAGCAACTACCGCGAAAATTATGGCTCACATGTGTTGCCAGTCGCAAACTACTCATTGGAACTGCGGATTTCTGGGGCGACTCCAGACGGAGGAAGTCGCATCTTTAGTTTTCGTTTGCCAAGATGGAGTTCCCAGTCGAAATTATCGCCAAATAAATATCCTGAGGGTGTGAGGTTGAGGATGAAACTATCTCCGTTCATAAGCTCATACGGTTCTCGCAGCAGGCCGTGTGGGTGAAATAGCACCGACAATGGCCGGTGGGGCAGCAACATGGTCGCAAGATGGTCGAGCTGTACGGGAACACGATTATCTTCCACTGGCCATTTATTTCGATGCACTCGTAGTGATAGCCTCTCTTAAATATGACCATGGACTTCTTCTCCAAAAAGTACGGCATTATTTCCAGTAGGCAGGCGTCCATGCAGTTGACAAAAAACTGAGTGCACCTGACGTTCGGCGCCAGTTTATAGATATCGGTAACGGTCTCGTCGAAGAAGTACACGACATCGAATTTTGGTGTCTCCTGGGCAAAGATCTCTGCCACATCGCTCATTGTGTTGTACGAGTGCAGAGTTGTGGCACCCGAAGCGCCGCTGGGAAAAAAGAGATGAGTGACGGAGTCCGTGACCAAAATGGGACTGGCACAAGCGGGAGCATCCGCCTCATCGGCCAGGACATAGTCAACGGGATACGGTCCGTATTTCAAAGCTCTCAAGGATCGCTCGTAGTTCGGATGATTGGCTACGTGCGGCTTAACCTGCCGGAAGCGACTTCTAAGCCGGGCAATGAACTCGTCCCGTATGGAGGTGTGAACGGCCACCGTGGCCATGGGAAAAGGCTGGAACGGTTCGTGCATCAACTCTGCCACGCAGTATGACGCTGTATTCAGATCTCCATCTTTACCGACCACCATGAATCGCGCTCCAGGCCAGAACTTTGTCGGTTTCATATCATGCCTCTATTAATTTTCTTTACAAAATTAGATTTGTGAGAGTCCTGCCTAGATTTCTTCTTACCATTCTGGGTCCTCGCTTGTTGCAGCGCAGATTGTGCACCATGTCGTACGTCACGAAATTTGATCTTATCTCACACATGATTCTCACAGATAATTTTAGCTATTTTGTTATTATTTTGTATTGATTAATCAAATTTGATGTAACTATGAAATGTATGAAAATATTTAGTATAAAATCAGAGGTTCCTGAGAAGTGATATCAAGAAGGTACAGTAAAATTGCTTTCAGTTTTAAGGACCTCCTAATCCCACGTTTATAAATCCTTTAAATTTTCGCAAATTGAGCAATGAAAAAATGTGGAAAATGAACTCCCTAGAATGGGGGTTCCAATATTTTTGGTTGACTAAGTCTATTCCCATTCCACATACCCACTTACGACGGAAAGTTAATGGAACCCAAGGAAATACGAAATTTCCATAGAAAAAAGCAGAATTTTCTCACACAACTAACGAAAACAAATCAAGTGCAAAGTAAGCCCGGCGAAAAGAAAACAACATTTTTCCGCGATAAGAAACTTTCTCAGACTTGCAGCAAGGACTAACAAAGGCAGACAAAGACGGAGTGAATCGTGTGAAGGGGTTAGGGGTAAGAAGTTTGCAAGGATGCGAAAGCAGCCAGGACAATGCTAATGCCATTCGCTCAAGTGCCATCAGCGCAGGCCTTGTAGTGTCATATAAAGTCTAAACAAAGGTAATAAATTAGTTTGATATTACTTTTTATACACATGGAAAAATATACTTTTATTTTAATACTTTACATATTTGAAGGTATGATATTTTGAATTTAAATTTATGAATATACAATCGTAAGTATTTAAAAGTCTATCCATCTTTGTATTTGTTTAGCTCAGCTTAGCTCTAAGGCCTTTAAAATCGAAGAATAATTCTCTGGGCCATTTGCGACCAGCAATAAAGGAGATTTATAAAACGAAAGCAGCGAACTTTACATCGAAATGCACAATTATTTTTGTGAATTTTATCTCCAGTCAAGTAGCGATAAAAACAACAAACAAATAAACCTTTAATATTCAACTGAACACAATGGAAATTAAATCACTAATTTGTTTTGCGGTTGATTTGTTTGCAGCCTAAAAATTCGGTTGTAGGTTGTCACTTACAAGTACAGTGATAAACAGAAATAATGCTTTTCATATATTACAAAGAGTATAATAGTATATTAAACGTAAAAAAATAGTAGTTTTTGAAAACTTAGTTGGCTTTGGCCAATTTTGCGAGTCTCCACTGTTATTCCACCTCTGGGGAGGCGTGTCTTGCTGAAAGAGAGAGCACGATGACAAAAATTAACTAAAACATCAGTCGCAGCTAGTCAACTACCATGGTCCATGGTCCATTCAATTATTCATTTTGCATGCAATTTCTAATTTGAATTTCATTTATGCAACGTTTTAATTAAATTTTTTGCTTCTTTTCCAGCCCTGACCGCACTCATACCCCTAAAAGCACACCCACACCCGCAGAGTGTGTAGCAACGACAGCAGCTGCCGCTTAAAGCCACAAAAATTACGCATACGCACTGTATTCGTATATATTAAATTAAAAAAGTTGACAGAACGACAGCAGAGCAGAATCGGAGGAAAAAGTTGTATGACTTTTTGGATTTTGGTTTCCACATTTGGAAATTCAATTTGGCTTTTATTGGAGTCGTTGAGTGCGCATGAAATTAGGTGTAATTTGAAAAATGTTTCGCAATATGGCAGACACTCTGATTGGAGATTGTATTCCGCAATTTCAAAACCAAATGTTCATTTTTTTTTATCATTTTTATTTTATTATGAATGCATGCCCATGTGTATTGTTTAGGTGTGCTGACAATCTATCTACCTGGCTATCTAAAACTAAGTGTCTAGTCAATAATATGAGTTGGTCGTTTCAAAACTAGATCAAAATCAAGAGGAAAATCTAATCTATTGCATAGTGTAAAAAATAGAGCAGGCCATGAATCTGTGTTAAGGTCTTAATGCAATTTCATGGACTTGAATATGAATATGCCTGCAGATCGGGCAACAAATCTGTTACAGGCGGTCTAATAGCAGCTTTGTTTCGGCATATTTGACTTGATGGTAGAGTGTAGGATATTCGTCAATTATTTCATGTTGAGCCGCCAGAGGCATCATCTATCAGAATTGTTTTTGATTGAAAATCTAGTTCTCCCACCTGCATGAAGAAAAATAAATCAATTAAAAAAGAAAAATAAAACATTATGTAAGATTACTTACTGTATTGCTGTGTATTTTCATGTAACTATCCTTACGCAAACTTGTATTTAATTGGTGTTAGTGTAAATCTGGCTTACTATCTGGGCCCTGGTAGTCTGTTGGTATTTGAATAATTCACCCACAACATACTCTTTAGACGCCTATATAGCGCCGCCTCCTGAAAACTTCCATAATGATAAACCCTAAAAGGGCTAAAGAAAGTAATAAAAAAAATATTTAAAAAAAATTATAAGAAAAAATTATTATTTTTATTACTTACCAGTCAATGCTTATTGTAAATATTTTTAAAATTGAAAACTATTAAATGAAATACTTCTATTCTAGACGAGAGCTGCTACTGAACTGAATCTTACGACACAATTTTTTGGGACTACGCTTCCAAAACAAAGTCATGGCCTTCTATTTTAAAAAATTTTTCGATTCGATAGTATTTTTTTATCATTGCAAGGACTACTACGGTATGTGGTAGATTTTCTGGAACGCTGAAAATCGAATTAAAATTTGAGTAAACATTCTAAATTTCTGTTGAAACGAAACCTGAGAAAAAGGTTAGTTAACCATTTTTCTTCTATGCAGATTCATGCAATCTAATAATATAAAATAATAAAAAAGTACAGCCCGGAAAAGCATTTTTTCGGAGGACAGATCCCATTTTTCGTGATGGTTTCCCGCCGTGCCTTCCTTGATACAGGCAGGCACTTATGGAGAGGCACTCGGATTTGGCTAAGAGTTGGGCCAAATAAAGTATGAAAGTGCTTGAGCCGAGTATTAAACGCAATGAAAATCCTCCGGCCTGGCCAACCGCTTTTCCAGCCCCTCGAAATGGTTGGATGGTAGCTGGTAGTCGAGAATCGGGAACCGGGAACCGGGAAGTGCAAATAACTGTTGCCAAACATTTTCAACGAAAAATGTTCGCATTGCATACATTTTGGGGGGAGCAGATATGGCAGCAGGCATGTAGACGATGAAAGTGGAGGAGTCCTGGTGCAGTGGCACGATCCAGGATGCAGGCAGAGCTTGCCTCGCCTGCTTGTAGCAATGCATGCAAACAAGATTTAACGATAAAATTTTAATTAGTGCATAAATGGGCGCCTGATTGTGTGGGCGTGGTCGCATAGAGAGCAAGACATGTTGGCCATATATGTTCGACTTTGGCAGCAACACGGGCCAGAGACCCTCTCATAGCCCAGACACATTGCGGCTTTGCCACTATACTGTTTTTATTTGCCTTGGCTGTGGGGCTGGGGAAGATATTGGGTGCCAGTGGCATTACTCCCTGGTAGAAATTAAGAAATTTTGTCTCTCTGCCATGTGTGCCGTGTGTTTTTGTGCATTTCCATCGATGCGTAACTTTGGGCTGCAAGTCTGCCACGCCGATAAGCGTTAATTTGAAAGTTTCGGTGGAAATTTAAAGGCTAAAAGTTGTATTTAAACAAAATGTTCGATATTTGTAACTGTTCACAGGCATTCAAAACATATTTCAAAATTAAACCCTATTCAGAGAAGTAAAACAAAGGACTAAACATTTGCGTGTTTGTGTTAATATTGAATTCACTGACACAGAAAACACTATTAAACACGGTGAGGGAAAACCATGTCGAAGGCTTTTCACCCGAGGGCAAAAATTACGAATGGAAATGTATATCTAGTACATGTACTATAATATGTATATATATTGTTTAGACGATGAGGCGTAACAGACCGCCGGGTACTAACTTTATTCAATATTGTAACATGGCTCCTTGCTTGTCTTCCTTTATTTATCTCAACTTTTGCCTTTTTCCAACGCTCCTTGCTTCTTTTTTACCTTTATTTTTGCTATTACTTGGTTCCTTGGTTTTTTTACAGCTCACCTCGATAGCTGCTCGACATGCACTTTGCATACATTTTGCTTTTACGATCTGACGCTGTGTTTAAATATTTAGTGGATAGTAAACTATGTCCTGTCCGTATCCTTCTGCATATGTGAGAGTGTGTGTGGGAGTATTTAAATGGTACAGTGATGTGCGTGAGGCTGTTAAAAAATTTATTAAAATATCCAAACGAGTCCCAGACATTAAACGACTCAAAGAGAGGAGCCACCAAGATGAATAGTGATTGAGCTACACTTTGGTGAAAGATTCTTTGCCGGATCCTTACTCACTAAATATTGGAATTTAGTTTTTAAGCATTTATGGTCTTGAGAACTTAACCATTTTTCTGGATTTTCTAAGAGGAAAATTCTAAACAGATCGCCTTTATAAATTTATAAACTCAAATCACGATGAATCCTTTTCTGACATCACCAATCAATCGGTCTCTGATTCGGCTCTCGCACACAACCCACATTCAGATGAGTGACTAAAATACAAAATTTATGTTTTAATTAAAATATGTAAATGCGCCAAATCGTGTGGAGGCTCACCCGCAAAAATCGACGAGGCAAAATCAGCCAAAAACATTTCACACATTCACCAATAATGCAATTGCCGCAAAAGTGAGGAGCAACTCTCTCGCTGAACAAATTTGGAAAAGCTGCGCTTGGTGGAAAACTCTGAACCGCGAAACAATTTTGTTATTTGCCTCTAATTGCAAACAACAGTTGTCTGATATCTTTGTATATACAAACGTATATATATGTTTTGGCAAACTCTATCTGTTTGCGTTTTCCCATGCCATCTGACTAACGAATTGATTTTGGTCAGCGAAAGTTGCAACAATTAGAATGTGTTTTTATGGATAAAAATAAGCAATAATGGGAGAAACTTGTTCTTGAATTCCAAGATATTTTATAGATTTATTACCAATAAATCAAACTAACTAAAACAGCATTGATATTACAGGAATAATCCCTTAAACTTGAAGCACATTGTGATTGGTCACCCTTGACCGGGGAACCCAATTTTGAATCGGAAAAGTTCAGTGCCCCATTATTATGCATGCTTCAGTGATATTCAACATTTGTGCTAAACCCGAAATTCAAGTAGCTTCACCATGGCCGTCCTCATCATGACCAATAAATTCGCCAAGATGTCCATTTTTATTTATTTTCGCATTTCTAGTGTTTAGTTTACGCTCGAGAAAATCGCCATTTTCTCAACTTCATTCTGAGGAAATATTTTTATATGCAACTGGAGGCAACATGTGCCCCAGGACCAAAGGATGAAGCCCAAAGTCCAGGCCTTTCTATGGGGAAAAAACGAAATCCCAAAGTATAAATAAATCGAAGGAGCAAGAGGGAGAAACAAACTCAACTCAACTCAACTCAAGTCGACTCTGTCATTGCCATTTCAATTTCCGTTTGAATTTTGCACTTCATTTCGCAAGTTCGCAATTTTCTTCGGAGAAATCCAGTCCGAACCGAAAAAAAACCAGGACGAGAACAGAACAGAAGGCAATGCAAATACGAAAGTGTATAAACAACACAAAACGAGCAGGCGACACTCAGCGTGAAGGAGACGATGACAATAAATTGTAGCAGAGGGAAAGCCAAGGAGCAAAATAAAAGAAATTGTAAACACGAACTGCTCTCCATGATAATGATGGAAAATCATGGGCCCAGGCGAGAGACAATTGCACGTAACAGTGACTGTTTCCCCAACTCACACAGAATCCAGAGCCCAGGACACAAAACCCGAAAGGTCCCCGACATCATCCATTGCCTGCTGTTTATTTGTTTGACAAATAACGAGCCAAGCCCATAATGAAGGAGGTGCAAATGATGTTGGCATTGTTTATTCGACTGCGAAATGTAATAGGCGCTTTCAAGAAGCAGGACCCAGGAGCAGGACCCAGGAGCAGGACCCAGGAGCAGGAACAAACCATCAAGCTGGGCGGGGTCTTGACTCCCAGATTTCCATTCCAAGTCGTTCCTTTACTTTACGTTTTTTATGGCTGATTTGACGGGAAACGGAAACGCGGAATTGCAAAAGCGCAATAAAGTGTAGCATAAACAAAGGCGCGCACACCGAATGAGTCTCAAACAGCCAGCAGATGGAAATAGATATATATGTTTTTTTATATATATTTATATGCAGGATATATAGAAAGGACACTGGGTATGGCTGAAACTTGAAAGTAAATTTGTTTGCCCTGCTTTTGCTTTTGCTTGTGCCTTTGCCGTTTGGCATTATGCTTTATCTTGTTTTATTTTAGGCAGCAAACAGATTGTTGTTCATCTTTTATCTGTACTTTTTATGTTCAATTTGTTTCGGTTTTTGTTTGTCGGTTTAGTGAGAGGTACTTGTGGCTGTGATCTAAATTTTTACGATTCTAAACTCAACCAGATCGATGAATTGAAAAAAAATAATAAATATAATCATTAAGATTTCATTTAAATGTAAAAGAGACTTTCACCATAAAGATTTCAAAACTCCAATTGACAATATTTTTTGCATTCCAGATTGTTTTTGTTTCTGGACTTATTTTTTCAATTGATGGCATACGAACTTGCTCTGGAATAACAAAAATTCCTGACACAACACAAGCGTCGGTGTGAGCCATTATGCTGTGTCAGCAGGAGAAGATGAAAAATACGAGAATTCCCCAAGCATTGCACGTGGAAAGGCGCCTGGATTGACGCATTGCATATCTCGCTTGAGGCTGCCTGCATATTTATGATTCGGGTGCGTCTTATAAATAAAGCAAATGGCAAAATGGAAATGCAACAGCAGCAACTTCTCAACTGAGGAACTGTGTCAACAATGCGTGCCTGAAGGCAGCATCACTCACCTTCTAGGCAAGTATCTGCCAGGTTGCTTGTTGGCTTTCACATGTTTCTTTTTTTTTTTTTAGTTTTTTTATGCGGTGAAAATTCAAGCAAAATATGCAAAAAATACTTAAAAATAATAAGTCCTATACAAGAAAATCGCATAACCAAAACCAGGTTTAAAAGCCCAAACACATTTGCTGACAAACGCGGAATATATCCCCAGAATTAAGGGTGGCAGTTCCGACGGATCAACAGTTGGTTACAGCTGGCAGATACAGGATCTGCTCCAGTTACAGAAACAGGAGCAAAGGGAAGCCTTCTGGACGCAGCGAGGCATGACTGAACTGCTTTATCGACGCCATGTGGGTTGCCAAGCGACCGTAACCAAGCGTTTCCAGCGAGCAAAAAATTCAAAACACAAGACCCAAGCCCTGAGTCCTGAGGAGCCAGCAAGGCGTAAGGAACAAAAAAATCCCAAACACAGGAAAAGCTCAGAAAAATGGTAAGAAATACGCTATGCGCCTGAAAAATGTTGTCAGATAGTCCAAGATATACTTTGTGCTTTACAACCAGATACTTTCACGTGGAAAAACCGATTCGGCGAGTTCGAGGAACGCGGCCAGCGGAGGTCTTGGCAGCGGGCTCGGGGTCAGCCGACAGGCTAGGAAAACTCCGGTGCCAGCCTCCCTCGAGGATTTCATCATCAAGCGTGATTACACGGGTGCCAGGGCTTTCCTGGAGGTGTGTAGACATCGAAAAAGTAAGGAATCCCTAGTTTTAAATACTTGTATCTCCTTCTAGTACGCCAACGACGATGAGGACGAGGAGGAGGGTGCCCAGGCCCTAAAACACCGGCAAGTGGAACAGTGGATTGCCTTCTGCAACTTTCACCTGGGTGATTACCAACAGGCTCTTGGCCAATTCAAAGCCATACATCAAACATCCCCCAGCCCTGATGGCAAAGTGAACCTCAACTTGGCCGTTTGCATGTTCTACTTGGGTCTCTACGAGGAGGCCCAAGAGCTGATGGAAAAGGTAGCGGACAGCCAGCTGAAGCAGCGCCTTATGTTCCATTTGGCCCACAAATTGGGCAATGAGGAGGAGTGGACCCAACTCCAGGAGGAGCTTCAGAACTCCTCCAGCTTGGAGCAGCAACTGAGCCTGGCATCGATGCATTATATGCGAGCTCATTACCAGGAGGCCATCGATGTTTACAAGCGAGTTCTCGTGGACAACAAGGACTACATGGCCATTAATGTGTACCTAGCCCTGTGCTTCTATAAGCTCGACTATTACGATATGTCCCAGGAAGTATTGGATGTATATCTTGGCCAGCATAGTGACAGCACCATTGCCATAAATCTAAAGGCCTGCAATCGATTTCGACTCTTCAATGGCCGTGTGGCGGAGCAGGAGATCAAAAACATAGCTGACAATGGAACGTTTGGCGCAGATCTTCTGAGGCATAACCTGGTGGTTTTCCGAAATGGCGAGGGGGCTCTAAGAGTCCTTCCCGGCTTGCTTAATATCATACCCGAGGCTAGACTTAACCTAGCCATTTACTATTTAAAGCAGGGAGATGTCCAGGAGGCACATGCTTTGATGAAGGAACTGCAGCCAACATCGCCACATGAATACATTCTTAAGGGCGTAGTACACGCGGCTCTGGGTCAGCAATTGGGATCGGTTAGTGCCATATTAGTCATATTTACATATTAATATTTTCCCCTTTCCTTGATAGAAAGAGCACATCAAGACTGCTCAGCAAAATCTTCATTTGGTGGGCAGTTCGGCCACCGAATGCGACACCATTCCCGGTCGCCAGAGCATGGCCTCTGCCTTTTTCCTGTACGAACAATTCGAGGAAGTACTCGTGTACATGAACTCCATACGGAGTTACTTTGTCAATGACGATGTTTTCAACTACAACTTTGCCCAGGCCAAGTGTGCCACAGGCTATTACAAGGAGGCGGAAGAGCTGCTAATGCAGATTACCGATATGGATATTAAGAATCAGCACACATTCTGCATGATTCTGGCAAAGTGCCACATCCACTGTGGTCATCCAGAGCTGGCCTGGAATGTGTTCATCACCAGGGACACCAACGCCGAGGCCTTTATCCTCCTGCAACTGATTGCCAACGAATGCTACAAATGCGAGGAGTTTTGGGTGGCAGCTAAGGCTTTTGATATGCTTGAAAAGTAAATTAAATTAAAGATATACTTTACTGATGAATTTCATTCATATTTTTGTTATTTTTAGCAGGCTCGATCCCAGTCCTGAGAATTGGGAAGGCAAACGAGGTGCATGCGCCGGAGTTTTATTCGCTTTGGCCACCAAAGCTCATCGTGGTCGTCCTGGTGGAGGAATCACCGAGGTAATTGGCATCCTGCGGGACTCGTCTAATGGTCAAGCAGAAGCCATGATTAAAACCATACGAAAACACATCAACAGTTTCAAATAACTTTGTTGAATCAAATGCACACATTTTAACTTATCCTGAAGTACTGACAAATATTCATGATTTTCTTAATTAATTAGGAAGGTGATAAAATAAGCTAGATAATCAAAGATAAGCTTTATTTGCATTTCATATCAAGCTATTTCGTTACTAATCAATCGAATTCCTTTAATTTTACATTCAATTTAAAATAATTGAAACTGATTTGCCCAACCGCAGCTTAATTCGATCAAAATTGATTTTGATGGCTCATTTTAAATTTATTACGTATTGAGAGTTGAAAAATAAGTCTAATTTATATACAATTCGGCTGACAGTATTCTTGGCATTCTAGGCATTATTACTGATTAATTTGCGGCACACACGCCCATCAATTTGTATCCACAAAACACTTTGACTAATTAATTTGATAGAAATTTTGCGAAGAAAAGTGACGCTGAAAATTGGAAAAGTTATGCCAGCCAGTGCCCACTTAATAAATCTGGCACAACAACTTTCAAAAACTAATTGATAATTAATGGAATAAAATCCCATCTTCGTCTTGTGAAGCTGCTGACGCTGCCAACAAAATTCTCTGCTCAATTTAATTCCCTTGAGAGGCAATTATGCTTGAAATGTAGCCGCCTCGTCGTCGTCGTCCTTCCCCTCCTCATATTTCCCCTAAATGCCGGCACTTTCTTTGCCTGCAGTTTGCTTTTGTTCAATTTGCTAGCCATTTCGCCTGCAGGACCTGGAACTGGAACAGAGACAGAATCAGAATCATTACCCATTGCCCGGAGCCTGGAGCCTATTGCCTGGAGCTTGAAACCGAAACAGAGGCCCAGCAGCAAATGAGAGAAACGCATAATTAATGCGATTAGCAAATTGCGAAAGTGTGACAGCAATAACAACAATACTGACAATGATAATAACGAAAAGGACACCATTTTCCAGGGTTTCCAAGAACGTTAAATACTCTTTTTTTTTGGATCCATAAGTCCGTCCAGACTATTACCCAGACTCTAACCTGTTGAAAAAATCGTAGTTTACGCAAATATATTAAGCATTCGATTGCTTAGAAAACACTTTAAATGGATAATTTATTCAAAAGTACCCCATATAGCCCCCATACTTGAATTTCTTTGTGAACAACATACTATTCTGGTTTTTGGGTCAGAACAAATCAGGCTAAGACCCTCTACCACGACAACACTTAACGGCCAGAAGATGGCTCGGCAAACCAGCGGAAATGTGTCGCAGCCATTTTGCCTAATTGGCTTTGCTTTGGTGTTACCAACAAAAAAATTAGTTGAGAGATAAACCGGAAATGGCGCAGCATTGAGCTAAATATATAGATGTGTCCTTTTTGGCAACACTTTTGCTAATTAGTGAAATAAATATTTAAGCAGGAGCTCAGCTCAAAACTTTAACAACGAGAGCGGCTGGTATTTTCCAGCGATGATTTTTTTCTTGCTCAAAAAACTTTGACCCGGCTATAAATCAGCTGCTCCCTTCCCGGCCATCCACTCTTAACAATTCCATTACAAAAATTAAAAGCAAATGCAAAGAGAACTTTTTCCAACAAGACCCAGGAAAAAACGCAAGAAAATAGTTATTAAATATTTCTTTGGCTCAATTGCTGAGCAAACTTTTTCAGCACCTACAAATAAACGAAAGAAGCCAGCCAAAGGGAGCACCGACAAAGTTTTGTACACCAATTTATACCGTCTTCTTTTTTAAGTTTCAGTCAAACTATTAATTTAACTGATTATCGTTTTTGCATTTAAATATATTATGAGGACCTCGCATGCTCAAACATTTTTGCAAAGCCTCATGGTTACCTGGTGTCCCATAGGTCCTCCCATAGATTTTATACCATTTCGGAAAGGGATCCACCAGAAAAAATGACAAAAAATCTAAAAAAAAATATTTCTTTTAAGATTTTGATGCAGGTTTGTAGAGAATTGATTCACGAATCTTGTAAGGTATTCCGCTTAAGAATCGGATGCAAATTGGTGAAGATATAGTTTAGCCACTGAGGCTATTTTCTTCACTAATCTGGAATCTGGAATTAGCGGCCTTTATTAATAACATAACACAGACTGGCAGGCCAATCCTCAAGGTTATCTGCATGATTAACGAGTTGAGCTAAATTGGTAGAAAGGCAAAAAATGGCTAAAACTTTTCAGACAGAAGAAAATCTGACTACAGGCCAATAACATTTGAACACAGGAGGCTAGGTGGAGAAATTTCATCCTGGAATGTATAAACTTTATATCTGGTCAGTATTATTGTAGAGTTCAAATTGAAGGGACACAGAACCCAACAGTGCCGAAGCGTAGAATTTAAATTAAGTAGAGTATATTTTTTTGATTTTGTAAATTCGCGTTAAAAGTGAAACAATGAGTTCGGATGAGAACAAGATGGAGGCAGCCTACAAAACGATGTTGGAGGAGAGCATCAAGACTAACTTCGAGAAAAGCGGAATCATGTCTAGCCTGAGGAGTGAAATGCACGTTAAGGTTCTGCAAATGATGCGGGGTCAACTGGAGATGCCCACAACGGAACCTATGATGGGGGTGGGCCCGTCCAAGTCATCCGCTGATCGAGGACTGATCAGATTGATCAACCAATTGATTATGGAGTTTTTCAATTGGTTCGGCTATCGACACACTCTGGAGACATTCTGCATGGAAACGGGGGAAAAAATATCCCCACGGCGTGAAATCGAGAAGCAGCTTTCGATCAGTCCCGATTCGGCGGAAATACCAGTTCTGGCCCAGTTAATAGTGGGTGCATGGAAATCAAGCAAGGAAACAGCGACGGCGAAAGGGATGTTCAAGCTTTCCAATCAGGCGACTCCCCCGCCACAGCCCCCCCGCAGGGAAGAACCAGATACTCCGCGTGTTGTCAAGGATATCAAACAGAAGAAACTCATTCAGAACAATCAGAAACTGATTCTGAATAATCCATTTCGAAAGAAAGTCGTAAAGAAACCACTTTCACGATCCATTAATAAGCCCGACCGTAAAGCCTGTGTTGAAAGCTCGGAGTCGGAATTGGATTCATACTACAGCGAGGACTCGGAAGATAGTGACGCCTATGCCGATATTCCAGACAGGCATGTCTACATTGAGGAACTGCCACCAGAGGGTAAATACGTTCCTGGTCATGGCGAAGAAGGTCCTTACGATGAGAAACAGAACCTGGCTGAAAGCCTCTTCCAAAGATATCAGCGGGCAATGAATGTAGACGAAGGACCCTCTACCTCGAGGAAACCTGCCACCCCGAAACGATCCAAGGGCAAAGGTAAAGCTAAATCCACTGAATCGGAGGACAGTTCCCAGATGAGCGGCAAGGAAGCCTTAGAGTTGCAGCTAAACAAAGTCAAGGGACACACCTCCAATCGCAATTCCACGAGGAAGTCCAGAGGTACTCTTTGGGCCAAAAGTCAAGACTTCCGGGAAGAACCTCAATTGGCCGTCACGAAGCCCGAATGTCCCGAGACCCACATTGGAAGTGTCGAAATGAACAGCGACGAAATTAGCGAAGAAGGGGATGATAAGGAGGATCAAGAGGATGAAGAGACTAGCGATGACTAAAAGGCACTAGCCCCTCCATCTAGTTTGGATCTAAATTGACAAATCACATGAATGACATATCCAGTATTGGTAAAATTTATGTCTACTTAGTATATAAATTCTTATTTGTTTTGTATATTAAACGGAATGTTATGTTTTGTAATGGTGTGGTTTTCTTTAATATAGCTCTTAGCCTTTCCATTCAACTAATTAGGCTCATACTTCTATTAAATATTCGAAACACAATCCAGAAGGTCAACAATTAGTTAACATGCCTTCGGGGCTCCAAAGGGGAAATGAATATAGAATTTGAGGTGGGTTCCAGAATGAGGTTCCAGCGTCCATTGTGTTACATCATTATAATTGAAATCAATATCCCCCAGATGCTCCAAAGGGGGAAATGCTGTAAACGCGAAACGGATGCCGCCTGTCAATTGGATTGCATTAAAATGGCGTGCGAGTCTTAACACCATTAATTACAACGGCAATGAGTCAATATTATGACAGTTGCAACTGCGTCCCTGCCACAATGGAGCTGTGAGAAGGAGTGGGGCGAGTCGAAGGACGGAAGTGACCAAAACGAAGGACATGGCTGACATCTTCAATCAATTAATTAGGCCTAGTGGGCTTGGCTATGAGGCTCATGACCCTTTCAAGTATTTTGGTAAATTTGATTGATTTTGTGGAGATGGTGAAAGGATTTACAGGAGTATCGACACAGAACCCAAGGGGAATGCTTTACTCTTTAGAGAGTGCTGAAAATCAATAATGTGGGGCATAGAAAATTATCCTATAAATTAGTTCAAATATGTATTTGGTTTTATAGTTTAAAGTTGAAGAACTTTTAATTCGAATTTCGAAATTGTAGCTTATCCTTATAGTCCTGCAACTTCATCAAATTCATCGCAATCACTGGAAAATATTGCCTGAAATAAACGTTGGCCAACTGGTGCCACGTTAAACCAATAACCTTCTCCATTCTACGTTCTGCGTCCATTTATGTGTACATATATGTATGTAAGAGGGTATATATCCATGGCATATCAATAACCCCGGGGGAAGCGTACGAAAAATGCAATTTTAATTAGCCAGACGTGCGACAAACGCACGTAGAACGCATAACCGCAAGATGGCGCTGCAATTAGGCGAGCACATCACCCATCAGAATCCTGCCATCCAGCTGGCCCCCATTCAACCTGCCCCATTCCCCGGATACTGGCCGAGTCACTCAGTCATCGGCTACGTGCTGCTCCGCCAAACAAAATTATGTGGCCAAATGTCCGCGGATTGCGGCCGGGAGGGAGGAGACAGAAAGGATGGCCGGGCTATGGCCAAATTACTTTATCGATTTGCCTGGTACATTTGTACAATTTGGCTTGTTGCATACATTACCCGGATACGTCGGATGAGCCGACGTGGGCGGTGGTCCGGGGCTGGGGTTCGGCTGAGGCAAGCAGGATGACCACGCTAACGAGCCTCATTAGTGGCATGCGTGGCATCGGTGGCATCATTTTCTTGTTCCCGCTGACATGTGGAAACGGGCTGATACGTGATTTCTTATTGCACTAAGAGCAGTACTCAGAGAGCCTTCACCTTGGAAATATTTAAGGACAAACCTAAAAATTAATGGGTCAACTCATTGAATAACCAACTTAAAGCCTCAAACAATAATAATTGCAACAACTTTCTCTCACTTGTAACTCGTTCATTCATAAATTTAATTCGTTTGGCCAAACTAATCTTATTTCCGACCAAAACAAATCCCAATCCTGCTAAGATATAAAGCCGGACATCAAAATCAGTTTTGAATAAAATTGCCCAATTATGAGCTTCCAATGTGTTTCAAGCCATTTCCGACTAAATTCAAATAAAATGTCTGTTGTTGGCCCGGCTTACATGGCGTATGTGTAATATTTTTGGTCAGTTTACAGTCTAACTCCTTCTGATCCTCTGATGTCCTTTGGCTGGACATAGCCAATGATTTGCGGTTTTATTTGACCCAAAAAGAGCTGAACAGAAAAAGCATATGAAAATTTGTTTTGTTAGCTCACACACTGTTTACAGCAATTTTATTGTGGCCAACTTTTGACTATCATTTTGTGGCTTTTGCCTTAGACCACATATTTGTATATCTTTAGTCTAATCAGCCACGCCCACTAAAGGACAGGGAAAGTTTTAGCTTTGGTAAAACTCTGATGTACCATATTTGCGAAAACAAAACAAAAACCAACATTAATGATGGAGTGATCGCCACAAAATTAATGGCATTCGTTTGACTAACTTTGACATTATAATCAGTGTACAGTGTGCGACATAACGACCGGGCTGTAATGAAACGGCAAAACGAAATTTAGTGATTTTTAATGCGAAAGCAATTTGAAAAGTTTGCTGCAAAAGAAAATAGTTCTAACGATATTTCGTTAGAAAAAAGGGAATTTCTTGATAATATGTTACGATATTAATTAAAAGAACTTTAGTTCTGGAATATATATTGTTCTGGAAAAAATATATATATATTCTATTTTTATATAAAACTCATTAAACTTACCCAAAAACTATGTTCCAATCTCTCTTTGAAAAGCAACTTACACCGAGTCAAACGAAAGTAATCAGCTTATCACCCTTCAGTAAATATTTACGCCACCGGCAGGTGCGATTTCCCACAAACCAATTTAAGGAGATCATATATCGAAAGTATTGCCAATAATATCCGATTTTATGGAGATTATCTAAAGGAGGGTAACCGGGAAGGCAATCAAACGAGTGCAATTGCTGAGATTAACATTAAGTTCGAAGGGGGCTCGGAGGATGTGCTCTGCCTCCTGTTGTCTATTAAGTTTTCCATTACAGGCGATAGCGATCAGGACACGCCTTCGCCTTCGCTTTCACAGCAAACATTTTCCAAGCGAAAAACACATATGGGGCAACTTCAAACGTAAATCGAATAAAAGGCCCAAAGTAAAAGCAGTTACCAATATCTAAGGACTTCAAGCCTTCCAGTCCCAGGTTGCCAATGTGTGCGAATGTGTGCGGCGAGGTCCTGGGAAGTGCAATGTGTGAGTGTGCGACAACAATGGCATTTTGATACTTTTGTGTGAGATTTAATGAAATTTGAATCCTTTTGTTGAGTGGAATGACAACAGCAAGGAAGCTCTGGTAGATGTTGTAAGAGAAGGTGGAATCAGGAAGTGGCAACGAAACGAGGAAGGACATGGAGCCTTCGCCTGTGGGCAAGTTTCGTGTGGCTGCACTGAGATAAATGGATAAAACTTGACATAAAATTTTGAATTTTCAGAAAAAATCACTTCGTATCCTTGCTTGAATTTCCATCTGTTTTTATCTCAGTGTATAGAGTATTCACATAGTTAAAGTATCCATGTGGGTATCTTGGTATTTATTTGTATAAATAAATGTGTACATTCGGGTGTCTTACAACAATAGTAAAACAATCTTCTTAATGCACACTTTGGCCTAAAGGAATTTTTCCACTTGTAAAGCGATACTTGTAGGACAGAGATATGGGCCCGGGCTTGGGTCCGGGCTTCCTACACTACCTCCTTCACCACGACCTCTCATCGGGATCGTCAATTTGGCATTAGATACTATACACTTTTGCGTTTATTTATAGATAGGGCACACAATATATATATATTGACAGAGTAACATGTTAATAAACAGCTGGAAGTTTGGTTTATTGTCGTCAGGAAAACTCTTCAGAAAGAAACATCAAGTGGATGGGAATAAAATTTGCCGAGTGGGACACGGAGACATTGAGACAATATGCTTTGGGGGAGCTTGCCAAAAGGGTTCCTCTGTTTGTCCGGGGTCGGAGGGTGAGGTATCAATAACAATGTTGTCCTGAAGTAGCAGCATTGGTAAGGATTGGGAGCCACAACAACATAGCTCTTCTTCGGATATTAGTTGCCTGACAAGGATAGCAGTTGGCAGACGGGGAAGATGACGATGATGATGGCCCCTCCATTAATGGGTCCACATGGGTGAACCCTCTGGTCCACATTTCCAGTTTACTCTCAGTTAAAACAAATTTTCAAGTTTAATTTCGAGTATTTTCGACATGAGACAAAGGACAAAATCAATTTATCAGAGGGCAAGATCAAAGGGCAATGTCTAGGGGTCTCAATTGAAAATGCATAAATTAATTGACAAATAATAGTTTCAGTTGTGTACCTAAATTTATATTTACCTTGGAAAAAGACATTATATTTTTTAACTCTATATGGGTTCAAAGGAAGCGTTGCTTGAACTATTTAACATTAAGATTTAAAACAAAATTCTTTCTATTTCTTTGACGTGGTTAGTGATACCTAATATCCTGCTCTTGACTGTGGTACACCTACCTTCTAGGTTTCTCAAGCTATCTAGACAAGTGCCAATATGTGTATACCTATCCTTTAAACACACACATGTAGTATGCCTACAAATTTGCAAATTTACATTCAATTTTTGGCACAGACAGGACACCTAACATGCAATTACTACTTCTTCTCGCAGCTTCAAGAGTATTCGGTTTCTGGGGGCACTTTAAGGATATTTTTGGCTACCTTGCCTGAAACTATTTCATTGCTTAACTGACGTTTTAGCGGTTTTAATGGTTTGAGGGCTGTGGCATTCACTTTTTGGCAAGTTTTTAATTAAAAAATAACTCATATCGCAGGCGAAGAACTAGTTTCTTTTATTTTGACTACGGCGGAAGATAAATTTTTTGGCTTGACGAAATATTCTTGTGGTTCGTTTCGCCTTTTTGCCCAGGAAAACTCGACAAGTTTATGAAAATTCTTTGTTTATGTCAAGGTGTGGGCTTGGGTGGGAGTGTGCGTTTCCACGGCATCTGTGGGCGTTTGCAAATTGGGTTGGTTTGTTAATTTTGCTCTCTATGCCACCGTTGCTGCCAAATTTATATGCTGGTTGGCTCAGCTAGGAAAACTTTTCGGCTTTCGCCCGATGAATGTTCATTTGCAGACGTGCGTGTGTGATTTTCTAATTTATGAGCCCAGCTAGATGTGGGACAAAAGTAGAAAGTTCGGTTTTTCCATTCCAATAAGAGAAAAGGTGAGCAGAACTCAAGAAACTACGAATAAATACAAAAATTTCTTAGCTTAGCACTAAATAAGTTTAAAATCCTCTAAGGAAAACTCAAAGGAATACTCTGTTTTTATTCTCCTTGGAATTTATGAATAATTTTTTTAATTGGAATAATTTAATTGTACAGAAACCGGGCCAAAGGTTTCTGTCACAAAAGAAAATAAGCTAAAATTCACAATATTCCAGCAAAATATACATTCTCATAAATGAAAACACAAATGAACACTGTAATTCTTTGTGCAATCAACTCAAACCAGTCGGCAAAGTTTAAAGGGCCAACAAAAGCACAAAACAATGCCAGGAAAACAATAATGTTTGCATTTAATACCAAATAAGAATAACTTCTAACTCGCCTCTCAATGGGAAACAAACAAAAGTGCATGAAAAAGTAAGATTTACATGGAAAGCAGGTTCCCAAGTCTAGGAAAGTACAGGTCTTTGCCAGCTTAAATATTTCACAAACTAATATCAATTCAATTTGTATGCATTGGGGGTCGTGTGTGCGTATATTTATTTACGAAGATGTTTGGGTATCTCAGTGGGCATAAAATTCCATTTGACAAAACACGGGCTGGCAAATTATTTATGAGTTTTAAACTAAAGCAAATGTTAAACTATCTTAGTAGATTAAAAAAAAAAAAAACTCTTAAACCGTTCTATTAAAATTTCTTTTCAATTGTATTAGGTTTACAATATGTTACTTTTAAAACTGAATCTTGCCCTTTAAGATGTGTAGAGTTTGTACAATAGATAAAGTACGTTTCGCCAAACTAACTCGTTTTTAATATTATTATTTTTTAGGTTAAAAACATCAGTATTCCGCTTCTAAAGCTACCGTTAGCTACCATTAAACTCCCGCCAAACTTATCGATAAAAAATATACAGTAATAATACCAGAATTCGATAACTACTGACATGGCTCTATCGAAATGGCTCTTTTCCACCAAGTTGGCAGCCAAAACAATCAATTTATACGTGGAGAAGAAAGTCCAAGGCGAATAATGGCAAATAAACCTAAAAAAGAAGACGGAAGCGGAAATGATTGGGACCAGAGTGATGAGGATGACAACTGGGACGACTGGGGCGACGACGAGGACAAGTTTGTGCATGTGGAGAAGCAGGACAAACAGGAAAAGTCAGAGACAGGTAACCACAGCGCAAAAGAAAAAGAGATGACTCGAACACAGGAACAAGGACCTCCCCCACAAGGCACAGCTTCTCCTGCATCTGCTGCCCCATCGACGTCCTCACCTTGGGGCCTATGGGGCGGCAAGTTGAGCTCGGTTTTGAGCACCGCCACCGAAGGACTGGGAACCATAACCACCCAAGTCAACCAGGGCTTAAACCAAATAATCGGGGTTCCCGATCCCGAAGAAATGGCTCGCATCAATGCCGCTGAAAGTACCAAGGATGCAACAGCATCTTCCACAGAAAAGATTAAAACTCCAGAAAGTACGCCAGTGGAAAATCCCAATGAAGAAACCGAATCTGCACCAGCTTTTGGTCTGGGCTTTGTCACCAATCTAGGCTCAAAGGTTATCAATACGGGGCTGGATACCCTCGAAGGCATTGGAAAGAAGACAATGACCATTCTGCAGGATAACGATCCCAAGCTGATGAACAAGAGGAAACTGCTTGGCCTGGAAGCCAACACACCCAATCTCAGTGCGGTTCTGCTGGAGGCAAAGAAGGATGCAGACCAAATGGAGCAATCGATGATGCAGCTCCGGCTGGAGAAACAAAAGGCGCAGCTGCGGTTCGAGATTCTATTCGAAAACTACTGCGGACTAGTCCACTTTGAGGCACTAGAAATCCTGTCGAGAGAGTCAAAGCTAAAGCTAGAAACACTGCTGGAAGCAGTCAGTGGCAATGCCCTTGCGGAACTGCAGGAAACAATCAACGAAGTCAAGGAACTTCTTGATTTTGAGGACCTCGAGTACGAAACCGAAGGGGACTACGACGCGGAGGAGCTAAGCAAACGTCTGGAGCGCACAATTGCTGATGCGGACCTGGGAATACAGTTCGACGATATTGTCAAGTACGTATTCTCAGACATTAAACAAATTTCAGCTTCTCCTTACATTTTCGGTTGCCTTTTTAGACAATGGTCGCAGTCCCTGGAATGGCTTAATTCGGAGGAAGCCACTTCTGCCGACCTGGAGCAGACATATGCCAAAAGTATCCACGCTTTGAGTGAAGCCAGCGCCCTAGAAATGTGCAAGCTGCACAAGATCGCCGAGCTGCTGTTGGTGAAGCAGCACCATAGCACAGCCAACGAAGTGGACGCGGTGGTCAATCTTTGCGAGCAGTTCAACGGACACCTCAAAGGACTCAGTCACAGGTTTGCCGCCGTTCTGAGCAGTAAACCCGAAAAGGAGGAAGCCAAGAACAAAGTCAGCACCTTCTTTGCCGAAATGCTGTCGGCTGTGGAATTTATACAAAAAGCATACCAACTATTTACGCCAATCCTTCAAATGGGAGCTGTTTAAAAGGATTCATTTGAATTTGTTGTACTTTATTTACGTTTTTCGAGTCAGTGTCCTGTATAATGCTTGTTTTCTCTATAAATTTATTCAAATTGTAAACAATGCGATGCAAATCAATGTGATAACATTCCAAAAGTTGGAAAAACCATTTTCTTGGGACTTGATGATGGGATGAAGAGATATGAATAGAATGTAATGGAACACTTTTATTTGTAATTTAAAATTAAACAACAACTGTAACACGTCCTAAAGCAAGCGAGCAATTTTATTCAAAAACATTGTTAAATTCCCGCACATTTCAAAAGCACAACAAAACGAATGCTTCATTGAAAAATTAAGTTTTTACGATTTCCTTTTTGTTCTAATAAATCTTTTTATAACCATGTCAGAGCGAAACAAGCGATCTGTAATCATGCTAAAAGCGCAGACCGCGGACGATTTATATGGCCCGGCAATGCGTAGCAATAATCTGGATCCGATTTTCATAGCGCCCTCCCACTTTGTATTCAAGAATTTGCCACAACTGCAGGCTAAGCTTTTGGAGCCTCACAGATATGCTGGGATTATCTTTCCCGCACCGCGGTGTGTCCAGGCGGTTCACGAGGCGCTCAACGGGAATCACCTGCCCAGCTGCTGGCGACCTTTGCACAATTACTCCTTGGGAAAGAATACCCATAGCACGGCCTGGTTTACACTTCAGAATCTCTCCACGATGGGTGACCATGCCGTGAGTGCCCATAATCTATGTGATCTGATTGTCGAGACGTTCGGACCCAAAAGGGATCTTCCCCTGTTGATGCCATGCGGAAATGGAGCCGGCCAGACGCTCCGTCTGCGATTGGTGGCCCAAGGATTTAGGGTCGATGCCTGCGAGGTCTACGAGAGCCAGTCCCATCCACAATTCTCCGAGCAAATGCGCCAAGCTCTGAAGTTCAAACGCATGGAGATAATCGTGTTCTTTGGTCCCTCCAGTGTCCGATCCTCCATCGAGTTCTTTGAGAAGTACAATGTCTCGTACAAGGATCGCAAGCTAATCGCCGTGGGGACGGGCACCAAGAAGGCCATGGAGGATGCGGGCATGCAAGTGGATGCCGTGGTGGAACCCAGTGATGTGGAGAAGCTAATAAGGGTTGTCAAGGCCTAGTTTTATGTATTGTTTTTACTTGTTTTTTACTTTTGGTATGTTTTCCAAATCTCTTAAGTGTAATTTTAGAGATTAAAGCTCTTGAATCTGAAAGGTTTAAATTTTTAAATTCTTTTTCTTTTTACTCTGGCCCGATTATTTCTTCTTTTTGGTCAAACATGAAATAATGAAAAATGAAATTTATTAGCAAGGCTCATAAAAATAAAGATATATTTTATTGCAATAATTGTAATTTTAGAGATTAAAGCTCTTAAATATAAAAGCTCTTAAATCTGAAAGGTTTAAATTTATAAATTATTTTTCTTCTCCATAGGTGTCCCGATTATTCCTCCTTTTGGTCTAAAATGAAATAAAATATTTATTAGCAAAAAGAGATATATTCTATTTTCAAAAAAGTGTTGGTGTATTCAAATATCTGTTACTTTTTATTCAATAATTTTGAAATAAAGTTTACCAGTTTTTTTTTAAATATCACTATGGTATATTTTTAGCGGACTGTTTACGGTCCTACTAGAAGCAGGCACTATGCCATTGGAATGTAATTCTATTTTGGTTGTCACAACTTGTGTTTTCCTGTCTCTATTGGCATATTCAGGTGTCGACAGCTCCAAATCGACTAAAAACTACAATCAGGACGACACAATGGCCAAATCTGGAAGTGCTAAGCAGCTCTTTGCTTGCAATTTCGAAGTTTTCGGACGCGTTCAAGGTATGCAACCGCGGACATCGATGTTTCGATTATTAATTATATCATTTTTATCCTGCAGGTGTATTTTTCCGCAAGGTAGGTCCCACGATCAAAAACCCACGGTATTTTAAGAGCTTTGCTATTTATTTTAGCATACGGAGCAAACGGCTCAGAAATTGGGTGTTAAAGGCTGGTGCATGAATACCAAAGAGGGTACTGTGAAAGGACAAATGGAGGCCCCTCTGACCCAGCTAAACGAAATGTAACTTTCCTAATCTATAGATTAAAGCCAATTATCACTATTCTTTTCAGGAAACACTGGCTTCAGACCAAGGGCAGCCCTAAATCAATGATTGAAAAGGCCGAGTTCACACCAGTCCAGGAGATTGCGTCTGGGACTTTTGAAAGATTTGAAATACGGCGCTAATTGACAAAATATTGATGTTAAGTTCAGTCTTCCCATAGTCCCATATCCTTATAGACAATTTCCTGTTCCACTCAAATACAAATTAAAAGACTAAATAATCGCAATTCCCTACCCCAGGGTTGCATTTTTTGGTAGTTTCGTCAGTGTTGGTTAACGCCACAAAGTATCTCCTCTAGCCGTACTGCTCACACACACCACCAGATACGCCATTACCGTTAAAAAGCCAATAGCCAGAGCGAGACAACTAGCTGCCCGACATGCGTACTTTGGTCGAAATCGAAAACGAAACGAGTACAGCTTCGATACACGTCGTTTGCTAAAAGCGTAGCAGGGCAGCACTAAAGCAATGAAAAAACTAAATGTGGAGGAAAATCCGTGAAGCGAGCACCATACAATTCCAATCCGACATTGTGTAAGCAAATACTGTGGCTACTGTGACTATTGTGCGTATCCCGAGAATAAATTATATTTAATTTTCCCCCCGAGAAATTTACACAAAAAATAAATTCTTGCGTGCGGTGAATGTGGGCATGTTCATGTGCCCACTGTGTGTGTTGTGTGTCTGTGTGTGTGTTTAGTGGTGTTAATGAGTACTGGACAATACTTTGGCGCTGAAAAAGTTTTTCCACTACCGTTTCGCTGGAGAATAGCGATTAAATTATTCAGCTCGCCTATATTCGTTTATAATATAGTCGGAACTAACAAAGACAATGGCGAAACACTGCACTGGGATTGTGTAAATAACTGAAAATAGTGAAGCACACAATCGCACGCCGTGTGTGTAATTGTGTTTGTGTTGGTGTTGGTGGTGTAAAGGCGCGCTACTAATTGCCGTCGATTCGAAAAATTCAATAAACGAAATTACATAAAAACATGGAACACGCATGGCATGGTGAAGAGGTTCGCCCGCCAATTTTCCATAGTGCGATGATGCAAAATCTTGGAAAAATTGTGATTCTCGTTTAGAGAGCAGCAGCAGCAGCACCCTCTATGATTTCGTCAGTATGTGAGAGATGTGTGCGTTTTTCTGTCTGCTTCTCCCCAGGCCGTATGTGTGTGTGTTCTATACCGTTTTTTTATTGCGCATCATTGTATGCAATATCCCGCGTTCCGAGTGTTTGTCTGTTTGTGTGTTTGTCCGTTTGTGTGTGAGTGTGTGTGTGGGGCCATTCGTACATAATACGCCGGAAAAGAAATAACGAATTCGGATTTTTTTAGGAGGCGGGCAGGCGGCTGAAACGAGATAAAAAAAAATTTATATACAAATAGCGGCGTTTCTTTCGGTGATATTTTCCATCTGTTATCGGAGGGAAAATGTTGTAAGCAATAAGTCTGTTTCAATAAAAAATTAACAATAAAAAATGTAAAATATTTTGTATTTAATTTAGAATTAAAAAACGATTATTGATCCAATCTAGTAGCCCGCGCTTTTCCTTTTCCAAAAATCGAGAAAAACTGCATAGAAAGCATAGTGTGCTTATCGTTTGCCTTCAAAACGTTGATTTATCGAGAAATAAATTCGTGTTTTGTTTCATTCCAAAAGCGACCTGTCCAGCGTAGAGTCCACGCGAAGAGATTCCGGGGATTGAGCAAGAGCAACCCAGCAGCAACCCAGGAACCCAGCGACCCAGCGAGCCAGCGAGGAGCAACCCAAATGCCCAAATCACAACGATGGCACCAGCGCTCACCGCCGAGCCACTAAGTCCCAAAGAGAAGCTCACCAGCACCGCCTCGCCCTCGGCCTCGATCCGCAGCTCCTCCTCCACCGCTTCTGGTGGAGACGCTAGCGGCATCGCCCTAGGCATCGGCATCGGAGCTGGCCTAATCAAGAAGCCATCGACGGCCACGACGCGAGTCACCCGCTCGGCGGCGGCTGCCCAGCAGCGATCGCCGCAGGCGAACAACCACAACAACAAGAGAAAATCCAACTGCATCAAGTCGAGTAATGATCCAATGGGGCTGAGCACCGCCCCGAATCCACACAGCAGTAGCGGCACTCCAGCGGCTGCTGCCGAACCCGTGGTGGCCTCCACCAGCGATAGCACCAACAGCGGCGCCAGCACCGGCAACAGCCCTCTCAAGGACAACTCCACGGCTCAGCTGCTGGCGGATCTGACCATCAACTTCGAGGAGACCCTCTCCGCGGAGATTTGTCTGAGGAAAACCTTACCCGAAGTCAGTTTGGGCAAGGAGCCTGCCACGTCGACTGCCGTCACGAGTTCCAGTTCCGTGTCCGGAGGAGCAGTGGCAGTGGCCGGTCAATTACTTATTCCCGCCACGGAGGAGCTGCCAAAGATCGTAAACGATAATATAGAGGGTGAGTGATTAGCGAAACTTTCAACTTACCTTTGAACTCGAATGATTTTCATGGCTTGCTTTGATTGTAGAACGCCTTAGTCAGCTTGATGGCAATGTCAGTGGGATTCCCGAGGAGCAACTGGCTCTACAGCTGCCTCCTCCACCGCCAGTTGCAGTCTCACAGGATCCGACTCCCAGCACACCCAACAGGCCGCAGCAGCAGATGCAGGCGCAGATGGAGTCGCCTCAGCAGGCGAGGAACCAACAGATGACGCCCCAGAGCACCACCAGTTCGATTAACTTCCTCAAGGACGGAGCCGCTGGCGAAGTTCTAGAAGATCAGGACATCGAGGAGGTTCTCAAGGCGCTGAAAACCTTCGACGGTGGCCACGTCAATCCCGACGCCATCTGCGAGTTCTTCAACGATGTATGGGAGGAAGCCGCCCCAGCAGCGCCAATAGCTGCCACGGCGCCGGCCATCCTTCCGCCCGAGCTGACCGAGGACATCAAGCCCAGCATTTCCAACGTGAATGTGACGAGTGTGAAGCAGGAGCGGCCCTGGCAGGAGAGCCATGCCGAGCTGGAGCAACAGCAGCACGTCATCACGCGTCGCATTGATTTCCTGCTTCGCCGGATGCGGAAATACCAGGCGCGCCAGATGTGCCGCCACACCAGCGAGGAGGTGGCCGGCATCTTTGAGTGGTCAGCGCGATCCTCGCACAAGACCCCGAACCCCATGCGGAGTTCCACGTTATCCGAGCAAGAGGCGACGGTACTCTCCATAGTATCCGGTCGACCCGGCCTATCCTTCTGGGAGGAGCAGAAGAAGCACCCACTGCCCGCCAGCCAAATGAGCAGCCTGATGCGTCACATTGCGACGGCGGCCAAGAACCAGCAGATCTGCAACACGGCCAGTGGGAGTTCCGCTACCTTGGCGCCCTCTTCCAGTTGGTACAACAGCTTCAACAGCACCGCTATCCCGGGCAAGCGTCCGCGCAAGAATCAACAGGATGCGGCAGTAGTTTCAGGGACGGGAACGGGTGCAGCAGCGGCAGCATCTGGAACGACAACGGGAACTGTAGCTTCTGTTGGGGATTCAAGTGTGCCGCGGGCGGACGATATTGTGCCCAACTATGACACGTATGTGACCAGCGAACTTACCCACGTGGCCGGACTCCTGCACACGGAGCTGCGCGAGGTGCAGAACGCCATCGATTCGGATGCCACGGAATCCAGTTCCGGCGGGGAGTCCGCCGATGAAATGGTCACCTACAACAACACCCAGCAGCGTCCTCTGCCCATGTAAGTTTCGATTCTCCAGCTCCAGCTCCAGCTCTCTAGCTTTATATATTTCAACCTGTAAGCTCCCGAGTCGAATGTTTTGTGAGGCTTTTCGAGACTTTCTCACCTTGCGAGACTTGCTGTCTTGCTGTCAGCTTTCTATCGAGTTGGCCAAGGGATCGATTGGAATCGTGTCCGATAGACGAGGAAGCCAAAATATTTATATTCTCTTGAGGTTTCTTTAATAGAAAGATTTATTTTAGAAAAAATGTTCAAGTGAACTTTGAAAGCCTCTCGTTTTTGACAGGACTGCATGACTATCGCTTATTTATTAAATTTTTTACTTTAAATATACAAAGCCTCGTTGAATAACGAGTTACGAGTTGAGGCTAAAGCTTTTGACATCACAAAGATCGATTTCTTTCGAGGATTATCTAAAACTTAAAGCATTTCTTTATATTTCAGAACGCGACGAGCTGTTTGGCGCTACTCGAGAGATCGGGCAGCCATAGCCCTTCGCTGGTCCTGGCTTTGCGCCCAGCTGACCGACTTGGAGATGAAAATCCGTCAGCACAGCGACCTGTACGTGGAACTGACCCAGAACAAGGGTCAAGTGCAGCTGCTGCCCACGCTCAAGTCTGAAGTCGTCGAGCCCGAACCTGCAAATCATCCAAAAATCAAGGAAGAGGCTTTTGATTTTCTCTGCAGTAGAGCGAGACCCTTGGTCCTCACAGAGTTCCGCAAGCGCAAGCTCTTCCAGACCACCAACATGCACACGATTTCCAAGAAGGCCGCCCGGCCCAGCAACATCAAGTGCGGCTGCCAGTGGCCGCAGGTTCCCTGCACTCTGTGCACCGGACGAGCGGATCCCACTGCCCCGCGGGAGCTGGCCGAGACGATGATGCCCGCCACCCGGGTGGCGCTGCTAGACGCTGGCTACCATCCAGTGCTCAGTTTCGCCAGCGGTGAGTGCCAGATCAGGGTTTCTTGTTTTAAGGGGGAAAGGCTTGCGGAAAATAAATACAAAACTATTCTGAAACTGAAACTGCAACTAATTTAAAATATCCTTTCACAATCCTTTGGAAAACCCAAGACCTTTTCCTGAATTCCCTTTCCAAGCTTGAAAGTTGGAGATCTTGTTTCAAAAATAATTCAAAAACTAGATAAATTGTGAATCCTTTTTGACCTTTTCCTGTCTTTTTTTCAGATGTCACCCAGAGTGTGCACCTGGAAGCCATTGCTCGCCAGCCGGACTGGCAGTACCGGGTGATGCGCAGCCAGGCCAAGGCCATTGTGAAGAGCGTGTGGAAGGCGGAGCGCGAGGCACTGGCCTCCGGCGGTGGCGGCGGCACTGGTGGCCACTCCGGCAACCGTCGATCCGGTGATGGGGTGAAGCGGCGTTATATCCGCCGCAAAGAGCGCAACAATAACTCAAATAAGGAGGCGGGAAGTGGCAGTGGAGCTGCAGCAGCAACAGCACCAGGAGGAGCAGCACCAGCAGCAGGAGCAGCACCAACAGGAGTTACAGGAGGAGGGGATAGCGGAAACGGTACTGGTACTGCTACTACTTCTTCTTCTACTACGCCTACTACAACGCCACTTGTGGCCAACAGTAAATTATTGTAAACATGACGAAATTCGATAATTGTTATTAACATAAAACAACAACAATCTTTTGCATCTCTTCTTCTTTTTCTTTACACGAACCCCCAAAAAAAAAAAATGATCAACACCCACCACAACCACCACCAAAACCACCAACTCTACTACAAATCCTCCATCAATTGTTTTATTTTGCCATTCTTTATCTCCGTCTCTCGCTAACCCGTAACCCGGACAATAAAAAACGGACTCTTAACCATAAAACAGCGACAACGGGCAAAAGGCAACCATTACTAAACCCAACTGGAGCGAACAGTTCCAGCTTGCCGTGGACAGACTCTCGCCAACGCCAACGACAACGCCACCACAGTCCCTCCTCAACCTCGATCTCGGCCTTGACGAGCGGCGCTAAGAAAACCAACCGCAAATCCACCAACAGCAGCAACTCCACCCACAACAACATCAACAACTATCATCTAAACGGCTTTGGGGATCAGAACAGCAGCAGCAGCAGCAGGAGTCGCCGCAACTCCTCGCCGTCTCACAACCATCGCAACGAGAGGTAATACTTAATGGAAGGAATATCTAAAAGGATTTAATGTAACTTTGTAATGGTTTTCCTTTTGCAGATCTTCGGAGCGTCGGGTTCGTCCTGTTTACGACATCGACAACATTGTTATTCCCTACAGCATGGCAGCGCAAACAAAAGTGGAGATCCTTCCCTACAAGGAAATCCCAACACCAAAGTAAGTAAAAAAAAAAGGTTATCTATTCTTATTCTAATTCTAATTCTAACGACACTCAACCATTCACGTTTTGCAGGTGGCGCATTGTTGACAATGATAGTGATAAGGCAAAGCAATCGTCGGATGACTCAGCGGGCGAGAGCAAGCTGAGCAATGGCCAGACAGAAAGTGAGCCTCTACAGGCACCCCAACCGTCACATGAGAACACACAAGAGTCAAACCCACAACAGCCGGCGACAGCCGGTGAACAGCCTCCGAAAGTCAATGGATTGCGTCAGAAGCAGAATCAGAACCAGAATCAGAATCAGAACCAGAAACAGAAGCAGAAGCAGAACCAGGAGGAAGTCAAGCACAATAATAACAATAACACAAACATTAACAACAACAGGAACGGGCTGGTCAATGGCAATGCTGGGAAACAAGAAAACAAGTTGGAGGAGAAGTCGTTGCCAGAGAAGATTAACGAGAAAACCCCCAACGAGCTGCAGGCCAAGAAACCAAAGCTGAATGGGAAAATAACCGAGATCCCGGCAGTAAAGCCACCACTGCCTAAAAGACCCAAGCTGGATAAGATGAATGGCCAGGTTTTGGAGACATTAACTTCCAATAACCTCGCAGAAAACAAGCTCGAAGAAAACAAGCTGGAGGACCCTAAAATTCAAGAGGATGAAGCCGAAGAGGACCTTTCCGATGAGGCATACGTGGCACGACATCATCGGGCCATGCTCGAGGAGCGGCGACGATACGAGACCTTTCTGAAGTTCCCCTGGACCACCCGGCCACGTGCGAATCGGCGGATTGATAGTCGCGCCGAATCAAGCGGTGCCAATACCCCAGATCCCGCCTCACCAGCTCCAGGCGGCGCTGGGCTGATGGACAACGAAAGCATCCCCTCGCCACTGGCCCATCCGCTGGAGGGTTTCAACGAGAGCGGCGAGCTGATCAGTCAGTCGCGCCCCAACCGCCGGAGGACCACCTCCAGCAAGCTCAAGGATCAAGCAGAGCGACGCAGCACAACGCCAGACCTAAGAGAGGTGAGTTGGGAGAGATATATCCTTGATCTATTTGCTAATTTATTCTCCTTTAAAGCCCTACGCGTTGATGCAGCCATCGCCTTTTGAGCCGCTGCAGTTTCCGCTGTCGGAGGAGGTCTACCAGCGGCTGTTGGTGGAGACGTATGCCACACCCAGGTACTTGACTGCCGCGAAGCGAGCCAAGAGCAAGTCGATATCTTCGAACTGTGACGGAGCCAGCTCCCAAGGAGCCGGCAGCAAGGGAAGCAGGAGGAGCAGCAAGACGAAGACGAAGCTGAATGGTCAGTTGAACGGACAACTAAATGGACATCCGGCGGCTGCAAGGATGAATGGTTTAGGTGGTGGAGGAAAGGAAGGAGATGTATCCGAGCCGGAGGAAGAGGATTTGCTGCTGGAGGAGGAGGACGACGACTACCCGAAGCATCATTTGGCGCCGCTGGATGATGAACAACAATCGGCTGCCGATGCCGAGCAGGATCTGTACGATGAGGCGATCAATGCCTATCTGGGCGATCAGGAGGGACTCGATGAGGATCTCGGCGATGATCCGTTCGAGGACGACGACCCCAATGATCCGGAATGGAAGAACCGGACCGACGGCACCCGTAGCAGACGCATCTAGATCCGGATACGGAGAACCCAAAGCAAATAACTTTCGATTTCGTTATTTAAGTCGGCGTAGCGCATCAATTTTAATTTGTTTTAAAAAAAAAAAAAGGATTCGGTTAAACTCAAAACACACAACTTTGCTAAGTTATTTAGTTTTACGAAAGATGAAACACAGAAAGTGAAAAGCATAACAAAACTCGTGAAATATTTTATGTAAATACAAGCTAAACCTAGAGCTAAGCCGTTATTGATAAATGTTAACTAATCGATCACCTGTTCGGTTCGCTAAAAATTATGATAAAAAAAAAAATATAGAAAAGCAAGTCTAATTAAGAGAGAAAAAAAAAACAAAACACAAAACACAACCCACTTGGGCTTCAAGCCAAAGTGCTTCGATAATAAAATACTAAGTTAACCTTAATACATTATATATATACAGAAAAGAACACATAAAATATATATTATATTAAAAATGCATACATAAGAGAGCAGAAGTTGGCAGAAGATTTGAAATGTATTCGCGCACCTGCACACCTGCACACCACACACCACACAAAGGATATAACTTACAAAACTTAAAAACAAGCAAAGTGAAACGCGTTATCTGTAAATTGATCAAGCTATATATATATATATTAAGCTATCGGCTATAGGTCGTATTTCTTACTATATTTATATATTTTAAAGTTTATCAAATGTATAGAGCGAACGAGGGATCCGCGGAAGGATAATCGGGAAGCGAACGAACGATATATATGTATGTATATGTATTTTTTAGTTGCCTAGGCTTTTTCATTTCTACCTTAAAAGTTAGTTTATAATTCTAGAGATTAAAAATTAAACAAAAAAAAAGCTAAAAACTTCAAAAACCTAGTTCGGCTATGTCCGAGAAAAATGTTTATTTTTCGTTTTTTTAATAACTCTACACTGCTAGAAAAGTTTGATTCGTTAATACTTGAAAAAAAAAAGAGAAATACAAGCATAAAACGCAAAACATGAATTGTGAAGATTAACAAGGAGAGCGCAGAAATACAGAAATCTATATTCATAAAAAATTATAGCCACCAGATGTTGAAGTTGGACTATGACTTGGAAGCCATTTGGTGTCGGAATTTAGTTGCTTTTTGGACTTGGAATTGAAATGATGGTAAGATCAAGGAGGTTCTATATCTGGATAGGAACTGAATAGCTTTTTCTGGATCATAATTAGCTTCCTTTGGTATTTCTCTTGGCTTGGAGCTGTGCTTTTTTCGGGCAGAGCCAAACCATGAGCCAGGACCTTGGTTTGGAGCAACTGACTTCTATTAAGAAGATACTAGACAAGCAGGCTCATAGACTGAGAATTTTGGAAATCAAACTGCATCATGTCTTGAGCAAAGTCGTTGTGCTAGCCGAGAAGGATGTGCGGGTTTCAGTTGGGGGATGTCCTGCCAAAGATCTTCTAGAACGTTTGGATAAATTGCTGCTAAAGTTGGAACAGGAAGAAGGTGCCAGAGCTATACTCGAGAGGATGGAAACCTCTTTAACCCTGCTAGGATGTCAAAGCCTCCAGGACAATGACACAATGGAAGTCAACCAAGAGATTGTTCCAGAACCCGCTCTACAAGTGGGTAAGCGACCCTCCCCCTAAAAATATTTATAAATTTTGAAGACTCACCTTAAAATATTCTCCAGACTTCAACCAGCCCGACAAATCCGACTGCCATGAGCTGGATGGGAACCAACGCATCAATGGGGTTTATAGGTTTTTGGTGCCAGAGAAAAACGAACTCGAGCGGGACTTCTATGAGAGGCACTGCTACTTCTCCGGTGAAGGACCCGCCTGGACGGTGATTCAGCAGCGGGGATTCTCCGATCCGCCAGAGAACTTTGAACGCAGCTGGGACGAGTATCGCGCCGGTTTCGGGAACTTGTCAAACGATTTTTGGTTTGGGAACGAGTTTACACACAAGATTCTCTACCGGGACGACTACGAACTGAGAGTGGAGCTGACGGATGGAGAGAAGCAGTTGTATCACGACTGGGCGGAATATTCACTGTTTCGATTGGACAGCGAGGCGTACAACTATCAGTTCACCGTGGACGGTGGATTCCGCGGATCCCTTTACGATGCCCTGGAGTTGCTCAATCAGTTGGACTTCAGCACTCATGATCGTCGGAGTGATCTGTTTAACAAGTCGGGCGAAGGAGCCTGCGGTGAATCTTATGGTGGTGGTTGGTGGTTTAGTGGATGTACTCAGTCCAACTTGAATGGCAACCAGGAAACCCACCAAACGGCCATCATTTGGCCTGGTTGGGTATCTGGGATCGGGCTACTCGGAGCCAGGAGCTCGCGCATGATGATCCGACCCATGGTACGCGGCACAGACGCAATTACGGATAAAGACGAAGATTAACTCGTATCGGAGGAACTCGGAGATTTAAATGGAAAGTTAGGAGTAGGTTGCCTCGTATTTCTACAAATAAACGTTACCGATAGCTATCGGTGGTGAAAGCTTCGATAGTCACATCTCTGGTGAAAGTTTCATCTCTCACGAAAGGGGCTCCAAGACGTCGGAGGAGTTTTCACGGTTTTCCAGCACTATCAACTGGCCAGGATAGGTAGTGTGGTTCAGTTTTTTTTTTTTGAATAGTTTAAATAACCAAATATTAAATATGTAAATATGTAAATTGTAAGTGTCGTTTGTCAATGAGAAATATATATTAAAAATGAAAGCTTTAAATGACTCCTAAATTTAAGTTAATTCAAGTAGCCAACTTATGGATGTGGTGCTTGCAGTTATTAAGGGATACTAACGTTAACATAAAAAAATATACTTAATCAAAGATTGTTTATTGTTAGAGGTAAATCTTTTTTTTAATTCTTATAATTTAGTTTACATTATAAGCGCCATAAATATTCAAATTTGCCAGAGCTGCCAAGTGTCCCTTCTTCCCCAGGGTGGCATCACTCTCTCAGTTGCTCAGAAATAACAGATCTCATGTACTAGCTAAAATGGCAGACCTGGCTCGGAGCAACAACAACGCGAGCTCTCGCTGAAATAAATAAATAAATAAAATAAGTGGAAGGATAATTAGATAAATTAATTTAATTTAAATCTAAGAGTATACATGAGTTACATCAAATAGGCTTAAAGTGCAATAAAAGCGTTTCAAATTGAATTTTTCGAAACAAACGCCAGAGCGTCGCGTATTTATTGATTCCATTCGCAAAGGCTAATTTTAAGGCTACACACAAGTGCTAAATAAACATTAAAAAAAACAACGAGAATTAAGGAAGTTTTATTTAAATATTCAAAAACTACTTTTATAAAATTTTATTTTGTAAAATAAACTAAGCGTGGGTGAAAAATTACAGCTGTTTTTGAGCTCCTTTTAAGGATTACGGTAAACGCCGCATTGTAACTGTGTGTGTGTTTATGTGTAAAAATTATTAACAAAATTTTGGGTTTAAAAAAAGGTAAGAAATTATAAATCTATTAAAAAAATTTCAATGAAACAATTAATTTATGACTTTAGGCCATTAAAATTATCTTGCACTTAGGACCGCGACAGGCAGGTCAGTCGCGTTTGAAAATGGCCAAAAATACAAAAAAAAGATAAAGAAAAACCGGAGCAGACGTCTGGCGCTCCTTTACAAATTGTTACAAAATTGCAATCGAAAAAGAAGCGGAAGAAGAAACCCAAACAGGTGGGGGAAACAGAGGCGTAAGCCAAGAGGGTTTCATGTATCTCAAAGATACGTAACGATATTATCTTAAAAATGAACAAAAACCTAAACGGAAACCTTTCCAGATCCAGATTTCCAATCGCTAATGTTTGCAGGTCCTTAGAACGCCCCTGGCCGGATCTTAAAGCGAGAAAAAGATATCGGTTGCGTCTTTAATTTATTCAGCTCATCTTTATTTAGCTTTACTTTCTGGCCATTCATTGAGGAGAATCTTTTCAGATCCCGAGAAGGGGGATAGCGAAACCCGTTTGGCCTCTGTTGTGGCATGCAATTCGCTTTTATTTGTGTGCCTGGCATTGTATAATTCAATTTAAATTGATTTTTTCATTGCTCTGGTGTTGGGTCCTCTGGTGTTTGTTTCGCTTTTTCATCTGTCACCCTGTCGAGTGGGGTTGGCTTTCTATTTTGTTCTTCTGTTTTTGTTTATTTGGGGCATTCCCCATCATTCCCCATCATCCCCATCTCTTTCTCTAGTGTTTGCTCTGTCCTTGCCTCTGCTTGAACCCCACAAACGACTAATTTTCAATCTTTGACACCAAAGCAAAAACCAGGTGTGTCTCGTTTTCGCACGACTGTTATTTTTACAACCCATCCCAGGTGCTAATAGGCAGCCCAAAGTGTTAGTTTCTTCTAAGAGATTCTTCCCAAATTGTCTTGACGAATCAATTAACTAAACCAAGAATTATAAACTCTATTAAAAGCACTTGTTCGTCTTAACAATACACTCCAAATCCAAATGTCAAATGTCAAGATTGATTTTCTTTTAAGTCGCTTGATTAGTTTCACTTTGTTTTCAGTTCCCAAGTTGTATTTTTTGAGTGTCGGTTTCCTAGATTTTGTTATTCGCATTCCGGCGATTAAGATCTGGCTTGTCAGGAACATAAACACGAGATTCCGCGACCCTATCGGTTCACATGCTGGCGATTCTATTCGCTTTGGCTAATTTGCAATTTATAAGCATTAACCATTCTAATCGGGAATGCCACAGCACATTCTGCTCCCATCGAATCATTCGGCTCATTTGCATTGTCGGGGAAGTGCAGCCCACGAGGCAGCACAAAATACTTATAACAATATTTCTATAATCATAACAATCGATCGGTCATCAAATGTAATGGCCCCAAATCGTCGCCCTCGCCGGTGGTGGTCAAGTGGACAAGTGGCCAATGGAGCTGAAAAGCTTTTCGCCGGCTCTCTCTCCAAACTTGCCCGGTTCATTGACTTCCTTTAAGCCTGACTGCCGGATGACGACCGACGACCGACGACGGAGGATGACGATGACGACAACGGAATCGCAACAGTTACACCAACGACAATAAAAGCCCCAAATAAAACCAACAAAAGCTGCGCCACTTGCAGTCAACAGTTGCAAAAAACAAAACCAGCCACAAAAAATTAAACCAACAAAAAACAAGGAGGAAGGGACCAGTTGCAGATGTTTCAAAAGTGTGAATACCCTTTCTAGGGTTATTTTGAGAACGAAATACTATAAGAGGAGGCAGGTGTAGCCAAGGGTTAATGACTTTTTTTTAGCAGGCTTTCCTATTTTCCGGGTGGGAAAAGGTCATCGCTCTAAGATTCAATTAATTTTCTTATTAAAATTCAATTCAAATTCAATTAATGATATTTGTACCTTTTTCTAGGGTAAAACCCAAACAAAAACCAAAACTGCTGCCAAACGAAACGAAACAAGATTTCAATGCAGGAATCTCCATTACAAATGTTGCGGTAACCATGGCCCATGGTGCTGTTGACGTTCCCGGTTGGTTGGTTGGTTGGATGGGATGGGATGGCTTTTGTCAACTACCGTTCGGAGCGTTGGTCGGTTCGGGATTGTGGCCAAATCCGTCGTGGTCTCGACAACAGAGGGAATCGGAGTGGTAGCTCTTGACTGGCAATTTGACAAACGCTGCACGCACTTGGCCAGAAAACAAGACTTTTCCACCGTTGCACGTTTAGGCATCGGGGCTGGAGTGGAAAACTCAAATGTCGCTTTGGCCTCGAGTGTTGCCAACCAACTGGGATGCAATTGACCTGCAAAGGAAATGGGTAAAGCCGTCGCAGAAACTCGTTCGTTCGAGTTGATTTGGCATCTTTGTATTCATCTTGTGGTTCAATGAGTCAGCTTTGGTCCGGTCTGTATTTTCGATGCTTGACACAACGTTCTGCTGCCTTTCTCTTCCTAGACCCCTCCATTTCGAATCTCTGCCCTCCATCAGGGGCGGCCAACAGATGCCATTTGGCAGACCAGGAGGTGGGCCAGATAAGCAGATGTTGAGATCCATTGAAGATAAAACTTTTATTGAGTACAGAAATTATCAATATAATAAAATGAATTAAAACTTTTTAGACAGCTGTCTGGCTTTGAGTGATTGCAAGGCTAACATCCTTGATGATGGTACTTGAAATGTTCCTTAAAAAATGATTGATCAAAATATGAAATAAAATAAATATAGAATATTTTCATTCAATTTTCAATCAAGAGGTTGTGCCTACGCCTACGTATTCTATAAATATTTTCACTCCAAGAGATGAGTAGAAATGTAAAGATTTATTTATAAATTATACTTTTTTAGTTCCAAGTTCCAAGGAAAATGTTTTGTAATAAATTCGATATTTTTTCTGCAAGAATCCTATATATAGCTTCCAGTTCTCGACTTGGGGTCTTCGTATTTCTGACACATCAGCTAATTCCTTCACTTGCACTTGCACTTGTCCGGTCCATCATAATCAAGACTTCAATTAGCATCAAAGTCTCTTCTTTATCGCTGTTTTTGCCGCCTCATTTGCGTGGGCTTAACCACCAGACCAGACCAGACCAGGCCAGACCGAGAATGAAAACGACTTTTTCAAGGGCCTGTGCCAGTTCTGGGCTGCTCTCTTTTCTGGCTTTGTTTTGTCCACCGTTCCCGGGGTCTGGGTTGGTGTCTTCTGGTGTCTTTTATGGCTGCCTTTTACTTGGCAATCAATAAACAACGACCTTTATTTTTCGCCTCTCCGGCTTTTTACTTTGTTTCGCGTTTGAGCAAACGTTTGCGACTTGGCGGGGCATTCTCCAGTGGATTCGGTGGATTCCTTTGTCTTTTCCGTTTAGGGGAGCTTATTCGCCACTCGAGGCAGCCAGCCAGAGCCACTCGAGATGCAGCCTGCCTCCTGCCTCTTGCCACCTGCCCCACTTGGTCTTTTTTCAACGTTAATTGCTCGTCTCTAGAAAAGTAGTTAAGGGTTAGGCCTCCTCTTTGGCAACATTTTAAATAACATTTTAAGTAACAAAAACAAAGCGAAAAGGAGAACCTTTTCTATCCTTGATCCTTGGAAGAAAGAAGTATCTCTACAAGTTCGTAGATTAATGCCAAAAGTAAAGATTTCCACGTTGCGACTTTAAAAAACTAAATAGGGTTGCCCCAAAAGTCAACAACGTTCAAGAACTTTACAACAAACGTTTACAAATTGGTGAGGGTCTTGCCTCAAAGTTGATTTAATTGCAATTTTCTTCTGAATTTAATCATTGAAAGAATCGGTAATAATAAATAATTACAGCTGTCATAAGTAGACAAAAGGCAGCATATTTGGGAAATATTTTCTTCTGCAAAAACAAGGAACCAGCTGGATGCTTTCCACCTTCAACCAGTTGTAAAACAAAATAATTCCAGCTACTGGGAAAAGGAGTGAGTTCTGGAGTGAGTCTACCTCCGCATTCCAAGGCGTCCTCCAACAGCGGGAGGAAGTGATTGGGATGCTGGGATGGTGGCAATGATGGCGATGATTGCGTTGACGGCGCCGACAAAGCAAAGAAATCCTGAAGGTTTAAGGTCTCTCCAGAATACTTAAAGAAACTGAATACAATATCAGAGATATCCAGGAATAATTTTAAATTGATTCCCAATAAATTTTGTAATCTATTTTTTGTTTTAAAGACTTTTTATCACCTAATATTTGAGGTAGATTTTTTTTGTTTTTCAAAAAGAACTAGTTCCTTTTGAAATTTGTTGCTGAGATTCTGCATCTCTTAAGGAATCTTTAATTTCCTTAAAATGTAAATTAAAAATAGGTTAGTTATATATATAGTATTATATATTATATAATATTTATTATATTTTAATTCCTTCTTTCTTATAAATGAGTCTATGATTTAGTATAAAAATAGTCCCGACTGTCCCGCCAGTGTCTGGAGTTGGCATCTCTGAGTTCCCCAACAGAAAGCGACACCCATAGGCGACGTGGTGGGGGCGGGGTTGGGGAGCTACCGACTGCAGCGTTGGGGAGCCGACGAGCCGATGAGCCGACGTGGCCCGAACGCAGGCCGAGGCGTGACCCGAGCGGGCCCAGAGCCGCCCTGGCTCCTCGATTGGGGCCTCAGTTGCGTTCTGACGCTGGCAGAGGGCGCTTCGCGAGCTCCTTCCGACAACTTCGGGATCCGTTTTTTTCGATTTTTTTTCGCCTCGCCGGCTCGTAGGACAACGCGAGTGGAAAAATACATGAAATTTTAAAGCTGGGCACTAGAAGTGAAAGGTCAACAATAGCATTGTCTCTAATTACGAGAATCCCGTTGCCAGAGTGCCAATAAAAGGATTCACTTTGCCGTGCATTTATATTACAAGGAAACAAGGTGGCAAACTTTTCACTACCTTCCTGTAAAACAAGGAGTAACTTCTAGTCCTGTGAGGGACAGTGTGGGACTGTGTGTGTGTGTGTGTGTGCGCGCGGTGATTTATGTGTTTTGTCCTTGCTCAGCGCCAGGGCGACAGGACTCTTGTTTTTTGTTCAGGACTATCCCGCTTTTGTAAGTTTATGTAATTGACATGTAAATTGTAGTTTATTTTTCGGGGCAAACAATGAGAAATGAAAGGCTACAGTTACAAATTACCTTTCTTGCAACATATTTGAGGCAAGGAATAATGGGTTTTGTCCAGGATATTGATTTCTCTAGGATATATGATAATTATAGCTTGAAAATCTTGCTTTTTTAAATCACTTTCCAAAGATCAAGTCATCTAGATCCTTCTTATATTTCCTTTTCCCACAAAAGCAACTCCTTAATCGGTAACTAAAGTTTTCTGTCTAATATTTCCTTTGAGTGTCGGGTTTCAGAGGCGGCGACTTTGGCGACTTTGCATGCCACACGCCGTCGATCTTCCCCTCCCCAGTGAGCCCCAGTGTATCGATTACCTCGATAAGTGTATTTTCTCGTTTTCGTGCCACCGAAATTAGCCTGTCGGACTGAGGCCTGTCGGACCCCCAACAAAGACAACTTCAATCCCAACTCCATGTGGTTATTATTCCTACTCCTCTGGTGGATAGCAGATGGCGTGCTGTCAATTTTCCGGTGGCAGGTTTTGGGGCTGTGTCCATGTCATGTCATCATGCAATCATATCGCTTTACCGCATAAACCCGACTCGCACAAAGTTATCATTCGATCGGAGGAGCACCCCGCTGGAGGAGGAGGAGGAGAGATCCCCCTGACACAACCGACTGCTAATGATGCGTGACAAAAGCTGCCAAGTGCCGCCATGAATTGGCCAAAACGTATGGGACACGTATGAGTTACTGAGCTGATGGATGTGGCTCCATTATTATGGCCAGCTGGCAGTCCGAGAGCTTCCAGATTTTGGTTTTTGTTTGCTAAATAGTGCAGAACCTACGTTGGCTCTGATGGTTATCATTGGACATTGATACTCGTTTTTTTTTCAAGCTGATGACCAGCGGCCCAATTGCTAATGACACGCCTTGGAATAAAGGTTAAAAATCAATTAAAAATAGTCACAAAATAGTGTTTAGGATTCGATTTAGCCTTTTCATAGGCCTTTTTTCTTGGTTTCTTTATATCCTTTTATATATAATATGTTTCTTTAACCTTTTTCTTGGTTTATATAGGAACCAAGAGATCTGAAACTTTCCGTAACACTTCAAACCTCTTAAAAGAAGACTCTTATTCCTCAATAATCCGCTTTTGTTGGCCTCGAAAAATCTCGAGGCTCTCAATTAGTTTAGACCTTAAACAAACAGTGAGTCAGAGGTTTTAATTCTTTTGAGTAAAAAAAATAGAAACAGTAGACCCATTTCACACCAGAGTCTATCTGAGATCTTGGGGAGGAGCGAACCGTGTCAGGCCAACTTCTCAAAAGTTCCCACAATACCGCACACGGATTATTTAACCCATATTTATTTTCAAACTCGTATGTACTCGTATATATATATGGTATTAACCGATTGGTAACAGTAAACCTGCTACATTATCTGCTGTACGCATTTTCCCACCATTATTATTTTTTGTGCCACCTGAAATTGAAACGGAAAATTTCATAACCAGAGAAGAAAACGTTGGTGCTGCATTGTTTGAGGCAGCAAAAGCTTGCTTTTGTCTAAAATGGCAAACAAAAACAAGAATTAATTTTCATTTCATTTTCCTTTTGGCCCAAACAAAGCTAGAAACCCGGCCAACCCGGCGAAAGACCTTCTCTAACCAAACACACAATGTAAAAAGTCTCACGTTCCTGGAAAGCAAAAAACAAAAAAAAAAAAAAACGAGGAGAATTTTATGAGGCGACTTGTGCTCCAGCGCTTTGTCAGCATTTAGAGCATTTTATAGCCTCCAGCGATGGGGTCTTCCAGCGATGGGGTCTTCCAGCTCAAGCCATCATATCAATAAACTAATGTGGATGTGGAGCTCGAATAGAATCGCCAATGACAGCCAAGGATAAAGGATAAAAAGCTATGGATAGTTTATGGCTTTGAAGCTAATTAAAATGTAGGGTTTTGCGTTGAAATCAAATGTATAAATAAACCAATTTTGGAAGCTAATTAAACAAAATCAAACAGATATTTTCAAAGCTTCGAAAGCTGGTAAATAAAATTAATTAGGAAACTTTTATGCTGACCAGAAAATGTGATTATCAGGCAGGTCAGAAATGATATTATTTGCGTTTGCGGTTACAGAGAGGAAAAAAAAAAGGTGCTGAGGTTGTGGGAATCTGCATGTTTGATAGAAATTTATTAATTAGCGGGGAAATCGATTGGATTCAACTAATTGGCGATTCAGTACGGGATTCATAAAGCATTGATAATTTGATTGATGTTCAAGTGGCTGGAACGGAAGTGGCTGCCATCGAGGAGTTCAGTTCAATATCTCTCTCGCGGTGGTACCTATATCGCGGTGGACCACTTTTCCGCAATCAATTGCAGATATTTAGCAAATGAGTTTTGATTGTGATTGCCTAACAACCGAGACCGCTAGAAACGAGACGAGAAATCAAAGTAGGAGGAAACTGAAACGGGCCACTTTCTCTTTTGTCGGAATCGATCGGTGAGTGCTAGGAGCTCCTAGGGGAATCATAGTAATACCCCGCCAATATGAATGTTACTTCGTTTGTGAAATTGCTTTTTTCCCGTCGACATTTAATCAAAAAACAAACCCTTTATGGTCCGACTGGCCCCTGGCCCGTGGCCCGTGGCCCGTGGCCCGTGCTTTTGGCCAAGTTTATGGGCCCAGACTGTCGTTTGTCGTTTTTTTTTTTTTGTCCATATGTCACGAATGGCGTTGCTGCATAAGTGAGTAACTGTGAATCGACGGTCGCCGCTGAAAGTTCTACTTGTCTAACGGCTTTCAGAGATCTCCCAAACGCGCTCCGCTGGTCTCCCATTGACATGGTTGACGGTGGAGCGGGAACCCTGCCTTTGGAGCAGCTCTTTTTCCACATTTTTCTGTAGTTGTTGTGCTTCCATTTAGTCAATTGTGGTTGTCGAGTGGGTGAGTCGCAGGTTTTGGTTATAAACGTTAAGGGACTCTGAAAAGAGTTAACTTTTCCGAAGTCTTAAACCATCAAAGATTGAAACTATATAGTATAAAAATATATTACTTATAAGGGCAACTAATAAGCTTTCATAGAATAGTAATTATTTTGCGATTCCACCTTCTACCCTTCTAGAAATCTCAGTTAATGGTCAAGAAATTCCGAGAAGCAAACTAGAACCAGTTTAGGTCAATTATATAAACGTTTTCATGTAAATTAATTGCTATTTTCAGTTATGCAATTACCGGCACATGGAGGAGAGAGAAAATAACAAACCTTTGGAAAGATTTAGAAAGAATCTTTTACAAAGAATCTTTTGAGAGAATCTTTGGTGAAAAGTAACTTTTGTTGAGATGTAAATTAAGTAAATCCCCACTTGACTTTGGGTAGTTAAAAAGCAATTATGAAATATCAAAAAAAAAAACAAAAAGTAGAACAATCTTGATCAGATTTCAACATCTCGACAACTTCCTTGGCTGCTCCCCCGAACAAATTGCCATAATTCTTAGTTTTTAGTTGTTGGTTCGCTGGCCATGCTAATGGCTTATATCTGGGCCCCGGATGGGCTCAAGCTCAAGTTTTTTTTTTTGTGTGTCTGAGTCGATTATATGGCGGGCACATGCCAAACCCACACGCTCGACTGGTGGCTTAACCACCGACTGGTGGCATTACTCATGCTCATCTGCCCCAGAAAATTGCCATAACTGGATGTGCGCCCTTTTGTGGCCCCCAACCCAACCCAAACCCAAACCCAACCCAACCCAACCCTTTAGTGCAACGCTAGTTTCTTTAATTAAAAAAAGCGGGAACTCTTTTCTAAAGTTTCCGGCTTCTCCTACAAAGACCACATTCTGACATTAACCAAAGCTAGCCTCAGCTGCCAAAGTCAGAGTTGAAAATTCTGTGTTACTTTTTTTTTTGGGGGGAAAACTTTTTGTGTTTGTAAAAGAACAGAGCTCTAAGAAAACAGCTTTTAACCGTTTCGAGTCGAGGCTGAATGAGTGGCCGAAAGGAAGAAAGGGTTGCCTTCAGCTGCAGCTGCAATTTCCGTGCCATTTATGCAAACTATTGTCCCAGGGCTTGTTGTTCTTCCGACTCCAACACCGACTCCGACTCCGGGTCCAACCCGGGTCTTAAGCATTTTTGGAACAGACTTTATGTTCACACTTTCCGCCTTCTGTTTTCTGTTTTTTGGAGCCTGGTTTTTTGGCCTTTCTTTAGGTGACTGGCATGACTTTCAATTAACTTTCTGAAAGAAACTTTTAATTAAAAGGAAATTAAATTGTCTCGATTTAAAGGTGTCGCTCTTTGTAGTCGAAACTAAAACAATTAAGAACTTGCAAATGCTTTAACTTTATTATTTTATAGTTTAATATGCGAACTGTTAACTCTTAATATCAAATAATAATAAATAAAGTGAAGAAAGAAAATAAAATTGAAAACAACAAAGTTTACAATTGATTCGGAGTGCTTTCGGGAAAAGAAAAGTTTTCTGTACACAAAACTACAAAATTTGGTTGGAAACGTGTGTGAAGAAAAAGCAACCGAACCAATCAATATATCACAGCAACAATGAGATACAATTCGGTTGTTTTTACACGACTTTTTGATACCCATTAAGGTGGGAATTCTCGATGAAAACAAAAAAAACCGAATTTTTGGGAGAATTCTACTTGATTTAATCTGAAACATTATCCTTTAATGCATCCAAATCAAGCTTCAACGACTCTATTCGAGTAACAACTAAGGTAACAACCATTTGCATTGGAAACACAACACAGGAAACACATACAGCCATCCACATGGGTGCTCCAACTTGCAACTTGCAACTCGAAACGAAATTAAGCTTCCTCGAGCGAGGCGTCGGGGGATTACAGGTTAAAGGACGCACAGGGAGCAGGAAAGCAAAAAGGATATAGGAGGAAGGTTGTTCTGACTTTTTGAGTTGGGTTTCCTGATGTACAGGGACAGACAAGGACACGCACACGGCCCGCAATCAGAAAAACAGGAAGGGCATTAACGGAAAAAAACGGAGCAACAGAAAAACCATTTTCCAACTAAAAATTATATTGTGCAGAAGGAGGTAAGTGAGGGGAAAGGAATAGCATCAAAAAAGGATAACAAGGCAAAGGATGCTACGTGTTGACTCCCAGACGAAGGTTGTCATCTCGTATTCGGAGAATACAAAAAGGTTGACAGAGTGCAATTTCCAATGGAATCAAATTTGCCAGAAAGTCTCCAAAACATTCGTGATGATCTCAAGCCGGAAATCTCAAGTGAAATTTATTTATTCCTAACAAGGATGCACCGGAAAAACTCTTAAAAATAATAAATATTTAGTATAATATCTAAAAAATATCTTTCTTAATTAAATAAAAAAGAAAAATTTTAAAGAAAAGGTAACATTTTCTCAAAGATACTCTAGAGTATCCTTCATCCTTGTATCCCATAAATTGTATACATTTTTAGACATTTTGTTGGCCAAATGCTTGATGGTCAAGGGGTCAAGGACAACTTGTTGTGACTTCCTTTGCCAGGAAGTTATTACGCTCTCGTTGGTCGGAAGGAAGTGAAAGAAAATGTTGGACTAATTGAAATAATTGAAGCGAACTCTTTGGGGAGAAAACTTTTTGCAGAATCAAAGATCCTTAAATATAGTTAAGACTTCTTCTCGTTATTCGTTTGACCATTTCCAGAGAGCTTAAGCTCTGGTTTCGCACTTTTTAGATTGCTCTAAAAAAGGCGGAAATGTATGTGTCTCCTGGGACAAAGGAGGAGGACCAAGCTGGAAGTGGGTGGGAAACGCTTAAATTACCATGGCAGTGGTTTAATGGTTTTGCATTCTGCTCGTTGTTCTATTCGGTGACAGGTGCGGGCTTGTGGCATCCTCATTTAATGTCCTCACGAGCTGATTAGCATACGAGCTAGAGCAAGAACCCCACGGGCTCCTTTATCTTTTATTTTTTTACTCCTTTCACCCCTTTTTTGCTAATTGAATGGAGCTGCAACGGACCTTAAATGCTTTTTAAATTTTTAATTAAATTTAATGCAGTATTCATTCGCGAATTGGTTGAAAGATAATGTTTTTGCTGCATGTCGAACCGAAATAAAAACATAAATTATGTCCAACAAACAAACGAAAATAAATCATGTGCAGCCGTGCAAATTGTTTTACTGCCGTTTTTTTTTCACAAATTACACACATTTTTGTTATGGACTATTAATTTATTTGTCCGCAGAGGGCGCTAAGTTTTCGAGTTGGTAAAAGTTTTTTACCAAACTATGCAATAATTTCATCATTGCAAAAAGTTCTGGGAACATGTGAAGAGTTTTTGATTGAGTTTTCAGTTCTGCAGAGTTCGTTTAGTTAGTTTGACTTTTGTTTTGTAAGCGAGGAAGTAAGCACATATCCTGCTGAACCCGAACCCTATTCACGCCTCTGCGAGCGACAATATCCTGCAGTTGATGATTTTCTTCCTAATCCCGAAGAGATCAAAATTGATGCATTGTTTTAAGAGTTTTAAAAAGCACCTAAGCTTAGGGGATTTTATTTTCCTTTATTGCCAGTAATGCTAATGCTTCCGAACCAGTTATGCATTCTTTACACCACGCCCCAGGCAGAGCTCTCTCCCTCGTCCTTCGTCCTTGTTATGGTTTAATTAAATTCTACACGAAACTTCCTGCCCTCGTCCTCGTCCTCGTCCGGCGCATGAAATATTCAAACAGTCCTGCCGCAAGGACAGCCCAGACAGGATTAGAGATGCAAAAATAAAATCACTACAAGGATTAAGCTTGAAAGGGAAAAAGAGGGAGCATTATCCTGCTGAAAACATAAATTGTTTTCATAGGCGATTAGGCAACCATTTTCATGTTTCACTTAAACATTTTTTATTAATTATTTAACAATTTAATTAATTTTTTTATATTTTTCAGATGTAGAAAGTAAACTTGAAGGACGAATAAGAGATCGCAACTAGTCCATTTTTAAGGATGTCGTTCAAGTTGTTCCGCCGCGGCTCGGCGCGATGCATTGGCCTTTTGTCGGCCTTTGTGACGATCCTGCTCTGCCTCTACTACATCTCCATTGGCCAGCCCAATCCGGCGCCCATTTCCGGTTCCGGCACGGGTACAGGACCACCCACAGCAGCCTTGCGGGGTTCGCCGCTTAATGGTCTGACTGGATTTAGCGTAGGAGGAGGTTCCTCCTCGATGCAAGTGCAAAAAGCAAGTGCCCATGTCAGCGTCCCCTCCATCCCGCGAAGAGTATCCGAGGATGACTTTGCAAACCGGAAATGGGGCGACAAGTGCTACGAGCTGCTCCAGAGCGACACGAACATCACGGCCAGGGAAGAGCACAGCAAGTTTGACTTTCAGGTGAGAAAAGAAAATTATCTTTTAGTTTTTAATTCAAATTTAAAATATAATCCTAGCCCGAGTGGATGCGCTCCAAGGAGTATTGGGATCGTGGCTTCGAGGAGCGCTTCGAGGCCCAGAAAAAGGACAAGCAGCGACCACCATTGAAGATTATTGTGGTGCCGCACTCGCACAACGATCCCGGCTGGCTGAAGACCTTCACCAACTACTTCCAGTCGGATTCCAGGCAGATACTCAACCTGCTGGTAACCAAGATGCAGGAGTACACGGACATGACGTTCATCTGGTCGGAGATTAGCTTCCTGCAGCTGTGGTGGGACCAGGCTCATCCCACCAAGCAGCGGGCTCTGAAGCGACTCATCGACTCCGGCCGCATAGAGATCACCACCGGTGGCTGGGTGATGACAGATGAGGCGAATGTTCACATTTATCCCATGCTGGATCAGCTCATCGAGGGACACCAGTGGCTTAAGAATAACCTGAATGTTACCCCGAAAGTGGGGTGGTCCATAGATCCCTTTGGACACGGAAGTACAGTGCCCTATTTGCTGTCCGGAGCCAACTTCGAAGGGGCAATCATTCAGAGGATTCACTACGCCTGGAAGCAGTGGTTCGCCCGCCAGCAGTCGGGTGACTTCATCTGGAAGCCCTACTGGCGGAGCAGGAGTGGCAGCGACAAAGGAAGCCTGCTGACCCACAATATGCCCTTCGATATATACTCGATCAAAGGCTCCTGTGGCCCTCATCCGTTCATCTGCCTGAACTTTGACTTTCGCAAGATTCCCGGCGAGTACACGGAGTATTCCGTGAAGGCACAGTTCATCACCGACGACAACCTAGAGTCCAAGGCACAACTTCTTCTCGAGCAATATGCCAGGACTGCATCCCTGTTCCCCCATAATGTGGCTCTTATCCCGGTGGGCGATGATTTCCGCTACAACAAGGAGCGTGAGGTGGATCAGCAGTATCAGAACTACAAGAAACTGATCGATCATATCATGGCTAATCGAAGGCTTTACAATACGGACATCCGTTTCGGTACACCGAGTGATTATTTCGAGGCCATCAAGGAACGAATGAAGGATCACAGTCCGAGCTTTCCCAGCTTCAAGGGCGACTTCTTTGTCTATTCGGACATTTTCTCGGAGGGCAGGCCGGCCTACTGGTCTGGATACTTCACCACCAGACCCTTTTACAAGCTGTTGAGCTCCGAGTTGGAGCACCAGCTCCGATCCACCGAGATTTTGTTCACTTTAGCTTACAATACGGCTCGTCAGACGAAACGGGAGAATGCCATCAAGATCTATGAGAAGAACTACGAGCTGATCATCAATGCTAGGCGCAATCTTGGGCTGTTCCAGCACCACGATGCCATCACTGGAACCTCCAAGGCGGCGGTGATGAGGGACTATGCCATGCGCTTGTTCGAGAGCACCCAGAACATGGTAAAGATGCAGGAATCCTGCATGGAACTGCTGCTTCAGAAGGGAATACCCCGCCACCATGGCTTCCTTTTGAGCGAGTTCGAGCGGGATAATTTCAACAAGTTGCCCCGGAAAATGCCTATCCAGATGGTGAATGGCGACGAATCCACGCCCACAGCTATGGCTGAAGGTGGCGGTGGAGGTGCAGCGGCTGCCGGATCCGTTGGCAGCTTTGTTATGTACAACTCGCTAGCCCAGAAGCGTCACGAAATCGTTACGTTAAGAGTTCAGCATCCCAACGTGAAGATCCTCAATGACCAGGACGTGGAGTTGAGCCACATCCAGATCAATCCGGTGTGGAACATAGCAGATGCTAACGACCAAGGACTGGGCACGACTGCCTCTGGAACTGGACGGATTCGCACCTCGACGCGGCAGTACGAGGTGATGTTTGTTGCCGAATTGGAGCCACTCTCCCTGACCACTTACAAGGTTCAAGTGGACGAGACCAACTACAAGCGGAACGTGGCCACCATTTACTGCGATGACTGCACCGAACAACCGGCTGGAGTATCGAGACCACCAGGAGAAGCAGGAGAAGCAGGAGGAGCTCCGTCAACTTCAGTTTTCGAATCGCGAGCCAAGCCAGCGGGTAACTTTGATACTTTTCTTATTAAAATGAAATTGATTAAGTTTCCTTCCTCCTTTAGGCGACATACAACTGGAAAATCCTCACATGCGTCTCCTGTTCGACGAGAAGAGCGGATTCCTGAAGAGCATCACTCGTAAAAACCAGAAGAAAGAGCTTCTCAAGCCGCTGCAGTGCAACATTAAGTTTGCCGCCTACCGAAGTGCTCAGTTCCACTCCGGAGCGTATCTTTTCAAGACCGATCCCGAACAGAGCGAGGCCGAAAAGGAGGTGCTCGAGGATGATGCCGATATGCGCATTATTATCACATCTGGACCCATAGCCAGCGATGTGACCGTCATCTACGGCCAGTTCCTCGCCCACACTGTACGCATTTTTAACACCCGAACCCATCTGGACGCAGCCATCTACCTGGAGAACGATATAGACTTTGAACCGCCGCCCAAGAACCGGGAGACGGAGCTTTTCATGCGCCTTGTCACCAACATAGATAACATTGCTCAGGCACCGCTGCAGCGGGATCCGCTAAAGGAACCGGTGGATCCAGGCCCAATACCCGAGCTACCCATCTTCTATAGCGACCAGAACGGTTTCCAGTACCATGAGTAAGTTTCAAGTTCTAAAAGAAAGTAATGTCTTTTTGAGAATCGTCGTTTAGCTTTCTTTGTCTTTGTTTAACAAAGTCGATTAATCTGTATAAGAAATATCTCTCTACATTTACTTAAACAAAAGACTGAATCGTATAACTAATTTAGAAAAGTGACTCATAGGATTAAGTTAGCGAATGCGGAAAGATTTTCTGGGGGATTACCCCTAAAGGTTGCGATTCATTTAAAAAATACTTCCCAGAACTTTTACAGAATGTTATATTAAATATGAATTAAGTTCTAAAAGACTACAAGTTTGTTCACATTAAATATTATATAAATATATTAAAAAATTTAAATTTAAATATAGCCCCGCGATTATCCATCGATAAACATATCGATAAAGCTTATAGTGTAAATGGAACATAAAGCTCCGGTCGGTTGAGTTCTAGACGGGAATACCCCTAACAAGTTAGCTGTCAATATCCAATGAAAATATATACATTTCACCACAAAAGTCAGCCTGGGCCAGGTGCCTGCTAATCTTATCGCCCGTGACGGACACTTTGTATGTTATCAAAGCAGAATGTATTTTTCTAACACATAATATTGATAAACAAACTGAGACCAGTCTAAGACTAAAGTGATTGGCGAACGGAGTTCGTTTAACAGTCGCAGCCATGTCCACCGAGAAACCCGAGACGACACCTGCGCCCACGGCGCGGGAGCTGAGTGAGGAGCGGACTCGGGCGTGGTTGGCCTCCATGGACGACGAGTCGGAGCTCGAGTCCGTAACAGAGTCTTCTGTAGTGGATAGCCTGGATGACGAATACTATGACGAGGAGTACGAGCACGGGACCAGCGATGAGATAACCACCATGGCGTTGGGCACTCAAATTCCCGCCAGCAAGCAATCCATGATCAACGAAACCCTCCGCGACCTAATGAACTCCATCAACTCCATCCAGACGGTGGGCAATGTGAATATCAGCAACTCCACCAATGTACACATTGGCAACGTGACCAACATCAATGGAAACATACAAATCATAGCCGACAGCCTGAATCATCGGCCGCGTCGAGAGCGCCGGAAGGTTTCAATCACAGAAATGCCGACGCCCAGCCAGGACCCGGACGAATCGGAGGAGCGAGTCTCCTCGGATGTGTTTATCAATAGCCAAAAGTTTAAAATCCCTAAAGAAATCTGTGCGCTAAATCCACGCCACACTTGGCTGGCCCAAGAGCCCATGGAGGAGCCGATACCCCTTAAGCTGCCGGTGAAATATGTGGTCATCCTGCACACAGCCACCGAGAGCTCGGAGAAGCGAGCGATCAACATCCGTCTTATCCGCGATATGCAGTGCTTTCACATCGAATCGCGTGGCTGGAACGATATAGCCTACAACTTTATGATCGGCTGTGATGGGAACATCTACGAGGGACGCGGATGGAAGGCTGTGGGTGCCCACACCCTGGGCTACAACAAGATCGCACTAGGCATCAGCTTTATCGGATGCTTCATGCGCCAGCTTCCCACCAAGGATGCCCTGAATATGCTGCGGAATCTTCTTGCCCTCGGCGTGGAGGAGGGCCACATCGCCCCCGACTACCGGCTCGTCTGCCACTGCCAGTGCAATTCCACCGAGAGTCCCGGGCGAAAACTGTTTGAGGAGATCCAGACATGGCCCCACTTCTACAATATCGAGAAGGAGCAGCAGTGACAGACACATTGTGATTGGAATAATCGCGCGAAACCGTAGATAACATTATTTTTTGAAAAGATAATGCTACGGCTGAAAGACTTACGTTGGTTTTAAATTTCTTTACGGGTATTTAACATGAGGAGCTCTACGAGTTTATAATTAAGTTGAATTCTTTAATTTATGTATAAATCACTCTCTTATGTTTCACAAAAGTTGATGCACCGTTTGAACACGTTTTAAAAAGTGAAAAAATTAGTATAAGGATTGTTTTACTGCACTTGAATACGCTTACGTTTTAATTAAATGTTTTATATACTTTTAAAGTTTGTTATTTTTACACTGCACTCCTATGAAGTTCGAAAGTTGAATTTAATAAATGAACAAAAAATTGACGATTTTCAAAAAGTTAAATGGATATTTGATATTTGATATAATTTATTTTAATGATTTGCTAATGCTTTGATCTTTTACAGACGAATTAAAGTGCCAGCCATTGGCATCGAGGGCAACTATTTCCCGATTACATCTGGCGCCTTCATACAGGACACCCGTCTGCGCCTCACTCTGCTGACCACGCACGCCCAAGGAGCTGCCAGCTACGAGCCCGGCCAACTGGAGGTTATGCTGGATCGAAGAACCCTCTACGATGACTACCGCGGAATGGGCGAAGGAGTGGTGGACAGTCGGCTGACGCGCCACAAGTTCTGGCTTCTTGTGGAAGACCTTCCGGGTGGCCAACACGTGGTGCAACCACCTAGTTACAAGGTGCTCAGTCAACAGGCTCAGCATCTGGCTAATGCTCTGCGCTACCCGCCGAATCTTTACTTTGTGAATAGCTTGGAGCAGCCGGATTTGGCTGTTTCGCTGTTGCCACTGGTAAAGCTCTTGCCCAAAGGAGCACTGCCCTGCGATGTGCACCTGACCACCTTGAGGACGCTCTCCGATCCCGAGCTGCAGCTGTTTCCGTCCGCTTCGGCGCTGCTCGTCTTGCATCGGCAGGGATTTGACTGCAGCGTGAGTGCCGGAGCGAAACTCGGCGTGGAGGAGGTTTGTCCCTTATCCAGCAAAGGATTGGGCAACGTGCAACTTGGTCGACTGACCCTGCACACCATCGAAGCCACCAGCCTAACGGGGACAGAGGAAAAGCCATCGAAGGAAAGTCTTCATATACGCTCCCTATCCGAGATCAGTCTCGAGCCCATGGAGCTGCGCACCTTCAATCTTACGTTCCGCGCGGAGGTGTGAAGCGATCTCTGAGTCGCTATAGCGGATAAATTAATTGTATTTATTTGTGGCTTAGTTCTAATGATTAGTTTTAAGCGCAAGTTGCAAAGTTCTCAGCTTTATTTAGCTCTCGTCACGTCTACAGTCTGTCTCTCCAACAGTTTTTAAAGTACAAAGCACACGACATAGGTACATTTATGGTATATAGATACAAAAGGGTGGGTAGATCTTTGTTTTGTTAGTCAATGAGGATGAAAGTAGTCTAAGAACAATCTTTAAATCAATTCGTCTGGGAGACTGTATAAAATTTTCGAAATGAACGACCAAAAAATCCACACTTTTCTACTTGTGATAATCCTTTCTTTGTTCTGACGAAAGCCTGGCTAAATGCCGAGGCATGAGAAATATTTATTAGTTTAACAAATCCACCCACCCGAGGCAAAAACCCAAACACACAGGGAAACCTTCAATAGGCCAAACCAAAAACCCAAATCGACTGCATTCCGTTTAGATAATTTGCCCCACAATTGTGCAATATTCATCAACTAAGCGGCGCGATGGAAATGATATAGTGTAGCCTAAGGAATAGCTTGATTTTAGATGGAAATATTTAGACAGCATATTAGACAAATTTTCGCTTTTGTTGCGCAATTTGTGTTTCATTGATTTTTTTAGACTGATTAGCCTAAAGCGGTTGCAAAATTTATACATATTATTAATCTCATTCACTAACCCAAGCCTAGACATAGTTGAAATGGAACAGAATCGAAATAATATCTCGACTGTGAGGCCCTGAAATGTAGGATATAAGTTTTAAATCAGAAACTTAGTGGGGTAGCAAAAGGATAAGCCAAATATAACATTACATTCACTAGAAATATTGTATATAGTCGTATAGGATTTGCAGGCACGGTAAAAATAGCTCTAATAAATGATAATCCACTTAGGGATAAGCCCCTGTCCCGTATTCTGGGGTCAATCAACTAGTTACTACGGATTACGCAATTACACAATTACGAAATCGATGCATTGAAAGCAAGTAAGACATCACCCTAGGATACCAGAATGAATGGCAAAGCAGGATAACTATTGACAAACATTTCAAACGGATACAAAGGATTTCTGTATTTATTTACGAAAAACTTATTACATTATATGTAATTTTATGACAACTAAATAATAAAGTATTAAATGAAACCAATTTTACACGACTTCATAACTTCTATAAAACAGGTTGATAGAGTTGAATTAATTTTATGCACCGTAAAGTATACTTCGGTATAAAGAAAAGGATTATAACAGTTAACAATATAACACGATATTCGTTTTAAAGCCAAGTAATTAAATTTCAAATTTAAATAACGATTGAATCTTGTTTGGCTTAAAAATTTGTTACATTTAAAAACACTTAACATCAAAAATTACGCTCGACTAACTGCAAATATTGAATCGGTTATTCTCGTTGTTTTTAGTCCGGAACCACTTCGTAAATGTTTGTGCCCTTTTTGAGCAAATAGCCCCCCATGTTGGCGATCTCCACCAGCTGAGTGAGTCCCGTCAAGATGCCCGCCCGCGTTCCGATCTCCTTTAACTCGTCCAAGTCGAAAATGCGTCGCCCCAATGCCGCGGACCGCCGCTGCATCATAAGCACAAAATTGCGCAGTTGGGCGCTTTTCCCGCCACCCCCACCGCCTCTGGATGAGCTCGAACTGCGACCTGGCCCACCATCTGTCTTGAGGCTGGTCTGGGTAATGCTTTCCGTTAAAAGGGCGATCACATCACGCACGTGTTGGGGAGTAATCACGTGCGACAGATCTAAGCGGGCCCGGGCTTGGGATAAGTGAATCAGAGCAAGAAGTTGACTGAAATAAGAATACAAAATTTGATTTGATTATGTAATTTGGACTCCTATAGATATAATACACATGTAAAACTTAATATATTCGCTAGCCAAAACGTCGTTTGACCTTCCCAGAAATTCCCTTATATGAAAACCAAGTTTGTGCCTTAAGTCTTTTGAATTTTGGTAACTTTTCAACCCAAAATTCTGAACACGTGTTATGATACTTCTGTACCGTTTTGGGATATCTCTGATAAATTGAGCCCTTGAGCTTCCAATTTGGGTCTTTTTTCTTTTTGACCCCCGACACCCGAAATCAATTTCCCATTTTGTTTTCCTCATAATCTACGTTGTTTGATTAATTTTACAAAGAAGGTTCTATTAAATTATGGAAACATTAAAATACATAAACAAAAACACGTTTTGTCAGAGAATATTTTTTTTTGAGGTTTACATTGTAATGATGATTGACCGGAATATCTGCTGGCCAAAACCTGGAAATAAGCATAACCTGGGTAAGCATAAATCAGTTGCATGTGGGCGACGGATTGCCCAGCATCGAACATGTTCCAACGCATTTCGATTTAGCTTTTGCGTTTTGTTTTATTTCACTTTTCCGGGGGAGTTTTGAAACCACTCGATGCCCGAACATCATCATCTCATCCCATCATTACAGAAAACTGCAGCGACCGAGGCTGAGGCATCCGTAGACCTGAGCTTCATTTCATTCTCGGCTCGCACGTTGGCGCAAACAGTTCATTAGCTGGTCGATCGGTTCGGTTTGGTTCAGTTTCTTTGAACTCGAAAGCAATCGGAAGCCGAGTGCATTTCCTAACATTGGCATTGGCCGGACAGCAGAAGCCCGTGGGTCTGGGCCTGGTCACCGGAGCAACTTGCATCTTCCATCTGGCTTTGTTTTTCGCTTCATTTATTTCGTGTCGCATTGGACATCAACGCATCGGTTGATGAAATTTCGCTTCTTATTGTTATTGGTGGTGCGCGCAGGTGTTGTTGCATTTGATTGAGCCCACGGCAATTCGGGTGACGAAAGTGCCAAGAGTCTTTCAAACTCAATCAATTAGAGAGTGCATTACGATCGCTGATTGGATTCATCCCACGATGATGCTACAGATCGTGGCTTTGGCGGCGATTTTATCGGCTGTGCAATCTTTTCAATTGAACAGTAAGTTGGCAACAATTTTGATAATACCTAATATACTCGTACAGTACCAAATAAAACTGATTTATGGGCCCATAAAAAAATTAGTGTCTGAATTGAATAACAAGCATACATCACTTCATTTTCAATTGTCAAGTTTCACACAAAATTTTAATGAAATATATGAATCATCTTGTATTTTTACCATTAAAAAATAACTTCTACACCTATTTACTTGATAGACTTCTACTCTTAAGGTACTGGAAAACATTGACTAATTATGGTATGAGTATCAAAAAACAAACATTATAAAAGCAATTATGGCATATGATTAATTTACCTTGAATTTGCGTATCACACATTTCCTATTCCCGTAAGGGGAATTTTCGAAGCCTTACAAAACAATCACATAATCTATTGTGGAGTGACATTTGATCAGATTGCACGTTATGCTTGTCAATCGATTTAACTATAGAACATTTAGGATAAGTCTATTATTACACCCATTTGTCTGCACCTGCGCCGCCCAATCGCGTGCTCTGTGATGGGGATAAAAGTTCCCCTCCAAAATTGGAGGCACAAAATCTTCTCGAGACTGGAGTGACTGGGCACAAATTTTGACAAACAATTAACTCAGTCAAAGTGTCTGGATCTTGACAAGAGATTGAGGCTCTATCGTGGACAGTAGAAAAAACGGCATAAAAAAGTTACATTATTTACATTTGCTTGGTTTCGGTGGTTTTTTCCGCAACGCAGATTAGATGAAGATGCTGCTGTTAGTTACTATAGTCACTGGGAAATGCAAAACAAGTTCAAGTTCTGACAAAGGAAACGAGTTTCCTTTCACTTGAGTTAACTGCCATTGAACTTTAGATCTGCGGTTCTAGAGAAGAAAAAGGATCTTGCCGCAGCTTAAAACTAGTTTTGCTCTTAATGAGCTGCTGATTCATACAACTGATTCCTGATGACGTTTCTCGATATTTCTTTTGCAGTGACGCAGTTCTATGAGATGCCGCCGTTGTACGACTTGGATGACTACGATCGTTGCCTTCAGGAGTTTAACGGTCAGTCCTCCACCTACTGCTTTGTCAGGGCGGAAGTTCAGCCAGATGAGTCCGCTTCCGCCTGGCGAGCTATCAAGGAAATTTCGCAGTACGATCGACATCATTTCGATCACCGGCAGCTCTACTTTGGTCTCTGCCTGCGAGAGTGCGAGGATTCCCTATCTGACCTGAATGAGAACGAACTGGAGGCCCTGCAAGCTGGACTCCTGACGGACAACGCCAAGGTAAGGCCATATTGATGTGTCACCTCATCGGTTTCAATTCAACTTCGGCTAACGATCGATTTAATTCAATCTAAAATCTGAACAATCAAACACGCTGATGGACAGATATTTCAAAACCCATTCAAGGCGTCGCTCGAAATGGTCAATCAACAATCATTGGCCACAGAAGCCGTGATAACAGCACCAAAGTTTATTCAACTCGCAAGCTGCAAATTAAAAAGTCAGAGGCAGTGCGAGAGGGGTTTCTATAAACTATTTGAAAAACTACGAGAAAAATATACTTCAGCAGAAGGTTTTCTTTTGACATTTCTTTCCAAATAAGTTTGTTATTTGATCTTTAAATACATCAAATGAGGATAACCTAAAGTTTAATTACATTTGAATGAAGGTTTCGGGGTCCCATTAATTCGACCACCTATTGAACCCCATTTATATGACGCCTCTGGCCTCCGGTGCGTGATCTTCATCTTCATTTATTTATAAACATTGCATAAATTACAGCCGGAAAATCCGCTGATTAAACGGCGGATAGCCGGGTAATGGTAGCTGCCAGATGAAAGATACGAAGGGGAATGGGAGTTGGAATTGGGAATGGTGTGGTCGATGCCATTGATGCAGTCGCCATCAAAATGCATTGATGATGGCAGATTACACAAAAGCGCCTGTATTGACATAGGCGTTGGCCAAAATTAGACTTTGAATTCGAATTGGAAATGGGCGATGGGCTATGGGTGACCCGAGCAGCAGCGAAATCCGATCCAATTCAATCAAAGCAAAACGCATGAAATCACACGCATTTCTTTCAAGGCCAAGGGCCCGCATTTGGAATCTTGAATCTGGCATTTTAACGACCAACTCTCCCATCAACTTTTTATTGGCAGGTGAACGTGTATTTGGACTTGTTCTCGTCGGAAGCGGACAACCGCCAACGGCACCAGCGACTTACTAATGTCTGTCTAAATTGGCGGTTGCAGCGCCGTGGATTCGGTCTGCTGGCCAAGAGTGTGGTGGAGTATTGCAATGTGGCGGAACAACAAGTGGAGGATGGTGAGTAGACCTGTAGATTGTTCTAAGAATCTTTCCAACCAAATTGGCCATCCTAGATGCCTGGAATCTAAGCTTCTATGGTATTACGGGCGCCCTTTTGTTTTTGGCCTGCCTGGGCAGTCTTGTGGATCTCCACCTGAAGCGACGACGTCACGACAAAATGCTCAAGGAACGCGACCATTACAAGACCCCAGCCAAGAGCACGGCCCAACAAATCCTGCTAACCTTTTCGGTGGCCCGAAATTGGTATCGCTTGAACCAGGAACCCACTGGCAAGATCGGACGCGAGTTGCGTTTCCTTGACTGCTTCAAGTTCTTCGCCATGTTCATGGTTATCTTCGCACACACCAACTGGGTGATATACGAGAGTGCCATCAGCAACCCGCAGGATCCTGAGCGTCTCCTCCATACGGCAGCGGGCACGCTTCTTATCTCCGGATGTCTGATTACGGTTACGTTTTTTGTGATCAGTGGACTGCTCCTGACCATTAATTGGCTGGCCGTATCCCGTACATTGCAATCTAAGACGGAAGCCTGGAGTCTTGGGCAGTATGCTTTTGTTTTTCTTAAATTTAACATTTTCCGGTATATCCGTCTGACGGTTCCGTATGCCTTTGTCCTGCTTATGAGCGGCGTTTACTTTGAAAATGCCGGAGGACCCCTTTGGCGACACATATTCGAGCGGGAGCAGTTAGCCTGCCGACGTAATTGGTGGACGAATCTTCTGTACATCAATAACTTTGTGAACACTGATGAAAGGGTAACTCGGAAATTCTAATAAAAGAACTATAATTGACCGAATTTTTCTTGCAGTGCCTGCTCCAGGGTTGGTATTTGGCGGCGGATACGCATTCTTTTGTCCTCAGCTTGATCCTGCTAATGCTGGGTCATCGCTTCGCTAAATGGAGCAAGCACCTTTACGCGGCAATCCTCGCTTTGTTTGTGGCCATTCCCGTGGTACTCACCTACGTCATGGATTACTACCCCATCTTTGTGCCTTCGCCTCAGTGAGTACTTTAATTAAACTATTTTCTGGCTTTTTATATCCTTGAAAATAAACAGAACCCAAAAGGACTCGTTTATCGGAGATCGACAGTTTAGGGAATTCTATACTTCGTCCCTGATGAACTTTGGAGCTTACTTCTGCGGCGTTTTAGCAGCTTTGGTCTACGATCAATTGGCGCTGAAACAATATAAGCTTCGAGAGCTGAAAAGTTTCCAAATACTTTGGTTCGCGCTCATCCCCGTGGGTATCCTGTGGCTCTTCAGCGCTCATCCCATCTTCCAACATTACTATGTGGCTCCGTCCGCGATTTGGGGAGCCATTTATGCCGGTCTGCAGCGTAACCTCTGGGGATTTGGTCTGGGCATCTTTATTGTGGGTATGGCCGGAAAAGTGGGATGTAAGTTGGTCAAATCTCATTCTGCATCTTCATAATATTAATGAGAATAATATTTTTCCGTAGGGATCTTCCGCAAGTTTGCCTGCCTGCCTATCTTCCGAATTCTAGGCCGACTTACCTATGGAGCTTTTATTGTCCATCTTCTGGTGGCCCGGATAGTATTGGCCACGGTAAGGGAACCCATATATTTTGGAACTGGCATGATGGTAAGCTGATACTCCGCAATTGAAAATATCAGATAATAAATACTTCATCGTTATCCCCCCTAGTTCGCGTTCATCTTTTTCACGGTAACCGTATCCTACCTGTGCTCCTTCCTTCTGGCCATCTTCCTGGAGCTGCCTGTCTCCTCCTTTCTCAAGCTCATGCGATAGCTGAATGTTTCAACTTACAGCCCCACTTAAAATTAAATTAATTTAAGAAGCAATCCTAACTTAAATAAATACTTTACCAATAGCTCACCTTGATCCTATCTGCCCGGAGTCATTTTCAGAGGTGCTGCTGCTCTCCTGGAGCTCCACAAAGTATCTGTAAAGACTATTAATGGCATCCTCGCTCAAGATAGGACTTACTTGTTGACGGGCATAGGAAATAAACTTTTTAATAAGTACAGGCGGCAGGAGGTCCAAGTCCGCATCTTCCGGCAGAAGCTCTAACCGTTTATCCAAATCATAGTCGTGCTGCATAATGCTATCGTTGTCGTCCTCCTTCTTGATGGATTCATAGTCCTCGGCAGCCTCGGGGCCGTGGAATGTGGCCTCGCACATCGAGTCGCTCATCTTGGGCTTGAGAGCGTAGCGAGCCGCAATCTGAGCCCTCTTTTTGGCTCCTTCGTGAAGAGCCCGCACATGGGCAGTCAAGGACGTGTCCCTTTCCGAGGGCTTATCGAGTAAAATGTAAACAAGATGGAATTCGCGCAGCAGAGCCGGGGTAATGTTGATGTTTTGGAGGAGATAGCGTCCCTCATCGTACTGTCCTTTTTGCGGATTTGCACAGGCTATCACCGAAGGTTGTGCCGAAAAGGAACCAAATGCTCCAGGAAGTGGTATGTTTACCTCGCCAGATTGAAGGCACTGAAGGAGAACGGCCTGCTTGGAGGCGAGCTTGTCCACATCATCGAGAGAGCAGTGACCCCCTCCACTGGCAGACATCAATGCCCCAGCCTGTAAAACCTTCTTATTCCGTCCCGTAAAAGTCACACCCAGATGTTGCGCAGAGTTGGCTCCTTTTTTTCCGCTTACATATGAACCCCGTTCCGTGATCTGGACACAGCTCTGCAGGATCTTGTTTTTGCCAACGCCAGGGTCGCCCACCAGCAGCACGTTGATGGCGGATGCTCCTCCCAAGAGCGACAACAAGCAGGCAGCTTTGGATAGTTCATGTCCATAGACTTCTGGCGCAATGGATTGCACGAGGAGCTTGAAGCTATTTGAATCGGAATTAATCATGGCAATGGCTTCCAGATCCCGATCATTAAGCTCCGATTTCTTGTTTTCAGCATCCTGGACACTGATTGCCTTGAGGTAGGCGTGCTTTTGGTCGTTGGGGGCATCAACCTCTCCTAGCTCCTGCAGCTTGAGCACCCCCGTAACAATCACCAACTGACCCACTCGCACAGAATCCACCAGATCGTGGCGCAGTTCTATATCTATTTCCCTCGGTTGGGTGGTCTCAAAGTCACTAACTAATGCCATGCACGACTCTTCCAGGCGGATGATCTGCCTGACGGAAAGGCGCGTATATGGAGAAGACCTTAGGGCCAGGAATCCATCGCGAGCCACACACTCGGCTCTCTTGCAGTGGTAGGGACGCGGCTGGAAGGTTCCTCGCTGACGCATAGCAATCTCCATCTGGCAACGGCTGCAGCGGAAAGCTTGCCACGTCAGTGCAAAAGTTGGTTCACCCACGCTAGTCACCCTCCCGTGGATGGTGAATACTGTATCCACGCGATCATGTGCTATGCCGCTGAGCGAAGTTACGGGTACAAAGTCTAAGGGCCTTGCATAAAGTTTGCGCAGTCGCTGCTTAGGAGGCACGTACTGCTCCGGCGTGGAAACAGCGCCCACGGCAGTATCAGTGGCATCCAGAAAATGATTTACAACCACGGTGTGCATGGCCAGACCGAGAATAGAAAGTGTTCGCAGTGGGTGCTCCTTTAGATCATCCTCCAGCCCGGGCCATACTTCCTTGAGCTGTGCATCTCCTCGTATGTCAGAAGCGAGTAAAGGAAAGAATCCCTTCTCCCGGGTCTTTACAAAATTGTAGTTATGCGGATTTCTTTGATAATGAGCCTCCACGGCCATGATCTTTCTGGCTAGTTCGCTGTCCTCTGCGTAGGTATCCCTCAAAAAGTACAACCTCCATCCGGAATATGCTTGTGGATTATCTACCGCGATGCTTTGGACCTGGAGCCCATCTTCGGGGGCAGCGTAGCTCTCGGGCCGCAAAAAGCTGCAGTCCAAGGGTGTGGAACGACCGCGTCTGTTGGATGACCGGCCCCAACCCCTCGGCTGGCGTGGAGGAGGAGGATTCGGTTCTGTACTTCCTTCACCTGGGGCTCCTTCCCGATTTGGTTGTCGATTTCCACGAGCCGGGATCACACGCCCGTTTCGCCGGAAATAAAAGTACGGACGGTAGGCACCTCCTCCTCTGGCACGTCCACGCACAAAACGGGAAGGAGCACGCCCCCGTGCCGGCGGTGGATTCATTTTTGGTTTGGAATGTTTACAAATTTACGCGCTCCGTGATAGTGGTGGACTTGGTCCGATACCTCAAGAGGTTATCCTTTCGATAGAGTCGCGCAGCGTTGCCGGAACTTTGAAAAGGATATTCATGAAATCTGGTAAAATCCCTGCTCCTTTTTGAGCTTAAAAGCTAGATTTCATTAAAATAAATTTAACTAATCTTTCATTATCTAGCTTTAGGTATTACAAAAAAAATTAGTTTATTGTTTCCCTTCTTCAAAAAATCTTATATAAACATTTTAAATGATTAAAATTTTCCCTTTATTTAATCATTTTTTCTCTGACAATCATTCTATTTGGAAGCAATCTTCTGGGACATCTCGAGCATCTTGGTCTCATGCTTGAGCAGCTCCAATTGAGCTGGCAGAAAATTCTGAAAAACGTCCAATATTTTAGTCTTTACGTTGTTAAAGGTTTCCAGAATGAGCTTCTGCTCCACATTATTTTGCGGCTGGGCGGTATTCAATTCCTGAAGGATATCAATGCAACCATCCAGCAGAATCATTTGCTGCACTTGCATCTTCAAAAGCTGCTTCTGGACCCCCTTGATGCTTTCGATTTGTTCATCTAGGCGAAGTGGCATATTGGCGATCCCCTCCATTTTCTCGAGATGCTTCTTTGATTCTTCCGGGGACAAAGCATTTACTGGTGCTTTCACCTCAACCTTGGACTGGATTTCCTTGGAATCTTCACCTTTTTCTGGCTCTTCCTTAATGGCAGTCTTTAAGAGACTTAAATTAATAAAATTTGATCGACCATTTTTAGTGGTAAACTTACAAGAATCGCCTTCTTGCGCAATGGCACCGATTTTACCTTATGCTTCTTTACCATTTTTTTATTTAAACTTTTTTCGTTTGTTCAGTAAAGTACACCGCCTCAATTTATTTGTTAAGTCGGTTTAATAATAAGACTTTTAATTCAGCGCCTGCTTTTTTATAAAGTAAGTCGATTACATCTGTCTAGATATGGAAACAAATATTGTGAAGAATCGATTTTTGCTCTCAGGACGACGAGTTCTGTGGATTTCTCCCCCGGAAGAGTGAATTGAGATTGATGGGACAGTTATCAAGGCGCGATAACTGCTTAATCATATCCTCAAGGAGGAGACTCGGCCCCTCGTTCGGTCCCCGGATTAGGCCATATGCCTCGGCATGGGCGATCCGGTGTTGGAGCAGCGGCATATATGGTCCCTTGAAGTGCGGCGCTCCATTTGCCAACTCCTTGGGCGGCAGAGCCGGCTGGATGCCAGCCGTATCGGTTTTTATTGGTCGACCAGCCGGTTGATTGGGGCGGAATTTGGGAACCCGGTAGCCAAACTTCCTCTTCCTCTCTGCCTCGGAATGGCTGTCACCCGCATCCTCCGACTCGTAATGATGATTATAAAAACGAAAGCCATAAATTGCGGGTCTTGGGGTCTTATTGGAAGAATAATTTAAAAAAATATATTATGAGTATGTAATAAATTTGAAGAAATCAGTAGGAGGAAGAATGCTCCAAGAGACGGCTATATCTTTGCCAAAAACAAACTATATTTTAAGAGTTTTATAGATGGATAATATGGAGATACTTACACTCCTCATAGTTCGCTCCGTGTTGTATCCATCGTCGGCCTCGTCGGAATATTCGACCTGTTCTTCCACCAGATCCACGGCCCTTCTGTCGCCGATGAGTGGCACCTGTGGAACGAACTCCGAAGCACTTGCCCTTAACCCTTGACTGGAAGCGGGAGCCGGAGGAGTTGCTGGAGGCACTGGTACCGTAGTGCTGGTTATGGAGTCCAGTTCCAAACACAATCTCTTGTAGGCCATTGCCGATCTTTCCAATTGACTTAAATTAATTGGGCCAGTAAAGTTGACCACGTTATGCGAGAAATTTTTACTGTGATCCATAGAGAGCGAAGGGGACCCGAAGCAAATACTCATTAAGGAGCGCGCACATCGAAAATTTAATTTTTTTGTTTTTTCGCAAGTAGGAAGATGTCAAATAATTAATGATATCAATTTTTTTGTGAACTTAAACGGTAACTATGTTAAAAATGGTACTTTCCTTAGAATAAAAAACAGCTAAATAATAACTGAAAATTATTTGAAAGTAAAGATAAATATATTTAAAAACTGCGAAAATCCGGCAACGCTGGCCATACCCTGTTAGGATTGGAAAACGCTGAATAGCTTTGGAAAAGTATCGATAAGTTGATATAAAAATATATATTCGCTCGTTTAAAAAGACTTGGGCACATTTGAATAAATCACAATAAAATTGTTAATTACTTGTTTTATTAAACTTTTGTACTATATAATCATGCCGGTGAGAGAATTACTCCATTTAAAGTCATAATAACTTTAACGGCTTAGTAGGGGGAACTGTTTTTAATAACTTTTCAGACCCCCTGCTAAGCTGGAAGTTTTTTTGAACAAATAAAATAACTTCTATTGTTTTTCAGGCCTACCACTCCCAGATTAAGGAATTTCGCCAACAGGTGGGCAACATGGCAATATTGCCATTGAGGACCCAGGTGCGAGGACCTGCGCCCACTGCAAACACAGACAACGACATCATTGATGAGTCACTTTACTTCTTCAAAGCCAATGTATTCTTCCGCACCTACGAAATAAAGGTAAGGTGTAATCATGGTTTCCTGTAAATAATAATATTCTCTAAAATAATTCTTGATCCAGTCTGAGGTGGATCGAGTTCTGATATATGTGACCCTGTATATAACCGAGTGCTTGAAGCGGCTCAATCGTTGCACTAGCAGGGCTCAAGGACAACAGGAGATGTACAGCTTAGCCATCTCCAAATTCGACATTCCCGGCGATGCAGGGTTCCCGTTGAACGCCGTTTACGCCAAGCCCCAATCAGCCCAGGACGCGGATCTAATGCGTCAGTACCTCCTGCAGTTGCGACATGAAACCGGCAACCGAATGGTCGAAAAGGTATTCAGCACCGAAGATGGCAAGCCCAATAAGTGGTGGACTTGTTTTGCCAAAAAGAAGTTCATGGAGAAAAGCCTGGCCGGTCCAGGTCAATAAAAAGTCTCATGTAATTCCCAACAAAATTTGCTTTTTGATTCCGACCTACAGTTCCAATCTAAAGCAATTAACTGTTTAACATTATAATAAATTATTTAAAATCTAATACAATCTTTGTATCTTTAATAAAAACCAATCTATCCAAGTCAAAAGTATCACATTTTCCATTCCACAGCTAAAAAAAAAACTATTTAAGACGCAGCCACGGCAACTGTCTTTAATTGGAAAATCGTTCTAAACAAGAAAATCTAAAAGGTACAACCAAAATTAACGATAGAGATGATCGGCCTGCAAGTTGGAGGCAATCTCGGACTCCCACTTATCACCATTGCAGAGCAGCTTCTCCTTGTTGTAAAGCAACTCCTCGTGTGTCTCTGTGGAGAATTCAAAGTTGGGGCCTTCCACGATGGCATCAACAGGACAAGCCTCCTATATCGGTTAGAAATATAACGTTGTGTTGAATTACTTCTTAAGATTTAAATTGGTAAAAGTGTTCCTCACCTGACAGAAACCGCAGTAGATACACTTGGTCATGTCAATATCGTAGCGGGTGGTCCGCCTGCTTCCATCGGCGCGCTCCTCTGCCTCGATTGTGATGGCCTGAGCCGGGCATATAGCCTCACATAGCTTGCAGGCGATGCAACGCTCTTCGCCGCTGGGATAGCGCCGCAGGGCGTGCTCGCCGCGGAAACGCGGGCTGAGCGGTCCCTTCTCAAAGGGATAGTTGATGGTGGCCGGCTCCTTGAAGATATGTGCCAGAGTGACAGCAAAACCGCGGAAGAGCTCTCCGAAGAACATAGTGGTAGCGGCCCGATCAGTTATGTCCGCAAACTCCATGCTCTGCTCCTTGTTGTTTACGTAGACATAGCCCTGGGGAACTGGCACAATATCCTTCGCTTCGGCCTTTTGGGCGGCCAGCATTCTGGCGCCCTGGGTGCCAAACATACGCTTACCTACAGAGGAACCAATCCAACGTTAAATCACTCATGAAAACCATTTATTTATCCAATTTCATCCTTTGTTTTTCTATGACATAAGGTTACATAACCTCACTCGTCGCTATTTTTCACGGATTTTTAAGGTTTTGCAGCGCTTAAAAGTGAGTGAGAGGTAAGCATTCCATTCTCTACTAACCATTGCGTGATGCGGTGAAAATTCGCATAGTTAGCGACATGTTTAAGGCCCAATTATCCTAAAACTTGCAAAAGTTGTTTTGCTATTGAATTTCCTTGAACGGTTATCGAAACAATGACTGCCAACTTGTTTGAAATGGGGAAATATTTATCGATAATATTTTTTTAAATACAATATGTTGGGCTACGTTCTTAAAAAAATATACAAACTTTTATAAGGTCCAAAACCTTCAATTTTGAAAGGGTTTTCTGGAACTATTAAATAATATGGTTCTTAGCAGAAGAAAAGATATTTTAAAAGATCGATAAAATATGATTGATAACGTATTCCCATCTCTAAAGACTTCACTTTTACCGTTTAATTTTGGTCCCGGGTATTCTACCCAACAGGTTTCAGTTTTTGGTTTCAGTTTACTCTTACATATTTATGTAAAACATATATATAATATAAGTATTTAGAAAGCTGTACAAAAGTTTTCATTCAGTTTTTTGATTGTTGATTTCTAAAGAAGAGGAACAGCAAAAGCGGAGTGCGGTTTTCATCATGGATCCCGAAATCATGGACTTCTTTGATTTTTCAAAGGAATTCAAGCGCAAGGTAGCCCCAGCTGGAACTTTAACAGGTGATCTCAGCTCCACGGCCACCGAAAAGTTCGCCTCAAGACCTATAAAACGTGAAGTGCTCGGCACAGACTATGTTGCGGAGATCACGGCCAAGGAAAAGCTTCGCATGCATGGTGTAAGCCGCGGAGTCAGCAAATTTTTTATTTTGATTGTTGATTTGATTCTTTTGTTAAATAGAACTTGGAAGGCGACACGTTAAGCCAATATAATTACAGCCAGGATGATTTTGATGAAATGCAAGACGAACTGAGCTTTAAACCGCGCTTGGATGAGGAATACTACAAGAAATTTAAATTTAACTTAAACCGAGACAAGAACTTGCCTGTTTATGCCAAACGGCAGGAGATTATAGACGCCATAAACAATAATCCTGTTGTTATTCTAACAGGCGAGACTGGTTGCGGAAAAACCACGCAGGTAAGAGCGTTAGTTTTATATTAACATAACCAATAATGTATGCATTTACACTTAAAAATAACCATCTTATAACCACCCATAATAAATCTATATAATTTATTTTGATGATAAAGTTTAGTGGTCATTTTCTGACTCAAAAATGCAGTCTCCTTCGTCTGGCTTAACCAGGACGTTCAATTCTTTTTTAGCAATGTCTTTGGGATTGCCCTGGTTCTCTTCTTCATTTTCAGACTCAAGAATAAAGTCCTCCTCCGTGTTACCCAGCAGCTCCTCTTCATTTTTTTCATTGTCCTGTGCGATTTCCAGGCTATCTTCTTCATAGTCTTCACTGTCTTCTGTGCAGTCGTTGTTGATATACTCCCGTTCCACGTCCTCTGGCAACGGTATCTGGAATACAGTCGCTGAAGACATTCGTCGTTGATGAGCTTCTTGTACTTCTTGTACCAATTCCACCTTTCCTTCATCCTCACGGGTTTCCTCCTGTTTCTCTTTGCCGTACATGGCTTTGTATCGAACCAATTGACGTACCTCGAGTTGATTCTTTTTGGAGGTCCTGGGTGCCTCGCTCTGCACTTCCTGTTGCTTGTCGTTTTCCTCTCCCAAAAGCCGCTGTATATCACCAAAGACTTCGCGCAGCTGACCGAAGATTTTAGTAGGCGGTAGAGCAAGCTCTTGCCCAGCCAGTCGCTCCTTTCTCTCGTTGTATGCGGTTTCCAAATCGCACAATGGTTCAGTGGCAAGATGGAGCATCCGCAATCCTTCCAGCTCGTAGGTGAGGCATACGTTATTGGGTCGCTGGTTATTCAACAGCTGATCTTTCTTTTTCTGCTGCTTGGCTCCAGCTATGGTTTCCAGTCGGTCATAATCCACCAGATCATCCAATCCCTGACAATAGTCCAGAGCCGTAAATCTGAAGGCCTGCTCAATGGCCAAACGCCAGAACATGTAGGCTATTTGCTGGGTGTCTAACTTCTCCGGGCTTTCCTGGCGCAGCAGCTGGACATAATCGGTTAGCTCCTGCCATGTTCTTGGCGAAACATCGATCTTTACAAACTGGTGCGTGGGCTGTTTATAATAAATCGTGTACAGGAGGAAAAATCCCGCAAGTCTTAGGCAACGGGAAGCTTTGAAAAGGTCGCCGTTGGTGCGTCGGGAACAGGCCAACCGCTTGGCCACATGCAGAGCCGCTAGGGTTGTGGACATCACCTCAATATTGTTTGACTGACCTGTGTACAAGTGCTGCATATGCAGTTCCCTCCAGCAACGGCAGAACACCTCGAATTCGCAGTTCTCACCATCGTTCACCAGCCGCTGGAACTTCTGCACGAGTTCCCAGCAATCTTCGTAGATAATTACCTCCATTTAAGCAATGTGTTTCGCATCCCAATGGTCTAGCTGGTGTCTTCAAAAAATTGTAAACAATCCAAAGGACCGGCTAATGTTATCGATAAAACAAAAAATCGACAGTGCTGGAAAACGGAAAGATGCTGGAAAACGTTACTTTTTAAAGATTCAAAAAATCAAAATCAAAAGCTTTGTTTTTCGGTTATAAAAATGTGTGGTTAAAAGCATAAATATCAAAAATAGTAGCTATGAAAGGTAAAGAAAACAATATTTTTGGATATTTATAATGTCCTTGCCCAGAAAGACTTTAGGTAATCAAAAAAATATTATTATTTCCTATTTTATATTCTTATTCTAGTAAATGAAAGAGTAACTAATTTCCACATTATTCCGCCTAGGTACCGCAATATATCTTAGACGAGGGCTTCAAGAGCTCCCAATACTGCAACATTGTTGTAACCCAGCCGCGCCGCATAGCTGCCATTTCTATTGCCAATCGAGTTTCCCAGGAGCGGATGTGGGATCCGAACACGGTGTGCAGCTACCAGGTTGGACTGCATCGTAGGGCAAATACGGAGAATACCCGATTACTTTATTGCACCACCGGTGTCTTGCTGAACAGTCTCATTACCAACAAGACCATGGCCAATTACACCCACATTGTGTTGGATGAGGTACACGAGCGTGACCAGGATTTGGACTTTCTGTTAATTGTAGTACGTCGACTTCTGGCCACTAACTCGCCCCATGTAAAGGTCATCCTTATGTCGGCCACCATTGATAGCCGCGAGTTCCGTGACTACTTTTCCTCAAGAATCTCGATACCGCCTGTAATTAACACAAGCCATGGACGAAGATATCCTATTGAAGTATTCTACCGCGAGCAGCTTCGCGTTATTAAGTGGAACGACAATCCGGATGATACATTCGAACCGAAAATTGACGACGATGCTTATAAAGCAGCTGTAAAGATAGTCGTAGTTATTGACAATATGGAACGTCAGGAGGAAATTCGATCGCAGCAAAGTTACGAAGAAGCCAAGAGGCAGGGAGCTGTGCTTATTTTCTTGCCGGGTATTTTTGAAATCGAAAACATGCATACGTTTCTTACCAACATGACTAAGGAAGAGTAATAATAATAAAATAATCAAATAAAATAATAAAGCTTTTTAAAATGGTCTTCTTACATTTCAGACCCAGCATGAAGTTATTCATTGTGCGCTGTTTCTCGCTCATCACTCCGGAGGCACTACGGGATGTTTACGCTCCTGCGCCACCCGGATTTCGCAAAGTCATTCTGGCGACCAATGTTGCAGAGAGCTCCATTACTGTGCCAGGCGTATCTTACGTAATTGACTTCTGTCTTACTAAGGTGGTTGTCACCGATACGGCCACTAATTTTAGTTCTCTTAGCCTGTCCTGGGCTTCCAGGACCAACTGTCGGCAACGGGCCGGTCGCGTCGGACGTTTGCGAAGTGGTCGTGTCTACCGAATGGTATACAGATCCTTTTATAGGAATCATATGGAGGAGTTTGAAATTCCAGAAATGCTTCGCATGCCCTTGCAAACCTCTGTGCTTAGGGCTAAACTATTGGACATGGGTTCTCCGGTGGAACTGATAGCTTTGGCTTTATCACCACCGAATTTGTCTGACATTAAAAACGGTATTCTTTTGCTTAAAGAGGTGGGTGCCCTCTTTCCAACCGTGGATGGTGTGTACGGCGAACTGGATGGCGATATTACCTACTGGGGCACTATTATGTCACGCTTACCCTTGGATCCTCGCCTAAGTCGGTTAATTATTTTGGGTTACGTTTTTAATCTCCTCGAAGAAGCAATTATTATTGGTAATTCCTTTTTAATAGTAATAATAGTAATAATTAATATTAATAAATTCCAAATATATTTTAAAGCTGCTGGTTTGTCCATGCGAACATTAATTGTCGAAGGAGGACAAGGACGGTTCGAATACGAAGCCTATTGGATGCACTACCATTTTTCTGATGGCTCTGGCTCAGATTTGGTGGCTATTTTGCGCATTTATCGCGTAAGAATCTCAATGATTTACAATATTTTTTACTACTTTCTATTTGTTTCCGCTAGATGTATGTAGACATGATCGAGAACGGCATGCAAAGCGATTCGGCTGTTTCGTGCTGGGCGAAGCGACACCATCTGTCCCTGCGGCCACTAAAAGAAATGCATCTTCTGGTTCAGGAATTGCAGTTGCGGTGCAGCCAATTCGGCATGCATCCGTTTAATATTCCCTCAAAAGAGCTGCCTGACGATCTAGAAAGAGCCCTCCTACTAAAAGTTATTATAGCCGGTGCCTTCTATCCAAACTATTTTTGGCGGTCGAAAAAATCTTCTAACGGCCAGGATCGTTGTGTATTTCAGATTATTTCTGGTCATGATCCCTTCCGCACCGTCTACTTTACAAATTTTAAGCCCGCTTACATGGGGGAACTGTACACTCGCCGCATTAAGGATATCTTCCAAGAGATTAAGATCTCGCCCGATAATATTGATGTTACTTTTCAGCCCGGTTCGCAGAAAGTCTTTGTTACGTTTAAGCCCGAAGAGTTCAATGCCAGCTATACTCCATTTATACATGTTCCAGGACAAGTTCTAACTGAGGTTTACAAGGCTGTCCGAATGAGACAATACCGGTCGACTCGCACAGTGCGCATGATGGAGTAAGTTTTACAACCTTAAGATATGACTTAATTAAAAAGGTATAAAATCCTGCATGAATACCTTTAAGATCAAGACCAGCTAGACCAAATGTATAGATATAAAATATTTATAAACATATTATTTTAAATTTTAGCGAAACCAGTGCGTTACAATATGTTCGGAAAAATAATATAGGAAATATCATTGAGGGACAGTGGGTTCCCCCATATCGCCAATTGGATGTGGAGATGCTGGCCCTGCCGTCTGTCTTCAACAAGAAAATGACTGGATGGATCACCCATGTATTTATTGGATTGCGCATGAATAATTTGAATACCACAACTATTTTTATTCAATTTTCAGATTGTTCACTGTGGCAAATTCTTTTTTCAACCACAATTCTTTGTCGAGTGCATTCAAAATATGTCTGAGATTATTAACACACCGCTGTACTTGCAACATAAAATTAATAGTGCTGGTGTTTTAACCAAAGGCTTGATGGTATTAGCCAAGAGAAGAGTCACCTTTGAACGTGCAATTGTTATTCGTCCAAATACCCAACGCAGTTTTGAACAAAACTTTTTTGTCCGTTTTGTTGACTACGGAGACACTGTATTAATGCATATGGACCAATTGCGTTTGATGCCAAGGGAACTTTCAAATCAGTATGGCGATTTGCCACCGCGAGCTTTTGAGTGCCGTCTTGCCTTAGTGCGCCCATCTTCAATGAGTAGCAATCATAGTCGATGGTCCCATGAGGCCAACGACATGCTTAGTTCTGCCAGCAGAAATAACCCCATTGATCTGGAAGTATACTCCCTGGTTAACAATTTAGCCGCGGTTATCGTACACACACGGGATGGAATATTCAACGAGGCTATTGTGGAGCGCAAGCTAGCCCGCCGTGTCGACGAGAATTATATGTCCCGCCAGGATTATGACTTCCGTTTTCGCAAACAAGAAGCCGCGCAACACATATCCGCAGTTAAGCGCCAGAAAATTAATGAGGAGTATCTGCGCTCTATTCAACTACCAGAAGATCTCGATTTGCCGCCACCACCACTCGAAAGATGTAACAAGATCGTTATGCTAAAAGGACCATATAGTCCGTTAGAAACTTCAATGTTCTCAGCCCTTCGTGTGGGTGCTTGGAAAACTGCTAATATAGATTTAACTTCGGTAAATGCCGTTCTTTTGGATTCCGATCCGCAGGATAATCACGATCAAATGATAGTATCATATGCAGTGGCGGAGAATGCCAATAGAAACCTTCTTATAGCCCGGAACACTACCCTCATGCCAAGCATTCATGGATTTGGCCCACTTATGACCATGCTTTTCTGCCCTACCATGCAGATAAAGTGTAACAAAGAGCATTCCAAGTATGTGTCCATCTTAGCAGGTCTGGGCTATGATAAAGAAACTCTGAAGCCCTACTATGAGGAGCACGATATGATGATAAATCTGGATGTGAATTTATACGAAGACGACCTGCGCTTGGTATGTTTTCGAATTAAATCCTTTCAAATGATTTCGTTAAAAAATGTTCATTAATCAATTTAGATCAATCAAATGCGCTACAACATTGACAACATGCTCTTTAATTTCGAAGGAGAAGAGTTTCCTTCACTTAACGTAAACGATCGCGTTTCGCTATATCAAGATTTACGGTCTTTACTAAATCGGTAAGCCTTAAAAAGTGAAATAGTTTTCACCAGCGATCATTATAACTATGAATATATACAGCTTGATTAGCAAGGATCGCAGCTGCATAGAGCTCAATGCAGCCAACTTCGATTTTATTTGGGAGAAGGAGGACAGGATTGAGGCGCAGCCCGAACGGTTTGGCAAGCGTTGCATATTTCCAATGCACTCTATTCCGCAGCTAATGGAGGAGAATATAGAAACGCGCCTCCGTCTGACTGAAAATTGTCAGAAGTTGTACAATTGGCGTTACTTGTGAGTATTTAAAATGGAAATTACATAAGTAAAATATTAAAAACAAAAATATTTACAGCGAAGGGACTTTAGAGCCTTTAACGTGCAAGCTATGTAATCAATATCTGGAGACGACTCCTCAACTACGTCTACACTTACTGACCCAATTGCATCGCGATCGAGAAAAGCAAATTGGTTTTAAGCATCAATAGAATAGAATTTCTCTTCCATAGCTAATATTTCCACTTCACAAAAGAAATCAAAAATTTATTAAATCTCCCTATTACTGAAACAATAATATCGAATATTGAACTTTCTTATATTTAAAACCCTATTTTTAGTACATAAGAAAATAATTTTGAATATTACTCAGTATGAGACCAGAATTTTGATTTTTTGTTATATCTAAAAGTCCTTGAAGGATTGAAACGTATTATATTTTCATTTCGAAAATAAACCATCATAGATAAAGTTAAAAAGTAATCCAGGCCCTGGGATTTGAATGCTCTTCCCTGCTGGGCTTCTTTTCTCTTTATTTTAGGTTAAACACACACACATTTTGCTTATGCGACTACAACTACGTCAGAGGAGTTCTGGAGATTGACATAGACGGGAACGGGTGTCGTGGTTCCCGTCTCCTCCAGCTCGCAAATTGTATAGTTCTGCATGCGGTTGAGTGGTTTGCTGCACAGTCCACATAATTGGTGCTTGTGCCAGGCATAGATCTCGAAGTTAAGGATATTATACAAATCGAACTGTATGGTGGCACTAAGCAGCGAACATTCTACGATCAGTATATTTTGTTCATTAAGCTCCACACTAAAAGATATTAAATAGAAAGTTTATTTTTTAAAAATAAGAAAACTTTGTTTTGAATACTTACCGGAAATCATAGTCACTGGACTCCAAGGGCCACTGGTATGGCTTCTGACGAACATTATGCGGCGCCTGATCCTGATTAAGATAGATGAAGACCGGCTCATCCGAGGGGGCATTATCAGTGTGTACTGTACTGTTTCGGGGGTGCAAACTGAAATAGTTTTGGCCGATATGCACACGTAATCCGTAATTGCTGGCATCTCCGGGTACCTTCGACGTCGTTAGAAATACGGCCATCTGGGGTAGCGGAGAGCAATCGGCCACAAGCAGAGTTAAACAATCGTCACGCACCACAATATCTTCCAGATTAATGAGGTAATCATCGAAACTGTTAATCATGCCATGGATAACAGAGCAGGAGCGCTTTAATCCCGAGTCATAGGTTAGCTCGTGGGAGGCATCGAACTTGGAGTCCAGTTTGTAGAGGAAGGGTATCTGATGGAAGCGCCACTTTACTCCATTGACCTCTACCGCCAGACGGAAATAGTCGTGAGGAGTGTGCATAGAGATATTGATCTCTTGGCTCATGTGTAGGCTGTCGACCTTGTGGGATGATAAGGCAGATACCACGTGATCCAGGCGGTTGGACCAGAGCTCGAACCAGGCTGGCATCTTATTAAACTTGAGGTCCATGTCGTATTGAGTGATCGAGGTAAAGTTCTCAAAGTTGCTACGTTTGCAATACTTTGATGTGGGAATTGGTGAGAACTTGAGGACCTCCTTGGGACAGAAGTCAGTATCCGTCAACGAGATCTTGTTGGAACGCAGGAAGGCACGAGCATGCTCCGATGGCTGAAATGATAAAGTGATACTTCGATGCACTCTTTAACTTGGTTAAAGTGAATCCCACTACTTACACCTGCTCGGGCGGCGAACTGCACGGAGGAGCCGTTCTCCGGACACTCACCCTCTTCCGTGGCCAGGCCGAATACCACATTGCCGTAGAGTGTGTGAGGTCGTTTTGTGAAGACGAGGGGTTCATAGGTTAACTTGCTGCAGGCCTGTGAAAACAATGCAAATGAGTTAGAAACTTACAGGCGAAGTAAAGGTGTTGAGTCATTGGGCTTATTTCAAAGGTGCTGCGATTTAATTAAAATGTCTAATGACTTTGAAAAGTGTTGCCACCAAAGATATTAAGTATTGCAACTTATAAAAATCATAAGCAATCGAAAGAATATAACAAGTTGTTCCCATTTAAGTGACCATCATTGTGTGCACCTGCCAATATAACCAGTAAGTCAACAATCTGCTCTTGACACGAGTCAAGAACTCTCATTAAGCTCCAGGACGTGACACCCTGTAATATGTGGGTACACTGAAGGCCAGAAACGTAGAGACCAAACAACAAGGTTACCCCCACCAACGGGATGTACGGTCGGGCTCACATTACCATGACGGTAGACAACAGGACCACAACAACGACGGCAACGATTAGCGAGCTTACATATATCCTGGCTGCACTACCTCCTTCTCCTTATGCGTGGCACTCTGTTATACAAGACACAAAGGCCCAACCACTGTCCGTACAGCCACAATTGGTGGCCCACTTTTGTGGGCGCCTTTCATTGCCCTCCTGGAGTCGGCAAACAGAGACGAATGGAGCCGACCGAGTCGACTCGAGTCTCGTATCTAGTAGGCAGGCAGGCCTGGTGCCGGACGTCGCCTCGTTTGATCAATACGGGATACGAGCTAAGGGATAGAAGGCAGCCAGTTAAGCTACTGTTCGGACGCATTTCTCCCGTCTTAAATTTATTTGGGATAAAATTTCAATATTTCTTTTATTTTTTAAGAACGCGCTAAAAATCTGTACAAAAGCCTAAGTGCTGTCGAAAGTATTTTCCGGATCCGCTATCGAGACTCTTAAACTTTGTGTTGTGTTTTATAAATTTATGTTTACTTGACTTTCGCTCCAACCAACTACAAAATGACTTCGGTAAGTGGAGGAATGCGTGTCCATCTATAGGTATTTCTGAAGGTAAAACGGCAATATATTTTATCGGAACAGATTGAGTCGAAACGCGTGCAATACCGCAAGTATCTGGAACGAGCCGGGGTTATTGATGCTCTCAGCAAGGCATTGATCAAGCTGTACGAGGAGCAGAACAAGCCGGAGGATGCCATCCGTTTCGTGCGTAAATTTATGTGCGAGAGCTGCCCGGATGATGCTCAGTATGACATTATGAAAAATGATCTGGAGGAGGCCAAGACGCACATATCAAAGCTGGAACAGGAACTCGAGCGGCTGCGCGGTCAAATGTGAGTTTATAAAAGCCACCTTCTACATCTATTAAGACGTATTTTTCCAATCCAATAGCAAAAAGTCACCGGAGGAGTACCAAGAGCTCACCATTGCCGGTTACAAATCGCTTATGGATGATGAGGAGAACATCAGTTCCTTGCTACGCAAGTATCTCTCACCAGAGCTGTTGGAGGAGTACATGCTGGTCACCACGCCAGCGCCAGTGGATGCGTATCTATATGATTGTGCCGTTACCGGATTCGAACACCACGAAGCACCCGTGGGAATTTACGCGGCGGATGCCGACAGCTACGATGTCTTCAACAAGATCTTCGATCCGATTATCAAAGACTATCATAACCAGATGGACAACGACAACGATGTGCTCCAGAAGGATGCAGACTTCGGTAATGTGGATGAGATTGAGAACCTTGATCCGGAACGCAAGTACATAATGTCGGCTCGAATTCGTCTGGCTCGCAATATAGAGGGTCTTCCCTTCTTCCCTAAACTCACCGAGAAGCAATTCATCGAGGTGGAGGAGAAGGTGCGGGCTGCCACCGAGACAATGGACGGAGAGCTGATTGGTTCGTACCTGACCATGGCGGATATCGATTCCGAGACACAGGCGGAGATGGTGAAGCGTCACATACTTTTCCAGCGCGGCGATGAGCTGCTGACTACCGCTGGGTGCTATCGCTTTTGGCCGACGGGACGTGGTGTATACCACAATCCTGCCGAGACCTTCTTTATCTGGGTGAATCGCTCCGACCATGTGCGCATTATGTCGATGGCGCAGTGCGGTGATCTCGGGGATGTCTATAATCGCATAGTGAACGGCCTGGCTGAGCTTGAGAAGACATTGACCTTTGCGCGTCATCCGCGTTACGGTAATCTCACCGCATGCCCTACAAACTTGGGTACCACTCTACGTGCCTCGGTCCATATCCGTTTGCCGTTGCTTAGCAAGGATCCGGACCGTCTGTTCGCTTTGGCCGAAGAGCTTCAGTTGCAGATTCGCGGTACCGAGAGCGAAACGGCCCAGATTGAGGACGGAGTTATGGATATATCAAATAAGCGCCGCCTTGGCTTCACTGAGTTTGAGTTGGTGAAGACATTGCAGGACGGCGTTGTGGCTTTGATCAATGCCGAGGAGGAGCTTGAGATAGCTGGACAGGAAGGCTAAACGCAAACAACTCTCAGAAAATGAAAATGAAAACGAAACCCCAATGATACAGAGACCCATATAATCACACAACAGGAGCAACGCATCTTTGGTTAAATAAATTTGTCCCGTAGTCACATTAAAGATACAATTCTTACCTTCCAATCCTCCTCGTCGTCCTTAGAATTGCGCTGAATCTGGCCAATCAGCTTGAACCAATGGGATTTGGGAGAGGCCTGCACATCCAGTGTGATGTTCCATCTGTGTAGAATATCGGGGCTGGAAGATTCGTCTGTGTGCTCGAGCGTTAGGCTTAGTTGTTTGCCCTTAAGGTCGGCGGTTTCCAACACATCCTCGGCACAAAAGTTTCCCTCTATCTGGAAAGTAGTTCACATTTTGAATGGGTCCGTTTATAAAAATATGTAAAATTTTACCCTGGTGGCCTTTTCGTTGTACATTAGCATGGTAAAGTTCCTGTCGTGACCCAGGTGAATAGAACTGAGCTGGGTGAAGCCAAATATGTACATAAGGACACTGACCACCATGTTGCCAGAGAAGCCACTAAAATGTCATAGAAAGGGGAAGTTAAGGGAAAGTTTAGTTATTTTACATTTAAGATTACTTCTCTGTGAACTCGGACTTCAGTAGCATTCCTCGATACTTCATTAGTTCATTGAGATTTGTGCTGACGCTCAGTTGAACTCCCAGGTCAGGCAGGGAATACTTAAATTGTTGAACCTAAAAAGAATTTAGATTTATAGATTATTTTAAAAACATACATAAATCGTATTTCCATTAAATAACTTACCACCTCACTCCTTCTTTCGGGCAGTATAACCTCCTCGAAAGGTGCCGCTGCACTCTTTGTGATTAGACCTCGAGTTTTGGTCACTGCTCGGGATTTAAATGACAATCCACTGGTCAGGTTCTGAGGGCGGGAGAATGAATAGCTTCGGCACATCGTATCGCTTTCATTTAGAGTGAGTTCACTGCTAAATGGAATATAAATCAGAAAGCCCTGCTCCCTATTTATCTCATGGTCCAGATTAAGGAAGGGATTGTAGCTGCGACTTCGAACGGATGCATACGAGGAGTATCTGGCATCGATTTCCAAGGTATGCTTGGAGATTGGCAGCTGCCTTTGCTCCGTCATATTGCCACGCAGCGATGTAAGCACCGTTGTCTGCAGTAGGACATCGGAGGAGGTGCCTAAAACCGTTGGTACCGAGTACCGATTCATAAAAGGCCAGCGGACTGTTTGCATATTTATGTGGCTATCCGTCCGGATGATCTGCTGCATACGCTCCAGTACTAGAGGGTTTTAAGTTAGTAATTAAGGATTAAGGATTGGAATCATACTCACTGTTGTTGTAGGTCAACTGGTCAAACATTCGCTGATTGAGGTAGTACGAGAGCACTGTCTTGCCCTCCATTTGCACAATAAACTCCAAATGGAGGTCCTTCGAATTGATGAGGGGAGCATTCAGCATGGCCAACAACGCCTTAATGCTCTTGAAGGTGAACGGTTCGCTACTGTTTCGAGATTTCCACTTATTCAGGACCGTATCCGGAAGGCCACGAGCTTTCACATATAGCTGTTAATAAATCATAGAGATTTATTACCTATTTTAATTCGATTTCTATGGAACTTACCGCCAATTGTCCTGTGAACTTTCCTAGGGCCTCTGTGTCAAACTTGAAAAAGGCCACCACTGGCATGTCCGACTTCGGATCTCCGACTAGAAACACCTGCAACATGGCTCCGATTCCAAACTTCGAGTCGCGGTAGTCAAAGATGTAGTTTCCCGTAACCCAGTATCTTGGTTCCGGTTTCTGTGGCAGATGGCGGTGCATGTAGGACAGCAGGCGGCGCCTGAAAAGGATTTCCGGATTAGTTTTGGATGTGCTTGGGGCAAATGAGACGGGAGCACTTGCAGATGCTGGTAGCAGGGATAGGTAGTCTCCGAGATGCTCGTCACTGTGGTCCTATAGTAGTTGATTATGTGCGGATCCGTCTCGCTCTGGATGATTCGATGGATGCTGATCAGGCGAGCAGGAGTGGGATTGGAGATCAGCAACAGGGTAACGGCGGCCACCCGGAGTTCCAGACTGGCATTTCGGGACTCGAAGATTGGCCAGTAAATCTCGTAGATTCGCTCTGCTCGTCGATCCGCCAAAGCCAGGGTTGTCCACGCTGCCTGGAACTTGAGATCATCATGTTCGTTGGGATCCTGGACAATAGGTTCCAAGTAATCAGCCACGTTTCCCAGTTGCAGATTGTTTAATCCCTGGAGGTACAACATTTTCTGGTCAAAGTCACGCTCAGCTGTAACAAATTTTAAAATAATTATACAAAAATGTTATATTAAATCATAATATTGATTGGGTAGAACTTACATAAATAGTGATTGAAAAACTGCTGAACGTACTCCTCGAACTCCTCCTTGTGGATGCCTCTGGCAACGTACACGTTGTGGACTAGGGTGGCAAAACTGAGGATAGCAGCTTGGCGCACATCTGGACGCTCTGGTCCGATATTAAAGAAGTCCACACATTTGAGGACCAGTTCCCTCGACAGCTCAAAGATGTGGAATGGCATGGGAATTAGCAGTTGAACTGCAATTTGTGACTTGGTCATCTTGTTCACCACCAGATGATGGGTAAGGAAGACAGAGGCCTTCGTGCCAATGCGGGGTATAATCTCGTGGAATATGTTACGGATTGTCTCCTGGCGGTAGGACGTGCCAATGTTGACCTCATGGTAGAGCCTTTTTAGGGAATCGAAGTCCATTTCGCTGAGCAATTTAATCACGTCTGAGAGTGTGGAATCGTACGGTTCGGAGAACTTGAATTCTGTGGTCTCTAGTCCCTCGGCCAAAGTGTCCAGAATAGCCGAAGCCTGGGCAATTAGAGTCTCCTGTTGCTGTGGATTTCTTCCTCCAGTGGGATCATTCGGATCAAGAAGCTGCAGTTCCAGGTTTGAGGGCGCCGAGGCCATCGAAGTTTCAATATCAATGGGATTGTCGATGGCTGTCTCGTTTAAGAAGTTTAACAGTAGGTCCGAGTTGATGAACTGGGCCTCTCCGGTGGACTCGAATGTGTGGATCAGGGTGGTGCCCTTGGCGTGTGCCATGCTGAGGAAGTAGCCGGTCTCGTTGTGTGGAAGTAATCCGTAAACCGCCTCGTTACCAATGATCACGCTCTTCTGGTGATCGAATTCGCAAGTGTTTGGTGGGACATTACTCCTCGTAGTGTGAACTGCTTCGGGGTATGGAACACAAGTCTTTAGTTCTGGCGTTTTTCGCACGGAAATGTGTGTGGTCTTGTTTGACACAAAGTACTCTGTGCGACAGGTGCCGTGGATACCGAGCTGTTCGAGAGGATAATGTGTATATTATTTATAAAAGAAACTCCCAAATAGTTTCTACAAAACTTACCTCATCTACGACAAAAGCACCGCTAGACTTTATCTGGAACTGGAGCACCGACGCAATGGCTCGTTTAAAGTTCATGCTCCAAATGGGATCGCCCTCTTTGAATGTCACGTGGGAGATGGCTCCCTCGGGAGTAAGGACGATTTTGAAGGGCTTGTAGGGCGGGTACATCTCCTTGTTCTGGAGGAACTTCTCGCCAGAGTTATTCAGCGTTACATCGTCTATGACCAGCTGAAATGTAAGAAGGGGTTAGCATAGTCCACGATTAGCCGGAACCGGGGAAGCCCCGCGATGCTGTAATCTCCCATCCCGTCTAGGGTCGAGTCGGATCGGATCCCTACACAACCGGCTGATAAGGGTTATCACCGTTTATCGAACAAACATAAAATTAGTCAGATAGGTTTTTTCAAATGAGAATCTCGCTCGTTCCCTGATAAGCGAAGGCTACTCCTAGAGTCGCTCAGTCAAAACAATCAGAGCTGATTACCCATTCCTATATAAGAACATGTACATATAATATCCCACACATTCACTCTTTGACAGGGAACCCGGGGACCGGGGATATATGCTGCTGTATTGGCATTATCTGTGGGAGCTCAATGCTCAATGAAAGAAGTTCACAGCCGAGTTCAGCTCATTGTGGGCACTTTGCTCTTTCTCTTGAAGACTCTGTGAAAGGTTAAATTGTCTTCAATTCTTCTGCGAATTCTTCTTGGCCTGTGGATGTCTCTGAGAATGGGGTATGGGCTGTAGAATGTGCTGATTGAATCGTACAAATTGATAATGAAATCAATAAATTGATTTGATTTTTCTCTGATTTTTAATATGCGTCTATATATGTATGTATGGAGAGACAGAAAGTAAATATATGTATAAATATTACTAAATTAAATAATGTATATACGATGATGATCACACGGCAACCGTGTATTTTTTTTGTGTGTAAACAAAAATATTATTCTAAAAGCAGATGAATTAATCACCAGGTCAGTAAAGATCAATCGAAACATTCCTAAATTGCTTCCTAAAACTTAGCAGTTTTATATTTCTGGATTCTTTTGGGTAGAAGTGTGCAAGGAGGTTGTCAAAGAAAAAAATGTAATCTTGAAACATCTTTGATTTTCCGGATACCACAATTTTTGCACAATACCATTAGCAAACAAGTTCCAAAAAAATATCTTAAAACTCTTTCAAATTGATTTAAAAATGACCTGGTATCTTCTGGATAGTTATCTTACCGCAGCTGCCATGACAAGTTCGCTCTGTCGCTGGAGTGTAAGCTTTCCCCGGACAATCCATCCGGTGGTGGGTGGCGACGGTTGGCCCTCGTCCTGGCCCTTGGCACCCACCAGGACATTGCCCACATACTCGTAGAGCATCTGTTTGTTGAGCCCGATGATGCTGAGGGCATGACCGGCATCGAAGATCAGGAACAGATCTGCCAGATAGATAGATGGGAAATTGAAGTTCAATTCACACACACAGTAGTATTGGTCTCTTTCATTCGTTGTGTCGCATTCTGGCGGATGGGCAATAAACTCTTCAATTATCAATTGAATTTTGTTCTTATATATATATAAATATGAGTTTTATATATATCAAGGCATGTGCATGTGTATATAGAATATGAATGATCGCGAAACGCTTTAATCGATGTTGCTCCTCCGTTTCTTTTTAAATGCCCACCCGTCAATGAAACATTACGTCATGTTCTTGAATTAATTTCTGATATAGTTGGGATTATCAACTAGGTTACTCTTACGTACACACAAACACGGAACACTTGAGCCTCATGGCCTGTGGCTTCCTTCCGAGTGCGTGACACTCGTTATCTCAATGATTTTCCAACGATTTTCACTCCGCACAAAATTTCTTCGCCTTTGGATTGATGCGTATCGGTCGTTTTAGGCAAATATATATAGTATTCAAATGCGACTTGTATTATCAGATATGTTTCAAAGGAGCCGCCGCTTTTACTTCTTTATCTGTTACTTTTTTCCTCGAAAAAACACAATCCGACGACTGCTCGGCTCGCGATCCAAACTCGGACTAAAGATGCGAGCCGGAGCCGGAGATCTGGCCTTGCTGGAGGTTCCATTCCGTTGATAAGCATCGGCCCTCCAAAGAGCAACGGCTCTCTCTCACAAGACACTTGGCTCGGCTCTGAACAATCCTATAAAATGAACTCCATTCTTAAATAGAAAGAGTAGAATCAATTTTTTATCCTCCAACATCGTTTTAAGCCTTTCTTTATTTCCTTTTACAAAAAAAGTTAGTTATCATTCTTTTTTATTTGTACTTCTTAAAAAGCAACGCTCTTACGCTTCCACAGATTGTCTATAAAAATCTAAATGTTTATTTAATATAAGAGTAGCGTATAAGATTACTTATTGACGAACTTAGACTTTGACGAACGGCTCATACGTATAACAATATACCACTAATCACATGGAAACAGGAATAACAAAAAGTATTTTGAGAGTGTCTTAGGACTAACGCGCTCCTCCATGGGCATGTCCTGCTCTGAAATGAGCACCACCTCCACCGGTTCCTGCACCACTTGGTCCTGGTCCAGGTGCTTGCCCTTTACCACCGGCACTTCGTTTCTCCGAGCCGGAATCCGTAGCTGTATCTCCGTTGTCGGAGCCGCTCTGATCCGTGTCCAAATTCTTAAGCTGCTGTTGCCACATGTCCGCATAGATACCGTCTTCCCGCAGTACCAGCTGATCGTGTCTGCCCCTCTCAGCAATAGTGCCCTCCTTCAATACGAGAATTTCATCCGCGTGGATGATGGTTGACAACCGGTGGGCCACAATAATAGTGGTGCGATTCGCACAAACCCTTGCCAAAGCAGCCTGTATATTTCGTTCCGTGTGTGTATCAAGCGCAGATGTAGCCTCGTCGAGGAGCACAATAATGGGAGCTTTCAGCAGTGTCCGGGCGATGGCCACTCTTTGTTTTTCACCACCACTGAGTCGAAGTCCCCGCTCACCAACCTTGGTCTCATAGCTATCCGGAAAGCTGAGGATCTTTTCATGGATGTCGGCGGCTCGGGCAGCTTCGTAAACTGAATCTGCCGAGGCACCCAGTTTGGCATATTCTATATTATAGAATATGGTATTGTTGAAAAGAACTGTATCCTGGGGCACTACTCCGATGGCCTTTCGAAGACTTTGCTGTTGAACCAACTTGATGTTCTGGCCATCAATTAGAATGGCTCCATTTTGTACATCATAGAATCGGAAGAGCAGTCGCATAATCGTACTTTTGCCGGCTCCCGAAGGACCCACAATGGCCACCGTTTTTCCAGCAGGCACCGTAAAACTGACGTTGCGCAGTACCACCTTTTCCGGCGAGTAACCAAAGGTGACATTGGAAAACTCAATAGAACCACCTGCGGTCAGGAGTGGGGAACATCCTGGTGCATCCACAATCTCCTCCTCTTCGCGTAGCAGGTCAAACATGTTCTCCATATCCACGAAATTCTTTTGAATAGCACGGTAGTAGGTTCCAAACCAGTTCAGTGGCATGTACAGCTCCATGAGATAAGTGGAGAAGAGCACAAAGTCACCAACTGTCAGCGTTTGATGGTGAACAACAAGATAAACACAGAGAAGGGATCCAGCCAGCAAACCCAAACATAGGATTATATTTTGGGCGGTGTTTAGCATGTTAAGTGTCAGCATGGAGAGAAATTCCTCCTTTTGGTACTTCAGAATGGCTTCCCTGTAGCAGTCTACTTCGTAGTGCTCTGCTCCATAATACTTTACGGTTTCGAAATTCAACAGGGAGTCAACACTGCGAGCACGTTGCTCATTGTCCGCCAAATTCATTCTTCTCTGATACTGTGTGCGCCACTCAGTAATTGCAATTGTAGAAGCTGTAGGAAAAATATGAATGAGTCATAATATTGTAATTAAATTTTTCCGCTTACCGATATACAAAAACATGGTGAGGAACACAATCAATCCAAACCACCAGTTGAATGCGTATATAAAGAAAGCCACTGCCACCAGCAGATCCAAAATTGTGGGTGTTATGGAGAAGACAATGTAGTTAAGCAGGTTGTTGATAGAATCAGTGCCACGATCCATGACTCGCAGTACTTCTCCGGTTTTCCGATGCAAGTGCCACCTCAAGGACAGCTGATGCAGATGCCGGAATAGCTCAATTTCTATCTCACGGGTGGTGTACTGCTGCACTCGAATCCAAAGGAAAGTGCGCAAGTTGTTGAACAATCCCATACTGCCAGTGCCACCCCCTTGAAGAAAGGATAGGGCTACATAGATAAGCACAAAGTCCCAGCGGAAGATTATGGGTTCAATGGTCAAACTGTCCACTGTAGAAAGAAGATATTAGTGAAAATGATTTAATTCCAAAGTTAGCCCTGACCTACCCAACTTCTTGCGATAAATGGGCAAAAACAGCTTTATGACTCGCCCCGCAATCAACAATGCAATGCAAACAATTACAGCCAGCTGCAAGGCCAGGTCCTTTTTGGGCCATAGATAGGGAAAAAGAGTCCCCAACTTTTTCCAGCCATTCCTAAAAGCAGAACCTGTGGGCGCCGCCCCTTGAGATTCGCTTGAGGAGTCGTCCAACCTTTGATGTGGGTTATATGGAGCCATTATTCCAGGGGCCTTAAGACCCAAAACAAATATAAGCAGGGAGCAAAAGAACCGGGTGACAAAAAGTCCCATTTCAATTTGATCTTTGTTTCTGTAAAAGACGATTTAATAATTGATTTAAAATATCTACTCTGCTGAGGATAAACTTACGATTTCAGATGGAACCACCAATCCTCGTGGCGAAGGTTGATGAAAGCCAGTGACTCGTTTATGAAAGCCAGCGTCCAAAAAAGCAGAAGGATGAGGCCATGTCCGCGTGTAGGCACCGAGGGAAGCTGGTAGAAGCGTTCCTTCAAGGTCAAACAAATGCTGAACGGGTAGGAGATGCACACAACGGCGGTGGAGAAGATCTACGTAAAAAAGGAACTTAATAACATTCTACAAAGGAGCTTTTTCCACTTACCATATAACCATAAACCGCACTGTCTGGATATATTCGAGCATTCAGGAAGAATCGCATTAGAGCCAGAACAGGAAGCAGGAGAAGAAGGAAGAGTTGAACGGCATAGAGACGTGACCTGGAGATCTGAGTGGGATCCGTAATCCGGGTGGCATATTTTCGGTACATCAAGAGCTGAATGCAGCCGAAGAACAAAAGAAATCCGCCATAGACAGCCGGACCCACGGTGTCCATGAAGCAGTGGGAGATGCCATGCTTCGTCCAGACCTCGCTGAACGTTACGTTTGGCGGGCAGTACAACATTCTGAGGCCGTATTCCTGGGACGGACAGAGGAATAATAGTGGAACAAAATTAATGATAAGCTCTGATAGCCCTGATGGAAACGAAAAAGATAAAGTCGGTCTGTGACTGTTCGTTGAACAATTACTTTGTTTTATGGGGGCGGGAGCAATTTCGCAACTAATCACCAAAATTATCAGACGGCACCAAAGGCAAATCACATTTCCCTGCAAATTCGGTGAGTTCTTAATTATATTTAATACAGAGTACGGAGTGACACGGCCCCACTGAGTCAGAAACATCTAAATTTATTAATGGGGATCGTGTGGACCGTGGAAAGTTGCAATTCATTGAGTCCATTTGCTATGTAAAATTATGCAACGGCCCAAATTTTGTAAAAACTCTCTTTTCAAAAGAACTTACCCGCTGTAAAAGGCCCAGACGAAACGGGATAATTTATTGAACCAATTAACGATATAAAACTCCGGCAACCAAACTCGCAACTCAATGTGCGCTCATCTACGTTTTGTTATTTATTTACTTGTCCCTTCGTTATCATAAAATTTGGCGCTTTCCAACACAAATAAGGGGGGTTCGTTACGAATAACGGCAACGATAACGATTATTGATAACGATAACAAGTATGTAGCGCCAAAATTGAAATTATAAATGCATTCATTCTTAGTAAAATAAACATATTTCACTTTTTAACAAAACTATTCAACAATAAAGTACACCAGGTTTTGGTTTTCACTCGCATTAGAATATTTGTATTTAATAATTTAAACAGAGTTTGTTTGTTATTGGGAAATTTTCAAAATAAATATTTATGTTTGTCTAATACTTTACTTAAAAGAAATTTTCACAAATTGTCTACGCTTATCATTAAGGTTAATATCTACTGTAAAATAGTTTCCGAGTTTGGAGAAAATGAATATTCAAAGTGCAAGGAACAAATCGGTATTGGGAGTAATTTTCTATTTACATCGAGTTTGGTTTTTTATCTCTTCATTTTTGATTAATTACATTTAAAATTCGCTACTTATATGTAAAAGGAAAGGACAATTAAACGCTAAATAACATTTTTAGAAGATTTCCCGTACGAATTTCGAATTTGATTCGGTCGACTAACGACTTCAATCACTAACTTGTTCAACTTGGGTTTAACTTATTATCACAAAGAAGTACATTTAATATGCATATGATTACGAGTGGGTGGAGTGCGGCTGGGGGGCCGCCTTTGACTGCCCCCCACCACTGGCTTATAGCTACGAGTTGATCTTGGCCAGGAGCGGCTGGGTAACACCACTGCCCGCCACCGGGGGACATTGCTGCTTGAAGCTCTTCACCAGATAGCCGTAATGGTTGCCTTCCGGTGGAATGTTTTGGTTTACAACATTACTGCTACCGCAGTTACTGCCACTTCTGCTTCCACTATCACTTCTCTGGGGACTAGAGCTTGGCGGTAGCGACGTTGGAGCTGAGGGCGGAGCAACTGTGGGCAGCAGAGGTGCCTCATCCCCTTCAGCAAATTTGATCCTTAGCTGGCCACTGCCCATGCTGCCAGTTTCAACGGCATCTCCTGCCCTGGCGCCCGTCAGCAGCGTTGAGATCGTGGGAGAGGGCTTTAGTCGTGAGCTCCTGGCGGCACCCATCACCATCGGCGGTGGTTGCAGGATGCCGCTCAAATTGGAGCTGGAATTCGATTGAGCATAACTATGACTATTGTTGTTGTTGAGGTGATGGTGGCTCTTGAGGGCTCCACTTAGAGGTAGCCGGAAGTGGGCAAGCTCCCAGCTGTCAGAGGTCTCCTCCATGTCCCGCAGACTGCGGCTACTGTAGATGTCGCACTGCTGCTGCTGGGGATCCAGATACAAATTCTCAGTCTTGTGATAGTCGAAGCCACTGCCGTTAAGCTTGGGCGAACTCGAGCTGATCTTGCGCTTCACCCGAAGATTGGGGGAGTCCTTGGACAGGGAAGGCTGTGGCGGTGGCAGGGCTATGGTGGGCGTGGCCACCACCTGAGGCGGAGGCGAAGCCACTACCAGTTCAGAGTACTGCTTGTGCAGGTGATGGGATTGACTGCGTTGGGGCTGCTTCAGGGATGATCTACGGGTTAGGTATAGCTTGCTGGGGGACATTAGGGTGTCGGGACGCGGTACCTCGCCTTCCAGCCAGTATGTGAGCATCTCGCCCTTGCCCTTCATGGGCACAAAACCACGTCGTGTAGTTACGAAGGTCCCAAACTCATCCAGAGCCTGTTTGGTAGTCTCACTAATATGAATTTTCAAAGCTTCTCCATTGGATTCCATCCGAGAGGCAGTGTTTACCGTGTCCCCAAAGAGACAGTAACGGGGCATCTTAAGACCCACCACGCCCGCCACACAGGCACCCGTATGCAGGCCAATCCTGAGCTTAAGTCGGTCCTCCGGCCGATGGTGGATACGGAAATTGTGAACCGCTTCCAGCAGGGCCAGTGCCAATCGGGCTATCTCCCGGGCATGCTGGTTGCCATTTCGTATAGGCAGGCCCGAGACCACCATATAAGCATCTCCGATCGTCTCCACCTTATACACATCAAAGTTCTCTACTATCGAGTCAAAGCAGGTGTATAAGTCGTTAAGGAACTGCACCACCTGCATTGGAGTGCTTTCCGCCGAGATGGCCGTGAATCCTACAATGTCACTGAAGTAGATCGTCACTTGGTCAAAGGTCTCAGCAACGACGGGCTGTCCACTGATGAGTTGCGCGGCAACGCTTTGTGGGAGCAGCTGGTAGAGCAGCTTCTCACACTTCTTTTTCTCCTCATGGTAGTCCTGGGTGCGCTCCTCCACCAGTTCCTCTAGGTTGTTGGCGTAGAGCTCCATGCGCTTCAGGAGGTTGTCCACAATATTGCCGGTCTCATTGTCCCTGAAAAAAGTTGTTTGTATGATGCTTTATTGAAAATGTGTGAAGAAAGTTGCACTCACTTGTTAAACCTGCGAATCATGGACTTGAGGGTGTTGAAATCAGGACGTTCAGCAGGATCCTCTGCCCAACAACGTCGAATAATGCCATTGATGTCGGCTTTCGTATCCCCGTTGGGCTCCAATTCTGGCCGGAAGGGCTTCTGCATTCGCTGCGGATGGTATCCCTTCACCAGTTCAATAATCTCTGTGAAAAAAGAAGGCCTTGGATTAGTTTCAATTGAATTAATTCAGATGGGAACAGTTTTTTCGTCAGTCAGTGATGTAAATTCCTTGTGTTAAGTGTTATTTTTGTGTCAACACCAGACAAACATATCCTGTTGCCAAACGAACACCAACAACACCAGCAACTCTAATGTGCTCCAAGAAACAATATTTGGATTGGGTGTGCCCCTTTCTGGTGGAGAGGCCAGGGCGACTATGCCGCGAGCCACACGAACTCCTGCTGCAGGCGATCTGCCGGAAAAAGAAGTGCCTGCCCCATGATCAGCTGACGGATCTCCTAAGAAACATGACCGCCGGGTCGGCAAAGCGCAGAATATCCAAGTCCAGAAAAAGACAATGTGGTGGTATGGAAGTAAAACCTGAACCTTCTGATAACGAAGTGGTGTTTCAGGACAGGCAGAAGTCGTCGCCTCACGCCGCCCGCTGCTGCTGGAGCAAATCGCGGATCGAGTGGCTCCAGAAGCTGGAGCTACAGCAAAAGCAATACATCACCGCACTGCATGAGCCAGCGGGAAGCACCTTGCCCAAACTAACCCAACTTACAAAGAGCAACGAGAAAAAGAGGATCAAGGACGTAGCACGGAACAGGGATAAGGAAATTGCGAAGGCCATAAGCAAGTTACCCGGCTGCATGGCCTTGCTGCCATTCGCCTGCGGTTGGAGTGTGCCCCGTACCGATTCTGGCTGTCTTTACGTGCCCCACCGCAAGAAGAGTCCGTGATTTGGTGCAGGAAAGAACTTTTTGGCCAGCATGCAATTTGATTTCGATTTCCAGTACGCCGAGACCGCAATTAAATTCGTCCACAGACACAACTCTCTCGACAAGTGGCATCCAAAGTTGCATTCTGCTTGGCAGACAAGTGGCCAGGCCACGAAAAAGGACGAGTGACTTGTGATTCCCACAGCCGGGGCACAGCATAATTTGATGAATCCGTCAAGTGTCTGGATGCCACGGTCTACACACTTTTGCCAACTCGAAGACCAAGTTTCCGACGCCAATTCAAATCGGCGCTAGCCTCGAAAAATAGCTTAAAGTTCTCTATACACTTCAAGGGTCGGAACTTTAAGGTTGGCGGCAGAAAACAATAAAAAAAACGTCCCAACCCAAAATCACTTTCGGTTTTAATTTTCTGGAAGTGGCAATTAGACTCGATGCTAACAAAAACCAAAAAAAATCCTTCAAAGTTACTAGAAAGCATTTAGTTGGGCTTTTAAGTAGATTCTTGGTTTGAGTATAGGACATTGAATTGAATTTGTACTTAAGGAGGCGTAAAGCCGTTTAAAATAAGTCCTTTTTCTATTTTATTTTCGCCGAATATTGAGACATTTCAATTGAAAAACTATTGAAAAAGATTGAGATATTTGAGATTTTTAGACCTGGGATTGAGAAATAGTTTTGCAACGCCTGGAGAATTTGCAGCACGTTTCGTGGCAATTATCCCTGTCTCCTACATGCCCACAGCCACATCCCACCGAAAGGCCAACTGACGGACCACAGTAACCGCAGCATGTGCAAAAATCTGGCATTAAAATTCCGTACAGACAAAATCGGCCACAACACGGAACGAAAACGACCAAGTTAATGGGGAATGGGGCCTGTGAAGAGGCCACAAGGACCATATGAGGCATTCCATTGCATACCTTGTGGGGATTTTTCGTAGGCACACTTGCCCAGGTAGAAAGGACCTTGTCGAGTGGTTATTTCATGCACAATGATTCCAAAGGCGTACACATCGCCCTTTTGGGTGCCCTCGGGCGCCCTTTGGTGTTCCAATCTTAGCAGCTCAGGAGAAGTCCACAGTAGTTCTAGGAAAGTATAAAAGATTTCATATATAATTATTTAATAAATTTAATCTTTAGGAAGTAAAATATAATTGTGACTAAAACTTACTGCTCCAGTAGGCATGGCTGTTGCAGTTCCCTCCGTCGCTTTCGAGGTCGAATCTCGTCCGCCGGAGGCTGTGCAGTCCGAAGTCTGTGATCTTGAGCACGAACCGGGAGTCCACGACGCAGTTGGAGGACTTGAGATTGCCGTGGGACCGAATATCCGAACTGTGCAGAAACTGCATGCCCCTAACAATGTCGTGCATCAAGGATAGACGGAACATCCAGTCCAGTTGGAACTGCTCGTTCTCGAGGATGTCTTGCAGGGATCCTTTGGGACAGTACTCCGTTAGCAGAAAGCTTCGTCGCTGATCCAAGCAGGCTCCATAGAATTTGACCAGATGGTCGTGCTGCAGGTCTTTCATCCGTTTCAGTTCCAACATCAGGCTGCGTGTGAGAAGGCCATGAACATTGTCCACTTCGATGGGCTTGATGGCCACCTTGCTCTTGCGGAACATTCCTACAGGTATAAAGATCTGTCGATCGCCGTTGATCGAGACCATGTCCTCGGACATGAGGGTCAGCTGGGAGCTTTGTTTCACCAGCGAATGGAATGAGCCACGTAGTCCACGCTCTGCCGCGTCCCGAAACATCACGTCCTCCAGGGACACCTTCCAACTCATCGAGTTAATCTCAGCCTCAGCGATGTAGTGACGGTAACCAAAGAAAAAGCACACGGCCATCACTACCACCATGCTGCCCAGGATGATCGAAAGGATCGCATAGCCAGGTAGAGCTTTAAAGTGATAAAATATTGAAAATCAAATATTAAGTCCTTCATGTTTATTTTTTTTTAGGCAAAGAAACTCACAATTATCGGGGCACAAGGCACCGTCATACCCGCAACTCGGACGGTCCGGTGGCGCCTCCTCGCGATCTCCTGCCCAGTGGATCTCCTTGTTGGCCTCGAACTCCAAGCGATTGTGCAGAAAATGGGCTACGATCTCGAAGCGTCCAGTGCTGGGATTCATGTCCAGGAGAGAGTAGGCCGAGAGTCGGTCTCCGTTGGCGTCGATGGTGACGTTGCCGGTGATGCCTGTAAAGCTGCGGTTCCACATACGGCGAACCATGTCCGTACCGTTGATGGGACGCGTCAGCATGGAGGGATCCTCTCGGATGCTGTCGTTCAAGGCATTGGCGTAGAGGAGGACTCCGTCGAAGAAGGATGTGACGAAAGCCGAAATCGGTTCGTTGTCACTGAACGTGTAATTGTATTTCTCCGCGGCGATGGCTTTGATCTGTAAATGGGACACCGAATGGGAAATCCCAGACGCATTAATCTCTCTTCTTCTGGCAGTTAGATTCGCTCCATTTCCCTCATTCCCTAAACCCTGTCAACCCAATGCCGCCAAGGGGCATCAATTGCTGTCCGCTTTCCCAACGACGCTTTTCCCCTTTAATTGCTTTGGCCCCCGTGAAAATTCAATTACGGATTCGCGCACTCGGAATGGCGATGGGATAAAGAAGGAAGTTCTAGAGCGTTTTGTCACAATCCATGTGGAAATTATTGCACACCGCACTCCAATCCGCTGAACACTGGCAGTTGGCGGATTTTGTTCGCCATCCTTCTTTGACCAGCGATGCTGGAAGGTATTTGGGATTTGGAAGAAGCTGTGGTTGCCAATCCGTTGTCCGTTGTGTTGCAAAGAAATCTAACGATTTAAGCTGAAGTTCTTAAAGAAAAGCTCTGCAAATATTTTATTACTCCTGTTAATGGAAAATTGATGAAATTCTTAACTGATTTAAACGTTTTAACGTTTCCTTTGCCAGTTTATCGCCAAAACCGGCGGACATTCATAGTCTTCTTAAGTGCTCCGTGGCCTTTCAACCGGCATTTACTATCAGGTGTGTGAGCATCGTTTGTTGTAAATTTATCATGTATCAACAAAATATTGTTTACAATTCGTAGAAGCCCACGCTGCTCTCCAATGCCAAATAGTCTTCGGCCTAGAGCACTGAAACGTGCACTGGAATTGAGTATGCATGAGGTTGGCCAAAAGAGGAACGCGGCTAGCCGGCCAAAAGAGGCGAAAGAACCAAAGGAAAAAACAGAAGAAATCTGCAAAAATTTTCAAATTGGCTTTCACATCCATTTCCATGCAAATGCAGGAATCCCCATCCTCCAGAGTCCGAAGTCCGGACCCACCAGACTCACCTCATTGGAGACCCGCGTGTATTCGTTGTCATTCGGCTGTTTGGGTGTCACCGTCAGCATGGCGGTGTAGGCCTTCTGTGCCCGCTCATTATTCAAATCCGTATCATTCTTATCGTACCACGGCTGCGACGTCAGATAGGGAACCCTAAGGAGAAAAAAAAACCCGTATATATATTAATTAAATTAAGCCGAATAATCAGTTTTAATCTGAAACATACAGTAGTCTATCGAATAGGTTGAATTACTTGTATTCGGGAACTTCTCTACATTTATAGCATTCTATTTACAAAAGTACAATCCCTAATGAAAGAATTTTTTATTTTGCAATTCCTCTCAAAACAAAATAAATTTTATTTTTATAATTTAATTAAAATAAAGTAAAATGCAATCACTTTAAGCTAAAAGCATCTTGGGCTTAAAAGTTTTAATATTATTTGTTTACACATCCCGAGATGTGTCGGGGTATACTGTATGTAATCTTTGTAGTTTGCCCTTTTAATTGTAATCACGCTTAGAGATATTTCGATTTTTTTGTTACTATAGTTTCGTGTTATCAATGCAGTTTTAATTCGCCTTTGTGCTGCCTTTGGTTTGATTTTATTGCCAGCCATTGATATGCGTCATAAAGTGTTTATAAATAGAACAACCCAGTGTGTGCCTTGCAAATACAATTGCCTACGAACCAATACTCTTATGCTAGACTTCATGTTAAATTGTAAATACATTTGAAATTCATTAGGCCCCTCAAAACCCTATCCTACCCTATCCTGCCCGTCCACCCTCGACGAGGTATATTTACTCTGTTATCATCGGGGGCTTGCATGTGTTTTGCCCCGCCAGCTGTTAGGGGTTTCGAGCATTTAAAATTATTGATTAACTTCGTAACCTAAAGACTTTCATTACAAGAATTATGACTGAAATTCTGGGTGAGGGTTTTTCATTAAAGTTACATTCTTGAAAGAATATTTTGTGGGGTGTTAATCGCTTTCATTCTGTTTACTTCGATCTTTTTTAAACAGGAAATTGATTAGCTAATCCCAGCAACGTACCGGCATCGCATACTGTGTGAAGTTAGTATATAGATTACTGTGTATATACGCAATAATTTTCCATTGATTGTGAGTGTCATGAAGGTCGGGCGATTAGAATGCATTAAATGCACATGCAAATACGAGCCGTTGCAACTATACAGTTTGGAATTTTAGAAAGAATTTCAGGCTGAATATCGCTCCTCCCCCGTAGTTTTTAGGAGCTTTTCATCAAAAACAAACACCTGGACAAAAGAGCTAGCCCGTGAGATGGCTTTGGCAAACAAAGAAGCTGGGGCATTACTCAGCACTAATGCTTGCGGATAATCATAATGAATATGGCTCGGAGTCTGGCTATAAGTCGAGGTTTGAGCAGTCTGCCTTTTGTCCATTATTCGAACGGCAGCGGCGACCAGAATGAGCTTGAGACGGGGGCTTTAATCGATCTGCCATGTGCCGAAATATGGAATTTCCTCAATTTAAAAATAGTTAGGGCTCTTGTGTGGTAAATGCAGAAGCTATTTTTAACCAGCTCTTTGCTACATAACATTTTATAACATTAACAACCTTGACTAATGTTGTTCATGCGCAGTTTGTAAAGAATATCACAATTTTTTTTCTACCGAATGTGCGCGTGGATTTTTTCACAAATGTGTTTTTTTTTCATTATTCGATCAAAGTGAAAGGCAACAAATTGTTTGGCAATTGCTATAAATGATCACCTTTTGTATTTGTCCGTATGTGTATCAGACTTTGTTAAGTAATTCATACATATTTGTCTTGTGTGGAGATACTCACCGCGAAAATAATTCAATATTGATGAAAACATATTCGCCGCTATCGATCATATTCAACTCCTCGGCTGTCAGCATAATTTGACGTATCGACTGCGGATCGGCGCACATTATGACAACTGCAAAAAAACACCAGACGGGGTAAAAAAGAAGTCAAAATGAGATAGATAAATGTGTGATTTTTTTCTTATTTCTGGAAGCTACCACAGCCTCTGCACTTGTCATTAAAAATGTATTAATTTATTTTAAAGCTTCTGCTGCTCGAAATGGAACCTGTAAGCTTGTCAGTTTCTTTGACGTCAGCGAGTGCAAAGCGTAATTCCCAACGAGAAGCACAGAATCACAATGTTTCTTAAATTAAAAATCAAAAACTCAAAATCTTGATGGTACTTCAAATTCAAGTTGATATGATGTTTGACAGTACTTGAAAAAGTTCTCGATATGTTATAGGGCAGAAGAGAATGCGAAAATGTTTAAACCAAATCAATACAAGTACCTTGTTGTATTTGGGAATGTATCTCCATTATTTGTTGAGATCCCTTTAATAATGCGATGTGGTTGCATTTCGTTTGCAATTTAGTTTACGCAAATATTCTATTGTAAGTTACCCTTATTCGAAAAACATAAGCCCAAACAAAGTTCATATTAATTCCATCAACTAAAAATTGAATGACAATGAACTTTACAAACAGCCAGACTACCATAAGCCAGCATAAGCTTATAAAATACATTGCACAGGAAACTGCGCATAGGACATGTTGTCCACAAGGCATGATATGCAAATAAACATCATCAGTATTTGCAACACAAATATGTTGCAAACAAGTGGTGTGGCATACAACTATATATTCCAAACAAATGCTACATTAATTGTGAAAATATTACCTTTCACTGATACTCACATATGACATACCTATTTCTCAACACCCAAGGCAATCAATTTAAATTTTCCTTTTCCCCTTTTTGCATCCCTTTATTGTCATAAAAGTATTTTCTACGTCATCTTGCAACTTTTGTGGCAGAAATATAATTACTCAGAAGAGGCGTAGAAGTCGTACAGACAATTTCAGGTTCAGGGCAAAAACGTGCAATTGACTTGATTTAATTATACAATTTTTATTTTCCTCATTGTCTCCAGCTTTTATATATTACATGTGACGCTCTTGTGAGCAGCCAGCTGAGTCATAATATTTATGTTATAAAAATATCCCAAAAGCACTGCTAAGCATAATCGAGGTGAAATGAATCATTGGCCTGAGTCTTAAATTTTGTATCAAAATTAACATAATTACATTAATTCATAAATCACTCCGCTAACAATGTACATGTTTTAAGACGATAAAAAAATAATAAATAATTAATGCCTGCAGGAAGTTATCAAATTACCAATAAAAAATAAGGAGAACTTTCCGAAAATTCTGAGAATCCCCTTTGAAAATCTTTGAGAATCCTCCTGAAGGACAATGCGACTCCCAACAATGGCATTATCTTTGCCAATAGCCATCCGATTCTTTAGCGGAATATCTTAAATGATTTGTAGATCGATTCTTTACATGATTGCATCAAAAGTTCATGGCAATTATGAATTCCAATTTTTTATACATTTTTCTGGTCGACTTCCTCCGAAAAATGGAAAGTAAAGATGGTGGCGCAAAATGGCCTCTTCCGGTGGCCATATCTTTGCCAATACGTATCCGATTTCCAAGCGGAACATGTTAAACGACTTGTAGATCGATTCCCTACAAGTTTGCATCAAAATTTCATAGCAAATATGAATTCTAATTTTTTATAAATTTTTCCCGTCGACTTCCTCCGAAAAATGGAAAGTAAAGATGGTGGCGCAAAATGGCCTCTTCCGGTGGCCATATCTTTGCCAATACGCATTCGATTCTTTAGCGGAACATCTTAAATGATTTTTAGATCGATTCTCTATAAGTTTCAATCAAAATTTCATAGCAATTATGAATTTTAATTTTTTATAAATTTTTCTGGTTGATTTCCTTAGAAAAATGGGAAAGTAAAGATGGTGGGCCAATATGGCCTCACCGGTGGCCATATCTTTGCCAATACGCATCCGATTCTTAAGTGGAGTATCTTAAAAGATTTGTGAATTGATTCTGTTTAAATCTGATTCAAAATCTAGGTACGTAATATTTTTTGATATTTATGTCAATTTTTCTGTAGGATCTCCTTCAAAATAAGGAAGAATCCTTGAGAGGAACAGTATGGCTCCTGTTAATGATTATATCTTTGGCAAAATTTGTCCGATTCTTTAGCGGGATATCTTAAAGGATTCAAGGATATAAAACTGCAGAGACGATCAAATTTGCTTTTAATTTAAAACCTTTAAGCACTAATTTAATATTCCCATTAAAACACAAGACACGTCCCAAATTATATTGGAAATATGTTTGATCATTTCTTTGCCCTTGAACGCGGTTCTATTGTTAGAAATCGCTTAACGATTCTCTACTTTCTTTGTCGGCATAACAAAATATGCTGATATTTTTGGCAGAAACGAAATATTTATTATTCCAGGCGCATGAAAGCCATTAATATGCTTCATTTAATAAGAAAAATAATTATTTCGGCATCATTTGAAATCAATGCTTGAATAAATGTAAAATAATTGATTATTTTGCCATTTGTTTTCATATTCTGTTCTATATGGTTTTATTAATGTGATTTTATTAACCTAAGCCAAGTTTCCATTATAAAATGACTAGCTTTCACCTAATGGTTGCAAGTCAATCAACAGTCTCCTACTTTATTTTCTGCTCATCGTTCGCCTCGTTTTTCCATTAAAATTCAATTAGCATAGAACTGCGAATTGTAATGCTGCCATCGCCCCACAAAATATGAATAACGATTATAATTGTTTACTGTGTTAATTGCCAATAAATGAAATTAAATGAGCTGTAATTAAACAATTTCGTGCGCCCCAATGGGCGAATGCAACTAGGAGAGCGGGCCAACGGTGCGTATGCTTAATATGCGATTTTGGGTTGTCTATCATTCGGCTATGACAGTTGACGGTTCTGTAACTGCCGGACAATGGTTTGCCAATGTGATGTTTTAATTAACTGCACTGTTTCCTCCTCGATAGAAACCTTCAATTAATTAAAATTTATACATTTCGCAGTGTGCCAGCTTGTTGGCAAACATTGCTCATACGCGACGTTGTACCCGGACCGACTATAAATAACATTATAATTATGGTATCTGCTTTGGCCTACGCTTTGATTTGTATATCAACACACTATTTCCCATTGCTTTGGTTTCTTGAACTTGTCTTCGATTCGTTTGCCAATTATAATTAGATCGATTTCGCTTTCAATGCCGCACGCAATGGGGTCCGAAAGTTCAGGGTGGCTGCATTGGCACGGCAAGTGCATCGGATGGTCAGAGACAAGGTTTCTATTTAATTTTATTACAGATACCCACATGTGACTAATAAGGTCGATTATTTTATGAGATAAGCGAAGATGCAACTTATGCCTCCTATAAAAGTCTGATATATTCATCATCGGTTCTCGATTTATTCCTTAAAAATGAATAAACTTAATAAAAACTTAATAATAATGTGGTAAATATATAACTTAAAATAAAACACATTTATGAAATATATATTTGGTAAAAAAGAGTTTTCTATTTCAAATACCACTTACTTCTCGACTGCATGGCCACATTTTTTAGCATCCGCGTGATGTCTGCCCTGGTCCAGGTGGAAGTATCGAAGCCCAGCTGATACACCGAGTGCTCCTCGATGGTGTCGTGGATGGCGGCCAGGCACAGGAAGCACACCGAGTTGCCCTTGACCTTGGCGTTCTCGTTCTGATAGATGAGGGCGGTGCGTGTCCAGTTGAAGCTGTTCAGGATTGCTCGCACAACATTGCCCAGGTTGTTCACCTGAGCGCCCTTGAGCCGGGTCAGGGTGGAGTAGCTCTCCGACTTCTTGTTAAACTCCTTGGCATTCCCGCCGGTGGTGAGGACGGGGACTTGCCAGACATCGGCGTACCTCGAGATGGGGGCCAGGACGTACTCGCAGGGCAGGCCGAAGACCGCGTTCACCTCCGGCCACTGGGTGTAGATCTCGAAGAAGCCGATGGGTCCGTACTTGGAGGAGCAGAAGGTATCCCGGGATATGAGCTGGATGTCAAAGTGAGTGCCACCCACAAAGCCCAGACTCTGGATGTGCCGGATGCCCAGCTCCAAGACTGGCAGAACCTTGGGCATTATGCAGTCGTTCTTGTTGTCGGACTCCACCGATGGCAGCAACGCCACGAATACCAGTTGCCTGTGGGCCACGTTGCCACGGCCGTCGTCGGTGCGGAAGTGCTGGACCAGCTCTGTTATCTGGGATTTGTGCGAGTTCTTCGTCTCCGGCGTCTTGAAGCTGTGCTCATCGGAGCCAGCCCCGCCACCAGAGGGTTCCGCATCGTAGAACCAGGCCGCCGTAATAGCCCGACTGGGTATCTGGAGCAGCAGGGCCAACAGCAGCACTGGAAGGAGTTTCGGGAGCGGGCACTGTCCTCGATTTCTGGAGCGGAGCGAACTGCCAGCTTGGGGCATCGCGGACGGAGAGGCTCCTGGAGTCAATTTGGTTTATGGTTTATGCGTTTCGTGTTTGTCAAGCGTTGCTCTCTGTCACTGATTTTGATCGCATTATACATACGAGTATTTAATTTATACGAATTGTATTGTATTTTTGAAACAATCTTATTATTTCTTTTATTATTGTATCACAGCTCGGCTCCTTTAATTCATTTTGCAGCACAACCTGAGGCAAATTGGAATTTTTTGTTTATTAATTGCACTGTTTTGTTGTATGGCTCAATTTTTATTAATCACCGTCGATTGTTTAAATTTAATTATCCGTCTCGGACTTTTCATTAGTAAACTGGTTCTCACTCTGCAGTATGCACCGAACATGTTTTAACCCTTTTTCGCAATCAATTTTTATTAGCACTTTAGCGGCAGAGAAATATTTTGTATTTATATTGACAAACCAAAATAATTGAAGCGTCCCAAGATGCGTTTTTGAACAGCCACAGATGTCCATTGAGGGAGAAGCCCAAAATGCAAAACAACAAAACAACAAAACAGCAATATTAAAATATTTAATATTTGCATTTTAAAATGCAACCGGAGAACAACAGACCAAGCCACATTGAAATTCATTCTTTAAAGATAAAAAAAAAACACTTGTGTGTGCCTGTAACCTGTGTGTTTGTTGAGCAAAAATAATCCAAAAGATCAGGGAATTTAAATACAAGTCGTAGTCTAGACACTCTCCCAATTAAAATTCATACCGAGTGACTTTGTAAAAAAAAATGCACAAGTTTTGAATTCATTAAAGTGACTCAAACATTGTAATTTCTTTAATTATAAACCGAATATTTCGCATCAACTCATTGAAAAGGCATTAAATTGTGATTTTAAATGAATAATATTGTATATTATTATTAGAATTCGATCGTAAATCCCCGACTCTCTATACTTTTAATAATACGGTTGCTTTTGGACTTTGGATTATTAATAATTTTAGAATTCTGTTAAAGGAGAATTCACCTATTTTTAGCTAAAGATCTTTGTAGAAACTTCACCTTTCTACGAATGCAAATTAGGGGTAGGCATAGAAAGTCAAAATAAATCAAATTTGACTAACAAAGGATTTTTGGCAAATCAAATGTGAGATAATACAAAACCAGCCTGGAAACTTTTGGTGGCTTGAACTTTGTGTGTGCGAAACACACAAAAAAATTAATTGATTGAGAGTCGTAAACAATATATAATTTTTTTTTTAATAATTTTTAAAACTCACACTCCAAGCTGACAAGGTGTATGGAAACAAAAGGGCTAAAAATAAACCGAAATGCGGTATTTAAAATTCTTTTGACCTTCACCTGCGCTGGGTAGAATTTTTGTTTGCTGTTGACACGTATTCGAGGTGGTTATTTCACTAAATTAGTCGGAACAGTTTTTCCAGTTGGGTATTACAAAATGTTAAAGCTTGTAGGTTCCCCCGGGATTTAGAATTCGTTGCAAATTTAACGGCAATTAGAAAAGTAAGTAAAGAACGTGAAAAATTGCTTTTTTGTTGCGTTTTGACTCGTTGACTGAAGAATGATTTGACAGATTCTTCCAATCGCTTTATCGGGGACAGTTCCTGGTCTTCGGAATCCGAGATTCGGTTAACTATTGACCAATTTTTCCATTCACCGACGGTCATCATCATCAGCGACGGCGGCTATCCGTTCATTAAACTTCATCCGAATGTGTATAAAACCGTGAAGATAAACTTTAAAATCTATAAATAGTCTCAGACACAAAAAGAGCCCTCGAAGGCATTTAAATGTGGCCAAAAGCGCCAAAGACAAATAAACAATGGTAATAAATACAATGCCAAAAAAAGAAAAGGTTGCCACAATAGATTCGCCAACAAGAAATGTAAAAAAAAAAATAAAAAATGGTAAAGCCCCGTAATGATGCCCTTTGGCGTTCTCGAGTAAATATTTTTATGGTTTTCGAACCAAGATTTAAATTTGTGGCTTTGATCGACTTCAGAGCTGGAAAAATGGAAAATGTTTGTGTTTTATGAGGCTTAAGCTTGTCAGCAAACTCATTTCCTCCGTTGCTAACACTTTCGGTTATTTCCATTTTTGATTGATGCCAGCGAGAAGCAGTGTAACTTAATTCTCAAGGTTGTCTGATTGTCTGATTGAACAGCCAAAAAACAATTCGTCAAATGCCAAAAAATATTGGTGTATGGCAAATATGGGTCAATTTGCAACTTGAACGGCAGCCAGTCAGTCCAAGCTCTCCCTGGTGAATATTTATTTGTTCCATGCACTTTTTTTTGCTGATTTTTTACTTGTATTTTTATTTGTATTTCTATTTTGGCAGTTCAATTTTATACGCCTTGGATTCGAGTATTTTGAAGCCTTAAGAGGCTACACGTGCCGTGGATTAGGAGGCCCCCCGTTGGAACCCCTGCTGGTTGTTTTTTTATGGCTACCCCTGCCCCGGATTTCATCTCTCAATCAGGTAGCTTTCAATCGTTAGTGATGTCTTGAGATGCCGTTAGACCTCCATCACCATCACCATCACCATCTCCATCTCCCACTGTGATTGGGCTCGATGATTTATGAGGTTTTAATCTATAATTCGCACATTCGGCAAAGGCCTGGAATCTCAGTCATTCATCCATCCATCTATCCATCCTGCTGTTCATCGGCTTATGCTAATTTATTTATTTATTTCTCTCGCCTCTGACTAATGAAGTTCACGCTTTATTAATAGGTTGTTTAACTGGTCATCTGGTCAACTGGCCAGCCGGCCAACTGACCAACTGGTCAACTGGGCAATAAGCTCGACGTCACCTGTCGTCTTGTTGGTTTCTATTTTTAGAGCGTAAAGCCCGGTCAAATGGCGCTCCCCTTCCCCTTCCCCAGCGTCTTGGCCATGTTGGTTAATTACTTTTCAGAATATGAATCTATGCAAATAAACCGACGCTGTGCCGCTTGCTTTCCATTTTGAACAAGCTGACAAATTGAAACCGTTAAACGTAGCTTAATTCATCATTTGGCTAATTAAAAAATTAGTTCTGATTGAGAATTATGAAGAGTTTATTGGATCAACGCCAAATCATTTATTAACACTCTTTGTTTTGTTTAAATTATTCAGCTATTCAGCGGCCAATTCCAATTAACATTAATTTGTTGATACGCTTATTAGGGTATTAATGGGTCGATAATATCTCATGTTTATAGCCTTCTTTGCGGTCATTACTACTCTCTTTATTTGTTGGCTAATATTTGTGTTTTGGACTCTTTTTTGTTTGCTGTATGCTGGTTTGGATTTAGTGCTGGTCAAGCTGTTTTTTGTTTTCATTTTTTGTGACGAGCGAAATATGAGCTGCATATTCTGAGGGTACGATTTATTTTTAGCTTTATTTTAGCTTTAAGAAAATGAAAACACAATTGAACGACGCGTAATACTCAATGTTAGGTAATCGTAGACAATCAAGTGTTCCGCTGAATTCGGCAGAGGCAGTTCTAATAATAATGCCTCCATTTTGCCATAAACTTATAACTCATTAGTCAGGTAAACAAATTGTATAGGAAATACTTGGTATGAACTCATATCAATTACGCTATTTTATTGCATTTATCAATCAATTTAATTAACCATTTGCATGTTGTGATTCAAGCACCTGTTACAGGTGACAGAATGCCATACAATGACTGGGCTAACATAAATTAGGTTCACCTTGCTGTGTGGGCGTTTCAATTGCACTTTTTTCTTCATTCACTTGCTCTGTGGCAAGCGTTTCCCTTTTACAAGAGAACTTTTGCAAATATTTACGCTAACATTTATTTTTACTTCACACTCGTTATGCTGTGAAAATTGAACGAGCAAAAAAGGTAAAACGAAACTATAAAAATGAAAACAAAATGTGAACAATGTTGAATGTTCCATGGAGAACTTGAACATGAGAAATGGCGAAAAACTAAACCGAGCTATTAAATAGTCGAAGCTTAGATGCGCTTTTTATGAATTAGTAAAAGGGAGATTTTTAGTTAACGAAAAACTTTGGAAGCATATTGTGCATATTTTTCGAAGCTCTACTAGAAAGTTTTTCTGAAATACAAATAGTACTGACAAATAGTATTTCATGTTCAACGCATCTGTAAACATTGCCGGATGCCCTATCCTCGATAACTATCTCCTGGGAAGGGCCTGTCACCATCGATGGTTTAAAAATTTTTGCACTTCATGTCAATCGTTTGTCAGAACATTTTCAAATGCCTCTTTTTTATTTGAGCGATGGAAAAGTTGTTTTTTTTCTGGCAAAAAAAGAGTCTCCCCGTTTAAACGGTTTAAGCCGTCAGGCCGTGCATTAATATCTTTGGCTAAACAATTAAACCGACCGAAAAAACGAAACCGCATAAAAAATATACGTAAGTCTAATAAAACATGCAGGTTGAACCTCATTTTTGTGTCGGTTTCCACCTGCAAACAAGTTTGGCTACAGCGACTGGATTCTGGCTACAAGCTCTAAGTATTCTGTTTGCTCTGGCGACATTCTGCTGGCTAATATTAGGAAAAAGGTCCAAACAAATCATGGCTAAAATTGCAAAAAGCCAAATTAAATATTTTGACTACAAATTCGACTCAAAATGTCTCGCTTTTGCGACAAAATGTTAAGATATCTTGATTGAATTACTTTAAAGCATCTTTTCATTTCTTTGGTTATCAATTCGGAGTTAGATAAATTAATTTAATATTTTGTGGGCCATTGCTGGCCACATTTATGTTCAATAGAGGCGTGCTTGTGCCATAAATCAAATAGATTGTGTGCCTAGGAAACTGAAATTGTAAACAATCGACATTGACAAATAAATAATTGCGAATTCCGTAAATATTTGGCAAACAAATCAAATAACAGATCGATAGTGGTCAGCTGGGGAGGTTTTTTTTTGGGGCGTTCATCTGGCCATCTGACAGATTAACATTAATATTTGTATTGATATAAGAGTGTTAATTGCGAGCATGGGTTAAGGCACTTCAATTCACATTTGTCGGTGTCGCCAACCGGCTGATAGAACTCATTTGGTCCACAAATTTCAATTTCACTTTTTCTCAGCGGATGCGCGTTATTTATAGTTTGCTTTTCTCTTGCTGCACATTTCTCAAGATCAAACTCTGACTGTATTATTTACTTTTAATTATGCGCTTTTATCTTATCGCTTTGTTGGGGCAGCGGCTGCGGCAATTGCTACAGCTGCCTCATTGATAATAATAAAGCCCAAATCGTTGGGCATACAAAATATTCGATAATTGAGCACTTGAAAATAACCAGAAGCAGTCGCGTTTATATACAACAAATATTGCGAATTTGAAAAACGCGCGTTTTGGCCAAACAATTTCCACCGCTTCTCGATGCCTTTCGTGCGCCGTTTTCTGAGCGCTTCGCACACGCTCGACCCGCAAAACCGAACTGAACGCACGAATCGGAGGCGGCGCCCGACGACGATGCCGCTGCCGCTGCCGAAAGTGGGCGGAAAGCGGCGACGGCTACGACAACAGCGACGGAGGCAGCGACAGCGATGGAGCAGCAAACGCAGCAGCCCCCACAGCAGCAGCAGCCCCCACAGCAGCAGCAGCGGCAGCGTACCGCTCTACGTATACGTAATATTCGAAAAAAGTGAAGTGAAAGCAAAAAAATTCATAAAATTGCATTTTTAGCAATATAATTTTTTTAATATTTTCTCATTTTAAGCATAAATTATATTTAGGCTTATTAAAAATGTTTTTAAAGCTAATATCATTCAAAATATAAACAAGAAAGCGCCGTACTATAGAATAGAATAATAGAATCGATTGAAAACAAATCTAATTTAAAAATATATGTTTTCACATGTTTATGGGTTATGATTCTTTGTTTTTTTAATAACTCCTGTCTTGGTACCCTCAAAAATCAATTCATGTTTCAGTTTCGAACTTCGAGTGAATAATAAATCATAATCAACAAAGGAAGACAGATCCTTGGGAATATCCATGTGCACGGCGTAAAAGGTCCGGCTCGGTCTTAGCCAGCTCTCACCGGACTGCACACATCTGCCCGTCGTCCATTACATTCGCAAATCCAATTTGAATTTTAACTACTGTAGATACATTCGTCGGCTGTCCTTTTCTCCGGCTTTCGCCCCCTCTCTATGGCCGGGTATCGCCCCCTCTCTGTTTTTAGCATAGATTACATAGCCATGCATACAGAGGGCAGATAATACGTATACGCAGCGTGTCACGCATAAAGTGTACGACACGGAGAGCATTTCCTACTCCTCTCGTTTTCATATTTTAGTTTTATCTTCTGCATTTTTTCTTCTGTTTTGGAGCACCCATTTCTAACACTTGAACCTAATAAATCACTGGGATGAGACAGAGTTTTTGGTAGAAAGGACGAAGCGAATGAAATGCACTTGTTGCCCATCACTTTATCTGTGTCGGCGCTGAGGGGCCTCCTCATCTTTTGTGTGTTTGAGGGCGAGCGTGTGTGCATGCGAAGGTTTGCTTTTTCATAATTGTTTGCCAACCGAGTTCGAGTTTGTTGTGCCAGCAATTTTTGGGTTAAACCAACTGGGACTAGTCAATGGGACATGGGCCGGGACAGGAACACAGACTGCGACTGAGAGCCCTTTTGTGCATAACCAATAGTGGCACTCAGACACGGACTGGGTCATAAATTAGATTCTTCCTGTCACGCATCAAATTCAATGGCAGCCATTTCTGCGCACTTCCCATTTCCTGTTTAGGCCATCGCATATAAATGCCATCTAATGGTTGATGGTTGAAAAGATAAGCACACCAATCAAAAGGAAATCTATTAGTTTGACTCCCGACCAATGGCAGTGGGCTGTCATTGAAGATGTTTGGAGTTATTGATACTCTTGCCGGGACGGCACTGAATAGGAGACTTAAGATGGCTTTGTCGGACGCGTATCGATTTATCTCACCGATGCTTCCAGGCGCTGCAGTCCTTCCTTTTCAAATAGAAATTAAATTCCTATTCAGTTTCGACGGCCACTTTGTCAGCCATTTTGATATTCAGCAAGGGCGTTTACATTAAGGTTTTACTGGCAATTCGCAGCTCAGCAATCCATATAAATTGTCAATAAAGCGCAAATGAGTCAAATGAAGTTGCATGGTAAAAATGTTGAGCATGCTTCTGTCCATCTCCGTCTCTGGTTCCTGCTCTTGCTCCCTTCCTTATCCTTTTCAACCAGCCAGTAGTTGTCCTGGCTCTTTCCGGGCAGGCGGGTGGAATGGAAATGACTGCAGCGGCAGAATGCCATCGAGAGAGAGAAGGAGCAAGCCGGAGAATGCCAATGTTGATTGCTCCGGACAAGGACACGGCCGGAAAAAGGACAATGACTGGCTTAAGGGACAAAGCCACTCACTATTGCATATTACGAACTTTTCGTCTGTGAAGGGACCAACATGAAATGAAATCCTGCCGTTAAGTATTATTTTTATTTTATCGAAATTAATAAATAAAAAACTGTTGGCACTCCCTCATCCTTCCTCTCTCAGGCTGCCTCCATCCTGTTTATTTCATTTCCCATTGGATGCATTCAATATGCGGCGTGCCTGCGGCCGGAACTGAATGTGCGTGCTGCGTGGCATTCTTCTGTGTGTAGGAGGAGAACTCCGAGCTGTGACTACAAATGAAAATAACAAACAGGCCCTCAATGTCTATAATAACGAACTGGAGAATTATTAACTGCAGAAGGAATACTCTTTACAAAAACGTTCATTGAAATTAATTTGCACGCAAATCAGTCTCTTGAAAGGTTTTGGTTCCTACTAGCTTCGAGTATTGTTTTTTATTACCACAGAAATGACTGTGTAACTTTAACCCTTCTTAAAGTAAACTAATAATTAAACCATAATTATTTATCCCTCAAAACCAAAAATACCAACAACGAGTTTTATTAAATTCTCCTTTGAATTAAACCTTTCAAAGCAGCTTGAAGTCTTCTCCATTGAGGAACATGTATTAAAAAATCTCGCAACTAACTTGTTCACAAGTCAATGTCTAACACACATTTTTATCGCAGCACTTGGATGTGCTTTGTTGTGTGTTGGGAGCCATTGTTTTGACGCTCAAAGGACTCATGTGCGAATATCCTGCATACGACAGACCCGACAACTAGCTGATGTGTTGTGTGTTTTCCTGATTTAATTGTTCCACCAATTAATTTTAGCTTCGACTGGGACTCGGAACTGCTCCAGATGGAGGTTCAATTGCTCCAGCTTAGCTTTCGTGGCTGCCTTTGTTCAATTAGTCTTATTATGGCTTGCTTGGTCCACAAAATATCCGGTTAACTTTGGAACGTAATTACGGAATACTTGCAGTGTTTTGGCGAGTATAACGAGTGGAAAATATATTGGATAAAATGCACAAAAAAATGAAAGAGATTTATAATTAATTCGTTTTAATCTAAAGGTTGTATAGCCCTTTATGCAAAGTTTGTGGAAACTTTCCAGGATCTAACCTAGTGCTCCGTGGGGTGGTAGTTTGTAGTTTATCAAAACTTTTGCCTTGGTAAAGTCACAAAAATTTTGTATAAAAAAAATGAGCTGCATCCTTAGGCGCAATCATGCGGCAAAGTCCACACAAAGTGAATCACTTTTATGCTCCCACATCCGGCTTCAATCGCCTTGACGCTTAGTCTTGGGTGCTTGTGTGTGATTGTCAGTTTTGTCTGCTTCTCGGTGTGGATGGCTGAGTGTTAACCAGTATGCCAACCGCATATCAGCATTGCAAACTAATACCCAAGCTCCAAAATGCCTTATATATATGGTCTTTTAATACCCTTTAATGGTCAGAGTATCCCCAAATTTGACAGGACGATGCAATTGGTGCTCCCACATGCCCCTACAAAGATCCTGAGCTCTGAATTGTAGTCTAATCTAATATATTGCTCTTCTGACATTGATATAATAGATTCCATTGGGTAATATAACTTTTGTGAAAAAAAAGAAACTTACACATATGAAGAAAACAAACTTCCTGTGACTGGAACTCAGTTTTTGTGAAGTGAATTTACAGTTCGTTAGTTTTGCCAAATTTGATTGCTGCTACCGAGTACTCGGGGTCTCAGATGGGAAGACTGAGCTATGGCCACATCTGTTCTCGGCGCTATTACCCAGCCCAGGGCTGTTAATGATGCACTGCGGCCGGGTGACAGGCAGTTTGGCCATGACACCACTGAACGCCACCAACCACCAACCAGCAGCCACCGACCACTGTCACCTCTGCCTCTTTGGGGCCAGTCCGTTTCTCTGGGGGATTTTTGGCATTTTATAGTCTCGCCACTTTAACGATTTAAGCCATGCCGCAATGCCCAGAAGCAAACCGACTAGAAGCATGAAAATAATTGAAAAAAAAGTATTTCATACGATTCACGTAACAATTTCGGCAAAGCAATTAATTAGTAGGGAAAAAGTTCACATTTTCCAGGCCCAGGGCGGAGATAAAAGGTGAATAGGTCCAAGAAAAACTATTAGCCACTTGGCCATATTAAATTAAATATTTGAATATAAAAAATTCAAACATTTCTGAGGCATATCAAGTGCTATAAAGAAGTTATTTCTCTAAAAAAATATATTTACGAGGTAGTTTTTTGAATATATTTTGTGGCTTGTGAAGTAGAACCCAAAATCAGGCTTTCTGCACAATTGGCTGTGACCTCCTATCGATAATTTAAAATACTTTTTGGTTACCAATTACAGGGGCCAGGAAACAAAAAAAAAGGAAAAACATACAAAACGTATGTTGAACCTTTTTATGATTGCCTTCCATTTGCATTTTGTGGCTGCTTTTGATTGCTGAAATATACGAAACAACATGCAATTGTATAATTTATGTGCAATTTGCGCCTGATTTCGTTTTAATTTGCTAATTGCCAGATAACAAGGTAGAATGTCAGAAAAGTTGGCTTCTTCAATTTATGGATGTCCTATTTTATTTAAGAGCTCCTGTTTGGTGCACTTTTAAGGCCTTTAAAAATGTTCTTTATTTCCTGTGGGGGCAACAAAATAAGTAAACAAGCCCTCAGTGTGTAATTTTCTGAATTTAAATAATTTATTAAGGCGCGAGTTCAACTCGGTCAAAAGGTGATTGTTTGCCTTTGCATTGATATCCTTGTGTGTTATAAATACCCATTTATTCATAATTAAGGCCTTCTGCACCCAAATTCACATTCTCGTGTTCAAAAGAAGCAATATGTTGTTATACTTGTATTAAATGTCACAGAAGCACAAATTGTTTCGCTTTCCGCAAATGACACTTGAAAACTGAACAAATTGGGGAAAATTAAATTGAATTTGTGTCCAACTTATGATAGGGGAATCAAAGCTGATCACTGAAGCTCATATTTATACCAAAACCAGTCACATAATAAAGAGACTTGTGACTTTAATTAAAACTAACCAAGCTCCTTCCCAAAAATCACAAATAACATTATTTAGGTGCTATCATGTGCTTGCAGGCAGCATAATAAACATATCCGGTGCTCAGAGGTATAATTTGAATTTAATTTTGTCTCATAAAAAATTATTAGAACAGTGGCCCGGGTCTGGCAAACTAATTTGCATACCTACATGTTGGACTGTTTATCCAAAGGCCCTACCAGTCGGATGGTGTGTCATGAAGGACTAAGGGAGCAGGATGAGGGCTAGAAGGAGAAGTGTGTTAGCCAGCTGCAATGTGGTCTATTGTGTTGCCAGTTAATGAGGTTTTGCAGTGTGCCTCCGTGGTCCTGTATGTAACAACTTTTGTTGTGGCCCCAACATGGCAGCCTGGGCCCAATGTAATTCATAAGTGCGACTGGTTTTTAGTTAACAAAATATATATAAAAGATTGTGTGTTTTTTTATTGAGAGACTTTAAAACCGTATTTTCAGTCTAAACTTTTAGCTGGCTTTAAGCGGATATTCAGCCGTGGACACGGCTTTTCACTCAACGGCGCTAATTGTATGCATTAAAATAAAACTTTTAGCCTGGTATCCGCGTGGGTGGGGATTTTATCTAACAGTTGCCACCTTAGCGTTTAATTTTCTACAAAATGACAAATCAGTTGGAACAAATTCGCCAACTGGGAGCTGTCAGGCTGTAATGGGAAAAGTACAGAAGTAACAAAAAGTGAGAAATAAATTAAGTATGAAAATGAAGCTGTCAAAAAACTGGGTTCAACTTTGCAAATTTGCAGCAAATATTTGTAGGATTTAATCCCATTTTCCAGTCAGTAAAGTGCTAGCAAACACAATTAGTTGAGTGCTCAGCGTTCCTTAAAGATTCTTTTATTTTTCTCGATTTTCCGTTTCGGAAAAAGTTTTGGCCAAGAGCAAGAAAAGATTTAACAAACACATTCAGTTTCTGTTGATGGAAAGAGCTTCATTTGATGGTTTGATTGTTTCAAATTTAAGGATAAATTTTGTGATTTTTTTTGTGTGAATTTGGTGTCGGGATTTTTAGCCTTTGCCACTGCCATTTTTCATGCTGCATTACGCCTTGAATGAAAATACAATTTTCCGCCAACTGACAGGCGACAGCTTAGCATACGCTGACAGCTGCAGGACCGGTGTAAAAAAAATGTGTGGAACACATAAAATTGACACGAGAAATGGTGCGAGAATCTGTGTGAAAGTTATCACAAAACTGTCCCATTGTTCTGGGAAATGCATTAAAAATAAATGCCAAAACTGTGGAAAGTGTGAAGTGTGCGAAATGGGAAATAGGAAATAGGGGGCTAGACCCTAGACGAAGACCACTTTCTGGAGCGCTTAAGAATTTAAGTTGAGCTTAACCAGACTGCTGAGTAATGGGCAAAAACAGAGGAGGGATTCGGAAAAGTGGCCCCCCAAAATAATAAATTACTCGAAGGGCAATTTGATTGCATACTTGCAGGGGCAAGAGGCAAGGTTGTCCCTTTGCATGTGGCAAAAATCCGCGTGGTATCCTTGTACTGAGAGTGTGTTTATGGTTCTTGACTTCTCCTCGCTGCTGGGGACTGCAAGCTGACGCCAAAGCCAAGTAAATAAAAGCGGACAGCCACGAAGAATGGAAGCGGAAATGCAACGCATTTCATGGCACTTTGAGCAAAAAATGCATTTAAGTGGCATATAAATTTCGCACTCTCACAACCAGCCGCAGAATCAACTCGGTAACCGGACTCAGACTGTCTAAAGCCGGTATATAGTCAAAAGTCTCGTGGCGGCGATAACTGTTTGCCTTTGCTATTTATAAACAATATGATTGTTGAACAAATTTGTCCTTATTGCCGTGGATTTAAGAGCTAAAGTTGAAAAGTAAAGCGGCACGTCTGGCATGTAAATTGAGTTTGGTCCGACCCGCCTCGCAAAAAGTAATGGAGTGCTCATGAAATAATTTCAACGGCTTCGTCAGAGACTGGAGGCTGGAGATTGGAGGAGCTGGAGCAAAGCTGAGGCGAAGGCCATGGAAAGTGGTAAGACATCTTGCGGCCGGCAAGGCAATTAAAAAATAATTTGCATTCATTTTGCCAGAGATGGGAGAAAAAAAGGATGAAGCTCTTGAAAAGTAAGTTATTGAGGGGAAAGGTGCATGAATCATGAATTATATACAATGGAAAATGTACTAAATTGCTTTTCAATTACTTAAGGACTAAAGGATTTTATAAAATAGGGTTAAGACTAACTTTTTAATGTTATTTTATGCATCTACATTTTCTTGTGGCAAACCATATACTAACTCAACTAATTTTTGACCCAACCCAGGCAAACACAATCCCGGCGAAAAACCTTTTACGGACGACGTCAAGTCGTGGCCACGGGTTTTCATGCATGACCGACCTGCCCAGCCATGGCCACGCCCCCCTGCACCGTTTTCGCCCACTTTTCAGCTAACCCAATGTCTCGGCTTCCGGACGCGACTCACTTGCCTCGCCAACTTGCAACGCCGTGCTGTGCACAATGTTAACGACAGGACAAGAGAAATGGCTCCGGCATAAAGCACCAGACAGATACAAACCCATGGACACAGATACAGATACAGATACAGATACAGATACAGGTACATAGATACAGATAATTTGATGGGGGACTCCCACACAGACACAGATACGTAGAGACAATGCATGGCGAAAGCGAAAAGCGCAAAGCCGGTAAACAAAACAAAAAGAGCAAACGAAACGGATACTAAATAGGGTTAACAAGCGGCTGAGGGGAGAAGGAGGGGTCTTGGTAGCCAGGACCTAAAATCGAAAGCTTGTTATTTTACTTAATTGCATGGCCAGGATGGCAATTTTCATATTTGCCAAGTGACACACGAACACAGTTAAAAAATACAAAAAAAATGGAGCATTAGGCTAATGCAAGTGCGATGGAAGACACTTTAGTTAGTGGAGCAAGTCACTTAGTAAATGAAATGATGAATTAATTGGATACTTCCTGGAGGTTAATTTACTTAAAATTAAATGTTCAAGCCAGCAACAGTTACGTGTCTGCCCATTTTTCGAGTCGATTGGTAAACCAATGTGGCGTATGCGTAATCTCGAAAGCCAACAATCAACAAATTACACACTGAGCAAACGGAAAATTCGCGTTACGTGACACATTAGTAGTTTTTCTTTTGTTTTCATTATGTTCTGTTTGTTTTTCAGCTCCGTGCAATTTTCATTTGTCAAAGGAGCCCATTCAGGGAGGAAGGCAGTTCTGCAGAAATGTGTTTACCCTTGTCGCATTAGCAGACAGCCTTTTATTGTTTTTTCCAACTATTTTTTAGCTTCCGCAGCTCATGCTAAATGAATTATATTGTACGCGCCATTTACTGATGTTTTGGTATTATTTTATTCTGGTTGTGCACTTAATAAAAAATTCCTAAGCCCTGGAGTTACATTAAAAATTATTGCATGTGTAAATAAAAATTATAGCCCCATAGAAAGCCCTATAATTATGGTTTAGGGTGAAATAATACATTTGGGAGGGTCCAAAGAACCTGTACTATTTGGCCAAAAAACCCACCAATGAGTTACAGGCTCTTGGTCTGTCAACAACAAACAAATGGCAAATGGCAGCCGCAGTCATAACACTAAAGTTTTGGTGGATTCTCTGTTTTCGCAGCTATCTGACCGAGGCAGCCGTAAAGGAAATTTATTAAAAACATTACGTCCATTTCAGAAGTTTAATGTTTCGTGGTTTGTTGTGAATTTGCATTGAATTGCAGATTTGCACACTTTAAATTGGGATTTCCTCGTTAAGTAGAAAAATGCTTCAGGAACATGCGAAATTCATAATATAGACGAAAACTTGAACATTTGCCAATACATTGTTTTATAATAGAAAAAAAAACGACAAGAAACTCGTCATTTTTCTTCCACATTTGGTTCTGTTTCGAAATGGCTGAAATTTTTTTTTGTCTTGAGTTTCTTTTATGAATTTGCTTGCCTCTGGGTCAAATTGGTATTTATGGCAAGCCGAGGGTGGAACAACAAAAATTGCATTCAAAGAAGGCAGCAGCATCGGCAGCTGCAAAAACTTATTTATTTAATGTCGCCAGAGCGTTCCCCAAACGATTTTCTATCGTCCTCCTTTGTATGCAATGCAGATAATGCAGAATCGCCTACATACATTTCATGAACTCCAAAGCAGCCAAACGAGGAATTTCCATTTATCGATAGAAAATAGTTTTAAGCTAAAGCTTTGAGCACTTTTCAATTTCGTTGAATGAAAGTTGAATTATATTTCTAAGCAAGCACGATTTTCTACTGAAATTTTAAGGACGAAATCTTTTAATTACTTAAATTATAATTTATTATAAAACCTTTCATAAAACTAGCAGTAGTTCCCTTAAAGCCGGAAACTATGCAACAGTTTTCTATTCCACTTTGTTTTTTCTGCAGACTAAGTGATTCTACTACTTTAGCCCTGGCTCTGGCGTTTTGCAAATGACAAACATGAAGGCTTAGGTACCCGAGCATTGCTCACAATCTGCCCAGGAAGTACTCCGGATTTTGTATGGCACATTACCCTTATCGCTACCACAGAAGGCATAAGAATGTCTGCCAAGTGCAGTGACAAAGTAGTCTCTTTTTTCCATCCAGCCCCCGCAGGATGTGTTCTACATGCAAACATTTGTTTTACGTTCTGTTCAACGTTGCCTTCGATTGACTTTTTTTGAGTCCTTCCTTCTTTTTAGAGTTTTTTTTTTGTCTCTTAAGTATCTCAGTTGCTAGTAAGCCGATTACGGTATTTACTATGAATTGTTCTTGGTTTTCCCAACTGTCGACTTGCGGTTAAATTAAGGTATTATGGTTAGATTTTAAACTAAGAAACCGTCTATTACTTCTGTATAAAATACAATACAGAAAGAACAATTTCACAAAACCAAGGAATCGTTTTTTTTTTTAAGTCCTTGTTTTATTCAATAGAATTATATATTTTAGTTAATTTTGTGAGTGTGTTCTTATATATACTATACTTTAGACTTTTGTTATTCATATTTCATAAATAGAGAAACCTATTTATCATTTGGCAGATGCGTCTTCAACCCCTTTCTCTTTCCGCGGGCAAAGTTTTTCATGACTAATTGTTTTTCTTGGCTTCCTCGCTGACAACTTGGCCAAAGTTGGTGTCATAAGTCGGCTAAGTCAGTCGTCCCAGCCGGAAGTGAAGTCCCCCAGAGTAAGCAAATCTATATTCCCTTTTTAAGTAAAATCATTTTGTATGCCAGTGGCGTTCAACTTTTTATGTTAACAGGTTTTGGCTTTTAGTCCTGGGGCAGTCAACACTTTAGTTGGCTAAATAGGTGTGAAAACGTGGTTCAGAGTGTGTGTGTTGGTTGGCCGCATACGAGCATGTAGTACTTCTTTTGCGGCTGAGTGCCAGACATGTGTGTATTGGCTATCAACGTGCAACATCAGCAAAAAGTTTTTAAACCAGTGGCAAGGCGGAAAAAGTCACATGGTAAATTTTTGAAAAACTGATGAAAAATTTCTTTGTTGGTAGAAAGTTTGAGCATTGGCCAACTTTAATTAGTGCAGCTTGACAGATGCAACTTGATTACTTTTGAAATGCTAATTACTTTTTTGATTGAATCAGTGAGATATTTTCCAGCATTCCATTTCATTTCTATTGTATTTGAATTTGATTTGGATCCTCCTGCCATTCTAGCTGATTCGCCTGTATGCGATAGCTAATTGCAAATGCACTTAGCAGGCAGTCAGCCAGGCAGCCGGGCAGGCTCACACACCCACGTGCAGGGGAATCACAATTCTAGATGCTCATTTGCATGTTTGTTTCTCACGGAGCCCCGTCCAGAGCTCCATCGCCATTCTGATTTCCATTGAGCACCTTGAGATGGCGGCGCATTTTGACTCCCCCGCTTCGGGAATGGCAATCAAATTTTTACCCCTACATGCCAATGCAATCCTCTGCCAAGGTTACACTGCCACGATGTTTTCATTTCCGACATCCAAATAAATAAACGAAATCCACGAAAAGCCCCCAACTTTGTTCAGAACACAGTTTACTCTTATAATTTCTTTACCTTGCTGGACTCGATTTTAGTATTGTTAAAATTTCATAAACATAAAATAGAGAAAAGTTTTCAAGAGGTAGTTCCAGTTACCTTTAATCCAAAATAAATTACCACATTACGCTGAGAATAACTACCAGCATATGCAAATTTATAGCCCCGTCTTGTCTAGTTTACAAAAACCAAGTTGGGGAAATGGCTTTTGTTGTGACGGATTACCAATGAAAAATCTGGTTTTTCCCATTTGGGGAAAGCCGCTCCTTTTAACTCTCTAATTTGTAGAGCTTAACAAAAAAGAAACTCTATGGGGTACAATTTATGAACGGTTTAATGTTTCATGATTTAGGTCTTGAGAGAATTCGTTATTTTTGGCCAATACTTGTGTATTCCTCATGGTTGCCTCAGGAGAAAAAACGCCACATACGAGTATTCGGGGCAAGTCGAGAACGGAGAAACATTTTAATTGTTCGTGGCGTTGCCTTGGGTTGCATATATCTTGGCAGCAGCTGCTGGAATGTCCACGGACATGTGGCAAGTGCCAAGAAGGAAGCAGTTTGAATTGGCAGTCAAGAGCCGCCAAAAGGGGCGACTTTTCCTGCATGACAATGAGCCAAGATGCCAACTTAGGTTCCAAGTTTTTGCTAAAGATTTTATAGGGAACATTTTCCTTAATATGTTTGTGTTTTTTTGCCAAAAATAATTTGTCAGAAATTTCCACCAATATTTTTTTAAATTTTTTTAAAATTGTAGAGAAATTTATGAGAATCTCAAGGATTTCGAAGAATGGCAAACAATCCAGGACTTGAATTAATAAGAAAAATGGACTTCAGATAAATTGCTAACCGGAAAATTCCATTCACAGGCTTTATCCCCTTGTTGTCCTCACAGTTACCGATCATTTATCAAATAACGCAGCTTTGGCTTGTCAAGCAGGCCAACATTTTCCGTGCCACATGAATCAAATTATTCATTAAAGTATAATTTGTTTTATGATTTTTACTGCATTTCGATTTGTATTGTTCTATATATCCATCAATCATTACTTTCACCTTTCACTATAATTTCCATTAGTTTCACGTCAAGTTCCTGGCTCACTCTCACTTCAACGGCCGATTTCCGTTTCCGCTTTCGCACACTTTTCCGCTCTTGATGTAGTTCACTTGACGGTTTATCACCGGCTTCTGGCGCCTTTTCGCCATGGCCCGACTCGATTGGTGGCTTCGTTCTCGTTTCGATATCGAAGCATTCGAATCTTTGTGCAACCGGCATTTTTGGCCAACAATCAGCTGATGTGGCACGATGCACGTGGCATAAACATAAAGCTTTTGTGGGGGTATCAGAGGATGGGGAAAAGGTTTGTTTATGTTTTTCAACTTTGCAAGCTTAAGTTGTTTATATTTTTAGGATTTATAAAATATTATTTATCTACCTATAAGGTCTAAATAAAATATAAATAAAACCAAACTTATACAAATGGAGGGAGTTGATAGTAAATATCCTAGGACCATGGGAATAATTTTTAAAACATAACCAAATATTTCGAAAAACTTCAAGCAATTTTGATGTACATTTTTATGTAAAAATCACTTTCAATATTATTTTTAACTTTCAAATATTCTACCCGTCGAAAGACATTCAGTATACGCAGTGTTGACCACTACAAAAGCTGTAACAGAAAAGTTTTATGCGTTCGCTGCACTTTCTCGATGGGTTGCTGTCTCGGCTAAAATGTTGGTGAAACTCAATACAGAGTTCCCCTCTTGCACTGTTAACAGTTAACAGTGTGTGAATTCTTGTACAATCTTTTGGACACTCACTTGCATGTTTATTGCCAATTTCTCGGCGCATTTCCTCTGTGCGATTTGTCAAGTTGGCCTCCAGTGGAAATTGGGAAAACGTCATGTTCTCGTTACGCATTTGTTTTCCCAAGGATTTCATCATGAGAAAGCAGGTGTGCATTCCGGCGACACTCCGCTGCCCGTCACGTTCGTAGTAGAAGATGGAATGGGACCAATTATGTCTACAAAGATGCTGGTTTTGACAGGGATTTCGGTCATCTCGAAGAAAACATACTTACCGCTTCATCACGTTTATGGTTAGCTCTGAGAGAGTCTCAAAACTAATCATTCCAGTACGCAACAGCATATAGAACTCGTCATCGCAGTCGGTCTTCTTCTGCTCAAAGTCGTACGTGGATCCGCCCACCGAGATCAGAGGTGTTCCTTGGCTATTAAAATACTTGGTAATACGGCTAACAGCAGCTGTTTGGAGATAAAGGGTATAAAATATATTAATAAGTTGGTCTATACTGCATATTTTACGTATTGTAGCTTTAATTTTAATCTATGCGGTAAAAACAGTAAAGTGTTCGCTGCATTTGGAATTCTCAGTACACTTTTGAAATACAAAGCATAATTGATTAAGACTAACGTTTAAAGCCATTGTCGATGCAAAATGTCAGCGAAATTAGCATTTTTTCGTATATTCATCGATTGTGTTATCTGCATTATCTTCACATATATTATGTGCTAAACATTGCATATGCGTAAAAACATTGGCCGTGCGAATTAATAGTGGTCAGGGCTCGTATACCCGATGGTCTTTATGACCCTGAGGTATAAGTTCATTTTTTTTTTAAATCATTCAATGTTTTGGTTCAACTTCCTGACATATATATGTTAAATCTTTAAAAAAGAGGCATCCCTATGAATATTTTTTGTAATTTATTCCAATTAAATTTATAAAAAAGATTGTCTCTTACCCAAAGAGTAATCACATACAGGTCCAAAGATCACCTGGGCGCACTGCTTGATGATCCCGTCCATGGCCTTGATGACACCCAGGGAGGCGTCGCACTTGGTGTCGTGGGCCAGCCACTCGAAATCAATATGGGGCGGAATCAAAGCCTTGGCTCGAATCTGCTGCTCGGCCACTTTTAGGATGGGTAGCACTCGTGGCAGAGAGGCCTGGTAAGTGTTGTCATCCGGCAAAAGAACGAGAGCCCGAATCGAGCAGTTTCTACCACTCTCATCACAAATAGCCTCGCAATCCCTGGCCGGCTCGTCCCGACAAGTGGCCCCACATCCTTTGGGTTCCAAAACCAGAAGCACCAGCAGCGTCAGAAGCATTCGAGCCAGGTGTTGTCTGCTCATTTGGGTATTGTTTACACCTGCTGTTGGCAATTTCCCTCTCATCAAATGGAGTGATTCGCAAGTCTCGGTTGCCTTGCCATTTTGTAAACCAAATTGCCTGAGCTTGGCTTTGGTCTGGCCCATTTGCATAGTCGCTGCTGTGTGCCCGGGGCCTCCGCTCCTCCAGATCCTGTGCTCCTCTATTAATCTGTCTCTTCGAAGGACTCTTGGGACAACCGCTGGGTAATTAAGTTGCTTTGATTGCTCGCATAATTGAACCGAAGTTTGGCCGCAACATGTTCTGGCTCTGGGCTGGCTTGTTGAAAAGTTTCCCTCTAACCGCGGCTCCTTCGCTTCCTGTTGGTGTGAATCAAGTGATTAAAGCTATTAGCAGTTTCCTAGCACTTTGTGCATACATAAATCATTTGAATTGCAACCGCCTGCCTTTGGAGCTGAGTGGCAAGAACTTAAAAGTGAAAATAACGTTTCCCTACAATCTGGAAGCTAAAATTCAAATGGCAGCGCGAGGGGGATCACAAAGTTCTGAACTATATTCTTTAAAATCAATTAATAGGCAATATTCTTTTTTTTCGACTCTGAAAATCCTGAACAATAAAAATCAGACCCTTGGCCATAAATTTATTTATTCTCCCTGACACCTATCACAATTTTTAGTATTGATAGCAAAAGACAACAACCTTTATCTTTGATTCAACTGCAATTCCATAGATGCACACGCGCTCCAAGGTAAACAAAACCTTTTAATGCGGAACCTCCCCAGCCCCCAGCCAGGGGCATTATTCATAAATAAAATATTTTTATTAACGATTCCACACCATAACAACATTATTTTGACAAGTTTTGCGGTATGAATGGGTTTTACGATATGCTTTTCGACCGCAGCGTGACTCACGGCTACTGATGACCATTAATTTGTTCGATTTTCCCCCGACTTTGCAGCAGCAGATAATGAACATGGTACCTGCTGTTTATGGCAATTTCCCTAGAATTGCTATGGATTGCATGCGGCCACCGATAAGGTGGCTCGAATGAAGGCCATTCAGGGTAATATTCCGCTGAAATCTCTCAACCGAATGCTTTTCAATTTTCGGCGTCATAACAAATTTGTTCGCTGCAATCTTGAAAACGTCATCGGAAACTAGCCGAGAAATCAAGCAATGGTCAATATTCTTCCATCTTAGTCGGTAGGGTGTCCTAATCTAATCAGTGACAAGCTTTATACTTGTGATTGTTTTGTTTCGCAAAGAGTTCTTAAGGTTAGTCACGCTTCTGATCGTTTAACGAAATCAATGGGATAAACTTTGGACCTTAAGAATTTGGGTGTTCTTCAGAATTTATTAAAATTATCCTAAAGACTTATTATAAATTGTAACTATTATAGTTTGTAATTGATTTAAAAGCTTGCCGCTAACTTTTGTAAAATTGTAAATAATCTAAACCAAAATATTTATAGAACCTTGTCAGTTTGATTATTTTTCCATTCCGAACCCAGCGATTCCGGATATACTTTCGAGACCACCGATTGGTAAACTATTTTCGTAATTCTATCAAACGGCAGATAATTCACTTTATCTTGTTTCCGATAAAGCGTCGTGTGTAGGCTAAACTTTAGATTGCGTATACGCAGTGTGTGCGGAAAGTCCCGATCGACCATGATGATGATGGAGCGGGGAAGCCGTGTTCCTGAATAGCAATCCAACATTTGCGGGCAATCGGAACTGTCGCCAATTAATATGAATTCATCACAGGGACCGTGACAAAACAGAAAATAGAATGCCAAATGGCAGGGAGATATCAAAAACCAGTGTGGGTCATGTGCTTGCCATCATGCCGCGATATCAGGCCGATTTCGAGGCGAAGAAGGCTAATTTCATTTGCCAACCGCAATGACGGTGGCCCAAATGGGAAAATGGGACCGAAAAGTGCCAACATCAATCATACTGAAGCACACTATTTGCATTGATAGAGGGCTGGAAATAGAAACAAAGCAAATATTTTCAGCCTTTTAGAAGGTAAGAATCAAATGAATTTATTTTCAAATTGGCATAGACATCATTCGGAGGTTCTTATCAATATTTTACGCTGGGCCTGTCGTCTTGCCAACGTCAGTTTATTTTTATTTTCAGCGAGCACTGACTGATTAAGATCGCACCGACCGCAAGCCACCGGCCGAAAACGCCGGCCGAATCAATCATGTCCGGAGATTTTGATTCTGCTTTTGGCTTTGGCTTTGTTTTTGGCCTACCCCGAAGCCTGGCCATAAGCCCATCGACCGTACTAAGCCCCGCACTCAGACACATGTTCATGGCAGTACTGGAGTATTTGTCCAGCTCGCAGTTATGCTTTTCCCTCCCTGTTTTATCAGCCACTCGGCGTGTAAAGCAAACAAATCTAAATCAATGTGAATTTCAGTTTTGCATGGGTAGCTGGGTGCTGTGGCTGTTCAACTAAGTTAACTACAAACAAGGCCGTTTACCAGTTACAGATTTTGAATTCGAAGCAAGGAATAGGAGATTTCCAAACTGCAGTAATCAAGAGTAAATAAACAACAGATTAATAATCAGAATTAAACTACTCACACCCAAAATAAATATTATTTCATGTTCCAATCAAATAGAACCTTCTGTACACCCTTATCCAACCTTGCCAATCCGTCATTTATCAAAATGCAATTTCTATTTATAACGCCAATTGTTCAATGGTAATAAAAACAAATATATAAATCAATATTAGCTCACCCGACGAGTGAGAACACTCTATTATGTGTCCCACTTCAATCCCGGCTACTTGACCACAATTTATGTCCAATATCAGTGTGTGTATCGAATATATGACCTTTGCTAACACCCCCGCCGATCGGATTGGTAATGAAATGCCGGCGGTGCCGCCAAGTCGGAAGACAAACCGTCTACGATTGGGCTTTTTGTCTATTTTTAGGCATTTGTTTATTTTTAATGTGCAATCGAGCTGCTTACCAGCCGTCTGCCCGTCCTCTTCGATAAGATTACGGAAAAGTCCATAATAAACAGATAGTTTGTACATGATATTCAAAAGTCAGAGCGAATCCATATAGTCATTGGTTGCTACCAAAATTTTAATAATATCTTTACAGCTTTCCTTGAAAATATAAATCGGTTTTAAATCTCTGACATTTGCATGAAACTTAAATTACCATTTGTCATAAGGTAATTCCAAAGGGATTTTCCATTGCGAAAATTATATAACTTACGATTTTTTAATGCATGCATGGCTTTCCCCATAGTTGGAAAAAATAGGACAAAGTTTAATATAAATAAGGGTCACAAGTGATCCATATAATCTTTTGTTATTTAAAGAAATAAACTTCACCTGCATGTGGAAATTTTGTTTCTTAATCCGTTTTATTTGAATCGAAAATATTTGGAACCAAGCTTTTTCACAGGTATCAGTAACACATGTTTTTATGTCTCGACAAGCCCGATTAATAAAGTTTAAATTGTAAACCTCTGTGCCGGGGATCGTGTGACCCTGAGTCCTGGGCAAACATCCCGGCAGGATGCCACAGAGTGGCCACGCGGTGGCATTTATGACACGCGAGTTAAGTTGCAGCGACGGGTTTCTGCCCTTTCCGCCTGCAGGCGGAACGAACGAAATAATTTAATCCGGGATGAAACGAATTTAATTAAGTCTGTTCATGTTTAAGAGACACAGCCTGGGGGAACTTAAAGCCACTAAAAACAGTATCGGATAGAGCAGAGCACCCTCTCCTTTCTGGCGCCAAATAAAGTTTGCACATTTGCATTCTGTGCTTCGTCATTGACCAACTTAATTTACTTATAGAACTTTCCTACCCAACCAAAACAATTTCAAAACTAGCCACAGGACTGGCAAGAAAACCATTTAATAAATTGCGCAACTTTAACCGGCTTCAAATAAAAGCATTTGTTTTTTTTTTTTTTCAGGCCAAGCCTTTTGGCAAAAACTTGTTCATATTTGTAAGGGCATAAGTTTACAAATTGATTAATTAAAGCGTGTATTAGCATTCGTCGAAGCCGGAAAAGAGGGTGTGCCTTTAATGTCCATATATTGCCTGGTGTCAGCGGCAGCATTACGTATACGCAGTGTGGTGTTTGGGTTACTAAGTGCTGCCTACTTCACAGCATGGCCATCGAGGATTCTGGCAAATGCTGCACAAGCTTTAGGCTAAGCATGCTTAAAAAGTCAAGATTTAAAAGGCACAAAACGAGCTTCAGTGAATGGAGAACTGCAAACGAAAACAGGATTTACGATGTTTACGCCTTTTTGATGATTACGCCTTTGCTAGTTTATGTCAAAACAAACCCAAGCTTAAGCTCTAACGTTTATGTAACAGCTCTTTTAATAATGTTGTCTTGTAAACTAGAAAAACTAAGCCCATAAATTTATTAAAGTTGAGGCAAAAATGCAAACTATCTGCCGTTGTATAAGAACAACCATGACCAAGTTATCTAAGTATACAAGAATCCATCCCGATGTTTTATGCAAATTCAATAATAACAGAATGCGGTGAATGACAGCAACAAGCCACAATGTCATCCTGTGTCTTTTACCCCTACCACTTAACCGCCAACTTAGTTTGTCTAGTTCCGGAACCTAGTGGGAATTTCAACAAAGATATTTTATTTTAATTTTGCAAAAAGATGGCAGGAACTTTGCGATATTTGCCCTGGGGCAAAATGCTGTTTTGCAATCATTTGCTTTTATCATCACAAGGCGCAAGGGGTGGCGATGGAGGATGGGTGTGATGGAACTGAATTTGCATGAAATATATTGCCTGTGGGCGGGTTTAACCCACTGGAGCAGCAGACAAGGCAAATATGTTGGGTAAGAGCTTATAAAGAATTGTCGATGAATGCCAGGAATGTCTGTGACAATCTTCAAAGGAGAAAATCCGACTATCTGTCTTGGCTCACCTTTGCCTTTGTGTGGGAAATTATTTCGAACGGCATAGATTTCTAATCACAAATTCTGTTTGTCCTTTGTGCTTTCCACTATGTTTTTGGTGTATTCAATTTTTAATTCATTTATTTGTGTAGTTTTTATAGATAGTTCATTGAAATTTTTCAATATATCCAGATTTTTTGCTGATGCAATCACAAAACACTGACATTAGTTTATTCAAATCAGAAACCACAAGTCACAGTCACTCAGCCGTGGGAATAAAATAATTTTCGCTTTCAAAGGCAGTGAAAATAGGAAAATATCAGCAAGTATATAGCCAAAGATTTATTTCCCGTCAAAAAAGAATTTCACGCCTGATTGCTTGCCGCGTTGTGCGCGCGTTGCCCGAATCGAACTGAAATTGGCGGTCGCTTTGGTGAACTGCTCACTTTGTTATTTTTTGTTCTTCATTATTGGCCCAAACTATTGAAAAGCTCGACGAAGACGTTTTTTGTGGAGCATTTCACCAACGTCGGAACTCAACAACGCCCGATGTTAGCTGATAAGATAACAGGGCCCAAAATAACAGAGTCGCTGTGGGAATGGTCTGTTGCGCCAGTGCCTCTGTTATCTGGAAACGGAGACAATTGGCCGCAGGTTGTTTTTTTTTTTTTTGCTTAAACAAGCAACGCCCCTAATTAATACCACTGTGAGGTGTTCCAAGAGTTGTTGATTAACTCTTTTATAAGTTTAAATCACTTGTTAGGAGCTATCTTTAATCGGGCTTGTAGCTCTTTAGGTAATATTTAATTATCTTTCTTAATCATAAATAACAAATAATTTGACAAAATCCATCAATATCTTACCTCTTCCATGTACCATTCATTTAAACCCATTATTTTTATGATTGCCGGCACATCACGCTTCTCGGTAAGCGGTTTTTCATTTGCAACCACTCTCGTGGACTCGGTGGCGTATACGCAATGTCGTTCATGTGCCGTACACTGCTTTCCGAGGCACGAATTTCGGCTAAAATGCTAACACTTCCCTTCCCCTCTTACCTTCCACCCCTTTCACAGCATTTATGTATTTTAAAATGCATCAAAATTAATAGCATTTTCAGACCAACTAACGGAACAGTTGCTGACATATGTTTGCAATTGTTTGGCCAGCGTGAAATTTTTGGCATGAGTCGCGTTACATGGAATCCTGAAGAGGGGAAAAAAGCATGGAGCGGAAATGGTTTTCGAGTGCGCTTAAATGCTTTTTCAGTTGTCCCATTTACGTGTGAGTAAGCAATTATTGTAATTATAATTTTGTGTGGGGATTTTCATCATAATCGGGTAAGTGTAAATTTGATATGCAGGGCCATTTGAATACGAAATGAAACCGGGTAAAGTGAAGACTACCTGCAGTTCCTGCACAAAGCTGCTAAAAACGCAAAAAAAAACACATTAAAATAAACTCGCTTTTAATCCAAACTGAATTTTATTTATAAGCATTGTTTTTTTTCTGGCTGATTTCATTTATTCCTTTGTTATCAAGTGCTTAAGGCTGACAATGGGTTAAAGCTTTACAGAGCAATGCAAGTGCGGGTGTGTGTTGTGTGGTGTGTGGTGTGTGCCTTTGTGTATTGTGAACAGCTCTAGGCAGAATAAAGTTTCCAGTGTATCTTTGTTTTGGACATTCACATTCATTATTACAAAACGAGAATAGCTAACATTTATCAATTACTTAGAACTACATAAGCTGTGCATGTGTTGCATGTTGCATCAGTTGCATCCGCAGGTGCCACCAAAAATGCCATCCTCTACTTGGCGTTCCCATCGTCGTCAATGGCCTTGAACATAATGCCATAGACATGGTCCACCAGTTTTTCCCACGTGGCCGCTTGACTCTCGTTCAGACTGCAGACGGCGGTAAGGACCTCGAGGATAACCTCTTTCAGTTGCTATGAAGTAAATCAAAATTAATATCAATCGAAATCATTTAATTGAATGAGATTCTCACATTGTAAGACTCTTTTGAAATGGCACGCGGTATATGACTGACTGCGATCTTGGTCCAGATCTCGTCCAGCTTCTCCTGAGCACCATCCTGTCCCAGCAACTGGATGGAGTCGTCAAAGACTCGAATTATCCTGCCGGCATGCGCCCTGAAACGGGCATTGCCCTAAAAACAAGGTTGAGATTCATCATAAATATTTGAAAATTCAATTTTAATTTTCAACTCACAGGCAGCTCCTCCAGTGGAACATCGCGGAAGGGAAACTTTTCCAAGGTGGACGGAAAGCGGGTGAAAAACAGCTTCAATATCGCCGCTCCAGAGTCTGTGGGTGTTGCCACGGGGATTTCCCAGGTCTTTTTTATCATTTGTACTTCATCGCTGTTCATCTTTATGCTCCGTTTGACACGAATTTAAACTATTTAGTACTCTCTTACAGTGGTCGACCTGAAAGTGTGGGAGTGGATGGGTAGAAAATGAAATTAAGTCAATTTTTTTCGGCCACTCTTCAGCGCTCAAATTGAAATTGACAGTTTTACAATGCCTTCCTTCCCCATTACCAGTGGGGGGCGGCGGTGTCGGTGGCAGTGGCAGTGGCGGCAAAAAGTACACAAAACTCGAAACAACAAACAGTGGCTTACATAAATATACGCACAGCACGTGCTAAAAGTCAATGCCTCAGCTGTATGGCAACAAACCACACAAAATAACACCGTCATCATTATCGTTATTATTATATTTCCAAGCTCAAATTAACGTCTGTCAGTCGAGCCAAAGCCGAACCCAAACCTTTTACTCATACATTTTTTATCACCATCAGAGATGGCAGCGTGATTTCAGGAACAGTTTTTTAATCGCTTTTTAACAACTAGTTAGTCATTGTAATTATTAAAATATCAAACAACAGCTTTAAATAGAATGCATGAATTTCTATTTGATTTTATTGGCCTTTATTGACCATCCCTAATCAGAGCCCGACCCGCATAGACAGTTCTCTCATTAGCTGACCCTACCTCTGCCCCAAGAGGCCCCCTAGTTGACCCCCAATACCCCTTGCACCCCAGATACTTTGCGGCTGGCGTTCGCTTGCAAAAATTACCATGCCCCATGAGTTCCACAAGGAGGTGGAGAAAATGAGAATGGAATTGAAAATAAGAGAGAGAGCTCTGGAATTCTCCATGCCACAGCCAAAGCGGAAGTGTAAACAGCAAGAGCGCCCATCCAGAAATGCGAATAAATTCGCAGACAGGCCGCTGAGCCTGCTTACAAAATACAAAATAAATACAAGTAGTTCCACAATAAAATTGTATAAGATATGAATAAAAATACAATATATACGAGTATTTGGAAAATGCAAATAAGACGGCAGGAAAGCAAATTATAATCCGCGTAATTTCCATGCAAATCGGTCATCGGTATAAGGAAAGCGAATAAATATTTATGAGGCCACAGAAAAGCCACAATTGACAAACGAAACTTTTATGAATAATAAAAAGTGTCGAATAAATTTGTAGGTTTTTCAATTATTTTTAAGCAGATTTAAGAAAGAACCACAACATGGAGAGCTCGGGCTAAAGTAAATTTTTAGAAAAACAAAACAAGGGTAACGTTCAAGTTGATTAAAAATTTACAAGTTTAACAGTCAGAAAGTCAGGCCTCAAGCGGCACACAAAAGGACGACAAGAGTGCACAGTAAATAATAATGTTTGTTGGGTTCTAAGGACTCAGATATATCTCTCTTCTTAAGATTAAATAAGTATTATTATTTTTCCCTGTGCTTTGATAGAGAGAAGGATTTTAATAAACATACAGAAAGAATAAGGATAACCGCAGAATGGGCTTAAGTGCAGCCGCAGCAGGTGGCCGCCATTTTATTGTTGCTTTCAGATGGAAACGTGGTGGGGCAACTGGGTAAAGGGGGCGCCGATGCAGGCAGAGATCCTATATCCCACTATAAAAAAAAATTTGCCATCTCTCGGGTAACCTTGCCTACAAGACACCTCCGGGGCACACCAGCACACCAGCACTCTGGTACTCTGCCACTCCGGCATACATCTCTGTGTGTTTGTGAGTTTTGTAATATCCTTCATGCCGAAATGGCCTGTGGCTTTTGCGGTTGTAGTCTGGGCCTGCTGGTGTACGAGTATAAGTGTTGGCCACTCGCCTTCTGTGTGCATGTGAGCGTGAGTGTCTGATGCAGTCAAGAGTGAAAAAAGGCAGCAACAAATCAAGCGTTGCCTTGTGTTTCATCACTGAAGGAAAAACCTCTTTAATTAAGGATATGTTTGGTGAAATCTCTTTGGTAAATTTACAGATATTTGTGACTTAAAGGAAAGGAACTACAACATTTACATTCTCTTGAAAATATTTCTCCTTTTTCGTTCTGTGTATTAATGTTGTCGTCTGTGTGTCAGTGTGTAAGAGTGTTGCCAGTAAGGACATTGAGCGCTTAATTAAATTAAGGCAAACTTGATGGACAGCTACTAGACAGGCAGTCGTGTGGGGCAAGGAGCGGTGATGGGGATCGAATGGGGTAGGCAGGCGGTAGGAGGCAGGCAGGTCAGGTGTTGCCAAAGTGCCTTGTACTTGTGTGAGTGTACGTGTATATTTGTTTTGTGATGCTGCCACTCAAGTGTCGCTATGGATTTGGTTGCACTTCTCGCCATCTCTTTTTTCGCTTTTGGAATGTGTATTTGTTTTATAAAAGTCAAAAACAATATTCTGTTTGTTTTCAAGTGCCAGATGAGAAGAGTTCTCGAAACTCTTGAAATCCGAGTTGTGGATGAAACAACTTTCAAAAACAATTTTCAACAACTACGGAAAGAGGGTCTTTAAAATGTGGATATCAAAATGCAATTTACAGAGATACAGAATATGAAAATATTTAAGTTCTCTCAATATGAAAAACTGTTTTGTTTTTTTAATTGTTTTCCAGTAACCCCTTTTGGGTCTTATTAATTCATAACAAACAAGGAAACTATTTTCTGATTTTCACACGAAATACGGCGTTTAATAAAACATGAACTCCTTCTAAAGTCCTTTAAATTGTCTTTAAAGCCGCAGCCTGAATGCCTGATTCCCAGGAACACACACAGACACACGTGGTCGGATATACGCACTCACACAGATGCACATCCATGTTCTCCATCACAGGCATTGGGGATAATGACTGCCACAACAACAACAATAACAACAACAAAACAACAATCACATCAACGACAACAACGGTAATCAGGAAAAAAAAACAACAATAACAATCTGCTGCTGCCAGAGGCGACACTTGTTTGCAAGGACACCACAGAAATCCATAAATCCAAAGTCTACTATTGTGCGCCTTTTTATGTTCCTTCTCTGTCGGTTGGCTTGTTCATCCTCGATGTTTTTTTATTTAAATACAACAATAAATAAGGAAGACGAACCTATGTAGTTAGACTCAAAATTTACGAAATAAACGCACGGAATGTGTGTTAATCAGCTGTTGCCTGTTGAGCGCGCTTGATGTGGACGATATCGCGTATTTACAGTTCGTTTGCCGAGTGATTTCTGTCGCTTTTAGTCACCCAATTCTTTCATAGTTCCCCGCTACCGTTCCACTATCATTCAATTGCTGATTTCAAAATTATTTCTTTCGTTTATTAGTGGGGGGTTTCCTTTTATTTGTTTACTAGTTTTTATTGGCGAACTTGATTGGTTTTTGGTGGATTAATGCTGGAAATCGCGAAGTAAAATCCGAATCGAAGGCCGTGAACCGCACACGTTGCGTTCAGGTTGAAAACAATTTGGCGTTTCGTTGTCGATGCCTGTTTTTCCGTTTTCCCTTTCAAAAATCACATTCGAGCTTATGCCATTTCCCCACTCTCACTGAGCGCGGGCCAAATTTCTCAGGTTGCCAGTGGAGCAAATTCACCAGGTTTGCTCTCTGCCGGCAAAGATTTGAGTGCCCGCCAAAATCGAAATGAGCAAAAGCTCCCCAATGAGAGCGCCAACGGCCCAGAGGCGTCTACCGAAAGGGATGGCTAAGCAGGTGCTCCAACTTGGTCAATAAATTAATATTCCATTCAGGCGAATCATACCAAATTAGGGATCCAACCTATAAGGCTTTGCGCTTACTATTTATTGCACCTGTAGTCCGTGGGTGCCCTTAAAAGCAAACAAAGGAAGTACCACCTGTGGACCTACAGTTGAGCTGTCTTAACGCTTAAACGAAGGCTTTGACTAAGTTCTCTCTCGAAAGCTTAAGCTTAGTACAAGAAAAAGTTCAAATGGCCGTTAAACTTAGGCTTGCCTTTGAAAAATATAAAACAGAAACTTCGCTATGAATATATTTACCTTGTATCTTTGAAATATTTTACGTTACATAATCATTTTTTATGAGGCTTAAGAACTTTGATGTATAATTTTGACTTAAATTAATTTTGCAAGGAATTGAACCACAAGAAAAAATAACAAGTATATAGTTTTTATACTCTTTGAAGGTTTTGACATACAAAACATTCCTGTAAAGGTTTTCTTATATCTTTCTAATTAATCGACTTTGAGCTTCTGTTTCAAATCATTAGTAAAATATTCCTCCTGATAACACTCGAAGTCAGATGTTTGCTATACAAGTCTTATCAATTTTATAAACTATTTTTACTTTTTGTCAGTTCCCTATCACCGAATAAACAAGCCCCTGTGGCTGGTACGTCAAAGGCCAAAGACAACAAATAAAGAGTCTTTTCAATAGTAAATAGATGAATTTCTTTCAAATATCACAGCAGAATTTAACGAGTTTTGTAAGCAATGTCAATTGAGGAGTATATTCAACTCAATTTAAAAAATTTGCATAGATGCGACAGAATTCTTGTTTTCAATTCACACTCACTGGCTATATTATTGAATTCCGAGCTACTGCACAGAACGCTGATTAAATTCAAACTGAATAACATTTTAGCAGCCGGGGTCTTATAAAAGATTTCCGAACATCGGAAGCAACAGCAACTATTGCTGTGCCCGAACTGGTTATCTTCGGTTCCATCTATCAAGAAGCCGAAGCATTAGGACTTATTAGTAAATATGTATACTTGGAAGAAAACCGAGCTTGTTTTTTTTGTTTTAATTTCCCAATATTAAGCACGAATTGCATGAGAATGCCAGACGGTTCCTAAAAAATAGTCGAAGCTCTAATCAATTTTGATTGATAATCCCAATGACCCCAAAGCTGGGGGGCATTAGAATACCACAAAAAATTAGTCCAAAATTCGTTTCTATGTCGAATCATCTTAGGATTGCCCTAATTGTTTGATAATAAATTCAAATATAATTTCAGAAGAACAGATGATTTTGAAAATGCCATTTTTATTTCATTAAATCACGAAATAGGGAAGCAACTTTTCTGCATTATTTTTAATTATTAAAACAATGTTTCATACCAATTCCATGTACATTAAATATTTTTACTGAGTTATAGAAAAAAATTGTATTTTATTTTTGGAACTCGTGCCAATAATTATATCTGCGTGCAAAGAAATTTGTTTTCCCTTTCGTTTCTGATAATTCGAATTTTGCATGTTTTTGCCATAAAATGAAACGTTTTGCCTTCGAAAATTTCCAGTGACAAATGGAGCTTCACACTTAAATTTTAATTATATAATTAAACAATATTTTGTATTAAATTGTATGAATTCAATGTTCCCTAAGACGTCACAGCTTCCTGTTGGTGGCTTGTGGTCTGGCAAACTAATGTTTAGACCCGATTTGGGTGTCATTATATTGCAGTCGAGATGGTCATACAAATGACGTGATATTTAACCATACAAACAAATTGGTAATTGCGTGATTAAATTATTGTATATGTTTGAGTACCCAGAAAGTACTAACTGATTCCAGACACGTTGTTGGAAATATGAATAAGGGGGGAGTATGGAATGGTATTCTTTAAGAGCTATTGTATCTGTTTGCCATATGTTAGCATTTGTTGGAATTTAGTTTTAGTAAGAAAAGAAACAATTTCTACTTATATTTTTATAATCTTAGCAACAAGTACTAGTAGATTGATTTCATTGTTTATTTCCATACACATTTCTTATAAAGATTAATGTTTCGACTTACTTTAAACGAAACTATACCCATAATGTGATAAATGGGGTAACAATATGTTTATTTGTCTGACCATTTATCGCCATATGTCTCTAATTGCAGAAAATTCATGAAAATCAAATATCCAAAAAGTGGGGGGCAGCAACCTGAATCCGCACCTGCCCAAAACAAGCCTCTGGCCATGCAGGCGACAAAAACAAACCCCAACAGATGATCCCCCAGAGAGCACTGAGACCCCAAATGAAAGAAGAGCGGGAGAGCGATGTATCCAATTTGGGGGATTTTTATTCAGAATGTGAGCAGAAGAATCAGCGCTGGAGCAGAGCTAGTTCAGTGCCGTTTTGACCGCAGTAGGGAGATATTATCAAAAGCTTCTAATAACGCATACGAACCGAGAGGAACAAACAAACGGCACAAACAAAAATGTTTGACTAATCGTTATTATTGTTTGATAAATTAATTAAAATGGACGCAGTGCCGCAGCAAACAAACAACAGCAGCAGCCCCTTGGATGGAGATAAGTGTCAGAAGCTGAAGAGATTCGTGATTGTTGGCCTTCTGATCACGATTGGCATCTTGAGCTGGCACTTTTATGGTGAGTAGTCTCTTTTATTGTAAGAGAAAATGTATCTTATATAGTATGCTTTTCTCTCTAAGAGTACTTCCAAAGCAAACCTCTTCCCAAGGCCCCCGACGATGTTCTTGCCCTTTCCAAGACTCTCTATGCGGAGGAGTTGGAGGTCAGCCCGTACCTCCACAAGGTGAATCTCCAGGGGAAGACCACATCAAAAGCTCACGATGATCGTGCCCCCAACAAGTAAGTATCCTCCTTATGGAAAGTATCTTTTTTATTAACCTAAAACCATTTTAGCCTCTTTGAACTGCATCAGGATTTGTTGGCCAAGGATGCAAACTCCACCACCGCCCTGCTGATGCGTCTCTTCGACAACTATGAGTTGGATGTGACCGTGACAGAAAACTCTACACCCGAAGAGGAGCAGGAGCAGCATGATTTCCTAAGAGCAGTGATGAACACAAGGGTGATGAAGCTAACTCTAAGATTTCTGGTCAACAAGGGTAAGATGTTAAATCAAAAAGCTTTATTTATTTGCTCACCAAATTTCCATGAAATTCCCTAAGATTTTGTGAGCTCCGATTACGATGATCAACTGCGTTTTCTGCAGGATCTCTGGTTTACTCCTTACTCCCGGGGCCGTGGCATTGTCGGCAGCTCCAGTTTTGAGCACGTGTTCATGGCAGAAATCCGGGACAGGAAAATTCTGGGCCTGCACAATTGGCTCTACTTTGCCGATCAGGAGCAGCGTGGCAATGTGGACTACAAGGGCTGGATGAAGCATCAGGAAATGGGAAAGGTGAGCTGAATCGGCAATAGAATGAATGAAAGATCTATTTCATTTAGTAAATAAAGAAATTCATTGTTTGTTTCTTGTAAAGATTAAAATCTTTACATGTTGTCTATTTGTTAAGTTCATCAACTAGGTGTGATTGTGCGAAAATTTCCACATACGCTTAGCGATAATAGCAATATGAATTACATCAGCTTTAAATTAAAGTAAACAGAATAACAACGTTTTTTCTTTTAATAGCACAACCAAATGCTTTTAAGTGTCCGGCACACGTTCCATAAAATCCAAAAGCCCTTTAACGGATTCTTTGTGGGTACTTCACCCGAACTGGAGATGAGCCTTTACACCGCCTGCTTCCTTACGACACCGGAAAAGGAGCCCTGCCACATCCAGCTGGGCCACGTAAAAGCCTTCATTTACTCGTACGCCTGGGACTGGAAGGGGAAGCGACTCATAGCCACTGCGTATCCTGACGGAGCCTAGGACACAAACCATCGGTTAGAACTCAATAAATTTAAGTTATATTTGGGTATCAGTACTACCTCATCATAAACGGAAGCCCTCCAAAGTCAAAGTCAAGTTCATTTTGTTTTGGCACTTTATGAGTGCTTGGCTGGTTGTCGCTGCCAATTGAAGAGGTTGTCAGTCAGGACATTCTGCTCCTGTCTGGCCATCATTTTAGTTGTTTTGACAGTGTTGCGTGGCCCAAGGCCTTTGCTAAAACATCACGAAGTTGTTTATTAGTTATAACGTTAATAGTTATTACTATTACTTAAGAAAATTCTAATAGTGAAGCAGTCAAGTGCTTGGAGAAGCATGAGGGAGTTTATGACAAATATAAACTGGGTTCTACGATTGGCATGCCTGGAATGGCTATAATCTTTCTTATTCACATGAGCATTTCCAAATCGAGTTGCATCAAAATAAACCTCTTTAAAACATTGATTTTAGATTGCCAGGTTTCGATTGGGAAAAGTACTTAAAGAAATAAGATCGGGAAAATTCGTTGATCTGCCAAGTATTAACCAAGTTATAAAAACAGTCATACTCCCGAGGCAAAATAACGGATTATAATAAAACTATCCCCTTTTCACCCTTTAATGGTAAGTAAAAACAACAGGTTAGATGTTTAATAAACGTTTATTAAAAGTAAATGACATACAGTGAATAATTATAATCAAAATTAATGTCTAATATAAGATATATACCCTAATCATATTTGGATATTATATACATGTTTGGTTTACATATATTGTTAGAATGTATATTGAATTGAAAAAAACATAGCTAATCGCCAAGGATGTAAGCTGTATTAGGCTTTTTCTTTGTGCCACCTAATACTGCCACGTCCTCCGTCGTCCTGGAATACCGTGGACATCATTTGGAGTAGTGCTTCAAGCCGCTAAACGACATCTACTTCCTTGGGGGACAGAATACCGATAATCCTCACCCATAAGCCATAAGGATCTGCACGGGGGCATCCACGCAGGTCATCATTGGACTTGCCGACTTCAACTCCAAATAATCGAATACTTATAACAACGGCCTGTTTTCCTCCTGGAAAAAGAAAAATATATAAACGTTAATATATATAAACGTTTTTCAAAGGATATGTGTATTTTATTTGGTGTGTATTTTATTAAAACATTTTTTCGTTATTAAGGTTTCTAAAATTTGCCTAAAAACGCAACTTAACGGGCCAAGTTTCCACCAATCATTGTCTGATCCTGATCCTCTCTCTTTAAGTATATAATTCCCAATCAAAATCAATCCAAGTTTATCAATTCATAATTTTTCCAAAAATCGAAACAATTTTCTTTTTGATAGTTTTTTTGGATCTTTGGATGCAGATTAAAAGATACTGAAGCCCTTTTTGGAAAATGCCATTTCGATTCAAAATCGGTTAAAAATTAGCTTAGATATTCGAATAAAACTGTTCTAAAAAGGGACATTTTAAATTTTCAAAAACATCTCTTTCTCATCCTTTTGCTGAAGTTTTTAGTGATATTTTTTCCATTTTGTATCCGATTTTGGACCAAGATACCATTTACGAATAGGGACTTCATTTTCTGTCCATCTTTATTAAAGATTCCTATTTAATAGAAGTGTAAACTTTATAAAATCGTTTCAAACATAGCCTATACGCCCATATGTCCTTTTCTCGCCCTCTAACTTAGGTTTTTAGGGAATACGCTTGATAGATATATAATAACCAGATAGTACTCGAAGATACAAATTCGGGAAGGTATACGTTTTGCCGATTGAAGGTGATCACACCAAGTACTGGCCCTTTTGATAGACAAATTGAATTGTTTTTGAATTGTAAAACACGGAAAATGGATATTTCTCAAAAGCTCACTTTTTCAACAATTTGATAGCGTATATTTCATTTGATTTCAAACCGATTTCAAAACGAAATACCATTCATAAATCAGGGCTTGAGTCTGCTTCGATCTGCATCAAAGAATCCGAGGAGCTAAACAAAAAAAATTAAGCCGATTTTTCAAAATTTTGAAAGGGGTACCATCATGATTTTTTCAAAAATCGACTAAATTTTTTTTGATCGATTTTTTGGAACTTTGGATGCAATTTAATGAAGATTGAAGCCCTGATTTAAAAACGGCATTTCGTTTCAAAATCGGTTGCGAATTAGCTCAAATATTTAAAAAAAACTGTTGTAAAACGGGGAAATTTTAGATTTTCAAAATACGGGAAGTGGACATTTGAAAAAAAAGTCATTTTCTCAGCCTTTTGCTGAAGTTTTTAATGATATTTTTGCCATTTTGTATCCGATTTCGCACCGAGATACCATTTAAGAATCAGAAGTTCATTTACTGCATATTATAAACAAAGATTTCTATTTAATCGAAGTGTAAACTTTATAAAACCGTTTCAAACATCGCCTATACGCCCATGTGTCCTTTTCTCGCCCTCTAACTTAGGTTTTTAGGGAATACGCTTGATAGATATATAATAACCAAATAGTACTCAAAGATACAAATTCGGGAAGGTATAAGTTTCGCCGATTGAAGGTGATCACACCAAGTACTGGCCCTTTTCGTAGACAAATTGAATTGTTTTTGAATTGTAAAACACGGAAAATGGATATTTCTCAAAAGCTCACTTTTTCAACCATTTGATAGGGTATATTTCATTTGATTTCAAACCGATTTCAAAACGAAATACCATTCATAAATCAGGGCTTGAGTCTGCTTCGATCTGCATCAAAGAATCCGAGAAACTAAACAAAAAAAATTAAGCCGATTTTTCAAAATTTTGAAAGGGGTACCATCATGATTTTTTCAAAAATCGACTAAATTTTTTTGATCGATTTTTTGGAACTTTGGATGCAGGTTAAAGGAGATTGAAGCCCTGATTTAAAAATGGCATTTCGTTTTAAAATCGGATGCGAATTAGCTCAAATATTCAAAAAAAACTGTTCTCAAAGGGGAAATTTTAGATTTTAAAAATATAGGGATTAGACATTAGTCAAAAACTCATTTTCTCATCCTTTTACTGAAGTTTTTAGGGATATGTATTCCATTTTGTATCCGATTTTTGACCAAGATACCATTTACGAATAGGGACTTCATTTTCTGTCCATCTTTATTAAAGATTCCTATTTAATAGAAGTGTAAACTTTATAAAATCGTTTCAAACATAGCCTATACGCCCATATGTCCTTTTCTCGCCAAAGACCTTAGGATTGTAAGGAATACGCTTGATGGACTTACGATAAATATATAGTACTCGAAGATACAAAATCAGGAAGGTATTCCCTTCGCTGATTGGAGATGAACAAACCAAGTTATGGCTAATTCGGTAAAGTTTCTACTAATTCAAAGTCATGTACAACCCCAAATGTCATTTTCTTATTCTTTTGCTTGAGCTTTTGAAGATATTTTTGCCATTTTGTATCCGATTTCTCACCAAGATACCATATTAGAAGCAGTACTTCAATTGCTGTCCATTACATTCAAATATTTTTATTAAATCGAAGTGTTAACTTCATAAAATCGTGTCAAATATGGCCTATACGCCCATATGTAATTTTCTCGCCCCCTAGCTTAGGTGTTTAAGGAATACGGCTGATAGATTAACGATATAAAGATAGTACTCGAAAATACAAATTCAGGAAGGTATAACTTTCGCTGATTGGAGTTGAACGAACCAAGTTTTGTTCCTTTTGATGATAAATTGAATTGTTTTTGAATTGTAAAATACGGAAAGTTAAGATTTCTCAAAAGCTCACTTTTTTAACCATGTAATAGCGTATATTTTATTCAATTTAGAACGGATTTCAAAACGAAAAACCATTCATAAATCAGGGCTTGAGTCTGCTTCGATCTGCATCAAAGAATCTGAGAAACTAAACAAAAAAAATTATGTCGATTTTTCAAAATTTTGAAAGGGGTACCATCATGATTTTTTCAAAAATCGACAAAATTTTTTTGATCGATTTTTTGGAACATTGGATGCAATTTAATGAAGATTGAAGCCCTGATTTAAAAATGGCATTTCGTTTCAAAATCGGTTGCGAATTAGCTCAAATATTTAAAAAAAACTGTTGTAAAAGGGGAAATTTTAGATTTTCAAAATACGGGAAGTGGACATTTGAAAAAAAAGTAATTTTCTCAGCCTTTTGCTGAAATTTTTAATGATATTTTTGCCATTTTGTATCCGATTTCGCACCGAGATACCATTTAAGAATCAGAAGTTCATTTACTGCCTATTATAAACAAAGATTTCTATTTAATCGAAGTGTAAACTTTATAAAATCGTTTCAAACATCGCCTATACGCCCATGTGTCCTTTTCTCGCCCTCTAACTTAGGTTTTTAGGGAATACGCTTGATAGATATATAATAACCAAATAGTACTCAAAGATACAAATTCGGGAAGGTATAAGTTTCGCCGATTGGAGGTGATCACACCAAGTACTGGCCCTTTTGATAGACAAATTGAATTGTTTTTGAATTGTAAAACACGGAAAATGGATATTTCTCAAAAGCTCACTTTTTCAACCATTTGATAGGGTATATTTCATTTGATTTCAAACCGATTTCAAAACGAAATACCATTCATAAATCAGGGCTTGAGTCTGCTTCGATCTGCATCAAAGAATCCGAGAAACTAAACAAAAAAAATTAAGCCGATTTTTCAAAATTTTGAAAGGGGTACCATCATGATTTTTTCAAAAATCGACTAAATTTATTTTGATCGATTTTTTGGAACTTTGGATGCAGGTTAAAGGAGATTGAAGCCCTGATTTAAAAATGGCATTTCGTTTTAAAATCGGATGCGAATTAGCTCAAATATTCAAAAAAAACTGTTCTCAAAGGGGAAATTTTAGATTTTAAAAATATAGGGATTAGACATTAGTCAAAAACTCATTTTCTCATCCTTTTGCTGAAGTTTTTAGGGATATGTATTCCATTTTGTATCCGATTTTTGACCAAGATACCATTTACGAATAGGGACTTCATTTTCTGTCCATCTTTATTAAAGATTCCTATTTAATAGAAGTGTAAACTTTATAAAATCGTTTCAAACATAGCCTATACGCCCATATGTCCTTTTCTCGCCAAAGACCTTAGGATTGTAAGGAATACGCTTGATGGACTTACGATAAATATATAGTACTCGAAGATACAAAATCAGGAAGGTATTCCCTTCGCTGATTGGAGATGAACAAACCAAGTTATGGCTAATTCGGTAAAGTTTCTACTAATTCAAAGTCATGTACAACCCCAAATGTCATTTTCTTATTCTTTTGCTTGAGCTTTTGAAGATATTTTTGCCATTTTGTATCCGATTTCTCACCAAGATACCATATTAGAAGCAGTACTTCAATTGCTGTCCATTACATTCAAATATTTTTATTAAATCGAAGTGTTAACTTCATAAAATCGTGTCAAATATGGCCTATACGGTCATATGTCATTTTCTCGCCACCTAGCTTAGGTGTTTAAGGAATACGGCTGATAGATTAACGATATTAAGATAGTACTCGAAAATACAAATTCAGGAAGGTATAACTTTCGCTGATTGGAGTTGAACGAACCAAGTTTTGTTCCTTTTGATGATAAATTGAATTGTTTTTGAATTGTAAAATACGGAAAGTTAAGATTTCTCAAAAGCTCACTTTTTTAACCATGTAATAGCGTATATTTTATTCAATTTAGAACGGATTTCAAAACGAAAAACCATTCATAAATCAGGGCTTGAGTCTGCTTCGATCTGCATCAAAGAATCTGAGAAACTAAACAAAAAAAATTATGTCGATTTTTCAAAATTTTGAAAGGGGTACCATCATGATTTTTTCAAAAATCGACTAAATTTTTTTGATCGATTTTTTGGAACATTGGATGCAATTTAATGAAGATTGAAGCCCTGATTTAAAAATGGCATTTCGTTTCAAAATCGGTTGCGAATTAGCTCAAATATTAAAAAAAAACTGTTGTAAAAGGGGAAATTTTAGATTTTCAAAATACGGGAAGTGGACATTTGAAAAAAAAGTCATTTTCTCAGCCTTTTGCTGAAGTTTTTAATGATATTTTTGCCATTTTGTATCCGGTTTCGCACCGAGATACCATTTAAGAATCAGAAGTTCATTTACTGCCTATTATAAACAAAGATTTCTATTTAATCGAAGTGTAAACTTTATAAAATCGTTTCAAACATCGCCTATACGCCCATGTGTCCTTTTCTCGCCCTCTAACTTAGGTTTTTAGGGAATACGCTTGATAGATATATAATAACCAAATAGTACTCAAAGATACAGATTTCTCACTTTTTCAACCATTTGATAGCGTATATTTCATTTGATTTCAAACCGATTTCAAAACGAAATACCATTCATAAATCAGGGCTTGAGTCTGCTTCGATCTGCATCAAAGAATCCGAGGAGCTAAACAAAAAAAATTAAGCCGATTTTTCAAAATTTTGAAAGGGGTACCATCATGATTTTTTCAAAAATCGACTAAATTTTTTTTGATCGATTTTTTGGAACTTTGGATGCAATTGAATGAAGATTGAAGCCCTGATTTAAAAATGGCATTTCGTTTCAAAATCGGTTGCGAATTAGCTCAAATATTTAAAAAAAACTGTTGTAAAAGGGGAAATTTTAGATTTTCAAAATACGGGAAGTGGACATTTGAAAAAAAAGTCATTTTCTCAGCCTTTTGCTGAAGTTTTTAATGATATTTTTGCCATTTTGTATCCGATTTCGCACCGAGATACCATTTAAGAATCAGAAGTTCATTTACTGCCTATTATAAACAAAGATTTCTATTTAATCGAAGTGTAAACTTTATAAAATCGTTTCAAACATCGCCTATACGCCCATGTGTCCTTTTCTCGCCCTCTAACTTAGGTTTTTAGGGAATACGCTTGATAGATATATAATAACCAAATAGTACTCAAAGATACAAATTCGGGAAGGTATAAGTTTCGCCGATTGGAGGTGATCACACCAAGTACTGGCCCTTCTGATAGACAAATTGAATTGTTTTTGAATTGTAAAACACGGAAAATGGGTATTTCTCAAACGCTCACTTTTTCAACCATTTGATAGCGTATATTTCATTTGATTTCAAACCGATTTCAAAACGAAATACCATTCATAAATCAGGGCTTGAGTCTGCTTCGATCTGCATCAAAGAATCCGAGGAGCTAAACAAAAAAAATTAAGCCGATTTTTCAAAATTTTGAAAGGGGCACCATCATGATTTTTTAAAAAATCGACTAAATTTTTTTTGATCGATTTTTTGGAACTTTGGATGCAATTGAATGAAGATTGAAGCCCTGATTTAAAAATGGCATTTCGTTTCAAAATCGGTTGCGAATTAGCTCAAATATTAAAAAAAAACTGTTGTAAAAGGGGAAATTTTAGATTTTCAAAATACGGGAAGTGGACATTTGAAAAAAACTCATTTTCTCAGCCTTTTGCTGAAGTTTTTAATGATATTTTTGCCATTTTGTATCCGATTTCGCACCGAGATACCATTTAAGAATCAGGACTTCATTTACTGCCTATTATAAACAAAGATTTCTATTTAATCGAAGTGTAAACTTTATAAAATCGTTTCAAACATCGCCTATACGCCCATATGTCCTTTTCTCGCCCTCTAACTTAGGTTTTTAGGAAATACGCTTGATAGATATATAATAACCAAATAGTACTCGAAGATACAAATTCGGGAAGGTATAAGTTTCGCCGATTGGAGGTAATCACACCAAGTACTGGCCTTTCTGATAGACAAATTGAATTGTTTTTGAATTGTAAAACACGGAAAATGGGTATTTCTCAAACGCTCACTTTTTCAACCATTTGATAGCGTATATTTCATTTGATTTCAAACCGATTTCAAAACGAAATAACATTCATAAATCAGGGCTTGAGTCTGCTTCGATCTGCATCAAAGAATCCGAGAAACTAAACAAAAAAATTAAGCCGATTTTTCAAAATTTTGAAAGGGGTGCCATCATGATTTTTTCAAAAATCGACTAAATTTTTTTTGATCGATTTTTTGGAACATTGGATGCAATTTAATGAAGATTGAAGCCCTGATTTAAAAATGGCATTTCGTTTCAAAATCGGTTGCGAATTAGCTCAAATATTTAAGAAAACTGTTGTAAAAGGGGAAATTTTAGATTTTCAAAATACGGGAAGTGGACATTTGAAAAAAAACTCATTTTCTCAGCCTTTTGCTGAAGTTTTTAATGATATTTTTGCCATTTTGTATCCGATTTCGCACCAAGATACCATTTAAGAATCAGGACTTCATTTGCTGCCTATTATAAACAAAGATTTCTATTTAATCGAAGTGTAAACTTTATAAAATCGTTTCAAACATCGCCTATACGCCCATATGTCCTTTTCTCGCCCTCTAACTTAGGTTTTTAGGAAATACGCTTGATAGATATATAATAACCAAATAGTACTCGAAGATACAAATTCGGGAAGGTATAAGTTTCGCCGATTGGAGGTGATCACACCAAGTACTGGCCTTTCTGATAGACAAATTGAATTGTTTTTGAATTGTAAAACACGGAAAATGGGTATTTCTCAAACGCTCACTTTTTCAACCATTTGATAGCGTATATTTCATTTGATTTCAAACCGATTTCAAAACGAAATACCATTCATAAATCAGGGCTTGAGTCTGCTTCGATCTGCATCAAAGAATCCGAGGAGCTAAACAAAAAAAATTAAGTCGATATTTCAAAAATTTGAAAGGGGTATCATCATGATTTTTTCAAAAATCGACTAAATTTTTTTTGATCGATTTTTTGGAACATTGGATGCAATTTAAAGGAGATTGAAGCCCTGATTTAAAAATGGCATTTCGTTTTAAAATCGGATGCGAATTAGCTCAAATATTCAAAAAAAACTGTTCTCAAAGGGGAAATTTTAGATTTTAAAAATATAGGGATTAGACATTAGTCAAAAACTCATTTTCTCATCCTTTTGCTGAAGTTTTTAGGGATATGTATTCCATTTTGTATCCGATTTTTGACCAAGATACCATTTACGAATAGGGACTTCATTTTCTGTCCATCTTTATTAAAGATTCCTATTTAATAGAAGTGTAAACTTTATAAAATCGTTTCAAACATAGCCTATACGCCCATATGTCCTTTTCTCGCCAAAGACCTTAGGATTGTAAGGAATACGCTTGATGGACTTACGATAAATATATAGTACTCGAAGATACAAAATCAGGAAGGTATTCCCTTCGCTGATTGGAGATGAACAAACCAAGTTATGGCTAATTCGGTAAAGTTTCTACTAATTCAAAGTCATGTACAACCCCAAATGTCATTTTCTTATTCTTTTGCTTGAGCTTTTGAAGATATTTTTGCCATTTTGTATCCGATTTCTCACCAAGATACCATATTAGAAGCAGTACTTCAATTGCTGTCCATTACATTCAAATATTTTTATTAACTCGAAGTGTTAACTTCATAAAATCGTGTCAAATATGGCCTATACGGTCATATGTCATTTTCTCGCCACCTAGCTTAGGTGTTTAAGGAATACGGCTGATAGATTAACGATATTAAGATAGTACTCGAAAATACAAATTCAGGAAGGTATAACTTTCGCTGATTGGAGTTGAACGAACCAAGTTTTGTTCCTTTTGATGATAAATTGAATTGTTTTTGAATTATAAAATACGGAAAGTTAAGATCTCTCAAAAGCTCACTTTTTTAACCATGTAATAGCGTATATTTTATTCAATTTAGAACGGATTTCAAAACGAAAAACCATTCATAAATCAGGGCTTGAGTCTGCTTCGATCTGCATCAAAGAATCCGAGAAACTAAACAAAAAAATTAAGCCGATTTTTCAAAATTTTGAAAGGGGTGCCATCATGATTTTTTCAAAAATCGACTAAATTTTTTTTGATCGATTTTTTGGAACATTGGATGCAATTTAATGAAGATTGAAGCCCTGATTTAAAAATGGCATTTCGTTTCAAAATCGGTTGCGAATTAGCTCAAATATTAAAAAAAAACTGTTGTAAAAGGGGAAATTTTAGATTTTCAAAATACGGGAAGTGGACATTTGAAAAAAAAGTCATTTTCTCAGCCTTTTGCTGAAGTTTTTAATGATATTTTTGCCATTTTGTATCCGATTTCGCACCGAGATACCATTTAAGAATCAGAAGTTCATTTACTGCCTATTATAAACAAAGATTTCTATTTAATCGAAGTGTAAACTTTATAAAATCGTTTCAAACATCGCCTATACGCCCATATGTCCTTTTCTCCCCCGCTAACTTAGGTTTTTAGGAAATACGCTTGATAGATATATAATAACCAAATAGTACTCGAAGATACAAATTCGGGAAGGTATAAGTTTCGCCGATTGGAGGTGATCACACCAAGTACTGGCCTTTCTGATAGACAAATTGAATTGTTTTTGAATTGTAAAACACGGAAAATGGGTATTTCTCAAACGCTCACTTTTTCAACCATTTGATAGCGTATATTTCATTTGATTTCAAACCGATTTCAAAACGAAATAACATTCATAAATCAGGGCTTGAGTCTGCTTCGATCTGCATCAAAGAATCCGAGAAACTAAACAAAAAAAATTAAGTCGATATTTCAAAATTTTGAAAGGGGTACCATCATGATTTTTTCAAAAATCGACTAAATTTTTTTTGATCGATTTTTTGGAACTTTGGATGCAATTTAATGAAGATTGAAGCCCTGATTTAAAAACGGCATTTCGTTTCAAAATCGGTTGCGAATTAGCTCAAATATTTAAAAAAAACTGTTGTAAAAGGGGAAATTTTAGATTTTCAAAATACGGGAAGTGGACATTTGAAAAAAAAGTCATTTTCTCAGCCTTTTGCTGAAGTTTTTAATGATATTTTTGCCATTTTGTATCCGATTTCGCACCGAGATACCATTTAAGAATCAGAAGTTCATTTACTGCCTATTATAAACAAAGATTTCTATTTAATCGAAGTGTAAACTTTATAAAACCGTTTCAAACATCGCCTATACGCCCATGTGTCCTTTTCTCGCCCTCTAACTTAGGTTTTTAGGGAATACGCTTGATAGATATATAATAACCAAATAGTACTCAAAGATACAAATTCGGGAAGGTATAAGTTTCGCCGATTGAAGGTGATCACACCAAGTACTGGCCCTTTTCGTAGACAAATTGAATTGTTTTTGAATTGTAAAACACGGAAAATGGATATTTCTCAAAAGCTCACTTTTTCAACCATTTGATAGGGTATATTTCATTTGATTTCAAACCGATTTAAAAACGAAATACCATTCATAAATCAGGGCTTGAGTCTGCTTCGATCTGCATCAAAGAATCCGAGAAACTAAACAAAAAAAATTAAGCCGATTTTTCAAAATTTTGAAAGGGGTACCATCATGATTTTTTCAAAAATCGACTAAATTTTTTTTGATCGATTTTTTGGAACTTTGGATGCAGGTTAAAGGAGATTGAAGCCCTGATTTAAAAATGGCATTTCGTTTTAAAATCGGATGCGAATTAGCTCAAATATTCAAAAAAAACTGTTCTCAAAGGGGAAATTTTAGATTTTAAAAATATAGGGATTAGACATTAGTCAAAAACTCATTTTCTCATCCTTTTGCTGAAGTTTTTAGGGATATGTATTCCATTTTGTATCCGATTTTTGACCAAGATACCATTTACGAATAGGGACTTCATTTTCTGTCCATCTTTATTAAAGATTCCTATTTAATAGAAGTGTAAACTTTATAAAATCGTTTCAAACATAGCCTATACGCCCATATGTCCTTTTCTCGCCAAAGACCTTAGGATTGTAAGGAATACGCTTGATGGACTTACGATAAATATATAGTACTCGAAGATACAAAATCAGGAAGGTATTCCCTTCGCTGATTGGAGATGAACAAACCAAGTTATGGCTAATTCGGTAAAGTTTCTACTAATTCAAAGTCATGTACAACCCCAAATGTCATTTTCTTATTCTTTTGCTTGAGCTTTTGAAGATATTTTTGCCATTTTGTATCCGATTTCTCACCAAGATACCATATTAGAAGCAGTACTTCAATTGCTGTCCATTACATTCAAATATTTTTATTAAATCGAAGTGTTAACTTCATAAAATCGTGTCAAATATGGCCTATACGGTCATATGTCATTTTCTCGCCACCTAGCTTAGGTGTTTAAGGAATACGGCTGATAGATTAACGATATTAAGATAGTACTCGAAAATACAAATTCAGGAAGGTATAACTTTCGCTGATTGGAGTTGAACGAACCAAGTTTTGTTCCTTTTGATGATAAATTGAATTGTTTTTGAATTATAAAATACGGAAAGTTAAGATCTCTCAAAAGCTCACTTTTTTAACCATGTAATAGCGTATATTTTATTCAATTTAGAACGGATTTCAAAACGAAAAACCATTCATAAATCAGGGCTTGAGTCTGCTTCGATCTGCATCAAAGAATCTGAGAAACTAAACAAAAAAAATTATGTCGATTTTTCAAAATTTTGAAAGGGGTACCATCATGATTTTTTCAAAAATCGACTAAATTTTTTTTGATCGATTTTTTGGAACATTGGATGCAATTTAATGAAGATTGAAGCCCTGATTTAAAAATGGCATTTCGTTTCAAAATCGGTTGCGAATTAGCTCAAATATTAAAAAAAAACTGTTGTAAAAGGGGAAATTTTAGATTTTCAAAATACGGGAAGTGGACATTTGAAAAAAAAGTCATTTTCTCAGCCTTTTGCTGAAGTTTTTAATGATATTTTTGCCATTTTGTATCCGATTTCGCACCGAGATACCATTTAAGAATCAGAAGTTCATTTACTGCCTATTATAAACAAAGATTTCTATTTAATCGAAGTGTAAACTTTATAAAATCGTTTCAAACATCGCCTATACGCCCATGTGTCCTTTTCTCGCCCTCTAACTTAGGTTTTTAGGGAATACGCTTGATAGATATATAATAACCAAATAGTACTCGAAGATACAAATTCGGGAAGGTATAAGTTTCGCCGATTGGAGGTGATCACACCAAGTACTGGCCTTTCTGATAGACAAATTGAATTGTTTTTGAATTGTAAAACACGGAAAATGGGTATTTCTCAAACGCTCACTTTTTCAACCATTTGATAGCGTATATTTCATTTGATTTCAAACCGATTTCAAAACGAAATAACATTCATAAATCAGGGCTTGAGTCTGCTTCGATCTGCATCAAAGAATCCGAGAAACTAAACAAAAAAAATTAAGTCGATATTTCAAAATTTTGAAAGGGGTACCATCATGATTTTTTCAAAAATCGACTAAATTTTTTTTGATCGATTTTTTGGAACTTTGGATGCAATTTAATGAAGATTGAAGCCCTGATTTAAAAACGGCATTTCGTTTCAAAATCGGTTGCGAATTAGCTCAAATATTTAAAAAAAACTGTTGTAAAAGGGGAAATTTTAGATTTTCAAAATACGGGAAGTGGACATTTGAAAAAAAAGTCATTTTCTCAGCCTTTTGCTGAAGTTTTTAATGATATTTTTGCCATTTTGTATCCGATTTCGCACCGAGATACCATTTAAGAATCAGAAGTTCATTTACTGCCTATTATAAACAAAGATTTCTATTTAATCGAAGTGTAAACTTTATAAAACCGTTTCAAACATCGCCTATACGCCCATGTGTCCTTTTCTCGCCCTCTAACTTAGGTTTTTAGGGAATACGCTTGATAGATATATAATAACCAAATAGTACTCAAAGATACAAATTCGGGAAGGTATAAGTTTCGCCGATTGAAGGTGATCACACCAAGTACTGGCCCTTTTCGTAGACAAATTGAATTGTTTTTGAATTGTAAAACACGGAAAATGGATATTTCTCAAAAGCTCACTTTTTCAACCATTTGATAGGGTATATTTCATTTGATTTCAAACCGATTTAAAAACGAAATACCATTCATAAATCAGGGCTTGAGTCTGCTTCGATCTGCATCAAAGAATCCGAGAAACTAAACAAAAAAAATTAAGCCGATTTTTCAAAATTTTGAAAGGGGTACCATCATGATTTTTTCAAAAATCGACTAAATTTTTTTTGATCGATTTTTTGGAACTTTGGATGCAGGTTAAAGGAGATTGAAGCCCTGATTTAAAAATGGCATTTCGTTTTAAAATCGGATGCGAATTAGCTCAAATATTCAAAAAAAACTGTTCTCAAAGGGGAAATTTTAGATTTTAAAAATATAGGGATTAGACATTAGTCAAAAACTCATTTTCTCATCCTTTTGCTGAAGTTTTTAGGGATATGTATTCCATTTTGTATCCGATTTTTGACCAAGATACCATTTACGAATAGGGACTTCATTTTCTGTCCATCTTTATTAAAGATTCCTATTTAATAGAAGTGTAAACTTTATAAAATCGTTTCAAACATAGCCTATACGCCCATATGTCCTTTTCTCGCCAAAGACCTTAGGATTGTAAGGAATACGCTTGATGGACTTACGATAAATATATAGTACTCGAAGATACAAAATCAGGAAGGTATTCCCTTCGCTGATTGGAGATGAACAAACCAAGTTATGGCTAATTCGGTAAAGTTTCTACTAATTCAAAGTCATGTACAACCCCAAATGTCATTTTCTTATTCTTTTGCTTGAGCTTTTGAAGATATTTTTGCCATTTTGTATCCGATTTCTCACCAAGATACCATATTAGAAGCAGTACTTCAATTGCTGTCCATTACATTCAAATATTTTTATTAAATCGAAGTGTTAACTTCATAAAATCGTGTCAAATATGGCCTATACGGTCATATGTCATTTTCTCGCCACCTAGCTTAGGTGTTTAAGGAATACGGCTGATAGATTAACGATATTAAGATAGTACTCGAAAATACAAATTCAGGAAGGTATAACTTTCGCTGATTGGAGTTGAACGAACCAAGTTTTGTTCCTTTTGATGATAAATTGAATTGTTTTTGAATTATAAAATACGGAAAGTTAAGATCTCTCAAAAGCTCACTTTTTTAACCATGTAATAGCGTATATTTTATTCAATTTAGAACGGATTTCAAAACGAAAAACCATTCATAAATCAGGGCTTGAGTCTGCTTCGATCTGCATCAAAGAATCTGAGAAACTAAACAAAAAAAATTATGTCGATTTTTCAAAATTTTGAAAGGGGTACCATCATGATTTTTTCAAAAATCGACTAAATTTTTTTTGATCGATTTTTTGGAACATTGGATGCAATTTAATGAAGATTGAAGCCCTGATTTAAAAATGGCATTTCGTTTCAAAATCGGTTGCGAATTAGCTCAAATATTAAAAAAAAACTGTTGTAAAAGGGGAAATTTTAGATTTTCAAAATACGGGAAGTGGACATTTGAAAAAAAAGTCATTTTCTCAGCCTTTTGCTGAAGTTTTTAATGATATTTTTGCCATTTTGTATCCGATTTCGCACCGAGATACCATTTAAGAATCAGAAGTTCATTTACTGCCTATTATAAACAAAGATTTCTATTTAATCGAAGTGTAAACTTTATAAAATCGTTTCAAACATCGCCTATACGCCCATGTGTCCTTTTCTCGCCCTCTAACTTAGGTTTTTAGGGAATACGCTTGATAGATATATAATAACCAAATAGTACTCAAAGGTACAAATTCGGGAAGGTATAAGTTTCGCCGATTGGAGGTGATCACACCAAGTACTGGCCCTTTTGATAGACAAATTGAATTGTTTTTGGATTGTAAAACACGGAAAATGGGTATTTCTCAAACGCTCACTTTTTCAACCATTTGATAGCGTATATTTCATTTGATTTCAAACCGATTTCAAAACGAAATACCATTCATAAATCAGGGCTTGAGTCTGCTTCGATCTGCATCAAAGAATCCGAGGAGCTAAACAAAAAAATTAAGCCGATTTTTCAAAATTTTGAAAGGGGTGCCATCATGATTTTTTCAAAAATCGACTAAATTTTTTTGATCGATTTTTTGGAACTTTGGATGCAATTTAATGAAGATTGAAGCCCTGATTTAAAAAAGTGGCATTTCGTTTCAAAATCGGTTGCGAATTAGCTCAAATATTTAAAAAAAACTGTTGTAAAAGGGGAAATTTTAGATTTTAAAAATACGGGAAGTGGACATTTGAAAAAAACTCATTTTCTCATCCTTTTGCTGAAGTTTTTAATGATATTTTTGCCATTTTGTATCCGATTTCGCACCGAGATACCATTTAAGAATCAGGACTTCATTTACTGCCTATTATAAACAAAGATTTCTATTTAATCGAAGTGTAAACTTTATAAAATCGTTTCAAACATCGCCTATACGCCCATATGTCCTTTTCTCGCCCTCTAACTTAGGTTTTTAGGAAATACGCTTGATAGATATATAATAACCAAATAGTACTCGAAGATACAAATTCGGGAAGGTATAAGTTTCGCCGATTGGAGGTGATCACACCAAGTACTGGCCCTTCTGATAGACAAATTGAATTGTTTTTGAATTGTAAAACACGGAAAATGGGTATTTCTCAAACGCTCACTTTTTCAACCATTTGAGTTAAAGGAGATTGAAGCCCTGATTTAAAAATGGCATTTCGTTTTAAAATCGGATGCGAATTAGCTCAAATATTCAAAAAAAACTGTTCTCAAAGGGGAAATTTTAGATTTTAAAAATATAGGGATTAGACATTAGTCAAAAACTCATTTTCTCATCCTTTTGCTGAAGTTTTTAGGGATATGTATTCCATTTTGTATCCGATTTTTGACCAAGATACCATTTACGAATAGGGACTTCATTTTCTGTCCATCTTTATTAAAGATTCCTATTTAATAGAAGTGTAAACTTTATAAAATCGTTTCAAACATAGCCTATACGCCCATATGTCCTTTTCTCGCCAAAGACCTTAGGATTGTAAGGAATACGCTTGATGGACTTACGATAAATATATAGTACTCGAAGATACAAAATCAGGAAGGTATTCCCTTCGCTGATTGGAGATGAACAAACCAAGTTATGGCTAATTCGGTAAAGTTGCTACTAATTCAAAGTCATGTACAACCCCAAATGTCATTTTCTTATTCTTTTGCTTGAGCTTTTGAAGATATTTTTGCCATTTTGTATCCGATTTCTCACCAAGATACCATATTAGAAGCAGTACTTCAATTGCTGTCCATTACATTCAAATATTTTTATTAAATCGAAGTGTTAACTTCATAAAATCGTGTCAAATATGGCCTATACGCCCATATGTCATTTTCTCGCCCCCTAGCTTAGGTGTTTAAGGAATACGGCTGATAGATTAACGATATTAAGATAGTACTCGAAAATACAAATTCAGGAAGGTATAACTTTCGCTGATTGGAGTTGAACGAACCAAGTTATGTTCCTTTTGATGATAAATTGAATTGTTTGTGAATTTTGAGTAGACTCTGAATTTGCAGGGCCTATATATATTAAAAAATGATTAAATAAAACACCCCCTGAGTAAAAAACACAGGATATTCATTTAAGAAATTTATTTTTTCTTTTTTTTCATTTTTCTATTTACAGGATGAAGCAGGCTATACTAGATATCGGTGCGTGTAGTCGGAGGTGGAGTTCTGTGTCCCGTGGAAGAATGTGTCCTCTAGCGGCTTGGAGATCCACAACACTTGATATCCAGAATGATCCAGGGCGACGTAGCATGAGGCAGTTTCCGGTGGCGCAGCGCACCATGAAGCAGCAATCATCCTGACTTGGTTGACATCCTTGGCCACAGTCCTTGAGAGGAGATTTATAAGATTAGTAACGATAGTTTATAAAATTATAAATATATATAATTATAATATACGAAATACAAATACAAATTTACAAGTTTAGCTATAGAAATATTTAGCATAGACATTATTTTAAGTAGTTTTAGAATATCATATGTATTCATTTTGAATTTTAAATAAAATTGCAAAAGGAATATAATTGGTGTTTTTTTCTATATTAAGGGGAATAATGGGAGAATGGAAGATTTAAAAAATCCACTGGTCTCAAGATATTATGGCTGTTTTTGAACATTTTCTTCATGTGAATATTCAATTCCCATTAATGGGTCAGGGCTTAATTCTCCTTCGATATGAATTAAAAATCGGATTTTGATAATTTTCATAAATTAATCATAAAATGGCCATAGACCTTAGGATTGTAAGGAATACGCTTGATGGCCTTACGATAAATATATAGTACTCGAAGATACAACTTCAGGAAGGTATTCTCTTCGCTGATTGGAAGCGAACAAACCAAGTTATGGCTAATTCGGTAAAGTTTCTACTAATTCAAAGTCACGTACAACCCCAAATGTCATTTTCTTATTCTTTTGCTTAAGCTTTTAAAGATATTTTTGCCATTTTGTATCCGATTTCTTACCAAGATACCATATTAGAAGCGGTACTTCATTTGCTGTCCACTATAATCAACCATTTCCATTAAATCGAAGTGTTAACTTCATAAAATCGTAACAAACATGGCCTATACGGTCATATGTCATTTTCTCGCCACCTAGCTTAGGTGTTTAAGGAATACGGCTGATAGAGTAACGATATAAAGATAGTACTTGAAAATACAAATTCAGGAAGGTATAACTTTCGCTGATTGGAGTTGAACGAACCAAGTTATGTTCCTTTTGATGATAAATAGAATTGTTTTTGAATTGTAAAACACTGAAAATGGATATTTCTCAAAAGCTCTCTTTTTTAACCATTTGATAGCGTATATTTCATTTGATTTCAAACCGATTTCAATACGAAATACCATTCATAAATCATGGCTTGAGTCTGCTTCGATCTGCATCAAAGAATCCGAGGAGCTAAACAAAAAAAATTAAGCCGATTTTTCAAAATTTTGAAAGAGGTACCATCATGATTTTTTCAAAAATCGACTAAATTTTTTTTGATCGATTTTTTGGAACTTTGGATGCAATTTAATGAAGATTGAAGCCCTGATTTAAAAATGGCATTTCGTTTCAAAATCGGTTGCGAATTAGCTCAAATATTTTAAAAAACTGTTGTAAAAGGGGAAATTTTAGATTTTCAAAATACGGGAAGTGGACATTTGAAAAAAAAGTCATTTTCTCAGCCTTTTGCTGAAGTTTTTAATGATATTTTTGCCATTTTGTATCCGATTTCGCACCGAGATACCATTTAAGAATAAGAACTTCATTTACTGCCTATTATAAACAAAGATTTCTATTTAATCGAAGTGTAAACTTTATAAAATCGTTTCAAACATCGCCTATACGCCCATATGTCCTTTTCTCGCCCTCTAACTTAGGTTTTTAGGGAATACGCCTGATAGATATATAATAACCAGATAGTACTCGAAGATACAAATTTGGAAAGGTATAAGTTTCGGCGATTGAAGGTGATCACACCAAGTACTGGCCCTTTTGATAGACAAATTGAATTGTTTTTGAATTATAAAACATGGAAAATGGATATTTTTCAAAAGCTCACTTTTTCAACCATTTGATAGCGTATATTTCATTTGATTTCAAACCGATTTCAAAACGAAATACCATTCATAAATCAGGGCTTGAGTCTGCTTCGATCTGCATCAAAGAATCCGAGAAACTAAACAAACAAAATTAAGTCGATTTTTCAAAATTTTGAAAGAGGTACCATCATGATTTTTTCAAAAATCGACTAAATTTTTTTTGATCGATTTTTTGGAACATTGGATGCAATTTAATGAAGATTGAAGCCCTGATTTAAAAATGGCATTTCGTTTCAAAATCGGTTGCGAATTAGCTCAAATATTTAAAAAAACTGTTGTAAAAGGGGAAATTTTAGATTTTCAAAATACGGGAAGTGGACATTTGAAAAAAAAGTCATTTTCTCAGCCTTTTGCTGAAGTTTTTAATGATATTTTTGCCATTTTGTATCCGATTTCTTACCAAGATACCATATTAGAAGCGGTACTTCATTTGCTGTCCACTATAATCAACCATTTCCATTAAATCGAAGTGTTAACTTCATAAAATCGTAACAAACATGGCCTATACGGTCATATGTCATTTTCTCGCCACCTAGCTTAGGTGTTTAAGGAATACGGCTGATAGATTAACAATATTAAGATAGTACTCGAAAATACAAATTCAGGAAGGTATAACTTTCGCTGATTGGAGTTGAACGAACCAAGTTTTGTTCCTTTTGATGATAAATTGAATTGTATTTGAATTGTAAAACACTGAAAATGGATATTTCTCAAAAGCTCTCTTTTTTAACCATATAATAGCGTATATTTTATTCAATTTAGAGCCGATTTCAAAACGAAAAACCATTCATGAATCGGGGCTTCAGTGTGCTTTGAGCTGCATCAAAGAATCCGAGAAACTAAACAAAAAACAATTAAGTCGATTTTTCAAAATTTTGAAAGGGGTACCATCATGATTTTTTAAAAATCGACTAAATTTTTTTTGATCGATTTTTTGGAACTTTTGATGCAGGTTAAAGGAGATTGAAGCCCTGATTTAAAAATGGCATTTCGTTTTAAAATCGGTTGCGAATTAGCTCAAATATTTAAAAAAAACTGTTGTAAAAGGGGAAATTTTAGATTTTCAAAATACGGGAAGTGGACATTTGAAAAAAAACTCATTTTCTCAGCCTTTTGCTGAAGTTTTTAATGATATTTTTGCCATTTTGTATCCGATTTCGCACCGAGATACCATTTAAGAATCAGGACTTCATTTACTGCCTATTATAAACAAAGATTTCTATTTAATCGAAGTGTAAACTTTATAAAATCGTTTCAAACATCGCCTATACGCCCATATGTCCTTTTCTCGCCCTCTAACTTAGGTTTTTAGGAAATACGCTTGATAGATATATAATAACCAAATAGTACTCGAAGATACAAATTCGGGAAGGTTTAAGTTTCGCCGATTGGAGGTGATCACACCAAGTACTGGCCCTTCTGATAGACAAATTGAATTGTTTTTGAATTGTAAAACACGGAAAATGGGTATTTCTCACACGCTCACTTTTTCAACCATTTGATAGCGTATATTTCATTTGATTTCAAACCGATTTCAAAACGAAATACCATTCATAAATCAGGACTTGAGTCTGCTTCGATCTGCATCAAAGAATTCGAGAAAGTAAACAAAAAAAATTAAGTCGATTTTTCAAAATTTTGAAAGGGGTACCATCATGATTTTTTCAAAAATCGACTAAATTTTTTTTGATCGATTTTTTGGAACTTTGGATGCAATTTAATGAAGATTGAAGCCCTGATTTTAAAATATAATTTGAGAAATATACATTTTCCGTGTTTTACAATTCAAAAACAATTCAACTTGTCTATCAAAAGGGCCAGTACTTGGTGTGATCACCTTCAATCGGCGAAACTTATACCTTCCCGAATTTGTATCTTCGAGTTCTATCTGGTTATTATATATCTATCAAGCGTATTCCCTAAAAACCTAAGTTAGCGGGCGAGAAAAGGACATATGGGCGTATAGGCGATGTTTGAAACGATTTTATAAAGTTTACACTTCGATTAAATAGAAATCTTTGTTTATAATAGGCAGCAAATGAAGTCCTGATTCTTAAATGGTATCTTGGTGCGAAATCGGATACAAAATGGCAAAAATATCATTAAAAACTTCAGCAAAAGGCTGAGAAAATGACTTTTTTTTCAAATGTCCACTTCCCGTATTTTGAAAATCTAAAATTTCCCTTTTACAACAGTTTTCTTAAATATTTGAGCTAATTCGCAACCGATTTTGAAACGAAATGCCATTTTTAAATCAGGGCTTCAATCTTCATTAAATTGCATCCAATGTTCCAAAAAATCGATCAAAAAAAATTTAGTCGATTTTTGAAAAAATCATGATGGTACCCCTTTCAAAATTTTGAAATATCGACTTAATTTTTTTTGTTTAGCTCCACGGATTCTTTGATGCAGATCGAAGCAGACTCAAGCCCTGATTTATGAATGGTATTTCGTTTTGAAATCGGTTTGAAATCAAATGAAATATACCCTATCAAATGGTTGAAAAAATGAGCTTTTGAGAAATATCCATTTTCCGTGTTTTACAATTCAAAAACAATTCAATTTGTCTATCAAAAGGGCCAGTACTTGGTGTGATCACCTTCAATCGGCGAAACTTATACCTTCCCGAATTTGTATCTTCGAGTACTATCTGGTTATTATATATCTATCAAGCGTATTCCCTAACAACCTAAGTTAGCGGGCGAGAAAAGGACATATGGGCGTATAGGCGATGTTTGAAACGATTTTATAAAGTTTACACTTCGATTAAATAGAAATCTTTGTTTATAATAGGCAGCAAATGAAGTCCTGATTCTTAAATGGTATCTTGGTGCGAAATCGGATACAAAATGGCAAAAATATCATTAAAAACTTCAGCAAAAGGCTGAGAAAATGACTTTTTTTTCAAATGTCCACTTCCCGTATTTTGAAAATCTAAAATTTCCCCTTTTACAACAGTTTTCTTAAATATTTGAGCTAATTCGCAACCGATTTTGAAACGAAATGCCATTTTTAAATCAGGGCTTCAATCTTCATTAAATTGCATCCAATGTTCCAAAAAATCGATCAAAAAAAATTTAGTCGATTTCTGAAAAAATCATGATGATACCCCTTTCAAATTTTTGAAATATCGACTTAATTTTTTTTGTTTAGCTCCTCGGATTCTTTGATGCAGATCGAAGCAGACTCAAGCCCTGATTTATGAATGGTATTTCGTTTTGAAATCGGTTTGAAATCAAATGAAATATACCCTATCAAATGGTTGAAAAAATGAGCTTTTGAGAAATATCCATTTTCCGTGTTTTACAATTCAAAAACAATTCAATTTGTCTATCAAAAGGGCCAGTACTTGGTGTGATCACCTTCAATCGGCGAAACTTATACCTTCCCGAATTTGTATCTTCGAGTACTATCTGGTTATTATATATCTATCAAGCGTATTCCCTAAAAACCTAAGTTAGCGGGCGAGAAAAGGACATATGGGCGTATAGGCGATGTTTGAAACGATTTTATAAAGTTTACACTTCGATTAAATAGAAATCTTTGTTTATAATAGGCAGTAAATGAAGTCCTGATTCTTAAATGGTATCTCGGTGCGAAATCGGATACAAAATGGCAAAAATATCATTAAAAACTTCAGCAAAAGGCTGAGAAAATGACTTTTTTTTCAAATGTCCACTTCCCGTATTTTGAAAATCTAAAATTTCCCCTTTTACAACAGTTTTTTTAAATATTTGAGCTAATTCGCAACCGATTTTGAAACGAAATGCCATTTTTAAATCAGGGCTTCAATCTTCATTAAATTGCATCCAATGTTCCAAAAAATCGATCAAAAAAAATTTAGTCGATTTTTGAAAAAATCATGATGGTACCCCTTTCAAAATTTTGAAATATCGACTTAATTCTTTTTGTTTAGTTTCTCGGATTCTTTGATGCAGATCGAAGCAGACTCAAGCCCTGATTTATGAATGTTATTTCGTTTTGAAATCGGTTTGAAATCAAATGAAATATACGCTATCAAATGGTTGAAAAAGTGAGCTTTTGAGAAATATCCATTTTCCGTGTTTTACAATTCAAAAACAATTCAATTTGTCTATCAAAAGGGCCAGTACTTGGTGTGATCACCTTCAATCGGCGAAACTTATACCTTCCCGAATTTGTATCTTCGAGTACTATCTGGTTATTATATATCTATCAAGCGTATTCCCTAAAAACCTAAGTTAGCGGGCGAGAAAAGGACATATGGGCGTATAGGCGATGTTTGAAACGATTTTATAAAGTTTACACTTCAATTAAATAGAAATCTTTGTTTATAATAGGCAGTAAATGAAGTCCTGATTCTTAAATGGTATCTCGGTGCGAAATCGGATACAAAATGGCAAAAATATCATTAAAAACTTCAGCAAAAGGCTGAGAAAATGAGTTTTTTTTCAAATGTCCACTTCCCGTATTTTGAAAATCTAAAATTTCCCCTTTTACAACAGTTTTTTTAAATATTTGAGCTAATTCGCAACCGATTTTGAAACGAAATGCCATTTTTAAATCAGGGCTTCAATCTTCATTAAATTGCATCCAATGTTCCAAAAAATCGATCAAAAAAAATTTAGTCGATTTTTGAAAAAATCATGATGGTACCCCTTTCAAAATTTTGAAATATCGACTTAATTTTTTTTGTTTAGTTTCTCGGATTCTTTGATGCAGATCGAAGCAGACTCAAGCCCTGATTTATGAATGTTATTTCGTTTTGAAATCGGTTTGAAATCAAATGAAATATACGCTATCAAATGGTTGAAAAAGTGAGCTTTTGAGAAACATCCATTTTCCGTGTTTTACAATTCAAAAACAATTCAATTTGTGTATCAAAAGGGCCAGTACTTGGTGTGATCACCTTCAATCGGCGAAACTTATACCTTCCCGAATTTGTATCTTCGAGTACTATCTGGTTATTATATATCTATCAAGCGTATTCCCTAAAAACCTAAGTTAGCGGGGGAGAAAAGGACATATGGGCGTATAGGCGATGTTTGAAACGATTTTATAAAGTTTACACTTCGATTTAATAGAAATCTTTGTTTATAATAGGCAGTAAATGAAGTCCTGATTCTTAAATGGATCTCGGTGCGAAATCGGATACAAAATGGCAAAAATATCATTAAAAACTTCAGCAAAAGGCTGAGGGAATGAGTTTTTTTTTAAATGTCCACTTCCCGTATTTTGAAAATCTAAAATTTCCCCTTTTACAACAGTTTTCTTAAATATTTGAGCTAATTCGCAACCGATTTTGAAACGAAATGCCATTTTTAAATCAGGGCTTCAATCTTCATTAAATTGCATCCAATGTTCCAAAAAATCGATCAAAAAAAATTTAGTCGATTTTTGAAAAAATCATGATGGTACCCCTTTCAAAATTTTGAAATATCGACTTAATTTTTTTTGTTTAGCTCCTCGGATTCTTTGATGCAGATCGAAGCAGACTCAAGCCCTGATTTATGAATGGTATTTCGTTTTGAAATCGGTTTGAAATCAAATGAAATATACCCTATCAAATGGTTGAAAAAATGAGCTTTTGAGAAATCTTAACTCTTCGTATTTTACAATTCAAAAACAATTCAATTTATCATCAAAAGGAACATAAATTGGTTCGTTCAACTCCAATAAGCGAAAGTTATACCATCCTGAATTTGTATTTTCAAGAACTATCTTATTATCGTATATCTATCAAGCGCATTCCCTAAAATCGTAAGTTATGGAGCGAGAAAGGGACATTTGGACGCATATGGATGTTTGAAACGATTTTAGAAGTTCACACTTCGATTCAATAAAAATCTTTGATTAGGGTGGACAGCAAATGAAGTCCCGATTCTTTAATGGTCTAAAATTGGATACAAAACGGCAAAATTATCATTAAAAACTTTAGCTAAAAGATGAGAAACTGAGTTTTTGTGGACAATTGTCCACCGATTATAAAACAAAATGTTATTTTAAATCAAGGCTTTAATCTCCTTAAACGTGCATCCGAATATCCAAACAATCGGTCAAAAAAAATGTCAATTTTTAAAAAAGGGTTGAAAAATTGACGCAATATTTTTTGTTCGACTTTTGCAATATTTTAATGCAGTTCGATAGGGAGTGAATCTATGATTCTTAAGTTCGAATCATAGAAATGGTTAAAATATTTGCCAACGAGTGTCTCAAAATTTAATATTTCGGACAAATACCATTACTTTCTGTTTTTACCCGATTTTAAGCAGTTTTCAATGAGGTACCAGCACGGTTTGTTTCTATATTTTAATGCAGATCGGAGGGTATTGAAGCCTGGATTCATAAATTGTTTTTTTTTCCCCGTCGAATAAGATGAAAAGACATCCCTGCGTATACGTGATATTTAAAACGATTAAAGTCTAGGCTATGCTAAGATCCTGATGAAGAATCTTTATGGACGTTTTGGGGTCTAAGGTCTGTTATTACTTCAGTACCCTCCGAAAAGGAATAAAGGTAATTACCATAATAGTTTTGAATTTATGTATTTGTTAAAAAACACAAATATCGTTTAATGATTTATTCCGGAACACATGAGTAGAAAGTACGTTGTGTATTTTTACTGAAAAAATGTTTGCTGGAGAACTGGGTGCCACTATTCCTGATGTTGATCTAGATCGCGCTCGATGACGACTGTTTCGTTAGCTATGTCCCTCTGTTGCTGGATGGCGGCCGGTGCACTCGACCTCCTGGCCGTGATAATGGTGGTATGAGCCGGAGATGAGCTTATATCCTCACCCTCTTCAACGTGAGAGCCTCTTCCGCCGAAGTCGGGCAGGAGTATAAAAGTCTCGCTAAGATCGGCCAGCTCCGAGCAGGTCTCATCGTTGGAGGAGCGCATCAGGCTAGGGCTACTGATAGAGGCCTCCAGAGGCAAGGGGTCCTCGCAGTCGGGACTCCAGCTACTTCTTGATGGCGGCGGTCGGGGCAGGCTGTTGTGGCAGAGTGGATTTGCCGCTGGAGACTGATCCGACAGCAGGAGCTGCTGACCCCACAGCTCCGCTGCCCGGGCGCGATTGTGGTCGGCTCGCAGCGGATAGAGGGGCTGTAGTTCCTGTTCCTGAGCCTGGAGTTCCGGCTGCTGCTCCTGCGCCTCCTGCTGTGGCTGGCGGTGACGTGATGCCCGTGGGCGCCGCTGACGTTGGTGGCGATCGTTGGTAATCCACTCGCTGTTGCGGAGCAGCCTGGTAAGCGGGCTGCGGCTGAGTGGGCGCGGAGCCTGATGGCGCGGCGTCATACTGGTATCCAGACTGTCCGTAATCGGTGGCTCCGTAGTCGTAGCCGGCCCCCGGATCCCCGTAGTCGTACTGCTGGCCCTCGTACTGCTGCTGGGCGTAGGCGTTGGGATCATAGGCACTGGCATCGTACTGCTGCTGATCGTAGGCGCTGTAGTCCGTGTTGTAGGCAGCCAGGTTGGCTGTGCCGGCGTTGCTGATGGAATTTTCTGGCAGGGATTGCTGCTGCTGCTTCTGCTGCTCCGCCTGCTGTAGCTGCTCTGTCTGTAGCTGCTCCCGCTCCCTTTCCCTTTCGCGCTCCCTCTCCCGCTTTTCCCGCTGCTCTCGTAGTTGCTGCAATTCGCGGTCTCTTTCCTCTCGCTCGCGCTGTCGTTCCTGCTCCTGCTGTTGCTGTTGTTGCTGCTGCTGCTGCTTTTCGCCCAGGCCAAGGTTGTCCTTGAGATTCTCGTCATCGTTATCGTGGAGTCCATATTCTGAGTGGAGTCCCTTGCCATTGCTAATGCTGCCCTTGCGACCTGTTGCTGCTGCGGCAGCAATACTGGCTGCTGCTGTGGCTGCTGCAGAAGCTGTTGCTGCTGCCGATGGAGTGGCTGCAACTGATGTGGCAGTTGAGGGATCTGAGACTCCGTCGAGGACTCCCCCGGCTGCCGTTGTGTAGTCGTCGTCGCCGGCGCTGTTGTGTGGTTGTGGGGTGCTTTGTATGGGATCGATTGTGGTGCCATATGTGGCTGCCTGGTAGTCGTAAGCGGCTGTGTGGGTACAAGAAATTTGGGTGGTTAGAGTGGCTCGCCAATCAAATGTTATCGAGTGTCTGAGGGTAAAGGGTGTAATAGTGTCTAAATTGGAATCGGGACTTCATCCGGCTTTTCTGCTTCCTGGTTTTTGGGTTCCGGCTCTGACAATGAAATCAGTTGAGAATTAGACGAAACTCTCGTACCGTGTCTGTGTATCGCTCTAGTTTACTAATTGTTTTTCAAATTCTACAACTTTACCTTTTCCAGGAACTAAGCTAGTATAATCATGTGGCGAGGTATCTAATTTACTCATATGCTCCTCATTACTCAACATGCGATTCGACAAGTATTCTAGATTCGATTGTAAAGCAGATATTTCCTCTCTTTGCCGAGAAGCCAAGTGAGATAGAGTTTGTAAAAGGAAAGTATAGATTAAAGGAAGAAAGAGGGCGAGAGAAAGGAAAAACAGACTGTTAGTCAAATACTGGATAAAAACTCTTACCGATAAGGCCTTCAATAAGTGCTCGTCATCTCCTCGTATATCCTCAGAGCTCGGCTCTAAGGATCCTTGGTGCAGTGGCAATTGTGATTTGTATTTGGCCCAGATTTGTCTGAGGCGTGACATCAACTGCTCGTTTGTATCACGAAGCTGTTGTTTCTCCAAACTGATTTATAAAAAAAATTATAATTACCAATTAAATAAATAAATAAGGATATTATCCGAAATTAAATTGGTTTCTAAATTCAAATAAATACATTTGCTTTACAATTTTAACAATTTTTAGTAACCCTTTATAAAAAAAAATAATATATTAAACATCATAATATCATAATTTGTCATTCTAAAGCATTCTTTATAAAACGAGTTATAGAAACAAAATGAGCCATGCGAGATTGACGTTTCCCTTTCCCATACTTTGATGAAAATATACCTTAAACTTAAGACTATTTTGTGGATTAAAAAAACACTATCAAAGCTTGGTGGTCTCCTCCTGCTCCTCCTCGTCCTCCGTATCTACATCTTCTTCCCGATCCCGCTGTCGATTCTGCTCCAACTCTGCCAGTTGCTCATCAATGTGAGCCAAATTCCTCGAATCTTCACTAGCCGTCTCCTTGACAAAGGTTTCATTCAGAGCATGAGCCACCGCGTCCACCTCCTGGATGAAGGTTTCGTTCAGCGATCGGGTGACCTTGGCCTGGGCCTTAGGTTGTTTGGGTACAAGACGCACATTTACATCCACCTTTACGGGGGGGCGTGGCTTCTTGTGGCAACCATCGCGTTGCAACAGCTGCTCAAAATAGAGTTTTGGCTTGATGCTGGCACTCAGGGCATTGCTGCCAGGACCTCGGCATGTAGATGCTGCAGCAGCTTGTGCTGCTTCTGCAGATGGTGCCATACTTTCAGCATTCACTGTCAAGTTCTGGGCCTGACATGTGGGCTGAAAATTGGTGGCACTTCCACTGCTGATGGTCTGGTTCAAAACTAGATGCTGTTGCAGCCAGGGCAACGGATCCGTTTTGCATGGATGACAGCACTGCTGCTGCTGTTGCTGTTGCTGTTGCTGATCGGCGGCAACGTTGCTGGTGCGGTGCGTTGAGTGTTGGTGATGGTGGTGGTAGTGGTGCGTGTCTAGGGTGAACTCATGGCCGTGACAAAGCATGCTCTTGCTGTGAGTGGTTTGTGTACGCGCTTTGCTGCCTGATGTTGCAGCTGCCGCCGGTTGCTGTTGTCTGCTGGCATTGCGACTGTGGCAACATGCCTCGCCACCATTGCCGCTGCCACTGCTGCTGCGTCTGCGGATTGTGTGGCTGTGTCGCATGAAACTGGGGCAAAAGCATTTTGGCCTACTTGCCGCCAATGTTGCTTCTATTGCTGACGTTGTTGCTGTTGCTGGTGCTGTGGCGATTTGAGGCCTGCTCCGGGGCTTCTTGTAGCTGGATAACTTTGGCAGCGGTGGCATTTTGGCCAGTTCCTTTGCCAATCTCTCGTTGCTCCGGATTATATTCTGCAGGATTTCATCGCCATCGACAGCAGCAACATCAGCAGCCGTCACAGGAGCAACATCTCCTCCCAATTCGGCTATTTCCAAATCAGGCAGCAAAATGAACTCGTTTGCGCTTTCTTCTGTTATTGGTATTGTAGAGACTATTGGTATTGTTGTTGCAGCTGCGGTCAAAGGTTCGTTGGTTGCCGATGTTGCTGTTGTTGTTGTTGGCATCACACGATCGCAAATTGGTTCTAATTAGCGCGAAAAATTTTGCATTGCAGGCAGGCAGCGAAAGAAAAGTTTGAAGAAGTACAAGTACAGCGTGTTAATCCAGTCTCAAGCTAGGTCGAGATGTTTATGTTTTGATATTTTTTTGCTTTGCTTTTGCTTTTGCTTTGGTGTGGAACGAATCCCAGAAAAGAAAATTGGTGTCGGATACTGGTGGGAAAAACTTTGGCTGGCCTTGAATTTCATATTGCGCTGTGCGGTGGTTCCACATATTTTATGCTTCTATGTCAAAAGAGTTTCAATCAAAAAATCACCTACCATTCTAAAGTGTTGTTTATATAATTAATTGGTGATTGGTAGAACTAATAAGTTAAGGTCTTAAAAATAACCAGAAGGTTCTGTGAATTTAAAATATTCAATCATATTTACTTGTGCTTGTAGGTCGTATCCTCTAACTTGCCCGTCAGGCCCTTACACTCGCTCGTCAGTTTATCCATGAGTTGCTTCTGAGATGTTATCATTTCCTCAAGTTCATTTACCGTTTCCGCTACAAACAGACATTTAACGGTTTAGTTAAAGGGATTCATATATTCAATATAGGCTTAAATCCAACAACCTACAGAACAAAACTCATGGATAAACTATTGAACGTCATTCTAAGGATAATTTCGAATTGGAATATCAAGGAATTTGATTGAATGGAAATTTTCTTTACAAAACACACACAGAAACGCATTACGATCTTCAATAGGTTAACCAGAGTTTATTGGTAGGATGGTGACAGGAAAGTAAAAGGTGTGGATATAGGAAGGATTGTTCCACCTAAGTGTGATCTTTAAATCGCTTACCATGCTTATCCTGTAGCTCTGAGATACGCTTGTCCAAATCCTTTTTGGTGGGTCGAACTTCATTCTTTAGTTCTCCATAAGCCAGCTGCGATTAAAAGTTAGGGTTTTCTGTAATTGGAATAACTTTATAAGGACTTACCTCTTTTTCCAGGTTAGCTATCTCGTCATTGAGGCGCAGGACCTCCCTTTTCGAGTGCAAAAGATCGGCATCGCCCCTATCGAGTCTCTGCCTCAAGGAGTTAATCTCCGCCGTTAGACGAGCTGCCTCAGTTTTGGTCTCCCTGGCAGCTCGGTCCAGCTGTAGCCGAAGCGAGGTGATCTCCTGCTCCAGGGATTGTTTTTCAGCATTCACCTGAGCCATGTCAGCCAAGAAGGTGGTCCTATTGCCCCTCAGCTCCATCTTGAGCTCCTCGATCTGTGAGTTCCGACTTGCCACGTCTCGCTTGAGATCGGTTTCATAGCGCTTCTGGCGCTCCAGTTCCAACTGCAGCTTAGCCACCTGCTCCCACTGGCTACTGAGATCTCCGCCCAGCTGGTCCACCTGGCTATTGTAGCGTCTTTCGGCACTGGCCCGCTCGTCGGCTAGCCTTCGGGCCATTTCGTGCTGGAGCTCCCTTACACGCTCATGCTGCCTGTCCAGCTCATCCCGGAGATGGCGCACCTCCAGCTCTGCCTGCGATCGCTCCATCTGTACCAGATCGCTAATGTACCGCTTGGAAGAGGCACTGCCCTGGCTCTGCGCCTTGGCCTCATCCAAAAGACGCTGTAAGTGGCGCACGCTCTCCTCTAGGTTGAGCTTATCCTGCTGTAAGGACTCCAGCTGTTTTCGGTGCAGCTCACAATTGGTTCCCCCGGTCAGTGTGGCCACCGTGGAAAGAGGGTCGGTGTGGGATAGCTTCCTCTTAAGCTCCTCATTTTCCGTGCGCAGGCGTCTCAAATCAATGCTTGCCTGCATCAGCTCCGCCTCAAGCTCACTAATCCTGGCCTCATAAACAATATTCGGAGCACTGGCGTAGCGAGGACTTTGCACCTGCGCCACCTTGGAGCCACTTTTTCTAGGCGTGCTGGGAGTTCTTCTTCCATAAACCAAATGCTCATCACTGTCCGAAGAAGGACTGGTAGTGGCCACAACGGGCTGGGTTTTTCCTGATCCCAGGGCCACCAACTCGGACCTGGCATTCTCCGTCAGCTGCTCGTTTTCATTAATTACATCCTTGACTTTGCCAAGGAGGTTCGTCAGCTCATTGCGGCAGTACTTGGACTCCTTTTCCAACTGATCGATGTAGTCCTCCTGTTTCTCTATAAAGCTAAAGATCTCCACTGGAGCCTGGACACTGTCGGCGGGCAGAGGAGCAGCTGGAACAGAGCTACTCGGATAAATAACCGGATTGGAAGCTAGATTTTCCTTGGAGGAAGATATGTAACCGGAAGTATAGCTCTTTTTGGGGCGGTACGAAGTCATCCGTGACTTTTGACTTGGCGACAAGTATTTGGAAATGTCCGAAAAGACTGGACGCTCAATAACCTAATCGAGAAGGACTGTAAATAAAAGAATAGAATACTTTCTGATGGCTACCCACCGATAAATTGTCGGATAAGTTGTCGCCGGAATCCTCATTAAAATTCCGTAAATAGGAGGAAGAGCCCCCTCCCAGTTTCGGAGCCACGTAAGAATTTTCGGCCAGCATTACCTTAAGCCGCCCCACGGCCTCATTGTAGGCATAGTTGGTATAATCCATGGTTTTACTTTTCTTGCTGATGCCCTTGGAGGACTTCATTGAGAAGTTTCTAAATCGTACAGGAAAATAATAGAATCAGACATCTAGGAAATCACATTTTAATAGAGAAAATTTTGACTAGAGAACTGAGTTGCAATCGAGCAACTGAAAGGAACTAAAAGCTGAAAAAACTGAGGCTGTCGGGGGTGGTAATTGGGTATTGGTGTGGCTATTGTTGCCAGGACAACAGGTTGGCCAAAATACAGGGTTTTAACCCTGCTCCTGTGGCCGAGTGTATGCGTCACGGTTGAACCAACACCACCTACTAAGGGTTGATCAATCCTTGCTACCCTAAAGCAGGTCCGTGCATATCCCGATATTAACTGTATATATTAAGTGAACTCTTTTTGAACTGGTTTTCTTACGTGTGGAAAAAATTGGGGAGGAAAAGGAATCATAAATCTGTTTTTTGTTATCATTCATTAGCTTAAATTTCATTTCTTAATTAGACAGAAGTTCAACTGTACAAACTATGTTCTTTAACTAGGTAATATCTTTAAAAGTTTACTTTCAAAATGCTTGGAAAGTTATAAATTTTAAAAGTAAAGTAACATTTTGTACTTTAATTTTAAAATTTACAACTTTCCTTGAATTTTTCATTTTTCTATCTTGAAATTGTTACATAATTGCTTTTACTTTCAGCAAAAGAGCTTGAATTCAAGTGTTTCTGTCATGCTGCTGTTTGTGAGCTTGAAGTAGCTGACCAACTTTTTGCAAAGGCAACCGGAGACAGCTGCAAAGTTTGTTATCCTGCAAGAGGAATTACCTCGATCGCCTCTTAATCCTGCCACCCGCACTGCTCACACTGGCGATGCTCTCCCTGTCCGAGTATCCCGTGGAACGCTGATGGGTGAGATGGCGCAAGTCGTCGCTCGTCAGGAGCGCGGACGATGTCAGGTTGGCAATGTTTCCGATGTGGTTGCCTTGCGGTTGGTTCTGCGAGTGGCTCCGGACACTCTTCGAATTGTACAAAGGGGCACCGTACTTGAGGAAGTTGTCGGCTTTCATTTTACCAACAACATGGGTGGGGACAGACGGGCACCGAAAGTTTCTGTGGCACAATGCAACATGCAACGTTGTGGGTGTGGCAAGCTAGAGGAGCTGTGGTGGTGGTGCTGAGGCAAGGAAAGCACTTGTGGTATGCACTTCCTTCCGGCTTGCGGTTGCACTTTAATTGTTTCTTTGTTTCTGCGAGAAAGTTGAGCGACAGGACGACAGGCAGACGACGCGTTGAAGTTGAACTGAAACGGCCGCAAACACGGGCCAAAGCTTTTATAGACTCGGCTGGCTGATGCCTTTTAGAGTCCCCCACCCGATATGTATATAGTTTAGTATGCTTCCATAATGTATTTGGTGCCATGGCGTGCCCTGTCAGCGAGATTCCACAGCACTCCCATTAGCATTTCCCTCCAGTGCAATGCAATTGTCGCCATGGCAGCTCCACAGTGCCGTCGCGACATGGGAAAAGTTCAGGAATCTTTAGTATATTGGTTCTCTGTCTGTTTGATCGATACCAAAATGGGGAGCTCGTCAATGCATTGAAGACACGCTCATTTGTGCCAATATTTGGTCCTCTTCTATCACTGCCCATCCCCCGAATGTCTCATTCCTAGTTTCATTGGGTTGTTCAACTCGAAATCGAGGCCAAAAACGTTTGCATTGCATATTTCTAGGGGCTTGAACTGGGTTTATGTCTGCATTTATATATAGTTCTTGGTTACTTTATTTACTTAACGAATGACTATCCGTTTCCTGCAGTCAATTAATTATAAACAATTAAAATATAAAAGGGGTAACAAGGTCAAAGCGCCAAATATGCCTCAACAAAGTTTTGAAGTAGGTGAAAGAAACAATTTTCCTTTTACTACGAATTGGAAATATTTCGCTTATCGCTTAAACTCTAGGATAAGTAAAGACTAAGCATTAAATTTTATCCTACAAGGATTACACCTTCCGAATTCCTCTTAAAGCCTATTAAATTTCAGAGTACCGTTGCCAGGGGCCAGCTACTGCCACATGTGGTAACCGCCTAGGCCCGCCAACAATTGATTGTCGATGTTCGTATAACTTATGGCCAAATCACAGACATATAATAGCCCAAATAACTCAGGCTCGGGAGTCGTCGAAGTTACGGCTCCCCCACGAGCCCGCGACCCCATCGGCAGTCGCAAAGTTAGCCCGGGCGGACCGAGGTAAACCGCGGCAAGCCCATCCCAAGTGCAGCCACACAATCAATCAATGCAATCTCTGTTATCATGAATAATTTCCTAGCGGGCAAATGCACAGCAGCAACATCAACAGCAGCAGCAAATGCCGCAGCAGAACAGAGCCAGAAACCCTTTTGGCCAAATAAAGGAAGAGAAAGACACAAAAAATAAACCATTTTCCTCTACACTTTGAGCCCTTTTCCATATATTATCAGCTTCTTGCGATTTAATTACCCAGACTATGGAAAACAGCGGCAATAACAGCAACAATAAGAACCGCACTACAGCAACTCCAGCAACTGTAGCAACTGCATCAGCCGCAAAATTAACCCTCTGAGATAAACGCATAATTCCGTGTGCAAAAATCTGCAAGACAATTCATAAACATAACCTACACGAACCGACTGTTCCACTGTCTTGTGTGTGTTTGGATGTTTGTGAGCGTTATCGATCGTGGTCAAGAGCAGCGGCAAGAGACCCGAACCATGTCCAGACCCAATCCAAGTTGGAAGCCCTCGGGGCGCTCTCAGCAATTTTCATTGCTCCATCTCCAGCAACAGCTCCAGCTCCAGCTCCACGATCACAGCAACAGCTAAAGCTGCACTGAAGATAAAAATTAAACTTTAAAAAAAAGATATAAAGTAAAATGTCCCTCAAAATCAAACGAAGTCATAAGCTTTCCCCTTCATTACAATAATTAATATTAAGATTCTGATATTCTAAACGATTGCTCCCCCCAAAATATTCTTTCTGTGTTCCGCTCCTGCTCCAGCTCTTTGGTCTGATCGTTGTCGCGATCTGCTGGCCAGGTCCTACGACTTGCTCTGATTCGGCGGCCAACAACAATGTGGCCCGGACCGCTTACAGTCGCTGCCGGCGTCGCAGCCACGGTCACCATGGACGTTGCTACAGCCTTAGCTATTTACAACACTGCATTCCTGCGCTGCAGTCATTCAAGAAGCGGTTGGGAGCTGGAGCTGGAGCTGACCAGGAACGCATCCAACTGAGGTGAACTGATCTGTACCGAACTGGGCCGAGGAGAGCGGAGCAGAAACCGAGCGCTGAACTTGTTTCATGCCACTTTGGCTTAGTGCTACCTCTCTCTCTTTTCGCCTCATAAATGCTGTAATAAGCCAACAACAGCACGGCCAAAACATGTTTATGAAAAGAAAGAAATTCCATTGCAAACAAAAGGGGCGAGCGTGTGGGATCGGAAGGGAGGGGGCGGCATGGAGAGGCGTGCGCTGAGCATGCGCGCCTGTAATCCAGCTCACTCACTCACACCTATGCACAGGTGTGTGCACCGCGCTCTTAAGTCTCTCCGCCAGCTTTGGATCGAACAATCGAAGCATTTCCATATGCGAGGATCTTTGTGGCAGGCATTCTCTTTATTTTTTTTTGGTATGCCAGTTTAGCCCACAGGCATATTTAGTTATGCCATGGTGGAAATTTTTTTGCAAACACTGCAGCAGAGCAAAAACATCATAAAAGTAGTACGACATGTTCAACACACGACAAGGGGAAAGGGGTGAGGACTCGAAAGTTTTGGGATATGTAACGAAATTGAAAAATTTTCGCTGCATTTTTCCAACAGAATGTCGCCATATGTCATATATGGCATATAAATTATTGAGGAAAATATTTAGATAATTAATCTAAAGTTCCTTCTATAGCAGATTTCTTGAAATTTTTCATTTATTTTAAACAAGTTCTGAATTTTTCCTTGAACAAGGAGGTTTTACTACAAAAATTTCCATTTCCAAATTCTTGAATTATTTTCATTTATTACAAATTATAAAAATCAAACACCTTAAAACTTTTCAATAATATAAATATAATTTTTATTTAAAGTTTTTATAAAATTTTAATGATTATTAATAATAAATAATCATATATTCTTCCCACGAAAATATTTTCATTTCAAAATTTTTGAAACTTAAAAAACTCAACAAGTTCGTTGCCTAAGTCTTTCGATTTGCGCCTGGCAATACCTCTTTTTTACCACTTGTGGTGAGTTCTTCAGATGGCCAAGAGAGCGAACTGCAGCCTCGAGTTTGATCTGAGACACTCTTCGAGCCTCGACGGTGAGTCGGACGACTCAGTTGCCATTTACCTGTTGCCGTGCGCTGTCGAATCGGGATCGTCCAGGTGTGGAACGGACCATCGTCTTGAGCATTTTCGGGCCGCATTTTGTTGCGTGCCTGCCTACGTGTCTTTGTGTGTGTGTGAGTGTGTGTTTTTGTGAGTGCTGTGAGTCAGTGAGCGCTAAAAGATAACACGGCGGCCAAGTTAAAGAGCCAGAGTGAAAGATCGGAGAACGCACACACCAAGACACGACCTGCAATGAAAATAAAGTAGAGAAAAGTGTGTGCGATTTGTGAGTGAATAACAAAATAAAACAAGCAAAAAAAAGAGAAGAGAAATCAAGAGAAAAAGGATCAGATCCGCAAAATAAATGGGAATTAAATGAAGCTGCAAAAACTGCCAAATAAACAAAGTGCTATGCGATGCATAAATGAGAACCCAAAGGGAGTTACGTGTATAATCATCAAGGTAGAAAAACATAAATGAAAAAAAACACAACACAACGATCACAACTTATTAAATTGCAATTCAAGATTCAGGTTTTCTGACTCGCCGTCTCTATCTTACTCTATACCTCTGCCGCTCTCCCTTTTGGTCTTTGTGTGGCTTCATGCCATGGGGAAGAAAAATATACATATATGTATATTCTTTAGTTTTCTTTATTAATATTGCCCGATCGTAAAACTTTATTGGAATTATTCCTACGCCCATTCCCCTTGACACCTCGAAAAAAGCGAAGAAAACTCTCTAGGTTGGAGCTGCGAACAACACGAACACGAACCAGTTGCAAAAGTTGTCACATTAAAATCACACCTTTAGAGATATATATTTATTGTTGTTGTTGGTTTTGTTGCTGCTGTTGTTGCTGGTGGTGCATGCACCACTTTGGCATATAACTCGTTCGCACAGATACGATACAAATACAGATACAGATACTGGCCATGCACGAGATACAGATACACCCTCTTGGCAAACTGTTGCATGCAAATTATACACGTAGAGGAAGTCGGGATCTCTCGGCTGGTCATTAACTCAACTAGGAGTTGCAGCAACGGATATGTTTATGGCCAACTGATTGAATTTCATGCCTGCCAACACAACGACTCACTCGCACAAGCACACACTAGCCATATCTATCGGTTGGCAATTATCTGCAGAATACAGAATGCGGAATGACTTTCCTTTTCCCCCGCGAAAATAGCCGTGTACGAGTATATTCATAATTTCCAGGAACTGTCCAAATCCCATGTAGATAATACCATAGCCAGATAGCCAGATAGCTGGGCTAGCTGGCTGGACAATCTGCGGCACACGTGTTGCCCGAATGTTTTCGGATCTTCACATCATTAGCGAACTGCCCAAGGGGGTGCCCCTGTTGCTATTTTAACTGATAATACCATATGTATTTATATTCCCAAAGGGGTCCCACAGCAAACAAACTAACAAATTTATTATGTCGTGTTCTCCTTAATATTTTGGCTCGGTCGCAGCTTCTCCCTTGTAATTTCTGCATGTTAAATGATTACAAATTGGTCATTTGATATCTGTCAGGCCTGAAAGATTTGCCTTTGATATAAACATTTTGGCATTTGTGTTAAGCATACACTTTCCATGCCGGCGGCGGATCGAAAGCGGCGAAAGATTCCGCTGTACCGCCGAGGCATTTGTCCATTTATTCATGCATTTAACAACAATTTAAAATATTTCCTATAAAAAATGTCAACATATGCGCATTGCAATGACAGGCCAGCCGCTCGGCCAGCCAGGCAGCAGCCGGTCAACTCGGCTAAAACCGTAGCCATTGCCATAGCCATGGCCCGCAGTCCCAAACTCAATCCGGCGCTGGCAATCAAAGCCAAAAAGCTTTCAAGCCAAAAGGCTGCCGCCATCATTGCAGCCCCCAACCACCGGTGGACATGGAAAAGCCACTCGCCGATTTCATGAGATTTTCAACAGTTTTTTCCTTTATTTATTTATTTCGTATTTATTTTTGTGTTTCGTGGATCCATTAGCTATGAGAAGAACCATTAATTAAAGGGATTTGTTATATTTTATTAATGTTTTTTAAGCAGTTGCTAAATCAACTTTCGAATTCATTCAGCCAAAGGAAATTTTCAACAAACAAAATATTCGCGAAAAATACCCAAAAGCTTTAGTTTATTCGCAACAGATTTTTGCATTTCAAAGGGCAACCAAATTTATAGTTCGTCTTAATTTGCATATAAAATAGCATGCTATCTTTTTAAGGAAAAATAACGATTACTTTTATTATACATCGCTTATATGCTTGTTATGATTTTACCAAAATGGTACAAAAGTTTAGAGCAGAACTCCATAAGTAGGAAATACCAAGGCCCGTGTCTGGAGAAGCTTATAATATTTTAGTTCGATTTTTACTATAAAAAGAAACATTAGTTCGGTGATATAAGGCCTGACAACCATAGAGTATGTCCGTGTCGGTGTCCACCTTGGGCTAATCGACTTTCCTTTCTTGTCCACAACTTTTATTGTATGTCTCCCTGCATTGTGTGTGTGAGTAGGGGTATTTATATGTCTGTTTGTATGATTTCATAGCTCTTGCAACAGCGCAATCAGCAAATACTAAAATGCAATGCGACGTATTTTTTATTATTTATTTAGTTTTTTTTTTAACTTTATTTTCATTTTTTCTCCTCTGTTATTTTGCTTCGACGCGAATCGTGGCCAAGAGAGCTGGCCGGAGCTGCTGTTGCATTCGAAGTTGCAGTTGCAGTTGCAGTCAGAGTCGGAGTCAGAGTCAGAGTCGAAGTCAGAGTCTCTCACGCCACAAGCGACAGTTTTGTATTAGAAACGGCGACTTGTAGCTCCAGCTAGTTACGAGCTTGACGATCGCCCCACCAGGGGGACAGGGGCTCTACCACTACCTCTGGGAAGGAGGCGGGGAGGCAGGCAGCTGGAATGTTGTTTCGCTGCTAGTTGGCAATGTTGCCGAGTGACTGACATAGTTGCTGCTTTAGTTGTTGTCGCAATTGTTGATTTTTTGTGTCTTTCCAGCAGGGCATTGCTGAACTGAACTTTAAAATTTAATTTGTTCAACAATTTATGTGAAGCATATTAGATGCCAAGCTGGAAAAAAAAAAATAAAAATATATATAGTTAAGTCTATGCGGGCGTCTTTTGGCTTTAAGCATGCGGGCATCTCAAAGATAACCTGTTTCCTCCTCCCGCTTGCGATCTCTCTCTAGCCTGGTATATCCCTCCTTTTCTCTGTCTCTGAGATGTCCAAGTGAAAAGTTGCCAAAGAGTCAGACAAAACGGTGCTTTACATTCGCTGTTGTTGGATTTTCTCTTCCACTTATCACTTGATCATCGCCCCATCTCTCTCCATCCAGCTGGTGCTATCTCTGTCTCTATTTGGCCTGTGCTCCTTTAATAAAATGTAATTTGAAAAATTGCGCGCGGCAAATTGTTGGCTTCTTGTTAGAAAGACCTCGTTGTCTTTCACAGAATTTCAAATATTTTGTCTTAATTAAAATTTTCCGATCTCTCTTTAGCGCTGAGTGACTCTATCTCTGTTTTTCGCCAGCGATTCTGTCTCTTTTCCAAAAAGTCGGGCAACGCTTTTAGATAAATTAACTCTGACATTTGGTCCGTCAAGCATTTGTCGCTTTTTGCATTTGGTCGACATTTTTATTGGACTTTGACTTGGCCTGGATTTATGTCTTTCGGAATTGGGATTCTTCGTTCTTGGATCTTGGATCTTGGATCTCGGATTTTGGATCTCGGATCTCGCATTTCGGATCTCGGATCTCGGATCTGGGGATTAGCTGTGCCATCATTCACGTCCGCAATTGTTTTGGCCCCGTCAACGTCAGCACTCCCCTTTGGACCTCGCCCCCCCGTTACCCATCCTTTTCGGTGGAACAGCATGTAATTTGCAATGAGTTTCTGCCTCGTTTCTGGGTCTTATTTTGTGATTTATTTTGCTCTGACTTTGGCTCACTGGGTATTTAATTTTGGGTTAAGCTTCGCTTTATCTACAGTTTCTGCCAAAAGTGCTTTTCGAAGCCACTGCCAACATCGCCAGCACACCAAACGAAAGACTCAAGCAACGAACTGGTTGCGCCTGGAATTTGAATTATGCTCTCGGGCCAGAGGAGAAGCCCCAGAAGAATTTGCCTTTGATTGATGACAGTCTCAATGTTTCAATCGCCGACATGGTCGCCTCTTCTTTCCTGCTCGCCTGCTTGCCTTCTTGCCTGCTTTCCCGCTTTCCTGCTCTTCTTCACGGTCATTTTGTTCACGGTTCATTATATAAGATTCGGTTTAATTAGTTTGACTAAAATCCGCGCGTTCTCCTTTAATGGGTCCGGTGAAATTTTTAGTTACAGATAATGACGAAGAAATGGCACAAAACCATTAAGGAAACTTTACAAAAACCAAAACGAGAAGCCACAAGTTTGTGGCAAGACCAATTTTGATGGATGGAGCATAGTCATCAAGAAATCAATTTATATATATATTAAATATTTTTTGCACTATCAGATCAATCAGTTAGCTCTGTAAGAGCGAAGAAAAAACTGAATGATGGCTGAATGGAAATGGAAACGAGTTTTTCCACCGTGACCGAACCGAGCAGCTTCCTGAGAAAGTTTTTGCCTAAGTAATTGAGATTGCAGAATCTACAAATTGATACAAAATTCCAATAATTTACAGTTAGAGAGGCCGCAGATATCGCATACCTCCGAGGCAGGCTGAATGCTCTAATTAATTCCCCTCAATTCCCCACAATGAATCTTCATTCATTCCACTCGATACTTTCTACCAGATCAATCTCTTTCACCAATTCACCATCTACGGCCTATTGAGCTGGCCGGAGACCTTTTCAACGATTGCCTATTTATGCATTCATATTCGAATACATACTCGTATAAATCCCATTTCAAAACGCCGCCCATGCATATATTTAATAAAACGAACACCCGTTCTCCGTTCTCCACCTAAAGCTGTCTCTCGGTTTATTTTATGTTTGCAAAATTTTCAAATTCTTTGTGAACTGTGTCAACTTTCAATTCTTTTGATCGCATATTTGCATAGACACAACAGCAACACGAGAAGCTACAAAGCCAAACAGAAATGGAGTTCATTTAACTTCAGTGAACGTTTAAGCGAGCTCAGTCTGTGTCGGCGATAATTAAATGTTTTATTATAAAATAAATATTTGGGAGAGCGACTAATTGCTTCAGAAATTCCATAAAATAAATATGTTTTTGACTTTTTATAGGTACGAGATGGGGTAATCCAGTTTTAATAGGATCTTTATAGCTTTTCAGGCATAAACATATCTTCCCGCATCAAATTGCTTAATGAATATAAAATACCACTTAAAAGGGTATTAAACATGGGGCTCTAATCGGACATATTAATTCTCCTATAAAAGCTTGTTAATATTCGTACCCCATACATTTATCAACTTGCAAGTTATCGCACATAAATCATGCTCTTCAAATGGTTATATCTGTGTCTGATCTTGAGCCTTTTAGCGACTTACATTAATTGCCGTGAGTAAAGACATAAGCTTTGTCATATGTTTTTATATAAACTCTTACAAAGGTCAAGCCCGCTGCCTAATGAAACGGAATAATGGAGTCGGAACTATTCAAAGGATATGTTTTTACTTTGACAGGACTAGAGGAAGTTGTAGGAGATATATATACCGAGCCAAGAAAAATGAAGGAACTATTTTGAGTGGAAATATATTTTTAACAAGGTTGCAATGCAGAAGAGCTTGTAGCATTTAAAAGAAACATTAATATTGTATTCAATAAATTGATATATTTTTTCGTTCTTCAACAATTTCCACATAGGTCTTTATAGTGGTAATAAGTATACTTGTTGATCCACAATATTGCGTAAACCTTTTCGTAATTTCTTGGCTCAAACAAATAACAGATGATTTCAAACAACCAGCTAACAAAATATTTCTTTAGTCTGAAAAGTAAAGTTTGCTTTAGGCCACCTTATTTAATAGCCTCGTTGGTATAAAAGCTGTCTAAAGATATTTGTTAAAGTTAGTTTCAATTGTTTCGTCATGAAACTATTATGTTGTCTTATTTTGGTGGTGATTAGCCTGCAAAATAGTGAGTCGAGTGAGTAGAAAGAAAAGAAAAGAGATCTTAGCTTTCTAGATACATTTAACGAAAATACAATTGTAGTTAGACGAAGATGTCTTCAGGCCTTGGAACAGGGCAAGGGCAAGGCTTACCTGCGGAATTGGTTTTACAATTCCACGTCGGAAAAGTGTCAAAGATTCATCTTCTTTGGGGGAGCAAGAAATGGTAACAATTTCGAGACCAAATCTCAGTGTCAAAGAGTTTGTTTAATTCAACTAACAAGGCTTTTAAATGTTTATAATAACGATATTTCTAAAATAGTATTGGGCAAATAATTTACAACATTTATTTATTAAAATGTCATCTCAGAAACCAGATAAAGTCACTTTTAAAATAACAATTTCAACTAAAATTAGTTAAGATTTCAATCTAATGTATAAAGTAGAAAATAATAAATGAGACTTGGGTAAGTAGAGGCCCGTCAACTAATTGTATTTTGTGTGAAATCGTTGAGAAAATCAAGTTGATGCTGCGCCCAGTTAGTATTTTTTAAGCTTGCGCCAAGCGCAAGAAATATTTTTTATGACTTTTGCTTATTTTTCAAGAAACTTGTCAGCGCCACCCACTTTCTGTCTATGTGTGTGTTGGGGTCTTGTGTGGGTGTGTATTTGCCCAGGAGGTGTTAGGCGGGTGTGCTGACAGTACAGTGGAACCGCAATAGCAACGGCAATACCAACTGCAACAGCAACATCAACAGCAACAGCAACAGCAACAGCCACAGCAACACAAATTGCAACCACAAGAGCTGCAGCAATGGCAACGTTTTGCTAAATCAAAATTGACACTATGCAAAAAGCCAACCCACAGAGCGGCAATTGCTGCAGAAAACGGTAGCCACACACCGATACCGCCACATATGTATAAATAATATATATTTAAGCTTTGGGCCAGACTTGGGGCCAGGCGCTCAGCATGCCAAGCCATGGAGGCCAAAAGGTGCCCACTGCCCGACTGGCTGTGTTGCTGTTGCTTTTGTGTTGCTGCTGTGGCGCCAAGTTGTTGCTTTTGTACTCGTCGTTGCTGTTGGCTTTTGGCGTTAGATTTCAACCATGTGCAGACAACGGTCGCCACACACAAACGTTGGCAATAGCAGTTATTAGTTTGACACAGTGCACAGTGTGGCAAATGGGCTTTATGATTGGCTTTGAAAAATTTAATCAAAGAGGTGGAGAAAATCGTCATCGTCATGGAGTTATTCAGTGATTTTTTGTATTGAAAGCTGTTAAAAAAAGACACAGTTACTGTTGATTTAATTACATAATTGAGTTACAAACCATAGGTGTTGTCTTTAATGATTTCAGCCAAACAATCATATTTCCGTATTGTTTAAATAGACATTTTCCATTATGAAAACCTTCTAATGTTTCCTGATTGATTCCTTAAATAATTGCCTTTATTTAACCCCGATTCACCCCACGGTAGCCAGGTTGTCTTGACTTGTTGGAGTGCACTGTGGGCACCACCATGGCCACATTTGCTCATTAAGCATATTAAATAATTAGTACTTGTTATATTACTTGTCATATTTTATGTGCTCGTTGAGCTCACTTGAAGAGGCTTGGCTTGGCTTGGCTTGGACAGGGAAATATGAACAAGCTGGTAACGATAGAGATAGGAACATCGACATAGATCGAGATAGATACCGCCTTGGACATGGACCAGTTTCCACTGGATATCGTCGGCCTTTGCGGGAGTCTACGATTTTTATATGCTCAATAAAATTGTGAAATAAATATGCGGTTTAATTACATGACAATTGATTGAGCCACTTGACAGATATAAAGGTAATCCGGGTTATTAATAAATAAATAGTGGCAATAAAAGTCATAACGTATTTATTTAACAAATGGGAGATTGAACAGAAAATGTAAGAAGCTTAAATGCTGGCAAATATGTTGTTAGAATTTTAAAACTTTCTCCTTTAGAAGACATTTCTGAGCTTGGCCTAATCCAAAGCGTAATCTCACCCTAGACGTGTTGGAATACAAGAACTTTACAAGATATGTGGGTTGTTTACAACGTCTAATGCGTTACTAATGATATTTCAGCCCTCTTCGTATCCAAAGAGTTTGAATAAAACAAACAAAGTGAATTACATTTGCATGTAAATTTATGCAAATTCCATGCTGTGTTGCCCAATGAACCATTTGACACTTTTGTCCACACACCGAGCGTGCTTTATTAATTATTTATTGTCCGAGTATTGTGAATTATGGCGAGGGCATAGGAAAAAAATCCAAATACCCCTCGAGTGGTCGAATGGAGTGAAGTGATCTCTGGCTCGGAGCATTTTCCTTTCTTTCTTCAGATTTTTTCTTAGACGATATTTTTTTCTCTTCTTACATTTTTCGAACCAGTTGAGCGACATTCCATATGAGGCGCGACAGGCGACAGGCGGCTTTGGTTATGGTTTTTGGTTTTTAGATGAGTTTTTTTTTTGTATTTTGTGTGTTTGGCCTGGGTTTTGATTTCGGCTTCGGAGATGCTAAGATTAATCAGCTGCCATAAGCCAAATGACAAGACATATTTCTGTCGGCTCTCCAAATGTGCTAGAGCCCAGTGTTATTATTGCTGCCTATTTGTGTTTATTTATGGCGAGGCCAGATACCACACAAAAATCGAAATTAATTTCAAATTTGATTACAATAAAAATAAAGCTCGCAGCTCCACTTGTGAGCAGCTTGTGATTTACTCGTCCCGCCGAAGTGTGCCGCCCCGCCCCGAAAACTGTAGGTGTGCCAGCGGCTTCGGCTTCGACCCTGGTCCGGCCCCACCCAAGAAAACCGAATGAAAAAATGCTGGATTGAAGAATCACAGACCGACTCACCGACAGAAATTTGAAATAAATTTATAGTTTTCTATTTAGATAGCTGGCTGAGTAAATTATGCAAAGCCCCATCTCCAGCCCCTGCCACACACAAACAGAATCATCGGTGGGCGAATGGTTATGGCTTCTGCTGGAAGATCTCTTGTTCCACGGACGAATTGGGTTACTTTCGGCTTAATTTAAGGTCTTAAGGTTAGGCCAATAACAACGGGCCAAATTGCGGATGGCCACAAGCCAGCAATAGAACGGCCCACGCCTGGTTCTGGTGGAGGTGCCTCTTCCGCGGTGGAAACCCCACCTCTTCCACCACCTGCACCAAACTGGTTCCTGGCCAACAACAATGAATGAACGCGCGACTCAAAGGAAATGACAGCATACGTGTGCTCAAAATATAAGATTTAACCAAAAAACCGAAAACCAAGCCAATGATTTGTTTCAGCGTGTGGGCGATCCCCTTATTAATTATAAACATAAACGCCAGCATCGGATTTTCTGTACCAACAACCGATAGTTTTCAACAATCCTCTGGCTCATTTCACCCACAAATTGCCAAAGTGCTTTTGCATGAATGCCGGATTTGAAAGGTCAACCGTAGTAAACATTCGGAGGAGTGGTCGGACAAAAATATATACATTTTATGGCTCCCAGTTATGAGACTGCATCACCGCATTTTCCTCTAATAATTGCGAATGGCATGGAGACCCACAAAATGCTACCCACACACATCCACAAGGCATTCCGTGTTCCCATGGCCATCGCAGATTTGAATTCCATTCGTTTTGGCTAAGACCCAGACACCAGACATCGATAAATATTTCTTTTCTTCGTTTTTTCCTGTCTAAGAATTTGGTGCCTAATTAAAACTTATAGTCGGAGATTTTAGTACTGATCTGAAGTGGAACATGCATACATAAAGTTGTTTTTATTATTTAAGCATTAACTTAATAGGAACATTTCATTAAATGCAAAACTCTTTCTTGCAGACCTTCCTGCCATTCTAAGGGCCGCCAGCCAAAAATACCATCTCGAAAGGATACAACTATGTCACACAAGACGAGTAGCCGGCGTAGCAGCGATCTGGAGTGTCCTTTGGCCTCGTTGGGCCGGAACAGCAGCGCCGTCCGTGATCACTACCACCACCCGCATCCGCTGAGCTCCAGTCCCTTGGACTCTCAGGCCTACAAGATGATGTCCTCTCGCAAATCACCGAATCCCGGCCTGGAAGCGTCTAATCCACTGAACTCGGGAAGCTCCATGCCGGACTGCGAACCGACGGCGTCATCCTCGACAGCGGCGGCTGCGGCTGTGCTCCACTTAGTACAACAGAAAGCTGCTACATTTGAGCTACGTGGACGCCACTCTCGGCCGGACCAGGCCACCTACGGAGCACACTCCACAGCCTCCGTAGGTCGTCATGCGAAGAAACCTCCAGAACTACCTGCCCCTGCAACAAGAAGCGCAGCTCCTGTTCCCCAGCCAAGGAATTTTCTCACCCTAGAGCATGTCCTGCAATTTGGAGCCCAAAGACCAAGCTGGATGCATGGCAACAGTGCGGACACGGAGGATTCCAGTGATAATAACGCAGGTGGAGGAACAGGCAGCGGGAGCGGAGGTGGAGGCGGAGGCGGTGGAGGAGGACGAAGACGCCAAAACGGTCGCTGCAGTGTGCCAACAGTACTGGGCAGCAACGGAACAGGCAGCAACGGTGCTCAGTATCTGCTGGACAAGAAGATGGAGTCCCTGTACTTAGGCAATGCCCTGAGAGCTCTGCCCTTGGGCGCGGAGGCGAGTCAGTTCCAAAACGAGAGATATTATTTGGAGGATTACAGCAGCGGCAGTGGAAATGAGCGATTGCCAGGTGAGTCTATCTTTGAGGAATCAAAGCTCTTAGTCCTAAATAGTTGCCATTTATCTTTCAGAACGCTTGCACCATCCACGCACCTCCAGTCCCAGCGAAACAAGCGGCTCCGATCGCTACTTGCTGAACCGGAGCACCAACTCCTCCGCCAATGCCTTCCAGATGGACCATCATCACACCAAAGGTCAGAGCCTGTCGGACGGTTTGTGCAACCTGGGACGCTTCTCGCCAAGCCTTGACCAGGGCTATGCCACGCTCGTTTCCCCCTCGCCCACTGGTCACCACTCGAGCGGAGCGGGAAATATCACCACCTCGACCACAGCCAGTGGGGGCGGAATCATGGCCAGCAGCACTCCGGCCACCACACCCCGCCGTGGAGTCTCTAGCAATGGAGTGGGAGTTACTGGATCAGGAACAGCAATTGGTCCGCCGCCCTGGAACCGCAAAGGTCCCTTCCGATGTGGCCCATTATTTGACCGCTTGCCAGATGAGGCCGTCATTCGGATCTTCTCCTGGCTCGACAGCTGTGAGCTGTGCAACGTGGCGAGAGTCTGCCGGAGGTTCGAGAACCTGGCTTGGAGGCCCGTGCTCTGGAAGGTGATTTCCCTGAAGGGCGAACATCTGAACGGGGACAAGATCCTGAAAATGATTTTCCGGCAATTGTGCGGCCAGAGCTGCAATGGGGCCTGTCCAGAGGTAGAGCGCGTGATGCTGGCCGATGGATGTCGCATCTCGGACAAAGGCATCCAATTACTGACCCGCAGGTGCCCGGAACTGACACACCTGCAACTTCAAACCTGCGTGGGGGTGTCCAATCAAGCCTTGGTCGAGGCCCTGACCAAGTGCAGCAATCTTCAACATCTGGATGTGACAGGTAAAGAGACTACCAAGACTGTCGTATGGATATAGCATTATCAGCAATTAAAATACACATTTTATTTCCATAGGTTGCAGTCAGGTAAGCAGTATCAGTCCAAACCCCCATGTGGAACCACCGCGTCGTCTGCTTCTCCAGTACCTGGACCTCACCGACTGCATGGCCATCGATGACATGGGCCTCAAGATTGTGGTCAAGAACTGTCCCCAGCTGGTGTATCTATATCTGCGACGCTGCATACAAATAACAGGTGGGTGTCCCTCAAATTTCATTAAATCCTTTCAGTATACTCACAGTTTTCCATCCTAGATGCGGGTCTGAAATTCGTGCCCAGTTTTTGCGTATCTCTAAAGGAGCTGAGCGTGTCGGACTGCATGAACATCACCGACTTTGGCCTTTACGAGTTGGCCAAGTTGGGTGCAGCCTTGCGATATCTTTCCGTGGCCAAATGTGAGCGCGTGTCGGATGCTGGACTCAAAGTCATAGCCAGAAGGTGCTACAAGCTGAGGTATCTGAATGCTCGTGGATGCGAAGCCGTCAGCGATGACTCCATCACTGTCCTGGCCCGATCGTGCCCACGACTCCGAGCCTTAGACATTGGAAAATGCGATGTGAGTGATGCCGGACTTCGAGCCCTAGCGGAGAGCTGTCCGAATCTGAAGAAACTGAGCCTGCGCAGCTGCGACATGATCACCGATCGTGGCGTGCAGTGCATCGCCTACTATTGCCGGGGACTCCAGCAGCTGAACATACAGGATTGCCCGGTGTCCATCGAGGGCTACCGGGCGGTAAAGAAGTACTGCAAGCGTTGCATCATCGAACACACAAACCCGGGCTTCTGTTGAAAGGACACAACTCCGAAGCAGCCCATAAAGCACAGAGGCAGGCCATATGAGCAAAGATTGTTGTTGGCAACAATTACACAAAAAATGATGTTCGTTAGGGATTCTTATATGTCCGGTTTAAAAAAGTCGAAACAAGAAAATTCCCTTTAATTGTCAAGTGCCACGCAAATATTAGCCATCCCAACCGGACATTTATTAGTAAAACCCTACAGTTTTCGTTCAAAGGTCATCTAAATGGAGATCGGGGATTGAATGATATTTTATTATTTTAAATCCTAAATCATTGTTTTTCTAAGAACCCCCTTTTCAAAATCAGTTTCCCAATCCTTCCAAAGATGATCATTGAGGTTAGTTGTTATTGTAAATTGTAAATATGAAAGAAGTGCTGGACAGGATTAGCGTATCATAGAAGACGTTTAAATAGACTATGTATTAAGTAGACTAATTCTCGGCTTAATAAATTATTTTCCCCACCAGAAATCCAATATTATCGGTGTTTGCGTTTTACTGTTTTGGTATCCAAGTAGTCATACATCTTGGGCATCAACTGGTGCACGTTCTCAAGGATAAATGGCGGTTTTACATCCAGGAGCTCTCGGGTGTAGTACTTCCGGTACTTTGTCTTGCGGACGCGTTGTAAAGAAATGGTGGCCTTCTTTTCCGGTTCTGAATTGGTCTTTACTATTGTATTTTTTTGCACATATGGTTTTATCTTTATTTTGGTGCAGTGGCCCTGTTCCAGATATTTAATGGTTGCCCTTAGTGCTCCAATGTCCCGTATGGCTGCCAAAGTTTTGTCATTGATTTCCCGCAGGGTTTTCAGATCTTTGTTGATCTTGGCTATTCGCCGGTCGATGGTGGATTGCTTGCTGTATTCACAGGTCTTTGGCAATGACCCTACGAAGTCGCACTGGTCTGTTGTTGGGGCTATTGGGATTGGCTTGATCTTCCGTGGCTCTTTACATGGCTTACCCATCACATTCTCTGATATCTCCATGAGTCTGACTCTTTCCGCAAATCTGTCGGAGGGCAGTCTCTTCACCATCTGTTCCAACTGCTTTCTTTTCTTGGGAGGTACACGATGCTTATTGGCCTCGTAGAGCTTCACCTGCTGCTTTAGGTGATCTATTACTTTCCACCACAGTCCCACGTCTTTGGTCTCCAGCTCGATCTGGCGCTGGAGATTATGTCGCTTGTTCTTGAAGTGGCGCATCTGCCGCTCGAGGAGCACCAAGCGCTGTTCGTCATATTCATTTTCACGGACTAGCCGATCGTAGGTCTTCTCCCATTTGGACTCCATGGAATTTTTGTTTGGTTACTAATGTTTTATTAATTGAAATTTTGAAAATGATCTCGTGGGTATAAAACATTTTAATTTAAAGGAGTTTTAAGTATACTCTTGTATCATTGTTAAAGAATCGAATGGGTTTTGAGTTTTTATGAATATTTTAATCATATTCCATTAATATTGTTTCAACTGATCGAATATACATAGTTTCTTTTTAAATTTAATGTGCTTGACATAAAGAAAGAGGGATATGTGATAATACTTTTGTATTTTTTTCCAAAGATTTATTTGAATTTGAAGTCTTTCATTAATATTTTATTTATCTTAAATAAAATATTTAATTTAAAATATTTTATTTAAAATATTTTATTTAAAATATTTACGTTCTATAAACGTAATAAATGTATGTTTTTGAATATAACTTTAATGATAAAAGAGAAAATGGAGATTTTTTAAAATGAATACAACATTAAAAAAATTCTTTAGTTTTTTAAGAATATGCGTTAGTTTAAAAGATTTAAAATCGTAAACCGATATAAGTTAACCTTATTTATTGACCGTTATAGCCACATTTTAGCCAAATTATACAATAAATATCGATAACAGAGGAATTCGGTGCTGCCAACTCGCAGTAGAACAGCTGACTGTCCAGGCTTTGTGCCGCTTTGAGGTTATATACATTGTATCTATTGGCGATTCGCGATTTAAATTTAAAGATATAAATAAAAATTTACTCAAGCCGGCTCTTGAAATACTACTAACCAAAGAGAGGCACAAGGTTTACAATATAACATAGGTCTATTTGGCTGCTCTCTCAAAAAACAAGCTGTTGCGTAATTTAGTTCACATTTTCGTAAGAAATTCAACGAGGAACCAAAACAATAGTGTGCCACAAGTTTTACGTTTAATATTAGGAGCACACGAAGTAGGCACATGGCCAAGTACATCGCCCAAATTATCGTGCTGGGCGCCCAGGCGGTGGGACGGGCTTTCACCAAGGCGCTGAGACAGGAAATCGCCGCCTCACAGGAAGCGGCCCGTAGAGCAGGTGGGGGAAAGCAGGGCGATAAGAGTGCTGAATCCAATCTGCGGACTGGTAAGTAACCAACAGCTTACATAAACTTAAGACTAAGAAGCATTAACGACCGTTAAAACCTTTACAGGCATGACCCTCGAGGAGGCCAAGCAAATCCTAAACATAGAGGATGTAAAAAATACGGAATCTATTGTGAAAAACTATGAGCATCTTTTCAACGTTAATGAGCGCTCCAAGGGCGGCTCCTTCTACATCCAATCGAAGGTCTACCGGGCCAAGGAGAGACTGGACCACGAGACGAAAGCCCAGCAGGCGACAGCACCTAAAGATGAAGCGTCTGGGGCGGGAGCAGCAGAGGAAACGACGCGGAGTAGGGGGCGACAGAGAAACTGACCCCCCAAAGCCTCTTATGAACTAGTTAGCTAAAAGTCGATTTAAATATTATGTTTTAAGTACAAAACGAAAATCTGTTGTAAATAGAGGTTTACGAACAAACTGGTGGCTGATCAAAAGGCGGTTTATAGTTTAGAAAGCTAAATGTTATTGCTTTCATAGTTTAAAGTTAATATCCCTTTTTAAATTGTTTTCAATGCAGCGTTGAAATAAACTATTTTTAAAAACCAAAATTGATAACAAAACGTCCATCGATAAATGGCCAAAAGCGTCTATCGGCCCATTCTGAATCAGCTGTTAATTGGGCAGCACTGGCAAAGAACGAGATAAATTATTACTGCTGCGCATTTTTGTTGTTTGGGGATAAGACGTGTCATTATTGTTTAACTTTGAATAAGAACGCCAAAACAGCTGGCACATGCGCAAACAGCGGGCGGACTTTCCAGCGCACAAAGGAAAACCCACCACCACCCAAGGAAAATCATTGGCCTTCCAGGGAGAAAGCGCGAGAGAGCCCCCAAAGAGCTCCACTATTTGAGCCATCGACATTCCGCTGCTCCGTCAGTTTTCAGAGGACCTTCGAAGTAGGCACAATTCCAACCCAAAGTATCCTTGTATCGCCAAGCACAAAAAAAAGGAATAGCAAATAGCAAAGAAAAAAAGTCAGAAACCCAGAACTCAAGTGGTAATTGGCTGGCGACGCAAGGTACTTTACGGAAAAATAACAAAAAGTGCTTCAAGTGTAGAAAATCGATCGAATATTGCAGTGTAAAACTGTCGTGAAATTGTGTGCCACATTTGTCGCCTCGCTTCAGACGATTTATATGCCTGTTTTATTGATTTTCCTCACTGACTTGTGCAACGTCGTCATTTGGCCAAAAAACCTTAACTGAATCCTCCTCTAATTCCATCTCCGTCTCCTTCCATCTGGACATTTTACAGCGTGCGAACTGTGAATATAGTTAAATTTACATAACAAGAGCCGAGAGTTGAAAGTGAAACTTCTGTGGTGCGAAACACTGAAAAAAAAACGATAAGCCCATTACGAAAAGTGTAATAAAAGTAACCAAGGAGCCCAAGGAGCGGGAGAGTAGCGTTTGCAGAAAGGAGAGTCAAGTACACAAGACACTAGAGCGTAATCCTAGCAGAGACAGAGAGCCGAACCTGCGCACGGCCTACGATTGGGAGTACAGACTAATCCTTGGGAGCATCAACAGTAATAGTAGCAACAGCAGCAGCAGGAGGAGCAGCCTTTGGAGGAGCACCAGAAACACAAAAAGCGAATATGTTTTCGGGACTAACAAATCAATTTACATCGCTGGTGGGAGCCGTGAAGGGCGGCGCCGGCGATGAGGATGTACCAGCACCCACAGGAGAAGCGGCCGCTGCCGCCCAGACCGCCGCCTCCACATCCTCGGAAGCGGTGGCAGCCGCCGTTGATTCAGAGGCAGCAGCAGCCGCTGGCGCCGAGGGACTCGAAGGCGAGGAAGCTGGCAAAAGGTGAGTCTCCCATTACCCAAATCCTGATACCATCACCGTTACCATCATCCTAGTCTTCCGTGACTCTAAATCCTGACTTCACCTGACCCGCCTCATGGCGTGTCAATGTGACCTTGCAATTTGTACCTTTTAACATTTCGCTAGCTCCTTTCCTTGCCCTATTCCCCCATTTCCACGCCACATTTATCATAGTTTGGAGCCGGAGTACTCCGCTTCTTCTGCATATTTCATTGCATTCCACACGCGCTCACGTGACTGAACATAATTGCTTAAACTGCAAACCAAATGCCCGATAATTTAGCTGCTTTTTCGGAATATATCTCTTTTTTTCTTCTTTTTTTTAAAGGAAGCAAGTTGATTTATTTGCCCAAGTTTTATGGCAAGCAATTTCTATTTGCAAATGAAAAGAAAATTGGGTAAATTGCTTTTGGATGGATGGTTCGTGGAATTGTGGATTTTTCGATGGCTTTTTAATAGAATTTTTTACCAAGACGTTGAGTAAGGTTATGGAAATGAATATTTGTATTTGTATTTTATTATTTGACTTTTGCAAAGGACCTTAAAGTTGCCCTTAAAAAGTTTTGTTCTGTTTGTACTTCCCGAATATCCTTCAACTGTCTTAAACAAGCAAGAAAATCAGTTTTTCCTTCAAAACAAAATGAATGATTGTATTGGCCTATTTCTTTTCTTCTCTTGTCCGCTGCTCCTTGAGCACTTCATCAATCTCTGGCAAATACTCCACACCCAGAGATAGCTCATCCTTTAGCTCCTTTTAGTTTTGTCTCCTTACACACACACGCTACGTTTTTGGCTTACACAAATGAAAATAAAATCCAATTATTCTGGGGCTTTTTTGGACAAGTTAAGCCCGGAGTGATGGCCTGTGTTAATGCCACAAGTTGTTGGCTAATCCTTTGAACATGCCAAAGTCAGCTAATGCCCTTGTCCTACTCCCGGAGCTATTTTTCACTTAATTTCGCGCATTAATATTTAATTGTGTGAATGTTCTCGGGGCCAGGATGTCAATCGGAGGGCACGTTTTTTAGCCAGCTGTTGGCAGCTGCTGCTGGCGCCGTCTTTGATGTCATTGATGTGTCACGCCTACTAGGCTCTCGGCCTAGTCTCCTCCACCCCACTCCCTGCTTTCACTATCAATTGACATTGACAAGTTGGGCCAGCTTCGTGTTGTTTTTGCTCTCCTATTCCGATTTTCCTTTGAAAATAATTTGCACGTGGCTTTGGCTGCATAACCACAAAATGTTGAGTCATTCGAGCTGGCTGTTGTCCTTTCGTCTCGTTTCGTTTCGTTTCGTTGAGCAACCTCTCACCTCCGCTTTGTACATTCAGTTTTTTGACCAGCTTTCTCTGTGCGAAAAACTGTCACCAATGTCAGCGAAGAACGAAGAGGAGGTGTCGGGACGTAGGGAATGCGGCAGGATGTGTTCCTTTTGGTGGTTGCTTTCCAGTTTCCAGTTGACTTTTGCTCGTTTTGCGGATCGATACAAGAGAGAGAGCACAGCGCTCGCTCTTTCGCTGTTTCACTGCGAAATGTGCACATGTGATGTGGCCAAAACGAGTAAAAACGACGCCATGTCCTATCGCCCACCCAGCACCCAACTGCCTCCTTCTCCACGCATAGACTACTCCTCCTTGTTGTCCTTTTATCAGCCTATTTAATAATTGTGCATTCAGAAAACGTGTGTCGTGGGAGCTTGTTGTATGGCTTTTCTCCCTGATTTTCCCCGACAATCTGCGTTAAATCTCTATAATTTTCAATGAATTAATTTATTCAATTTTCCCTGCCACGCATAAGAGTTGCCCATTAGGCGTTTTCGCTGGCGTTGGGATGGAAATTGGTTTAACCTCGACTGTGACCGAAATCGATTGGGATTGGTTTTTGGTTGGGATTGGTGTCGCCGCCCGAAGAGTAAGCTTTCCTGGAGTAATTACTGTTCACCTTCACCTGCAAATGCCCTCCTTTTGTTTTGTGTTTTTCTACTGTGTACTTTTCCATTTTATTGTTTTTGTTGCAAGCGCCAGGGCCAATGTTGTTGGCACTTTCAAGGGCATTTACACTATTTGCACTTGCTCTCTGCGACTTTTCTGTGATTGTGTATGTATGCATGTCCTTGCTGTCCTTTGTTGCTGTGAGTGTCTAAAATTATGCCAAAAAAAAAAGAACTAAAAGTAAGGACTGTTTCATCTTGCGACCAAATTGCTTGGCAAACAAGCAGGACAAACGAGGCGCTCCAGAAAAGTAGGCAATGCATTTTTAACGCCGCTTGACACAATTACTCACCGAGCCACTCTCGCAGATGCACAGGAAAAAATACAGATTCTTCCAAAGAAATATTCCCCAATCCCTAAAAACTAATCAATAACTTTGTAAATCTTTATTAATAATCCTGAATCCTGAAGTTACTAACATCCCAATGATTATTTGAATGCATTTAAGTTAATCTGGATTATAATTCGAATCATTTCTTTCTGTGTCTTATAATAAAGGAACTTTTGATTGCCTCGACAAAAAGTTTTCTTTTCTATTTGGGTCATCATTAAGAAAACAAAGCAGGCAAACAAAAGTTGAGAAACAAATATTGGCACATGCCGCCTGGATTCTTTTTGGCTGGCCTGATTGAAATATGTTTTCTATATGCAAATAGAAAGCTTGCTTTCGCAAAAACCCTGCTTAAATTATGTAAACATTGCATTTGGGACAAACTTCAGCCCGAGTCAAAGCTGTGGTTTATTTTCTTTCCAACCACCTGGAGACGGCAAACATAATAAAATCAAAGCAATGGCCTCAAAATAAATAAATAAATAAATACGAGCCAGCCAAAGGCGAGTCCACAGAAATTTATCGACGCGACATTTGGCCTCCTGAACACACATTTCCCAAGGATATCAAAATAAGGATAAATAAGAGACGACGGCCCGGAGAAAGTGAGAGAGGATGATAAAACCCCAATTGAAACGCTGCCAAAGCAAATGCAAAAACCCCGCAACTAGGGCTACTTAAATTTAAAGGCGATATTAAAATTTCATGCCATCGCAGGACAACGCCGGACATCGCAATCGCAATCGCCGTCGGCCATCGCCAGGATATAGCCCTATAGCGTGGGTGCTAACGACGCCTCGTTCGACCGTTCGCCATTTGACATTTGCCATTTGCCAGCCAAATTAACGGGCATGGCCGAAAGCAACAATTTTTGCGGTCAGCACTGCACAGGGATCGTTCCCTTATGGTCTTTTTTTGCAGTTTCATTTTGGGTTTCTCGGCAACTCGGCCGGGTCCTGCCTTAATTGCCAACTGCGCCGTGGGTGGGCCCTGGCCGAAACTATTTGTTTTATCTATTTTTTCAGCTGTCGCATTTAATTCAATATACAGTGTCCTTTTTTATCCTGCATGTGGGGGCGTCCTGTCCGAGCGTGTGTGTATGAATTGTGTATAAATAATTTCTGGTCCGGCTTTTGTGTTTATTGTTTGCGCCAAAAATTAATATTTATAGCTGCGGGGCCTTTTGTTTCGTGCTGCAATTATTCGTCCCATAGAAATTGTAATTTTTATGCAAATTAAGTGTTTGTCACGAATTTTTTAGTACTTAATTGCTGGCCAGGGAATTTCACACGCCTACACAAACCAAAAAATAGGTTGATTTGATTAGATGGCATTTAAGGTAAATTTATGGAATTTGCTTTAATTTTTTTAATGAACCAGAAACATACTCTCGATGCTCAGGTAGCTTTAGTTGATTTAACTGAATAAAAGATTTCTCTTAATAAAGATTTATTCGTTTTTACATATCCATACCATCTAAACCATTGCTAATTTAAAGCCTTGAAAGAGCCCAATGAACATAACACCGATTTTATAGATGCACTTTTCGGCCCCTACGTTTCGAAAGTCCGACTTCTGCCACAAAAATTGGCGGTCAATTAGGCCAAAGAGCAATGTGTGCCGAAAGGCTTTGGCAAACGGATTTTTATTGCCTTCAACGCAGGAAAAAAAAAACGAGAAACCGAAAAAACATACCACGAGTATATATAAAATTTTATGTTGGTCGTAAAGTGACCCCAAGGCTGGCCAAGGTGCGAATGATTCAGATTCAAATGTTTTCACCCTGTCCAGCGCAATTTAAAGTGTAATGGAATCAGGACACGGCAGGACCATATGGAAATCGAGTTAACCGGATGGTGGAAACATATGTTAGAAGTTTTTCTTTGCTCGAATAAAGATAAATGGAATGCGCGCGTAGGACGATGACGATGAAGGGGAAAGTTCAGGGCCGGATGTCGACTAAAGCGGGAAACAGGAAGCCCAGTCACAGTCGGTGGAAAAAGTTGGAGCCTTTTACGATACGATAATGTGGTCGGCCTGCTGCAGACACACAAGATGATAAAGTTGCGTTAAGAGCCAAGACAAGCGTTGGCAAAACATAAATATTAACGGAGCGCGGAAGTGACAGGCCAGCCGAGTAATGGCAACAAACGATGCAACAGCCAGCGGGAGCGAAAAAGCCAGAGACACATCGGGACGAAGGAGACAGGCGACGGACACAGCACGCACATACATTAAAAGAGCCGTATCCCTACGGCAGCTCCAGGGAATTGCTTCAAAGTAGCAAATTACGGCGTATCGTAAACACGGCAGCGAGACTACGTGTTTTGTTTCTATTTTCCCGCTGTCCTCGTGGCATGAAAAATGTTCTGCCAAAAACTTTCATGGCTGCCACGGAAGCTGTATCTCTCCTTTCGTGAATTTCATGAATTTGTGTGCACAAACGGAAAGTCAAAACTTGAATTACTCAGTTCATGTCTGTTGACTTTTTTAACAAGTGCTTGCAAAGTTTTTTTTTCCTTTTTTTCGAACAAAATGTGTTTCAAATGTATAACCTCATATCAAGGATCCTTCCAAATATATTGAAATGATAAATACAATCTCTTATTACTTACTTGCAATCCTCTACTGCCTATCTGTAATATTTTGTATCCATTTAGTACATATCTGCAGTGCTTATCTAACTATGCAAATGGCGAAATATCTCACACATCATTCTCCCTGATCCCTGACAGGCACAGTCATCAAGCCAATGGTTCCAGCAAATAAACCGCCTCTTGAGTAATATTTAAAATTTACATAAAACAGCAACACGCTCTATAAAATACCAACAAAAAACGTAATAATAAAAAAAAGAGAGAGTAGAAAACATGAGCGTTTGATAAGCGAACCACCCACAACAAAAAAGCAACTGACGAGCTGGGATAAATACCAAAAACTGTTGGGGTGGCTGCGAGGGGTTCTATTTGCATTGCGTTAATGGCAGCTCAGTTGCCAGTTTTAAAAGCCAGTCCCAATTGCTCATGTGTCTGGGCTGACTGGTTCTGGCTGTAACCGTACCTCTGGTTCTCAATTTTCGGGTGGCTGGATGGTTGTATACGAGTATGATGATTTGGTCGAGCGTAAAGCACATAGCCCCGGGCTTTCAGGACGGCCATTTTGTTTTTGCTGTGGTTCATAAATTTTTGCCTGGCTCTGAAGTTGAAATTTATGGCTGGACTTTTTCAGGCTCTTGCCTAATCACAATGACGGGGGATTGAACGTAATGCAAAGAGCGGAGATGGGTGGCGAGAGGGCCATCTGGTTGGCACATCCAACCGGCAACAGGACATCTCATTGTCTCCGGTCTAACCCTTTTATTGGAACGACGACAAACCGTAGCCGTCCTTAGCCTTTGTTTCCTGTCGTTGGCCTAATGCAATTCTGCGGTCGAAGACGGGCCAAATGTGTTTATGGTCGGAATGAAAAACACGCGTAATTCAATTTCAGGCACGGCAGCTGCAGCATTGGATCCTTTGGCAGCCACGTCGCCTCGAATTCAATTTTCGGTTTCGGCTTCCAGGACCCCGCGAGGCGACGTTAACGTGCGCAATTAATTCTGTCAACAACAGCCTCTAACCGTCGGTCAGAGGCTAGGAGAATGGCTTGTGGCCGTGGTTTTTGGGGCTACGTTTTTGCTCCGGCGCGCAATTTGCAATTTAAATGCCCAAACAGCCAGTGGCAGGGTCCCCAGAAAACTAACATTTAAACTCTTTTTGGCTCCGAAGCTGATGCTGCTCCTTGGTCTTTAATCCAATTTCGCCTAGACCCTTTTTCGTGGGGAATATAACTTTTAATGAGCATTGCTTGTGATTTGGGACGATTGTAATCAAGTCTCCATAGCGTTAGAAGTGAAAACTTTGCCAGTCGCGGCTTTTCAATAAACAAAATTACTCAACTTTATGGCTAATGACATTATACAGCATCCAAGTACCACCGATAACCGAAAGAGAGAGAATCCTTTAAGTGAAAATTCACACATTCCAGTGCTGTACGTGACAGGGAAGCCTTTTACTTGCCGAAACTTGTCCAATTTTCGTGCCTTAAAAGGTTTCTGACTTTATCTACAAATGGCTGTCAAAGTTACCCAAGCGAACTTAAAGTACGCCCACTCCTTTGGCAGCAACATTTTATGGCTCGAAAGATTGTAGCCCGCAGAGTTCCTTGAGATAGGAGAAAGGGAAACATTGCCTTGGAATATCGATTCTTGTGATGGTGAAAATGTGGATATACAAATAGGTATTCTCACTTGTTGTGGGTTGGACTTACATACCAAAGTCAAAAGCATTTCTTAATTAAATGACGACCTCAGAATCCGGTTGGCTTTTGCATTAGATCGGGCTGCCATATTGCATCTTTCTGGTCTGCCGGTGTGTGGGTGTTCGATTCATTCGATAACCGACCACTCATTCATCTGTGACTCGGCGCTTCTGTTTGTCTGTGTACGTTAATTGAAAATTGCAAACGACTTAGTCCTTCCCCTTTGCCGAGCGGCCTCTTCAAACGTTTGCTTTGTAATTGAGTAATGAAATATGCCAAGTCACAGCAACACAGATACCCAGCAACACACACAGATACTCACAACAAAGCCAATGCCTATACAAACGCATTTTGCTGCATACCAATTAAGATAATACACGGAGTGAGACAGAGACAGTGATATGGTTGCGGAAAGTGTGCTAAAGGTCAACACGTTGCTGTATGGCGCAGTCCTTGGATGCTTCATAGCAGGGTGCGGCAATCCGGATTACGCGGCGTATGAGCAACATTCTCCTTCTGTCAACTTTGTGAGAGAAAAAACGCCACTCAGATTGGCAAGGGGTTCCAAAATCATGGCTGTTTCGTATTGCCAGACGGTTTGGAAATTTGCCATTAAAAACTAGTTGCCTACTTATGAGGGCCTATTTTTGGAACAATTTTTAGTGGTTGAGTAATTGGCACTGGGCCAATCAATAAATACCCAAAAAATATGGCTTTAAGTATAGCCGATTATCTCGTTTAAATCTCTTCTAATGATTTATCGCTCTTCTCCGTAAACTGTAATCCTTGAAATGCCCTTAAAACTCCTCCCACTTGAATAATTTCGCTCGCTAATAATATTTATCTTCTTCAAGACCGAGACAAACAATCATTATCTCATCACTCTCAAGCGTAAGCTCGTCAAACTAATAACGCTGCCATATGTTGCAAAGTATTGGTTTCGCAGAATACAAGCAATGCAGCTCGCGCACAACATGGCGTATACTTAATTAGCCTTATAATGAATGCCACGTTATGTAAAGGAGGACGCAGCTAGGAAACTGACGCAGTAAGGAACGAGTGCCGACGGAAAGTTTATTCTTCGTGCTTTTGCTCTGGCTGTGGCTGTGGCTGACAATTTGCCATAAACAAGTTGGATGGTTGCAAAATGGGTGGAAAGGAAAGGGTGGTGTGTTGTATGAAATAAAGAGCTTCAGTTAATTGAATAAAATTTTCAGCTGGCGCTGTGCTGTTGGTGTGTGCGGCATAAATTACGCATGGCCACTCCCCAACATTGTAGCTCCACTGGGTGCCAATAACCAATGTCCTTGTTGCATGCATTTCGTTACATTACGTATACGCGATGTGCGCCAGCTTAGACTTTTATCTTGGTTGCCCTTTGCAACTTTCCCGACTGCCGTTGCCGTTGCCGTGTTGCCTTTCCCAGGACGAGAATCGTATGGTATTTTCATTGGGTCAAGGCCAGGCCACGATTTGCATTACATTTCAATTTGAAGCTTTTTCCCCCTTTCTCCGTATTTGTCTTTGTCGGTTAGCCCTTCCCACCTGCAATTCGATTCCAATAGTATTGTTTATCAATAGCTGTCCTTGCCGGCAAATTGTTACATAAATATCTGAAAAAAATCTACTCACAATTCCCCCGCCGAGTTGATTTATGTTAAGAAATTGTTTTCCTCCGCGCAGCTTGAGATTTACGAGTCTTCATGTATTTTCATAACCCACTGGGTCCGCTTGCCGCGTGAACCTTGGGCTTCTATTTCATCAGCCAGCCCCCATTTTCTGTTTCGCATTTGTAATCATATCCTTCGGCTTAATTAGACGTTCAGGTCAGGAAGCATTTTAGTTTGGGTGGGCGTTTTGCAGACCCTTTATGCCAGAAATGCTGGCCTGGCTGGCCCAACACGAAATTGTCTAATTAATTTGCCCAACACACACAGAATTGTTGGACGATATACATCTTCATTAACTTTTGAAACTTTTCACTCTTTTTGCAGGTAATTATGCCGACGGTGAACAATGCCAGATGAAAGTGTAGCTAAATCCCAGAAAAGGAAGGAAGTTAATTTAATTTATTAGTGTTTGCTATTCAGGCACAAAGGGTAACATTAATAAAAGTCCTGAACTGATTGTGTATTTAAATATGATTTCATTGAATAGTACAATATTTATTTTCTTACTTTATTTACTTTTATTTGATGAACTTTTTGTTTGATATTATTTTTTAGACTTCCCAAATCCTCATCCCTGGTTGATTCATTTGTTACAGAAGCCACGTAAGTTCATATTATTTCATTTTATTTCAGTTTATATTTCTATTTTTGCATTTGTAATCTGGCAATTAGAACTAGTTATAAGTCATTATCCAACTCCTTGACGACTAGTGCATAGCAATCCCGACTATTTACCTCTTGCCTAGCTTAAAAAGGGTTAAAATTTTTCTCGCAGTCGTAAAATCATTACCAGCAAAACTTTTTCTGCAACTCAGCCGCAGCCACGCCCTTGGGGGCAGCAAAAAGGCTGCAACCAGAGAAACCCTCGTCATAATCGCTCTTACAAATTGCAATGGCAAGCACTTGGCCGCTGGCGCTGAAACTTTAATTGCGCCAAAGCGGTAACACCCACAATCATGTAGTGACACTTGCGACAGGACTCGTGACTCCTTGGTGTAATAACATGAAAGTTGGCAGCGAGGCTTCCCGAAAATCGCCGTGGGAAATTGAAGACGAAACTCTAATGGACCGCCCACGTGTTGAGCATTAAGTTGCCACCCCATATTGTCCGGGGCCCTTTCTTTTGATATTCATTTCAAGTTAATTCATCTCAATCAGCTTAAATATCAAGTTAAATAATTCATTTGCATTTTTGGGCGTGCTGGCTGCGTATAATTAATGCGCATAAAATGCCAAACACTTTGCACCTTTTTGCTACCAGTTTATTTGTGCCACGCGTCCTTTGGACTAACTCCAGGTGCCCTGAAGCCATTGAAGCCACACAGACCCATAAACACATATACCAATTCGGGCCTTGATTGAGTGAGAGGACCCAGTGGCAAGGCCCCAAGGCAACAATTGTCCCAAACCTTTGTCCTGGGATATTTATCATTTCTGTGGGACTCTGACGCAGTCCCAGTCATTCTCTTTTCCCATTTAATTCAGAATGAGACTGGATGGGTCATCGAGGGCTATAAATAAATGTGTGTTGGATGAAACAGTTAATCAGTTGCGCGCCAAAGGGATATCCGCCCATATTTTCAAAGGACAATTGTATTCTTCTCTATTTATATCTTCAAATCAGAGACCACCCTTTCAATTGTATTTTCCGACACTTGACGATAGTCAACTGGTCAGGCTGTTGGTAGCAAAGTATATTTTAAGAAAAGGACAAAGAAAACATATTGATTCTTTTATAGTTTTGATAGACAGAAGTCGAATGTTATTTAAAGATTCATAGACGTGATTGTATTGTGTAAGTCACTAAAAAATAAACAGTCCCTATTTGAACTCTCGGTAAGGAAATCCCTAAAAAAAACTAGTAACTAAAAGAAAAGAATGGACACATCCTTTTTTTAAACTAAATTGCACATTCCATGGTTTATTAAACAAAAGTTATCCGTCTAGAGAGTTTCTTCTTTCAAGCATACAAACTATGGATTCCTTTGGTCCTTGCTCAACATCCAGAGCTTTTATTGTCTCAGCCTTCAAAATCCAATACTTCTTGTTGTGGATTTTCAAATGGAACCCTGTCGAGGCCACAATTGGCATAAACCCCAGGTGTGCGTGCTCCTGGAAATGTGAAATGCCTGGCGGGCTGAGAATCCCCAACCGAAACCGAAACGTATTGGGGTCCGATCCAAGAGCTGGGTAAACTCACCTGTCCGTCCACCTGTCACTTGCATGCGGAACAGTATTGTTCTTTGCGATGTTTCCCTATTTTTAGAATGCGGCAGCACCAACGTTTAGCCTAATTAACCTTGTTCATTATAGTTTTTGGACGTCACAGAGATTGGGTCCTTCTGAGTTAACTACTGCAAGGCTCCACTTCAATGGTTAGTGTTTTTTCTCACCGGTTTTAAGTCCCTGCTCGATCGTAATAGTATTTTCACGGAAGAGTTTCCGCCGCAGACGGCTTTGATGGTTATGTTTGTTTGTCGCATTTGGGAGCTTATCGCGGATGTCCTTTTAAATGGATATGGCTTAGGTGCTCGTTTTCCTTAATGTTTCCAGACCGAGAAGATGCGACAGCCGTTAAGCAATCATATTAAGTGGTCTAATGGGTAAGCAGGAGCAATTCAGTGACAGGGCTTAATTACACAAGTATGATTATGTCCAAATGGCGACAACGAGCACAGCGAATACAGGGTAAGTAAAACCAGCGGATTGCTCCTGGGTAATTATCCTGCTTAAACGAAGAAGCCGCAATACCGAAACCAACGAAAAAAAACCTGCTCAAAAGTTGATTTTCTTTCACAGACTTGTGGGCAAACAGATTTGGCAATGAATCACCATTCTAGCTGGCAATCTGACCCTTCTTTCCGCCAATTGGGCTAATTCACGGCGCAAAGAGTTTCAATCTCTGTTGGCCAGTTTGTTCATCAATTCTCGCTTTGAATAATTTATGCTCGGCATTTTCGCTCCGGCTTTATTTTTGATCCGTTTTTTTTCCTTTTTCTCTGCTGTTTGCCCATGAATATTTGATAGCACACTTTTCGTCTGATATTTATGCTTGTGCAAGTCACTTTAATTGAAAATAAACGGAAGTAAAAGACTCATAAAGTACATACCGAGTGGGCGTTATTTAAGGGAAAAAACATATATTTTAAATGCAACATGAAAAAATATAAATCCGTAGAAGCATGAAAAGTCAAATGTCACACGGCCAAGACTGTAGGATGGCAATCGTGTCGATGGATGGATGATTCGCATTTATGCAGGCATTTAATGTTGCGTTCATCTTTTATTAATAGCTACACATGGCCATGATTATGTAGATAGTCCGCTTCCTGCCTTCCTCTTTTCCATGGGATTTTCCTGCCTGTGGCTTTGCCTCGTCTCGGCTTTTTTCTCTGGGCCAGGCTTATCCTCCTCTGTTTACCTGCTTGCTGGTAATTTGTCAAATGCGGATTTTTCCAGGCGTTATTTCGCTGGTTGTTGCGCCTCCACCAGAATGGGGCATGTGGCAAATGTGCGAGGGTAGCTTTAGGAGTACCCCTTGTGCGTTTCTCTTGGTTAAAAAGGAGAATTTTTAGAATTCACACAAGTTTATACGGAATTGATTATTTATTCTTTATTCATTACCATCTAATTCAGACTCTTAATTCTTTTAAAGTTTAAAAGTCATAATAAAAAGTAATATAACCCACCAACAGGACTGCCCTCTAAGTCAGAAAACCTTCTTTCGGGGGTGGCTGCCGAAAATGATGATGGTGGAGATTCTTTGGCACCAGATGGAATGGTTGGGGCAGGCTCAGCAGGTGCCTTTTGCCGGGGTTTCATTTATTTTTGCTTTATACACGCATTTAGCTTTATTTCGAAGCTTTGGTTCTTTTTCACGCTTTCGTTGCGAAGCGAGTATAATAAATTTCCTATAAGCATTATCTTTAAATACATGGCCATTGTGTTGGTAAAAGCCTTGTCAGAAAAGGGAAGCAAACAGCGGAGGCCAAGAGGAGTCGAGAAGGCAAAGGATAGAAAGATGGAGGTCTCAACATGACGACAACGAATGGTGTTCCGTTGCCATGAGCCTCGGATATTGGCCCTTCAGCTCAGGCCGTTGCGTGTCTCATTGCGCTTTAGACCTTTTGAAATGGGAGAAATCTCTTTTCGACAGCTCCAACAAAATCTCAATCCAATTACGATCTGTGGGACTGTGGGAGGTGGTTGGGCGCGAAGCTACTACTATGTAGCTCCAATTAACTGAACCAACAATTAAAATGGCCAAATACTCGTCGGCAGGGAAGCCGTAAAAAATGCTTCAACAAAAGGAGCAACTGCAACAGTTGACGCCATTCTAAGCTGACAATGCAATTTTCGCATCAACGCATCGCGGCCCAAGGGGGATTTTCAAATGAAAAAAAAAATGGAAATGGGGAAAATTGGGAGGACAGTGGCGGCAAAGTGTCAAGCTGGCACAGAGCGTTATTCTCCTTCCATATTCTGCCACATTTGCACTTCTCCTTTTTTAGTTGCAGTTGCCATTGCAGACCCTTTTTCTCCCTTGGATTTTCACAGACCTCCACCCACACAATTTTCATCCTCTTGCTGCCTGCAATTTACATAAGTGCCATGTGCGTTGACTCTTGTTTTGTCATTCAGTTTTCACTTGAAGGGTACAGTACCATGACTCCATGAGAATGTTGCAATAAAAGAAAATAGAGGGGGAAAATGTGGAAAATTCTGACAATTTCTCTAAGGGAATTATGATAAAATGTATGAGAGAAAAATACGTAAAAAGGAATTTCATGGCTCCATTTTATTTAAAGATTAAAGTGTAGGTATTTTTTGTGCAATTACTTAAAGCAGTTCCATTTTCTGAAAACACGTACTTCTCTGTTTGCATTGCAGCAACTAGGCACGTAATTCGATTTATATAGCAAAACAATGTACGTTATTGATATTTGAAATTAAATTGGATTTTGCTATTGATATTTTCATATTTGAAAATTATCGTTTCATTCAATTTTGTTTTAAATTCTCGCATTCACAAGTAACTCATAGCTTCTAATGAAAAATATTCTTATATAATAACCTGCAGAAGTATTTCTCTTGTGGCTATCCCCTCGCATTGATTTCCCCCACCACTAAAGGCAAAGATGAAAGATTGGTTGGACTAATTAATTCTTGCTGGCCTTGTTTACTCTTCGGATTTATGATGAAGATGTCTGGAGAATTGAGGTCAGCCTCCTGCGTAGGAAAAATACACTCGAACCCTTTTGTTTCTTGTGATTTCTGTTTTTCTGCCATTGCGGGATGTCGTAATTCTTGTTCCATGCGTTTTCCGCAGAGCTGTTTCCCAAACTTTTATAATTAAAACTTTTCACGGAAAAATTCAGCGGGAAGACAGACAAAAAAAATAAACCAGCAAAGAATTCTTTAAAAAAAATTCTCAAAAGTGGATATGAGTTTAAACGGACAAAATATACTTGAAAGTAGATGAAAATGTATGGATCCAGAATAAAGTGATGGGAAAGCAGCTCTAGTACTCCGAGCGGGCTACTTTAAGAAGCCATTGCTCAAGTATATGGCCGACCACTTATCGGTTTTGCCCTGGCTTAGTTATGCAATGCCCAAATGGGAATCCTTGTAGCCATAAATAAAACCGGAAAACTGTTGCCGCCGCTGTCAGGTCAACAAAACTGCGTAAAAGCCAGTCAATCCCCGTCAGCCTCCCACAGCCTCAGACTTCCTTCCTTTCAACGAATGACGAAGACATAAATCACAAAAAGGGAAGCGTAGGAAAATAAATGGCAGCAGCCGGAACAGGAGCAGTAGGAAACAACCTTCCTTGGAGCCTGGCCAGTTGCTCAAATTTAATTTGCCGCCACAATTAATCCCAGTCGTGGGCGGAAGACCATAAAAACTTAAATTTAATAAGGTTTCCAGCATTTTTATTCGATTTACTGAAAGTATTTTATAAGCACATTTTTTCGCCTCTTCTACATCGCTGAACAGAACGTACTTCGTTGGCCTTGCCTTGTCATAATGAAGCATAATGCATATGGATCCATAGATATTTGAGTGGAGCGGCATTACCAGACTTGCATAGCGATTGAAAGCGGTTGAAATCCTTTGCTAGTCCCTGCGAATTTTATTTCATTTCCCTTTGTGTGTGTATGCGTACACCATCATCCATACATCCATATATCCTTTTCATCCTGCGACAGCGTTTTGCTTTATTTTTTCCTTGTGCCGCCGCAGGCCGAGCATTCAATATTGCAATATGTGCATGGAATTTCTGAGCACGAAGAGCAAAGGGAAAAAATTGGAATGGCGTCGGAGATGGCGATGGCTCCCCAATCGATTGTTGTGAAAGGCGAAGGGTCTATTTGAAAGCTGGCTAAGAGCCAGAGAATAGAGGCTCAAAGAGCTTTATCGGTAGCTGTGTCTCAAGGCTCAAGCTTATCAAGTTTTTTGCTCTTTTAAAAGTCTTCAACTGCCAGTTTATCAGACAAATGAAACCAAAATTTAGTATATATCATTTAAACAATGAGAAGTCACCAACAAATTTGTAACTCAACTAAACAAATTAATTTATTTAACGCAGCTAAACAGAAATTTTTTAGCAAACAGCTAAAACATAGAACTTCATTGGATTTTGTTAAAAGTGCGGAGCGCAGCCCTTAGGACAAGTATAGAATTATTTTGCTGTCGAACCCTACCTAAAGAAAACTATTTTTACACCAGAGCTCCTTTTGCGCTGTTCAAAATAAGGAAAGGTTATTAAATTGAAAAAATTCAATTAGTGGTAAACGCTTACAATGTAATATTCAAAGGGAGCACGGCAAAGCGGACAATTGTTCAAGGGGCTCGTGTCGTAGACCTTGCGTAGGCACCTCCTGCAGAAAGAATGCTTGCATGGAGTGCTCACCCGGTGCCGCATCCGGCAGAGACACACGGCGCAGGAGTCGCTATTCCCGGCCATATCTATCACGATCTCGGTCGACTTGCCAAGATTCTAGATGTTGATTGTTGTCCTTACGTCAAAAATATAGTACTGTGTCGGGTTGGAGCTACATTTACTTCAAAGCCCTCTAGCTGGCTTCTCAATTAAAAATACTAATGAATTGTTTACATATTTTGAAGGCGATACATTACAAAGTTAAGCAAAAAAAAGTCGGATCGTTTTTCCGCCAACTTATAGCCATTTTATCTCTCCCATGGATCCCTCAAAAAAATGTAACAAAAATTTCTAAAAGTTAATTTGTTCCTAGTTTTTGATGCGGATTGATAAAGAATAGCTCAACGATTCGGATAAAGTAGTCCGCTTAGGAATCGTGTAATTATTGGCAACGATGTAGCTTTTGCTGGGGGCCATATTGGTTTAAAAGGGATCTGAAAATGTGACAAAAATTCTAAAAATTTACGAGATCCAATATTTTAATGCAGATTGGTAGGGAATCGATTCACAAATCGGTTAAGGTATTCCGCTTAGGAATCGGGTGATTATTGGCAAAGATACAGTCTTCGCCGGGGGGCCATTTTGTCTTTCCCATTAATACAGTTAATACCATTAATACAATATTTGAAATGTTTCAATATTCTTCAGAAAATGTGTCCAAAATTCTACCGTTTACTACTTTATAGGGACAAAAGTGTAATATCCTTCAGAAGGGTATTTAATGTTAGCAAATAGGTGTTTTGCCCATACGCGAAATCAATAAACACGCACAAGCAATCGTTTAGTATGCACACTGTATTCTCTATCCTGTAGCCTGTATCCTGTATCCTGAATCCGATATTACATAAGCAGTTTCTGCTGACAAGAGGAGGCGCCTGCTTATTGTTTGACATGGTACATTATAGATTTTTATCAGGCCCTTATCGTGTGCCAGTCAAATGCAAGCATTCAATATTGTCAAATTAGGGCAAAGATTGATTGTCGTTTTGTCAGGCAAGCTTCGTCATTCAGTCAGGCAGGCATTCTACCAAGAAGGAGTCCTAACTAATGCTTATTTTCCTTTCTTTTTTTCATTTCTCTTCGGAAAAAAAACAGCGGATGGCTGGGCAGTGCCAAGGGTTGGCTGGGAAACGCCTCGATACCATCGATGCCAGCCATGCCGGCCATGCCGTCGATGCCATCGATGCCAGCCATGCCAGCGATGCCGTCGATACCATCGATCCCGGGACTGCGCAAAACCGGAGGAGCCGAAGGAGCTGAGGGCGCCGAGGGAGCTGCCGCCGGAGAGGGTGGCGCCGCCGGCAGCGGAGCCGTGAGTGGTGGCGAGGATGACGACAAGTCGAGGTATATTAGGTATGGGTGCCAGCTTAAGAATGACGGAATTGTATACGAAGCAGCCGCTGAAAATGTATTAAGTAAAGATGAGAAGCGCGTTTGTACTTTAGTTCCTTGGTTCGTTTTCGGTTAAGCCAGCCGAAGTTTTGGTTTTGGTCTTTTGTTCAACTTTTTCGGGTTGCCTTTTGTTTGAAGTCGTTAACCGAAAACCAGAAACCCAGAAAACCAGAAAATAAAACATCCAAACTTTTTTAGCCTCCTTAACAGTTTCGTAAAGAATATGAGCATCAGCTAAAGTTTTCCTTGGTTTTAAAATTTACAATTAGTTTGCCTAACCAACAGTTGAAGCCTCTTTTTCCACACAATTAACTTAAAAACTAACCTATATATACACACGAGTTTCTCGCTAACTATTTACCATATATTTACTATCCACAATTTGCCTTTATACTCCACATCAAAGATTTTTTCTCTAACATATTATATTTAGTTGAGATATTGTTGCGCATTTTCACTTAACCAATATACAATATTTATATTTAAATATTTGTTTAATCTATGCGATTTATCTTGTGCTGATTCAAGATTTCACTTTTTCACATATTGATAACGTTTTGTACAAATCGAAATACGATCTCTGTCTGTCTCTCTACAAATCTCTATACCTCTTACCCTATTTATCTTCCATATCTTTAAATACAATAATACATACATATATAAGTCGTTTCAACGTTTTTGTATATAAAGCTAAAACTAAAATTTTAACCAATCGGCAATTGGCTGGTAAATTTGGTAACCGAAATTTTCTCCTTTTACGAGATGTTGGTAATCTTATGAATTATAATAACTTTAGTTACAGTTTATAAAATCACTTTTTGATACAAACGGTAAGTCCATCTCTAAAAGGATACAATTTTGGCTAAAACTGAAGATAATTTACCGAACAAATCTTAAACATCCATAAATCATTTCATTCAGCTCATGATCAAGTGAAATTTTCATAAAACTAGGTTATAGCTTCAATTCAAATTCTTTTTCAACACAAAACAACAACATAAACCATATATTTAGCAGCCCCATCTTAATATTTTGTTTTAGTTAATTAGAAACATTCATTTAGTTTAATTTGTCGAACGCGTCGAAATCAGAACCAAAAACAAAACGTTCTTTAACCATCATTTGTTTTGACTTTGATAAAAGCTCAAAGTATCAGATTCCATCATTATTGAGCGGCCCATCGAACCAGGTCAAGGAAACCGAATTGAGACCCAAAAACCCATCTGGAACAAAGTATCCTATCGCTACATACAGTAGATATGAAAACAAGCTCAAACCTAATTGTTGTTGGTAGTTGTTTATCATTGTCATTATTCCGATCATTTCCATTATCATTGTGCTTTTTAATTCAAGCTCATTTTGCTGTGTAGTTATCATTTCTGTGTACCACTCTCATTTTTCCTCGTCCTAATCCTCGTCCTCGTCCTTTTTTTTTGTGTAGCCGCTAAGAGGAACCATTAACTTGGTTCAGTCCTTTTCCACCACTCTCTCTATGTCTCTATCTTTCTATGTGTATTTCCCGGGAACCTATCTTTAAATTGTCTCTAAAATGGATAATAATTAGAAATAATAATGAATTCGTGTTGAATGGGGCTCCCTTGCATGACTTTTTAGTATGATCTCTCTTTTAAAAAAATGTCCTCTGTGGTTTCACGTTTAGTTACCTCTGTGTAGACCCCTTTTTGGCATTATTCATCTTGAAACTCATATGAGATCTGTCACTCCATTCTGCGTTCACGAATCAAATTGAAAAATATCGATATAAACGAATATCTGTATACAAAAACATGAATACGTGTAAATATACATAAGCGTTATTTTTTCCATTAAAAACTTAATATAAGTTCTTTATGGAACTAAATACTCAACGTCTTTAAAGTTGTGTTTGAATTACCTGAGAAACAAGTAAATATGAATAAGAGAGACAGAAACCAACGTCTTTTTGAATGTTTTAAAAAAAAGATCGGTGCAAATAATAGTAGTGAATATTTTCGATCGAAACATCAAATAATAAGACTTTGAATAAGTTTTTACAAAACCTTTCGTCCTATTATTTGAACCGAAGTTTTATTTTTTTGAATGACTTTCTCCATTTTGGCATGTTTTAAAAGCTCTGTATTATTTGGTATTTCAATTTTAGTAAATTTAGTAAAGACTGGTTGTTAAATATTGCATGTTTGAATTTAAATTGAGCTTAATTAGTTTAGCTGCATTTTGAAATTACACTTTGAAGTATCAATTATCTTAACCAAACATAAACAAATATAGAACATTTTACAAACTTTCCATCTTAACTTTCATAATCTTTTATTTTTTTCTCCTCCCCGGTACAACCCAAAACTATACAACAGCGCCACAGAGGGTGCCGACTCGCATCCAGCTTCTGGCGGTGGCACGCCCACCGGCGACGAGGGTCAAATCGGACAGGGTAAGGGCGATGAAGTCAAAAGTACGTGTCACACTTTAATTGGTAACAAAAAAAAAACAAAAACTATAAAAGACAACTAAACTAAAACTCTATACCAAAAGTCAAATCAATGTCAACTCGAATTGCCAATTCAAAAAGATTGAGTTTAGAAAGCGGTGACAGGTTACTAACCGAGCCAAAGTTACTAGTTACTAGTAGTTGAAATAGAAACCTTTTTTAGTGCCCTTGAATACCCTGATATACCCCCTGAATCAGTTTCCCCCCTAGTATAACATTTATTTTGTAGTCAAGATTAGTTACCTAGTTGGTAGCCTGTTTGTGGTTGCCCTTTTTCGAACTGCTATTGGCCCGCAAAGTTAACTAAGCTTGATTTTAATCCGTCCGACAGTTACCACAAAAGTAACACAGCAAGCCAAACACTTTGGATCCTTCTTGTCATCGGCCATCAGCAAGGCTGGCAGCAAAATCAAGGAAACAGTCAAGGATAATGTAAGTAAAGGCCACTTCCTTACCCTTTTCCGTTTGTCGAATTTCATTTAATTTCCTGTTTTCAATTTAAATTGTAGACTATCCTCGACTCGTTCAACAAGGAGCAGGAGGCCTTCATCAAGGGCCAGGGTGGTATTGGTAATGGAGCTGCTCCCTGGATCGGTCACGCCAACGAGGCCAAGATCAAGGAAGAGATCCTGGGACTGTCACAGGATCGTCGTAACTTCGTGCGTGCCCCGCCAGCTGGTGTGGACTTTGAGTTTAGCTACGATACCGCTTATCCCACGGCCATAGCCATTATGGCCGAGGACAAGGCGCTGGAGACGATGCGATTCGAGCTGGTGCCCAAGATGTGAGTACCAGTGCTTCATTGTTAATTACATTACAATGTAAATATATTTCCATAGCATCACTGAGGAGAACTTCTGGAGGAATTACTTCTATCGCGTCTCCCTGATCATCCAGGCCGCCGAGCTGGGAACTCTGGGCGCCGACGGTGTGGGCCAGGCCTCCAGCGGCGAAGATGGTAAGTGGGCTTTAGCTCCATCCACCGGAAGATGTAATCGAAAGTGCAGGACAATATATTCCTTAGCAATGAAATTCAGGATAACAGTCTGTCTCGCTCACCAAACACACACACTCGTTACTCGCGCTCTCTCTCTCTATCTATCAATCTATCTACCTCTCTGTCTATCGAACCACCTTTCTGTATCTGAATCTGTCCTATGACTATCTTTTTATAAGTATAAGTATTTCAGTTTTTTTGTTCACTTTAGCCACACGCGCCTGTTTAACTTATGATTTTCTCTTAGTCCTTTTTCAAACACGCTAGATCTCTCTCTTTCTCTCTCTCTATCTACCTCTATATCTCTACATCGTTTAAACATACTATATCCTCCCGATCTTGAAACTTGGCTAGCGTCTGTATTACACCGCCTAAGAGTATGCTCGAGTCTTAAGTTGATTTGAACCCTTTGATTTGTATCCGTCCCACCACCTGCACTGGCTTGTGTCGTCAAGGACTCCTTAGTTTTGGGTTCCTTTCTAAAGATCACTCTCCAGAATCCGTTCATCTCAATCGCGTTTCGAAATTTACGTCGCTCGCCAGCCGTCCTCGCCAGCGCCTCACCTTAAATTGATTGATTTTGTTTTACTATTTTATGTTTTACTTATATATTTCCATTTATTATTTCTGTATTTTATGATTTTCGAAACACGAAATTACACTTTGAAAACGATTCGAACTCAACTGTGTTGGCTGATTGTATCAATGATTGTATCAATCAGCCAAAGAAGTGGCCAGTAAAGAGAGCATATCCAAGACTGCGGAGCCAGCCAAAACCGATTCGATTAAGGCCATTGCCGAACAACCAAAGTCCTTGATAGAATCCGAAGGCCAGGTAACCGAAAAGGCAACCAAGCCGGACACTGGCAACGGCAACGGTGGCAAAGGGTTGTCTCCGAAAATTTCCGAATCGGAATTCGTTTCGGATGATTTTCAGACCACCAGCGAATCGGACTTGGCCGAGATCCAAGATGGCATGCGAAAATTGGGCATCGATAGCATGACCCAGCAAGCCCTAGCCACGACTGATGGTAAGATTTTTAATTTATCTTTAGTTTGTTTATATTATTTTAAGTTATTGTGAAACGTTTCTGTTTTATGTATAATTTTGTTTGATGACTAACATTTATTGTACATACATTTGCCCCATGAAATTGAATTTCATTGGTGTTCTGGTCCACACAAAACATTCATTCATACACATGCCACCCAGATTAAAAGACATTCTCACACTTGGATTAAATGTAGATATCGGGATTGCTTATCCGGCGAACTTCAGCTCTATTATACAACTAGTTTTTAGACGATTAATGGCGTTCAGTGTTCAGACACTCTCATTAACCTCATTACCATTTCCACAATTCCACACTAAAGTCTTTTGTCAAAGTGGCGAAGTATTTCATTTTTAAACATCTCATATTCAATTTTGCAAACAAAGCCATAAAAGAAACAATTTTTTTTATACAAACAAAAACAGAACAAACTATCCCAAAAAAACAATCAACAAAAAATGTGTGTACAAATCAAGTGTAAAAAACGAACAATTCTCTTTTTTCTCCTCTGCTCTGTTTCTTTCTTTTGTGTCAATTACATTTTGTATAAAAATCGTTTTTACTTATATTACGTATACGTCAACCAACTCAAGCTCTGGCATTTAATTACTAAAACGAATCTATCAAATTGAAAGTAATATAATACGAATAATAATAACTCAAATAAATAAATATAGTAGTAAAATGCAACTAAAGGATAAAAAAATTATAATAAATTATATAAACACATATAAACACGTATATATCCTGGATAAAATCGAGTCAAATATTTCGTTTGCCATTAAGCAAAAACCAATATACAATACAATATTATCCTCGTATATGTATAATTTGATTTAGAGAATCGAACAAGTTAAAGCCACAAAACAAATTTCTAACAAGTTGAGTATGACCAAACTGATCAAGAAATTTAAATATTCTACATATATCCTATTGATACAACTTTCGCTCTCTCTTTGCAATTTCGTGCTCCTTTTTTATTCAATTTGCAATTTCAAATTCATTTACAAACAAAAAATAGCTAGATGTTATTTCTGTTATCCCCTTTTATTCGATCAAATTTTCGGTTCGCCTTATATTTCTCCACATTTCTCCATATTTTTGAAACCAAAAAATAAAAAATAAATTACCCAAACTGGCAGCGACACAAAACCGATCCTTCTCTCCTAGAAATACACCAAATTTTTCCAAAATATTTTACAACGAATATCTGAAAAAATTTGTAAAAAATCAAATTAACAAAAAAAATTTATTTTCTTCATATATTTCTTGATTTATTTACAAATCATCTTGCAGAAGATTGAATGGATTAAAACCAAGATACAAAACAAAATGATAAATCTAAATTTCAAAATGCAAAAAAAATACAATAACAAAATATACAAGAACAAAATTATACAAAAAATACTACAAAATTGCCCACAAGAAAGAAAAGAAATTGTTAAGCAAAAAAAGAACATAAAAAGTACTACAAGAAACAAAATTATATACATACTTATAAATATATTACTTGACAAAAAAGCAAATTTGAGTTGAATCCAAAAAGTCGCATAATTTAAAAAACTGAAGAAAGAAAACCGAAAACCCAAGAATCGATACTAAAAACAAAACAAAAAACCGAAACAAAATTTTGTGTGGTAAGTTAGAAATTGTTGGTTGAATAAAAGCAAAACAAAAAATACAAAAAACAAAAGATAAATATATACAAATTGCAACAAACTTTAGTTGTGATATTTTCGTTTCCATGTTGGTTTTTAATTGCATAACATTTCTGTTCAGCAATATTGTACGAGTATGTAAATATTATCCTACAATTCAAAGTAGTTGCAACTTCAATCATTTCCCTCTTCGCTTCTGTGTGTGTCTATCTACTTGTTGTGTATGTTCTAGTCTGTGTGGTTACCTTATTGTTTGTTATTAAATTTAAACAAAAAAAAAAAACATTATTATTTAGCAATTAAGTGTAGATTTGGTGAAAGAGGGTGCTGTGGAAGACCTATTGAGGGAAAGAAGAAAGAAACCTTTTGTGGAAATTGGGCGCTTCTTTCCAATTAATTAATTGCTTTTTTACGCTGCACATACAACGAATATATAAAGGTTTTAAAATAACAATAATTCACCTTCTGATTCAAATCAGTTATTCAATTTTTTAGACCAACTCACCACACAAAATCAATTTAAAATAGAAAGAGTTCAAGGCGTTGTGAATTTTCCTCCATCCTAAAAAAAAAATTAAAACCTGAAGAAGCCTCATATCGTCGTGTTACTCAGTTTCTTTCCCCTGTTTCTCTCTATCTCTACATGGCATTTTAAGTTTATTTTTTATATTTAAATATATATATTCTTTGCCAGCTTTTATAAATATTTAATATTTAATATATGGCAAGCTTCATATGGTATTATGTGTGTATATAAACAATATATTGTTGAGTTTGCTCGCTTTTTATGCGTAAATGCTGTAAATACACATGAATATTAGTTTCGTTACAATCATTTTATTTAATTGATGGAGTGTGAAAAGAAAATAAATCAAACACAAATTGGTGTTTCAGGGCTACAAGCAAGTCATGGTCTGGGAACCACTCACACAGAGGACCTCTGGGTGCACGCTATCCGTTAATTAGTGCTAGAACGAATACTAAATTAATTTCATTTGATTTGATGATTGACTAAGTGAAAAAATAAACAAATTCTCAATTACTTGTAGACGGCTATTATTCAGTTACGGTGCGAATACCCAAACGTATTACTGTCTGTGAAAATCTATGTCTTAGCTATAGCCCCAGGGACTAGACTTTGAAGGTACACGTAAGCGAAGAACGATGATCTGAGAACAACCATGTACTTGCTTGGGATGGTCACCTAACCACAATTCAAATGCTTGCCTAGACACCTTTGATACTAAACCTATGATATTATATATCCATATATATATACTCTATATGTAAAACGTGTATGCTAAACTATTTATATCCTTATAAAAGAAGATCTTTGTTATTGAGCTGCTAAGCCACACAAATTCTAATTTCAATTCTCAATGTGCTCCGTCTTTTGCCAGAGGAACAATGGGAAAAGGATCTGGAAGCCGAGCTCAAGGACTACGAGGTTGTTGATGACGGCGGCACCAGCGGCGGCGGAGGCGGGGGAAGCAGAAAAGGCCGAAGGACGAAGAACGCTCAGGAGGTGGACGATGAGGAGGACGAACCGACAATATCTAACTTGCGCACACGCTCGACTAACAACGACTGGGAGGAGTACGCCGATTTAATTGAGGATACCGATGATTTAAAGTAATTAAGAGCTTATATCGTAGTTTCTTCTAAGTTGGCTCTAAGTTTATAACTATCTTTACTTTATCTTTCTTTCCATTCCTTTCTAACCTTGTTTCCTACTTGATTGATTGATTACCCCACAATATTGTTATAACAAAAAAAAAAAAAAAAACGTAAAAACAAACCAAACCAATTGAAATTCTGAAATATTCAATCACAGAACTTTGAAGTGCCTAAAGCGCACCATGTTGGGCTATCCATGAGACGAGGCAGTACCAGCGCTCTTCTAGTGCCGGTGGTCCAGAGCCCCACTTCTATCCCGGGGGGCCTGCCTTGTGGTGGCCTATTGGAAAAGTTGGTTGAGATACCCAATACCCAACCCCACACTCACTCAATTATTGGCTAAGAGCAAAGCGTTTTATTCAGTTACCTTCAGACATGATATAAGACACTAAACCAAAAGATATCGATTTTATTCAACCTTAAAGTTTTAATCAAAAAGTAACAAGAAAATAAAAACCCAGCCCAAGCCAATCTGGTATCCTATATATGTATATCTACTATATATTCTCTTATATTTGGTTGATACACCGAGTGGCAGCGGTAAAGAGGGTCGTCGGTATTACTTGCCAATTGTTCAGCACACGAAATCCGATATCCAATATCTGATATCTGATATCCGAAATCCGGCAGTCAGAAGCCTATCAATAAGTACTTATATAGAATCACACCTATACACTCCTACCAAGTGAAGGCTAAAGGACAAACTGGCTATAATTGCCATAGATGCAGATCATATTTGAATATAGTGACTAAAAATTGAGTAAAACCAAAACCAAACAGAGAATGTCAACAAATAAGCTTCAAAGGGAAAATTTTGTTATTTATATTTATAAATAAATTATATATACACATATATATATACAGATAAATTAATGCATTTGAATTTAATGTGTAAAAATTATTATAATAAAGATATAGATATAATATATGTAAAAATACGTGACACCCAAAATAAAGTTGAAAATTTCAGTTAAGAAATGCTTGATAAAGCTATTTTCTTTAAAAAAAAAAACAAAAACTTGCAATTGATATACATAGAAGCGGAGTAAAAGCTAGAAAATCATTAGTTGAAAAAAATAAAAATACAAACTACATTCAAAAGTATTATTTCTCCCTCAAATAGTTTATAGTTAAACGAAGATATTAAACATTAAATTAATTATCATTGATTGATGCTTAAACCACATGTTAAAGAATAAAATAAATAAAAAAAGCATAAAAATAAAAAATAAATACATTTTGTTTAGCTTAATTAACGAGGCGCGCCAACAAGTTTTGTTTTTCAGAAGAGGTTAAGTTCGACTCCACATTCTTAAGATTTTTTCTAAGCAAACTCTCTCACCTTGCTGTTCCACTAACGAGACACGAAACTTTCTTGAACGAAACTAAAAACAAAATGCCAAAACAATAATATCTGAATTGGACTTGATAGACGAAGAAACTAATAATGCAATTAACAAATTACAAGTAACAAATGAAAAGTAAACGCAATTATAAACAATAAGCAGTTCAAAAACTTTGAAACAAATATATACACATATATATTTATATATTTCACTAGACAAATTTTTATGCATAAACTAAAAATAAAAGAAATTCTATATTATCAATGTTTTTGCTCTAAATGTCTAACTAATTGTTAATAAAACGAAAATGAAATTATTTTCTGCAGATGAAACTTTAAATAAAAATGCTATGAATGTGTAATTATTTGTTAGCAGTGAAAAAAATGATATGAAACCGAAAAATAAAGAGTGCGGATTAAATAAATAAAAAAAGGAAAAAGTTATGACATTAAACTGTATATTGTACATTTAATTTTAAACAAGTGAAATGTATTTACACGAAACGGCATCAAGTATGATAAACTTAACAAATTTTAAAATTTATATTTACTTTGTGCGTTTTTAAACATGTTGGCGACACAATGACAGCAAAATAATGCATCAAAACAAACTAATAATAACAATTAATGATAAATAATGTAATAATGTTGACAACATTGTATTTTACAAGGCAGAATAACCCAACTCCCAAATACCCGATCCACACCGATCCCGAAAGATATATCAAGCCCTACACATTGGCACTTTCACACATATTTTATTGTCTGCAAACAGTTTATTATTAAAAAGGACAAGAACATGAGGCGAACAATTAAATTAACGTTTATAAGCAAGTTTGTTGAGCAGCATTCCATTAATATAACATTGCAAATGAAATAAAATATATGTATATGTACTAATTAAATTATATCACCCCCAAAACAAAAGGAAACTGAAAACGAAAAGTATAAATTAGTTGTTTAACGATTGATTAAATTTAGACAAAGGAGAATGCCATGCAGCAGCCTCCGAATGCAAAATTAGCCAACAGAAGGCAGAGAAACACTCCTTGAATTGCCATAGAACATTTATTCCACTCAATGTAAAACAAATCGCGACGCAGATCGTGGGGTGTCTTCCTTCCAGGAGATTGCCCTGAAAACTAAGCACAGCTAAACGGGAAATAAACATTTTGTGTAAAGTTTGATGACAGCACCGAAGACAACAGCATGAAAACATACGAGTATATATACATAATAATTATATATATGAGAACAATTTAACGAGATTAAAATCAACTAAAGTAATAAAGGGAAAGTGTATAACTATTAAACTAACGAAAACCAAACTGTTTCATTATCGGTTCGCATATTGCAATAAATTTTATTGAAAATAATTTCCATAAATTACAAGATCTAACATTAAATGGGTTAAAATAAACAGCTTTTTGAAAAATACACAATGAATTAACCATCGAGTTAATAAGCATGCGATTGTGTGCCTAAATGGCAATTAATTTACTACATATTGCATTTGGCGAAAAATTTAAAATCTCATTGGTCCCCATATTTGTGCTACAAATATGGGGTAGTTCGGGACCTGATCTCATCTACAGGCTTACAGCTAGTAACACAATTTTAATGATTTTTTTCTGCCCTTCCACCCCGGACTAATAATTCTTATTTAGCATCTAGATTTTATATTTATGGGGTCACCAACGGGGGCTACGGCGATGCGGTTCCGAGCGGTCTGCGTATGTAATGCTCTTAAAACGAGAGCTCGGCTCCAATTGCGGGTGCTTGGAGACTGGCTGGCCACGGTTCACTAGATCCTTCCAAATCATGGTCAGCAGTATAAAAAAGGCGCCTACAATTTTGTTTAAAAACTCAAGTATTTTAAACACAATTGGAGTGGCGGTATGAGTAAAGCGGCTCAGCTCGAACAGAAAACGAACGGCAAAAACTCCAAGGAATCGCAACGCCACTGCCGCTCCACCCACTGCCGAGAAGATGAGTAAGCCTAGAAACCGAATGGTGCCCATTATGTTCCTTTTGTTTACATCGTTGGCCATAAAGTCATAAACTGTCTGCTTGATGCCATCTCCCCATTGTTGCACCACTCCCAGAAAGTCCTCCATGCCCAATTGGATTTGTTCCGCAGACTCCGGGATTGTTTCGGATTCTCCACCAGCCGTGATAGCTTTACTGGGGGAGCTGCGGTTAGCGGACGTGGATCTCCTAGGCGTTGCCAGCGTTTCAGCTTCCACCGCACGCACCATCTTGATTTTTAATTGCACCTCCTGATCCCGAAACCGCAACGTCTTTATACTGAACCAGTATTCCCCAAACGCCAAGTCGTTAAGCTCCGTCCAAATGCACGTTTCCAACTGCCCGGAATTGGCTGTGTGCGTGTAGTTGCCATAACTTCCTCTGGTGATTCCCACCCACATGTTGGGAACAAATCTTTGGTAAAACATCTGCAGCTGTGTGGCACTACTGTGTAGCATCTTCTCTAGATCACGCTCACTGCGCTGAAGCACCACCACGTCCCGGTAGCCACCCAGCTGCTCCACAAAACATCGTTCCACATAGTGGCCTCGGAAGAGACGCGACTTGTACAACTGCTTTGTGAGGGATTGCATAGCCAGCTCCTCAGGCGGCATTGGACGTGCCATCGCCAACGGCACTATACTGCTGGTGTCCATCGAAATCTATTGTTAACAAAAGTATATTAAAATCTAGTCATTACACCACAGCGACCTTACCAAGTGATAATATTTGGACTTTGTTGCAATCACTTTCGCTTCTTAGTCACCCAAACGCTTGGTTACGGTTGGTTAAGTAAAATTCACTAACAAAATATCACTAAACAATTTTTGTATGTTTGTTTTTGTTCTGTTTTTAATTAGTATTTCTCAGTGCATCTTGGCTCAGCGTTTAGGGCATAAATAATACTGGATCCTTACATTTAAACAAATCCAGGTGTAGAGATAAATATTGGCAAGCAGCTGTTACTACATTCATGCGATGAAATCCGTGAAAATACTAAATCGTGATTATGAATACACGAAATGTCAGATGGAAATTTTAATTCTCTATTTACAATGGATTATTAAATCAATAATCCACCTAATTTATTTTAAATTTGACTAAATATTTGTCTAATAAAAATTATGAAGAGTGCCACCCATAAACTCATAATCGATATCCGATAATGACGATGCGTCTCTCAGAATAACATATCGAAAAAAAAAATATAAAAAACACTTTTGATACTCAATTTTCCTGGATTTTTCACCCAGCTACGTAGGTTCTCACCCCGACCATCAAAATTGTCTCCCGACGCCGACTAAAAGATTTCTTTAGAATGACTCTAGTGGGACTAGCAGCCCGCAAGCTGGCGCAGAAACAAAGGTGAGACACCCGACACTTGCCGGCTTTTCCAGCGAGCCATGATAAAGTATTAATTAATATTTTAATATTTTACAGAACGGCGAAACTCGCCGCCGCCTTTCCCAATGGCATTCGGTGTCAAAAGTGTCTGCAGATGGGACATTGGAGCTATGAGTGCAAAGAAAAGCGAAAGTTTGTACACCGCAGCTCACGCACCAAGAAGTTGACCCAACACCTTGCCAAGAAGGAAGCCGAGACCCCCAAACCTACTGAGGAGCCCCAAGAAACTAGCTCCGCCAGCAGCAAAAAGACCAAGAAAAAAAGGAAGGCAAGCAGAAGCTCCTCCTCCTCTTCCAGCTCCTCAGACAGCTCGGACAGTAGCTCCGGTTCAGGGTCGTCTTCGGATTCTGAATCAAGCGACTCCAGTTCCAGCTCAGATGACGATGAGGACGGCAGCTCATCGGGATCAAGTAGTAGTAACTCTAGTTCGGATAGTGATAGTAGCGAGGATCAAGAGGTGCCACAGAAGAAAAAAAAACGTACCGAGAGTTCCGTTGAGTCCTCCGATCAAGAATAATTGACAATTTTTTGGGTCCAGTAGCAAATAGCTTTAGTAGTTTAGTTATTTTTCTTCATCCGAATATTATTTACTGATATATAAATTGTATGTTTAAACTATAATTATGTGTAATAAAAGTTTGTGTCAGTCAGAGTCCTCCTCCTCGTCAAATGGCTTTAGGTGGCTATGAAACAGGCCCAAATTAATTTCCTGGCTATTAACATTTGCGGGTTCCGATACGGATGGATTAGGTCTTTCGCTGAGATCTATAGAAAGAGGATCCACAGTGCCGGTCCCTTGTCCCTCAGTGCAACTAAGGACGCCCATCGACTTCAGATGCAGTTCCTCCACCTAAAAAAACGTAATATTTAAAACGAATCTTGCTGAGGAAAAACTTCTGTCACCTTCAGTGCATTTAGGGCCTCCTGAACCACGGGCAACACATTCTCCAGCTTCCTTTGAATGGCAAAAAGATTTGCTTGCTCCTTTTGAAGTGCTCGGTTTGTTTGGAACATTTTAAAACAAAACAGCAACACTTTTAACCCGCTTATGACCCAGTTCGTTTAAGACTATAATTGGTACTAAATACGAAAATTAATTTACAAAATTATAAAGTCAACTAACAAAGTTTAGTTTAATTTTAATGGAAAATAACTCATTAATAAGACTTAAGAAAAAGCCCATTTAAAAAAAAACAATTGTTTCTGGTCAGCAGTGGGCTTATCATTGTAAACGATAACCGATTTCAAAGGCAGCCCTTTTTGGCAGGGCTGGATTCCGATAACAAAGCCGGAGAGTTATGCGGTAATCGAAATCATTCGCGCCTTTGGAAAATTTGCATTGTACAGTCAAAAGAACCTTTTAAATCAATTGCTGAAGATTTCACGTAACTCTAAGAAAATATAAGAAATAGAAGAAAAAATATAGCTTCAATGAATATCTGCGAAGTGGGTGCGCAACCAGATGCGCTGGTGGAGCGCTTTTCCGCGAGTTGTGAGCAGCTGGAGCTGGACCCCCAGATTCAGTATAGCGCCTTGGCCACCTACAGACGATTCGATACCGATGGTAGCCTCTCGGCCACTGGTGGCGATGGAATAGCTCTAGAGTGGCTATGCTGCGCCGTCTACAGCGAGCTGCAGCGTGTGAAGATCCGTGAAATGCGAGAGGAGTCAAAGCGAGCAGCCCCGGCTGTTCCTTCAGATCAGGTTAAGAACAGTTGCTGGAACCTTTCACTGACACGTCTTCTTCGAAGCTTTAAGGTGAACGTGTCGCAGTTTCTGCGCCGGATGGAACACTGGAACTGGCTGGCCCAGAACGAGGAATCCCTCCAGCAAGAGGTGGAGGAGCTTCAGCGCCGACTCGGCATCACTTTGACCCTCCGAAGGCACTACAAGCACATCTTCGAAAAGCTCTTTATTCAGCCAGCCCAGGATGCGGATTCCGAGGCAGTCACACTTTACCTATCCCTCTACGAATTCGGTTGGCTTCTCTTCCTGGTGATTCGCAATGAGTTGCCCGGTTTTGCCACATCGAATCTTGTGAGCGGTTGCCAGGTTCTGGTCTGCAGCATGGACCTGCTATATGTCAATGTTCTGGAGGTGCCCAGATCGGCGGTTATTCGTCGCGATTTTGCAGGAGTTCCTCCTAAATGGGATTCCAATGATTTCGATCCAGCTTTCCTGAACAAATACAGCGCCTTGCAGGCTATTGTTAGCCTCATTCCAGAGCTCCCTGCAAAAGGAGTAGAGCAGATGAAGAAAGCCTTCTTCCATAAGGCTTTAATGGTGTTGTTTATGGACCAAAGCCTCCTGGGAAACAACATTCACATCCGGGAAATCGTCAAGGAAGGAATGCTGGACGTGAACTTGGGCACTTTGAATAGAAAGTACGACAATCATGTGGCCGACATCAGTGAGATGGATGAACGGGTGCTGCTGTGCTGTCAAGAATTCAAAAAGAAGCCAAAGGACTCCAAAGCTAGCACACTGTCTATCTCTGCGACTGCATCCCCCACATTGAAACACCAAAAACTACTCTCCCTAAGCTTACCTCAAAAGTTAGCCCCTGACATAATAAATAGCCTCCAGCCGAGGGACGAGGGCAAAACTATAATAAAACATTTGGATCAGTCTCTAGGAAGCATGGGTAAAAAGTTTAATGCTGCTTCCAAGGATTACCTATCGGTCGAGAAGGCTAACGAACGTTTCAGCCTAGCCAGTGGGTTGTATTACAAAATCATAGAAAGGATTGTGACCTCGGAGATAGCTTTGAAGCCCTTGGTAAGGATTAGCCAATTAATTAAGCAGCCCACCCTACACGAAACCCTACTGGCTTGCTGCCTAGAAGTGGCACTCCATGTTCATGATGAGGAAGTGGAGGCACTGAAATTTCCTTTCATCCTGGACTGTTACTCGCTGGACGCCTACGAGTTTCAAAAGATTTTGGAGGTAGTTGTGCGCCATGATTATGGATTACTTGGACGAGATTTGGTAAAGCACCTGCACACTTTGGAGGACGAATGCCTCGGATCACTGATCTTTCGCAAAAACTCACAGCTTTGGAAGAGTTTTGGGAAAACAGATCACTTTCCCGGCTACCAGGATGTTAAAGCGGAGGGCAAGGAAAACGCCTCAACGGGAACTGAAATCTGTCTGCGGAAATTCTATGAGTTGGCCAAAAGGCGGCTGCTCCAGCTGTGCCAGAGTATTGGCTTAGTGGAAACCTATGCGCGAATCTGGCACTTGGCCGAGCACTCGTTTACTATTAAAAGAGGGCAACTACTGCAGCAGCGCAATGTCGATCAACTGCTCCTGTGCGCCATTCACCTTCACGCTCGATTAGAGGAACTGCGTCTCACCTTCAGTGTCATCATCCAGCACTATCGACGACAACCCCATGCTCGCAGCAGCGTCTATCGCGAGGTGCCGATGGACGATGGACAGACCGCAGACATCATCCGCTTCTACAACAGGATATACGTTAGGAACATGGGTACTTTCGGACGTCTGCTTCATTGCCAAGAGCCTCTGGGGCATCAACGCAAAAATGAAAATATTCTCATAGAGACGTCACCAATGGAGAGGCGCGTCGGTAGAAATATATGTGTCACTTCGCCACCTCCGCCTAACATCTGTCTAAGGAAATCCTGCTCTGGCATACCAGCAGACATCGAGCTCAAATCCCCGCCGTCTCCCGAAGAAGAAACCAATCTGAAGCGCACCCTGTCCAATAGAGAACTGGGGATGATCAAGCGGCCCAACATCCTGCGAAGACGCACCTGCTTTCAATGATCCACTGGTTGAATCCCCTGGCTAAAATCTATCTTATTTAGGATTGAATATTTAGGATAAGAAATAAGCCTTAACTGCCCTAGCCTCATTGTGACTGACTACCCAGAATTGTATTTCATAAATGTATTTTAAAAAATCAAACAATGAGACTTGAATACTGTTCTTTTCTGTTGAAGCTGGAACCTTCAACATTTTTTAATATGTTAAACGCGAATTTTAAAAAGGCATTGCCATCATATAAGAATACTTTCTTAATATGTATAAAATGTTTTTTTATAAAGCGCACTTCTAGAATCTTTTTCCAACAAATTGTAGTATTGATCTCCAGATCGTTCCAATAGAAGCCGCAACTTTTTTAATTTTCGACTTGTAAATATTATATAAAGGGAAATAAAGATTTGAATTCAGCAGATACGATTACGATTGTTTAAATATTGAAATAATAACTATAAATATGTAAAAAATAAAACAATTCAAATAAAATACCACAAGTGAACCAAAATATTTGTTCACTTAAAAGGTTTAAATAGATTTTTATTGAATGCCATTGTTTTCGGATTTGAAACTTTGTTCAAATATTTGCGCAATTACTTGACCCCGCGATGGGGCACGAACATGGAACTGAATGGGTAAGAGGGAAATGTCAAGCGGGGGTGTATGGACAATCCACGGATTACACAAAGGGACTTATAGTGGAGTACACATAATACATACTGAGAGCATACAACTTAGGGCTAGTTACTTTAACGTTTGCTGGCTTATGCATAGGATTTAAAGTTAAGAGGGAGGAGCGCCGGGGGCTGCGGCAGGAGTGCTCGCGGGAGGAATGCTGCCTGCAGGGGGTAGTGCTGATCCTGGTGGGCCGCTACTAGTTTCTGCCGCTGGAGAATTACTCGGCGGTGTAGTATCTGCGGCGAAAGATTTACAATTAAGTTCTGAATCGTTTAAATATGATTTTCTACCTACCCATAGGAGTGGGTGCCTGAGATTGGGAAGGCACCGCGGCAACAACTGCTCCAGGTTGTTCGCCGATCGGCATAGATGTTCCAGTTCCGGTTGGAGGACCTCCGGTGGGCACAAGGGGAGGCGCTGCGAAAGGAGCTCCATTAGGCGGCGGGGCCACGGATCCGGATATGTGGGGCGGCAATGGCTGATGCTGAGGTGGTCCAGCTAAAGGTTGCGCCTGGGGTGGAACTGGTGCCTGGTGCGGATGCGAATGTGGCGGCACCTGATGCGGATGTGGATGAGGCGGCAGGGCCTGCTGTTGAGGTGGCAGTTGCTGTTGCGCCTGTGGCAGCTGCTGCTGCTGTTGTTGCTGCTGTTGCAATATCATTCCGCCGGCGGCAGCAGCCTGGCCCTGGAGCTCCTGCTGAAGACGATGGTGAGCCTGCTGGCGCGCCCGGAACTCGGCAGCTTTGAGCTGTTCCAAGTGGAACTGCTGGCGCTCGGTAATAAGTTGCTGGCGCTGGTATTCCAGGCCTTCCCGCTCGCGCTCCATGGTGGCCTCCAGCTCCTCGAAGTGGCGCAACTTGATCTCCAGCTTCTTCATTTGCGTCTCGACCAGCAGTGCCACAAGGGACTTAATCTTACGCTCTTCTAAAGCAGCCAAATGCTTGGCTTTAACAGCTGCCGATGCCAGAGCTGCTGCCGCTGCCGTCTGCATGTTGTTTTCGCTGAAGGCTCCCTCCTTGGCGGGTGCTCCTGATCCCGATCCCGATCCAGACACCGCTCCCTCCTTGGTTTCGGTGCCGTCCTTAGTCTCGCCATCGCCGCTGCTATCTTCCGTCTTGATTTCCACGTCGCCTCCAGCTGCTGGGTCTGTGGGTGAGGATTTGTTTGACTTGTCAGACTTGGTGGCTGCCTTTTCGGACGACTCTTTCGGTTTTTTCGTGTCCGTGTTGTTGGTGTTGCCTGTCGCTGATGATGATGTGGAGCTCGAGTTTGAGTCTGTGTTCGTGTTGGTCTTATCCGATTTCGTCTTGTCTTTGGACTTGGCATCGTCTTTTTTGTTAAGTTGTTATTTTTTGGTGGTGTGGTTGATGTGAGTTTGTTGGTTGTTGGTTTGGTTGTTTGGGCGTAACACAAAAACGAAACAAAATACAAATACAGTGCCAAATGGAAAACATTGCGAATTTTGCATAAAACAAGAGATACGACAAAAAACGGATAAAAACAAAATAATAGTAGAAGAAATCCTTAGCCAGAACAATTCTTTCAATGCGAAAGAGTATACATTTTACAATTATTATCCTACACACAGACTTACCGTCTTTCTTGTTTAAATCTTTCATTTCCTCATCGGCTCCAGACGCTGCTGTGGAGCTTCCTTCTTTACCCTCCTCCTCTTCCTTATCGTTTCCAGTGCCAGCGATTCCACTGTTGGCCAAACCGAAGTTCGGGTTGAACTTGCCACCAGCCGATGCCTTTTCAACATTCTTCATATGGTTATCCATGATGGTGGCGGGAACTTCATCCTGCAACAGAAAGAATACATCTCCTTTAATAATTTACATTTTTTTTTATAGCAAAACCAAACTATTAACCTTAATTGCAGCAAACTCTTCCATGGCAGCTTTGGCTGCAGCGGCTGCCACTCTGGGATCCACCACCGAAGCCAGGAAGGCTACAGTAGACATGATGGGATTACCACTCTTGCTAAATGGAATTGGCTGACAGCCCAGAGGTCCCAGGAAACCACCATCGTCTTCCAAATACGGATCCTCAATGGGCAGACGCAAGAAGTGCAGGATACACTCGTCCTGAGTCCTGGAACCCACATGTTCGCAGACCTTGTTCCAATCATCCTTGTGCATCTCGAGACCCTCGAGCAGCAGGAGCGTCTCCTGGTCTGTCCATTCACGGGCCATGCTAGCTGCCGTTCGATTCCTCATCGCCGCTGGTTTCTTAGCGTATTGATCTAGTTTCAAGCCGAACTGGCTTACTCCAGAGCTCAATCCACCGGCAGCTCCGTTCTCAAGGGCCTCCGTTTTGATCTTGTCAACCAATTCCGAATCCTTGCCAAGCGGTTTCTTGTCTAGATCCAACAAAGTCTTGGCCGCCGACGGCTGCTGGGTCTTCTGGGGATTGATGGCCTGCAGGCCCGATGGAGTATCGGAAAGTATATGGAAGTGTGAGGTTGGCGGAGGTCCCATCGGCGTGGGACGCAGATCGGCGTCAATCTGGTAGTTAATTAAACCCCACTGTTCCAGGAATGCGTGCACCCTCATGATGGCGCACACATCGCCAGCGAGGTTTCTTCTGCAGGCAGTACTTGTCAAATACTCTGTGGGATTTAACCTGAAACAAAGGAAGGTTATTATCCTTCTTGGAAAGACTTTTGTAATAATATAAGCTAACCTGTAGGTATCTATCATAAAATTCCTGTAAGCCATGTATATTTCCGGTGTCTTTGACTTGTTCTTGCTGTTGAAGAACTCTGGCATGGCTCTCTTTTCAATCACATGGATTGAGTTGTAGTCAAACCAGGCGGAGTACGATGGCACAATGATGTGATGCGTCTGCTCGGTCACATTGTCCTCCATGTCTTCCTTGGCCGAGGAGGAGAACTCCTGCGTGTTGCTGTTGTCACTGGTTTTTCCCGTTTGTGAATTGTCCCCATCGCCTGTGGACATGGCCTGGGCGGCACTTCCGCCTGTCATCTCATCATCCAAGTCTGTCATGGTGCCGCCTGATTAAGGAGAGTTAAATAGTTACAATTTACCGATTTTTTTCTCCTAAAACCTTACCCTTTATGGGCATCATATCGTTGTCGCCACGAGATTTGCCACCGGGAGCTGGACTAGCTGTTGACTGGAGAGCCGTGTTCGCCTTGTGGACTTCTTGGACATTTGGCTCGGCCGGAGGATCATCCAGATCACGCGTGAGATCCTCATCGTCGTCGTCGTTTCGTGACTTTTTATGTACAACGGCCGGAGATCGCTTGCGTTTGCCTGGTTTTGAGGTGGAAGCCGAGGCGGAAGGCGATGGGGAACGCCTCCTTTTCTGCTTGCCCCCGGAGCTTGTAGCCGGTTTCTTCTTTTCGTCCCCGAAGGACATGATGTCGTCGATGGACATGCGCTGCTTGTGCGTCTTTTTCTTGCCCTGTTCGTCCACCTCGTAGTCCTCCTCGGCCATCCATTCGTTGTACTGCTCCAGATCCAAAATCCAAGAGGCGGATACGCGCCAACGTTCTGCTGGCGACTCGGGATTCTCCGGAATATTGTCCGGCAGATCAAAATTGTTCACAGCCCACGAGTCGTACGATTCCGGGAAGTAATACCAATGCAGCATCACATGACCGCCTCGCTTGAAGATGGGCCGAGCATACTCGTCCGGATGTGGATCCACAATGGGATAGACAATGTGGGTGGCGTCCTCCTCGTCGGTTACGATCTCGACGCGCCGGTTGTCCAGGATTTCGCGCAACCGACTCTCAATGACCTTCTCAATCTCCGGGCGAATGTAGATGTAGGGAATGCGGTACAAGTCCGCCTCCACCAGGGCCTGTTCGATCTCGATCAGCAGCTGAATGTTTGGATCCTTGCGTGAAGGGTTCTTGCCAATGGAGAAGTCGAACTTCTTTCCACGCTGCTCTGCCCGAAATCGGAACATGGTCGAGAAAATGATGCACAGTCCGCCGCCGCTTTTGAAGTCCAGGAAGCAACGCATCTGGAAAGGAAAGGATTAATTAGTTTTTAATATTGGGTTAATATTTACGTGTACATACGCCACACGGGGCACCCTGTACACATCAGACACACACACACACACACAGCCACACAAACACTAACCGGAATTCTGGTCGCCGGTGGCTCCGCCGAATTCTTGCCAAGCTTCGCCTCCACATACTGCAGGAATTGTACAAGCAATTGGGCCAGAGACTCCTTCGTAATGGGCTCCGAACTGTGGGCCAAATACTGCAAAAGAAGATAAATTGATTACCCTTTGTTTTTTTTCGCGGCGAGCCGAGCGCCATTTTTATTGAGGCGGCGGGGTTGTTGTTGTATACGCACCTTTTTGCAGTTCTTCTGCAGCCACTGTCGGATGGATTCGAAGCCCTGCAGCGTCTCCGAGGACTGGAAAAAGTCAATATTCGGACTTCCGTCCTTCTTAGGACCCAGTGTGTTCATTCTTCGGCACTTTTCACACGCTTTTTTCACTTATCTTAGCAGTTTTGAACGTCGAAAAGCCTGTATTGAGAACGCTGGATGAACGCTGGATGTCGCACATATATATTTTGATCGAAATATCGATATATTTGGCGAAATATTATTGGTTTGGTCACACTACGGTCAGCATTGTGCAACACTATACATTTAGCTGGCGGAAAATGTCCTTTGGACTATCGGAAAATGCTATCGAAATTTTTATCCATATTTAAATACCGGTTTTAAATATTTATCTATTTTAAAACTACATAAGTTGGATAGATTTTTAGTCCTCGAAATGGTACCTATCGATTGCATGAAAAAATACTAAATATAGTGACAACTCTTAAAAGGATAACACAAGCAGTGGTGTTGAATCTTAAGCTTCAAATAATGTACGAATACTTCTTAATATTTAAAATGCTATAAACTATTAACACACTTTAAAAATAAAACATAAAAATATAAAATTTAAAATCCTATACTTTATTAAGATACATTTCCTTTGTAGGAGATTCAAGTCAATGTCAAAAAAAAAAAGACAAGGACGTTTGAACTTCATTGGGTTTTAAATGTTAATGCTGGTTCATACCAAATAAAAATAAAGGATCTCTTATTTATTTATTATTTAAGTAAAAAATATTTATTTTAAGAAAAAGTAATTAAAAAATGTTGTAAATAAGAAATATAATAACGAAAAATAAAAAAATATATATGTAGCAAATATAGTCGGTAAAAAACTAGAAGAGCCAGAGTTTTTGGTAGCATGGAATATCTGTTACTTGGCAACACTGAACCGTGGCTAAAAACTCGGTGCTCCGTGATTGACGCGCCACACTATAAATGCAACTCGCGACGGGCTAACATGGCTCCTGGTGCTGAAAAATTAATAAAGTTGAGGAAAATAGTACGGTCGGAGTGCGTGTGCATCGTGAAGCCCAATGTTAAGTTAAAGTAGTGTCCAGCGCCGCCTCCCCCCACGACAATTGCCGTCGCGTTGCAACAGAATTCGCCACGCTGGAGCCTGTTCGGCCCCCGTGAGTGCTTGTGGGTGTTTTTTTTGTGCGAGTGTCTGCGTGGAAAATCAATGGTGTGTGCGTGCTGCTGCTGCTGCATCTGCGACGCTACTGCGAAAAAAACCGAACACCCCCCGGGCCCCGCCACGCCCAGCCGCATCGATTGTACAGTTTTATAGGAAAACAAATCAATTAATGTTGGAAAATGCAGAGCGCATGAGTTGAGCTGGGAACGAGAGGCAGGAACGAGAGCAACCATTGCCAAAGGTGAGTGATATAATAATACATGTAGCATTTGCATGGCTAATGGCCCGATCCTCGCCCTGCAGTTGCCTTGGTATGTGTTACTGTCTCTGTGTGTGTGTGTGTGTGTGTGAGGGGGCGTTATCGCCGACTGCGCTGCCAGCGTGCTTCCGTTGCCCCGCAGTCGCAGTCTCTGTCGCAGCCGCAGTCGCAGTCGTAGTCGCAGTCGCAGTCTCAGCCAGCAGCGCTTGGGGCTAAGGGGGCACGCTGTGTGTGATAAGAGAGCAGAGAGCGCCCCCATTTACCGCCAGAGAGAGAGAGAGAGCGCCAACGCAGCAATCTAGCACAAATCCTTAGAAAAGTCTCAAATAGAACGGTTTCTAAGAGAAATATTATTTATTGGAAAATAACCCATAAGAATGTAAACATTATCGATAATAAAAATAAACATTTTTGTTTTGATTCTTATTTGTTTCTATGGGATATCTATCTGTATCTATGGGATATGTATCTGTATCTATGAGATCTGTATCTGTATCTATAAGATCTGCATTTGTATCTATAGGATCTGTATTTGTATCTTTACCTCTAAACGAACTTCAGGATACTTTCGGATTAATGATTTCATAAATGTATCTATGGAGTGTGCATCTGTATCTATAAGATCTGTATTGTATGAGATCTGTATCTGTATCTGACCCTAAAAAAGGAACTTCAGGATACATTTGGATAATTTATTTGATAAATGTATCTATGGGATATATATCTGTATCTATGAAATGTGTATCTGTATCTATAAGATCTGTATCTTTATCTCAAAACGAACTTCAGGATACATTTGGATTCAATATTATTATTATTTGACAAAAGTTAATGACATTCCTTATTAAATATTTTAACACTAACAAATATATTCCTTAATAAATCCTTTTTCTTAATAAATTCTTTAAAATATGGAGTTTTTCTTATTTTTCTAAATGTCCTAAATCTGCCAATCAAATATTTGCGACATTTGGCAAATTACTGGCGGTTTTGTATTGGCTTTTCCTTCTGCTCGTCGATTCTTGGCAGTGGCAGGCAGGCAGAGGCTGTTTGTGTTGTGTTGGGATTATTTTTAGTCTCAGCACATTGCTCAATTTGTTTTTAGCCACCAAAGAGTCGTCTCTTGGCTATTTGTGTCGTTTGTTGGTTCATTCATGGCATCGGTTAGTTTTCCAATTTTTCAATTTCCGAATCCAAAGCATTCCCTTGAAGCCCTAATACCAGAGTATCTCATAGACGTAGCCAGACCAAGCAGGCGGTACTAACACCTGTATTTATTTATGGTTTGCTGCCGTAATCGACCGGTGACGGGAGACCGGGGTAGGGCACTTGAACTAGTTTCCAACAAAGCTTGACTTTTGTTAGTTTTTTTTATTTTCTATTTTTTGGTGCAGTTTTTCAGGTTGGAGAGTCCATTTTCCCTTTGGATCGCCGCACTTTTGTCACAAACATTCAACCTTTACTTCACGAACTCGTCTTGAGATACTTTTGCAATAAAACACTTGATTATTTATCATTCAGTCTCAGACGCAGCTCAGAAGCAGCTCAATAAATTCGATCCCCATCCCGATTCCGATCCGATCGGCTCAGCGTTGTTTTCTTTGCAAAACTTGCAGTGTCAGCTGTTGAAATATTAGCCAAATGTTGTGCAAATATTCAAGTCTCGGGGAGTTTAAGCACATTGTTCCACATGTTCCACATTTTTCGATTGCACAGATGACCCTAGAATCTGTGGAAAACCCCATATCTATAAAGAGAAATAAAACTGAAATACTAGTATTGATTCTTTAAGCTCTCAGCTTTTAAAATTCAAACTAGAATATAACAAAAAAAAGTTGAAATAATCGTTATTAAAGCCATTTTGATAATGAAAAAGTGGCTTATCTTTCATAGAAAATGTATAAATAAATGCTCGTCACACAACAGTGGATGAAATCAATAATTTTCTTAACTAAAATCGCTCAGACGATTTTCATTTAATGGAAATTTAATTACTTCAATCTAAACCCCAACCCACAACAAGGTCGCTGGCAAATCGAAGTTCACTTTATGGTTGGATTGGCTGTCTGATCGAGCAAGACATACAAATGTTTTCATTATGACTTTTACGTCGATATTATTTCGATATTTCAATGGTTTTTTATGTAAGTTTGTGGGCTTTATCTTTATCGGCTCGTTAGTTATGGATAATCATTACCAATAGAGTTGGACGTGTTTCTAAACATTCCTTCTTCTGGTTGTATTATTCCCGTTCTTGGTTCAGTGAACTTCCCTTTTTTTATGACTATTTCTTATCACTAAGAGCCAGGGGTACTGATAAGACAAGCTTTCAGATTCGGGTTTTAGAATTGAGAAAAACTGTTTTTCTAAATCGGGGAAAAAAGCGGATTACCCGGATTACCCGTTCTACGTACGTAATACTCCCGTGATTGTCCGTAAAATGGAAATTTCGTAATTTGTTCAATTGTCACGTTCTGCTCTGAAAGCCATTATCTGCCATTCACGTTGAGTGACTCAATTTACGCAGCCCACAACCCCATGTTTCTGGGGAGGAGGTTGCCTCCGGGCCTCCAGGAAATCCTATCTCGCCCATTGGATCCCCATGGCTGCCACCCGATGAACCACGTGTCCGGCTTTTATTGGTCGCTTAAATAACGCCGAGAAAGGCTTGTACTCGGTACACATGTTTCTTCACTCCAGACGCGTGCGTCATAGTCGTCGAAACTCAAAAGCGAACATTAAACATTATAAATATTGTAGATTTTAAATAAACTTATTAATAGACTAAGGTTGGACCTTTTTTCTTGCTCTTTAACGCGATTAACTTTGTTTTTTATCAAAACGAATAAAATGGTACTTTCCCTTTTTTGCTTAAAGCTTTTTTGAAAGCAATTTTGAACTTACCTTTTGAAAGGTTTTTATGTCAAATATTTAAAAACGTTTCAAAATATAAATATATAGAAACCTTTCTATTGATTCACAAAAGGCGCTCATAGTGTAACTAAAAAAAAGTGATTAAACTTAATAAAAAAAATCCCTTTTTTTCCAGATTAGTTACTTAGAGTAGACCGGTCATCGGTGGATCACCAAGCGAATCACAAATCATCTTAACATAATGACATCCCGGTAAGCTAAACTTTATAAATAATTCTACAAGAACTTCCAACTTCAAACAAGAATCCTTTCAACAGACTCGACCGACTTTTTATCCTACTGGAATCGGGCTCCACGGCAGCCACTCGACAGGCGGCCGCCAAGCAGATTGGAGAGGTGCAGAAGCTGTATCCACACGAGCTGCACTCCCTGCTGAACCGACTGGTTGGCTACCTACACTGCGCGTCCTGGGAGACGCGAATTGCAGCCGCCCAGACAGTGGAGGCCATCCTTAAGCAGGTTCCCCAATGGAAGCCCGAGCTGCAAGTCATTGTCAAAAAGGAGTCGGCCACCTCAGCTGCGGCTTTAGAAGAGGATAGCTGCCAGTCGAGTGGCTCCAGTTCGACCACAGCCAGCGAACGATTGCTGAGCTTCGATGAGTTCGATCTGCAGCAGATCCTGTACAAGGGAGCCCGTCTGATTGGCTCCGAGGGCAATGAGTTCGATGTGCAGGAGGAGCAACCGGCCAGCGGTGGCGGGGCCGAGGAACAGAGCCTGGCCAGTCGGCTAAGTCGCCAGCGGGCGGTTTTAAACGACAAACTTGGTCTCACCACAGCCGCCAAGCTGGGCGTCAATCTCACCGACATGATCACGGACGAGGATGTGGCTCTCTCCCGGAGCGGCTCCAGCTATAACGTCAACGCTGAGAAGCTGCCTGTGGAGCACATCCTGAATATAAAGTCATCCAACGGATCGGGATCGGGGCACAGCCAACTAAGCTGTCGGGAGATAAACCGGGCCAAGCGCAAAGCCCGGCAGAATCCTTCCGCCTCGGCAACCGGCTCCGTCGTGACCCCCACCTGCAGTAGGCGGAACTCGAACAGCAACCACAGTACAGGGAGTAACCATAGCAATAATGGCACCACATCACTATCAGGTTTAGACGAACCGGAGAAGAAAAAGCTGAAGGCCAGCGATCGCCAAGAAATATTCTATAGTCTCAATTGTGAGTGATTTTTTGTTAACAAAAAGTCTATTTAATAGTAATTTTCTCTCTTAATCTAGCTGCCGTTCCTGATGCCACAGGGACTTGGGTGGATGCCGTCTCCTGGCCACTGGAGAACTTTTGTGCGCGCCTCTTTATCGATTTGTTTCACGCCAAATGGGAGGTGCGCCATGGAGCGGCCACGGCGCTGCGGGAGCTGATCAACCAACATGCCCACGGTGCGGGCAAGTCGGTTCTGCAGAGTCGCGAGCAGATGGTGGAATCACATGGCCGATGGTTGGAAGACGCTGCACTCCGCTTGCTTTGTGTTTTGTGCCTGGACCGGTTTGGGGACTTTGTCTCGGATCAGGTGGTGGCACCAGTGCGTGAAACCTGCGCTCAGGTTCTGGGAACATTGGTTAAGGAGATCGCGGCCAGCAAGGTGCAACGGATTGTGGATATCCTGCTGCAACTAATCCAGCACAAGAGCGAGTGGGAAGTGCGACATGGAGGGTTGCTTGGTCTGAAGTATGTTTTCGTTGTGCGGGAAGAACTTCTACCCATTTACCTGCCCCAGTCCATATCGAACATTTTGATTGGACTACTCGATGCCGTGGATGATGTTGGAGCCGTGGCGGCATCCACTCTGATACCAGTGTCGTCCTGGTTGCCGAAGCTTTTGAATCCCGGCCAGGTTTCTTCCATAGTAAAGATGCTGTGGGACCTGCTGCTGGATCAGGACGAACTGACCTCCGCCTGCAACAGTTTTATGGGCCTCCTGGCCGCCATTCTGTGTCTACCAAAGGCCGCCAGCTGGGTGGAAATGGAGCCCATGGCCACTCTGGTGCCTCGCCTGTTTCCCTTCCTTTCGCACAGCACTAGCTCGGTGCGGAGATCCACCTTGAAGACTCTGCTAACGCTTACCAGTGCCGATAAAGGGAAGGTGGAGATAAAGGAGGAGGAACAGATTGAGACGGAACCAGATCAGACAAAGATGAAGCTCAATTTTGGCGTCAGCGAATGGAAATGGCAGCTACTGCAACAGGCCTTGCGGCATATTTACCAGCGCATCCTGGTGGAACCGCAAGCGGACATCCAGGCACTGGCACAACAGGTGTGGTCCAATCTCATCGAGCATGCGGATCTGGGTGCCCTCTTGCATGCCGCCTGTCCATATGTGTCTTCTTGGATTTGTCTATCCATGCAGCCGCCCAGACTTGCCTTCGATCCAGCCGTGTTGATACGAGCTGGTGGCGACTCCACTGCCACCACCCGGAAAAGAACCCCACGCATTGGAGACGACTTGGGAGGCGCCATCTTAGCCCACACAAATGCCACACTGAAGTTATATTTGGGTGGCAGTGAAGCTACTCCCTTGGAGCTGCGCGAGGCGAACTTTGTGCGAGCGAGGATTGCATCATCCCGAGCGCTGGGCGCCCTCTCCCATTACCTTGTCCAACCTGCCCCGGGAGTGGTGTATACCCCGCAGACCGAAAGTCCAACAGATTGTTATACAAAAGTGCTGCTTGGTCACCTGAATGCCCACTCCGCTGTTCAAAGAATAGTGTGCGGTCTGATTATAGCCTTTTGGGCTCTGGAGGATGAGCCAGTGCGTCCGGGACCGCCAAATCTGCAGGAGAAACTCCACCAGTGCGTTAGCGAGTACATCTACTATGATGAGGTGGCCATATCTCTGACTCGTCTTCTGCAGGAGGCCCAAGACTTTATTGCCACACTGAAGCAGAACAAGATCCCCATCAACGATTTCAACAACGCCAAGATTCTGACTCTGGAACAGATCGAAGCGGTGGCCACCAAGCTAACAGAAAACTTGCGAGAATATCCCCTAAAGCCGAAACTGCTTGATATGCTGGAGGAGCGGCGAAGAAGCTTGCAGGCGTCCTACCAGCAGACGACCAGTGAGCAGGGGGCCTACCATGTCAGTGCCCAAGCAGCTCTCGCCGGCGCCATTTGCGCCCTTCACTGCTTGCCAGAGAAGCTGAATCCGGTGGTCAAGCCGCTAATGGAGTCCATCAAGCGGGAGCAGTGTCTCCAGTTGCAGCAGCTCTCGGCCGAGTTCTTGGTCCACCTGATGGATCAGGTCTGTGATAGAAATCCTAGTCCCAACAGCAAGATCTTGAACAACCTCTGCACGCTTCTTAGGAGCGATGTGGAGCACACGCCCAAGTTGGTGAGTTTCTAAAAATATACGGAAGACATTCAGCAAGTAATTCTTTTTATTTTTTACAGGTCATGCCACTGCATACTCTGAAGGAGACTCCACCTTCACCCTCTGTGACCAACAGTTGTGTTTACTATGGAATACTAACATTAGCACTCCAGCAAGCTGTGACCACGACTAGTACCAGAGGCGGAGCAGGAGGAGCTGGAGCGACCACTCCAACTGCCACCGCAGTAACTCGTGGACCCGGCCGACCGCCAACAAATGAGATTCTGGCTGCTGCATCAGCAGTAGCCGTCAATATAGATTTAAAAGCGCAGCAGGCGAAGGAGGCGGAAGCCAAACAATGCCGAATTCAGCGCTTAGGAGCCGCAAGTGCCATAGAGAAGCTGTGCAGCACCTTTGGGGAGCACATCGTGGACAAGGTGACGGTTTTCCAGCAGTTAATGTTCGGAAAACTGGCCCAGTTTGTTAAGGAAACGGACGAGCAACAGCTGGCTAGCACTTTGCCGGAACTAGGAGTCTGCACGGAGTTGATCAGCTCCCTGCAGTTAATAGAGACGGCAGCTCCACATCTCCACGTGGCACTGCATCCTCAGATGTTTGCCCTGCTGCCTTCGCTGGGATTTATTGTGCGACATCCTTTAAAATCGGTGCGTCACATGGCTGCCAGATGTATTGCTGTTCTGGCGGAGATCGACGCCTGCCAGACGATGCAGTTCGTTGTTCAGGAGTTGCTGCCACAGCTGGACAAGATCGAGCAGCTCATAGAACGCCAGGGTGCAGCGGAAGCCATCGAAAGAGTGGTAAGTCGGCTTCAGATCAAGGTGGTGCCGTATATTGTCCTTCTGGTGGTGCCACTGTTGGGAGCCATGAGCGATCCAGATGAATCGGTTCGCCTGCTTTCCACTCATTGTTTCGCCAATCTTGTCCAGCTGATGCCACTAGATGGCAAAGCAGACCAGCTGAAGAGCGAACCACTCCAGGCTCGAAAAACACGAGATCGAGAGTTCCTCGACTATCTGTTTAACCCAAAGAGCATACCGGACTACAGGGTTCCGGTCGGGATCAGTGTGGAGCTGCGCAGTTACCAGCAGGCGGGTATTAACTGGTTGTGGTTCCTTAACAAGTACAATCTGCACGGCATACTCTGCGACGATATGGGCTTGGGCAAGACTCTGCAGACTATCTGTATCCTGGCCGGCGATCATTTGCAGCGTATGCAATCTAAGAAGGCCAACCTGCCCAGTTTGGTCATTTGCCCGCCCACTCTCACTGGCCATTGGGTGTACGAGGTGGAGAAATTCCTGGCGGAGGACTCTGTCCTGCGACCACTGCACTACTACGGATTTCCCGTGGGTCGCGAAAAGCTGCGTAGCGAGATTGGAACTAACTGCAACCTGGTGGTAGCCTCGTACGACACCGTTCGCAAGGACATTGACTTCTTTGGTGGCATCCATTTTAATTATGTCGTTTTGGACGAAGGTCACATCATAAAGAACGGAAAGACAAAGAGCTCGAAAGCCATTAAACGGCTGAAAGCCAATCACAGGCTGATCCTCTCCGGAACACCCATCCAAAATAATGTACTGGAGCTGTGGTCACTGTTCGACTTCCTCATGCCGGGCTTCCTCGGAACTGAGAAGCAGTTTGTGCAGCGCTTCTCACGCCCAATCTTGGCATCACGTGATGCCAAAAGCTCTGCCAAGGAACAAGAAGCCGGGGTCCTGGCCATGGAGGCTTTGCATCGCCAGGTGCTGCCCTTCCTCTTGCGACGCGTCAAGGAGGACGTGCTCAAGGACTTGCCGCCCAAGATTACCCAAGACCTGCTCTGTGAGTTGAGTCCGCTGCAACAGCGCCTGTACGAAGACTTTAGCAATAAGCACTTGAAAGACTGTCTCGACAAGTTGGGCGATTCTCCTGCTTCGGCCATGGTGGCAGAGAATCTAGGCCCCAAGACGCACATATTCCAGGCGCTGCGCTACCTACAGAATGTGTGCAACCATCCCAAGCTTGTGCTGCGACAGTCTGAGGAACTGGCCCAAGTAGCCTCGCAGTTGGCGCAATCAAACAGCTCTTTGGACGATATCGAGCATTCTGCCAAGCTGCCAGCCTTGAAGTAAGTTTTTATAATATATTCTGAAGATCGTTTGCTAAAGTATAATATATAAATTTTTCCACAGGCAACTTCTGCTCGACTGCGGTATTGGAGTGCAAACGGAGTCGGTGAGTCAGCATCGGGCTTTAATTTTCTGCCAGTTGAAGGCGATGTTGGACATTGTGGAGCACGACTTGTTGCGACGGCATCTGCCCAGTGTCACCTACCTGAGATTGGATGGTAGTGTTCCGGCCTCTCAGCGGCAGGATATAGTAAACAATTTCAACAGCGATCCCAGTATTGATGTGCTGCTCCTGACCACTCTGGTAATTAAAAGATTAGTTTTCAAAATTGTGAAAATAGCTAATGTGGCTTATATGCTTTAGGTTGGAGGCTTGGGTCTTAATTTAACGGGAGCTGACACGGTGATCTTTGTGGAACACGACTGGAACCCCATGAAAGATCTGCAGGCTATGGATCGAGCTCATCGCATTGGGCAAAAGAAGGTGGTAAACGTCTACCGATTGATCACACGCAACTCGCTGGAGGAGAAGATTATGGGGCTGCAAAAGTTCAAGATTATGACCGCCAATACGGTGGTCAGCGCGGAAAACGCATCGCTACAGACCATGGGCACTTCGCAGATCTTTGATCTGTTCAACGGAGGCAATAACAACGGCCAAGGCGCATCCACGGCCGCATCCAGTGCTTCCGCAGGATCGGGTCCCATGTCCATGAACACTATTATTGAGAATTTGCCGGAACTGTGGTCCGAGCATCAGTACGAGGAGGAATACGATCTGGGCAACTTTGTGCAGGCACTGAAAAAGTAGACAAACGCTTCCCACTCTAAGACTTCCAGTAAAAAGTTCTGACTTAGGCTAGCTTTAAAAGTAATATGCATACGAAATGATTTATTTTTGGATCACATTTCGGAATGTTTTCATCTGTTCCTTTATAATTGCAAACAGGAAAATGTAGATTTTAATAATAAACAATGATTTTGAAATTAAAAATGCATTTAACAATTATTGAATACTTCCGCAACACAACCCACAAGTGTAATCGCAGAAAAATATTGATTCCGTTGTGAAGGAAACCGCCGACCGATAAGGCCCTAACCCAAAACAATCAATGAGCAATACTTTTGGACGCCTAATTCAATAAACGAAAATGAGATTGCACGCATTAGATTAAGTATTAAAGGTCCTTCTCAATTAGCTATATCTATTCGCAGCACTTGTACCCACATTCTTGAGAATCGACATTTTTATGAATACGAGTATTTGACTAGGCCGATCGAAGATGATTATCCGTTGGCCTATCTGGAGTGCTTATTCTGCGGATTTCGGCTGGGAGGAGGGTGTGCAACTGTTATTATTTATACTGAATGTTATCGACTCTGTGTTATCATCCTGAGAGCTACTGTAAAACTCTCAAATCGAGTCCGCGATAAGATGGACAGAGGAGCACATATAAAAAGCGGTTCTTCCATGCGGGTGGCATTGTGAAAGTGAAACCGAAATTGCCACTATGAATTACTTTCTCAGCGTGACTTTGCTCTTGGCCATTGGTCTGCAGCAGATTGATGCCCACGGCATGATGCTTTCGCCTCCAAGTCGTTCCTCCCGCTGGCGCTACGATGGATCCGCCCCACAGAACTGGAACGACAATGAGCTCTTCTGCGGAGGACTGTATGTAAGTGACTATTTGAATTCGAAATTCGAACCACATCTTTAATATTCACTTCTATATCTTTGCAGACCCAGTCAAACAACGGAGGACGTTGCGGCTTGTGCGGTGACAACTTCTCGGATGCCCAACCCCGCAACAACGAGATTGGAGGCAGCATCGGAGGAGTGGGTGTCATCACCAGGAGCTACGCTGCCGGAAACGCCATTACCGTGACCGTGAAGATCACCACCAACCACTTGGGACACTTCGAGTTCCACCTGTGTAACCTGGATGTCTTTGGAACCGAATCGGAGGAGTGCTTCGAGAGCAATCGCCTTCGTTTCCTCGATGGCAGTGACAGGCAGGAAATCGGCACAGCCGCAGGTGAATTCGATACAACTGTTGTCCTTCCCGACGGTCTCACCTGTACCCACTGCATTCTCCGATGGACCTATGTGGGAGGTGAGTTTTAAAAGAAAACATCTTTGAACAGGATTTAATCCGAATCATCTCTGATATTAGCCAACAACTGGGGCATGTGTGACAATACCTATGGAGCTCTGGGCTGTGGTCCCCAGGAGACCTTCAAGAACTGCGCCGATGTGAGCATCAGCTGGGGCCGCAATATGCTCACGGATCTGGTCAACAAACGCGAACCCGTCGTGGCACCCATCGAAGTGGTCTAATCTCGGGTTCTTCAGCAATTCAACAACTGCCAATTAAGTCTGAAAGAGCTACAAGCCAAATAGTCCGCCAAAGATAAATAAAGACTTGAACATTAACTTCTTAAGTTGGTTTTTTGTTTTTTCTATAACTATTTATTGAGGCATACAGGGTATCTTAAAACCCCTTGGTGACCTTGGTATCTATTAATACTGCCCGAGAGGCTCGCCGGCTAAGTTTGTTTAGCGTTGCCATTATTACTAAATTTAAACTTACAAACTAACAATATTTACAAAACTTAAAAACAAAAAAATATAAAAGAAAGAAAGACGATGGGGATTATATCGTTTGGCTTATCATCATCTGGCTGTGCGTCTTGTTGGCAGCCGGTCAATTAGGTCCCTAGGAAGTCGCTTATTGAGCCTCCTTTGTGGGCGAGGTCTGGTGAGACGCTTAGCGAGTCGGTTGCGGTGGCGCTCCAGTCGGTCGTTGTAGCGGCTGGAGTGGCAATTTATGGTCTCAAAGACCGTGAGCAGCTTTAGGTCACTGTGGAGGGTGGTGTTCCTCACATACCACTCGCAGCCAGTGATCGTCCTCGCCATTTTATTTTGGATGCTCTGGATTCTGCGGATCTGGCTGTCACACGCCAGGCCCCAAATTTGGCACGCATACCTCCAAATAGGAGCTATGATTTGATTATAGATAGTCAACTTATTTCTCAGCGACAGTTTGCTACGCGGGCCCAAGAGCCAGTAGTGCTTTGACGCCGCGGCCCGTATGCGTATTCTCAATTCACTCACTTGCTTCGAGAAAGTGAGCCGGTGGTCGAGTATGACTCCCAGGTATTTGGCTGAGTCAACCTGTTCCACAGGGGTGTCGTCAATGACCACTGCTGGTGGCGTTCTCCGTTTGAGGGTGTAGCAAACATTCGCGGGCTTGATACCACTTATGCCAATATTCCATCTCCTAGCCCAGTCGGAAAATCTTGTTGCGTAGTTCTGGATGCCGTTGGCGGCCTCCTGCTCGCACCTGGACCTGTACGTTATGCACACGTCGTCGGCAAATGTGGCCAACATTGACGTTCCGTACAGACTGTCAGCCGGGCGCGGCATGTCATGGCTATAAAGTCAGTATAGTAGCGGGCCTAGGACGCTTCCCTGGGGTACTCCAGCTGCCGCATTATACTCAGTTGAGAGCGCAGAGTCCTAAGGTACGACGCTGGGAGACTGTATTAGGGCGCAGGCAGGGTATTCTTGATTTTCAGTAACAGACCAGGATGCCACACACGGTCAAACGCCTCCCGGACATCGAGGAAAAGAGCGTTGCAGTATTCGTCGCAGTCGAAGGCCGTTAAAATTTGCTCGACCACTCGATGCAGTTGCTCCACCGTGCAGTGACCAGCACGGAATCCGAACTGGTGTTCTGGCATTATTCCCTGGGCATCTATAAACCTGACCATCCGGGCGGCAATCAGCCTCTCAAACACCTTTGAGATCGATGGGAGGAGACTAATCGGCCGGTAGGATCCAGGGTCCTTTTCCGGCTTGCCAACTTTATGTATCTGAGGAGGAAAGTACTGCAGCCTCACAATAGCATTGAAAAGCATCGCTACGTAGCGGATGGCTCTGCTCGGTAGGGCCTTTAGAGTGGCGTTACATATTGCATCATGGCCTGGTGCTTTTTTAGAGTTTTGCTGGGCGATAACATCAGCTATTTCAGCAAGATCGAACGGTTGGATCGGCTGTCCATTTGGAGAGCTTGAGACAGCTGATTGTGAGTCTCTTCAACCTGCTGCGGACTGGCAAGGTTAAAAGGTTGGAACCGTTCGGCCAGGTGCGCGGCAAACGCATCTGCTTGCTCCAAATCAGTTCGGCACCATGCCCCGTTGCTGTTCACCAGTGCTGCTTTCCTTAGGCAATGTCTTTTGATCGCACGTGTGGCCTTTCAGAGCGAGTGCTTCGCGTCGGCTTCGGTACCCGTATTGGCTAACCTGTCGTCGAACCATGCTGCTTTGTGTTCCACCAAGGCACGATGGAGGATATACTTCGCCCTGTAAAAATCAGCTTTGTCTAACATTAATTTTCTTCGATCTTAATAAATCATCGAAGGAATTCACAAATTTTCAAACTGAAGCTTTTTTGTACGATTTTTGAATAATATAATGCAGATCATTATGTTTTAGAATATTTCAATGCAGATAAATGAAAATCTGGAATCTGGAATTACGAAGCACTGGTTCGTAAACAGTATTTCCTTTCCTAATCCGAAGAAAAAGGGCTATAATATCGACTAAAAAGCTTGGAATTTTGGAATATTATATAAGCCACTTCGAGTACTATTATTTCCAATCAAAATCTAGCAAATTAAAGGCTTTTTGAATGCACACAAACGAAGATTGAACCACAGTTTCCTAAACTGTATTCCTTTCCTAATTCGATGAAAAATGGCTATAATATCGACTAAAATTCTTGTAATTATCAAATATTTTGACAGCAACTTCGAGTACTATTATTTCCAATCCAAATCTAGCAAATTTAAGGGATTTTTTTGATCATTTTTTTAAATATTTGAATGCCCATAAACTAAGATTGAACCACTGGTTCCTAAATTGTATAAATATTATCGGCTTTTGGAATTTTATACCAGCCGCTTTGAGTACTATTATTTACTGTTTTTAAGTTTTATTTTACAATCAAAATATAGCAATCTAACAAAAATTTTTTTATTCAAATGTTTAGTAAACCCCATGGCTTGAATAATATTAAGTGAACGTGGTTTGAAAGGAATGTTTTCTAAAAATATAAATTAGTATGATAGTACTCGAAGATATAAGACCAGAATGGTATAACTTTTGACGATTAAAGGTATATTAACCAAGTTATGACTGATTCCCCAAAAAGTTATCGATATAAAAGCGTTTCAAACATTCATTTTTAGAAAGAAGGTCCTTTTCGTCCTCATCCTTAGGACTATCCTTAGGTATGATAGTACTCGAAGATACAAGACCAGAATGGTATAACTTTTGACGATTGAAGGTATATTAACCAAGTTATGGCTGATTTCCCAAAAAGTTATCGATATAAAAGCGTTTCAAACATTCATTTTTAGAAAGAACGTCTTTTTCGTCCTCTTCCTTAGGTTTTTAGCGAATATTTAAGCCATTTCACATCCGATTTCAAAACGAAATACCATTTATGAATTAGAACTTTAATCCTATTCAATCTGCATTAAAAGTTTAAAAAATTAGAACAAAAAAAATTTGGCCCATTTTTCGCAAAAAATCATGATGGTACCCCTTTTCAAAAATGCGAAAGTCGGGTCAAATTTTGGTTTTCCAGATTTTGATTGGGAATGAAAGTACTCGAAGATATAAGATCAGGAAGGTATAACATTCGCCGATCGGAGGTGTATTAACCAAATTATGGCAAATTCCCTAAAATAGATCGATAAAAAAGCGTTTCAAGCATTCATTTTTAGAAAGAACGTCCTTTTCGTCCTCATCCTTAGGTACTCGAAGATACAAGACCAGAATGGTATAACCTTTGACGATTGAAGGTATATTAACCAAGTTATGGCTGATTCCCCAAAAAGTTATCGATATAAAAGCGTTTTAAACATTCATTTTTAGAAAGAAAACATTTTTCGTCCCCTTCCTTAGGATTTTAGCGAATATTAAAGCCATTTCACATCCGATTTCGAAACAAAACACCAATAATGAATCGGGACTTCATATGTTATTAATTTTTATCAAATACCTACATTTAATCAATGCGTAAACTTATTAAAATCTTGTCAAATGTCACATTTGAAGCAAAACACTACTTTCCCGCCTATTAACTTTGGTTTGAAAGGAATGTTTTCTTAAAATATATATTAGTATGATAGTACTCGAAGATACAAGACCAGAATGGTATAACTTTTGACGATTGAAGGTATATTAACCAAGCTAGGGCTGATTCCCCAAAAAGTTATCGATATAAAAGCGTTTCAAACATTCATTTTTAGAAAGAACGTCCTTTTTCGTCCTCTTCCTTAGGTTTTTAGCGAATATTTAAGCCATTTCACATCCGATTTCGAAACGGAACACCAATAATGAATCGGGACTTCATATGTTATTAATTTTTATTAAATACCTACATTTAATCAATGCGTAAACTTATTAAAATCTTGTCAAATGTCACATTTGAAGCAAAACACTACTTTCCCACCTTTTAGCTTTGGTTTGAAAGGAATGTTATCTAAAAATATATATAAATATGACAGTACTCGAAGATACAAGACCAGAATGGTATAACTTTTGACGATTGAAGGTATATTAACCAAGTTATGGCTGATTCCCCAAAAAGTTATCGATATAAAAGCGTTTCAAACATTCATTTTTAGAAAGAACGTCATTTTTCGTCCTCTTCCTTAGGTTTTTATCGAATATTTAAGCTATTTCAAATCCGATTTCGAAACGAAATACCATTTATGAATAAGAACTTTATTCCTATTCAATCTGCAATAAAAGTTTAAAAAATTAGAACAAAAAAAATTTGGCCATTATTCGCAAAAAATCATGATGAAGTCCCTTTTCAAAAATGCGAAAATCGGGTCAGATTTTGATTTTCCAGATTTTGATTGGGAATGAAAGTACTCGAAGAGATCAGGAAGGTATAACATTCGTCGATCGGATGTGTATTAACCAAATTATGGCAAATTCCCTAAAATAGATCGTTAAATAAGAGTTTCAAACATTCATTTTTAGAAAAAACGTCATTTTTCGTCCTCTTCCTTAGGTTTTTAGCGAATATTTAAGCTATTTCAAATCCGATTTTGAAACAGAACACCAATAATGAATCGGGACTTCATATGTTTTTAATTTTTAGCAAATACCTACATTTAATCAATGCGTAAACTTATTAAAATTTTGTAAAATGTCACATTTGAAGCAAAACACTATTTCCCGCCTTTTAACTTTGGTTTGAAAGGAATGTTTTCGAAAAATATATATAAGTATGATAGTACTCGAAGATACAAGACCAGAATGGTATAACTTTTGACGATTGAAGGTATATTAACCAAGTTATGGCTGATTCCCCAAAAAGTTATCGATATAAAAGCGTTTTAAACATACATTTTCAGAAAGAACGTCTTTTTTCGTCCTCTTCCTTAGGTTTTTAGCCAATATTTAAGCCATATTACATCCGATTTCAAAACAGAACACAAATAATGAATCGGGACTTCATATGTTATTAATTTTTATCAAATACCTACATTTAATCAATGCGTAAACTTATTAAAATCTTGTCAAATGTCACATTTCAAGCAAAACACTACTTTCCCGCCTCTTACCTTTGGTTTAAAAGGAATGTTTTCTTAAAATATATATTAATATGATAGTATTCGAAGATACAAGACCAGAATGGTATAACTTTTGACGATTGAAGGTATATTAACCAAGTTATGGCTGATTCCCCAAAAAGTTATCGATGTAAAAGCGTTTCAAACATTCATTTTTAGAAAGAACGTTCTTTTTCGTCCTCTTCCTTAGGTTTTTAGCGAATATTTAAGCCATTTCACATCCGATTTCAAACCGAAACACCAATAATGAAAGGGGACTTCATATGTTTTTAATTTTTATCAAATACCTACATTTTATCAATGCGTAAACTTATTAAAATCTTGTCAAATGTCACATTTGAAGCAAAACACTACTTTCCCGCCTTTTAACTTTGGTTTGAAAGGAATGTTTTCTTAAAATATATATTAGTATGATAGTACTCGAAGATACAAGACCAGAATGGTATAACTTTTGACGATTGAAGGTATATTAACGAAGTTATGGCTGATTTCCCAAAAAGTTATCGATATAAAAGCGTTTCAAACATTCATTTTTAGAAAGAACGTCATTTTTCGTCCTCTTCCTTAGGTTTTTAGCGAATATTTAAGCCATTTCACATCCGATTTGGAAACGGAACACCATTAATGAATCGGAACTTCATATGTTTTTAATTTTTATCAAATACCTATATTTAATCAATGCTTAAACTTATTAAAATCTTGTCAAAAGTCACAATTGAACCAAAACACTACTTTCCCGCCTTTTAACTTTGGTTTGAAATGAATGTTTTCTAAAAATATATATTAGTATGATAGTACTCGAAGATACAAGACCAGAATGGTATAACTTTTGACGATTGAAGGTATATTAACCAAGTTATGGCTGATTCCCCAAAAAATTATCGATATAAAAGCGTTTCAAACATTCATTTTTAGAAAGAACGTCCTTTTTCGTCCTCTTCCTTAGGTTTTTAGCGAATATTTAAGCCATTTCACATCCGATTTCGAAACGAAACACCAATAATGAAAGGGGACTTCATATGTTTTTAATTTTTATCAAATACATACATTTAATCAATGCGTAAACTTATTAAAATCTTGTCAAATGTCACATTTGACGCAAAACACTTTTTTCGCGCCTCTTAACTTTGGTTTGAAAGGAATGTTTTCTTAAAATATATATAAGTATGATAGTACTCGAAGATACAAGACCAGAATGGTATAACTTTTGACGATTGAAGGTATATTAACCAAGTTATGGCTGATTTCCCAAAAAGTTATCGATAAAAGAGCGTTTCAATCATTCATTTTTAGAAAAAACGTCCTTTTTCGTCCTCTTCCTTAGGTTTTAAGCGAATATTTAAGCCATTTCACATCCGATTTCGAAACGGAACATCAATAATGAATCGGAACTTCATATGTTTTTAATTTTTATCAAATACCTATATTTAATCAATGCGTAAACTTATTAAAATCTTGTCAAATGTCACAATTGAACCAAAACACTACTTTCCCGCCTTTTAACTTTGGTTTGAAAGGAATGTTTTCTAAAAATATATATTAGTATGATAGTACTCGAAGATACAAGACCAGAATGGTATAACTTTTGACGATTGAAGGTATATTAACCAAGCTAGGGCTGATTCCCCAAAAAGTTATCGATATAAAAGCGTTTTAAACATTCATTTTTAGAAAGAAAACATTTTTCGTCCCCTTCCTTAGGATTTTAGCGAATATTAAAGCCATTTCACATCCGATTTCGAAACAAAACACCAATAATGAATCGGGACTTCATATGTTATTAATTTTTATCAAATACCTACATTTAATCAATGCGTAAACTTATTAAAATCTTGTCAAATGTCACATTTGAAGCAAAACACTACTTTCCCGCCTATTAACTTTGGTTTGAAAGGAATGTTTTCTTAAAATATATATTAGTATGATAGTACTCGAAGATACAAGACCAGAATGGTATAACTTTTGACGATTGAAGGTATATTAACCAAGCTAGGGCTGATTCCCCAAAAAGTTATCGATATAAAAGCGTTTCAAACATTCATTTTTAGAAAGAACGTCCTTTTTCGTCCTCTTCCTTAGGTTTTTAGCGAATATTTAAGCCATTTCACATCCGATTTCGAAACGGAACACCAATAATGAATCGGGACTTCATATGTTATTAATTTTTATCAAATACCTACATTTAATCAATGCGTAAACTTATTAAAATCTTTTCAAAAGTCACAATTGAACCAAAACACTACTTTCCCGCCTCTTAACTTTAGGTTGAAAGGAATGTTTTCTTAAAATATATATTAGTATGATAGTACTCAAAAATACAAGACCAGAATGGTATAACTTTTGACGATTGAAGGTATATTAACGAAGTTATGGCTGATTTCCCAAAAAGTTATCGATATAAAAGCGTTTCAAACATTCATTTTTAGAAAGAACGTCATTTTTCGTCCTCTTCCTTAGGTTTTTAGCGAATATTTAAGTCATTTCACATCCGATTTCGAAACGGAACACCATTTATGAATAAGAACTTTATTCCCATACAATCTGCATTAAAAGTTTAAAAAATTAGAACAAAAAAAATTTGGCCCATTTTTCGCAAAAAATCATGATGGTACCCCTTTTCAAAAATGCGAAAATCGGGTCAGATTTTGGTTTTCCACATTTTGATTGGGAATGAAAGTACTCGAAGATATAAGATCAGGAAGGTATAACATTCGTCGATCGGAGGTGT